>CAKJTW010000064.1:4899166-6122083 GCA_917880005.1 Nanger dama
GAGTCAGACATGACTGAGCAACTTCACGCACGCATGCACAGGAAAAAACATCATAGGTATCACACACAGGTTTAGGCAGCCACTGGGGGATTCTCAATGCATCTTCTCTTGATAACAGATGGTTGCTGCACACACGTGTGTGTGCACTCAGTTGCTTAGTCGCTCAGACGTGTCCGACTATTTGTGATCCCATGGACTGTAGCCCACCAGGCTCTTCTGTCCGTGGAATTTTCCAGGCAAGAATACTGGAGCTATACTGGAGTGGATTGCCATTTCCTCCTCCAGGGGATCTTCCAGACCCAGGCATCGAACCCACATCTCTCTCATCTGCTACACTGGCAGGCAGATTCCTTACCACTAGTGCCAGCTGGGAAGCCCTTACTGTGTATATACATACAGATATGAAGAAAGAAATATACATTATACATGCATGTATATATGCAAAATTATATGCATGCAATTATATAAATATATAATGTATCCTTCTTTTTATAATTTAGAATTAAATACATAAATTTCTATTTTCCTAATCCTTTATGATAGTGGATTTCATTAATGTATTTTTTCCTGTTGTTGACTCAATCTTAACGTTTCCCCTAATATCGAAAAAATACAAACCAGATTTGTTTGTTCCCATTTTACAGGCATACCTTGGAGATACTGTAGATTCAGTTCCAGACCACTGCAATAAAGAATATATTGAAATAAAGTGAATCATCCAATATTTTTGGTTTCCCAGTGAATATAAAAGTAACGTTTCCATTATACTGTATTCTGCTACATGTGCAAAACTGTTGCTAAGAAGTGGTAACTGCCATCTGAGCCTTCAACAAGTTGTAATCTTTTTTTACGATAATAAGATCAAAGATCACTGATCACGGATGACCATAACAAATAAGATAATACAGAGAAAGTTTGAAATATTTTGAGCATTACCAAAATGTGATAAAGAGACTGGAAGTGAGCACATGCTGCTGAAAAAGATGGTGCTGATAGTCTGACTTGGTGCAGCCTTGCCACAAACTTCCAGTTTGTAGGAAGTGCAATATCCTTGAAGTGCAAGAAAACGAGGTGTGCCTGCAACTTGGAATTTTCTATTTATGCTTGTAATTAAGTTTTGGCCAAAGTGGTGCATGAGTGTTGTATAATGTCTGTACAATATATTTGTTTGGATCTGGTTTTAGTACCAGGATGATGGTAATCCAATAGAAAAACTGAAATACTTCTCATATTTTTCAAGCTCTGAAATAGTTGACATAAGGCTTAGTATTTCTCTTGCAAAACAATTTTATAGAACAAGTCTGATGCCTGATTAGTCCCAAGTCCTTGACTATATTTCACATTTCTTCCTTAATTATTGACCTATTCAGTTTTTAAGTTCTGGAGTAAAATTTGTTCATTTATATATTTTTAGAGAATCATGCGTTTCATCTGTCACCTCCTGTTGCCAGTGTTTCACTGCAGGATATTTTGCTGCCAACGAATTAAGGAAGATGCGAGCTCACAATAAAGGATGATTTGAAAGTATTAAACACTTTACACATTTAGCTTTGGAACAGTGAAGGACAGGGGAGCCTGACGTGCTACCCCTTCCATGGGGTCAGAAAGAGTCAGACATGACTTAGCGGCTGAACAACAACAATAACAATATTTAGCTTTTCAGAAAACACTGCCCTTGTCATTCTGTTTCACTGTGGATCAGTGAACACTCTGGCACGGCCTGACGCTGAGATGAGGACGGGGTTTTGGGAGTCGCTGGCTTACAACTGATCTTTTGAGGCTCATCCCCCTCCCCACTTTCCACCGTTTGTTGAATATTCCAAACCCTCTTCTTTCCTTTCCTTCCTCCCTCCCTTCCTGTATTTCTTTCTTGCCTCTATGTATTTGCAGACAATTCCTATCTGTTCCTGAAATGTGCTTCCTCTGCTTCCAGACACAGAAGTGACAGTTTATGTGAGGGATAGATTTTGAAAAATTTACATAATTCAAAACTAACATAATTAAAAGATTAATTTTCTTTAGATACAGATCTTATAAGAGTATTTCTGATGGTATTTGTTTCTTTCTTTTTTCCCTCCTAAATGTCATTTTACTGTAAAACCATAAATACAGTACTGACAAGAAACCATTTCAACAGCGGATCCTCTAACCATTGAAACCCTTGGCATCAACCAACTGGGAAACAAGAATTTGGAGGGGTCGGTGATGAGTTCTGGGCTGGAGCTTTAAGAAACCAAGTAGAGCCTTCTTCTTCTCCTCCCTGTTGGACAAGAACAGACAGGTTAAAAACAGCAACACTGAAACAGCCCAGTTTTCAGTTTTATCACTTTGTAAAATTCTTTTTTTTTTCTGTTCTTTTCCTCCATTAGACATCAGTAAGAATTTTAATTATCACAAAACCGATTTTGTTTTAAATGGAGAAAGCGCACAAAAACAAAAATGAAACCAAAAGCCCAAAGGTCAGACCGCAAACCCTAAATAAACCCTCAGGTCTGATCAGGGTTTACATATCAGAAGAACCGTCAGCTCCAACCCCGGGCGGTGTGACTCTGGAGGGCTGTTGCAGCCACACCAACTTGACACAGGGGTGTAAACAAGGTCTGCTGTTAATTAACACAGCAAGGGCAACACTAGGTCACTTTTAAAAAATACAGTACAAGGTACACAGGGTCCCAAGACAACCCTGCATAAAGCCCTTGTGGAGGTCTGAGCCAGGCACTGACTGTAAAGCTGCCATGTTGCTTATTAAGAAATATCAGACACATACAGCTTAAATATTCATTAATACTAATGAAAACTCTCCCTTAGAGAAAGATGTTTTTTGTTATTTTGTAATTCTTTACGTATTTGTTTAAAGATGAGTTTCTTGCAGTAAAAGAAAGACAGTCAGATGTGCCTATAGCATTGCCTAGAATGTCTTCACTGCTGAGAAAGGATGGGGTGCACACTCAGGACTACTGGGTGGGGCTGGGAGGGAGGGGGCACCAAGATTTACCTGATAGGAAAAGATCACTGATGTGGAGTCTCCAGGGAAAGAAGAAGGCACGCTCCATACATACGCGTTAGTATAGGTTTAGTTGCTCAGTCATGTCTGACTCTTGTAAGCCCATAGAATGTAGCCCACCGGGGTTCCTCTCTCCATGGGATTCTCCAGGCAAGAATACTGGAGTGGGCTGCCATTTCCTTTTCCAGTGTTAATATATGGTATTTGTTTTTCTCTTTCTGACTTACTTCACTCCATATGACAGTCTCCAGGTCCATCCACGTCTCTGCAAATGGCACTGTTCTGTTCCTTTCTTATAGCTGAGTAATATTCCATTGTATATATGCACCACATCTTCTTTATCCCTTCCTCTGTTGATGGCTTTCAAGTCCTGGCTATTGTAAGTAAACAGTGCTTCAGTGAACACTGGAGTTCACGCACCTTTTGAATTACGGTTTTCTCTAGGTATATGCCCAGGAGTGGAATTGCTGGTTCTCATGGTAGAGGTGAATTTATTTGCAAAGCAGAAACAGACACAGAGGTAGAGAACAAATGCATGGATACCAAGTGGGGACGGGGCAGGGGGAGAGTGGGTGAGAAAAATTGGGAGATTGGGATTGACATATATGTACTATTGAGGCTATGTGTGGTGATAAAATAGAGAACTAATGAGAACCGACTCTATAGCACGGGGAACTCTGTTCAATGCTCTGTGGAGACCTAAATGGGAAGGGAAACCCAAAGCAGGGCTGTATGTGTGCATGTAGCTGTTTGCTTTCCTGTACAGCAGGAGCTATCACAGTATTGTAAAGGAGCTATACTCCAATAAAATAAGATGAGGCAGGGTAATCAGAAAACAACTGAAAGTAATTTATGCTTTTCAAAAATATCTCTTCTTCATGTGGTTGTACAAAATGACTTCCCGAAGGCTGGACTCTGAAGGGCCCCCCAGTCCTTCAGGCCCCTTTGTCTCCTGGCCGGTGAGCCCCAGTCCTGTGCCAGTCCATGAGCTTGCTCACCACTTGGGAACCAGGCCCCCTGGCACGCTGGGAGAGAAGGGTCTTGGGCGGGACCGGCTGGCACCGGTTTTGGGAGCAGTGTACCTTCAGCTGGCCTCAGACTCTATGGTCTCTGCCAGCCTGGATTTCAGGAAGTGCTTTAGGGCTCCCAGGCCCCTGACATTGTGGACATGGCTGGACTGTGCCCCTTTAAGGAACTTAGGTTCCAAGAGTCAAGGTGCCTGGTGGGGTGTTGGGTGGGGAGCATCCCCGTGGGTCCTGATGCTGACACCCCACTGCAAACCTAGCAATTCCTTCTCTGCACGTGAGTAGAATCTTTAAAGCAATGTCTGTGGTGGTGGTGGGGAGGGGAGGGTCATGACTAGAACAGACAGCAATCCCATGCCCTTTACCCCCATCAAAGTAGGGGCAGGTGCCTCTCCACACAGAATCCATAAGGCCCTTCCAGGGAATAGCGAGGCTCCTCAGACCCAAACGAGAACAGAGATGGTGGGTATTTCTGTTTACCAGCTCAAGCGCAAGCAGGGTAAACACTGTCTGCAGTTCACTTGGCGTAATGACGTTGAAAATAAACAATCCCTGATGAATTAAACAATGGTTTGAAAATTGCATAATTTTGAATTTTGTGCATAAATTGAGACTTTATTAATATTTTTATTCACATAGCTTCAAATTAATTCAGTGTTGCATAATATGCAGTCAGCCTCCATTATACTCCCTCCTCTGATTTCTCATTAGCACTTGATTATGTCTGTGATATAACGGCAGTAGCTGCGGCAGGAACCTTCACTCATTCTCAACACAGGAGGTGCTGTCTGATTGGGTAGAGCCTGAGCCTTGATTGGGCAAAGTGAATGTTTAACTGATAAGCGTGCAGTACCCTGAGGGGAGGTGACCCTGCATCCAGTTTCCCTGACCCAGCCCTGGTTAATTACACTGGCCACCATGTGGTCACCCCTGCTCAGGACTCATCAGCAGCTAGATTCCTTGTACCTCCCACTTTCAGATGACAAGCTCACTTAGACAGGGCCTGCTTGCTCTTTTGGTTCTGCTTTGCTCCCTGCTCTTAGAGGAAAAGCTCAGCCCCACAGACCCTGGCACCCGAGGTTTAGGGAGAGAGACTCACTGGCTTCTTTGGACTTTGAGCTTTTCCATATATTCCAGTCCAGCGATTACCTGAACACAGGGTATTAGGAGTGCCCAGTTTCTCTCTCTTCTATTAGTGTGCTTTGTTTCCTCCAGTGGCTTGTGTGTACAGACACACCTCAGAGATATTGTGGGTCCAATTCCAGACTACAAAAATAAAGCAAATATTGCAATAAAACAAAGCACATGAGCATAGAAAAGTTGTGTTTACCCTACACTGTTGAAGAATTGATACTTTCACATTGTAGTGCTGGAGATGACTCTTGGGAGTCGCTGGGACAGCAAGGGATCAAACCAGTCAACCCTTAAAGAAATCAACCCTGAATATTTGTTGGAAGTACTGATGCTGAAGCTGAAGCTCCCATATTTTGGCCACCCGATGTGAAGAGAAAACTCATTGGAAAAGATCTTGATGCTGGGGAGAGATTAAAAGCAAAGGAGAAGGGAATGGCTGAGGATGAAACAGTTAGATAGTATTACTGACTCAGTGGACATGAAGCTGAGTAAACTCTGGGAGATGGTGAAAGGCAGGGAGCCTGGTGTGCTATAGTTCATGAGGTTGCAAAGAAATGGACTCTACTTAGTGATTGATTCCAAAAACAACAGCGATTGAACAACAACAACCCTACACTGTAGTCTATAGCATTGTGTCTAAAAATAATATACTTATTTTAGTTAAAAATTACTTTACTGTTAAAAAGTGCTAACCATCATCTGGGCCTTCAGCAAGTTGTAATCTTTCTGCTGGGGGAGGGTCTTGTCTCGGTGTTGATGGCTGCTGACTGACCAGGATGCTGGTTGCTGAAGGTGGAGTGGCTATGGTGATTTCTTAAAATAAGACCACGGTAATGTTTGCTGCACTGATTGACTCTTCCTTCCATGAGTGATTTTTCTGTAGCATGCAGACGTGTTAGATAGCGTTTACCCACAGTAGAAATTTAAAATTGGATTCAGGACTTTCCTGGTGGGCCAGTGGTTAAGACTCTGAACTCCCAGTGCAGGGGGCACAGGTTCAATCCCTGGTCAGGAAACTAAGATCCCGTATGCTGCTCATCCAAAAAAAAAAAAAAAAAAAAAATTAAATTTGAGTCAATTCTCTCAGCTATGCTTTATCAACTAAGTTTATGTTAAATTCTAAATCTCTTGTTGTCATTTTAAGAATCCTCACAGCATCTTCACTAGGAGGAGACACTATCTCAAGAAACCACTTTTGCTGCTCATCCCTAAGAAGCAGTTCCTCCTCTGTGAAAATTCTGTCATGAGGTATCAGAAGTTCAGTTCAGTTCAGTTGCTCAGTCATGTCCGACTCTGCAAACCCATGAATCACAGCATGCCAGGCCTCCCTGTCCATCACCAACTCCCGGAGTTCACTCAGACTCATGTCCATCGAGTCCGTGATGCCATCCAGCCATCTCATCCTCTGTTGTCCCCCTTCTCCTCCTGCTCCCAATCCCTCCCAGCATCAGAGTCTTTTCCAATGAGTCAACTCTTCGCATGAGGTGGCCAAAGTACTGGAGTTTCAGCTTTAGCATCATTCCTTCCAAAGAACACCCAGGGCTGATCTCCTTCAGAATGGACTGGTTGGATCTCCTTGCAGTCCAAGGGACTCTCAAGAGTCTTCTCCAACACCACAGTTCAAAAGCATCAATTATTTAGCACTCAGCTTTCTTCACAGTCCAACTCTCATATCCATATATGACCTCTGGAAAAACCATAGCCTTGACTAGACGGACCTTAGTCAGCAAAGCAATGCCTCTGCTTTTGAATATGCTGTCTAAGTTGGTCATAACTTTTCTTCCAAGGAGTAAGCGTCTTCTAATTTCATGGCTGCAGTCACCATCTGCAGTGATTTTGGAGCCCCCAAAATAAAGTCTGACACTGTTTCCACGGTTTCCCCATCTGTTTCCCATGAAGTGATGGGACCGGATGCCATGATCTTCGTTTTCTGAATGTTGAGCTTTAAGCCAACTTTTTCACTCTCCACTTCACGTTCATCAAGAGAATGAATAGATGAAATGGAAGTAGCAAGAGAACTAGAATTAGAAGTGACTGAACTTCTGATAAAGCAGAAATACTTGAAAAAAAAAGGAAAAAGCATTTCTGCTTTATCAGAAGCTCAGTCACTTCTAATTCTAGTTCTCTTGCTACTTCCGATTCATCTATAGCTACTCCTCCACGGAAGTCACGAACTCTAAAGTCACCCATCAAGTGGGAATCAACGACCTCTTCCTGTGAGTCATGAATACTCTTTATGGCATCTAGAATGGTGAATCCTTTCCAGAAGATTTTAAATGGTCTTTGCCAGCTCCATCAGAGGAATCACTATTTATAACAGCTATAACTTTATGGCAAGTCTTCCCTTGTGACTCAGCTGATAAAGAATCTGCCTGAATTTGGGAGACCCTGGTTCAATTCCTGGGTTGGGAAGATCCCCTGGAGAAGGGAAATGCTACTCCTGTATTCTGGCCTGGAGAATTCCATGGACTGTATCATCCGTGGGGTTGCAAAGAGTTGGACGCGACTGAGCGACTTTCACTTTCATCTAACAGATGGGCTTCCTAGGTGCCTGGTCGCTCAGCTGTAGGGAATCCGCCTGCAATGCAGGAGACCTAATTCAGCTCCTGGGTTGGGAAGATCCCCTGAAGAAGGGATAGGCTGCCCACTCCAGTATTCTTGGGCTTCCCTGGTGGTTCAGCTGGTAAAGAATCTGCCTGCAGTGTGGGAGACCTGGGTTTGATCCCTGAGTTGGGAAGATCCCCTGAAGAAGGGAAAGACTACCTACTGCAGACTAAGTGACTTTCACTTCACTAACTTTATGAAATACATGTTTTAAGTAATCAGACTTGAAAATTGAAATAATTCCTTGATCCATGGGTTGCAGAATGGGTGCTGAGTTGTGTACTTAGTCACTCAGTCATGTCTGACTCTTTACTACCCCATTGACTGTAGTCCACCCGTCTCCTCTGTCCATGGGATTTTTCAGGCAAAAATACTGGGGTGGATTGTCATTTCCTCTGCTAGTGGATCTTCCCTACCCAGGGATAGAACCTCAGTCTTCTGTGTCTCCGGAAATGCAGGCGGATTCTTTACCTGCTGAGCCATCTGAGAAGCCGGGATGCTGTATCAGCAGGCGTGAAAATGACACGAATCTTATGCATCTCCATCAGAGCTCCTAGGTGACCAGGTGCATTGTCAGTGAGAAGTCACATTTTGAAAGAAACCTTTTTTTCTTCTATGCAGTAGTTCTCAAAGGTAGGCTTAAAGTATTCAGTAAACCATGTTGTAAAGAGACATGTCATCTAGGCTTTGTTGTTCCCTTTATACCACACAGACAGGGCAATTTTAAGGTAAATTCTTAAAGGCCCTGGGGTTTTTGAAATGGTAAATGGACATTGTTTTTCAGTCAGGAGCTTCATTAGACCCCAACAAGAATCAGCTTGTTCTTGGAAGCTCTGAAATCAGGCACTGACTTCCTCTCTAGCTATGAAAGTCCTAGATGGCATCTTCTTCCAGTTGAGACTGTAGGTCTGCACTGAAAATCTGTTCTTTAGTGTAGTTTCTTTCATTAATAATCTGAGTTGTATCTGGATAACTTGTGTCAGCTTCCATCAGTACATCAGCCCTTGCTGCATCACTTTGTACTATGGTGTTATGGAGACGACTTTCTTTTCTTATATCTCATGAATCAAACTCTGCCAGCTTCAAATTTTCTTCTGCAGCTTCCTCACTTCTCCCAGGCTTCACAGAATTAAAGAGAATTAGTTCTTTGTTTCAGATTAGATTTTAGCTTAAGGGAATGCTGTGGCTGCTTTGCTGTTCTATCCAGGCCACTAAAACCTTTTCCATGTCAGCAATAAGGCCGTTTCACTTTCTTATCACGTGTGTGTTTACTGGCGTAGCACTCTTAACTTCCTGTAAGAACTTTTTCTTTGCTTTCACAACTTGGCTAACTGGCACAAGAGGTTTATTTTGGTCTCTCTTGATGTTTTCCATGTGTTCCCAGATGGTGCAGTGGTAGAAGCCACCTGCCAAGGCAGGAGATGTAGGAGACCTGGTTTCGATCGCTGGGTTGGGAAGATCTCCTGGAGGAAGAAATGGCAGCCCACTCTAGTGTTCTTGCCTGGGGAAGCCCGTGGACAGCGGAGCCTGGTGCGTACAGTCCACGGGGTCACAAGAGTCAGACAGGACTGAGCGTAACGCAATACTCACTAGGCTTAATCGTTCTAGTTTTTTACTTGAAGTGACAGATGTGAGACTCTTCCTCTCACTTGAACACTTAGAGGACATTGAAGGGTTGTTAATTGGCCTAATTTCAACATTGTGTCTCAGGGGATAGGGAGGCCTGAGGGGGAGAGGGGGAGAGATGGTGGAAGAGCCAACTGGTGGAGCCACCAGAACACATATAACATTTATCAATTAAGTTCTGTATTGTGTGGGCATGGTTCGTGGTGCCCCAAAACAATGACAACAGTAACATGAAAGATCACTGATTACAGGTCACTGCCGGGGTCCAGCCCCAGTGGATCCAGGGTGATTCAAAGGTGGAGATGGTGTCAGCGTCCCTGGAAAAATGCATAATTAATTACAGATATATAGAGAGATTAGAAACGAATAGTGTCGTAGGAAAATTAGTGGAGAAAAAGAGGCTGAATAACTGGGTTTTCATGGAATAGCACCCACGCTCCAGATGGGAATTCAGCCAGAAAAACGGGGAGCAAGAAAGAATGACATGGGGGAGTCAGTCTTTCCAGGAACTGATCCCCTTTCTTTATTTTTCAGGTTTTTATATACCTTTTGTTACATATAGGGATGAATACAGAGTCACGTGGGGTCAGCAGTCCTGACCTTTATCAAAATCAGGTGCTTTACATAAAAAAAAAGGTCTTAGGGGTTTTACATCATCTTCAAGCCATTTCTGCCTGCTGACATTTACAACCCTTTCTTTCTGATAACCAGAAAACTTATTTTTTCCAAGGTGTTTTTCTTAAACCAGGCACCACCCTCCAAATAAAGTTGCATTCCTATAGGGTGAGGGTGTAGTGAGTTACAATCAAGAAAAGAATTTATTTAACCCAAGGTTAACATGATTAATTTTAAAGGTTAATACTTATTTCTCCTATATGCTGAAATGTTAATACTTATTTCTCCTATATGTTAGTTATATTCATTATAAAGGCAGGGAATATGAAGATTTAGCAGCAAATATCAGCCCAACAAATGAAAATCCTTTCACCAATGTTCCTCTTAAGATCTACTTGTCTTAAGATAGTGATAAAGTTACATTTTCACATAGCAAGGACACAGTGATTTAAACAAAGTACAGTGATCTATAACAAAAGAGAAAATTCATTAACTCAAAAAGTCTAATATTGCTAACATCAAAAACCACTATATTTTCTTTTCTGTATTCCAAATACATCGATTAATATATTCCCAGGTGCCTAAGGATATGGAGGCCTGGTGGCAATCATTGACTCAATAATGAGAAAAAGCCCTATGCTAATTAAGACTCAAAATATTCCAAAACTCTCTGTGCTGTTTACGGTTGAGAGGTAGTAAACAATCATGTGCTTAGTGGCGGGAGTATGGATAATCCTGTCACACAAGCTAGTCTGTCAGCAGAGAGGTTTGACCTGAGACACCCTTGTCCCACCCAGGGCAGGGAATTAGCAGCAATTATTGACACAACAAATGAAAAACCCTTCACCAATATAATTCCTAACCAACCCACTATACTAATAATTTCTAACTTCCCACAAGAATTTGCCTTTAGTAAGTCCAAAACATCTTGTGCTTCTCACACTTGGGGTTTGTAAATAATTACATGCGGCCAGATGAACTTATACAGGTGGGCTAGATAACCTTCAATCGAAACACTCTTGTCATGCCCAGGAATTTTTATTGCCTTGGAGCTGCACGTTTACTCCTTCTCCGAGAGAAATGGTTATGGGGGAGAGCCCCTGTAAAGTACTCTGGTTTTGGAGTAGATGCTCGGGAACAGGGGATTTCCTGAGGCTTGATCACACCTTTGCGTATGCCAAGCTTCCTTCCTCATGACCTTTGCCACGGGCGGAGTTCCTCACGCTGGCTCCCAGCAGATCACCATGACAAATATGATGATAATGAAACAGTTTGAAATATTGTGAGAATTTCAAAATGTGACATGAAGACCTGAATTAAGCCAATGCAGTTGGACAAATGGTGCCTCTAGACTTGCTCTGTGCAGAGCGGTCTCAAACCTTCAATTTGTAAAAATGCATGAGTGCGTGCTGAGTCATGTCCAACTCTTTGTGACCCCAGGGACTGCAGTCCACCAGGCTCCTCTGTCCATGGAATCTTCTCAGCAAGAATACTGAAGTGGATCGCCATTTCCTCTTCCAGGGGATCATCCTGACCCAGAAATCAAACCCATGTTTCCTTTGTCTCTTACCCTCCAAGTGGATTCTTTACTGCTGACTCACTGGGGAATTTGTAAAAATGCAGTATCTGCAAAATGCAGCAAAGCAAAGTGCATTCAACAAGGTATGTCTATAGAGCTGTCTCCGTAGAGAATGGATGCAGGCACGAGGATCGATTGTCAACAGCCCTCTTCCTCTTCCTAATAAGCTTGTCCCACTGTTGGCTGGTTGTGTGTGAGGCAGTGTAGACCCCTCCCCACTCTCTCCATGTGAAGGTCCTGCAGCTTAGAATCTGTATCTTATTTATATTTTAGGCTCAGTCCCCGCAGGCTCTGATGCTTAACATCTTTTTGATTAAATGAAACTGCTTCCCTGTTTAAACGGTTACCTCTGATAGACAGGTCTTCCTTCCGGCTAAATGAAATGTCTTCCTAGTTGTACATTAAGTGCAGTTGTCTTCTCCGTATGCATGGAGACCATCTGACGGACGCCACCTCTTGTGACTCTTCTGGTATCTGAAGCAGGCATCATCACCCTCGCGTTCTATTTCTCTGGATTAGAAAGCCTCGATGCAGCCAGTGTTTCCCCATGGTGATTCTGTGATCCAGCAGTCGGGTCACTTCTCCAATTCCTTTGCATCCCTCTTCAGAGTGGCAGACGAAAGATGCAAGCAGAGTCTGGAGGAGGGATCCCTGGCTGGTATGTCTACATCCTTATCTCTCAGCTCAGCCTGTTCATCTTCTTTCTGGACACGTTTCTGGCTCATTCCACTTGCTGCCTGCCCATTGTGGTCCCTGTGGGCTTTTATCTCTCTCTCTCTTTTTTTTTTTTTTGCAGGTCATTGATCTGCTTGTATCTGTGGCTTTTCTTTGTTTTGGTTATAGTCTGATATCTTATACTTAAAGCCTCTTAAAAGGCACCCTTTGATTTCGTGGTTTATTGAATTTCAGGTTTACTTGACGAATTATATTGTGGAATTTTAGCAAGTCTGCCCAAATCTTCACAAACTATGCTAATTGCTGCTCGTAAGTGATTGTTACACATTTGTTTGAGGCATTATTCTAGGGCTGCTCTCTCTGACACAGTAGCCACTAGCCACATGTAGCTATTTAAAACTAAATCATTAAGGTTAAATAAAACTTGAAATTCGGTTTCTCTAGCCGCATTTCAAGTGCCCAGTGGTCACGTGGGGCTAGGGGCTGCCATAGTGGGCACACAGATACACATTTTCCTTATTGCAGAGCGTTTTACTGGATGGCGTGGTCCAGGAGGACTTCCAGCAGTTTTGGTAGCAGAAAGTGGCCGTGTTTATGACCTCAAATCATACAGTGTGAGATACTGAAGTCCTGTAATTCTTAGTATTCTTACTTTTGGATTTCCTTCCCATTTAAGTCACCACAGAGACTTGAGAAGATTTTCCTGTGTTTATACACTTGTTTCTCATTAATTAATTTTATACATAGTAATGATGGTGTATCTAAGTCAATCCCAGTCTTCCAGTTCATCTCATTCCCCCTCTCCCATATGAATCTATACACTTGTTCTCTAGGTCTGTGTCTCCATTTCTGCATTTAAAATAAGACTTTTCTATATCCGTTTTTTCAGATTCCACACATATGCACTAAATACTTACTTTTCCTCGTTGGCTTAAATTCTGTACTTTTCATGCAACTTATTGGTACAACATGTAATGTGTGTACAGTGCAGGTGTATACTGTGTCCAGATTTCTTTTCAATGATGGTGCACCGTCCAGGAGTGTCAAGGCTCTGCTAACCATTGCTTGATCTTGGCTGTGCACGTTGAGATGTTCCTCTGGTGAAAGGATTTTTGTGTTTGCCTTCCCTGCACCTATGCTAGGGCTTCCTGGTGGCTCAGAGGTTAAAGCGTCTGCCTCTAATGCGGGAGACCTGGGTTCAATCCCTGGGTCAGGAAGATCCCCTGGAGAAGGAAATGGCACCCCACTCCAGGATTCTTGCCTGGAGAATCCCATGGATGGAGGAGCCTGGTGGGCTACAGTCCATGGGGTTGCAAAGAGTCGGACACGACTGAGCAACTTTTCACTTCACTTTTCACAGCCTATGCTGACCCTTTGCCCTGCCTGTGGCCCTGTGGACTCTGCCTGCAGCCCTGTGGACTCTGCCTGCAGCCCTGTGGACTCTGCCTGCGGCCCTGTGGACTCTGCCTGCAGGCAATGGCTTCTTACTCAGCGTCTTGGGAAAGCGGCTGCAACAGTCCCACTTGTTTTAGCAGAATGGCCGCCTGCTGATCCTCTATGACGTTTACAACCCTCAGCAGCCCAGGGATTCAAAGCTGGAAAACTTTGGTCTTAACCACATTCTTTTTCCTGTTTTTCTAACAATTTTTGGCAGTGCCATGTGGTACGTGGGATCTTGTTCCCTGATCAGGGATTGAACCTGTGCCCCCTGCACTGGCAGCTTGGAGACTTAACCACTGGACTGCCGGCGAAGTCCTCTTGTTCTTTCTGTTTACTGAGTCTACAATTGATTTCATTCCAGATTTAGGAAAAGATTAAAAAGCCGCATGAATATTGCTGAAAGGGGTCCTGTCATTTCAGTTTTGTCTAGCCTGTCCCAGCTTCTCTGTCCCACCTGCTCCCGCTCCCAGGGCATTGCTTGCCATATGAAAAGGGAGACATTTCCCCAAGCCTCTGTTCTTGGTCTCACTCGTGAACCCCTCACGTCGAGGTACTTGTGAACCTCCTTTCGTCTAGTATGCAAATAACTCTTCATCCACCCTCCTGACTCAGTTTTGTTTTGCTCTTTGTCTATTTGCTTTTTCAGGGTCTTGACTTCCTGAGTCTGACCTGGATTTCCTTGACAAGTATCTGGACCTGCTCCTGGTTTCCTTGGTCAGACTTTCTTGGGAATGAATGACTCAGTCAGTAAAGAACCCTCCTGCAATGAGAGAGACCATCTGCAATGCAGGAGACCTAGGTCCGATCCCTGGATTGAGAAGATCCCCCTGGAGAAGGAAATGGCAACCCACTGCAGTATTCTTGCCTGGAGAATTCCATGGACAGAGGAGTCTGGTGAGTACAGTCCATGGGGTCACAGAGTCAGATATGCCTTAGCGACTAAAGCACCACCACCATATCCTCTGTCTACTTGGTCACTATTCTCACATTGTTTATCCCAGTCCTTTCTGCTGTGCTGTGCTTAGTTGCTCAGCCTTGTCTGACCCTTTGCAACCCCATGGACTATAGCCCTATAGCCCACCAGGGTCCTCTGTCCATGGGGATTCTCCAGGGAAGAATACTGGAGTGAGTTGACATGCCTTCCTCCAGGGAATCTTCCCAACCCAGGGACGAACCCAGGTCTCTGGCACTGAAGGCAGATTCTTTACTGTCTGAGCCACCAGGGAAGCCCATGAGTCCTGGAGTGGGTAGCCTATCACTTCTCCAGGGGATCTTCCCGATCCAGGAATCGAATCCGGGTCTCCTGCATTGCAGGAGGATAATTTACTAGCTGAGTTACCTGGAAAGCCCACCCCAGTCCTTTTAGGGCATGTCTAATATTTTCTTCACCCTCCACTTTCATTATCGTCAGCTTTTCCAGATCACTTCACTTACGAGTTGGAAGAGATCTCAGAGCTTATCTAGCCCAACTCTTTCCTTCTCTGAAAGCATGAGTTACACAAAACGATTCCCTCTAGGCTACAGACAGGGAACCGAAAGGGAGAGCTCACCTTCAGCTTTAGGCCTCCTGATATCCCTGCTGGTTGTCTTTTCATTTAACTAACATTCCCCAAACATTCTTGCTCAGAAAATGGGTCTGGGGTCCAATAAACTTAAGCAATATTGGGTCAACTAAATTAATATAAATTTCTCTGCTGCAAGACTTTTTTGAGCCCTTAAGATGGAGATCCCCAAAGTGAAGCTCAAAGGTGGGTGGACTTGCACTATATCCAAGAATTCCCAACTTGTTTGAAAAGATAATTTTATATTGACTCAGAATTACTCTAGGTGGTGTTTCTTAGAACATTTGGTAAATATGATGCTATCTGTTCTTTAAGGTCAGAATTCCTTGAATATTTGTTGTGGATAATTAAGTACTCCTCAAGTGGACGTGTTTTTTTTTTTTTTTCTTTTACCCACCAAAAAATCTTCTTAATACCAGACTACTTGATCCCTGAGCCATGTTTACTGGATGAGATCACAATGCCAGGTCTTGTAAGGAGACAGCAATCTCACTCTGTGGAATTTCCTTTAACTGCCTTCGGGGCCTACACGTAAGATTTTTGGCATTCTGGTTTGTCTTTTAGTTGGGTCCCTATTTGTCAAACCTTTAGATTTGGTTTATAAATATCAAGGTTAAATGGAGGTGAAACCAAACAGTTCTAGGAAAGTCAAGAGGCACATGCTCATAGTTAATCCAAGTCTGTTCTCAGGGCATTTAGCCTTTCTCGGCATTAATACCCAGACACTGTTATTAGCACATAGACACCCAATCACCTCGTGTGCATTAGCCAAATTGGCTGTGTTGATTAGAGATACTAATTATGTGATATGTTTAACTATCAAAATAAGATGGATTTAGCTTGACAGCAGAGCATTGCTTTGCTCTGTGTGTGTGTGTGTGTGTGTGTGAGAGAGAGAGAGAGAGAGAGAGAGAGAGAGAGAGAGAGAAACAAAGAGAGAGAGAGAAAAAAGAGAGATGGGATAAGTCACCTCCAAAATTTCCATTTTGCAATTTTGAAAAAGCAATTTCTAGCCAGAATCTAATTTCCACTATCTGATGTGGTATTACAGGGATATTATTATTTTTTTTAAATTAGCATGACTGTACTGTGAAAATCCTAGTAAGTGTGAAATCAGTTAACAAATCAAATAAATCTAATATTATACCTGCCAAGTGGGGCGTTGCTGTATACTGATGAGTGTTATACATCTCCAAGTCCTGTGTCACTCATCAGAGAACATGTGATTCTAGCTGGAACAATGTCACTTTAAGGAATACTCTCATTTCATATAGAGGCGTATTTAATGGAACTAACAGATCGTTTATCATCTTTCAAAATATAGTCACACACAGGAATGATCACTGGGCAAAGGAAAGAGTTAGTCACAAAGAGCTTTGCAAGATAGATGAATTATTTTTTATCTTTCACAAAATTCATAAAACTGAATGGAAGAGGTACAGGATCATCTACATATAGAAGAACATAAAAACGAGAGTGAAAGATTATTCTGAGTGTTTAGACTGTAGTTACTGTGGCCTGTGCCCTTTCATCCCTTAGGTTTTACCCTCATCGACTGCCAAGATAAAGCCACATCAGATATTCACCTCAGGCACTGAGGGGCAGAGTTACTTTCTAGGATCCCTGCAACCATTTATTTTTAATTACTTGCTGCAGGAGAGTTTAGCAAAGTCCTCATAAATCTAGCTCTTAAATTCTCTGATGTTTCCTCCAAGGAAGAAATGCATTTACAACAGCGAGTTTTCCTTGACCCTTTCCCCTTATTTCATCATGGATTTCACTGAACACTATGGATTGTAAAATGAAGTATTATTTCCTGCGCCACTAAGAAAGAGAGATGCTTCTGCTTAAACTATGACACCTTATTATTTACAAGTTGCATCCTAAATGTGAGATTTGAAAATTTGAGAAAATGTGTTAAAATAAATTACCTTGACACCTTGACATCATGGTTAGAGACAGGTATGAGAGGGTTTAATTTTTATTCACAATTACCTATGAATTTGAATCTTTTAAAATTATTTAACTTTTTACCGACTTAAGATTATCTTCCTAATTGAGTTGTAAGATTTTTTAATTGGATTTTCCAATCTCCTCCATAGTAGTGACTCTTATAAACAGCAGTTTTTGGCGGGCATTTCACTTATTCATTCAACAAAAGTTTTTACGTATCCAACACCTGTGTTGCTGTCCTGTCAGTAACTCGTGTCCAACTCTTTGTGACCTCATGGACTGCAGCACGTCAGGCTTCCCTGTCCTTCACTATCTCCCGGAGTTTGCTCAAACTTAGGTCCATTGTAGTCCTTGCTTCTTCTGGTTGCCCATCACTTCATGGCAAATAGATGGGGAAAAGTGGAAACAGTGGCAGAGTATATTTTCCTGGGCTCCAAAATCACTGCAGAGAGTGACTGCAGCCATGAAATTAAAAGACAGAAGTGTCCAACATGTCCATTGAGTCGATGATGCCAACCATCTCATCCTCTGTCACCTGCTTCTCCTCCTATATGCCAAGTCCTATGCCAGGTAGAAGGAAGCCAGTGAACACAGCGCAATGAACGTGATCCTTTGCAAGCATCTCACTCAAGAGTGGGAGAGGCGATGAGACATATCATCATAACACAGAACGTGAAGTGATGTCATGTAGTGGTTCTGAGCTGCATGGGAGCACAGAGAGGGCCACCTGCTTGAGACTGGGGTCAAGGAAGGCTTCCTGGAGGCAGTGAGGTGAGCCATGTTGCGGGGAAAGGGTATGGATGTCAGCCTTCTAAACAGAAGCACAGCAGGTGGAAAGGTCAAAGGTAAGGAGACCATGGAGAGCTTACAAATTGAAAGAGGCTTATCAAAGGTGGAGCACAGACTCCAGAGCAAGACTCCAGGAAGCAAGACTGGCCATGGAACAGGATCAGATCATCATGATCTTAGACCTCTTGTATCCATAGCATCCAGATGATGCTGTGAAGGTGCTACACTCAATATGCCAGCAAATTTGGAAAACTCAGCAGTGGCCACAGGACTGGAAAAGGTCAGTTTTCATTCCAATGCCAAAGAAAGGCAATGCCAAAGAATGCTCAAACTACCGCACAATTGCACTCATCTCACATGCTAGTAAAGTAATGCTCAAAATTCTCCAAGCCAGGCTTCAGCAATATGTGAACCGTGAACTTCCAGATGTCCAAGCTGGTTTTAGAAAAGGCAGAGGAACCAGAGATCAAATTGCCAACATCCGCTGGATCATGGAAAAAGCAAGAGAGTTCCAGAAAAACATCTATTTCTGCTTTATTGACTATGCCAAAGCCTTTGACTGTGTGGATCACAATAAACTGTGGAAAAATTCTGAAAGAGATGGGAAGACCAGAACACCTGACCTGCCTCTTGAGAAATCTGTATGCAGGTCAGGAAGCAACAGTTAGAACTGGACATGGAACAACAGACTGGTTCCAAATAAGAAAAGGAATATGTTAAGGCTGTATATTATCACCCTGCTAATTTAACTTCTATGCAGAGTCTATCATGAGAAACACTGGGCTGGAAGAAGCACAAGCTGGAATCAAGATTGCCAGGAGAAATATCAATAACCTCAGATATGCAGATGACATCACTCTTATGGTAGAAAGTGAAGAAGAACTAAAAAGCCTCTTGATGAAAGTGAAAGAGGAGAGTGAAAAAGTTCACTTAAAGCTCAACATTCAGAAAATGAAGATCATGGCATCTGGTCCCATCACTTCATGGGAAATAGATGGGGAAACAGTGGAAACAGTGTCAGACTTTATCTTTTTAGGCTCCAAAATCACTGCAGATGGTGATTGCATCCATGAAATTAAAAGACACTTACTCCTTGGAAGGAAAGTTATGTCTAACTTAGAGCGCATATTGAAAAGCAGAGACATTACTTTGTCAACAAAGGTCCATCTAGTCAAGGCTATGGTTTTTCAAATGGTCATGTTTGGATGCAAGAGTTGGACTGTGAAGAAAGCTGAGCTCTGAAGAATTGATGCTTTTGAACTGAGGTGTTGGAGAAGACTCTTGAGAGTCCCTTGGACTGCAAGGAGATCCAACCAGTCCAATCTAAAGGAGATCGGTCCTGGGTGTTCTTTGGAAGGAATGATACTAAAGCTGAAACTCCAGTACTTTGGCCACCTCATGTGAAGAGTTGACTCATTGGAATAGACTCTGATGCTGGGAGGGATTGGGGGCAGGAGGAGAAGGGGACGACAGATGATGAGACGGCTGGATGGCATCACCAATTCAATGGACGTGAGTGTGAGTGAACTCCGGGAGTTGGTGATGGACAGGGAGGCCTGGCATGCTGCAATTCATGGGGTCACAAAGAGCTGGACATGATTGAGCAACTGAGCGGAACTGAACTGATCCATATCATCAGTTGGTCAGTAAACAGGCATTTAGCCTCTTTCATGTACTTGGAAAAGAAAGAATCATGATAATAAAAGTTTATATAGCACCAAATGCTGTTCCAGGTGCTTTGGATAAATTGAGTCATTTAATATTGCCCTTTGGTGGCTCAGACAGTAAAGCATCTGCCTGCAATGCAGGAGACCTGGGTTCAACCCCTGGAACAGGAAGATCCCCTGGAGAGGGAAATGGCAACCCACTCCAGTACTCTTGCCTGAAAAATTCCATGGACGGAGGAGCCTGGTAGGCTACAGTCCATGGGGTTGCAAAGAGTTGGACATGACTGAGTGACTTCACTCTAATATTCACAACCACCCATGAGGTGAGTATTACTGTCTTCCCATCTTTCAGATGGGAAAACTGAGGAGCAGAATGATTAAGTACATTGCCTGAAATCCCCACTTAACACCAGTCTGTAATTCCTTCTGATGGTCAGTGACAGCTCCTGTGCTTATCACAGCTGTGCCCTTTGGTAGCTTGTTGGGGTGATGATGAATGAGAGAGCTAGAATTCTCCTTTCATCCCTCTGCATGGGGATGTGAGAGAAGGTGAAGGCATGCTAAAGATGCTTCTAAATGGAAACAGTAGATAGAAGCTTGCTTTCCAATATCAATGGTGGAGAGACCGATGTAGGAAGGGACACCAGCCCGGGCCCTGCTCCCAAAATTGGTCTTCACAGATGAAGAACTGGTACAGTTTACACCGAATGTCTCTCAGGGTCATTCACCTCTTGAGCTTGATTTCTTCCCCCACCCCCAACCTTGTATCCATTTAAGACTTTAATTATGATCTTTTTCAAGAATTGGAATAAAAATTCTATACCGAAATATATAAAGAAATCTTACAAGCCAACAATAATACTAAACAACCCAATTTTTTCTAAAAGAAAAAGCTAAGCAAAATATTTGAACAGACACTTTACAAAGAAAAGATAGGCAAAAGGCCTGTGAAAATATGCTCAAATTATTACTAATCAGGGAAGTGCAAATTAAAACTGAACCTACTGAAGTGGCTAAAATTCAAAAGACAGACAATACCGAGTGTCAGTAAGTTTGGAGAGTCACTGGAAGTCTCAGTCCTTACTTGTAAAGGCGGAAATGATACTACATCTTTAGAAAATAATCTAGAAGTTTCTTTAAAAGATAAATATATACTTAACCATCATTGTTGTCCAGTGTCTAAGTAATGTCCAGGACTCTTTGTGACCCCATGGACTGCAACATGCCAGGCCTCCCTGTCCCTCACCATCTGCTAGAGTTTGCCCAAGTTCATGTCCATTGATTCGGTGATGCCATCCAACCATCTCATTCTCTGTTGCCCCCTTCTCCTTTGCCCTTAATCTTCCCCAGAATCAAGGTCTTTTCCAATGAATCAGTTCTTCGCATCAAGTGGCCAAAGTATTGGAGCTTCAGCTTCAGCTTCATTCCTTCCAATGAATATTCAGGGTTGACTTTCCTTAGGATTGACTGATTTAATCTTCTTGCAGTCCAAGGGACTCTCAAGAGTCTTCTCCAGCACCACAGTTTGAAAGCATCAATTCCTCAGATTTCAGCCTTCTTTATGGTCTAATTCTCACATCCGTACATGATTACTGGAAAAACCATAGATTTGACTATACAAACCTTTGTCAGCAAAGTGATGTCTCTGCTTTTTAATGCACTAAGTTTGTCATAGTTCTCCTTCCAAGGAGCAAGTGTCTTGAGTCTTTGGTAGTCAGGGGGAAAAATACAGAGAATTGTTTATAGAAAAGAAATTCTGTTGGATTCACAGAGTGGAAATTTTCACCTACTTCTACCCCAAGGATGTCCTTGGGGGAAGTGTTTCTGTCAGTTCTGTTTCACAGCTCTGAGATGTTGCTGCTTTGAGCTTTCATTTGGTGGGAATCTCAGAGGCCTAGATCCCCAGGATGGAGCAGCAAGCTGGACCATCTCTGAAAACAGTTCTGAAGGATCTTCCCTCGAGGTGAGGGTCTTGCTCATTCTGTGTCTCACCAGGGCTCTTGACTCCAAACTGTGAACCACTGACTTTGCACATACATCTTTCTCCTCCCCCTCCTACTCATCTATCTTGGACTGCGGTACTCTCCTCTTTGTTTTTGAAGGAAGTCGGTACAAAGGAAGAAGCAGCATACTTTAACTGAAAAGCATAGTTTTGTTGTCAAACAGACCTGCATGGCTCCACCGCTCACCAGCTGTGTGACCCTGGTCCAGTTGCTCTCTGAGCCTCAGTCTTGGGAAATGGAACCCATTATACTTGTTCTTCAGGGCCGTTTCTGTTGGGAGGATAAATGGAAATTACATGTACAACAAAATGATGAGTCACGTGCCTGGTACACAGTAGGTACTCCATGGATAGCATATCCCTCTAGTGGGGGTTCCTTGTAATAGCAAAAGTAAATATTTGTAGACTATTTACCATATTTATGCATGCTCACTATTCACGGCAAGCCACTTCAGTATTCTCACCTTGAGAGCCCCATGAAGAGCATGAAGAGATGAAGAGATGGCACTGAGAGATGAACGCCCCAGGCCAGTAGGTGCCGATACGCTCCCAGAGAAGAGTGGAGAGAGAGCTCCAGGAAGAAGAAAGAGGCTGAGCCAGAGTGGAAACAGCACTCATTTATGGATGGGTGCGGTGGTGAGAGTAAAGTCTGATGCTGTAAGGAAAATACTGCATAGTAACCTGAAAGAGATGGGAATACCAGACCACCTGACCTGCCTCTTGAGAAACCTGTATGCAGGTCAGGAAGCAACAGTTAGAACTGGACGTGGAACAACAGACTGGTTCCAAATAGGAAAAGGAGTACATTAAGGCTGCATATTGTCATCCTGCTTATTTAACTTCTGTGCAGAGTACATAATGAGAAATGCTGGGCTGGAAGAAGCACAAGCTGGAATCAAGATTGCCGGGAGAAATATCGATAACCTCAGATATGCAGATGACACCACCCTTATGGCAGAAAGTGAAGAAGAACTAAAGGGCCTCCTGATGAAAGTGAAAGACGAGAGTGAAAAGTTGGCTTAAAGCTCAACATTCAGAAAACGAAGATCATGGCATCTGGTCCCATCACTTCATGGGAAATAGATGGGGAAACAGTTGAAACAGTGGCTGACTTTATTTTTCTGGGCTCCAAAATCATTGCAGATGGTGATTGCAGCCATGAAATTAAAAGACACTTACTCCTTGGAAGGAAAGTTATGACCAACCTAGACAGCATATTGAAAAGCAGAGACATTACTTTGCCAACAAAAGTCCGTCTAGTCAAGGCTATGATTTTTCCAGTGGCCATGTATGGATCTGAGAGTTGGAGTATAAAGAAAGCTGAGCACCAAAGAATTGATGCTTTTGAACTGAGGTATTGGAAAATACTCTTCAGAGTCCCTTGGACTCCAAGGAGATCCAACCAGTCCACCCTAAAGGAGATCAGTCCTGGGTGTTCATTGGAAGGACTGATATTGAAGCGGAAACTCGAATACTTTGGCCACTTCATGCGAAGAGCTGACTCATTACAAAAGACCCTGATGCTGGGAAAGATTGAGGGCAGGATGAGAAGGGAATGACAGAGGATGAGATGGTTGGATGGCATCACCGACTCAATGACATGGGTTTGCGTGGAATGCGGGAGTTGGTGATGGACAGGGAAGCCTGGTGTGCTGTGGTTCGTAGGGTTGCAAAGAGTTGGACATGACTGAGTGACTGAACTGAACTGAACCTGGGATGTTAAGTCCGTGAAAAAGGTAAATCGGAAGTGGTCAAACAGGAGATGGCAAGAGTGAACATCAACATTTTAGGAATCAGTGAACTGAGATGGACAGGAATGGGTTAATTTAATTAAGGTGACCATTATATCTACTACTGTGGGTAAGAATCCCTTAGAAGAAATGGAGCAGCCTCAGAGTCAACAAGAGTCTGAAATGCAATACTTGGGTGCAGTTTCAAAAATGACAGAATGATCTCTGTTCATTTTCAAGGCAAACCAATATCACAGTAATCCAAGTTTATGCCCCAACCACTAATGCTGAAGAAACTGAAGCTGAACGATTCTATGAAGACCTACAAGACCTTCTAGAACTAAAACCAAAAAGAGATGTCCCTTTCATTAAAGATGTCCTTCATCCAGCCTGGCATTTCATATGATGTACTCTGCATTTAAGTTAAATAAGAACGGTGACAATCTGCAGCCTTGAAGTACTCCTTTCTCTATTTGGAACTCCTCTGTTGTTCCATGTCCAGTTCTAAACGTTGCTTCTTGACCTGCATACAGATTTTTCAGGAGGTAAGTAAGGTGGTCTGATATTTCCACATATTAATAGTTTTCCACAGTTTGTTTAATCGACACAGTCAAAGAACTCGGTATAGTCAATAAAGCAGAAGTAAATGTTTTCCTGGAATTTTCCTGCTTTTTCTGTGATCCAATCAATGTTGGCAATTTAATCTCTGATTCCTCTGCCTTTTCTAAATACAGCTTGAGCATCTGGAAGTTCTCAATTCATGTTGAAGCCTAGATTGGAGAATTTTGAGCATTACTTTGCTAGCATGTGAGATGAGTGCAGTTGTGTGATAGTCTGAACATTCTTTGGCATTGCCTTTCTTAGGGATTGGAATGAAAATTGATCTTTTCCAGTCCCACTGCTGAGTTTTCCAGATTTGTTGAAATATTGAGTGCAGCGCTTTCCACAGCATCATCTTTTAGGATATGAGATAGCTCAACTGCAATTCCATCACCTCCACTAGCTTTGTTATAGTGATTTTTCCTAAGGCCCACTTGACTTCGCATTCCAGGACGTCTGGCTCTAGGTGAGTGATCACACCATCATGGTTATCTGGGTCGTGAAGATCTTTTTGTAAAGTTCTTCTGTGTATTCTTGCCACCTCTTCTTAGTATCTTCTGCTTCTGTTAGATCCATACCACTTCTGGTCCTATATTGTGCCCATCTTTGCTTGAAATGTTCCCTCGGTATCTCTAGCTTTCTTGAAGAGACCTCTAATCTTCCCCTTCTGTTGTTTTTCTCTATTTCTTTGCATTGTTCCCTTAGGAAAGCTGCCTATCTATGCTTGCTATTATTTGGAACTCTTCAGATGAATATATCTTTCCTTTTCTCCTGTGCATTTTGCTTCAGAAATCCTCTGACCGGATCACTGGCAAAATTAGAAATCATATCTCCAGCACCACTCTGTAATTAGAGGCTTGTTAGAGTCTTATCGCTTTTTTAGCCATGGACATTGTGCTGGACTGAGCAGTTCAGTTCAGTTCAGACGCTCAGTTGTGTCCAACTCTTCATGACCCCATGGACCACAGCAGGCCAGGCCTCCCTGTCCATTACCAACTCCTGGAGTTTACCCAAACTCATGTCCATTGAGTTGGTGATGCCATCTAACCATCTCATCCTCTGTCATCCCTCCTCTTCATGCCTTCAATCGTTCCCAGCATCAGGGTCTTTTCTAATGAGTCAGCTCTTCCCATCAGGTGGCCAAAGTATTGGAGTTTCAGCCTCAACATTAATCCTTCCAATGAACACTCAGGACCGATCTCCTTTAGGATGGACTGGTTGGCTTTCTTTGCAGTCCAAGAGGCTCTCAAGAGTCTTCTTCAACACCATAGTTCAAAAGCATCATCAATTCTTCTGCACTCAGCTTTCTTTATAGAAAGCTCTCACATCCATACATGACTACTGGAAAAACCATAGCCTTGATTAGACGGACCTTTGTTGACAAAGTGATGTCTCTGCTTTTTAATATGCTGTCTAGGTTGGTCATAACTTTCCTTCCAAGGAGTAAGCGTTTTTTAATTTTATGGCTGCAGTCACCATCTGCAGTGATTTTGGAGCCCCCAAAATAAAGTCTGACACTGTTTCCACTGTTTCCCCATCTGTTTGCCATGAAGTGATGGTATCAGATGCCATGATCTTAGTTTTCTAATTTACCAAGCCAACTTTTCCTCTCTTCTTTCAATTTCATCAAGAGGCTCTTTAGTTCTTCTTCACTTTCTGCCATAAGGATGGTGTCATCTGCATATCTGAGGTTATTGATATTTCTCCTGGCAATCTTGATTCCAGCTTGTGCTTCATCCAGCCCAGGTTTCTCATGATGTACTCTGCATAGAAGTTAAATAAGCAGGGTGACAATATACAGCCTTGACATATTCTTTTCCTGATTTGGAACCTGTCTGTTGTTCCATGTCCAGTTCTAACTGTTGGTTCTTGACCTGCACACAGATTTCTCAGGAGGCAGGTCAGGTGGTCTGGTATTCCCATCTCTTTAAGAATTTTCCATAGTTTGTTGTGATCCACACAGCCAAATGCTTTGGCATAGTCAATAAAGCAGAAATAGATGTTTTTCTGGAACCTTCTCTCCCTGCAGCCCAGACTGTGACGCATTCACCTGGTAAGGCCACCTGATCATTCCTAGGTGGTGCTGGTTATATGCTTTTTGTTTGTTTTTCAAACTTCAGTACCACTTACGAAAGAACAGACATTGATTGTCAGAGAAGAAGATAGGAGTAGAGCATATGAGAAAAGGAGGTGAAACTTTAAGTAACTCAATAACAGACTATGATCTATAGCTACTAAACTGGAGGCAAACACTGCCCTCCACCCACCCCTAAACAAGAATGATAGTACAATATTCACGTTTTCCTCTTTGGAAAGTCATCATTTGTGGATTTCATGGCATTCGGACGTGAGGAGGCAGTTGTATCAGCAGACTCATTTAGGCAGGAGCCTGTGTGACATGGCTTGGCCAGTAGCCTCAGGCACACCACAAGAGCAGTCTAATGATACAAATTAAGCTGTGGATCTGACTATAGGCAATGATCTCCCTGAAGCTTGGTGTCTGGTCTAATGGTACTCCCATGGGACCTCAGAACATCCATGGAGTTGCAGGATGGTGAGCAGGACTCCAGGCTTCTGGGGAGTTCCTCGTACACCGTGATCATTCAGTCCTTTCCTAGCTCCATGAGTTTTCCGCCTTTGACCTTCCTCTGGTTTCCATCTGGAAATCTCTCTTACTCAACAGCAGAACTCACATCTCATGCCTCTTTGAGCTTGTAATTAGTCTATTATGTATCTGTCCTTCCACTAGATAAAGGGCCAGCACTACTTTTTCTTTTCTGAGAAGGGCCAGATAGTGAATATTTTAGGCTTTTTGGTTTGTCTAGTCTCTGCCATAGCTACTCAGCTGTCCCCGTGTCACACGTGAGTAGCCCTAGAGAGTACATCAGTGAACGGATGTGGCTGTATTCTAGTAAAGCTTCATTTATGGGCACTGAAGTTGGAATTTCAGACAATTTTCATGTGTCACAAACGGTCTTCTTTTGACTTGTTTTAATGACTTAAAAATGGAAAAATCCTCCTTAGCTTGTAGGGCTTGCAAAAACAAGCCGCAGAACAGATTTGGCTTGTAGACTATAGCTTGCCGTGTTCGCTTTCTAGTGCTGTGTGACAGATGACCACAAAATGAGCAGCTGAAAGCAACACGCATTGATTATTTCATAGCTTCTGCACGTCAGGAGTTCAGGTACAGCCTGGCTGGGTCCTCAGAGTCTTGAAAGGCTGCAGTCAAGGGGTCAGCCAGGCTGTGCTGTCATTTGGGGGCTTGACTAGACAAAAATGTACCTCCAAGCTCCTTTAGGCTGTTGGCAGAATTCATTTCCCGTGGCTGTGTGACTGAAGGTTTTGACTTTCAGCTCACAGTTAGCTGCAGTTCCTTGCTATGTGGGCTTCCTCAGCATGGCCCCATACTTCATCAAGCCAGCAAAAAGGGGGCTTATAGGTTGTAACTCAATCATTGGGAGGGATGTCCCACCATCTTTGCCATATTGTATGGATTAGAAGCAAGAGAGCCTGCCTGCGTTCAAGGGCAAGAGATTATACAAGGCTATGAACATCAGGATGTGGGAGTCCTGGGGTCTGGCTATTACACCAACTCCTTGCACTAGGTGATGAGTTCTGGAGACAGGAGTTGTGGAAGTAACCATGAATCACTAGGCATTTTCAGCCTTTAGCCCAGTGTCTGGCACAGAATGGGAGCTCGGGAAAAGCTGATTGAAAGAATGCCTCAGTGTTGGCTCACACACACTCAGAAGAGTAGAAAAAGGTTCTTGGAATTCTCCAGTAAAATTGTCACAATATTGTCATCCTTCCTGGTTTAAGGCTACCGATAACACTAAGAACACTATGCTGGGAAAGATTGGAGGTGAAAGCAGGACAGGGAGGCAGAAGGTGAGATGGTTGGATGGCATCACCAACTCAACGGATATGATTTTGAGCAAACTCCAGGAGACAGTGAAGGACAGGGAAGCCTGGTGGGCTGCAGTCCACGGGGCTGCAGAGATTTGGACATGACCTAGCAATGAACAACAGCAAGAGCATGTGGTAAATAGGATTTAAAGCAGAAACTAAATTTGGCCTGCGTTCTTAGATTTGGACTAATAGCTTGACTGAGTGCATCACATAGCAAGAGAACTCTCCACGTGGCGAATAATGTGTCCCTCCAACCACATTACAGTCAATCAGCCTAAAATAACACTGAAACAGGGGAACCAATTTTAAAGCTCCAAGCAGGCTGCTGGTATGGCAGAAGATATTCAGAGCAGTTTTCAAAGACATGCCAACTGCAGCTTTTCTGGTGTTTATTTCCCTGAATAAGTGTGGCTAAAAACAAAGTGAATTTTTGTTTAAATGAAGGCACCAAACTTCTAAGCAATAATAGGGAGTAAATAAAAGAGAGCTAGAATGTGAAGTCGAAAGGCCACAAAATAATCACATTAAAGTACATGTCTATGAAGTGAACGCGACTCTGAGAAAAAGCTTCCAAACTACCAGGCTTTCCCAGAGCCTCCGTTACTGAGAATTTTGTAATTGAAACACATGGAGCCACAGTCTTAACACCTGTTTTGTCTACCAACTTTTATCAAACACCTACATCTAATGCCATTGATTGCAATTTCTGTTACGTTATCTGTCTAATCACCTATCTGTATGGCTTCAGTTTCATGGTTTACCTTATTATTTCCTTTCCCATTCAGAGAAGGATCTGGGGTGAGGGTTCCTTTATATGCGGTTTGTTCTGCATCCCGGATAGAACAGATGGCTTCTGTAAACACACATCTGGTTGTGGACTATAAAAGATCTCTATGTGAGCTTGCCAATGGATAGCAAGACTTGGCTTTCTTTTCTTTGGGGAAAAATCCTTTTACTGCGATTATGGAAAATCTTCTGTTAATAAACAAATCACAAAAGTCAGAGCCTGACTTTTAGATTCAAAGAGCCCAATAGCTTTTCAAAAATTAATTAAATTATTCATTTTACTTTTTGTTGGAGTACAGTTGCTTCACACTATTGTGTTAGTTTCTGCTGTACTGTAAAGTGAATCGGCCATACACATGCATATATCACCTCTTTTTTAAGTTTCCTTCCCATTCAGTTCACTGCTGCTGCTGCTGCTGCTAAGTCGCTTCAGTCATGTCCGACTCTGTGCGACCCCATAGACAGAAGCCCAAGAGGCTCCTCTGTCCCTGGGGTTCTCCAGGCAAGAACACTGGAGTGGGTTGCCATTTCCTTCTCCAATGCATGACAGTGAAAAGTGAAAGTGAAGTCGCTCAGTCGTGTCCGACTCTTAGCAACCCCATGGACTGCAGCCCACCAGGCTCCTCCATCCATGGGATTCTCCAGGCAAGAGTACTGGAGTGGGGTGCCATTGCTTCAGTACAGAGCATTAAATAGAATTCCCTGGGCTATACAGTAGGTTCTCATTAGTTATCTATTTTACACATAGATAACTGTATTAGTTATCTATTTTAGCTTATTTGTTATCTATGCACATATTTTATAAGTGAAAGTGAAAGTCACTCAATCATGTCTAACTCTTTGCAACCCCAAGGACTGTATACTCCATGGGATTCTCCAGGCCAGAATATTGGAGTGGGTAGCCATTCCCTTCTCCAGGGGATCTTCCCAACCCAGGGACCAAACCTAGGTCTTCTGCATCGCAGGCAAATTCTTTACCAACTGAGCCACCAGGGAAATTCAAGAATACTGGAGTGGGTAGCCTATCCCTCCTGCAGCAGATCTTCTTGGTCCAGAAATAGAACTGGGGTCTCCTGCATTGCAAGCAGATTCTTTACCAGATGAGCTACCAGTTTAAACATAGCATCTATTTTATACAAAGAGTCCGACACAGTTGAGTGACTGAACTGAACCGATGTATACACATCCAGTTTCAATCTCCCAGTCCCTCCCGCCCTGCCCTCCGCCGTGGTGTCTGTGTGCTTGTTCTCTGTGTCTGTGTCTCTGCGTCTTTATCCGCTTTGACATGCATGAGTTGCTCTGGGTCACCATCTTGCCAACTCCACCTGCAGTATCACCTTCCCAGCGCAAGGTGGCAGACTGCATGGTGTCCAGGAGGGAGGGTTGGATATTTGGGTTATAGTTTGGGTTCTGGTTTTGAACCCTCATTTTCTCCAGGCTTGTTATCTTATCCGTTCTTTGAGATGACTTAACTAGGTCATCTTTACATCATCTTCAAACTCAAACTCTGTAATTCAAGGATTACTATGAGAATTTACAAAAAAAAAAAAAATTGATGAGCTCAGATCATGTTTACATTTTTTATTTTGAAAAGTTTATTTTTATCTTAATAAAATGCATGTTTAATTAAATTATGTTTTTATTAATGAAACACATACAAGAAAAATGTTTGTGTCATACATCTCTAACTCTCCCTCTACTAACCAAACATCCCAAAATAAGTCTGTTTTTAATGAGATTTTTGATAAAATGATGTGGCTTGGGAATCTCATTATTATGTAATAGAAGAGCAGATTGTTCCATAGTAGACACTGGGGGTACAAAAAGGAATAAAACTTGGACTCTTACTACTTAAATCCCGCCTCCATCCTGTCGCCATGGACATAGATGGTACATGAAAGATGTCTCGCGTCTCTTGCCCATTTAAAGTTTTTCAGTGCTTTCTTCCCCCTGCCCCCTCTCCTTAGTGTGGACCATTTTAAAAGTCATTATTGAATTTGTTACAATATTACTTGTTTTATGTTTTGGTTTTTTTGCCCCAAGGCACATGGGGTTGTAGCTCCCCAACCAGGGATTGAGCCCACACCCCCTGTATTGAAAGGCAAAGTCTTAACCACCGGACTACTAGGAAGTCCCACCACTTCAGTGTTGTTCTTGATCTAATCTATTTACCCAGCAGATATTCTCTGAGTGCTTACTGTAGACCAGACATTGGACTTGACATTGGGCTGCAGAGTGAATGAAGGAGAGACAAGGCGCCTTCCTCAGCAGGACTGCTTTCCTAGTGGGAGCATTCAGGCTACAAGCAGGTGGACAGCAGGTAAGCAAGGTCTTTCCAGGCTCCCACAGATGTCGAAACAAAGAGAGTGATATGTGAGAGACTTAGTCTTGGTCCTGACTGAAGCGTGTGATCAGGATATCCACTCTGAAGAGGTGCCATTTGAACTGATCCTTGAACGATGAAGCCTTGGTCTTCCCTGATAGCTCAGGTGGTAAAGAATCTGCCTGTGATGCAGGAGACTCTGGTTCAATTTCTGGATCAGGAAGACTTGCTGGAGGAGGGATAGGCTACTCACTCCAATGTTTTTGGGCTTTTCTGAGGGCTCAGCTGGTAAAGCATCTGCCTGCAGTGCAGGAGACCTGGATTTGATCCCTGGGTTGGGAAGATCCCCTGGTGAAGGGAAAGTCTACCCACTCCAGTATTCTGGCCTAGAGAATTTCACAGACTATAGTCCATGGGGTTGCAGAGTCAGACACACCTGAGTGACTTTCACTTTCACTTTGAATGATGAGAAGAAGGAGGAGATACAGTGGGACGATTAGATGTAAAGGACCTGAGGTGAAAAATACCTACACACGTTGAAAGGAAAAAAAAAAACAGAGAAAGCAATGGAAGCCTGTTTCTGAAGCTTGATAAGCAAGGAAGAGAGTAATAAGAAAAATGTCATACAGGAGCCAGATCATATTAGGACTTATAGACTAAGATTGTTGTTGTTGTTTTGCAGTTGCTAAGTTGTGTCAGACTCTTTGAGACCCCATGCACTGCAGCATGTCAGCCTTCCCTGTCCTCCCCTATCTCCCAGAGTTTGCTCAATTTCATGTCCATTGAGTTGGCCATGCTATTTAACCATGATGCTGATGCTGGGGAAAATTGAAGGCAAAAGGAGAAAAGGGCAGCCCAGGATGAGATGGTAGATAGCATAGACTAAGATGTTTTTTCTTAAATGGAATCAGAAGCCGTTATAAAGTCTTCAATGGGTGAATGGCATGACCTGATCTATATTCTAAAAGGATTTTTCTGGCAACTCTGAGTATAATGGCTGCTTGTAGGTGCTGGATGGAGTGGAGAAAAGAGAGGAGGTCAGGAAGAGTGGCAGAGGGAGAAAAATTAGGAGATAGAGGAAGAAGAGTAAGAAAGCTTGCTACTTTGGGTTTTGGATAATGAAGATGGGGAGGCAGAAGATGGAGAGGGGATGTTTGAGATAGTTTGTAAATAGAGATGGTAGGACTTCTCAAAGCTGAGTGAGGGCAGTGAGGGAAAGGGAGGAACAAGGATAATTCAAGTGTCTGGCTTGAGGAATGGTAGACAGCAGTGTCATTTACTGAGACGGGAAAACCCCAGGGGAAAAAGGGTTAGGAGATACGGTGGAATCAAAGAGTTCTGGTGGATGTGATGTGTTTGAGATATCTTTAGCTGACTCTAGTGAAGGTGTGAAGGAGGCAGCTGGATTTGCAAGGAAAGGAGGCAAATTTGGCACTTGAGAGAATATAAGTGGTATTTCTATTCAGGGCCCAGGTGATTGTTATCTAAGAAGAAAGAGAGGAGCAGGGGACCTTGGACAGAAACATGAGGGGCATCAACATTTGGTAGCACATCATGAAAGCCACGTCCAACCAGCTGAAGCATATAAGGAAAGGGGAGACTCATTAGGAGGATCTTGGGGGCGTTTCAGGTGACCAGAGGCAAGAACTAGAAAGGAGATTTCATGGACTCTAGATAGCCTTCTCTTTTTTTTTCCTGGTTCCTTCTTTATCAGGCCCATGTGCTTATTCATCACATCCTGAGAACAGCTCTTGACACTTTTCCCTGTGTGTGGCCACCACGTAGCTTTTACATTTTCATCTCTATTCAAGAGAACAGCCTGGTCTTACTGGGAGAGTCTCATTAAGTACTGAATTTACCACAGAGAATCTGATTGTCTCAGCTTGGGTCACATGGGCACCATAATCCAATAAACTGCACCCAGGAAGGTCATGTGACAGAAGTGTGGCTGCTGGGAGCTTACTCCTGTGGGTTAATATGGCTTCTCAGAGAAAGGGCATTCCTGTTGGCTGGGCATTTACTGCAATTGTCACCCAGGCCTTGCTTATCTCAGTTTTGCACACTTGTCGCATGCTGATAGCTTCCTCCATAGCTGGGGTTGGTTCACGCCACCATGACTTCCTGTCCATGGTTGCTTCTGACAGAAACACCAGGCCCATCACTCTTTGCCTATGTGTCTCCAACCTCTCAGGCTGCCATAGCAAGATACCGTAGACCAGATGGCTCAAACCACAGAAATAGTTCTTAGGGCTGAAAAGTTCAAGATCAGGGTGTCAGTGTGGTTGATTTCTGGTGAAGACTCCCTCATTTGCCTTCTCATTGTGTCCTCACATTGTGGAGAGAGAAGACACAGAGCAAATTATTTGGTTTCTCTTCTAGTAAGGGCACTAATCTCATTGTGAAGGCCCCACCCTCATAGCCTCATCTCAACCTAATCACCCTCCAAGGGTGATTAGGGCCCCCACCTCCAAATACCATCACAATGAGGGTTAGGACTTCAACATAAGAATTTTTGGGGTTAGAGAGCGTCACTAACTGGAGAAGGCAATGGCACCCCACTCCAGTACTCTTGCCTGGAAAGTCCCATGGACAGAGGAGCCTGGGGGGCTGCAGTCCATGGGGTCACTAAGAGTCGGATACAACTGAGCGACTTCACTTTCACTTTTCACTTTCATGCATTGGAGAAGAAAATGGCAACCCACTCCGGTGTTCTTGCCTGGAGAACCCCAGGGACGGGGGAGCCTGGTGGGCCTCTGTCTGTGGAGTCGCACAGAGTCGGACACGACTGAAGTGACTCAGCAGCAGTGTCACTAAGTCAATGGACATGAATCTGAGCAAAGTTTGGAAGATAGTGGAGGACAGAGGAGTCTGGTGTGCTGCAGTCCATGGGGTCGCAAAGAGTCATACATGACTTAGATGCTGAACAGCAGCCCTAAAGACAAGATACAATTCAGCCCATAGCACTGCCTAGCCCTTTTCCAGGCTTCCCTGGTGGCTCAGGTGTTAAAGAATCCGCCTGCAATACAGGAGACCTGAGTTTGATACCTGGGTCAGGAAGATCCCCTGGAGGAGAAAATGGCAACCCACTTCAGTATCCTGTCTGGAGAATCCATGGACAGAGGAGCCTGGTGGGCTACAGTCCACGGGGTCTCAAAGAGTTGGACATGACTGAGCAACTAACACTTTCACTTCAATCCTTTTCTATCCTTCAGGTCTAAGAGCCCTTGCTGCTTCCTCCAGGAAGGCTTTTTTTTAGATTCTCCAGGGAGTTAAGGACACGGCTACAATCCTTCAGACTGAAAGCACTTAGGGCACACAGAGATCAAAGCACTTACCATATCACGTTCAAATCCCTTGTTTCCATCCTCCCCTCACCACTGCATGGAAGGGGCTGTGCTGGATTAATCACTGTATCCCCAGATTCTAGCACACAGTAGGCTCTCAAATGCTGTTAGAGCCCAAGAGCAGCTATCAGTTGCTAGTTGAGGAAGCCAGTGAATAAATCACGATGTGGTCTGATCAGCACCATGGTGGAAGCAGCTTCAAGGTGCAGAGAGGAGAGATGATTCATTCTGGTACCTGGGGTGGGGGTGATGCCTCAGGAGCTGTGATCCTGAGCTGGCATCTGGAGGGTGCTTAGGAACTGGTGCATCAGACTCCGGTGTTTGTGAGCCAGGGAGATGGGACAGCCCACCAGTACTTTTTTGGTATTGGGAACGTTAAGAGGGACCTGTGACAGTCTCTGCTTTGGGGAAGTGAATTTTAATTAGGTAGAGGGAGTGAACTGAATCGGAAAGCAGGGCTGCGGAGATGAGTGCAGAATGATTTGCTGCTTGCTGATAAGAAAGCCAGTGAGTCACGCCACGCTGACTTGCCACAGAGAAACAAATGCATGTGCAGCCTCCTCCCCCTGCCTGCGTGAAAAGGCCTAGGCAGGCTTGACCAGGAAAGGGCCTGGACCAGCCAGAGGAGGGTTCAAAAGAGTAGACTCTATAGACCGGAAGTGCTCATTGGCATACATTTTGACCACAGGGAGCCATTCAGTAGCAGTACTTTATTCATAAAATACTGTTGGTGATAACATCTCCATCGACTGTTACTGTAACAGGGCTTGTTATTTGCACCATGTCAAGCACACCACAGGGTACATGCCCAGAAATGGGATTTCTGAGTCATATGGCAGTTCTATTTTTAGTTTTTTCCAGAAACCTCCACACTGTGAGTTCAGAAACTCTCCATAGCAGCTGCACCAATTCCAACAATTACATTCCCATCAACAGTGCAAGAAGGCCCCCTTTTCTCCATACCCTCTCTAGCCTTTATTGACCAGCAATCCCACTTCTGGGCATATACCCTGAGAAAACCATATTTCAAAAAGATATATGCACCCCAATATTCGTTGCAGCACTGTTTATAATAACCAGGGCATGGAAGCAACCTGTGTCCATTGACAGATGAACAGATAAAGAAGAGGTGTTATATACGTACAATAGGGTATTTCTCAGCCATAAAAAGGAACGAAACTGTGCCATGTGCAGCAATGTGAATGACCCGAGAGACTGTCATGCAGAGTGAAGTAAGTCAGAAAAAAAATTATCATATTTTAACGCATATATATGTGGACTCTAGGAAAATGATACAGATGTATGTACTTGCAGGGAAGGAATAGAGATGAAGATGTGGAGAGTGGACGTGTGGACATGGGGGTGCAGGGAGGGAGGTGGGATGGACTGAGACTGGAACTGATGTATGTGCCTGCTCCCTGTTACATAGATAGCTGGCGGGGAGCCTGCTCTCCAGCACAGGGAGCTCGGCTCAATGCCCTGGGGTCACCTAGATGCATGGGATGGGGAGGGTAGGAGGGAGGGCCAAGAGGCCGGGAATGCATGTGCACACGGGGCTGACTTGCTTTGTCCTACAGCACTGTAAAGCAACCACACCCCAATTTAAAGAAAAAAGCACACCACACACTGTCTCATTTAGTCCTCAGAACAATGTCAAGGCAGGTGGGGGTTGCTGGGCGTCTAGAGAAAATTCTCATTTTTCATCTGGGGTAACAGGGGCTCGGCTGAGGCCAAGGGAATTCCCTCCCCCACGTTCCTGGCTGATCGTGTTCACCCCTCAGTCTCCTGCTTCAGCATGATTCCTCCGTGGAGAGGTCTCCACTGTTAGCCTCACAATTGAGTCTCCAGCCTGGACTTCCTCAGGGCAGCCTGCTCTTATGCTTCGTGTTGGCTTGCTTTTGCTAGGCAATAGGTTGCTACGAAGTTGCTGAAACCAGCACAGGCTTACTACCTCATGCTTTCATGAGTCAGAACCAGGTTGCCCCAAGGAGCCTGGTGCTTAGCGGGCACCAGGAAGCATCCCTGAGCTTCCCTGGAGGCTCAGACGGCAAAGCATCCGCCTACAAAGCTGGAGACGGGCTTGAACCCTGAGTTGGGAAGACCCCTGGAGGAGGACATGGCTGCCCACTCCAGAATTCTTGCCTGGAGAATCCCGCGGACAGAGGAGCCTGGCAGGCTATGGTCCATGGGGTCGCAAAGAGTCAGACACAACTGAGCACAGACCAGCACGAAGCATGTCTTGGCTGAAAGAACGCCCAGTTCAGGATCTCACTTTGACTTATCAGGTCAGTCTGTCAGCAGAGTCTCTGATCTTTCTAGTGCAGTTACTCCCTCCCATTAGCACACACACACAAAATAATAATAATAAAATAAAATAAAGAAAGAAAGAAAAGAGGAAATTTTGTGTAGAAGGAACCATCTTTTTGTGTTGTCTGATGAAGGGCACTGGAGACTGTTCTTCTCCAGCCTGTCAAATTAAAATGTGAATTGTTTGGCAGAATGTTGCTTCTTGGAGCATGGAGAACTGACTTTGACGTCCACTAATTGATGTAATGAATTTTCTTCAACTTTATTTTCTATTTGTCATCATTATAATAGAAAGAACTCAAACATTCTCTTCTAGTATTTGAAAAAATAAATTGAGAGAAAATTCTATTATTCTCACACTTGCACGATCTTTTAGCCTTGGAAGACATGAAAGCCAGTCAGGATTTAATAAAGAAAACACCGATCACGGTAGAGTGGAAAATGTCAGATGGAGTAGATTTGAACTCCAGTTCCCACTGTAGCTCTGTGACCTTAGGGAAATTTCTTAACTTCTCTAGACTTCAGTGTTCTCGCCTTGTAATGCTCCCCACAAGGCAGAGTTGTGGTCATTTTAAAGAGGTTATGTGTATGAAGCTGCTGATGCTTTCCACTGCTGCTGCTAAGTCGCTTCAGTTGTGTCCGACTCTGTGCGACCCCATAGATGGCAGCCCACCAGGCTCCCCCCGTCCCTGGGATTCTCCAGGCAAGAACACTGAAGTGGGTTGCCATTTCCTTCTCCAGTGCATGAAAGTGAAAAGTGAAAGTGAAGTTGCTCAGTCATGTCCGACTCTTAGTGACCCCATGGACTGCAGCCTACATTTCTAGGTTTTCACAAATAGTAGTTACTTGCTTTTCTCACCGTTGACTACAGAAGAATAAAATCACTTTAAAATAATGAGAAAATGAAATGTGTAGAGAAGGGAGGAATTATAGGTACCACTTTCCAGTCCTTGGTTAAGGAGAAATATGCCCTAGAGCTCTGGTTTAGGGTGGGGAGGAAGAGACAAGCTGAGAAATACCCTCAGAGTACTGGGGATGGTGAGGGGCTGTCATTGGCTGGCTGCTGAGACCAAAGCAGTCTTCAGCTTACTGAATTCTTGTTCTGTTACTCATTGGAGCATCCTGGAAGCAAGAGGGATGAAGCCATCAAAACACTGTGGATTAAGAGAGGATGCTGCATTTTCACTCCTTCTCTATGCAACAGCTTGGAGCAGAGTGCCTCTGTGGCAGGATAAAGTTTGAAACGTGAATTTGTGTTTTTTCTCCCTCTCTCTGTTTTGGAACTGAGACTCCAGCTTTCTTCACTTCCAGGAAAATGTGCTTCAGAGATTCAAGATTGGTCCTGGGTGGTCTCATCGAGAATTAGAAAGGTAAAAGCCCCTGAGAGCAGGGAGGCCAACTCTCTGAGAAGAGACATGGACCCAGGACTAGAAAAGCACAGGGTGGTTTCATAAGTACTGAAGATTCTTGCTCTGTACCTTCCTAGTATTTGGGACAGGAGGGGGCAGGTCCCCAGAAGAGGGAAGACCTGAGGGGCACAGAGTTAAGGTTTCAGAGTTTCCAGGCTCAGCCAAGGCTCCCACATCCAAACCCAGAGTGTGAAGTGGAGGCCCTTGGTACTCTGCTCACATCTCCAGACCCACTGCTTCCCTGTGTTCCTGCAGGCTTCTGTCTGCCGGTATGCACATCTCTGTAGCATAGATGTGTATCTGTCTCACGGAGGTCTGCTCTGCTCTTCATTACAGTCAGCCACGTGCCAAGGAATTAATACTCTGGGAGCAGCCCTCTTCCAGTGACTCTAGGGAGCTGGAGTATCAACACCCCAGCTCCCTCACCCCTTAGTTAGGATAACTCTGAGAAGGGTATTTGCAACTTTTATCATGATTTTTCTGTGGGATTAAGCTCCACTTGGCCAATCATTTAATTGCTGCCTTCCCTTCCTTCTTTCAGTCCTTTCATCGTTCTGCCTTTAATGGTGCCAGCATCTCCTAAATAAAGGGCCTCCCCTCAAGTCCTTATCTCTGGGTCTGCTTCTGGAGAACCCAGAATGAAGCATCCGGGAAGCATAGTTCTATAAGGGAAAGCAGAACCCTTTCCCTCAGAGAATGGAATACATCAGCAGTGACCAGTGCAGACCCAGGACTGGCAGAGGTGCCCTGAATTTTCTGTTGTGAGACAGATCTCTGCACCTTCCTGGAGAGTACGGAGGAGGAAGTAGGGATTCTACCAAAGTGACTGTCAGGAAAAATTGGTGGAAGACCAAAATGGACAAAGATGACTCGGTATTCTGTGTAAATGCATCCTTCCTGTTTATCTGTCTTTCACTGACTTTGAGCTATTTTTCATGCTGTGTGCTTAGTTGCTCAGTCATGCCCAACTCTTTGCAACCCCATAGACTATAGCCCAGTAGACTCCTTTGTCCATGGAATTCTCTAGGCAAGACTACTGGAATGGTTGCCATTCCTTTCTCCAGGGGATCCTCCTGACCCTGGGATTGAACTCAAGTCTCCCGCACTGCAGGCAGGTTCCCCACCAGGGAAGATTCTGAGCTGTTTTACACCTCCGCAAGTTGGAGAAACCTGATGCCAGTGAAAGGGTTATTGATTATGGAGATGCAAGTCCATTATGCCTGGTGGGATGCAACTGGTTATTGCCATGTGGACAGATGCATATTTGTAAATTCACCTTGGGATTCTTTACCTGCCTAGATAGGTGTGGTTCTCAATCTCCTCCTTAAACTGTTGTTAACACCTTGCTAGTTCATCACTGAATAAGTTATAATAAACATTTTAACACACATTCATTTCATATTTATATGAAAATCATGATATTACCTTAAAAATTTTTGTTTTTTAACATGACCAAGATTAGATTTTCTCTAGCCTTGGGGGCAGAGTTAGATTGAAGGTCTACCTCTTTAAGAAGGTCTCTGGGAAGATGCACAAGAGATTGGTGACACCGGCTGTTGCCTTCAGGAAGGGAAACCGGGTGGCCGGGGGCTGAGGTGGAAGGGGAAATTTCTGTTCCTTTTGAATTTTGAACCATTATCTATTCAAATGGCTTTAAATGATCAAGGAACAGCTAAATTGAAATTTAATTAAAGATAAATTAAAAATTAAATTAATAGAAAACTCTACCAAGGTTTAAAAGGAAATTAGTATTTCTAGTAGCCTCTCTGGGTATCGGAATAGGGAGAGGGCAGACAAGCTTTTACTTATTTTGGCTTTTAGGATTTCTTTGTGGAAAACTTTTTAGAGGTATTACAAGTACTGAGAGATTAGCCACATATTTTGGGCGAGAATCACCTTTGTCATTACACAAAAGCGTAACAGACAGGAATTCTCCACAAATTCAGGTATGCCCAAAACTATTATTTTCGTCTTTTTCTGTACCATTTTCCACACAAAATAGCTTAAAAAGTTTATTTTTCTAAGAGAGAACACATTAAAATAGTGAAAAATTCAAAAGGCATACAAGTTGTAAAGTGAGAAGGAAGGCCTTTGCATAGAGGACAGTTCTTTATTTCAAAAACGCGTACCGTTTTGTCTGGTGCACACTGTCACTGTGCTTGTTTTGGAGTAAATGTAATGTTTATTTCCTCGTTCGAAAACGTGCTGGGGAAGGGGTGTGGCTGTGTCTATCCTCTCACCTCTGGGCACAGAGCCCCGCAGTGTAAGAGGCCGGCTCCTTCATTAAGTGTTTATTTTGTTACCTTTGTTGGAAACTAAGTGAATTAGTGAAAGTCATGCAGGCTTTGTTAGCTAATTAAAAAGGGAAAAAGTTGACTTAATTTTATTGAAGTTTAAACAGCTAACAATAATTTTTTTTTTTTTTTTGGTCAAGGTTTAATAGTTATTCAGTGGGAGGTTTACTTCCACATTCTGATAATAAAAACACACTCAATTCCAAGTTCAGCTAATTACTTGCTGGATGCTTTGAAGATGTGACGTGCTTATGCAAATGCCTAGCAACTCTAATGGGGTGTTGCTTGGTTTTGTTTTCTTATGAGTAGGGATTCCAATTTTCCTTTTGACTAACTGGGTAAAATAAAGTAATAACACTGATTTTTATTATAGGATGTTAAGTACCTGATGAAATGGCATGATACTTAAACTAAAATGTTGTATATAGGTTGGATTTTCCCCAATCCTTATTGATGTGTAAAGACATTAAAGTACTTACCAGTTTGGGGAACATGAGTTTTAATCTAGAATACTCATAATTTACCTTCGTTTCTACTTTTTTATCCAAATAGATTCACCTTAAATTGCATAGTTCCCTTTAATCGCATCTCCTAGTTATTTTCTCTAGATAATGACATCAGTTTTAAGTGGCTTTAAAAAAACAACAATTGATTCATTGAAACAGTTGTACCTTGAGTTAGTGCCTCACACATTCACATATACTTAGTTTAACATTGTGTATAAGTACTCACAGATTCAGAAATTCTGACATACCTACCCATCTAAATCTGTTTTTTTAATCTGTAAAATTGGGTATCAGTCGCTGCTTCGGAGATTTGCTGAAAGGATGAAACGACATACCTGTGTATCATGCTTAGAATATCACCTTTCACAAAATAAGTGCTATACGTGTGTGATGATGAGGATGATAACAGTGATGGCTGCAAGGGGTAGTGTCTTCAACAGAACAGCGTTGATTGCACTAGTGAAAGATCAGGATGGTGGGCGATTTCTAGAGGAAGCTGACATTTTCGTGCTGGAGAAAGAAGAGAGAAAAGATAGTGGAGTGGAGGAAAGGCACGGGAGGGTTAAAAGCGGAGCGTGTCGGCAGTGTATTGGGGAGTGACAGGGTGGAGGCAGATAAGATTCAGAGTGAGTTCTGCTAGTGCGTTTGAAATTTGTCTTAAAAATCAAGGGACTCTACCACAAGGACATCCTGCATAGCACGCGGAACTCTGCTCATGCTGTGTGACAGCCTGGATGGGAGGGGAGTTTGGGGCAGAACAGATACATGCATGTGTACGGCTGAGTCTTTTCGTTGTTCACCTGAAACTATCACATTATTTATCGGCTATACCCCAATACAAAATAAAAAGTTAAAAATGAATAAATCAAATCATTATGCTGTACACTTAAAAAAATTCAAGGGACTCTCAACATTCAATGAGACAATCAGACACTTGTTAGCATTTATCCTAAAGAATGATTAAAGAAATATCCTGAAGATATATGTTCAAGAATGCTCATGTGTGTTGCCTGTAACATCAGACATTCAGAAACCACCTAAATGTTCAGTAATAGAGAATGAATTCAATAGATTATGAGAAATTCATAAAGATCGTTACACGCTTTTATGTACGAAGACGGAAAGTTGTGCATGATATTTTGAGTTAAAAGCAAAGAGGTCTTAAAATAGTCCTATTCTGATATTGTTTTCTAAGGATATATATGCATATCTGTGTCGGTTTGCTGAAAGTCTGGAAGGATTACACCAACATGTTAATAGTCACTATCTCTGGATTGTGGGATTCGGGTGATTTAAACTTTAATAATTTTTATTTTCTTATCTATTTTTTTCCAGTCATTTTATAATGAATACAAATTAGGGATTTGATTGAAGTGACAAAAGGATAGTGCTTATGTTCTGTCATACTAATGTCATTCATAAGTAAAGGGAGAAAATTCTTTTGTTCCAGAGAGAACAATTTCATGAGCGGTGCTAGCAAAGCAGATTGGAGTAGGTGGAAGGTGAACTGCCTGGAACTGAAGGGATGGAAAAAAAGGAGCCTGGGGTGGAGGGAGGATTTTGAGAAGGTGGGAGAGGGGAGGCCTGGCAAGCTTGTATCCTATCGTGTTTATTCCCCCAGAACCCCATTTGCCTCCTCCTCTTCTGGAGAAATCTCCCTGTTGAGATAGAATCCCTCCGCTGGTCTGCTGCTAGCATGTATCAGGCTTCCCTGGTGGTTCAGACAAGAAAAATACACCTGCAAAGCAGGAGACCCAGGTTCAGTCCCTGGGTGGGGAAGATTCCCTAGAGAAGGGAACAGCTACTTACTCCAGTATTCTCACCTGGAGAAGTCCATGGACAGAGAAGCCTGGCTGGCTACAATCCCCATACCACCCAATTTTCACCAAAGTGTAAAAATATATTTTTGCTGCAACTGCATTTACCATGGCAACAAGGCGCATAAGGTGGAGATGAGGGGGGTGTGTGTGTGTGACAGTCTGATCTAAACAAATGCATATCACTTCTGAATTTTTAATACATGTAGCATCGTTGCACAGCCTTCCCCAGTGACTCAGCAAGTGAATCTGCCTGCGACGCAGGAGATGCAAGAGCTGCAGTTTAGACCCCTGGGTTGGGAAGATCCCCTGGAGAACCGCTTCCACTTTATGCTCTGGGTTTTTTTTTAGCCCCAAAGCACGTAGGATCTTAGCTTCCCAACCAGAGAGCGAACCTGTATCCCTAGCATTGGAAGGTGAAGTCTCAACCACTAGACTGTCAAGGAATACCCCAGAGCTCCATTTTTGCTAGAAAATGCCGTTCAGTCATAACACATGATTCCAGTCATCCCCACCGTCCTCAGGGAGTGGTCATCCTTTCTGCTGCTTAGGGTGACAGAAAGCAGAATGGGGACCTTGACTTGGTGTCTTCAGCAGGGTGTATTTGAAGTGTTCTAAAACAACCTTCTAGGTTCTTGTTTGGAAATGTATGGAAAGCTTGTGCATAAGGCTCCTTCCACAGTGCACCCATGTCTTTGCAGGACAGTTTTGTTGCCAAAATCTTGGTTCTCTGTGCGCCAATGCCAAACACGAATACAGGGACGGAGTTATGGAGGAGAAAAAAAGTGACTATTGCTTTGCCAGGCAAAGGGAAACACAGTAGTCTAGCACATCAAGAACGGTGCCCCCTTCCCTGGTGAACAGGAAGAGGTTACGTCAAGGCAGGGGCACGTGATAAGGATCAAGGCAGTTAACACTCTTGTATTCTTCTGCAGTTTCTAAAGGATGGGGTTGCTGACAAGATTGGGGTGTGTGCAGGGTCTTAGGTAGTCTCCTAAATTTGATGAGCCTCTTCCTCCGGTGGTTTTGTGGCTGCCTCTCCTTTGGAACTCAGAGGTCGTGGAGGCAGGAGTCCTGCCCACAGGGAATGGGGGACAAAAGGCCTCCATGCCCTGGAGTCCCACAGGACCCTGCTCCCCTTCAGTTTTGATTTTTAAGTGCTTTCACATAATAGTAACTACCAATGACATAAGCACTAACTATAAGTCACACACCTTGTTGAATGCTTTTTATATATTAACCAATATAATCATCACAACAGCCTTCTAGCACAGAATCTTTCCTTTTTCCTTGTTTCAGATAAGGAACCCGTGGTATGGGCAGGGTAAATTACTTGCCTGCAGTCATGGAGCTTGTAGGCAGCAGAGGTAGAGTTTGAACCCAGCCCGTCTGGATCTTGAATCAGGGCTCTTTATGATAATGCCAAGCTGTCTCCTAAATTTAATCTTCCCAGTGACTCTTGAAATAGTCAAGATAGATATCATTAGCTGTTTGTGGATAACAAGCTCAAGTTTCAGTGAGCTCAAGTGACACAATTCAATGAAAAAGTCAGTGGCCTAGAGCCTGCCAGTTCAGTTCAGTTCAGTTCAGTTCAGACGCTCAGTCGTGTCCGACTCTTTGCGACCCCATGAATCACAGCTCGCCAGGCTTCCCTGTCCATCACCAACCCCCAGAGTCCACTCAGACTCACGTCCATCAAGTCAGTGATGCCATCCAGCCATCTCATCCTCTGCCAGCCCCTTCTCCTCCTGCCCCCAATCCCTCCCAGCGTCAGAGTCCTTTCCATTGAATCAACATGAGGTGGCCAAAGTACTGGAGTTTCAGCTTCAGCATCATTCCCTCCAAAGAACACCCAGGGCTGATCTCCTTCAGAATGGACTGGTTGGATCTCCTTGCAGTCCAAGGGACTCTCAAGAGTCTTCTCCAACACCACAGTTCAAAAGCATCAATTCTTCGGCGCTCAGCCTTCTTCACAGTCCAACTCTCACATCCATACATGACCACAGGAAAAACCATAGCCTTGACTAGACAGACCTTTGTTGGCAAAGTAATGTCTCTGCTTTGCAATATGCTGTCTATGTTTGTCATAACTTTTCTTCCAAAGAGTAAGTGTCTTTTAATTTCATGGCTGCAGTCACCATCTGCAGTGATTTTGGAGTCCAAAATAAAGTCTGACACTGTTTCCCCATCTATTTCCCATGAAATGATGGGACCAGATGCCATGATCTTCATTTTCTGAATGTTGAGCTTTAAGCCAACTTTTTCACTTTCCTCTTTCACTTTCATCAAGAGGCTTTTAGTTCCTCTTCACTTTCTGGCATAAGGGTGGTGTCATCTGCCAAACCTAGTACAAATCTCTTTCTCTCTCTTTCTTTCTTTCTTTTTTTTTTTTGCATTAGACCTTGATTAACTCTTTAGATTGCCAGGAGATAGAGGTAATTCAAAGTACTTTATGTATACAATGCCAGGCTTATTATCCAATAATTACCTCCTGTTGGGAGTGAGTTGAGATATTCCCCTGGGAAATGTTTCTGAACCTTAGGGTTGCTCAGTAGGGTGGGGAGGGATTGGGGAGAAGAACAGAGTGGAATCTTGCCAGAAGCAAGCAGCCAAAACCTTGGAATACTGGTTCTTAAAAAGCAGTGACATCACTTTGCTGATAAAGGTCGGTATAATCAAAGCTATGGTTTTTCCAGTAGTCGTCTATGGATGTGAAAGTTGGACCGTAAAAGTGGCTGAGTGCTAAAGAACTGAAGCTTTCAGGTTGTGGTGCTGGAGAAGACTCTTAAGAGTCCTTGGACTGCAAGATCAGACTTGTCAATGCTAAAGGAAATCAATCCTGAATATTCATTCAAAAGATTGATTTTGAAGTTCCAATATTTTGGCCACATGATTCAAAGAGCTGACACATTGGAAAAGACCATGATGCTGGGAAAGATTGAGGGCAGGAGGAGAAGGGGATGACAGAGGATGAGATGGTTTGATGGCATCACTGTCTCAATGGACATGAGTTTGAGCAAACTCCGGGAGATGGTGAAAGACTGTGCACCACAGTCCACAGGGTTGCAAAGAGTCAGACACAACTGAACAACAACAACAACTGGTTCTACAAGGGTAGGGGACATACAGCTGCCTTTAAAATGTGCCCTAGTGAAGTGAGCAAGTCGCTCAGTCATGTCCGACTCTTTGCGACCCCGTGGAGTGTAGCTCCTTTGTCCATGGGATTCTCCAGGCAAGGACACTGGAGTGGGTTACCATTTCCTTCTCCAGGGGATCTTCCTGACCCAGGGATCGAACCCGGGTCTACTGCATTGGAGGCAGACCTTTTAACCTCTGAGCCACCAGGGAAGACCATGGATCATAAAATTTGCCCTAAGATCATAAATTATGAGCCCATGATGACATTTGATTGGAACTTACACTTTGCCTTTTGGAGGATATGTAAGCAAGGCAAATTTATTTATTTCTTTTCTTTCTTTTAGGTCTCATGGCATGTGGGATATTTGTTCCCTAACTAGGGATTGAACCTCTGCCCCTGCAGTGGTGTGTACAGTCCTAACTACTGGACATCAAGGGAGTCTCTCATAGGGCGTATTTCTATCATATCTGTCATATCTTACAGGAAGGGACACAGAGAACATGTCATTCTCTGCTTTCTGGATCAATAGTATTGACTTAAAAATAGTATCAACCTAAAATTTTTAGGACTTCAGGCTGAGGAGACAGCATCTCAAGTGAATCTGAGAGAACTCTTTCCAAGGAGGTAAGGGGAGGAGCCAGGTTATATGGAAGTCTTACAAAAAGGGCAGGTAGCCTGAACATTAAACAGTTATTGGTAGTTAAAGAAAACAAGATATCTCAAGTTAAGGAATTTAGCACTTTTCCATGTAAGGGAAGATCTAGTCGGGGCTCACTGAAATCATGCTTTTTACGTTCATCTCAGCTATCTGGTGGAGAAGGCAATGGCACCCCACTCCAGTACTCTTGCCTAGAAAATCCATGGATGGAGGAGTTTGGTAGGCTGCAGTCCATGGGGTCGCTAAGAGTTGGACACGACTGAGCGACTTCACTTTCACTTTTTACTTTCATGCATTGGCGAAGGAAATGGCAACCCACTCCAGTGTTCTTGCCTGGAGAATCCCAGGGATGAGGGAGCCTGGTGGGCTCCTGTCTATGGAGTCACACAGAGTCGGACACAACTGAAGCGACTTAGCAGCAGCAGCAGCAGCAGCTGTCTGGGGCCAGTATTCTGCATTTTTCACATCCTGAGTTCTTCAGTGCTTACCATAGGGAGTGGCTGCAGCCTGATGGCTTCTGGATCACAAACATCCTTCTCCTTCCTGGGTGCCCTTGTTCTTGTTGTTGTTCAGTTGTTAAGTCGTGTTTGACTCTTTTCAACTCCATGGACTGTAGCACACCAGGCTTCCCTATCCTTCACCATCTCCTGGAGTTTTCTCAAACTCATGTCCATCCAGTTGGTGATGCCATCCAACCATATCATACTCTGTTGTCCCCTTCTCCTCCTGCCTTTTATCTTTCCCAGCATCAGGGTCTTTTCCAAAGAGTCAGTTCTTCGCATCAGGTGGCCAAAGTATTGGAATTTCAGCTTCAGGATCATTCCTTCAGTGAATATTCAGGGTTGATTTCTTTTAAGGTTGACTGGTTTGATCTTGCAGTCCAAGGGGCTCTCAAGAAGCTTCTCCCTCGGGGCTCAAAAAGTCACATTTGGAGAGCTGGAAGCACTGATCACTGACATCCTTGTTTACTGATATGGCAGGAAACACTCCATTTCTCAGCGGTCCCCATCTAGCCACTGCACGCATGCCTAGGAGGCAGGAAGCACAGCTGTCTCCTACCCTCCCGTGGGCCTGTTCCCACAGCTGTCACCAAGCTAGGAAACCATGCCGTCACGAGAGGAGCCCATCTGCAGACGGACGAGGATCTCTCATCTGTTTTGGTTTCCATGACCTCACATTCCTCTTTTGAAAACAATTTTAGTGCAATTGTTCAAAGTTCTTCTGTTGCAATAGAGTCGCCTCAATTGTTTCTCTAGATTGTGGGTTAAAAGCGTTTGGCTGTGCTGGGTCTCTGTGGCCGTATGTGAGTCCCCTCTAGCTGCAGGAGTAGGGGCCCCTCTGCCTGTGGAGCACAGGCTTCTCATTGTGATGGCTCCTCTTATTGCAGAGCCCAGGCTCTAGAGCGTGGGCCCTGGTGATCGCAGTGCTCAGGCTTAGTTGCCCTGCAGCGTGTGGGTCTTGGACCAGCGACCAAACCCCTGTCTCCTGCATTGGCAAGTGGATTTTTAACCACTGGACTACCAGGGAAGTCCTAGCCTATAGCTTTTTGATGTTTGGTTTGTCACTTTCGAGTCCTTTTATCCCAGGCTTCATCTATAAAATAAAATCTGCTTCATGGGGCTGCGATAACAATTATTGAATTATTACATATGTGCCTGTGTGCTCAGTCAGGTTCAACTTTTTCTGACTCTGGAGACTGTAGTCCACCAGGCTCCTCTGTCCATGAGATTTCCCAGGCAAGAATCCTGGAGTGGGTTGCCATTTCCTTCTCCAGGGCATCTCCCTGACCCAGGGATCAAACCCGTGTCTGCTGCATCCCTTGCACTGACGGTGGGTTCTTTACCGCTAGCCGCCTGGGGTGCTGTGACCTGGGCGCTCTCAGATTCCTCCTGTGCCGCTGACTGCAGCCCCAGATGCAATAGTTGTAGGAATGAAGACAGTTTGCAGCAGAATATTATTGTAACGGAAGGGGACCAGGTCAGCCTGGAGAATGCGGAGGAGCTGGGGGAATCAAGAGGTGTCTGATTATCTGATCTTTGTCTCTCAGAGACATACTCAGCAGGAGGAAGCAGGACAAGGACCGAAAAGGCTAACAGGTACACAGCTTCTCCCAAAGTCATCTCATTTGGGGTACAATTGTGCTACCAGGAATTTCCCTAAAATTCAATGGAAAACACTTCACCCTCTCACATTCACAATTTTTCCTTAGCTGAATCATTTGAGCAAAAGCTACAGATGCAATGTCACAGTCTAATATTCCAACAGGGGTCTCCCAGAACAAGAGCATTCTACAACAAATGTTAACACTTTTGTTTACCTTTAAGCAGCTTAGTTCTTAAGTCTTTTCAGGATTTTAAAACCAATAAAAATAAAACAAATGCAATTAGATAAATATTATTTAAATAATAACCAAATTTGCAAGGAAGGTGACTACAGTGTTTAAAAATATGTGAAATAGGCTAGAGCGCCAGATGTGTAACCAACAACAAAACACTCCCTTTGTGTAGGAGTGCTGTGAATTGGCAAAGGGAGAAATGATCTGAAGATTCAAGTGACGCGGGTGTGGTCTGAGCTCAGGTGTACCTGCTGCTCGAGGGCGGGCTGCAGTGGCTGAGAGTGGCTGAGGCTGGCTGAGGATGACCGAGAGTGGGTGGGACCCGGGTGGGACTCACAGATGCCCGCCAAGCTGTTCAGATTTTACAAATCTGAAGAGGTCGTGGCCTGTTTAAATGTGGACGTTGGATGCTCTAGCATCTTGGGGGAGTGGATTGAGAGGCTGTGGGGAGGGAAGGTGCAGGAGGTGTTAGAAATGGCAGGAGGGCAGAGACCAAGACCAGCCGGAAAGATCTTGCCATTGCAAATCAGAGGAAACTAACCATCTGCTACCTGCCCTCTGACCTTCTGGAAAATTACTGAACTGTGTCAAAAAGTACAAAAATAAACCCTGGAGTTCTCAACAGCGCCTTTCCTGCATCACCAGGAGGACTGTTAACATTACTGCTGGAGGGGAACTTATTTTCACATAGAATTTTCCTAGTGATAAAGAACTCTCGAGGGAGTTTGTGAATGTGGGCTCATCACTTGGGTTGCCCTCTCTGCATTCTTGAAATCTAAATTTTTGGGGGGTTGAGACTGCTGGCTGAGTTAAAGAGTAGGAATACTACCTACCTAAATGGAATTAGCAAATAAATTATGGTGGGATTAGATATTGACTTTTTACAACCATGTATCACTTGTTGAGGCCAGCATAACTTCATACTTATTCAGATAACTCCCAAGGTTCAGCTGAAGAAAATAAGAAAACGCCTTGAGGACTAACAACATCCTTAAAGACGCTTTGCCTGATTTTGAGATTTTGAACCTAAAAATGGGTTGTAGGTAGACAAGCAAAGATTCTCCTTCTTTAATGAATGCTGCTCTAAATTAGCAATTATTAGCAGTGATTGCTCATGCAAAGTGTAGAAAATGTGTTTGCTCATCACGTGCTCGCGGATTCTGTTTTCTGAAGCCTGTGCTGCGTGGAGCACTTACCTGGGAGAGTGGGAGGTCGGGGCTGGGAAGGGGTGACCTGAGCACTTGCTCTCGGGGAGGATGTGGCTGAGAGGAGGAGGCTGCAGTAGTTGGTGCTGGGAGGAGATCCAGGGGTGGAGGGCTGGAGTGTGGGTTGGGGAGCTGCCAAGGATCTCAGCATCTGAGCTGACTCTACCTTTGGAGCGGGATGTAACAGAGTACAGAGCGGGCAGTCAAGAAAATGAACCTGCCCATTTCTAGCAACACGGTTACTTCAGCATCATGGATGATTCAGCCAGCTGCAGGTGGGAGTGCAGAGAGCGTGAAGCAGCTTAGACATTTATGGGAATTTCTCAAATTGAACAATAGCATAAACAAGCGTGTGTTTTTCTTTTAACTCATCATATAGGCACCCTATGTGCATTCACATTCTATTTCTCATTATCCTCCGTATCTGTTTTCTAGAGCTGCTGTAATTAATTGACACACACATGGCTGCTTAACACAGCAAAAAATTATTCTGTCACTATTCTGGAGGCAAGAGCTCTGAAAATAGGTTGTTGGCAGGGCCCCTTTCCTCTGCAGGCTCTGAGGGAGAATCCTTCTTGCTTTTTCCTACCCTTTGGAAGGGGTTTCCCTGGTGGCTCAGTTGGTAAAGAATCCACCTGCCACGCAGGATACTGCCTGCAATGCAGGAGACATGGGTTCGATCCCTGGGTGCCTGGGAAATCCCATGGATAGATGAGATTGGTGATTCCCAGCCATCTCTGGGGTGGCTTGTTGACACATCACTTGGATTTCTGCTCCATCACCACATGGCCTTCTCTGTGTAGCCTCCTTTTTCGGAAGGGCACTAGTCATTTAATTTAGGGCCCACTTAAATCTGGGGCTTCCCAGGTGGTGCTGTTGGTAAAGAATCTGCCTGCCAGTGGAGGAGACATAAAAGACTTGAGTTTGATCCCTGGGTAGGGAAGAGGAGGAAATGGCAACCCACTCCAGTATTCTTGCCTGGAGAATTCCATGGACAGAGGAGCCTGGCGGTCTACAGTCCATGGAGTTACAAAGAGTCAGACATGACTGAAGTGACATAGTATGCACGCTTCAACCCATCACACCCCTGTTACCGAGAGTACGTAAAGGGCTTTCCTCATAGCTCAGCTGGTAAAGAATCTGCCTGCAATAAAGCTGACCCCTGCGGGAAGATCCGCTGGAAAAGGGATAGGCTCAGTTCAGTTCAGTTCAATTGCTCTATCGTGTCTGACTCTGTGACCCTGTGGACTGCAGCGCGCCAGGCCTCCCTGTCTATCACCAACTCCCGGAGTTTACCCAAACCCACTTCCATTGTGTCGGTGACGCCATCCAACCATCTCATCCTCTGTCTTCCCCTTCTCCTCCTGCCTTCAATTTTTCCCATCATCAGGATCTTTTCCAATGAGTCAGCTCTTCGCATCAGGTGGCCAAAGTACTGGAGTTTCAGCTTCAACATCAGTCCCTTCAATGAACACCCAGGACTAATCTCCTTTAGGATGCACGGGTTGGATCTCCTTTCAGTCCAAGGGACTCTCAAGAGTCCTTTACAACATCACAGTTCAAAAGCATCAATTCTTCTGCACTCAGCTTTCTATACAGTCCAACTCTCACATCCATACATGACTACTGGAAAAACCATAGCCTTGACTAGATGGACCCTTGTTGGCAAAGTAATGTCTCTGCTTTTTAATATGCTGTCTAGGTTGGTCATAACTTTCTTTCCAAGAAGCAAGTGTCTTTTAATTTGGTGGCTGTAGTCACCATCTGCAGTGATTTTGGAGCCCCCAAAATAAAGTCTGCCACTGTTTCCACTGCTTCCCTATCAAAGCCTTTGACTGTGTGGATCACAATAAACTGTGGAAAATTCTGAAAGAGATGGGAATACCAGACCACCTGACTGCTTCTTGAGAAACCTGTATACAGGTCAGGAAGCAACAGTTAGAAGTGGACATGGAACAACAGACTGGTTCCAAATAGGAAAAGGAGTACGTCAAGGCTGTATATTGTCACCCTGCTTATTTAATTTATATGCAGAATACATCATGAGAAACTCTGGGCTGGATGAAGCACAAGCTGGAATCAAGATTTCTTTCATAACTTTGCTTTCAAGGAGCAAGCGTCTTTTAAGACGTCTTTTAAGATGCTTGTTCCTTGAAAGGAAAGTCATGACCAACCTAGACAGCATATTAAAAAGCAGAGACCTTACTTTGTCAACAAAGGTCCATCTAGTCAAGGCTATGGTTTTTCCAGTAGTCACATATGGATGTGAGAGTTGGACTGTATAGAAAGCTGAGTGCAGAAGAATTGATGCTTTTGAACTGTGATGTTGGAAAAGACTCTTGAGAGTCCCTTGGACTGCAAGGAGATCCAACCAGTGCATCCTAAAGGAGATTAGTCCTGGGTGTTCATTGAAGGGACTGATGTTGAAGCTGAAACTCCAGTACTTTGGCCACCTGATGTGAAGAGCTGACTCATTGGAAAAGACCCTGATGATGGGAAAGATTGAAGGCAGGAGGAGAAGGGGATGACAGAGGATGAGATGGTTGGGTGGCATCACCAACACAATGGCCGTGGGTTTGGGTGGACTCCCGGAGTTTGTGATGGACAGGGAGGCCTGGCGTGCTGTGGTTCATGGGGTCGCAAAGATTCAAACATGACTGAGCGACTGAACTGAACTGAACTGATGGGACCAGACACCATGATCTTAGTTTTCTGAATGTTGAGCTTTAAGCCAATTTTTTCGCTCTCCTCTTTCACTTTCATCAAGAGGCTCTTTAGTTCCTCTTCACTTTCTGCCATAAGGGTGGTGTCACCTGTGTATCTGAGGTTATTAATTTTTGTCCCAACAATCTTGATTCCAGCTTGTTCTTCATCCAGCCCAGCATTTCTCATGATGTACTCTGCATGTAAGTTAAATAAGCAGGGTGACAATATATAGCTTTGACATACTCCTTTTCATATTTGGAACCAGTCTGCTGTTCTATTTCCAGTTCTAACTGTTGCTTCCTGACCTGCATACAGATTTCTCAAGAGGCAGGTCAGGTGGTCTGTCATGCCCATCTCTGTCAGAATTTTCCACAGTTTATTGTGATCCACACAGTCAAAGGCTTTGGCATAGTCAATAAAGCAGAAATAGATGTTTTTCTGGAACTCTCTTGCTTTTTCCATGATCCAGCAGATGTTGGCCATTTGATCTCCGGTTCCTCTGCCTTTCCTAAATCTAGCTTGAACATCTGGTAGTTCACGGCTCACATATTGCTGAAGCCTGGCTTGGAGAATTTTGAGCATTACTTTACTAGCATGAGAGATGAGTGCAATTGTGCAGTGGTCTGAGCATTCTTTGGCATTGCCTTTCTTGAGGGTAGCAATGAAAACTGATCTTTTCCAGTCCTGTGGCCACTGCTGAGTTTTCCAAATTTGCTGGCATATAGAGTGCAGCACTTTCACAGCAAGGGATAGGATACCCAGCAACTTCAGTGTTACTGAGCTTCCCTTGTGGCTCAGCTGGTAAAGAATCCACTTGCAATGCAGTCTCCTGCATTGGGTTCAATTCCTGGGTCAGAAGATCCCCTGAAGAAGGGAAAATTAACCAATCCAGTATTCTGGCCTGGAGAATTCCCTAGACTGTACAGTCCATGGGGTCGCAAAGAGTCAGACACGACTGAGTGACTTTCACTTTCACCAAGTGTAAGTACAAGATGCCTTTAATCTGTCCAACATGTGTGCTAGACTCTGGGCAAGAAACCGAGAATTAATAAGACACCGGAAGTACGCACACACTGCTCAGTCGTGTGGATGGGAGGCAGGTAGAGACACAGGTGGACCCTTCTAACCCAAGCCTGGGGAGGCCCAGGGGAGAGTGTGGACAAGTTGCTAAGGCTTCCAAGGGACCAGGCACCCAACTCAGCCGGGGGTGGGGCTGGGATGGGCTTCACAGTGATCCAGGGGAAATTTGGGCAGAAAAGAGACGAACAAGGTTGAGGAGGTGCGGGAGGGCTCTTCAGGCAGGGAGTGTAGCATGTGCAGGGGGCAGAGGGAGGCAAGAGAGGAAGCGGGCGCGATGCAGCCCTGGAGCTGCGGGTCTGACTGGAAAGCCGGGCCTGAGCTGGGGGGTGGGCAGGTAGCGGGCAGTGAGCAAGTCAGGGGGTGTCATGAGGAGGGGTTGGACTGTGGCTTTAAGAACAAGTGGGAAACGAGTGAAATGCCTTAGAAACTAAAAGTGTTCTAAAGTGCAGAGTTCCAAAGAAGAGCAAGGAGAGATAAGAAAGACTTCCTAAGTGAACAATGCAAAGAAATAGAGGAAAACAATAGAATTGGAAAGACTAGCGATCTCTTCAAGGAAATTTGAGATACCAAGGGAAGATTTCATGCAAGTTCAGTTCAGTTCAGTTCAGTTGCTCAGTTGTGTCCGACTCTTTGCAACACTATGAATCGCAGCACGCCAGACCTCCCTGTCCATTACCATCTATTGGAGTTCAATCAGACTCATGTCCATGAAGTCCGTGATGCCATCCAGCCATCTCATCCTCAGTCATCCCCATCTCCTCCTGCCCCCAATCCCTCCCAGCATCAGAGTCTTCTCCAGTGAGTCAACTCTCTGCATGAGGTGGCCAAAGTACTGGAGTTTCAGCTTTAGCGTCATTCCTTCCAAAGAAATCCCAGGGCTGATCTCCTTCAGAATGGACTGGTTGGATCTCCTTGCAGTCCAAGGGACTCTCAAAAGTCTTCTCCAACACCACAGTTCAAAAGCATCAATTCTTCAGCAAAGATGGGTACAATAAAGGACAGAAACTCTATGGACCTAAAAAGAGAACATATTAAGAAGAGGTATGAAGAATACACAGAAAAACTATACAGAAATTATCTTAATGACCTGGATAACCATGACGGTGTGGCCACTCACCTAGAGACAGATATCCTGGAGTCCAAAGTCAAGTGGGCCTTGGACGGGGCTGTGTGGCTGTGTCAGGCTGGGCTTCCATTGGTCACTATCACGATAGTCCACCTACTCAGCCAGACTTGGACAGCGGGAGTCAGCCTTGACCAGAACCTTCTCCCTCACAGCCCACCCCCCATCACTTGCCAAGTTTTGTCAACGATACCTCTGCTCACTGTGTCCGTTTTCTTCAGCCGCTCTGGGAGCCAGGCACCACCCTGTCTCCCACGCCTGTGACTGTCTTTTTCCTAATCCGCCCTCATCTTGCCTATCTCTCTTTGGCTCCCGCACCCTCCGGATAGCAGCCAAAGGAGCTTCCAGCCAGCGCTAGTGGTCAAGAGTGGGGTTGCTGAATCAGACACAGCTTAGCAACTGAACAACAAAATGGACTTTCTAAGCAGGGGCCTTTTCATCCAACATTAAAATACATCCGATTAAAGCTTTCACAACATTGTCAATCGTCTATACTCCAGTATAAGATAAAAAGTTTAAACAATTTTAAAAAGGTAGCTAACACGAACCTACGCAGGGAACTCAATGCTCTGTGGTGACCTAAATGGAAAGGAAATAAAACAAAAAACAAAAATGGGATATATGTATCCATATAGGTGATCCCTGGGTCAAAAGTCCCTAGAGAAGGGAATGGCTGCCCTCTCCAGCCCTCTTGCCTGGAGAACCCCATGGACAGAGGAACCTGGCGGGCTAGAGCCTGTGGAGTCGCAAAGGGTGAGACATGACTTAGGTCCTGGATGACCGCAACAGCATAGCTGATTCAATCTGCTGCTCACAGAAACTGACACAACATTGTAAAGCAACCACACGCCAATAAAAACTAATTAAAAAACATGACTGTGTGAGAAAGCCAAGGTCTGAAGCACACGAGGAGAGACCTTGACCCCTCTGACGTTGTGCTTTGGATGTTGATCCTTCGGTTGCTGATGCTGAGAGCTGTGCTCTCCAGTTTAGCAGACACTGCCCACCGTAGCTATGAGGCCCCAAGTGTGGTCAATCTGAAATACAGCTTGTCCTCCAAGTGTAAAATGCACCTTCTGTTTCTTTGAAGATTTAGTACAAAAAGAGAGAATATAAAGGGTCTGACTAGTAATTTTACAGTGAATGCACATTCAAGGGGTAATATTTTTGAGTTACGTGGAATAAATCATTAAAATTAATTTTGTTTATTTGTACTTTTTTGTGTGTGTCAATACTTTATTTTCGTGTAAAGACAAGAAGCTGGAAAATACGTGTGTTTAAAATTTTCTTGGTTCCCCCTCACATTGTAGAAGCCCCCTCCTCCCAGAGCTCATCTGTTCAAACTCAAATACTTAAAAATTACAGCAGGAAAACAAAAGTACAGAAAGAAGAAAATCAGATAGAGAAGGCTGCCTGGGTCTTTTTATTTTTAAATGTGAAATCACACATGTGGCTTGCATTATATTCCTGTTGAAAGTCACTGGTATAGAAACTGCCCTGGTGCGAGGAAGGATTTAAATCGTTACAGTAACCTATCCTTTACCTGGTTATAGTGTTTTTGTTCATTGTGAAGCATTTTGAAACTGTAACGATGAAAATGGAAACCTCCAGCAGTGTCAGCTCCGCAATGAGCAGATACGATTTTCAGGCGTATTTTCTTTCATTTATAAAACAAAAGTGAAGCCACACTAACTGTCCTCTTGAAAACTAAGCTTTTTTCCCACTTACACTTATGTTGTAAATATTTTACAGTGTTATTAAATGTTAGAAACAACTATCTGGATGGGTGCAAAGCATTCTGAGAGTGACTCAGGGAACACACGTCTTTCCTCATCTCTGAGTTTCTGACCAGTGGACTATACACCTGGGGACCAATAGCCAGTGATGAATGGAGGACTCGATTAAGTGATGTTCAGGCAGGCTCCCAAGAATTCATCTTTAATTATCTGGTGAGAGATGGATTGGAGACCATAATTTAGGCTTACATTGGAATCTTGAGACTTGCCTGGTGTGTGTGTGTGTGTGTGTGTGTGTGTGTGTGTGTGTGTGTGAGAGAGAGAGAGAGAGAGAGAGACAGAGAGAGAGAGAGACAGAGAGACACAGAGAGAGAGAAATACCCTCCCCAAGTTTCCCCATAGAGTGGAGGATGAGGCACCCATGCACATGGACTGCATGCAGGTACAGAGATATAAGGATTGTTCTCTTCCCAGCACATTCTAGTGCTTGCCAGGTGGCACAGTGGTAAAGAATCTGCCTGCTGGGTTCAATCCCTGGGTCAGGAAGATCCCTTGGAGAAGGGAATGGCTACCCACTCCAGTGCTCTTGCTCAGATAATTCCATGGATGGGGGCCTGGTGGACTACAGTCCTTTGGGTTGCAAACAGTCGGACACGACAGAGCACACAGAATATTCCAGTAGTATTATTCCGGGCTCACTCTACCGACAAAGGTACGTATAGTCAAAGTTATAGTTATTTCCAATAGTCATGTATGGATGAGTGAGTTGGACCATAAAGAAGGTTGAACTCTGAAGAACTGATGCTTTCAAATGATGGTGCTGGAGATGATTCTCGAGAGTCCTCTGGACTTCAAGGAGATCAAACCAGTCAATCCTAAAGGAAATCAACCCCGAATGAATATTCACTGAAAGGATGCTGAAACTGGCACTCCAATACTTTGCTCATCTGATGCAAAGAACCGACTCATTGGAAAAGACCTGGATGCTGGGAAAGACTGAAGGCAGGGGCAGAAGGGGGCAGCAGAGGACGAGGTGGTTAGGTAGAATCACGGACCCAGTGGACATGCAGTGAGCAAACTCCAGCAGACAGCGAAGGACAGGGGAGTGTGCCGTGCTGCAGTCCATAGGGTCTCAAAGAGTCAGACACCGCCAAGAGACTGGAGGACAACAGCTGTTGCAAGCTGTCCTGTCGGCTGGGCTGTTTGAAATTGTCATGCTGTTTTGGTGGGTATTAGTTGCCTACAAGGATCGTAGGTAAGTGAGAGCCATCGTCTCTTCCCCCATGACCTCGGGACCAAGTGATGTTCTCAGGAAGTTACAGTGAGTTCTGCTGCCATGCAAGCATTTATTAGGAAGCAGCGCCACAGCAGTCACAGCCATGACCTTGCAATCCTGCTGAAGTCCCGGTTCTCTACCCTTTGACAAGCTCAAAAGCACCTTACGAGGAAGAGTTCCCACAGTCACGTGTAGCCGTAGTCCGTCTAGAGGGAGGGCTAGCTAGCTTTCCAGCTGGATCAGGAAAAAGGGTTCTCAGTCAAGTGGTATAACACTATTAAAATGAGATCAAGCCAGGCTCCCCACTGAAGTAGGCTGTTGGGCTCCTCAAAGTTTTATCCTCCATGTATGCTGAGATGAAGACACCTGTATGGTATTTCGAACGAATCTGCATGTTTGAACACTATTCATTTCAACAGTGAGAAATTATTTCAAATATTCTCTCATGCAATGAATGAATCCTATATTTTAGATTAAGAATTTGATACTTGGAATGACTGTCATGGAGCTTCTGGAGTTGGGACTTCTAATAAGGATCTTTCAAATGTTCATTAATACTCCTGGGGTGTATATTTCTGGGAAGGGTTCTTCAAATGTTAACCAACCTGCCCTATGGGGGAGAGTGAAACTAATTCAGACACATGCACGGGCAAACACACACACACACACACACACACACACACACACACACACACACACACAACGCTTCCTGCACTGATGCACTTTAAAATAAATGATAGACATTGTCATATGAAATTTCTGAAAAATTTGGAGAATGGTACTATCTTGAATTCATTGAAAAATTGGTCTAAAAATGTTGTAAGAACAGGTTTATCAATGAGTTTTTGGCTCAGTCTGTGGCTTTGTTTTCAAAATAAGCCAGGCTGGAAAGGTTTGATGCATAAACCATCTTCTGGCTTTTTCTTTCCCCAGATCATTTTAGCAGCTTTTTTTTTTTTAATTAGTATCAGATATTTGTGGCACAGGAGTTAAGCTATTCAAATTTCATATTTAAAACACAAAACCAAAAATTTCCACAGATACAAAATGAAATTCATTAAAGGTGGGACTATGAAAAGTGAAGTCCATAGCTTCTCTTTCCCAGTGAAGCCGCTCTGTCATTTGTGGCTGCGGCTGCCTAGACTCTGTCTTTCTGAGGGCATGCAGAAAGAGCTGTCCGTGTGGCTCCGTCTGGGATTTCTGGGTCAGAGTGGGCATATTCTGTTATGGACTGAGTGATTGGTCCATCTGGTCATAGTCTCAGAAAAGTGCCGAGACTGGAGAAGTGAGCTCAACACCTATTTCATGTGTCTGTTCTGGGAGTTAAGAGATAAAGTTTATGAAAGCGCTTTGTAAATTGCAAAGAGGTATTTATTTACTGTTAAGATTCCCTGGTGGCTCAGATGGTAAAACGTCTGTCTACGATGCAGGAGACCTGGGTTCGATCCCTGGGTTGGGAAGATCCCCTGGAGAAGGAAAGGGCAATCCACTCCCAGTACTCTTGCCTGGAAAATCCCATGGACAGAGGAGCCTGGTGGGCTACAGTCCATGGGGTCGCAAAGAGTCGGACACGACTGAGTGACTTCACTCACTCTCTCAAGGTGATTGCCAGTACCTCTATAAACACCTTTTCTCCACAGTCTGGCTGCTTTTGTGCATTTGCTTAACAGAGAATGCGTGTCTATAGACACTCGCATCTCTGAGGTTCATGTTTTTGAGTTCCTCGATGAGCACGTTCTGAACACTGACTAGCAGCCCTGGGCTTGGTGTGAGCAGCAGCTGCGGCTTCTGCCTTGCGGCCATCAGCACATGTGGGGAAACAAAGTGCGCACTGGACGTTCAGGGAGGGAGGCGGCAGTCTGCTCAAGGGTCAATTTCCTATTTGGTTTCAATGATTAGGAAGTACTGGAGGCCAGATTACTAGGCAACATAGACTAGTTCGGTTCAGTTTAGTTGCTCAGTTGTGTCCAGCACTTTGTGACCTAAGGGACTGCAGCACGCCAGGCTTCTCTTTCCTCTACTATCTCCTGGAGTTTGCTCAGACTCACGCCGAGTGAGTCGGTGATGCCATCTGACCTTCTCATCCTCTGTCATCCCCTGCTCCTCCTGCCTTCAGTCTTTCCCAGCATCAGGGCCTTTTCCAATGAGTTGGCTCCTCATCAGGTGGCCCAAGTGCTGGAGCTTCAGCTTCAGCATCAGTCCTTCCAATGAGGATTCACAGCTGACTTCCTTTGGGATTGACTGGTTCGACCTCCTTGCTGTCCAGGGGACTTTCAAGAGTCTTTTCAAAAGCATCAGTTCCTTGGTACTCAGCCTTCTTCATGGTCCACCTCTCACATTGTACATGACTGCTAGAAAAACCATTGCTTTGACTATACAGATCTATGTCCACAAAGTAATGTCTCTGCTTTTTAATACACTCTCTAGATTTGTCATAACTTTTCTTCCAAGGAACAAATGTCTTTTGAGGGTTTATTTTGCTTGAAAATATTTTCAGGAAAACTGGAAGGTGCTTTATTCCACTTAACCTTCTTGCTTCTTGGGAGTGGATATGCGAGCTCTATTTGGCGCCTGTTCTACTGGCATTTTCTTGAGTTTTCTCTAAACATTTTCCTGGGTGGGAGAGCAATATGGTACTTGCTGTTCCCCTGATTTGTATCTGTTTCCTCTCTTCCCCTGAACACCCAGCTTAGGTGGAGGACGAGGCACCAGAGAGGGGGTGGGAGGGAGCAAGGTGAGGGCAGAAGGAGGAGGACGTGGCCTGAGAAAATGCATCTGCGTTGGGGGCTGCAGAGTCGATATCTTTAAGAAAGACTTTTATTTTCAGATGGCAAACCAATGCAGCCTCACAGTAAAAATAAAATAAAATAAAAGTATGAAGGAAATCCACACTAATCTCACCATTTGGTCTTAACATCTGTGAATATTTTGGCAGATTTCTTCTCACCTTTTTCTTTTCTATACTCACACTTTTCTTTTTTGATTTAAAATATTTGATCACATAACAGGTAGCAGTTTTGTATCTTTTTTTTTTTTTCACTTAGTGCTATTTTTTTTCCATTTAGTGTCACTGAAAATACTTTGGAAACATCATTTTTGATGGTTACATAATGTTCCATCTTTTGGTAAAGTCATAAGCTCAATTGTTGTAAAATTTTTTCCATTTTTTAAAGTAATTACAGTAAATTACAGCTCTCCCTGATAGCTCAGTTGGTAAGGAATCTGCCTGCAGTGCAGGAGACCCCAGTTTGATTCCTGGGTCAGGAAGGTCCCTTGGAGAAGGGAAAGGCTACCCACTTCAGTAATCTGGTCTGAAGAACTCCATGGACTGTATTGTCCATGGGGTCACAACGAGTCAGACACGACTGAATGGCTTCCACTCACAGTAACTTAGAGGTGACGATATTTGTGTTTAAGTCACCGCCTTTGTTATTTGATTATTCCATTCAGGGGCACTGCTAGAAGGGGAATATTGGGCCAAGAGGTGGAACTCTTTCATGGACTTAGAAGCATGTTGCCACATGATTTGGTAGGACTGTGAAAATTCACCTGGAGTGTTTCTGGTTTAGGAGCCTTCCGGGGCAGAGCATGGTTTGCTGGGTCTGGAGAGAACCACTTCTGGCAAAATTCGGGGGAATTTCCCGCTTTGTAAACCAGACTGATTTTAGGTTTCCCTCAGTGTCCGTGTTCACTCAGCTTCTGTTCTCCTGCCTGTTTAACTTATGCTCAGAGCACATCATGCGAAATGCCAGCCCGGATGAAGCACAAGCTGGAATCAAGATGGCCAGGAGAAATATCAATAACCTCAGATATGCAGATGACACCACCCTCAGGGCAGAAAGTGAAGAGGAGCTAAAAGCCTCTTGATGAACGTGAAAGAGGAGAGTGAAAATTTGGCTTAAAACTCAACATTCAGAAAACTAAGATCATGGCATCCGGTCCCATCACTTCATGGCAAATAGATGGGGAAACAATGAAACCATGACAGACTTTTTCTTGGGCTCCAAAATCACTGCAGATGGTGACTGCAGCCATGAAATGAAGAGACTCTCGCACCTTGGAAGAAAAGTTAAGACCAACCTAGACAGCATGTTAGAAAGCAGAGAGAATACTTTGCTGACAAAGGTCCATCTAGTCAAAACTATGGTTTTTCCAGTAGTCATGTATGGATGTGACAGTTGGACCATAAAGAAAGCTGAGTGCTAAAAAATTGATGCTTTTGAACTGTGGTGTTGAAGAAGATTCTTGACAGTCCCTTGAACTGCAAGGAGATCCAATCAGTCAATCGCACTTGAAGGACTGATGTTGAAGCTGAAACTCCAATACTTTGGCCACTTGATGCGATGAGCTGACTCATTGGAAAAGATCCTGATGCTGGGAAAGATTGAAGGCAGGAGGAGAAGGTGACGACAGAGGATGAGATGGTTGGGTGGCATCACTGACTGGATGGACATGAGTTTGAGTAAGCTCTGGGAGTTGGTGATGAACAGGGAAGCCTGGCAAACTTCAGTCCATGGGGTCAAAAAGAGTCGGACATGACTGAGTGACTGAACTGAACTGAACTGATTTTCCTGCAACAAATGTAGGAACAGTGTTGGGAAAATTCCAGACTGTCTCCATGGTGCTCAGAGCGAATTCTGTGTATACTTGATACAGAACTGCCAAGAGGAGAAGGTGTCATGTCAGGGGTTCAGCTGCCTGATGGCAGGAAGGGACCATGTGAGACCCTCAAGGGAGAGATGACATGTGGGAGAAGAGTGGAAACTTGACCTTAGAAATCTCAGGTTTTGTTTTAGGGAGAGTGGAACCACTTGGTGTTCGTTAAAAGAAACCCATACTGTCTTTGATGGACTTTATCATAAAGACATTAATTTTTGTCTGTTTTGTGTATTAAGGGTCCATTTTGTTTGGATGATCCTCTGAGGTCTTCTGAGGACCCTTTCTAGCATCAACATTTTCTGGTTCTATAGGCAGGCTTTATTATCCCATTTGATGGATGGATACACTGAGACATTCATAGGTAAAGTCCTACAGAGAGTTAGCTTAGCTTTGCACTGTGGCAGTGACTGATCTTGAGTGAGTTAGTTAATTTCCCTGAGCCTCCATTTGCTCACTTCTAAGGGCAGAATGATAGTACCCACTCAGCAGGCTGATCTCAGGTTGGGAACCAAGAGCTAACATTTTCTTGACCTGAGGGCCAGGCTTTGGGAATGAGCATCTAGTCCATATTTGCCGAAATCTGACTTCCCTCTTCTCTCTCAGGCTGCCTTGGTTAAGTTGAAGTGCCCTGGTCATTTTATACATAGAAGAGGCAAAAAGAAATGTGTGTGTTGGGTGTGTACCCAATGAAACTTCAGATCTGTTAGAACACATACCCTCACCATGCAATTCTTTTGTACTAGCAGCATTTCTTTTGTGGTCTGTGGGGAAAGACCGTTTCCCTTCCTTTAAGGAATTAAAATCCGGTCCCACAGAATCTCTTGCAAACTTTCTTTGTACTGCTTTCCAACTCGACCTTAACATGCTGTGTGACTTTTGGGACCCCTCTTTACCTCTCTGAACCTCTTCTTCCTGTAAAATGAGATGACATCCATGGATCTTCCAGCTCCCCAGTTTTTAAATTTGAAGAAGCTTTGGGAGTAAAAAAAAAAAAAAAAAAAGCCTTAGGTTTCTTAACTGAAGAAAAAGAAATTATCATCGTTTGCAGTTGGCCACTTGGGGTCGCTAGCGATCTAGGAGACTGGCTGGTGCAGCCCTGAAACCGTGTGGCGCTTCAGCTAAGACTCGGGTGGCTTATGAAATTTTCTTTTGTCTCTTCCTTTAGCTTCAAGATTCATCTGAAGGTGTGATCACAGCATTAATGAGTGGACCACGAGCCCGCGCCAGAAGCAGCGTCCCAAGCTGGACCGGGGCATCCCAGTGCCCACTCCAAAGCAAAGGAGAAAGAAAAGAGAGAAACTATTGTTATCGTGGGTCTTGGTAGGCTTTCTTTTTCACTGCCACTGAAGTTGCTACTTATTGGGGCCTTGCAATTTCTTGACTTGAAAAGTAGGTCTTGCAAAGTGAAAGTGCATGGCATCAAGCATGCCTTAGATGGTGGCATAAAGGTTAGTCTTGGAGAGTCGGGAGTTATCAAAGGAAATTCCCACTGAAGAAGGGCTGATGGCAGTCTCTCTTCTGGCAGTTTTCCTGGTGGGCTTTGCTGATGCTTGAGGCAGATGAGGGGCAGATTGGGAGGTCCCTGTAGAAATCGTTGAACAAGAAATAAACAAAACAAAAATCTAAAAGCTCAGTATCTGCCCACGCTGGGGATAGGGCCTCAGCAGCACTCAGGCCCAGATCGCACTGTGGAAAGTTGGCTGAGTCCTGCCCTCTGGGCACAAGGAATAGCGTCTCTCCTGCCAGGACCACTGTGGAAACATCCTTTCCCTACAGGACCCCACGGCGCGGGGCTCCAGAGGAGTGCAGGGTGAGCATTCTCATGGTGACAGAGCTCAACCTCCTGCCGTCCCTTCTCAGGTCATAAATCACTGCCAATTCTGGATTATTCCCCCCCTTTCCTCTCGTAATAGTTACAGAAACAGTAATTGACAACAAAACCAAGGCCCCAGTGGGTGTAGGGCAAGCTCTGGCTCCACTGGCCGAGAAGCGGCCAAGTGTTTCCTCATCGTCACGTCCCTGCAACAAAGGTCCAGTGTTCATGGACTACAGGTGCTCTTCCTTGCCTCCTGCAATATCCTTTTGTAGTTTTGCTGTTAGGGAGCAAGGCAAGAACTTCGATGATTTCCATTTAATTGAAAGGTTGTTTTTTTTTTTTTTTTTTCCCATTTTATTTCCCTCCTCCAAGTCTAAGAGACTACCCAAGCTGGCTCTGTGAGCTGTGAGAAGAAGCTGCTGAGAAATTGACCGACCTCAGGGTCTGTGTTGTTTCCTGGAGTTCAGGCACCATCTTGCTTTGTAGAATGCATCCACCAATGGTGTTTGCCTAAGCCTTCTTTGCTTTAGGGGTATGCCCAAGCTTGAAATCAGTCAGGTCAAGATTTAAATTCTAGGTCAATCCACTTATTTAGCTGTTGAGTTCATCTCTTAGAGTCTCAGTGTCCTCATCTGTAAAATGGGTATAACTATAAATACTTTTCTAGGAGGATGATTGGGAAGATTAAATACGAGTGGCTGAGACTTTGTGAGACCTTGTTAAATGCCAGTTCTTTCTCTTTTTAAAAAAATTTATTGAAATATAGTTGACTTACAGTGTTGTGTTAGTATCAGATGCATAGCAAACTGATTCCAGTCATACATATATATTTTTTTCTTTTTAGATTATTTTACATTATCAGTTATTATACAATACTGAGTATAGTTCCCTGTGCTATACAGTAGGTCCTTGTTGGTTATCTATTTTATGTATAGTAGTATGTATCTTGGAGAAGGCAATGGCACCCCACTCCAGTACTCTTGCCTGGAAAATCCCATGGACGGAGAAGCCTGGTAGGCTACAGTCTATGGGGTTGCTCTAAGAGTCGGACACAGCTGAGCGACTTCACTTTGACTTTTCACTTTCCTGCATTGGAGAAGGAAATGGCAACCCACTCCAGTATTCTTGCCTGAGAATCCCAGGGACGGGAGCCTGGTGGGCTGCCGTGTATGGGGTCACACAGAGGCAGACATGACTGAAGCGATTTTAGCAGCAGCAGCAGCAGCAGTATGTATCTGTTAATTCCAACATCTTAATTTATCCCTCCCTCACCCCTTTCCTCTTTGGTAGTCACACATTTGTTTTCTGTCTGTGAATCTATTTCTGTTTTGTAAATTTGTATCGTTTTTCTTTTTAGATTCAGCATGTTGTTACTTTTGTCCTGGCACTGAGTTGTGTCCGACTCTTTGTGATCCCATGGACTGCAGCACACCAGGCCTCCCTGTCCTTCACTGTTGCCTGGAGCCTGCTCAAATTCATGTCCACTGAGTTGGTGACACTATCCAGCATCTCATCCTCTGCCACCCACTTCTCCTGCTCTTAGTCTTTCCCACCATCAGGGGCGTTTCCAGGGAGTCGACTCTTCCAGACAGGCGGCCAAAGCACAGGAGCTTCAGCTTCAGCACCAGTCCTTCCAATGAACATTCAGGGTTGATTTCCTTTCGGATTGACTGCTTTGATCTCCTTGCAGTCCAAGGGACTCTCCAAAGTCTTCTCAGCACTGCAACTGGAAAGCATCAAAATTCTTCGGCATTCAGCCTTCTTTACATCCAACTCTCACATCCATACATGGCCACTGCAAAAATTATATTTTTGACTATATAGACCTTTGTCTGCAATGAGACCTTTGTCTCTGCTTTTTTAATACGCTGTCTAGGTTTGTCATAGCTTTTCTTTCAAGGAGCAAGAGTCTTTTAATTTTGTGGCTGCAGTCACCATCTGCAGTGATTTTGGAGCCCAAGAAAATAAAATCTGTCACTGTTTCCACTTTTTCCCCAACTATTTGCCATAAAGTGATGGGACCGGATGCCATGATCTTAGTTTTCTGAGTGTTGAGTTTTAAGCCAGCTTTTTTACCCTCCTTTTTCGACCTCATTAAGAGGCTCTTTTGTTCCTCTTCACTTTCTGCCTTTAAAGTGGTATCATCTGCATATCCGAGGTTATTGATATTACTTCTGGCACTGTTATTCCAGCCTGTGTTTCACCCAGCCCAGCATTCCACACAATGTACCCTGCATATGAGTTAAATAAGCACGGTGACAATATACAGCCCTTGACGTACTCCTTTCCCAGTTTTTCCCTTTTCGTGAACAGTATGCAAAGGCAAAAGGTTCTGCGTGCGAGTGGCATCCTGTGAGGTTTGTCTTTCTCTGTCTGGCTCCCGTCGCTTAGCAGGCTGATCTCCAGGCCCACCCGCGTTGCTGCAGATGGCGTCATTTCATTCATTCTATGGCCGGGTGATATTCCATTGTGCATGTAGTACATCTTCTTTATCCATTCATCCTTCGGTGGACACTTAAGTTGCTTCCATGTCTTGGCCATTGCAAGCAGCGTTGCAGTGAACATCGGGGTGTCCAGGTTTTTTCCTTTTTGAGCCATGCTGTCCAACATGTGACTGTTGAGCACTAGAAATACAGCTATTTACAACTGAGAAGTGCTGAAAGTGTAACATGCACATTAGATTTCAAAGACGTCTTAATGTAGGAAAAAAAGTTTTAAATATTTCACTAATAATGTTCTATACTGATTACATGTTGACACAGTAGTACTTGTATATAATGGGCTAAATACATATATTTTTAAGTTAATTTCATCTGATTTTTTTTTTTTTTACTTTTTAAAAATGTGGCTATGAGAAAATTTTAAACTACACACATGGCTTGTGTTTGGGGTCACGGTATCTTTCCATCAGACTGCCCTCCCTCGTCCCTCCTTCACCCGTCCCTCTATTCAAATTTATCCCTTCCTTTATTTTCATATTTTTAAAAAATTTTTATTTTTACTTTATTTTGTTTTACAATACTGTATTGGTTTTGCCATACATTGACATGAATCAGCTAAGGATGTACATAAGTTCCCAATCCTGAATCCCCCTCCCACCTCCCACCCCATATCATCTCTCTGAATCGTGCCTGTGCACCAGCCCCAAGCATCCTGTATCATGTATCCAATATAGACTGGCGATTCGTTTATTACATGATAGTATACATGTTTCAATGCCATTCTCCCACATCATCCCACCCTCTCCCTCTCCCACAGAGTCCAAAAGTCCGTTCTGTACTTCTGTGTCTCTTTTGCTGTCTCGCATAGAGGGTTATCATTACCATCTTTCTAAATTCCATATATATGTGTTAGTATACTATATTGGTGTTTTTCTTTCTGGCTTACTTCACTCTGTATAACTGGCTCCAGTTTCATCCACCTCATTAGAACTGATTCAAATGTATTCTTTTTAATGGCTGAGTAATACTCCATTGTGTATATGTACCACAGCTTTCTTACCCATTCATCTGCTAATGGACATCTAGGTTGCTTCCATGTTCTGGCTATTATAAACAGTGCTGCAATGAACACTGGGATACACGAGTCTCTTTCAATTCTGGTTTCCTTGGTGTGTATGCCCAGTAGTCAGATGATCTAAATGTAAGACCAGAAACTATAAAAATCCTAGAGGAGAACATAGGCAAAACACTCTCCGACATAAATCACAGCAGGATCCTCTATGATCCACCTCCCAGTATACTGGAAATAAAAGCAAAAATAAGCAAATGGGATCTAATTAAAATTAAAAGCTTCTGCACAACAAAGGAAACTATAAGCAAGGTGAAAAGACAGCCTTTGGAATGGGAGAAAATAATAGCAAATGAAGCAACTGACAAACAACTAATCCCCAAAATATACAAGCAATTTATGCAGCTTAATTCCAGAAAAATAAACGACCCAATCAAAAAGTGGGCCAAAGAACTAAATAGACATTTCTCCAAAGAAGACTCATGGATGGCTAACAAACACATGAAAAGATGCTCAACATCACTTATTATCAGAGAAATGCAAAGCAAGACCACAATGAGGTACCATTTCACACCAGTCAGAATGGCTGCGATCCAAAAGTCTACAAGCAATAAATGCTGGAGAGGATGTGGAGAAAAGGGAACCCTCTTACACTGTTGGTGGGAATGCAAGCTAGTACAGCCACTATGGAGAACAGTGTGGAGATTCCTTAAAAAACTGAAAATAGAACTGCCTTATCCCTTCCTATAAAGCCTAGCTCAAGCTTTCCCGGCTCCCTGAGGCAGTAAGGCCATTGCCTCCTTTTCTGAAACCTCCTGGAGCTTTTGTCATTGGAAAAAGTCACACCATGGATATCTGTAAGCCTCATTCAAGCAGGAAACGCATGTAAAGTGTTTAGCTCAGTGCCTGGCAAATTGTAAACACATAGCTATTGTGATCCTGTTATTCTTACTGCTATCACAAGTCTGCCTGCCTCGTCCAGCACTGGTGATATGCTGTCTCAGATCCTTCTTCAGTTTTTCTCTCATGTGTTTAGGCTTGTTGAATATAGTATCTCAAAGAACAGAGACCACATCGACTCTGTCTCCTGGTTCTGTCCTTAATGCAGGGGGCAGCGCTAGGCACGGCAAATTCTCCCCCGTGGTCGGAGGGATGCCTGTTGCCTGACGGACTTGGCCCCTTCGGGTCATTGCCGTTCTTCCCTTCACTCCACAAACACTGGTTCATCCTGGAATGCTTTCTCCACCTCCCTTTCTCCGCTGAGCTAGCCCTCATGCCTCCTGAACAGTGTTAACAGTGGTCAACACACGTAGCACTCACTGCGTGCTCACCCTGCTCTAAGTTTCTGTGCATTGTCAGTCGCTCAGTCGTGTCCGGTGCCTTGTGACCCCGTGGACTGTAGCCCTCCAGGCTCCTTGGCCCAGGGGATTTTCCAGGCAAGAGTACAGGAGTGGGTGCCATTTCCTTCTCCAGGGGATCTTCCTGATGCAGGGATCGAACTTGCATATCTTGCGTCTCCTGCACTGCAGGCAGATTCTTTACCACTGCACCTCTTCGGAAGCCCAAATAGTTTACAGCTATCCTGAGTCGGACGTGACTTAGTGATGAGGAACAACAAAATATTAGCGACTCTTTCATTGTATAGATGAGGAGACCAAGCCGTTAAGTGACTCATTCATGCCACACAGCTAGCAAGTGATGAGGCTGGCATCGAAGCCCAGGCATTTTGGTCTCAGAATCCTTGGTGCTTGGAATCTCCAGGCCCGGCGTCACTTTCACTAGGGAGCCCTTCTGCAGCACGTCTCTCCGGTCTTAATGTGCTGCTCCTTTGCCCTCTCCACCACACGTTTGTCGTAGCCCTTCCACCCATGATTGGCATCCCTGGTTTATAAATGAGTTCCCTCCTTTGCCTGAAATCTCCCCAAGGAACTCAGTACCTGATGCCTCACCAGCCCTTGGTGAGTGCCCCACCAAAGACAGGGTGTGACTTCCGGCTGCTGGTGACAACTTCTGCGAGCATCCTAAGAGGTGGGGTCTAACAGAGATCTTCCTCTTCCATGTCATCATCCTGTTATATTTTTAAAATTCCATATATAGCCATCTTTAGCCATCTTGTGTTTTTTTTTGTTTAAACTTGATTTTAAAAAGTCTTTCCTGCTCCTGAAAATGAAGGTGGGGAACTTATCCATCTTGTTCACTGTTCTACCCCAGTGCTTGGCACAGAATTCAGTAAATATTCAGTAAATATTTGTTAATCATATAAAAGAATGAATGAATTCATTAGGTGTCTACTCTATGTGCTGGAGGCTGGATAAATGCCATGGTTCTCAAAATTGGGTCATTTGTAGAGCTACAGATGGACCTAGACGCTGTCATACAGAGTGAAGTAAGTCAGAAAGAGAAAAACAAATATCACAGATTAAGACACATATGTGGAACCTAGAAAAACAGTATAGATGATCTTATTTGCAAAGTAGAAATTGAGACACAGACTTGGAGAACTAAAGTCTGGATACCAAGGGGAAGTGGAATGGGAAGCATTGGGAGACTGGGGATTGACGTATATACACTATTGATACTATGACTAAAACAGATAACAAAAAATAATGAGAGTGATGAGGACATACTGTGTACCACAGGGATCTCTACCAACACCCTGTAGTGACCAAAATGGGGAGGAAATCCAAGAAACAGGGGACAGCTGAGTCACTTTGTGCAGAGCAGAAACTAACACAACATTGTAAGGCAACTATACTCCAATAAAAATTAATTAAAAACGCCACGGTTCTTATCTTCACAGGGTTTGCATGTTTCAAGTGTGATGGTGGTCATGGGGACGGTGGATCCAGAGGCAACGGCAACACAGAGGGAGAGAAAGGACAGGAAAGCCCTCGGCCTGCAGCACGAGCGGAATACAGAAAGGATTTCTGCAGGAGGCGATGACCGCAAAGAGACCCAGCACCTGTCGGGAGACAGGCACGCTGAAGCACACGGAAAGATGAGTGACGGAGGAGACGGAGGCGATCTCAGGTCAGGGGAGGAGATGTGGGGAAGGCATGGCAACGTGGGTAGTCACCAGTCCATCAGGGGCGAAGAAGAGAAGGGGAGGCGTGAGAAGTGAACCAGAGCACCTCGTTGCCCAAGGCCGGGAGGTATTGCACCTGCTCCTCACAGGTTCCCCTCTCCACCTCCAGCCACCTTCCTCGTCCTCTCCATCTTTGTGTCTTTCCGGCTTGACTAGGTTCAGTAGGATGGTTTTAGCAGACTGGGTTTGCATTGCTCTGCTTGTCAGGAGGCAGCACCCCCAGCTGCTGATGTTCTCATAATTTTTATTTTTTTGTCATCTCAAGATTTATTTTTTTCCATCTAAGAATGTTTACATGGCTATCATTTGACCCCTCACAGTAACTAGCTGCGTTATTCTCAGCCTAGACCTAACACTTGCCTATTATCAGTCCTCCTTGATCCTACCATGATTCTCATAACTTTATTCATTTTCTCTGATCATCCCTACATAGATGCTTCATGTACCAATGAATTTGCACTGTCCACCCCCCTTTCTAATCTAGAGCCAGACATCTTAGAATGTGAAGTCAAGTGGGCCTTAGAAAGCATCACTACGAACAAAGCTAGTGGAGGTGATGGAATTCCAGTTGAGCTGTTTCAAATCCTGAAAGATGATGCTGTGAAAGTGCTGCACTCAGCATGCCAGCAAATTTGGAAAACTCAGCAGTGGCCACAGGACTGGAAAAGTTGTTTTCATTCCAATCCCAAAGAAAGGCAATGCCAAAGAATGCTCAAACTACCGCACAATTGCACTCATCTCACATGCTAGTAAAGTAATGTTCAAAATTCTCCAAGCCAGGCTTCAGCAATACGTGAACCATGAACTTCCAGATGTTCAAGCTGGTTTTCGAAAAGGAAGAGGAACCAGAGATCAAATTGCCAACATCTGCTGGATCATCGAAAAAGCAGGAGAGTTCCAGAAAAACATCTATTTCTGCATTATTGACTATGCCAAAGCCTTTGACTGTGTGGATCACAATAAACTGTGGAAAATTCTGAAAGAGATGGGAATACCAGACCACCTGACCTGCCTCTTGAGAAATCTGTATGCAGGTCAGGAAGCAACAGTTAGAACTGGACACGGAACAACAGACTGGTTCCAAATAGGAAAAGGAGTACGTCAAGGCTGTATATTGTCATCCTGCTTGTTTAACTTATACACTGAGTACATCATGAGAGGAAGCACAAGCTGGAATCAAGATTGCCCGAGTATTTCATATCATTTAAGAAACTTTCAAGCCAAAGCACACCATCTGATGAATACTTAGAGGGTAATATGTCATATTTATACTCAGATCTGACCTAGGAGGTCAAGGGTATATGTTCTTAAATTTTGTATTTTGGATATTTCTCTTGTTGAGACTGTCTGTTATGTCTTTGGAGAGCTGGTAATGTTTAGAAATTCTGTTTCCTGGTGAGTTTTGATGTGTCTACCTATGGAGCACATTCCTCGGTCCTGGTTCTACAGTTGGTCCAGGCAGGAATACCATAGTCACTAAGTGCATCTGTAAGGTAGTTCTTTCAAGAAGCTACAACTTTTCCTACATCATTGAGACAATATCGTAATAGTGTTGATGGTCGTAAGACATAGGCGGTGGCCGCTGTCTTTCTGCAGGGAGGAGGACTAGAAGCAAGGGTGGTATTATGCCCTGGGCGTGTCCAGATGTGGTCCAAGCTTCTCTCTGAATGATGGCCCCAACCAGAAGCTTGCTTCTCACCTCGGAGCTGTTGTTGATTCTGTTGTTGACATCAGAGTGTTATTCTTTGGTAAAAACACAGTGGAGAGGCAGAGAAAGTGGACCCACTGCCACCGAGAGAACTGGGTCTATCCATGTGACGTGACTCCCTCCCACCCCCATCCCCAAGTGACACAGTTGAAGATCTCTTGGAAAGACAGCAGGCAAGCTGAGGTGTCAGATATAGGGAAGATCTCCTGGAGGGGAAATTGTGGGGGAGCTCAGAGTCCTAAAGGGTCACACAGCTACCCCAGACTGCTCGATGCATGAGATGGGTGCAGTGTGAAAATTTTACTGAGATCTGAACCCAGGACTCCTGTACCCTGGCCATTTTAGAGCATATAATGAGGAAATGAGTGAGAAAGAGGCTGGAATTTCCCTCCGTTTCCCAGCAAACAGAGATCTCCAAGCACGTACACTGAAACAAATGAGTTCATTCCATTTCCGTTAAACTCTGTTCACACTTGCTGCCTTCAGAGTTTAAGCCAAGCAGTCTCCCAGACCCCTTTGTTAGGAAAGAAATCTGAATTCAGGATGACAGCTGATTTGTGGGGCGTTAGCCAGAGGAAGTGAATCTGGGCAAACAAACCCGGATGCTGTCACTTTATTTGTTAAAATATTATATCCCAATTCCTGTTTCTCTTCGGCTGTTGGGCAAAACAAACGCCTAATTAAGAACTTCACCTTTGACTGTTCAGCTCTCTTTTATTTTTCCTTTTAACACAGGTAGGAAATTTCCATTTTCATATAGTAATATCAAGATACCCTGCTACATAGACTCAACTGGTAGCTTTTGAAAATAAGCATAACAAGCCATATAAAAATAAGAAAATCCACTTCTAGGGTTTTAGATTCATGCCGTTTAATTGTTCCTCTATTTCCATGATAAGGTGAGACGGGTCCTGTGTCACTGGAGGGCCTGTATCCTGCTGTTTTTCCCCATCCTCATTTACAATGATTATGTTATCAGGCTAGCCAGGCAAAAGGGTGGAGCAACTATAATTTCAAAGCAGGATTAGGTTGAAATAACGAGGTCACCAAGTTGTGGTTACCAAGGCAACGTCACATCTAAGAATATGGGATGCTTCTAGGAGAGGAGGCAAAGCCTGAAGCCTTTTTCCCCTCTTTGCACAAAAATCACTCATTTCCTAGATAAAAATTGCTTATTAATTGCTATTAAACACATCTCTTCTCTATTTTAGGCAAATAGTTTTAAAAATAGAATCTTGATTTAACCCTCTCATTTTTATTATTTTTATTTTTAAGTACTAAACATCAGAATAATCGATCAGATCATTATTTCCTTCTTTTGGGATTCATGTATACTTTCTTTTCTTTCCATTTTTCCTTTCTTTCTTCCCTCCCTCCTGCCCTCCCTTTCTTTCCTTCTTTTTCTTTTAGTGTGGCAGAGAAGAGACATGGAACAAAAAGAGGAAATGGAAAGTTGGATGCTCTGGTCAGATTTTGAGATTATAAAATTGTGACCAGGGAATGAACGTTATAAGCTACCCAGAATACTTGTCCTACCCCCATCCCCTGCCCTCCTGAAAATTACTGAGTTTGAGGGAGAATAACATTGGTCTTCACTGTCTTTTCTTAAAATTTCAGTCTATCTTTGAAACTGTGGACTCTGGATGCAAAGCAGCTGAAGGGGAGAAGATCCATCGGTCCGTTTCTGATCAATATCAGCTAGGATCCAAACAGTTCCCACCAATTAACCTCCTTTCCCTCTGAATTAATTTCTGTCGTCTGAATTTCTAGATAATGGCGTCAAGTTTCTTCATCTTGTTTTTTTTTTTAAAGCAGGCTTATTTTAATATGAGCTCGTATTTGTGAAGCACAGATTTTAAATAGTTTTTTTTTCTTTTCCTAAAAGAACATTTCTGACCTAGCGTCGGATCAGCGGACACAGCCATTGGAACCGTCAGATTCCCTGACGTTACAGCAGGACGGCCCTTTAGGACTTGTTCGCCGTTCACCTTTTGTCTGGCTTTGCACAAGGAGCAGAGAGTGTGCTGGTCAACAGGACCCCACTGGCGCACCGAGGTCGCCACCTCCAAGAAGTCCCCATCAGCGCATCCCCGCTGCCTTCATCGAGTCCTCAGACGAGCCTACGGCGCTGGCAAGGTGCTGGTTCCACGGGCTGCCTGATCTGGTGTGTGAGGTGCTGCCGTGTGACCATGGGCGTCTCTGATTTTCTTCACAGGACCAGGTGAGGACTGAACGAAACATGGAGACAGCTCTTAGCTCAATGTCCGACACCTGCACGAGATCAAAATGAACCTCATCTTTCAAAAATAATAAAGAAATCTACGAAGTTAATCTCTTTCCTCCTGCCCTATCGTTACCCTTAACATCATTAGAAGTGTCCCTAAAATATAAATCAGATTATATCATTCCCCAGCTATGTACTCGGTTGAATAGCGTCCTCCTCAAGTTCATGTCCATGTGGAATCTGTGACTAAGCCTTTACTTGGAAATAGGATCTTTTCCAATGTAATCAAATGAAGTTTCATCGTCAAGGATGAGGGTGGGTCCTAAATTTAATATGACCAAGGCCCCTGGACAAAAAGGGGCATTTGGGCACAAGAGAGGAGGTCCATGTGACGGAAGTCAAGACTGAGGGAATCTGCCTACAAGCTTGGGTGCATGCTAAGTCGCTCCAGTTGTGTCTGACTCTGCGACCTCATGGACTGTAATAGAGGCTAGGCTCCTCTGTCCACGGGATTTCCAAGGCAACAAAACTGGAGCTGGTTGCTATGCCCTCCTCCAGGGAATCTTCCTGACCAAGGGATCAAACCTAAGGAGCATCAAAGGTCTGCAAGTCTACGGAGAAGCTGGGGAGTCTCCTCCCTAGGGCATATGGCCCTGTGGACACCTGGGTTTCAAACTTTAAGCCTTGAGAACTGTGAAAAATAATTCTGTTGTCGTAAGCCTCCCAGTTTCTTTGGTTTCTTTTTAAATTTTGTATTGGCATATAGCTGATTAATAATGTTTGCGATAGTTTCAGGTGGACAGCAAAAGGACTCAGCCATACGTATACTTGAATCCATTCTCTCTGAAATTCCCCTCCTATCCAGGCCGCCGCATGACACTGAAGAGAGTTCCCTGCACTTTACCGTAGGTCCTTGTCGCTGTCCACCTTAAATACAGCAGTGTGTACGTGTCTATCTCATGTACTCTCTAACCACCCCTTCCTCCCACTCTTCTACCCTGGTCTCCATAAGTTCTTTCTCTACGTTTGTGAGTCTGTTTCTATTTTGTAAATAAGTTCATTTCTATAATTTCTGTTTAGATCCGCATGTAAGCAATATCATACAATATTTCTCTTTGGCTCACTTCACTGAGTATAATAATACCTAGGTCCATCCATACTACTCCAAATGGCATTATTTCATTCTTTGTAATGGCTGAGTAATATTCCACTGGGCATATATACCACATTTTCTTTACCCATTGCTCTGTCAATGGACATTTAGGTTGCTTCCACGTCTTAAGCCTCCCCACTTGTGATATTTTGTTGCAGCAGCTCTTCCTAGAACTATTATATGTGCTTAAAGACCTACTGTGGTCTTCCCTGTCATTAGAGGAGGTCTAGAATTGCTAATATTGCTCAGGTCTCCTAGACCTGCTCCTGGGGATCTGTCCAGCCTCCTCATTCCCTCATCCTTCCTTCTGAGCTGAATGTGCTTCCAGTCTTTGCAAGCAGATCTCCCTCTTAGCTGAAACCATCTCTTAAAGACCATTTGCTCATCTCTTCTTGGGCACGTTTTACTCTCTCTGGTCACGTGATCAACTCCTGTGTATCTTACAGATATCAGCTTAACCATCCCTTCCCTAGAGGTCTTCAAAGACGTGGAGAGGGATGTAAGCCCTTCCGTGTGCGGCCTCAATGCTGGTCAACAGATGTCTAATTCCTTATGCTGAAGGCTGTCTTTCCACCTAGACCCAGAGTCTGAGGAGCTCGGGGCCCGTTTTTGTTCTTGCTGATAGCTATATTCTACATCTCGACATGAGGCCTGCATAGTGTGGGCCCAAGTGGTTAGTACAAACTGAGTGACTCAGTGAATGAATGATGGAATAAATGGTTATTTGGCATGAGGTTAAAACTCTTACTAAGGTTTGGTGAGATGCTGACATGTTGCTGATGGGGTCAGAGATAAAACAGTAGCTAATTACAACTTGAATTGATTACTATGAACTGAAACTGATAGGGATTTTTACTGTCTTCAGGAAGGATAGACCCACAGTTCCTTCTTCCCCCGTCTGATTGTTCTCTTTTAACTGAAAATTAATATATGTTCATGGTAGAAAATGAAAACATTTCAGTGAACAGTATGTTTTCTTCCCATCTCAAAATCATGTCTCCTACAGCCTTCCCTAGAAGAAACAATTATTATGAGTTACTGCTGTTAATAAATTATTATTAAAGTAATAAATGTTCAATGAAAATAATGAATTATTATAAGTGAAATATTTTATGCATATAAAATATGCAGTATACACAATATTCTGCAGTTTGCTTTTATTCACTTAAACTCTGTCTTATAATCCATTTTATACTGGCTTGTGTAATTGTATCTAATTTTTTATTGGTTGTAATTTATTTAATTTATTTAACTAGCACCCAATGTTGGAGATTTACATGGATTTTCTTGCTTTTTTATACTATACAATGCCATAATTAACATTTTTGTACATGAATCTTCATAACAGCATACTATAGAATAAGTTTTTAAATGTGACATTGTTGTGCCCTTGAAAACATTATATGCTCAAACTAAGCCAACCACAAATGTGTTAGGCCAATTAATTGTAGAAGAATAATAATTTTTATTAAAAAATTCTAAGTGCTGATAAAGTATAACTGGAGGCTGAAAAAGCTATTTGGGTTTCCCTGGTGGCTCACTGGTAAAGCACCTGTCTGCAATGCACAAGACGTGGGTGTGGTCCCTGGGTCGGGAAGGTTCCCTGGAGAAGGAAATGACAACCCACTCCAACATTATTGCTGGGAAATTCCATGGACAGAGGAGCCTGGCAGGCTACAGGCTATGAGGCTGCCAAGAGTTAGACATGACTTAGCAACTGACAGCTCACATGCACACGTGTGGCATTTAGTTGATTATTACAAGTTCTTATTATTACTTTTAGTCAGGGCTACTTATTTCTTTTTCTAACTTGGGGCAATACACTCCAAAAAAATGACACTTTGGCAAATTTTGAAATTATTCGTCAATTTTGTTTTTGCTTTTGTTAAACATATGGTTTGATTTTTAATGAAATACATTAAAGAGAAAAAATCAAATGGGGGAAAAAGATGTAATGGCCCCAAATAACTACATTTTTACAAACTAAACACAAGCAAAATTTTATTTGAATTTAAGAAAAATTTAGGTAATCATTGTAAATTTATTATGCTGATCAAGAATATGTGTTTTAAAATGCTTACAAAAAAAAAAGAGACTTTAACAGAATTAGAAAATTCACAGAACCAAGATTCTTGTAACTTATACAACATGATTTTGAAGACTTGAGATATTTATAAGTCAGCAGAAGAGGGACTTATAATCTAAAAAATCAAGACATATTGCAGCCTTCTTAGAGATAGGGGAATAAAAAGTCCATATAAAAATGGCGAGTTTCAAGCCCCGGGAGTGCTAGGAATTTAATTCAATACTCATTTATTAAGGGCTTACTGTGTGTGTGTCATTTTACAGAGTATAAGAGGGATGACTTTTAACCAAAGGAACTGGAATTTGTAATCCAAGACAGCCATTTCTGAGGACAACATTGCTTTATGCTGCGGAATTTCCCACTGGGGGAAAAAAAGTGGGAATATGAATTTCTAGAAGTCATTTTACCTTAAATATGTACTTAAACTTTTATCCAATTTTGGAAATTTATCGTAAAGGAGACACTCTTGGACATGGGAGAGACTGCAAGAGAGAGAGACACTGGTTTGTTTTCAGGGTTTGCTTTGGTTTTGCTGCAACCAGATGTGAGCTGGCTTCTCCCTGCTCTGCCCCTTCGAGCTCAGGATAAAACTAGGATACCAGGACGTCTTCTGACTGTCTGCATCCTTCTTCTTCCTTTCCTTAGAGCTTCTCTTTTCATATGTCAATCCAGATATAAAATCCAGTTCCTTCAGTTCTGGAGGAAAAAAGCCCAAAATATTACCCAGGAACTAGGCTCAAGGGGACGATGGTGCACCATGAACCGCCTTCTGCTGTCCAGGGTCTGATGGGCCACCTGTGATCAGGGCCCTGCTCATGACCACCCATCCCCACCATCACCCGCTGCCCACCTCACTCTCCTACATCTCCTTCCCCTCCCTCCACTCACGCTCTCTCAGAACAATCAGAAAAGTCATCTCCTCTTGCAGTGAAGGCACTTAACTCCTCTTCTTTGAAGTTTTGGGGGCCAGTTGCCATACACCCCTTAGAATACCACTGTACCTCGAAACTCTTAATAAGAGATTTTCCCCAAGTAAAACTTCCTTCCTAAAAGAAACTTTAGCACCAGAGATGCTTGAATAATTTTATTTTTGTTTTTACATCTCTTATTTTTACCATGGTAATAAACATTTGCAAACAATTTAAATGGCCAGAAACAAGAGAATGGTGGTTGTTTTTTTTTCAGTTGCTAAGTCGCATCTGACTCTTTGCAGCTCCATGAACTGCAGCACGCCAGGGTTCCCTGTCCTTCCCTACCTCCCAAAGTTTACTCAAGCTCATATCCAGTGAGTCGATGATGCCACTCAGCTGGCTCATCCTCTGCTGAATGGTTGGATACTGTATAATCACACCTATATTGACTTAATACTATTTACAAAATTTTGTTTAAAAGATATTTGTCCCTTCATCCACTTATTTATTCATTCAATAAGTGTTTATGAGGGTCTATTATGACTTGGCTTTTGAACTGTAGTGTTGGAGAAGACTCTTGAGAGTCCCTTGGACTGCAAGGAGATCCAACCAGTCCACTCTAAAGGAGATCAGCCCTGGGTTTTCATTGGAAGGAATGATGCTGAAGCTGAAACTCCAGTACTTTGGCCACCTCATGCGAAGAGTTGACTCACTGGAAAAGACACTGATGCTGGGAGGGACTGGGGGCAGAAGGGGGATGACGGAAGGTGAGATGGCTGGATGGCATCACGGACTTGACGGATATGAGTTTGAGTGAACTCCGGGAGATGGTGATGGACAGGGAGGCCTGGAGTGCTGCGATTCACGGGGTCACAAAGAGTTGGACACGACGGAGCGACTGCACTGAACTGAACCGATTATGAGAGCTGTGTTAGGCATTGTGAATAGTGGTGGTTTAGTCACTAAGTGATGTCCGACTCTTGAGACCCCGTGGACTGTAGCCCGTCAGGCTCCTCTCTCTATGGTATTTCCTAGGCAAGAATACTAGAGTGGGTTGCCATTTCCTTCTCCAGGGGATCTTCAGAGACCCAGAAACCAAACCTGGTCTCCTGTGTTGCTGGCGGATTCTTTACCAACTGAGCTATGAGGGAAGCCCCCGTTGTAAATAGAGTAGTGTTAATAAAAGAGGCAAAATTTTCTGTTTCCATCTAACAGAAGGATAGATATAAAACAAATGGTTTTACATTAGCTAATGAAGTACAGTTGTGACAAGTGCTATAAGCCAGCGGTACTGGGACGTTGCAAAAGTGGGTCCAGAACTGATCTGGAGGAAGTAAACTCTGGAGATCGCATCTGAAGCCCTGTTACCCAAGCAGGTGAGGAGCGAGTGGTGTTGGGAGAGTCCAGGCAGTGGGGTAGCAGCGTATGTAAAGGCCCCGAGGTGGAGAGAAACAGGCTGAGTTTGAAGAACGGAAAGAGGGTCGATGGGGCAGGAGCACAGACAAAGCAGAGCGGCTGTGAAGTGCACCTGGAGAAGATGCCGAGGTGAGAACGGGCAGAACCCTCTGGGGCTTCAGTAACAACACTGGACTGTAGTCCTAAAAATAAGGGGAGGCCATTGCACGTATTGGGTTCTAAAAGATCAGTCTTGCTGTAGGGTAGAACGGACCGCTAGAGATCAAGAGGAGATAAAACGGAGCCCATGAAGGAGTTCCTGAAGGTGTTCTGGGAGACAGTGGTGGTGGTTGTGGTTTGCCAATTAGTCAAGCCAGACACCTAGGATTCATCTTTGCCACGTGCATTCCCCTTTCCCCAGAATCCAATCTATCAGCAGCTCGTATCAACTGCACTTTCTAAATGTATCTCAGACTCAGCTACTCCCCTTGTTCTCCACTGTCCATGTGAAAACGCCACGGCTGCTGGTATTGCTAGTAGCGAACAATGGAGTCTCTAGGATGGATCTCACTATGCTGTCTCAAGGACACAGCTAAGCAACGACAGCACAGCTAACATTTTGGTGACTATTAGACACTCAGCTGAGATTGTGTCTCCCCTTCTGAGCACATGACAGGATTGTACTTTCTCATCCCCATGTGGTTGGATGAGGGCACACGACCTCTGTGGCCAGTGATTTTTGAGTGGAAGTGTGACGTGTCATCTACATTATGGAATAATTCCTTACTGGTACAAGACCTTCAGGGCTCTCTTTTCCTCTGACATTGTCAATCAGCAATATTCAAGATGATGCTCATGGTCAGCCTGGGTCCTTGAGAGATGTGATGAGCAGAAATCTCTTATAGATCTGATCAGTGTGTAGCATGAAGAAATAAATCCTCATTTGTTCTATGCCATGGAAACACTGAGGCTGTTTGTCAACACAGCGCATCAGAACTTATCCTGACACAGATGTTTGCTGAACTGTTACTGCATCCTAGGAACTTAGGCAGTGCTTCACATTTGTCATCCACTTAATTCTCACTGGGCTTCCCTTGTGGCTCAGCTGGTAAAGAATCTGCCTGCAATCTGGGAGACCTGGGTTTGATCCCTGGATAGGGAAGATCCCCTGGAGAAGAGAAAGGCTACCCACTCTAGTATTCTGGCCTAGAGAATTCCATGGACTGTATAGTCCATGGGGTGACGAAGAGTCGGACAAGACTGAGCGACTTTCACTTAATTTTTGCATCAACTTTAAGCAGAAGGTATGGTGATTGCCTTCATTTTCAGGTGAGAAAGCTGAAACAAGGAGCAAGTAACTTGCCCCAGGTAACGTGTTAGTGCAAAAGCTGAGATTCAAGCCAGGGAAGTCTGGCTCAGCTAAGCCGCCACATTCTCATGGATGTTATACAAGATTCTTAGAGTTAACAAGAAGGAAATAAAGCTCTTGCCTTGAAAGATATTCCCAATTTATCTGGGGGAGAGTAAGGCACATCTTTGTGAAAACTTAACTGAGAAAATTAGGCACAAGTCTCATAATAAATACCACAGGAAAGGCATTGTCAACAGGCACTTTGAAAGCAGGATTCAGAGGAGGGAGAGAAAACAATGAAATTTGGAGACAGAAGGGAGCCTCCCGTAGATAGAAACTGATCTTTGTTATGAAGGAAAATGGGAGTCTGGAGAGAATTTCATTGGGCAAAAATTTTATTTGAGATTTTGTAGAAACATAAGTTCAAAGAGGACACAGATTCTATTTTTCATTCTCTCTGAATATTTGTCAAACTTTCTAAGGAATTAAATAAGTCCTAAGTATCCATCACTCAGTCATTTCTGACTCTTTGCGACCCCATGGACTGTAGCCCACCAGGCTCCTCTGTCCATGAGCTCTCCCAGGCAGGAATACTGGAGTGGGTGCCATTTCCTTCTCCAGGGGCTCTTCCCTGACCTAAGGACTGAACTCAGGTCTCCTGCATTGCAGGCAGATTCTTTACCACCTGAGCCACCAGGAAAGCCCAAATAAAATTGTCAGAACCCACTACAAATAAAACTTCCTGACCAGATTTACATTTCCCATTCTCTATTGGGCAATCATGCTTGACTTCCCTTTGGCATCTCAAACCCAATCTGTCCAAACCTGGTTCTTCTTGATAAATGGTGTCAATTTCCACCCAGCCTTTGAAGATAAAAGTCTCATCATCCATGCCCCTCTTCTCCCTTATCCTCCCTCTTTAACTGGCCAGCATGCCCTGTGATCAAGCACGTCTTTCCGATTTACCCCTCTTCACTGTTGCCAGCACTTCAAATCAGGCCAGTATCATCTCAGACTTAGACAGTGACAGAAGCTTCCAGAAGCTCCCGCAAATGTTTCTTCTCCCCTTTCTCTCATGCTCCACACAGCCCCCAGTGATCTCATCCATGTTATTGCTCTCTTGATTTCAAATGCCCATTGGCTTTCCACTTCAGTCCTCGGATAATGCCATGCTGTATAAGATCCCAAGAAACTGTCCTCCACCTTTCTGGTTTCATCTTGTGTTTGCCTGCCCTGATGCTGAGGAAGACTGAGGGCAAGAGGAGAAGTGGGTTACAGAGGATGAGACGGTTGGATGGCATCAGTGACCCTATGGACATAAGTTTGAGCAAACTCCGGAAAACAGTGAAGGACAGGGAAGGCCGGCATGCTGCAGTTCATGGGACTGCAAAGAGTTGTACATGACTTAGGGACTGAACAACAGCTGCTTGTTATTCTAAGGCATGGGTTGCACTCCGCATGCACGCGCCTTGACGCCTTTGCTCTGCTGTTTCCTTGTGCCAGAATGCCCTTCCCCTGCTTCTCCAGCTGACCAGCTCCTGCTTGTCATTTATGGCCCAAACCAACGGCACCTTTCATGGAGGCATGTGTGGCTTCTGCATAGGGGCTGTGGAACCCTTTTCTCATGTCACATAGCACTTTTCATGTATCTGAGTGTAACACTTTACCCAGTGTATTTAATTACTGGCTTCCAGATCTTCCTTCCCCATTAAGCGGCATGATGTCTTCTTATTCTTTTAGGGAGGCACTTATCCCACTGCTTTTATGCTGGTCTTAACTACAATTCCTTATGTTGTTACTGTGAGGGATTAATCTATTGTCTTGATTTCATCTTATTGGTGAGAAGAAAGAAAGATGCCCACTCTATGGATTTCTCTTTAAGCCTTCCTAATCACTGGGGCTCCCCCAGTGGCTCAGATGGTAAAGAATCTGCCTGCAATGCAGGAGACCTGGGTTCGATCCCTGGGTTGGAAAGATCCCCTGGAGAAGGACATGGCTACCCACTCTGGTATTCTTGCCTGGAGAATTCCATGGACGGAGGAGCCTGGTGGGCTATAGCTCATGGGGTCATAAAGAATCAGACACAACTGAGCAACTAATACTAACTGTCACTGGGAAGATTTCACAGCCATGGACAAAGAGAATCAGTACTTGAATGCTTTTCTCTGATCTCAGTAGCAGAATCAGACCTTGGGTCCTTCATGAATAAGCACAAGACCAGGAAAGGCTTGGCCAGAGTGTTTCAGCTAGGAACACCACCAGGATGATGTGGGTTCCCAGATCAAAACTTCAGTCAGAAGTCTTTGGTGTGTACTTCTGTCCCACTTGCTGAAACTGTCTTTGGTATAAGGAGTGAACTGTTCACCAGGAGTCTGGGCTCTTCCCCTTCCTTTTTAGTTTCCTCTTTTAAAAAAAAAAAAATGAAAGTAGAGGTGATTTATAATTTTGTGTTAATTTCAGGTGTACAGCAAAGTGATTCAGTTACATATTTGTTGCTGCTGTTCAGTCCCCAAGTCGTACCTGACTTTTTGTGACCCCATGGACTGCAGCATGCCTGCTCCTCCTGTCCCTCAGTATCTCCCAGAGTTTGCCCAAGTTCATGTCCACTGAGTGGGTGATGCTATCCAACCGTCTCATCCTCTGCTGCCCCTTTCTCCTTTTGCCTTCAGTCTTTCCCAGCATCAGGGTCTTTTCCAATGATTCATGTGTATATATGCTTTTTCAGACTTTTCTTCTTCCTGGTGTCCTCTTAGGTGAAAGTGTCCCGCAGTCCGTTGGTCACTCAGCCTTCTGTAAAAGGCCCACTTTGCATGTATACTGATGCATCTTGCATGTTTGCTATGAGATGACGATGCATGGCTTGGATAATTTAGACATGGAGCGATATCTCAAACTGAAAAATAAACACACACACACACACACACACACACACACACACACACACACATACACACAAGGATCATTTCACCTGGCTGTGCCTTGAATTTCCAGGATGGTCAGGTGGGCACAACTCATCAGCTAGACTGTTGGCTAAACTTCAGTATTGGTTCATTATCATTTTCCTCTCAAATTAGTTACACATGAATATAATACAGACAACCCACTTGTATCCAAATTCCATTACCCAAATCAGCAATGTAGACATGGCTAAGGTTCCAGCCTCCTTCCCCAGTTGGGAATTCTTGGCAAATGTTGCCTTTGTGTCTCGAGGCATCACCATCCCTCGCTTCTCTCACAAAATTGATTTACCTCAGGATGGATCTCTCCTCTGTACTTACTCAGAGTCTTGAGGATGGGATATGCAGTTCTAAGGAAAAGCACATTATATATTCTGTGTGGAAAAAAAATCTCCCTGGGTATGATTATTTTTAACCATGTGAAGTTTCATGAAATATACAACCGTTCTGGGCAGAATTTTGAGACAGAGCAGGTGCTGTACTTTGTGACTGAGCCTCAAAAGCATTCAGTCTGCTGGTTATCTGTCCTAAAGGCAACCAAGTTCCCGCTTCTCATTTCCCTTCTGGCATCTTCCCTCCTCACTCCAGATTTCAAGGGTTTGGCCCCAGCTCTTACAGGGAAGCAAGGGAATCAAGTGGAAGAAATAAACGGAGAGGGTCTTGGTGCAAATTCAGCAAAGTCTCAGAAAGATAAACAGCATCAACTGTAATAAGCTACATAAATAAATATCTGTATGAATGAAAGGGAAAGTGTTAGTCTCTCAGCTATGTCTGACTCACTGTGACCCTATGGACTGTAGCCCACCAGGTTCCTCTGTCCATGGAATTCCCTGGGTGAGAATACTGGAGTGGGTTGCCATTTCCTTCTCCAGGGAATCTTCCTGCCCAGGGATAGAGCACAGGGCTCCTGTTTTGCAGGCAGACTCTCTACTGTCTGAGCCACCAGGGAAGCCCAACAATGGCAGGTGTGAGCGTGTGCTAAGTGGTTTCAGCCTCTCCGACTCTTTGCAACCCTACGGACTGTAGCTCAGCAGGCTCCTCTGTCCATGGGATTCTCCAGGCAAGAACACTGGAGCGGGTTGCCACGCCCACCTCCCGCGGATCTTCCCCACCCAGGGATCAAACTCTAGTCTCTTATGTCTCCTGCAGTGGCAAGCTGGTTCTTTCCCACTAGCACCACCTAACAAGAGTCTTATTTAGTAAGACAATATTTTTATTCATTTTACTCTACCTAATATATTAGTATATTTTATATAGCTAAGAATAACAGCAGTGTATCAGAGAAAAGATGAATAATTTGCGTTAATGACTGGTCGCCGGGTACTGGCTTCCGTGGTGGCTCAGAGGGTAAAGCTTCTGCCCGCAATGCGGGAGAAGCGGGTTCGATCGCTGGGCCGGGAAGATCCCCTGGGGAAGAAAATGGCAACCCACCCAGTACTCTTGCCTGGAGAATCCCATGGATGGAGGAGCCTGGCGGGTTACGGTCCATGGGGTCGAAAAGAGTCGGACACGACTGAGCGGCTTCGCTTTCTACCGGGTATTGGAAATACCTTCCCAGAGAAGTGTTAGACCCTCTGTGAACTTTGGTGACCTGCCCTGATGATGTTACCGCACAATAGATTAAAAACAGCCCCTGCTTTCTGTTCAGCCATGGTGCGAGGTGAGGGGACAGCCTGGTTCATTAATCTTTCCGATAAGAGGCAAGCTTGTTGTCGGGAACTGCTGGGAGACGGCCGCCCCGCCCCCGCGGCGGTCTGTTTCTTTGGTGTGGGAACCGTCTGGGCTTGTGGGCCCTGTCCTTGAGCTGTCACCTCAGGAGAAGATAATCTGGGCTCTTTACACATTTCCAAAAGACGGCGTGGGGAAGCAGCTGGCGCAGCTGGCAGACGGAGGCGCCCGCAGCTCCGCCTCCGGGGGCGCGGCGAGGGCCGGCGGCGCGGCGCGCGGCGCTCCGTTAGCACACGCCTTCGACTGCGGAGGCTGCTGTCTCTGCGCGCAGGCCGGAGGGCGCAGCGCACACCTGCCCCCCTGAAAGCAGACGCTGGCTGCCAGGAGGCCCGCGGGGCCCGGCAGCTTGGCCCCTGAGCGACGGTGGCGGCGGCGCGGTGGCTGCAGGGGAAGCGGCAGCGGTCTTGCTTCCAGCAAGTTCACGCTCCTCCTGGCTTGCCAGAATTGCCCTCTGCCAGCAGCTGCGGCTTGTCTGGCTGCTTTCCTTCTCCTGTTGCCTGCGTGCTGAATTGCTTCAGCTGTGTCCAAGTCTTTGTGACCCTGTGGACTGCAGCCCGCCAGGATCCATGGGACTCTCCAGGAACGAGCATGGGAGGGGTTGCCATGCCCTCCCTTCAGGGGATCTTCCTGACCCAGGGATCAAACCCACTTCTCCTGCATTGGCAGGCAGATTCTTTACCACTGGCCCCACCTGGGAAGTCCTTCCCTGTTAAAGTGGAAGTCAATTGAAAAAAAAATGGGGATAAGAATTTGGCTTCCACAGTGGTGAGTGGTAAAGAATCTACCTACCAAGGCAGGAGATGGAAGAGACGCAGGTTTGATCCCTAGGTGGGGAAGATACCCTGGAGGAGGACATGGTGACCTGCTCTATATTCTTGCCTAGAGCATTCCATGGGCAGAGGAGCCTGGTGGGTTGCAGCCCAGTGGGTTGTGAAGAGTTGGACATGACTGAGGGCCTGGGCACACTCGAGAATTTGGGAACCCTGCTATCTCATGGAAGCTGTCACAGTCCCTGGTCCAGCACTGAGTCATGTCATAGTTTCAATTATGCACATTTACATATCAGATAATAGTAGTGAAAATAACCACATTCATTGAAGTGATTGCCCGGTACCAGATTCTGCTCCAAACTCTTCACAGATTAACTGATTTCATCTTCAGATGAGGTGAGTACTGTTATTGCATTCATCATTTTATAGACGAGGAAACAGAGTAACTTGCCCAAGGTTATTACTTAAGAGAGAGAATCTCAACAAATGGTCTTTCAGCTGCAGAGCAGCGTGGGGAGTGGCCATCACTCTGAGTTGTGGTGCCGTGTGGCTTACCCAGGTAGGGATGAGCTCACTTGGGGGTCTTTCAGATTTCTTCATTTCTCTCTCCAGGACCTAGAGTCTGGCACTTAATATGAACACCAGTTGAGATCAAACCAGTCAATCCTAAAGGAAATCAACCCTGAATATTCACTGGAAGGACAAATGCTAAAGCTGATGCTACAACACTTTGGCCACTTGATGCAAAGAACTGACTCATTGGAAAAGCCCCTGATGCTGGGAAAGATTGAAGGCAGGAGGAAAAAGGGGTAGCACAGGATAAGATCGGCGAATGGCATCACCAACTCAATGGACATGAGTTTGAGCAAGCTCTGGGAGATGGTGAAGGACAGGGAAGCCTGGCGTGCTGCAGTCCATGGGGTGGCAAAGAGTCGGACATGACTTAGGCACCGAACAACACCACCAGTTGGTGGTGCTGTCTTTGACAACACACAGAAGTGCTTTCTTGACCCCTAGCCAAAAGGTGTCTGACCTGAATCAAGGCTTTTATGCCAGGGGCTGAGAATTCTTAGTCTCCTTCTGTACAATTGATCCTAGCGTTCCTGCTCACTGGATGTCTATAGCACTGGGTTCCCTGTTAGCTACCGCACAGGTTTGTGTAAGAAGACAGGAATGACATCCTTTCCTTTCCTCCTCCTCTGCCTCCTCCTCCATTATGCTTCCTGTTAAAGCGTCCTTGAACCTGGACCACGGTCTCATGGACTGTGCTGGCTGCTTGGCCTGTGCTTTTTCCCCTGTAGAGGCAGGAATGTATTGATGCTCTTCCTGGTTGCCAGCTGGACTACAGTTTGAGAAAGAGTCTTGTCTGCCCCAACTCACTGGGGAAAAAAATCCCACAACAACCTGAATTAAAAAAATCAGCTTTATTGAGGTATAATTGTTAGACAATGAAATTCACTAATTTTGAGTACAATTTGGTTTCTTTTGAAAAATGTATGTAGCTTCAATGCACTCATCACTATAGCTTTGTCTTTTCTAGAATATGACATGAATAGCCACACAGTATATAAAAAAGAACCTCCCGCGGTTATATTTCTCCTTCCCACCCTATGGTATCTTCAGCAGCTCTAACAGTTGGCCGTTATCCATTTTCTTTCTATGCTGGGTGGGTGGCCCTGTAGGAAAACACAACTATCACCATCTCTCAATTTCTTTTATTTTATTGGAATATAATTGCTTTACAATGTTGTGTTATTTTTTGCTGTGAAGTGAAGCGGAGTCGCTCAGTCGTGTCCGACTCTTTGCAACCCCATGGACTGTAGCCTACCAGGCTCCTCCGACCATGGGATTCTCCAGGCAAGAGTGCTTGTAAATCAGCTATCTGTATACATACATCCCCTCCCTCTTGGGCCTGCCTCACACCACACCCCCGCTCCCACCACAGAGGCCGTCACAGAGCGCCGAGCTGGGCTCCCTCTCCTGGATGGCAGCCTCCCACCAGCTATTTTGCACATGGTTGTGCGTATATTTATGTCAAACCTAATCTCCCGATTCGTCCCACCCCTCCCTTCCCCTGCTGTGTCAACACTTCTGCACTCTGCATCTGTGTCTCTAGTCCTGCTCTGGAACTAGGTTGATTGTGCCATTTTTTTAAAATTCCACATACATGCATTAATATATGATATTTGTCAATTTCTAAGATGCAGGCTTCTCATTTTAACATCTCGGAATTAAGGATGTTCCAATCAATGGTGCAGGAGGTTTAAATGGCAACATTTTTTCTTTCTTAGAGATACTTAAAATCATAGTGGATGATAATAACTGATGGTCAGTTCAGTTCAGTTCAGTTTCTCAGTCGTGTCTGACTCTTTGCGACCCCATGAATCGCAGCACGCCAGGCCTCCCTGTCCATCACCAACTCCCAGAGTTCACGCAAACTCACGTCCATCGAGTCCACGATGCCATTCAGCCATCTCATCCTCTGTCGTCTGCTGGGAGCTGCCACGGGAGATCCCACCCATGACAGGGTCATGTGGAAGAGAACTGTTAAGCAAGGCTTCAGAGCTCAAGGGGCTCCCTAGGCTTTCTCGAGCATTCTACCCCAAAACCAGCATCTGTCTGTTTTACTGTTTCATGACTTTCACCAACTCCTCTGACAGTAACAGGGGGCTAACCCTGACCATCTTTCTCTGAAGAAAATCAACTTAGGGCTATAGCTAATAAGTCTCCTGGACATGAGAGAAATATCTCAAATCAAACCCCCTCTGTTAGCATTCTAGCTTGCTTGGCACATATACCCAAACTCTTGCAGCTATGCATACAATTATTTACAGCCTCCCAACTGTGAGAAGCACGCAAAGCCTAAGACACTGAGCCTTTGATAGAGTTAAAAGTTATTAGAGCAGTACTAGTGCTGGTGTAGGATTTCATTATTGGGCCAATGCCTGTTGCTAAGTTCCCATATCTCTTATCCACTGTGCACCTGGGAATGTGTTAGTTAACATAGTGAGAATGCAAGAAAAACACGTGTAGCCTTGAATTTAACCATATCAGACTTTTGAGCTAATTGGCTCTTTCTTGTAAGTCGCTGCACCTTTGCTCTGTGAAAAACGTAACTCTTTTTGGCACTTTCTGAGGCTGACACAGATTAGAAATATAAAGAAAAAAGCACTTTGAGGGAAAATAAGTTTTTGGTTGAGCAGCCTTTATCAAAAGAGGGTCATACAATGTTCACAGGCCTCCAAGGCCAGAAGATACTGAACACAACATTATTTGTGAGAAAGGTATGCAAAAATCATGGTTTTGATAAGGGCAAAACTGCTAGAATGTTGGGCTGATTCTGTATGACCTTGCATCTTTCATTTCCCTCTGTGTACAAAAAGGTATATAAGTACTGTTTAAAAATAAAGCTACGGATCTTGCTCGTCCAAGCAGCTTGATCTCCTCGTGTCAATCATTTTCTTCCTCTTACTCTCTCTTTCAGGCTAGTTCCCATCTGGAGTACAGAGATCCACCGTGTCTACTCATTTGCCTGGGTTTCTAAGACCTGACCGGGAAGGCCCCTGTGCCTTCACTCCCCTTGGGAGACCGGGAGGGCAAATGCGGCCTCACGTAGACGGTGCAAGTCTCTTGTCTTGAGACTTTATTGATTTTCTGTATAAACCAAGGAACATCAGCCTCTTTTCTTCTCTCCTCTATTTTCTTATCTACAACATTCTTATCTGTCTCTCTCCCTCTCTAAATCAATCGCCGACGCCGTTTCTCCTTCGGGTTTCCCTGGATCCTGCGGGGGGCTGGACTCCGGCGGTCGTCCCCTTCTTGTCCTGCCCCCAATCCCTCCCAGCATCAGAGTCTTTTCCAATGAGTTAACTCTTCACATGAGGTGGCCAAAGTGCTGGAGTTTCAGCTTTAGCATCATTCTTTCCAAAGAAACCCCAGGGCTGATCTCCTTCAGAATGGACTGGTTGGATCTCCTTACAGTCCCTGGGACTCTCAAGAGTCTTCTCCAACACCACAGTTCAAAAGCATCAATTCTTCAGCACTCAGCTTTCTTCACAGTCCAACTCTCACATCCATAGCTGACCACAGGAAAAACCATAGCCTTGACTAGTCGGACCATAGTTGGCAAAGTAACGTCTCTGCTTTTGAATATACTATCTAGGTTGCTCATAACTTTCCTTCCAAGGAGTAAGCGTCTTTTAATTTCATGGCTGGAATCACCATCTGCAGTGATTTTGGAGCCCCCAAAATAAAGTCTGACACTGTTTCCACTGTTTCCCCATCTATTTCCCATGAAGTGATGGGACCGGATGCCATGATCTTCGTTTTCTGAATGTTGAGATTTAAGCCAACTTTTTCACTCTCCTCTTTCACTTTCATGAAGAGGCTTTTTAGTTCCTCTTCACTTTCTGCCATAAGGGCGGTCTCATCTGCATATCTGAGGTTATTCATATTTGTCCCGGCAATCTTGATTCCAGCTTGTGCTTCTTCCAGCCCAGCATTTCTCAGGATGTACTCTGCATAGAAAGAAGTTAAACAAGCAGGGTGACAATATACAGCCTTGACGTACTCCTTTTCCTATTTGGAACCAGTCTGTTGTTCCATGTCCAGTTTTAAATATTGCTTCCTGACCTGCATATAGGTTTCTCAAGAGGCAGGTCAGGTGGTCTGGTATTCCCATCTCTTTCAGAATTTTCCACAGTTTCTTGTGATCCACACAGTCAAAGGCTTTGGCATAGTCAATAAAGCAGAAATAGATGTTTTTCTGGAGCTCTCTTGCTTTTTCCATGATCCAGCAAATGTTGACAATTTGATCTCTAGTTCCTCTGCCTTTTCTAAAACCAGCTTGAACATCTGGAAGTTCACAGTTCATGTATTGCTGAGGCCTGGCTTGAAGGATTTTGAGCATTACTTTTCTAGCATGTGAGATGAGTGCAATTGTGTGGTAGTCTGAGCATTCTTTGGCATTGCCTTTCTTTGGGATTGGAATGAAAACTGACTTTTTCCAGTCCTATGGCCACTGCTGAGTTTTCCAAACTTGCTGGCATATTGAGTGCAGCACTTTCATAGCATCATCTCTCACGATTTGAAATAGCTCAACTGAAATTCCATCACCACCACTAGCTTTGTTTGTAGTGATGCTTTCTAAGGCCCACTTGATTTCACATTCCAGGATGTCTGGCTCTAGGTGAGTGATCACACCATCGTGATTATCTTGGTCGTGAAGATCTTTTTGTACAGTTCTTCTGTGTATTCTTGTCACCTCTTCTTAATATCTTCTGCTTCTGTTAGGTCCATACCATTCTTGTCCTTTATCGAGCCTATCATTGTATGAAATGTTCCCTTGGTATGTCTAATTTTCTTGAAGAGATGTCTAGTCTTTCCCATTCTGTTGTTTTCCTCTATTTCAGTGAAATGAAATGTGCTATTATGTATTTGAGGATCAGGAGGAAAAAAAAATCTCTTTTGACACCAATATTTGTTGAAATCCTGCTATGAATAGATGCAAGGCCTTTGCCAAATGTTGGGGAGATAGACCTGATCCCTACCGTGAAGCAGTCCATGGCCTCCAGTTTGATAGAAGCAATAACAGATTAAGAGGTCAGAACCTGGATGCACTAATGCCTGCAAAAAGGCTTATAAGTTTAAAGTTTAAAGCAGTTGATCAGTATTAGGTATTATTTCTTGAGTTTTATAACATAAAAATTGCCTGCAGAATTATCAGGCAGGGCTGTCAACCCTTCCAGGCTGTCAGTGTGTCTCCCTGATGAAACATTTTTCTGACAAATCTGGCAGGAGTTGACACGTCCTCAGAGCTTTCACTCTTGGAGTTTCTCTCAGCCTAAGGAAGAATCCTTTGTCTTAATTAGGTTTAAATCTCTCTCTTTTTTGATCCTAATCAACCTCTAGTTGTAGAGCTGTGAATTTCTTAAATTATTTTTTGGTCTTTTGGTTGTTTTTTTCTTAGCAAATTCTTTCAGTGAGCAGCTGCCTTCAGAACATGAACAAGGGGGTGAAGCACAGGAGAGAAACTGCATTCTTTGGAATGTTCTGTGGAGAGCTGTTCTCCTCAGGGCCTCGGGTCCTTGCTGCTCTGAGAGGGTCCACAGTCCTATAGCCTCAGCACCATCTGTGAGCTTTTTAGAAAGGCTGCATCTCAGGCTCCACCCTGGACCTGCCGAAATAGAGTGCTTTTACCAAGAATCTCAAGGGATTTCCTAGCATCCGTGCTATTATTTACTGATAAGCTTTCTTTCAGCATAGCCACCACTAAGTGCTAATATTTATGAAGCTATGGCTTAGAAGACGTGCTTGTCATATCTAATAATTACGCCACTCCTGAAACTGTCTCTGCTTGAGTAAACTATTGTCCACATGTGGACCAGTAGCAGACTTTAGGAAACTTGCCTTGATGCCATATTGTCCACTTTTTATTTTAATTTTATTTTTTTAAGCTTTATATTTTATGTCAGAGTATAGTTGATTAACAGTGTGATGATGGTTGCAGGTATCCAGCAAAGCAATTCAGTTATACATACAAATGTATCCATCCTTTTTCCATTTAAGTTGCTATGGAACATTGAGCAGAGTTCCCTGTGCTATAGAGTGGATCCGTGTTGGGTATCCATTTTAGATATAGCAGTGGGTGCATATCCACCCTACACTCCCTGACATTCCCCCAACCCTTCCCTCTCCCCCACCTTGAGTTCATTCTCTGAGTTTGTTTCTGTTTTTAACACAAGTTCATTTGTATCATTTCTTTTTAGCTTTCACATACAAGCTGTATCATATACTTGTCTTTGTTGGACTTACTTCACTCAGTGTGATAATCTGTAGGTCCATTCATGTTGCTACAAATGGCATTATTTCACTCTTTTAATGGCTTTGTAACATTCCATCATATGTATATATATGTATATATATGGATATATTACATCAGTCCTGAAAATGTCTCTGCTTGAGTAAACTATCATTCACATGTGGACCAGTAGCATACTTTAGGAAACTTGGAATATATACATTCCATTATATATATATTACATCAGTATATATACTGTTCATTTAATATATATACCACATCTTCTTTATTCATTCCTCTGTGGAAAGATATTTAGGTCACTTCCACGTCTTGGCTATTGTAAACAGTATGGCAGTAAACATATATTGTCTATCAAGAAAAACTTTAGAAATAGATTTAAACTCACAGAAAATTTGTAAGAATAATATATGAATTGCTACATGCCCTTTACCACATATTGCAACATTTATCCTTCTCTCAAAGTTATGAAAATTAGTATTAATACAGTATTATTGGGCTTCCAGAGTGGCTCAGTGGTAAAGATTCCACCTGTGAAGCAGGAGACCTGGGTCTGATCCCTGGGTTGGGAAGATCCCCTACAGGAGGACATGGCAGCCCACCCCAGTATTCTTGCCTGGAATCCCATGGACAGAGGAGCCTGGGGTCTACAGTCCATGGGGTTGAAAAGAGTTGGACATGACTCAGTGACTAAACGACAACAAATTATCTAATCTATAACTCTTATTCAAATTCTGTCCCAATTTAAATTGTCCCCAAATGTTCATCAGATAGCATTTCTAAAGAGTCCGGTCAAGATCTAAACCAACATCACATATTATATTTGGTTTTTGTGTTCCTTTTGTCTTGTTTCCTCTGCCTTTCTGAGCATCAACATCTCTGAGGTGTGCAGGCCTCTTGTTTGCTGAAAGAGCCCCAAGTTTTAGCTTGTCTAATATTTCCTCCCAATTAGCTTCATGGTGTGCCTGTTTGGCTGCAACACCACAAAAATGACACCAGGCCCTTCTCAATGCCTTAATTTATTTTCAGTTACTGTCCTGTCCCCACTAAGAGGAATAAAGCCTCCTTAGAGACCTTTCTGATTTCAAGGCTGGGCAAGGAGTACAGATAAGCCTGGGACATTTTGCTGCCAATAAACTAAAGACATGCCTAAAAGGGTCTAGGAGCCAGTTGTAAGAGGCTACCTCTGCTCAAACATGGGCCATTACAAATGAGCATTAGAATCTCATCACAGTTGTGGATCAGTCACCCACTGAAAGTATCCATAGTCAGTCTATGGGAGAGGTCTTCCCTAGAGTAAAATCCCAACTAATAAAAGTAAAAAGAATGAAGAAGAAATAATAGACTCTAACTGATAGGTATAGAGAAAGCAGTAACTGCCAACCAAAAATTAGAAAAAAAAATCACCATTTTGCAGCCGTGATAATAATAATTGGTTCAGGCAAGGCTCCACCACGGATGCTAAAGCTAGGGGTAAAAGATTGCAGGACTTCATAGCATCTCACCGTATTGTCTTTTGTAACCAGATACATATTCTATTAGAAGGAACTTGAACACGGAAATGTTCTACCTGAAAAGGAAGATTTCAGTCCTGCCAGACTCATCAAATCAGAATGTCTTGGATTAGAGTCCAAGAACCAGCCTTTTTATAAGCATATTACAACTGATGAGGTGGTTAGATAGCATCAGTGACTCAGTGGACTTGAATCTGAGCAAACTCTGGGAGATAGTGAAGGGCAGGGAAGCCTGGCGTCTGCAGTCCAGGGTGATGCAAAGAGTCAGACACGACTTAGAAACTGGAAAACCACAGTCACAGCTGACTTTGGGGTGAGGAGAACGTCACCCTTGCTCTATTACTCTGTCCTGGGTGGGCTGGTAGGTACCAGAATCACCAATATCATTTCCTTCTGATTTTGATCAGATTATTTCAGACCAGGGAGGCATGCTGTGTTAACTGAGGCTCTTGTGCTCACTATAAAGCATCTGCCTTTTTTTTCCCCCTGCCAATCCAGCAACTGAGAATTCAGGTTACAGTGTTCTACTTGCTATCCACGTGGCTTTAATTAAGTTTTAACTAATTCCCTTTATCTTGTCATAGTTATTATGACCCTCCAAGTCATGTCACATTAATATGTGAAAACAGCTCGCTGGCATGTCAGCCAAGGAACAAAGCCATTATGACCTGTCTTGCTAAATTAAAGTGGGGGAGATTGATCAGCTTGCATTTTGCTATCGTCTTTGATAATTGATGCTAAAGGTAAGCAAAGGTATAAAGGAGACAATGCATCTCAGTCTATTACCCTTGCTGCAAATCCAGCAGATAGAAGTATTGCAGACTCTTGAGGTTTACATATATCACCGGAGGGATGAAAAATGAGGTGGCAGATTTTACAGAAGCTATTGAATTCATCTATTCCGACTCAAACTTTTAGGCAGGTTTGAGGCAGCAGAGAACGAGCACCACAGACTCGGATAGCATCACTGACTCAGTGGACACAAGTTTGCGCAAACTCTGGGAGATAGTGAAGGACCAAGGAACCTGGCGAGCTACAGGCCATGGGGCTGCAAAGAGTCAGACACAATTTAGCAGCTGAACAAAGTCTCTGTCATGACCCTGTTTTCCCCTAAATAGGAAGCTGGCACACGTCTTCAGGCAATGGATTTTTTTGTTTCCTCCCAGTTCATGAATTCATTTAAAAGAAGGGTTTTGTAAACAAAGGGAAATGCATTGAGCCAGTTGCTTTTTATCGAAAAGAATGAAATGGAAACTCACATGGGAAACTAGGAAGAGTCACGGTAGGTGGGAACTAAAGCAAGATGAGGTAGCTGGCAAAGACAGCGCGTGGCCCCCCTGCAGCAAACGTGCTGACGACTCTGGGTGTGGCTGACGCAGGCTCGCCCCAAGCCTCTTGCTGCGCAAACTCTCCAGTAACCTCACAGAGCAGGACTGCGAAGCCTCATTAAATCTTTCTGCTCATAGATACTTCGGCGCTTACTCAGCAAGCGGTCTGGGTGTGCACCTTGAGAGACCCTTAATTTAAAAAAATTCTCACTGATTGATCTTTATATCTAGCTATCGCTCATTGAGGGCTTCCCTGTGGCTCAGAGGTTAAAGCGTCTGCCTCCAATGTGGGAGACCCGGGTTCGATCCCTGGGTGGGCAAGATCCCCTGGAGAAGGAAATGGTAACCCGCTCCAGTATTCTTGCCTGGAGAATCCCATGGACGGAGAAGCCTGGTAGGCTACAGTCCACAGGGTCGCAAAGAGTCGGACACGACTGAGTGACTTCACTCACTCACCCATCACTAACTGAGGATCTGTGATGGGCCATGTGCCAGGCTGAATCCTACACCCAACAGTAATTTAACCCAAATAGTAAGCGTGGAAGGTGAATACCACGTCCTTCTGCGTGAAGAAGGTACCACGCTCAAGGAAGTTCCGTAACTTAGAGGGAGAGTAAGGATTTAAAGTCAGGTCTCTGATTTCCAAACCCACGGTGTCTGCTCCATTCCAGTGCTCTTACAAGACCTTCGCAAGAGTGATTCAGATGAGTACGCGGTCAATCTGCCTGTCTTGGCTTTCCAGCCATTTGCCTCCCCCGCCCGCCCTGTGAGCAGGACTTTATTCTGTGACTCCTCCTGCATCGGTTGCTGTTGTTTAGTCACTACCTCGCGTCTGACCCTTTGAGATCCCATGGACTGCAGCACTCCAGGCTCTTCTCTCCTCCATTCTCTCCTGGGGTTTGCTCAAATTTAGGTCCATTGAGCCGGTGATGCTACCTAATCCTTAACATATCTCATCCTTAACCTCCCCTTCTCCTTTGCCTTCAGTCTTTCCCCTGCATAAGAAGCAGCCACGATTCCTCCGTTTTGTTCCCAGGGCTCATTTATATTCTTTATCATGACAAGCATCACACCTGATCAGTTCTGCACACTAAGTGTTTTTATTCGCCACTAGATTGTGGTGGCTCCATGAGGGCTGCAGCTGTGCCTCCGCTGGTCACGACTCTGTTTTACATATTGCATAGCACATAGTAGGTGCTCAGTGAACACGGAATAAGTGAATGTTGGACTGAAATCATCACTGGATTCCTGACACAGAGAAGAGTCTTTTCTTCAGACGTGAGTTTGCGCCTTTGTACCCATTACGTCTTTTCTTTCCCTCCTACCTTTCTGTCCTATCAGAACATGTGCCAGTGAAAGAGCCAAGGTTCGGAAGTAGCCTTTCTTGTTTCTCCATTCCTGTCCTTTCTTCACCCTACAGTGTGTTTAAGAGTGTAATGGAGGTGGCTGGCTGTGGCTCCTGTCAAATCATCAGATGGTTTTCCTTTTGTTTCTTATTTTCTATTCCTAACATTTATATTTTTAATTTTATTTATTTTTTTCCCAGCACTAATTTTTAACTGGCTGCAGCACCATAGCTGGAAACCACCACCCTTGAAAGTCCTGCTTACTCAGCTGAAAGCTGCAGCTGTTCCCATAAGCAATTTGACGTTTAACACCTGAGATTGGCTCCTTCCTTCCAGCAAGACTGCAAGCTCGACAGAATGTAGGAAAGCGTGAAAAAGTTTCCAAGCCTGTTTCTCTTACTGCCACAAAGAGCAAAGAGAGCAGCTCAGGCTGAGGCAGGATATTTGCTTCTGGACAGGAAGACCTGGCTCCCACACGCACAGTTTCACTTGGACTTCTTTAGAGGGAGTCCTAGGAATTAGGGATGCTTTGTCTGTCAAAGGCTATGGAGAGAAGACTAAGAGATGGTTTTGTTATGACCCCCAACTGGCTGTCCTAAGCAGCCTGCTGGTGTTCTTTCCCTCCAACAAAGCTCTGGTTTGTTGTGTTTGGCAATTTCCGTGGTGAAAATTGGAGAAGGAAATGGCAACCCATTCCAGTATTCTTGCCTGGAGAATCCCAGGGACAGAGGAGCCCGGTGGGCTGCCGTCTATGGGGTTGCACAGAGTTGGACACAACTGTAGCAACTTAGCTGCCCCAACGACCGTGGTGTAAATACTCCGGTGGGGGCTAATTTCAAGCTAGCAACATGATGTCATTGACTATATAATAGAGGATGACGCAAGTGACAGGGCTGTCTAAGCCATGATCAGATGACCTAGCATAGCACAGACTCTTTTGTTCCCACTAGCTCCTACATGGACACAGACTCTTCCGTTCCCACAAGCCCCTACATGGACACAGAGGGTGGCTTAGGCCCTGAGCCAGGCCTGAGGCTTCCCATGGGAGATGATGGTGGGCTGTGAGGCTGAGGGCCAAGCTGGTGCCTATGGCAGACAGACAAGGGCTATGAGCTCGGGTGTACAAAGGTAAACGTCCCGTACAGGGGCCTGGGTGGGCGGTGCACTGGGAGTCAAGGGAGGGGTCTCAGACTCAAAACTGAGCACCAGAAGCAAATGGACTTGGAGAGGAAACACGGGTGTCACCACTGACCATCTGGTTGACCTTGAACATGCTACTGAAATTCTCCATGCTTCTGTTTCTTTAGCTCTAAAGTAGGGATATATAATAGCAATTCTTACTTTAAAGGGTTTTTGTGATGATGGATTATTAGGATACATGTAATGTGCTTAGCGTGCTGCGTGGCGCAAGGCGAGTTTTCGATCTCAGGAGTACACTCAGTTGATGTACACTCAGTTGATGTACACTCAGTTGATGTACACTCAGTTGCACATTCATTTGCTCAGTCATGTCCTACTCTTTGCGACCCCCATGGTATCCAGCACGCCAGGCTTCCCTGTCCATCGCCAGCTCCTGGAGTTGTACAGAAGCTATTAAAATTAGGCTGGAGTGCATAGGAATGGGAAGGCCTTCCTGGGGAATTGTCTTGAACACCAGGAGGTACTTGAAAATCATTCTCAGGGGCTGGTGGAGGGGTTGTGTGGGTCAGCTGACAACAAGTGTCAGGCCAGAGGTGAATTATTCACTGTAACTGTTGGTGAGAAGAAACATCACAACATTTGTTTTTGCTAATTGGTAACGCTTTTTATTTAAGAAAGAAATCTCATTCTTTTGTTTGTGGCAGGTTGTGTAAACACATCTTTAAAGTGGGTTTAAGTAGCTCCTAAAAAGTAGAGTGCATTCTCATGCTGAAATTATGTTTAAGGAGAGATTGGAAACTATATGTATGAAAAGAGAGAAGAGGTGAGAAAACTGTTGCACCTAACATCTAGTTCTGAGGGCTTCCCTGATAGCTCAGTTGGTAAAGAATCTGCCTGCAATGCAAGAGACCCTGGTTCAATTTCTGGGTCAGGAAGATCCACTGGAGAAGGGACAGGCTACCCACTCCAGGATTCTTGGCCTTCCCTTGTGGCTCAGGTGGTAAATAATCCACCTGCAATGCGGGAGACCTGGAATCGATGCCTGGGTTGGAAAGATCTCCTGATGAAGGGAAATGCTATCCACTCCAGTATTCTTGCCTGGAGAATTCCATGGACTGTATAGTCCGTGGGGTCGCAAAGAGTCAGACACGACTGAGCGACTTTCACTTTAGAGAGTGTAATGTACAAGAGTGTAATCCGCTACATAGCCAGCACTCATCACACGGCAGCTCTTCAGGCAAGACAGGCCTTTTTTTTTTTGATGTGAACCAGTTTTAGAGTCTTTATTGACTTTGTTACAGTATTGATTGCTTTTTTGCTTCTTTTTTAAGTGGAGGATTTTTGTTTGTCTTTGATTTCGGCGGGTCTTCATTTCTTTGCATGGGCTTTCTCTAGCTGTGGCCGTACGGGCGACCCTTGGTTGTGGTGGTGTGGGCTTCTTGCTGCAGTGGCTTCTCTTTCGGAGCACAGGCTCTAGGCACATGAGCTTCAGTAGTTGCAGCCCTTGGGCTCTGTAGTTGTGGTGCTCGGGTTTAGTTGCCCTGTAGCATGTGAGATCTTCCTGGGCTAGGGTTTAAACCCACGTCCCCTGCGTTGGCAGGCAGGTCTTATCCACTGTACCACCAGGAAGTCCTGCTTCTGTTTTATGTTTTTGAATTTTTGACCTCGAGATATGTGGGATCTTGGCTCCCTGACTAGGGACTGAACTCACATCTCTTGCATTAGAAGGTAAAGTCTTTACCACTGGACCACCATGGAATATATTTTCCAATTCTTGTTTTTGTTGGTCATTACATTTCAGTAGATTACTTTAGTCACGAGGAGCCTGTAGAACAACTGCCACTAGTCGCTCTGATCTTCAAAGTCTGTAAACTTGAGAAAAGCAGCCGCTGAGAATTTGCTGGGCCGTTTCTACAAAGTGCATTGTGTCCTAATGTTGCTGTCGTTCAGTCGCTCAGTCATGTCTGACTCTTTGCGAGCCCATGGACTGCAGCACACCCAGCTTCCCTGCCCTGCTCCATCTCCTGGAGCTTGCCCAAACTCATGTCCATCGAGTCGGTGATGCTATCCAAACATCTCATCCTCTGTCATCCCCTTCTCCTCCTGCCTTCAGTCTTTCCCAGCATCAGGGTCTTTTCTAGTGAGTCACTTCTTCGCATCAGGTGGCCAAAGTATTGGAGCTTCAGCTTCAGCATAAGTCCTTCCAATGAATATTCAGGGTTGAATTCCTATAGGCCTGGGCATATACTCCTGCCCTCAGTCTATTCTTCAAACAATATAACAAGTAATGTTAAGCTTCTAAGTTTGGACTAGGTCATTTTGTGGCGTGAACTCTGAATGCCCTGGGAATTGAACCAAACTCTTCACCGTGGGCCACCCACCGTCTGTCTCCAGCATCACTGCTGTGCTCTGTCCTCCTTGAGGTCCATGATTCCTCTCTTCTGCCTCAGGGCCTTTGCACACAACCCTCCCCCAGCCTGGGCTGATCGGCCCCTCTTCACAGAGGTGGCTCCTTCCCCACTCCACGTGCTCCTCAGCCTCGCTGGTTGGCGGTTCCCAGAGCAGATTCCAGCTCTACTGTTTCCTTTTCAGATTCTTTTTTGCTTCTCTAACAGGCTTTGGAAAAGGCTATACTGCATAAGAGAAGATCAGAAAACAGCTTTGTTTTTCACCTACACAACTTCAAGTTGTGCTTGGGGAGGCTTCCCGAGGAAGACTCTACAAGCAGATTCTATGGCTTTTATGATAAGTTTTGAGTCTTAAAATCATCTAGTTTTTAGGTAAGAAATAGCCCAGTCCAAGTTAATGTTAAAATTTCAGTTCCTCATCCAGTTTTAGGTGTTTTCTGTGCTTCTAGGCTCAGGCTTGGCTTCAACCCCTATTGACCAGAAGCAGACAGGAGTCCTGTGGTTTGATCTTCTGTTCCTCACCTCCTTCCTCTACTCCCAGTAGACCGCTACTGCTTGTTCTGAGTCAGGCTGAAGAGGAGGATGGGGAAGGAATGAGAGGTGTAAGAAGACCTTTTGGGGAGCTGGTGCTGCTAGCGGTCTGCCTTGATGGATACTTGCTGGTTCCTCCTCTGGGCCAGACCTGCTGGAGCCCTCCCTTCTGCCCTCCTCTGTTCCAGGTGTGCCCCTGAGAATCCTGACCCCGCAGCTCCTTCTCTGATGCTGTAGTGCACATCATCTCTGTCTGCCAGGATGGTCTCACTCCACTGAGTGAGGAAGTGAGAGGAAGGCCAGGTGGCTCTGCCCGCCCCCCTCCCCCCAGGAATGAACATCAAGTGTCTTGCCTGTGACACTCCAGAAGGACAGGCCCTCCCTTGGCTCTTCCATCACTGGCAGCTCCAGCCAGCCTCTCACCTTTGGATCCTTCCTCTGGACTCCGCTGTGGATGCTGGAAGTCTACCCCAGGCAGTCTGTCTTCACGCTCTGCTCTGGTGCCATAGCAACGCTTGGGACCAGAGTCCCTCATGCCCCCCTGCAACTCCACTCCTCTCCAGGCTGGGGATGCAGGTGGACGGTGGTCACAGGACCACACCCTGGTTTGGCTGCCTCTTAGGACGTGGCGACTGGGCGGTCTACTCTTCCTGTCTTTTGTTTGAGTTTGCAGGGATGTGGAGTGTGTTTTCTTCATCACCTATTGTTCTCAGCCTGGGGCTTCAGCCCAGATTCTAAGACAACACCAGAAATTCCGTTTGATATTTTATTTCATCCCCGGTAATTATTTTATTCATTTATTTATGTTAGGAGCTCAGCAGAGCTGCAGAGAGTGCTGAGCTGCTGGGTATAAGAGCTGCAGATTAAAGCATCGAGGAGCCAGAATGAAGTACAGTGGAGTGTGCTATGGTTGCATAAGGGAGAGGCTGAACCACAGGAAGTGAAGACCCTCCCCCATCCTCCCACCTTGCAGTGGGTCCTGATGGAGGGTCTGGCAGACCAGCACAGATGTGGGGGCATCTGGTAGCTGGGTGAGCTTTGAGTAAAAGGCTCCAGCAGTTTTATGGACCTGGGGTGGAGGAGGAGAGTGAGGAGAGCTGAAAGTGGAAAAACACTGGGTACTCACAGTGGAAAAACTTGTCTCCAAGGTTTCCTTTCCCCCTCCCATATGGAGGTTTTGGCAGAGGTGCCTGAAGCCCTCTGCCCAAAGCCTGGGGAGAGAGAGACTCGGGAATGAAGGAGCCAGCTCGGAATGCACGTGTGAGGGGCGGGTGGCCAGCCAGGGGAGTCCAGTCTTTGGCCGCAGCCCCCCGGAGCCTGCTGTGCACTGGCTGCTTCAAGCCTGGGGCTGGGGCCAGGGGGCACAGCTGGACACACAAAGAAGAACCTCTTGTGGCCTTTGCAGAGCTGCGGTGTGTCAAAGACGAAGCCTGAATCACAGCATCGCACAGGACAGCCCAGTCTTAGCCTCCAAAAGTCTTTCTTTCTCATTAGAGGAAGAAAAGATGACTGTGATCAAGAGGGCCAAGAGAGCCTTCAAAGGTGGGCATGGCTTGAGTTCATGGGTCCTTTCTGGATGGGATTTGGAGAGGTGGGACTCGGCAAGTGCCATTTGGCTCATAAACTTGACGTCAAGCTCACCCACACTTACTCCAGCATCTGGCTTGGTGCCTCCACCTCCCTGCTCCCCAGCAGGAACACCCAGAGCAACCAGGACCTGCTGGTGCCTGCATGGCTCCTAGCACCAAACTGGCAGCAAGAGGGGAGGGGGAGCATTTAGGGGCTCTTCTTTTTTGGAGTGGACATTTTACTCCCTTGGGCTCTAGATCATTGCCTGTATTTTTCCCTCCAGATCATTTTTACTCTGTTGCATCCTCTGTCACTGCTTTGTGCTTCCTTTGGAAGTGAAGCTTCTGTTTATTGAACATGGACGAGAGTACATTCAGGTTTGTACAAATGCACGAAGAAAGATTTGCAAATGCACAACAGTCATCACTATATTCTAGAAAGCTTTGATCCATACAGTTTGAGAAACTTAACCCTCCCATACATGACCCTAAAGGGTGGTAGTGAGGTTTGTGTTCCTTGTCTTTGAACCTTTTAGTCATTTGAGTAAAACCACAGAATCATGGAATCCCCGTGTCTGAGAAGACCTTGTATGTACGTACGTATTTTATTGGAATATTGTTGATTTACAACGTCACGTGAGTTTCTGGTGTACAACAAAGTGATTCAGTTTCTGAACAGTGTTAATATCTGCCAGACTTCTAATTTATCCCTCCCTGTCCCACCACCTTCTCTTTTGGTAATCAAACTTGTTTATCCTCCGTAAGAGAAGACCTTTTAAATTCTACCATATGTTAAAGGCAAAATTTATCTCTTGGGGAGATGAGTCTGTTTGCTGTTATTGTTCAGCTGCTAAGTCCTGTTCAACTCTTTGCAACCTATGGACTGCAGCACTCTAGGCTTCCCTGTCCTTCACTATAAACTTCTTGGAGTCTGCTCAAACTCATGTCCACTGAGTCGGTGATGCCATCCAGCCTTCTCATCCTCTGTTGTCCCTTTCTCCTCCTGCCTTCAATCTTTCCCAGCATCAGGGTCTTTTCTATTGAATCACTCATCACATCAGGCGGCCAGTTTTGGAGCTTCAACTTTAACATCAGTCCTTCCAATGAATGTTCAGGGTTGATTTCCTTTAGGATTGACTGGTTTGATCTCCTTACTGTCCAAGGGACTCTTGAGAGTGTTTCCCAGCATCAGAGTTCAGAAGCATCCGTCCTTCGACACTCAGCCTTCCTTGTCGTCCAGCTCTCACATCTATGCGTGACGACTGGAAAAACCGTGACTTGGACTGTATGGGCTTTTGCCAGCAAAGCTGTGTCTCTGCTTTTTAATACACCGTCTAGGTTTGTCATAGTTTTTCTTGCAAGCAGCTGACTGAAGTCACCGTCCATAGTGATTTTGGAGCCCATGAAAGCAAAATCTATCACTGCTTTCACATCTCCCCCTTCTGTTTGCATTGAAGTGATAGGACTGTATGCCATGATTTCAGTTTTTGAATGTTAAATTTTAAGCCAGTTTTTTCAGTCTCTTCTTTCGTCGTCACCAAGAGGTTCTTTAGTTCCTCTTCACTTTCTGCCATTAGAGTGGTATCATCTGCATAGCTGAGTTTGTTGATGTTTCTCCTGGCCTTCTTGATTCCAGCTTGTGATTCACCCAGCCTGGCACTGTGTGTGATGTGACATATACTTTGAATATAAGTTAAGTGAGCAGAGTGACAACATACAGCCTTGACATACTCCTTGACCAATTTTGAGCCAGTCAGTTATTCCATGTCTGGTTCTAGCTGTTGCTTCTTGACCCACATACTGGTTTCTCAGGAGACAGATAAGGTGGTCTGGTATTCTTACCTCTTTAAGAGTTTTCTATAGTTTGTTGTGACCCACCCAGTAAAAGGCTTTAGTGTAGTCAATGAAGCTGAAGTAGATGTTTTTCTGGAACTCCTTTGCTTTTTCCATGATCCAGTGAATGTGTGTGATAGTCTTTAGAATAACCACTGAAAGAATGATGGTATGTACATATGTATAAAATATATATTATAAATAATATATTTAAATTATGCACACTTAGAATATTTATATATTGTACATATATAAATATATATATTTAACAAAGGAAGAAATTGAACACAATCTATCCAAAAGGAGGCAGGAATTTAAAAGAAATGGAAAATATAACAGTATGAGACAATTAACTCTGACTAGATCAGTATACATTAATTGACAGCTACTATTCCCATTAGAAAGCAAAACTGATCAAACTGAGTAAAGAAAAGACTGACTCTTTTCAAACCTCCTGATTCTGAATAGCAGACAGGCATGGGAGAATACTGTTTATAATGGCTAACATTACGATGGGTAATATCTCTTTAAACCTTTATAACTGCTTTGTCATTTACCCCTTGAGGTTGATCCTACTGTTTTCATCTTCTTGTAGGTGAGGAAACAGAGACACACTTGCTTGATGTCACATGGCCAGTGCATGGCAGGATGAGGTCCTCTGGCCCCAGGGCTCAAGTCCTCATCAAGCTGCTAAAGCAGTTGAGATATCTGGACTATTGTGTGTCTTATGGCATTTCTGGGAGTCTCAACTGAAGGTGTTTTTCCCACAAGTAATTGAATGATATTTCCAGAATGTACTTCCTTATATTTAGTTCAGATAATAGATAAGAGCCTCTATTGTCCTTATACTTTTTTTTATTTTTTTACAAAATAACATTTTTTCTTTTTGATTTATTTTTTTAATTGAAGAATAATTGCTTTACAGAATTTTGTTGCTTTCTGTCAAACCTTGACACAAATTAGCCACAGGTATACTAATATCCCCTCCCTTTTGAACCTCCCTCCTGCCCCATCCCAGCCCTCTAGATTGATGCAGAGCTCTTGTTTGAGTTTCCTGAGCCTACAGCAAATTCCCATTGGCTATCTATTTTACATATGGTAATGTAAGTTTCCATGTTACTCTTTCCATACATCTCACCCTCTCCAGGTTAGGTCAGGTGAAGTCACTCAGTCGTGTCCGACTCTTTGCGACCTCGTGGACTGTAACCTACCAGGCTTCTCTGTCCATGGGATTCTCCAGGCAAGAATACTGGAGTGGGTTGCCATTTCCTTCTCCAGAGGATCTTCCCGACCCAGGGATCGAACCCGAATCTTCTGCATTGGAGGCAGATGCTTTAACCTCTGAGCACCCTCTCCAAAATAGCATTTATTGCACTTAGAAATCAACAAACCACCTGAGCAGTCCTGCTGCTCTGGGATGGGCTTGGCTGATCTTGGCTGACTAGCTCGTGGATCTGCAGTCAGCAGGAGGGTCAGTTGGTGGGTCATCTGGGAGCTCCAGTCCAGTGTGGCCTCAGGCAGGCTAGCTCTTGTCTGACTCTTCAGTCAAGCAGAGCACCCCACCTCATTCTCTTGGAGCCAGCTGGGATCCAAAAGAGCAAGTGGAAGCACCCAAGTCCTCTCGGTGTCCAAAGGGCATATCTTTATTTCTGCTGCATTAGCCAAAGTAAGTCACCAGCCTAGTTTAAGGGTGGAGAGATAGACTCTATCTTTTTTGAAGAAGTGCTAAAATTTCACGTTGCCAAGAACCTGTTTACATGTTGAGGTTGAAAAGTAAACTCTTTAAAGCAATCAGTCTACCACCCTAGCATCTTGATGTAACAGCACTGATTCTTCTAAGTCAAAAGAACTTGACTGAAGGTGAGGTGGCAGTGCTTGGTGAGTGGTACCAAAGTGGCTGGCAGATTTTCCCCTGCTGTGTCCTGTCCCTATGCTGCATTTTAGCCATATTTTCACTCTGGATCCTTTGGATATAAGTAATAGAAAAGAACTCTTCTTGCCATAAGCAAAAATGAAATTTGCCGAAAGGGTATGGAAGAGTTCATAGCATTGACTATCAGTTCAGAAAAGTGGGCTCAGAAGTCAAGGCATTTGTGAAGGAGAGTGGAGGTGCAGAGGAGGCAGGAACAGCGCAGCGGTCTCATTTGGAAGCTGCACTGGGATGCATGAACTTTAACCCTTCCTTCCTCTTTCTTTTTCCTTGTCTTTTTCTTTCCTTTTTCCTTCCTCCTTCTCTCCTTCCCTCTCTCCCTCTCTCCTTCCTTCTCTGTCTCTCTATTCAAAGTGCAAATTTCAGCGTTCAGCTGGCCTAAGTTCATCAGATTCCCTCTCCTATGGTTAGAGGAGCACAGGACATTCCAAGTGGCATTCCTATAAGACATATTCAATGGGGAATCATACCCCAAAGATAATATGGCACATTTAACACAGGAAGGTGAAATAGATGCTGGGCAGCCAGGAATAGCCTATATCCAGCATATCCTTCCCTGGTGGCTCAGCTGGTAAAGAATCTGCCTGCAATGCAGGAGACCTAGGTTTGATTCCTGGGTTGGGAAGATCCCCTGGAGAAGGAGATGTCTACCCACTCCAGTACTATGGCCTGGAGAATTCCATGGAGAGAGGAGATTGGTGGGTCACAGTCCATGTGGGTGCAAAGAGTCAGACGCAACAGAGTGACTGTCACTTCACTGTATCCTAAAAAAATCCCAGTAGCTACTATGATTGCTTATTTTTTTTAGGAAAAAGCAATTAACAGTGGAAGAGTGTGTATATAGGGATGAAAAGACTAGGAAGATTTATAAGATAAAAGTAATTTTTTTTTTTATTGTGGACTGGCTGGTTCCATTTTTTTCTTCTGTAATTTTTTCCTAATAGTGTGCATTTATGACTTTTTAAAATTAAAAGTAAACTTTGTTTTTAGGATAAATGAAGTGAGGGAGGTGTGTCTCTTTTGATGGTCTGAGGACATAGTCACTGTGCATGAGTGCTCAGTTGTGTCCAACTCTTTGCGACCCCATGGACTATAGCCCACCAGGTTCCTCTGTCCATGGGATTTTCCAGGCAAGAATGCTGGAGTGGGTTGCTATTTCTTTCTCCAGGGGACCTTCCCAAGCCAGGGATTGAACCCAGGTCTTCTGATATAATGAAATGAGGGATGCTATAAATAACTATAGGCTTCCCTGGTGGCTCAGATGGTAAAGCATCTGCCCTCAGTGCAGGAGACCTGGGTTTGATCCCTGGGTTGGGAAGATCCCCTGGAGAAAGAAATAGCAACCCACTCCAGCATTCTTGCCTTGAGCCATCGGGGAAGCCCATATTCGATAGTTACTCTATGTTCATATCATATATCTCTTTGTTAATATCATAATATCAATATTATATATATTCCTTTTGAAATGCAACAATGATCTGATATATTAAACTTTAAACAGAAACAAAAAGGACAGCCCAAAAAAAAAAAAATCCCACCCAATTTGGAAAGGGCTTATGCTTGTGAGTTGGGTCCAGAAGGAAGCAATTTCCCTCCATTTTCCACCAGTCCTTCTGCACATTGCTTTTCGTTTCACTAATAAGGTGTTTCATTATTTCTCCCACATAACGAGCCTGTGCTGTTATGAGTTGCTGTCGAGGACTCTGGTTTGCCAAGATGCGTCTCATGTGTTACCCATGAGACGTCTGAGGATGACTGGACCTGCGGGAAGAGGGGATCCTTTCTCAGAGTTTGGGGAAAAAAAAAGCCATTTGCCCTGCAGGGATGACAGAGCACACTCTTTCCTAATCAGTGGGTCGCTCACCTCTGCTGCGCTGGGGAGAACCATCATCGAATTTCAAGCCTAGGGCTGGGTCATCGGATACACTGTCTTCTCCCAACACTTCTCTGAGCTCTCTGTACCAGTTTTCATCATCAGCTGTCTCTGCTCCTGTGGACCAGAGGAAGAGAAGCTATGAGCTCTCTCCATCATTTGCCAGTCTCTTAAGCCCTTCGTCCTTGGACATTTCCTTATCTGAGAATCCTTTTATTGCTTCCTCTCTGTGTTTCTTCTCTCTCCACAACCTTTTCATCCCTGGAGAGTTCTGTCTGTGCCTCTGGGCCTCTCTCTTTCTATTTAGTTCTCTGAGCCCATTCTGGGATTGTATTTCAGTCCATCCCTCTCTCCAGCTGACCTCGGTTGAAGCCCGGAGCGTGATCAGTCCCAGCAGCTGGGGGCGGCAACTTTGGGGGTCTGCCCTACATCTGGGGATGTTTTCTGTTTCCCGTGATGCTCCAGAAAATCTGCCCACTCAGAGCTTACATGGTGCTGCCTCTGCTCCTGCTAAGGAGCCCTGCTTCCAAAACCCAGAGTAGAAAAGATGGGACATTTAGAAAAGATGAGTTTATACTTTCTCAGCATTTACTTTTCCAAAAGCAGAGTTCTTGTGTGTGTGTGGTGTGTGCTCAGTTTTGTGAGCCTCTTTGTGATCCCCATGGACTGTCGCCGGCAAGCCTCCTCTGTCCATGGGATTTCCCAGACAAGAACACTGGAGCGGGGTTGCCATTTCCTCCGCCAGGGGATCTTCCCTATCTAGGGATCAAACCTGGGTCTCCTGCATTGCAGGTGGATTCTTTACCAGTGGGCCACTTGGGAAGGCCTTAGCAGAGCTGGGATGCTCTGTTAATTCCAATGTGGGAACACAGAATGCTCAGTGGATTGTGCTAGAGAGTTCTAGGTGGAGATAAAACTTTCCTTTGAGGCCTCTTGCTGCCCTGTGCCCCTCTAGCTCTTCTCACTCTGATATGATCTGTTTAAAGGACTATGCTTTACCCACCAGCCAGAAGGCTCGGAGGACTCCTGTCTCCCAGGTCTGCTGGGCCCATAGGTGATCAACATGCATGTAGATTAAAGATTGCTTTTTCCTCCTAAAAATTTGTCTTTAAGCTGAACCATCCACTGAATATGTTCTGAGACCTTGGACAGTTTCAGTGGTTCCAGCTGAGAAGGGCCACCCTTGCAGGGAGGACGCTGAAAAGGATGAAGCAGGCTAGATGGAGGAGGGCAGCGGCGTGTGGCCCCAGGAGTCACGACTGAGTGCATGCTGCTGAAACAGAATCAGAGGGAAGGGTCCCTTCAGTCTTCCCATCCTGGAGGACCTGCTTTCTTCAGATCTCCCACTTCCAAGAATACTAAAAGCAATAACCTCAATGATAATAGTGTTGAGTGATTGATAATGAGATCACCTCGCACGAACTGTCCCAAATGTTGTACCTTCACTAACTCATTTTGTCCTCCTAATAATCCTAAAATTAAAATGTGCATCCTGGTCTCACCACCCCCATTTCACAGATGCAGAAATGGAGGCTGAGAAACTTGCCTGAGATCACTCTGCTAATAAATGGTGGACTGGAAATGGTGAGTCCAGGTAGGCAGCTCCAGGGCTTGGTCTTGTCAACACCACACTCTGTGGTGATTCCCAAAGGCTGATCTCCAGGGCAGACTTGTCTCCTGAGGGTCCACTGATTGCAGCCTGCATGGGATGACTACACGCTAGGACACTGATGTCTCCAGTCTTTGCTCCTCCGAGGTCATCTAGAATGGCTCAGGGATGAAACTGAATGAGGGCCTGGGAAGATGGGGGGATGGAAGGAAGGAATGGGGAAACCCGCCCTCCCCACCCCCCCGCCCTCCCCACCCCCCAGCCCTCCCCACCCCCCGCCCTCCCCACACCCCCGCCCCTCCCCACACCCCACCCCCGCCCCCCACTGACTTAAGCAAACCTGCTTTTATTCCTTCTCGCCTGAAGCAAATGGCACCTCCGTGCAACAGTTTAGAATCGAAGAGCCTGTGAATTTCCTGTGCGTCTTCTGTCCTCGCTCCCTTGTCACCAGGACCTGTTCTTCTGACCTCTTAATGCTGCCTACAGCTTTCCCTGCCAAAGACCACCACCACCCACCTTCACGTCCCTCAGCACTCCCCAGGGACCCTGCAGCAATACCCTGGTGGGTGTTCCAGCCAACGAGAGCAGTGTCTAATCCAGTGCTTCCCACATCATTAAAACAGAGGATGCTAGGTCCCTGCCTGATTTTGATTCACTGAGCTTGAGAATCTGCATTTCTAACAGGTTCTTAGGTATTTGATACTGCTGGCTGTTCTTGGGGAATCACTGTGCTAACATAACATACTACCTACACAGCCTTCAGAGAAAGACTCCCATGCTTTGAACCTGCCCTGAGTCTCCACTGCCCTCAGGAGACAGTCCAATCACTTAGCAAGGCAACAGCCTGCTACCTCTGCGGCTTCACCCTGCCCTGTGGGTTACTGGGCTGATTCAGGGCAGAGCTGCTACTGGGACCACCCCCTCCCTCCACCTCCCAAGTCTGCGTGCTTTCCCATCCTTTCCCAAGCTCTGGGAACACAACTCATGACAGCTATTGTTCTTCTAGAATTAAAACTGACCGCTGCAGAGGCGCTGTTGGTGGCCGTGTCTGCATCTTCCCTTAGGTTCCTGAAGTCCCCTCGCCTGGCCTGGGGGCTACCATGATCCCCACAGGCAGAATTTGCTCCTTGGTTTCCCTTTCCCTCTGCCCAGGCTGGGATGGCCCCTCTCTCTTCCTGGCCCCTTCGTCTTTGGATCTGACTTTACACGTGCATGTGGGGCCTCCTGAGACAGACAAATTGCTAGCTTTGCCTTCTGGACTCGTGCCTTCCTGTATCCTATTGCTCCGTAGGCAATCTTGACAGGATAGAACCTGCATCTTTGCAGCCTGGTCCCAGCTGCAAGGGGGAAATCCCCTGCTAATTGCCAAGGAGATCATTCCGGTTACTGTCTCAGATGCTCTCTTGCTGCCAAACCAGGGGGAGGAGGAGGGAGAAGGAAATGCTGAACCGGAGAGAAGACTCATGGAGTTTGAAGGAAATGCTGAACCGGAGAGAAGACTCATGGAGTCTGAGAAGAGGCTGCAGTTGCGGCATCCTTTCCCAATTTGCTCCCATCTTAGGATCCACGTGAATATCCTACGCTTTGGAATGGACCCAAAGTGCCCAAAGACACCTGGGTGACTTCATGGGTTAAATTCCTCCCCGCCTTCTCCAAGCCAGTGGGCAAGTCCCAGTGTTTCCCCAGAGGCTCCGGTTCCCTCTTTCATGGAATAAGAGCTCTGGAGTAATGAGCACTAAGGATTTGTCCTTAGAAGTCCTGACTCCTGTCACTATGGGAATGTTGCCTGTTCCTAATTAACCCTGACCTTGTTCTTTCTGTAACCTTAAGCTAAGCATGCGCAGTGAACTAAAAATGCAGCATGCGTTAGAGCAGGGTCAGAGGGAGAGAGTTCACTCTAAGGAAAATCCACTTGGATTCGCAACTATTTGTTGAGCCTCCTACTCTCTGTCCATGTCCCGTGCGAGATCCCCCTGCAGACACACAGATTCTTCCTCAAAATCTGTCTTGCACCAAGATGTCCACATAAATAAGCAAAGAAACGAAACAGTGAGATAAGGAGCTTCCAGCTGTCGCCACAACCCTCCCTAACCAGTTGCTTTTTTTGTTTGTTTATTTATTTTAATGGAATTTGCATTTTTGATTTAGTCTTTTTGGGGGATGGGTGCAAAATCTTTGGTTTTCTCTGACCCTGCAATTAAAACATTTGCTTTCAGATTGAAGACACTTCACAAGCTGAAGTCTTTCTTAACTATCTTAACATGACTCAGTGAAAAGGCTCGAATAAGAGAGAATCCAGAATGTACCCACAGAGGCTCAACTCAGCCTGTTGTAAAGCTGGCTGCATGTGCGATTTTCTGCTGCAGGAATAGAGCTCCGGGGGAAGATGAACGATCCCACACTCTGGCGCCTCACTGACGGGCAGAGGGTCAAGGCTTATGAAGTCCTCTTCTCCTTAGGAGTCCTTCTTCTCCGCTCAAAGCATCTCCTGCAAATATAACAGTCAGGCAATCAGCTGCTAATGTAAATGAAACAAAAGACAACAGAACACTGTCCCTAAATCTTCTATCACCTGCCCCGTTCTTCACCCAGGTCTCAGAATCCAAGGCCCTGCTTCTCCTCCCTCTGTCCTGTTCTATCCATCAGCCTTGCTGGCTCCCCCACCATGGGTTTGCTGAGGGCAGCTTCCCCATGCTCTCTGCCCTGACTCTGTGTGCCAGATATCTGTTTGTTGTCTCTACCTTTTAACTCATAGATGCTTCGAGTTTGAAGAAAAGTCCAAAAGCTTGGAATTCTTGTTCGCAACTTTTGGATTCCAATGGGAGTCAACTCCAGGAATTCAGGAGTGAGTTGTTCAGTAGAATTTAACCTTAATAAAGGATAAGACTTTCAGCTGGTTATTCTCTGCCTATTAAATATTGCCACAATATAGCGGAGGAGCCTATTTTTCAAAACTTTCCCTCTCAATGCCCCTCTAGCTAGCTGTAGTTCAGTCACTAAGTCATGTCTGACTCTTTGTGACCCCCTGGACTGCAGCATGCCAGGCTTCCCTGTCCTTCACCATCTCCCGGAGTTTGCTCATGTTCATCGAGTTGGTGATGCCATCCAACCATCTCACCTCTGTTGCCCCCTTCTCCCTAGCTAAGGTAAAGGGGAAATGGGATTGCGGTGAATATAGAATTCTGTATGGACCAGTGCATAGTACGTGGTAGGCACTTAACACAAGTCAGTTCTCCTAGATACCATCCTAAAGGATGATCTTTCTACAGATTCTGAAGCAGAAATTCTAACCTCAGTCCATAAGTGTGGATGGAAGAGAACTTCATTCTTTCCACTATTTCTAACTGAAATTCAGGATGTCTTTTAACAGCATGTGTGAGTAACAGACCACAGTGGTGCTGGCGATCCCCGCGCCTTTGTCACCAGAGGCACTCTCATATTCTGCTACAGCCGTGGCAGGGAGCCTGCAGCATCCTGCATGCTTATTTGCTGCTTCAATTAGGTGCACCATTTATTATTTAAGGCTTCCACAAAGAAGCACAGGCATTACTTAATCTCAAATTTGTGGTTTTTAATGTGTTGGCAACTGCATTTTTAAATAATTGGTTTCTTTTGTACGCATATGCATTTTGCTTTATGTATTTAAGAACTTTATTCCAAGAAGGGCTCCATAGGATTCACCTGGCGACCTTCATCTTGGCTCAGAGATGAAGGCTTCCCTTTCAGAACACATTCTTAGGCTCTTCATATGGGTTATATGTTTCTTGTTGTATCCCTTCCTCTTTAATGTCACTTAGGATGCTTAAATACCTTTTTTTTCTTTCTCTGTCTCCCTCCACGCTCTTTCTCTAGGTAAAAATAAAACACACACATAAAAAGGTGCAAGGGATAGAGAAAAATAACCATTGTTTAAGATGTCAGGATCTTGGTGAAATCTGAGAACTATTTACTTTTATGCATGTATGCTCAGCTGTCTAGTCGTGTCCAACTCTTTGCAGCCCATGGACTGCAGCCTGCCAGGTTCCTCTGTCCATGGGATTCTCCAGGCAAGAACACTGGAGTGGGCTGCCATTCCCTTCTCCAGGGGATCTTCTTAACCCTGCGATCAGACTCATCTCCTGCTTTGGCTGGCAGTTTCTTGCCATTATGCCACCTGGGGTGTTCTTTATTTCTTAACATACTTGTAAGCAAATGGTAGATTCTAATTTTGCAACAGGCTTCATTTTTAAAAAGCTAGTGAAGCATCGTGTATCGTCTTAGCTGAGGCACACTCCTCCCTTAATATGGCTGAAGGCTGTGTTCTTTCTTTGTTCTGAGTTATAGCTGACTACTTTGCCTTTTGAAATTAGGGTCAGGACACTGTCCTTGGAATATATTTGGCCTGCTTTAGGTTCTTGTGCTCTTAGTTTATATAAAGTTTTGGTTCTTGCATATTTAACCCAGACCACTGAGGATCATCCTGGCATATTTAACACCACTTTCATTCTAAGGGGATAAACTCTGGGGAGAATTGATATGGGAAATTTGAATCCATAATGGCTTAATTGGAGGGGTCATTAGGCTTTTGGATACATTGTCTGGTTCTGTCTCTCAGATAACCAGGCCCCAGGGCTCTGACATTATGGGAATTTAGGTCAGTCATTTGCATAGGGGATGGATATAAGGCATGCCTCTTCTGAAGCTTATCCACGGAATTTGGGCAAACACTGGATCGGTCTTCTACTGTAGGCTGAAGGAATACACATGTTCCAGATCCTCTGGAATCCATGGGATGGTTTGGAACCATCTTTGAAGACAGCTTCTGTAGCCCAGTTATGGGTGGGAAACTTCAGCCTTAGTCTCTCAGGACCCATCCAGAGTGTCTTCCTCTTTTTCCCCTCTTCTCCCACATATCCCCTTGGCCACTTTCATCCTGTTGCATCTTTCTTTCAGCCTCTTCCTTCTCCCAGGATCTTGCCTTGAATGTGTGTTCTTAGTCTCTGCTTCGTCTGGTCCCACTGATGGGAATGGCTGGGGGACAGAGTGAGGGGCTTCATATCCTGCCCCGAGAGCAAGGGAGAGGGTAGAGGTCCTCACCAAAGCCTGGCTTCAGAGCAAGGGGGCTGGCGGTCTAAGGTAGTTCACCTCTTTTTTATTGACGCAAATTTTTAACATCTTATTTTTTTATTTTTGGCCATGTCTCTCAGCATGCAAGATCTTAGTTCCTTGACCAGGAATTGAACCCACGCACCCCTGCAGTGGATGCACCCAGTCTTAACCACTGGACTACCAGGGAAGCCCCAGCATTTCACCTCTTGCACTGTGAGAGTCAGCTCCTCTGTGCAGCACCTTCGAAGAGTTTGTGAGTCTTTCTCTTCTCTGAACTACAAAGCACAGTCCTCTCTTACAGGCTTAGCTGCTGGGGTAGCAGAGAAAAGATGATGGGAAGAGGGGAGAAATGCCCACTCCACCACAGTGGAGAGCACTGAGAACAGATGAGCGGGTGGGTGAGTAAACGGAGTTCTTGCCTTGCCTCTGGCTCCTCATTGTGCAGGAATTTAGGGAGATGAAAGTAAGATGTAGGCTTCCCAGGTGGCACCAGTGGTAAAGAACCTGTCTGCCAAAGCAGGAGGCATATGAGATGCGGATTCGATGCCTGGGTCGAGAAGATTTCCTGCAGGACGGCATGGCAATCCACTCCAGTATTCTTGCCTGGGAACTCCCATGGATAGAGGAGCCTGGCGGGCTGCAGTCCATAGCGTCACATGGAGTCAGATACGAGTGAAGTGACTTAGTGTGCTCATGCACACACACACACACACACACACACACACACAGAGTCAGACGTGGTCCCTTCTGCCACACAGCTTCCAGCTGGTGGTTAATCAGTCATTCCAAGTAGATTGAATTTTAGTAAGGTAGGAGTAAAGGGGCTTCGACATCTGTAAGGGGTGACCTAGGTTGGCATGTGGTGTGAAAGTAAGGTTCAGGCTATGGTTTAAATGGCATGACAGAATGAACTAGATGAGGAGTGAGTGGGGAGTGGGATGGGGTAGAGGAGAGAGGACCACTCTCTGAGCAGAGAAAAGCATCATGAGAAGAACCCTGAGGCTGAGCGTGTGTGGCCCCGCATGGGACCAGAAGTGGTCACTGGCCAGAGACCAGGGAATCACGGGGTGAGGACAGGCTGGCGTCCCGGCTGCGTGATTCTCTCTGAGGGGTTTGAGCTGCTTCTGAGGCCGAGAGGAAACGACTGAAGAATTTTAAGTAGTCAAGTGACATGAATAGATTTGCACTTTAAAAGAAATCCATCTGGAATGAGAGTGGAGAAAAATTGGTGGATGGAAGGGAACAGGGCAAAGCAGAGGCCGTTGCTGTGAACTCAGAGTGAGAGGGTGAGATGAGGGGGTGGTGGTGGGGAGAATGGGGGGCAGAGAACAGGGGGTCCTCAGGTTCCATCCAGAGGACGCATTGGAGGCTACAGAGATGGAAGAGAGTTTGTGCGGGAGATCTGTCTATGGGGTGGGTGAGTACATGCTCAGTTGCTTCAGTCATGTCTGTCTCTTTGTGATGCTATAGGGTGAAGCCCCCCAAGGCTCCTCTGTCCGTGGGATTCTGCAGGCAAGAAGAGTGGAGTGGGTTTGCCATGCCCTCCTCCAGGGGATCTTCCTGACCCAGGGATAGAACCCGTGTCTCTTACATCAACTTGCATTGGCAGGTGGGTTCTTTACCACTAGCGCCCCCTGGGAAGCCTTGTCTATGGAGAGGTGGGGTTTGAAGATCCCAAGGTCTAGCTTGCACTGTGCCACTCCCAGCCAGCAACTGGTTAAAAGAGGTCTTCTTGTGACGTGATGACTGCTCAGATAAAGAAGCAGACTCTGTCGGGGGTTAAATTATTAGCTCTGTGTCAAGTAGTTGGAGATGGCTGATCAGGACTCACACCAAGGCAGAGGGACTCAAAAAATCCACATCCTTCTCCATGCCCATAGTGTCGGGGGAGAAGCCCCCATCTGGATGCATCCTCCCTTGCACCGTGAAGACTGATTCCTGATGTGTCATGCTCAAGGAGTCTGTGATTCCTTCTGTCCAAGTTGATAGCACAGTTCTTCTCTTGCAGACTTAGTTTCTGGAGGTAGCAGGGGAAGAGGGATGGAACATGGAGAGACATGCCCACCCCACTAAAATGGACACCATGGCCACCCTAGAGTTTGGAGAGTGGAGAGGATCCAGCAAAGAAAAATTAGAAGTAGAGGGAATGTAGCTGGAGAGATGAGTTGGGGAGAGATCTCACCCTGAGTCTAGAGGACCATGACCCTTCCTTCTCCCCATTGACCCCTGTGATCCAACCACATGGCAGAATAGAAAGAGCAGAACTTTGACTCCTGGTGGTCCAGGAGGGGAACTTAGCCACTACCTATTAGTTGCTCTGAGGTTTTCAGCCTTTACACAAACTTGCTGAACCTCAATGTTTTTATCTGTAAAATGGAGATAATAACCGCTATTTTAAGAGTTTTGAGGTAGATTGATAAACAACATGTACTAAAAGAGCTGGTCAATGCAACTGGCACATGGTCAGCATCCCAGACCCTGGGCTCCCATGTTTCCAAGGTGACCATTGCATTTATCATCCAATGGGGACATTTGTAAGACTGAAAGGAAATGTTCTAATGATTACACCAGGAGTGAAAACTGGGACTGTCCCTGAACCCTGGGACAAACCAGCAGTCTGTTCAAACCCACTCTTAGCAGAAGCACTCATGTTGCTGTTCCATCAGCTCTACATGAGCCCAGACTTTTGCTCTGGGGCTGTCTGAATTCTTCACTCCTTCAGGTCATCCATTTGTTTGTTAAGCAAAATAATGCCAGGTCCAGTGGGAAGTGAAAAGCAGGCAGCAGCTGACAAATCCAGTGCATGGTACTTCTCTTGGAGGAGCTCAAGGTCTGATGGAGTAGCCAGGCAGAGACCTCATCCTGTGATCACTGCAAGCTTATCGTGGCAGTGTTGTGTCTGGAGGAGGAGCAAAAGGCATGGAATCCAGGGGTTGGGAGAGATCCTTGGGTTTAGTGCATCTCCTTCATTTCATAGGCAAGAATGCTGAGGCCCAGAGAGGCAAACCAACCTGATTAAAGTCGCCCAGCTAACTAGCATTCCCATGGGAGACTAGAGCCCAACATTTTATCCTGAGGCAGGACACCCAGGATACTGGTGATGCAGCCAGTGTCTGGAGCATTGCATTGGCCCCCAGACCTCCTCCCTGGGCTCTGCCCTGCACCCCCTTATCTTGTCTCGTATCAGGAAATCTGGATCATCCCTCCTCTACATTTTGCTCTTCTTCACCATCTTCTTTTCCATGCATTTGGTTGGGTACCATGGGGGATGCTGACATGGGTCAAAGAGTCCTGGTTCTTAAGGGAGATGGATAAATAAATACCAAATTAAAAAAAAAGGCAGAAAGAAGAAATTGTTCATCAGTGGTAAAAGTAATGTGTAGTTTAAGGTGATCAACTCTGATGTTCAGTTACTAGGTTGTGTCCAACTTTTTGTGACGCCATGGTCTGCAGCACTCCAGACTTCCTTGACCTTCACTATCCTCTAGACTTTGCTCAAATCATGTCCATTGAGTCAGTGATGCCATCCAACCATTTCATCCTCTGTCACCCCCTTCACCTCCTGCCCTCAATCTTTCCCAGCATCAGGGTTCTTCCAGTGAATATTCAGAGTTGATTTCCTTTAGGATTGACTGGTTTGATCTTGCAGTGCAGAGGACTCTCAAGAGTCTTCTCCAACACCACTATTCAAAAGCATAAACTCTTTGGCATTCAGTCTTCTTTATGGTCCAACACTCACATCCATACATGACTACTGGAAAACTGTAACTTTCACTGTACAGACCTTGTTGGCAAAGTGATGTCTTTGCTGTTTAATACACTGTCTAGGTTTGTCATAGTTTTCCTTCCAGGGAGCATGCATCTTTTAATTTCATGGCTGCAGTCACCATCCAGTGGTTTTAGAGCCCAAGAAAATAAAATCTGTCACTGCTTCCACTTTTCCTCTTCTATTTGCCGTGAAATGATGGGACCAGCTGCCATGATGTTAGTCTTTTGAATGTTGAGTTTCAAACCAGTTTTGTCACTCTCCTCTTTCATCCTCATCAAGAGGCTCATACTCATATTCATACTGATAATTCAGTGCCTGCTACTTGCCAGCCAAACCAATCATAGCTGTTTAGATTTAGAGCTCATGACAAATATTTAAGTTGGATGTTAAAGCTTCATATTTCAGATGAGGAACTCCAGACTCATAGAGGTTACCTATTTATCTAAGTACATGCCAGGCAATACTTTGGCCACCTGATGTGAAGAACTGACTCATTGGAAAAGATCTTGATGCTGGGAAAGACTGAAGGCAGGAGGAGAAGGGGGCGACAGAAGATGAGGTGGTTGGATGGCATCACCGACTCGATGGACATGAGTTTGAGTAAGCTCTGGGAGTTCATGATGGACAGGGAAGCCTGGTGTGCAGCAGCCCACTGAATCACAAAGAGTCAGACATGATTGAGTGACTGAACTGAACTGATGACAGGCAGATGAACTATTTGATTCTAGACCTCTTTGCAGTAGGCAGAGGCTTCAGAGAAAAGTGGATGTGGAGTGGGAATGGTCTTTGCCACCAAGTGACCTGGATTTGAATCTTGCTGATGCTCCCTTCCAACCATGTGACCCTGAGTGTGTCACCTCCCTTGCAAAGCTTCAGTTCTCATGTCTTAGGCATGTTTACTGAGTGTCTTCCGGGTGCTCACTGCCTGTGCTCAGTCACTTCAGTTGTGTCCAACTCGGTGCGACCCTATAGAGTGCAGCCAGCCGGGGTCCTCTGTCCACGGGATTCTCCAGGCAAGAATGCTGGAATGGGTTGCCATTTCCTCCACCAGGGGGTCTTCCAGACCCAGGAGTCGAATCCGTGTCTCCTGCCTCTCCTGTGCTACAAGCAGATTCTTTACTAGGAAAGCCTTGGAATAGTATTAAAGGGATTTAACAACTGGTTGGCTTGGCACTGACCGGGCAAGATGGATACTGTCTCTAAACAGGATGGCCATTCTGAGGACCAGCTTTGCCCATTTCCTTAGGCTGTTCTGAAAATCAAGTGAGATTGTCCTTATAAATCATGTAGAACAGTGCCTAGCACCTTGGAGGCACCCAGTAAATCTTGGCAAATCAGCAGGTTTAGCAGAGAACAAGAACCAAGTTTCAAAAAGAGAGATCAGAGAGGAGCGATGAAGTGGGATAGATTCTAAGGAAACTGTCACTGGAAATACAGCTCTACAAGAAGGCAGCCTTAGGGCTCAGCACATCCAGGTTTACATTTCCTGCTTAGTGACTAATTTTGTCATGTGACCTCAGGCATATTGCTTAACCTCTTTGAGCTAGAACCTTCACATGTAAACAAGATTTTAAAAATACCTTCCTGTAGAGTGATTGCAATGACCATACATTATGGACTGAATGCTCCCTCAAAATTCATATGCTAAGATCCTAACCCCTGATGTAATAGCATTAAGAGGTGGGGGTCTTTGGGAGGTAATGAGATCATGAGTAAGAGGCAGGAAATACCCCCACCCCTCTCTGTCTCTCTCTCTCTCCTCACCCCCACCTCTCTCTCTCTCTCTCTCTCCTTTGCTCTCTGCTGTCTCCACCATGTAAGTAAACATCGAGAAGATACCATTTGCAAACCAGGAAGAGGGCACTCATCAGATACCACATCAGCCAGCACCTTGATCTTGGGGTTCCCAACCTCTAGAACCATTAGAAATAAAGGTTTACTGTTTAAATCACCCAGCAGCTAGAGCTAAGATGACACGTTAGTGATGCCTAGGAAGAGCCAGCATTCACAGCTTCACACAGTTTCATAGAAAATGACTTCTTTCACTATGGAGTGACTTACTGCTTATTTACAAGGGGGTTGATTTAATTGGGATCTTTGTTTTCTCTTCCCCACCGAATCTAGAAAAAAACAGATGGAAGTTTGAAATGGTGCTTGAAAATATCTTGAGGTATCATAGTAATGTAGATTATTGTAGTACTAAGTATATTTTTCCTTTGTTTATTGTGCCGAAGATGGTGGGTGTTCAGCTGGTATTTTCTGTGTGCTGTTATAAACCGAAACATGCGATGAGCTTAGACCAGGGAATGCACGCAGTGGCCACTAATTTGTTTGTTACTTAAAATACTGCAGAGAAGAACAAAGGTCAGTTGGTGACATTAAGCTTGCACGTCTTCTGTTTTCCCCATGCTGCTGGTTGCCTAGCAAGGGGTGGGTGGGATGCGTGTACTCTGAGCTCCAGGATGGTTAAAACTAGAGGCGACAGATTCTAGTGCAGGAGGTGAAGGGATGTAGGCAGCAGATCTTGGCTGAGTGGGAGTTTTGAAATTCAAGAGATTTCAGGTTGAATTCAGGCTCTGAAAAGTGTGTGTCCTTGGGCGGGTGGCTTTATAAATCCGAGAAACTGACCTTAATCATGGCATGAGATGAGTGCTGGCCGGAAGGAAAGAATGGGGCACTACTGGAGGAAATGTGTAGCCTCAAAGGACCAAAACCGTGTCTACATCTCAACATCAGGTGACTCAGATGGTAAAGAATCTGCCCACAGTGCAGGTTCAAAATAAAAACGAACCAATGCTTAAAGAGAGAAAAAGATGAGGTCACAAGGAGTCGGACATGACTGAGCGGCTATCACTTTCACAGAGGAAAACAACCCTTTGTGTTGTCCAAGATGTCTGAGCTGGCTTAATCAGCTCGGGTTTGAAACTGAGTTTTTCAGGCTCCGAAGCTGAAGTTCTAGGCTTCATTTTCTGAACTATTTTATGCTTTATCATTTTGGCATGTTTATTCATGAGCTCCTTTACTACGGATGCCTTCATCCTTGCATGTCTAAATCTTACCAGTCTTTTAAAACCAGCTCACATGCTACCTTGTCCAAAAAAACCTCATCTTTTTCTCTTTTTAAGCACTGGTTTGTTTTTATATTTTTGCTAGATTACAAGAATTAGCTTCCCTGCTAAGCAATAAATTCCCAGGTACGCTCACCTCTGCATCTCTTCCATAGCACTTAGGGTTGTGCAGTGTTCGTGATAGGTGGTTTACGCTTGTTTGTTGAATCGCCTAATGTTTGCAGAGAGAAAGACTATTTGTTCCAAGGATTCAGAAAGCAAAGAAATGTAGCCTGAGAGGGGCCAGGAAGACAGTGAGAGTCTGGAAAGTAGGTTTAAGCACTGCCCATGGAAGTATTTGGTCATGAATGCTTCTTAGATTTCTCATTGCTGTAATGTTCAAAGGGGGGGATCATGTTTCCACAGGGTGATTCTGTTTGCTCTAATATTTGTTTGTACCATTGCCAAGGCCAAGTGGATCTCCATAAGATGCATTTCCAGATAACAAAGCCCTGCTTTGTTGTTCGCCTCTTACTGTTGTGATCAGACTCTTTCTATACTTTGCATAATTTGAAATGAAGCAGGTAGGAAGGGAGAGCAGAACCCGTCTAAGAAATATTTGCTATGATTCTCTTAAGCTCTTTTTGGAAGGGGTGTTATCATATGAACAAAATGATTAGAGTTTGTGGTGAAAGCAAAGGCCAGAATTAATAAAAGACAGCAGGTTTGGGATGAAACTAAACCCAAGTAAGATGAATATTGAAAGTGAAAGTAAAACCCAAAGAGAGCTTATGTTGTGTGGTGTGTATGCTGAGAATAATAGACTGAAGATGCATTACTTGGGGGCAGTCATCACACCGTGGCTTTCTTTAATGAAGGCAGCCTTGTTTCTGCAGATAGTCTCCTGTTTTTCCGTGCATGTGTGAGTTGGTCAGTCATGTCTGACTCTTGGGATCCCATGGACTGCAGCCCACCAGACTTCTCTACCCATGGAACTCTCCAGGCAAGAATACTGCAGTGGATTTCCATGCTCTCCTCCAGGGGATCTTCCCGACCCAGGCACTGACCCTGGGTCTCCTGCACTGCGGGAAGATTCTTTACCATCTGAGCCACCAGGGAAGCCCTTTGTACACACACATTTCTGAAAACAGGGATGTGCTAACCTCAGATGTGCCAAAGGCACAAACACTCAGGTTAGGATGGGAGCGCCATTCGAGAGTCTAAAACACTATCTCCACTTTTAGTCACCATCAGCAATAACATATTATTAATGATATTTTGTACATAATCTTTCATTTCTTCTCCTTCACAGTTACTTGCATGTCTGGTTGACCCAAGCTAAGTTCATTCAGCACTGAATTGAAGCAAAGCTTTCTGCTCTGGGTATGCTTGAAGAACTCCATCTTAATTTAGATAGCAACGTATATGAAGCTTAAGTTTCCTATTGCTTGTGTCAAGGCTTTTATTTTTCCAGTTTATCCTGATTTTTATTAAAAAGTAGGGACAAAATATAATAAATCAATGGTTTTTTAAATGAACAAACCATGAAACTCTTTTCAAATAGAATCTTTCCTGGACCTTAGCCTGTAAAGCCCGTAGAAATGGACTAATCTTGATGAGAATCAGGAGAGGGACACAAGGACATCAAGAATACCTCTATAGGCCTCATGGAGCACTGTTTGGTAAGCTTTGCAATATTATGCTTAGTCGTGTTCCAACTCTTTGTGACCCCATGGAGTGCAGCATGCCAGGCTGCCCTTTCCTCCACTGTCTCCCAGAGTTTGCTCAAATTTGTGTCCAAGGAGTTGGTAGTGCTATCTAGCCATCTCATCCTCTGCTGCCCCTTTCTCCGTTCGCTTTCAGTCTTTCCCAGCATCAGAGTCTTTCCCAACAAGTTGGCTCTTCATATCAGGTGGCCAAAGTATTGGAGCTTCAGCTTGAGCAGTGGCCCTTCCAATGAATATTCAGGGTTGGTTTCCTTTAGGATTGACTGGTTTGATCTCCTTGCTGTCCAAGAGTCTCCTCTAACACCACAATTCAGAAGCATCAGTTCTTTGGCACTCAGCCTACTGTCCATGGCTAACATCCCAGAATTATAAAAGATGTTGGACTACTTTTGTTTCATTTATTTTCTATACTGATGGATTTTTACAAGATTGAACTCTGTACAATTGGCTGAGTATCAAGCTGAAAATACTGAGTTATGCTCTTGCTTTTTCTTCCACTGTAAGAAATGGCCATTTAAAGTAAAAGCTTAAACTGTCTTTTCTCTTTCCTTGTCTTCTCTAGTGTAACCTTACTGAGGATGGGAAAAAGCAGAAATGGAGTCTGTTCTGCATATTACAGTAATTCAAACTAATAATGAGCCTGATCTTTTTCTGATAGCTGAGTTTTAATGCTGGATCTCTTGAAATAAGAAAATAGGAGTCAAAGTATGATTAGAAAGTTGACCAGCATTTTAGAATTTATTTAACATAACTAAAGCAGTGACAGCAAAAATTGAGATGAGGGGATAGGGTTTTGAGTTCTTCGGGACTTGACTGTTGGATGTGGGGGTCTCTACAGGAGAAGGGGGAATTGGGTAGAGAGTGAAATTTTATCTTGGGCATCTGGGTATAATCATGGAATCAGGAAATGCTGGAGGAGGAGCAAAATTTAGGAAGAAAGTGTTGTGTCCTGTTTAAATGCCCTGTAAGCTTTGCTAAAAATCATGTAAGATGTGTTCTGTGAGCTCAGTGGCTGTCTCCCAAGGTTATGGTCACTGAAGTGGGGATGGCTTAATCTTGGTGGATTTTTCTGCTTGTCAGGTTGAATGTGGCACACCACCACAGTGTGCAAAGGCAAATGGGCATGGATGTGGGTACACGCATGCATTTAAAAATATTCACTGTGTGCCTACTCTGTGTCAGGTGTTGTTCTGGTGCTGAGGAACAGCTTGGTGAAGCAATGCACAGGGGTCTTGCCCTCCTGGAACTCAGGCATCAGACAATAGGCAAATGAACGAACAAGAGAAATAAGAGGCTGCACTCTGCTCTATGCTAAGATTGAGAGGTCCGCTGTTCTAAAGCGTAATGAGCCCTATTTTGGACTGGATTTTGTGGTCACTGCTTCTGCTTATCTTTCAATAGTAATCTGTTCCCCAATCCTAGCCTGTACTAGCTGGTACAACTTCAGTTTTCCTGGGGTGCTTACCCTCTGGTCCTCTTAGGGAATGTGGCACTTCTCCAGACTCCCTTTACTATCAGTCATGGTCGTTTCTTCCTTTTTCCTAGTGACTGGCTTCAGTAAAGCAGGTCCTGGCCAGTGGGATTGGAGAGCTGCCAACTGTGGGGCCCCTCATAAAGGTTTTCCTACTAATGAAAGCTGCATGGAGGGAAATGCCTGTCTTCTTCACAGGACACCATTGTGTCCTCCTGCGGCGGCTGGAGCCATTGCGATCCCCTTGTGATCCTGACGGGAGGATTGCTGACCTGCTGCAGATGGCAGAGTGAAAAGCTGGAAAGGACCTGGGTCTTTGCTAACGTCCTAATGCTGTTGAATATCCAGTGTCAGAAATCTCCTTCCACTATGTTCTGTGTTGCATGAATTACCAAAGCTTTATTCTGGCTCTTTCTAGTTGGGTCGTCTTTATTACTTGCTGCTGAAGGCATCCTGACTGGTGTGTGTAGGTCGGAGAGGACCTGTTGAGATGGCGACTTTCAAGCTGCTGTATGAATGTCATGAAGGTGCTGGGTTACACAGACAGCTGGCAAAAGAGTGCACTCCAGGCAGCAAAATCAGCCAACTACAGATGCCCAAACATGGGAGCAAGCATGCCATGTTTGGGGAAGAGAGAGGTCAGAGGAGTAGGACTCTGCCAACCTATTAATAAGAAAGCTGAGATTCTTTTCAACTGTAGTAAAATAGGCTTGGATTTTAATCTAAATATGGTGGAAGTCATGGATGAAATAGATCTATCTCTTTTGTTTTTTCATCCCCTAACCCAGCACATAGCTGAACTAAATTCTAGCTTACAGGTTTGCAGTCTGATCAAAATAATTCCAATAATAGAAAGATCATTTGAAAGTGAATATTTCCCTCTAACGCTCCAGTGTTAAGAGGTAACCTTCTCCTTGACAACAGACAGACGGTTTTCTCTCGCTTCTTTTTATCAGACACAACTTCAGAAACCAAGTTTACAGGTAAAGAAAGTCAGACGCACACGCAGAGCTGCAGAGATGACGACTCTTAATTAGCTGCATCAAATGACTCTTGGCATTCCTAATTTTCACCTTTTTGTAACAATTCAATTCATTCCAAGGTTTTACCAGAGTAGACAGGCATGAAATGAATTCTCCATGGTAGGTTACCAATGGCAAAGAAATTGCGAGCTTTGAAATGGCTGGGAGGAACCACGTGAGCTCTGGCACTTGCTTTCCTCTAAACTCTGTGAATTCTGTCAACATTAATTCTGTGAAGTATGTAGGCTGCATTATTTGGGAGAAATGAACAATTTTATTTTCTCTAAGCTCTATCTGTATTGCCTTCTTTTCCTTAAGCCCCACTCACATCTCTGGTGGGTGTGTGGTGTAGTGGATGAGAACTGGAAATTAGGGTACCTGGATGCTGGTGGAGTCTGGAGGTGAGAAAAAGATCGTGACTCGGGGAGGTTTAGCAGACTGTGTGTTCTGTGTGACTCAGTAGTGTGGGGAGCTGCTGTCGTCGTGTGTAATGAGCTTTTTCCTCGATTTCTTTTCCTGTGTTCTAGTAGGCCCCTCGTTTGTCAGCCATGTGTTACAATTTGAGCTCTCCTGAAGAATCCACACCGTTTCCTCCATGAGGTCTTTTTTTTTTGTCCTCACCACCTGGCATGTGGGGTCTTAGATCCCCCAACCAGTGATCGAACCTGTGCCACCTGCAGGGAAAGTGTAGAGCCTTAACCATTGGGCATCAGGGAAGTCCCCATTCGTTGTTGCTCAGGTGCAAAGTCCTGTCTGACTCTTTGCGACCCCATGAACTGCTGGGGAAGATTGAGGACAGGGGTTGAAGTGGGTGACACAGGATGAGATGGTTGGACGGCATCACCCACTCAATGGACATGACTTTGAGCAAACTCTGGGAGATAGTGAAGGACAGGGAGGTCTGGCGTGCTGCAGCCCACGGGGTGGCAAAGAGTCGGACACGACTGAGTGGCCGAGCAGGAGCAGAACAGCTGCCGTGGGGCAACAGAAGCTCTCCTAGCCGTCTCCTCTCTCCAGCTCTTGGGCTGCGCCTGGCTCCCCGTTCCCTCGGTGTGCTCTGAATGCTCACTGCCAGCAGCCTCCTTGCTGCAGCCTCATGCACACTCATGCTTTCACCTGAGTTGTACACTTATCCAGAGTCACTTTTATTTTCTCCAATGTTGTGTATGCAGTGTTCCCTTGTTATTATAATCATATAGTTAAATGTTACATAAGCCAATACATTATGGATGTGAAAATGATAGAGCAGTTCCTATGAAAATCTAGTTGAATAATTTAGATATATGTGCTGCTTTAAAAGAGCCTTCCCAGGTAGCTCTAGGGGTAAAGAACCTGCCTGCCATACAGGAGACATAAGAGATATGGATTCCATCCCTGGGTTGGGAAGATCCCTCAGAGAAGGACATGGCAACCCACTCCAGTATTCTTGCCTGGAGAATCTCTTGGACCAAGGAGCCTGGAGGGCTACAGTCCATAGGGTCTCAAAGACTGGGACATGACTGAAGTGACTTAGCACACACACACGCTTCAAAAGGAACTAAAGTCACTGCTTTTCAACCTTTTGGCTAAGATCAAGTATAAAAGGAACTAGAGTCAAATTAGATATGATAATTATAAATATTTGGGGGAAATTGTAACATCTAGAAGGGTTTTAGAATCACATGGCTTTCTGAGTGCATTTAAATTCTCATTCTACTTTAAATAAAGCAAACTTATATATTACTGGTGTGGTTATACAAGAAAGAATATACAGAATACCAATCTGTGGACCAATAGTTACAGAAAAGGTCTTGACTCTACACCATAAAACTGGCAGCACTGGAACTTAACAGCAACAAATGGATGATTTAAATGTAGAGAACAGTCATGGTACTCAGACAGTGGACCCTGGAGGGCACAAGTTACCCACTGATCAATCTGCTGTTTAAAAATCTGCAGAGGAGCTAAAGTCACTTATCAATAGGAAAAATTTTATTAGGGAATAACTCTCTGATAAGGTTGATAGAGTTCTAAGATGTTTTCTAGAAAGTCATGGTGCAAATGAAAATAGAACAAGCACTACGAAAATACACAAAATTCAAGCAATGATTTTCAGCAGCCGCTGGTAGCAATGCAGGTGGAATTCCAAATTCTGACTTTTTATTATGGGCGAAAGAAAAATCTCTGAGATTTAAGAGATATAAATTGGTTGTTTTTACAAGATAAGTATTCTTCACAAAAATCAGCAAAGACAGACTCTGAATTATTCTATAAATTGATTTTTCCCATGAACATCCACATTCCGTGAAGAAACACTTGAAGAAAATAGACACCTACAAAGTCTATGCTTTATCAATGTTTTCTAAATTACAGGTTTTGACTCTTGGTGGGTCGTGAAATACATTTACTGAGTTGGGAAAAGAATTTTTTTAAATAAAATGAAACAATAAAATAGAATAGAAAATGACAGTGTGAATGATAGGTTGTAAGGGCATGTCATGAAAATTTTTTATTATACATGTGTGTGTGTGTGGCATGTGTGTATATGTGATACAAAATTTCTAGCTGTGAGGTAAAATTTCTCTTACCTTTCATTTCTGGCCCTAACTTCAAAGACCTTTGGTCTAATATATGCTTCTTCATGTTTTAGTTATGAATAATGTAAAGAAAGTGATTTACATAAATGCCAGATTTTTATAACATGATGCAACTCCTTTGTTCCAAGTTATGGATCATAGGGTTATAAAATGTTTTAAAGATAAATTTGGAGTTTCATTTCAGAAATAAAAGACATGAAAGTATTATAGACTATATGTAATCATTAAAAATCATTGACATTAAAGGAGATTTTGCTTCTCAGTTCAATATTGACTAAATCTCAAAAGACAAGAAAAATGTTGCCTGAGGTTGACAACATTGGAAAAATTCTGAACTACAAGAGAATAATTAAGAACATGGTTTAGTAACTGACCCCAGACAAATTGGAGGGGCCAATGATTTACAGAAAGATGTTGTATAACAATGAACGAATGATTCCTATTTATTGCAATATATACTTAGCGTCAAGGATGAAACCCTTCAGGCCATAACAGAAACAGACAAATCAAAAAAATGAGGAAGACAGGGAAAAGGAAATATAATATCAGAGCCCAATCTTCTCATCAAGCAGAAGCCAGAGTTGCCCTGGGTGGAATTCTGTTCTATTGAATTGGTAGTCAACTGTGTTATGAAATGCACATGCTTCAAAAATATGTTTCAAGAAGCATGTTTCTTTTTCTAAACACCTTCCAGATAATAAACAGATGAATAGCTGTATAGTTTAAATTAAAACAAAGTATTAAAAGTTTACCTGGATCATTTTTATGATTCTCTGCTTTAACTTCCCAGGTGGCTTAGTGGTAAAGTATCCGCCTACCAAGGCAGAAGACGTAGGACACACAGGTTCGATCCCTGAATCAGGAAGATGCCCTGGAGGAGGAAATGGCAACACACTCCAATATTCTTGCCTGGAAAATTCCATGGATAGAAGGAGCCTCATGGGCTGCAGTCCAGGGGGTCTCAAAGAGTCAGACATGACTGAACATGCATGCACTCTTTAACTGACTTCCCGTTTATGAAGCCATTACAGGTCTTGATGGTTTGCATAAGACTCTTGTTACTGCCTTCTGTTGCCAGCATCTATCTTTCTGTCTTTCAGGCCAGGATCTGGTGTCAGTCAAGTAGGTAGTTTCTGAATTCAAACCCCTGGACTATAGCTTGTCTACCACCCACTAAGGAGACCCTGGGTTTATAGTTCAGTCTCCTGGGGCTTCGGTTCTCCCGATGGAAGGACGGGGCTTAGATATCACTTGATTTCATCAGATTTAAACTCAAATAGCATATGCAAAGCCCTCCCCTGGTGGCTCAGACGGTAAAGTGTCTGCCTGCAATGCAGGAGACCTGGGTTCGATCCCTGGGTTGGGAAGATCCCCTGGAGAAGAAAATTGCAACCCACTCCAGTACTCTTGCCTGGAAAATTCCATGGACAGAGGAGCCTTGTAAACTACAGTCCACGGGGTCGCAAAGAGTCGGGTACGCCTGAGCGATGCCCCTTCTAAGCATAGCATCAGATACACGGTGAAAGCTCAGCAATGATGGTTTTCCCCTCTCTGATATCTTAGATTTACCCTAAACACAATTTGCATTGTCTTTAATCGTTTCAAAACATTTTTCAGGGTATATTTCAGATGGCCTGCCATCAGTTCCCTTCAGTCGCTCACTTATGTTCAACCATTTGTGACCCCATGGATTGCCTGGCATAATCATTTTTATTGCTCCCCAAATCTTTAGGAGTTTTCTCAGAATAATAGCAGTTAAAATGATAACATCATATATGTATATATATATATATTACTTTTGAACTTTTGTGTTGGAGTATAGCCGATTGGCTGGAGAAGGAAATGGCAACCCACTCCAGTATTCTTGCCGGGGAAATCCTGTGGACAGAGGAACCTGGTGGGCTACAGTCCTTGGGGTCGCAAAGAGTCGGACACGACTGAGTGACTAAACAGCAGCAACAAGAGCCGATTGGCAGTGTTGTGACAGTTTCAGGTGAGTGAAGGGACTCAGCCATACACATGCATGTGCCCATTCACCCCAAATCCCCCTCCCGTCCAGGCGGCCACGCAGCATCGAGCAGCGCTCCCTGTGCTGTACAGTAGGTCCTTGTTGGTTATCCATTTTTAAATACAGCAGTGTCTACAGAACCATCACAAACTCCTTAACTGCCCCTTCCCTCCAGCAACCACTAGCTTATATATTGATAGCACTTTATAACTTTTAAATTTGAAGTCAGTGGCCTAAGAGGCCTCTTTTCCAGGTTTGGTAGTTCAGGATTACGATAGTCAGAAAGATTAGTTTACCCACTCCAGGTCATGCAGCTGATGGACAGGCAGCGGGGACTGGCCCAGGCTCTCCTGTGATGGAGCCCGTTTCTGGCCAACCCTTGTGGCCACGTGCACAGTCCTCCGCCTGAGCCAGCAGTAGATTATAACGCCTGGCCAAGATGCCTCTCCTGAGAACTCGGAAACTGATCCAGCTTGGAGGAATCTCATTAGCACTTTTCAAAACTTTACCCCGATTGCATTTTAAGTTGTATAATTTTTCTGGATCTGAATCTCGAATGGATGCTGCTTCTTGGTATCTCATTCGAGTGGAATTTTTCTCATAATATGATTCAAACTACATAAAAAGAAAAAAAAACCTAGAGAAAAAGGCAAAACAAAACCCCTTCAAATAAAAGTCATTTAGAGCGTCTCCTGCTCTTTGATTTATAAATATAATGGCAATGATTCACAAAGTTCGTTATCCAGTTCCTTCAAGACTCAAAGGTTCTTGCCATCTGGGTCTCTTGATTGGTCTCCGCTCAGCTTCTCTATGATGCCCCTTGCCTCTGTGTCTCCACAGCTGAAATAAATTAGTGGGCTTCTCTTATTGTTCATGCACACGACAATTCCAGACTTTGAAAAATATATATACGTTTAAAAAAAAAAGAAATTTCAGTAGCTTGAAGCTTTGCAATAGTTGTAATGTTTGGTGCTTTTTGTCTTGATTGTATTTTTTAATCACATCGAAAGCTCTTGGCTGGCATCAAATTATTCTACATTTTTGCTGTGTTATTTGCTTTCCCCAGACTTCCTAGATTGTGAAAGCTTAATTTTATTCCCTTCTCCATTTTATTAGGCTTATAGTCACCCTTAAAAGAATCAAGTTCTCATCCAGAAACAACTTGCTGACTTCTTCCTAGAATCTGTAGTTTTAGAGAGAGCAGTAAACTGATTAAATAAAATGTAAGTTATGTTTTGAAATTTTTTTCTTTGTCCAGCTCAGTTCCTGTATTCCATATGTGAGTATATATTTAATTTGAAAAAAAAATTTAAATTTATTTTTCTTCAGATTATAACATGAACCCCAGGTAGATCTGGGTTTGAACCCCCAGTTTCATCTTGTGTGTTTTTAGGGCCCTAGGAGGACAGCTGCTTATAAGAAGAAGTTTCCCATGCCCTGCCGGGGGGTTTAGGGTGGCCGGCATTCCTTCCTTGTGTTCTAGAATAATCCCTCACAGATGGCCATGCTGGGGAGTGGTGAGGGAAAGTCAGGGTCTAGACAAACACAAGGAGGAAAGCGTGGGAGGATTTGGAGCAGGTTATTTTTCTCCCCAACACATAATCACCTTATACAAAGAAGCTACCAAGCAGGATTTGGGGATGCCTGAAGTCTGGAAGAGAGGTAGATAGAGCTTAAAGCTGAAGTCTTGATTTTCTAGAAGAAAACTCCCCCAGATCTTTGAGACTTAGGCGATTTAGAGGCAGTGATCCATTTAGGATGCACTTATCTTCACTATGAGTGAACACGTGTCTTGGAAACACACAAAGCAGTCTTTTCTGGAAGATGAGCTCCTTAGGACTCTTCCTGAAGTGGTAGACCTGTGCGCATGCTCTGTCGCCCAGTCGTGTCCAGCCCTTTGTGACCCCATGGAGTGCAGCCCACCAGGCTCCTCTGTCCATGGGATTCCCAGGCAAGAATACTGGATGGACTGCCATGACCTCCTCTAGGGGATCTTCTCGACCCAGGGATGAAACTAGTGTCTCCTGCGTCTACTTCATTGACAGATGGATTCATTACCGCTGAACCACTTGGGAAGCCCGTATATATATAAGTGTGTGCTTAGCTGCTTTAGTTGTATCTGACTCTTTTCTACCCCATGGACTGTAGCCCACCAGGCTCCTCTGTCCATAGGATTCGGAAGGCAAGAATACTGGAGTGGGTTGCCATGCCCTCCTCCAAGGCATCTTCCCAATCCAGGGATCAAACTTGCATCTCCTGTGTCTCCTGTATTAACAGGCGGGTTCTTTACCAAGAGGCACCTGGGAAGCCCATAAACGTATGTAGATACACATAAACATCCAGAAGAGATGTTTAACAATCAGCTTTAACAAATCCTAATTTTAGGTTCTGAGATCATGAGTGATGTGTTTACAAAAAATCTTTTAAATTACCTGTATTTGATTTTTTTAAATTAACAGATATTATTTTTGCAATACAAATTAAAAAGAGAGAGAAAAAGCACTGTCACTAACACATATTCTTCAAACACAGGATGATTTATTTCATTAATTATTGTTGGATATTAGGTGATTTCCAGTTCTTCCTCACTATAACAAAATAACTGCCCTTATTCAGGTAGAGTTTGTTTATTTGTTGTTGTTGTTGTTAGAAAGGCATCTTTGAATAATTGAGTGGCTTAATGTGGCTATTTTTAATTTTGCTCTTGTCTTTCCTTTTCAATGCATTTTATTAAAATTTTTTAATTAATTAATTTTAATTGGAGGCTAATTACTTTACAGTATTGTAGTGGTTTTGCCATAAATTGACAAGAACCAGACATGGGTGTACATGTGTTCCCCATCCTGAATGCCCCTCCCTCCTCCCTCCCCACCCCATCCCTCTGGGTTATTCCAGTGCACCAGCACTGAGTACCCTGTCTCATGCATCAAACCTGGACTGGCAATCTGTTTCACATATGATAATATACATGTTTCAATGCTATTCTCTCAAATCATCCCACCCTTGCCTTCTCCCACAGAGTCCAAGAGACACAGACACATCTGTGTCTCTTTTGCTGTCTTGCATATAGGGTCATCATTACCATCTTTCTAAATTCCACAGATATGCATTAGTATACTGTATTGGTGTTTTTCTTTCTGACTTACTTCACTCTGTATAATAGGCTCCAGTTTCATCCATCTCATTAGAACTGATTCAAATGCATTATTTTTAATAGCTGAGTAATACTCCATTGTGTATATGTACCACAGCTTTCTTATCCATTCATCTGCTGATGGACATCTAGGTTGCTTCCACGTCCTGGCTATGTCCAGTGCTGCGATGAACATTGGGGGTACACGTGTCTCTTTCAATTCTGGTTTCCTTGGGGTATATGCGTAGCAGTGGGATTGCTAGGTCATACTCAAAAGCAGAGACATTACTTTGCTGACTAAGGTCCGTCTAGTCAAGGCTATGGTTTTTCCTGTGGTCATGTATGGATGTGAGAGTTGGACTGTGAAGAAGGCTGAGTGCTGAAGAATTGATGCTTTTGAACTGTGGTGTTGGAAAAGACTCTTGAGAGTCCCCTGGACTGCAAGGAGATCCAATCAGTCCATTCTGAAGGAGATCAACCCTGGGATTTCTTTGGAAGGAATGATGCTAAATCTGAAACTCCAGTACTTTGGCCACCTCATGTGAAGAGTTGAATCATTGGAAAAGACTCTGATGGTGGGAGGGATTGGGGGCAGGAGGAGAAGGGGATGACTGAGGATGAGATGGCTGGATGGCATCACTGACTCGATGGATGTGTCTGAGTGAACTCCTGGAGTTGGTGATGAACAGGGAGGCCTGGCTTGCTGCGATTCATGGGGTCGCAAAGAGTCAGACACGACTGAGTGACTGAACTGAACTGAACTGAAGGCAGTTCTATTTCCAATTTTTAAGGAATCTCCACACTGTTCACCATAGTGGCTGTTTGCATTCCCACCAACAGTGTAAGAGGGTTCCCTTTTCTCCACACCCTCTCCAGCATTTATTGCTTGTAGACTTTTGGATCGCAGCCATTTTGACTGGTGTGAGATGGTACCTCACTGTGGTTTGATTTGCATTTCTCTGATAATGAGTGACGTTGAGCATCTTTTCATGTGTTTGTTAGCCATCTGTATGTCTTCCTTGGAGAAATGTCTGTTTAGTTCTTTGGCCCATGTTTTGATTGGGTCACTTATTTTTCTGGAATTGAGCTGCATGAGCTGCTTGTATATTTTGAGATTAATTCTTTGTCAGTTTCTTCATTTGCTATTATTTTCTCCCATTCCTTTTCAACGTATTTTAAAGGAAAGAATGTTCACATTCCCTCTTTTCTACCTCTTTATGAAATGCCCTTGTATTTCCAGAAAAGATTGAGCTCTAAGGCAAATTGGAATCCTGACTTTTCTGGACATTCATGAAATGAGATAATCACGCTAAATTGCAAATAGAATGCAGGTGCGGTGGCGGGTGCTCTTCATTCTTAAGACACTGCACTAAAACGAACGTCGAAACATCCGGACTGAACCGGCTCCTTAAAATATCAGATATTTTACATTTTCTCACTTGATCATCAAAACAAAACCAAACTAAACCAGAAGGAACATTTCTTAACTGCACGTTCATTGTGCCAACACATTCCTTTATATTAAAAATGAAAAGACCTTAAAATACCCTAACAGATAGCAAAGCCTTAGAGAGCAAGTTTACATGCAGGGCTGGAGACATTCATTAAAATTGTAATTAGACTCACGATTAAATTCATTCACAGTAGAAACTTTGCTTGCAAGTGTTGCTACAGGAAGAAACCTCCAGTCTGAAAATTAGTTCAGCCGTCTGAGCGATTTTAATTATGCAGAGTTCATTATCGCTAGAGAAGGAAACCTTTATTGCAGCAACAGAATGAAGATCTTTTTTTGCCCCCTTTTTGGTTCCCTCAGTTCATATAAGGTGCATATTTTGATAACCAAACGTTTCTGTGGGCAGAGAAAAAGTGCACAGCCAAAGAGAAGTTATTAAACAGCCACACAATAGATAAGACACACGATGCCAGGCTCAGCATCTTCTTTTCAGCGTAAGTTGATGGCATCATTTTAAGGGAAAGGCAAATGGACAGAAATGCATTTATTTCCCATCGACTATGTGCAATCGCTTGTGACAGGCAGCTGCTTTTTCCTTGGTCCCCCTTTTGTATTTCCATTTTATAGATGAGCAAACTGACGATCAGGGAAGCTAAGCGACTCCCCGTAAAGGGGGTGGGGGCATGCCTGGTCTGCCTCTCTTCCCTCTCTCAGGAAGAAGCAGCCCAATGCGGCCCTTCCCTCTGAGCTGCCCTCCCTCATTCAAGTGCGCACTCTCACGTGTTCTGCGCTTCCTTTTCTGCAGTCACTCAGTATCTTGGAAAATGCTTGCCCCCTACCCAACCCTGCCTTGAACCAGCCAGTCTAAGTGGGACCAAGGGCAAAACTTTCTGCACATCTGGCTCCATTTCCCACCATTGGTCTAAAGCCCAGAGCCTGCAGAGCTGTTGAGCGCTGGTTCTAGCGGAAAGGTCCTGGATAAACAGTTATGAGATAGGATTTCTGCTTCCAGATCGCAGACCTATAAGCTGTGGGATTTGGGAAAAGGCATGGGCCCTCTCTGGAATTCCATTGCTTCTCTATAAGATGAGCAGGAGGCGGCCTTGATGATGTGGGATGCTCTCACAGCAGTGAGTTTCCAGGATACCCTGAGGGTCTCACTGAGTTTTCAAATCAACCAAGAAAGATGAGGCCCCCTGAACACACAGGCTTCCTCTTCTCCAGACCCCAAAGCCATGCTGGACATACAGAGCTTTAAAAATAACCAGAACCAATGTCAAACAGTAGAGAGAAGGATATAAGGAACACTTGTATACCCATCAGGCAGATTTCACAATTGTTTACATTTTTCCCATATTGATAGCATGTCTAACTTTGTCCTGAAATTTAAAGCAAATTACAGACATGATGTCATTTCAGCCACAAAAACTACATTTCTAAAAAATAAAGGCCATTTTTCTATGTCACATGAATTTCACATCTAACACAAATGATAGTTTCTTCAAATCTACAAATAATAAATTCACACTCAAATTTCTCCAGCTGTCCCCCAGATATTATTTAGCTGGCTTGTTTAAAGCAGAATCTGATCACTGTCTGTTATGTACAACACGTTTGTTTCATTGTTATGTCTCAAGTCTCTCTTAATCTCATACATTCTCCCTCCATTTCTTTTTATGGCATTGACTTGAAGATTTCAGACAAACCGAGGCTGCTGTCCTGCCAGGCTATCTTTCTGAACTGTCTAATTGCTTCCACATGGTGTTAATTTTCTTGTTCCTAAGTCCTGCATAAGCAGAAAATTAGATCTCTAGCGGTAAAAAATTTGCCTGCCAAGGCAGGAGATGTGGGTTCAATCCCTGGGTGGGGACAACCCCCTAGAGAAGGAAATGGCAATCCACTCCAGTATTCTTGCCTGGGAAATTCTATGGACAGAGGAGCCTGGTGGGCTACAGTCCATGGGCTCACAAAGAATCGAATATGACGCCAACTAAACAGGTAGTCATAGGCTAGGTCAGCTGGTTGCTGCTGTTTTTGCTGTCACCCAGGAGATCCAACCAGTCCATTCTGAAAGAGATCAGCCCTGGGTGTTCTTTGGAAGGAGTGATGCTGAAGCTGAAACTCCAGTACTTTGGCTACCTCATGCAAAGAGTTGACTCATTGGAAAAGACTCTGATGCTGGGAGGGATTTGGGGCAGGAGGAAAAGGGTACGACAGAGAATGAGATGGCTGGATGGCATCACTGACTCGATGGACGTGAGTCTGGGTGAACTCTGGGAGTTGGTGATGGACAGGGAGGCCTGGCGTGCTGCAGTTCACGGGGTTGCAAAGAATCAGACACGACTGAGCGACTGAACTGAACTGAACTGAGGCGATATCTTTGAGTGTTATAGGCATCTTGTACTCTGCCTATAAGGTACAAAAGATGTGAACATTTATGAACAACCACAGCTTGAGCCTTTGGTCAATGATGATGTGAATTCCAACGTTGTACAGCTTCCACGTAATCACTAGAGGAGAAAGTGAAGAGCCCTCCAGAGCGGTGCACAGGCGGGCTAACTTCAAGGGAAGACTCTACTTAACTGATGATATGTAAGCAAGGAATCACTAGAGACACTTATCCTCTAATTAAAACAAAGCTACCATAAGATCGTATAATCCCACTCCTGGGCAGATATTTGGAGCAAACCATAACTCGAAAAAGTACACGTACCACAGTGTTCACTGCAGCACTCATTTACAAAAGCCAAGCCAAGGAAGCAACCTGTGTCCATCAGCTGGTGAACGGAAAAAGCTGTGGCATATATACAATGGAATAGTGCTCATCTATAAAAATAATGCCATTTGCATGGATTACTTGATTACCATACTAAATGAAGTAAGCCAAAAACAAATATCCTATGATATCACTTACATGTGGAATAAAAAAAAAGATACAAATGAATTTGCATACAAAACAGCAACAAACACACACACATAGAGAAAAAAAAAAATCTATGATTACCAAAGGGGAAAGGGGAGGAGGATAAACTGGGAGTTTGGGATTAGCATGCACATGCTACCATATATAAGATACAATAGATAAGCAACAAGGACTTATTGTATAGCACATAGAACCATACTAAATATTTTGCAATGACCTATACAGGAAAATAATCTGAAAAATAATATTTCTATCTATATAACTGAAGCACTTTGCTGTATACCTGAAACTAATACAATATTGCAAATCAACTATACTGCAGTAATTTAAAGAAAGAATACTTATCTTGAAGTATCTGGACTTCAGACCTCCAAATCTTAAATGGAGGACCTAGATATTCAACCCTGAGATGCACCCTGACCATCACAAATAAAACAAGAAGACTTGCAAAGGGCAACTTTGATAAGAAGACGTATCAAAGGGCAACTTCGATAAAACCAAAGGCTCTTTGCAGGGGTGCCGCATGAGCCATACTTAGAGTTTTCTGGGGTGGTGTAATTTAGAGTTAGGCAGACCTGGGCTCCAATGTCAGGCTTCCCAGGTAGCTCAGCTGGTGAAGAATCCGCCTGCAACCCAGGAGACTCTGGTTTGATTCCTGGGTCAGGAAGTTCCCCTGGAGAAGGTATGGGCTATCTGTTCCAGTGCCCTTGAGCCTCCCTGGTGACTCAGACAGTAAAGAATCCAACTATAATTCGGGAGACCTAGGTTCGACCCCTGGGTTGTGAAGATTCCTCTGGAGGAGGGCATAACAACTCACTCCAGTATTCTTGCCTGGAGAATCCTCATGGACAGAGGAGCCTGGCAAGTCCATGGGGTTGCAAAAGTGGGACTCAGCTGAGCAGCTAAGCACAGCACAGCACAAGGGTTCCAGTATCAACCCCCTACCTTTACCAGCTGAGTCAACATATTAACCTTTCTAAAGCTCATGCGTCTCATTTGTACATAACCGGAGTCCCATGTGAGCCCAAGCTGGCATTCAGAGATGCCTTTGTGATCCACCAAATCCATAGGCCTGTCCTGCTAGGAATCACTTGACATGAGGAAGTTTGATCCAGGAGGAAAGAGCAGAGGTTTATGTCTGTGTCTCAGCCTGGGGAGGAAAAGGTGAGGATTCTTTGAAGCCTGTGTTGGATGATGGCTTTTAAGTCTCAGGTCTCAGCCTGAAAGTTGTGTCTAAACTGGAAGTGATGTTGGCTGGAAGCTGAGTATGTGCTCTCATTATGGCCCTGAAGGTTTACTACTGGGGCCCAGGAGTCAAAGTGATTCACATAGTGTGTAGACCACTGTGGATCGTCCCCATACTCCTGTGTAGAGCTTAGCATGGCTGTGGTGTATTGAGAACAGCAACGAGCAAGGCCCACTTGGGCAATTTAAGAGCTTATCACTTTGGGAGCTCCCCAGGGGAGATGCTTGGCAGAAATACCAGCTAACTCCCAAGCAGGAGCTAGTAGAGGGGGTTTGAGGGAAGTACGGACTTTGAATGCTTTCATAGCCTTCCTGGAGAGCCTGGAGCTTGAGAAGGATGCTGTGAGCTTAGCAAACACTCCAGCATCTGAGAGAGGAGGCAACAAGGGTGCAGGTTGGCCTGCACGGTTTGCATTATACCTATAGTAGTTTGAGCCTATTTGCATTTATAGGCTTGTATGATGTTCTTGCTGGGGGTAGATTTACAGGAGTTTGGCCAACTGCAGAGAACTGCTTTAGGATTAAATACAGCAAGGAAAGCATCTAGCCCAATACTTGGCACAAGGCAGCAGTTTTGTAATCACACGCTCCCTCCTGTCTTATTTTTATTCCCATCTCCATGGAGACATACGAGGTCTTCTTCTGAGGTCTAACTATCTGGGTAAGTGTTACCATTGTTGCACTCCCAGTTATTTATTTTGCTGAGTTTTCTGTGCAAGAACACATTTTTATATTGTCCTTTTGAGCTCTTTTTGTTGTTCTTAGAAACAACGGCAGTAACAACTAAATATGGGTGGCCTTCCATTACAATCCCACAACTGTAAATGAAACTGGATTTTAAAACTACGTCCAGATTAAAGCGATTAACGTCTTCCTTGTCTTCTTGTTAATGCACACATGCCCAACCTGCATAATTTTCTCTCCCAGTCATGCAGGAGGCAAGGGTAATTTAGAAACAGTCATGCTGTCTTTGTACTGCTGTTGACAAAAGGCTCAGAGAAAAAAAAAGGTATAATACACCTTTGTTGAAAATAAACATGAATAAAGCCCTTAAGACATACAAAGCAAGGTCTATAATTTGGTGCACATTTTTTAGCCTGAATAAATCATGCCTGTTATTTTCTTAGCGCCAAAGCAAGGAGAGGCTGCCCCTGGGATGGGATGACACTTTCTACCTGTTTCCAAAAGGCACTTGATGATGTTAGGAGGTAGTGCACTCTGTGAGAAGGTCAGGCAGAAATCATCCAGGGAATATTCATGATTTGATGTTGTTGCTGAGTCACTAAGTCATGTCCAATTCTTTGTGACCCCATCTGCAGCATGCCAGGCTCCCCCATTCTTCACTATCCATCTCCCAGAGTTTGCTCAAACTCATGTCCAATGAGTCGGTGATGCCATATAACCATCTCATCCTCTGTCTCTCCCTTCTCTTCCTGCCCTCAGTCTTTCCCAGCATCAGGATCTTTTCCAATGAGTTGGCTCTTCGCATCAGGTGGCCAAAGTATTGGAGCTTCAGCTTCAGCAGCAGTCCTTCCCTGAATATTTAGGATTGATTTCCTTTAGGATTCACTGGTTTGATCACCTTGTGCTTCTCAAGAGTCTTCTCCAGCACCACAGTTTGAAAACATCAATTCTTCAGCGCTCAGCCTTTTTATAGTCCAACTCTCATATCTGTACATGACTACTGGAAAAACCATAGCTCTGACTATATAGACCTTTGTGGGCAAAATAATGTTTCTGCTTTTTAATATGCTATCTAGCTATGTCACAGCTTTTCTTCCAAAGAGCAAGCTGCAGTCACAGTCCATGATGAGAAAGGGTAATTTCTTACGGATCTGAATCCAGGTCCAGTCGTTTGGCTTGAAGGATTCAGTTGACTCCACTGAAAGCACATGACAATGATAGTTCCTAAATTACAGTAAGAACGCCCTCATTTACACTCTCTCATGTCTCAGTCTCATCTAGCCCTGCCAGGTGAACCCCTGCTGCCCTTTAATGCAAATTCCACCCTTCCCCACCTGCGTGGAGCTGACAGTCCATCTCCCATGATGCTTCGGTGCTCAGTGTGCACTTCTGTCAGGGGCCCTGTCATGCACATGAGACACTGTTGTTTCCATTCTTGTGTCCCTCACTGGAGAATTATGTCCTTGAAAGGAGAACATCATTTTACTGTCATTTGACTCCCAAAGGGAATTCTGTTCCTACCTGTGGAGTTCTGCACATTACTGAATTGAATTCTGAATTGAATCAGAATCTCAGGTTTGGAAGGAAACTTTCCCATCATTCTAGGAAGCATGGAACAGGAGAGCCGACGACATCTGTGACTCGTCCGCCCCTCATTTAGTCAATGGGGCCACAGGGCTGGTCCAAGACCTCACAGCGAGTTGGTGGCAAGCAGAGACCAGAATCCAGAAGGCCCCCAGAGCAGTCCAAGGACATAACACTCGGTGGAACACCTGCATGTCATCAGTTTCTTTGAAAAAAAAAAGAAATGTGCTGTATCTTCCAGTTAGTTGGCCTGGTTTCTTCACAGTAAAACTCTCTTGTGAAGTTCCAAAACTAAGTGATGGTATGCAGCGTTTCCCAAATATGTTTCTCCATGGAACCTTTTCCTCACACCATCTGACTCAACTGGTGTTCCCCAAAACACACTTTGGAAAACACAGTTGCAGTAGGCAGAATAATGAGCCCCCCACACCCAAATGTTCAAGTTACAATCCCTAAAACCTGTAAATATGCTATGTTACTGGACAAAGGAGCAATTAAGGTGTTGGATGGAATTAAATTAGATAATCAGCTCTGCCTGGGTCCAGCCTCAGTGGATCCAGGGTGATTCAAAGGTGGGGATGGAGTAGGTGTCCTAGAAAAAACTTATTTAATTACAGATATAGAGAGATTAGAAGTGGATAGTGTAGTAGGAAAATTAGTGGAGAAAAAGAGGCTGAATAACTGGTTTAAGTGGAATACTAATCACCACCTACATAGGCCACAGGCGTCTTTCCATTCTCCTGAAGGAGAGGAGGCACTGAGGCCTCCCTGGTCTGACCTTAGAAGCCCAGGCAGAGTTAGTAGGCTTGGTGCATACCCCCATACCAGATGGGAATTCAGCCAGGAAAATGGGGAGCAAGAAAGAAACGACATGGGGGAATCAGTCTTTCTAGAAACTGATCCCATTTCTTTATTTTTCAGGTTTGTTTATATACCTTTTGTTATACATAGGGGTGAATACAGAGTCACAAGAGGGTCAGCAGATCTGACCCTTGTCACAATCAGGTGCTTCATATAAAATTATACAAAGGTATTATGGGTTTTTATGTCATCTTCTGGCCATGAGGTCTGCTGACATTTTATGGCCCTTTCTGATACCAGTCAGTTAACCAGAAAACTTATTTTTCCAGGGGTGATTTTTTTCTTAAATCTGGTGCCACCCTCCAAATCAAGTTGCATTCCTATAGGGTGAGGGTGTAATGAGTTACAACTAGGAAAGGAATTTACTTAACCCAAGGTTTAACATGATTAATCTTAAAAGTTAATACTTATTTCTCCTATATGCTTAAAGGTTAATACTTATTTTTTTCTATATGCTAGTTATATTCATTATAAGGGCAGGGAATATGGAGATTTAGCAGCAAACATCAGCCCAACAAATGAAAATCCTTTCACCAATGCTCCCCTTAAGATCTATTTAGTCTTAAGATAGTGATAAAGTTACATTTTTACATAGCAAAGACACAGTGATTTATATCAAAGTACAGTGATCTATAACAAAGAGAAAATTCATTAACTCAAAAAGTCTAGTATTGCTAATATCAAAAACTACTATATTTCCTTTTCTATATTCCAAATACATTGATTAATATATTCCCAGGTGCCTAAGGATATGGAGGCCTGGCGGCAATCAAATGAGAAAAGCCCTATGCTAATACTCCAAACTCTCTGTGCTGTTTATGGTTGAGAGGTTGTCACACAAGCTAGTCTGTCAGCAGAGAGGTTTGACCTGAGACATCCTTGTCACACCCACGGCAGGGAATTAGCAGTAATTATTGACAAGACAAATGAAAAAACCCTTCACCAATATAATTCCTAATCAACCTGTTAATTCTATACTAGTGATCTTCTAACTTCTCAAAAGAGTCTGTATTTAGAAAGTTTTAAAGCATCCCATGCCTCTCACAGTTGGAAGGCTGTAAACAATCACATGCGGTTGGATGAACCTGAGCAGGCAGGCCAAAGAAACTTCAGAGTTTGTAAGTTGAAACACTCTGTCACGCCCAGGAATTTTTATTAACTGGAGCTTCAAGTTAACTCCTTCTCCTAGAGAAATGGTTGTGGAGGAGAGCCCCTGTAAAGTACTCTGGTTTTGGGGGTAGATGCTCGGGAACAGGGGGTTTCCTGAGGCTTGATCATGCCTTTGCGTATGCCAAAGCCTCCTTCCTCATGACCTTTGCCATGGGCAGAGTTCCTCACGCTGGCCCCCAGCACAGCTCACCTTAAAATAAAAAGATTTTCCTGGATTATCTGGGTGGTCCCAGTATGTGTACATGTGCTAAGTTGCTGAATTATGTCCAACTCTTCAAGCCCCCATGAACTGTAGCCAACCAGGCTCCTCTGTCCATGAGATTCTCCAGGCAAGAATATTGGAGTGGATTGCCTTGCCCTACTCCAGGGGATCTTCCCAACCCAGGGATCGAACCTGTATCTCTGTATTGGAAGGCAAATTCTTTACCACTGAGCCACTGGGGAAGCCCCTCTTAAAGAAGAAATAAAGTGGCAAAGGAGGTCGGAGTGAGGCAGTGTGGAGAGTGCTCAGCACATCACTGTGGGCTTTGAAAGTGGAGGAAGGGGCCACAAGACAAGGGAAGCAGGTGGCCTTTAAGCTGGAAAGGGCGTGGTAATGAACTGTCCCCTAGAGCAGGGCCCCCAGCCTCAAGGATCTAATGCCTGGTGAACTGAGGCGGAGCCGAAGTAGTGACAACAGGGGAAAAGTGCACGGTAAGGACGAGGGCCTGGAGCCATCCTGAAATGGGTCCCCTCCTCCAGTCTGTGGAAAAATTGTTTCCTACGAAACCAGTCCCTGGTGCCAAAAAGGTGGGGGACTAGTGCCTGGGGCCCGCAGAAAGGAGCGCAGCCCTTCCCATGTCCTGATTTTAGCCCAGTGAGGCCCGTGTCAGACTTCTGACCTCCAGAGCTGTAATACATTTGTGTTGTTTTTAGCCACTAAGTTGGTGGTGATTTGTTACAGCAGTGAAAGGCAATGAATACAATGGTTCTAGTGTCTCAAAATGCATGTTTTACTGTGCTCCCACAGTTCAGTTCAGTCCTTCAGTCGTGTACGACTCTGCGACCCCACGGGCTGCAGCACTCCAGGCCTCCCTGTCCATCACCAACTCCCGGAGCTTGCTCAAACTCATGTCCATCCAGTCAGTGATGCCATCCAATCATCTCATCCTCTGTCGTCCCCTTCTCCTCCTGCCCTCAATCTTTCCCAGCATCAGGGTCTTTTCCAATGAGTTGACTCTTTGCATCAGGTGGCCAAAGTATTGGAGTTTCAGCTTCAGCATCAGTCCTTTCAATGAATGTTCAGGACTGATTTCCTTTAGGATTGGCTTGCTTTGATCTCCTTGCAGTCCAAGGAACTCTCAAGAGTCTTCTCCAACACCACAATTCAAAAGTATCAATTCTTTGGTGCTCAGCTTTCTTTATAGTCCAACTCTCACATCCATACACAACTAACCCATAGCTTTGACTAGATGGGCCTTTGCTGGCAAAGTACTGTCTCTGCTTTTGAATATGCTATTTAGGTTGGTCATAGCTTTTCTTCCAAGGAGTGAGCATCTTTTAATTTCATGGCTGTAGCCACCATCTGCAGTGACTTTGGAGCCCAAGAAAGTAAAGTCTGCCTGGGCATTATCAACAATCATGATTATATGCTTTGTATTCATGGCTCTGCGGTGACATGGAATGATTCTACTAAATGGTTGCAAGCTGACCCCTGGAAACAATTGTTTTCTTCTATTTTTATAACTTGTGCTGAGTTCTGCTCTTTAGAAACCAGTCACTAGGTCCATTCCACATGCTCAGAGAGGAGATGACACAAGGACCTGGGTACCAGGAGGCAGGGCTGATTGGGAGGTATTATGGAAGCTGCCTGCCATAGACAGAAAGGATTAGTGACTTCTTTTTTTCTAATACTTTACTTCTTCTTTTACCAATGATTTTGAAAGCCTCTTGAAGTTCTAGCACAGGTAAGCCAAAAGTCTTCTGAGATAATGAAATGAGGGATGCTATAAATAACTATACGTTTCCCTGGTGGCTCAGATGGTAAAGCGTCTGCCCCCAGTGCACGAGACCCGGGTTTGATCCCTGGCTTGGGAAGATCCTCTGGAGAAGGAAATGGCAACCCACTCCAGTATTCTTGCCTGGAAAATCCCACAGACAGAGGGCCCTGGTAGTCTATAGTCCATGGGGTCACAAAGAGTCGGCCATGACTGAGTGACTTCACTCATTCATAAACAACTACAAGGGGTGACAAGCATAAAACAGACACAAATGGTCACTCCACACCCAGATATGTGGTCACCATGCCAGGGTTGTCTTTCTGGGTGTCTTTCTCAGCCACTAGCACAACGCCAACATATAGCAAATACTTAATATATACCCGCGTGGGGAACAGCAAAATGATTTGTAGGTACACAAAATTGTCAGGCGGTGCTAGTCCCAAGGACTCTGCCTGCCAGTGCAGAAGATGCAAGAGACTCAGGTTCAGTCCCTGGGCTGGGAAGATCCCCTGGAGTAGGAAGTGGAAGCCACTCCAGTATTCTTGCCTGGAAAATTCTATGGACAGAGGAGCCTGGTGGCCTATATACTCCATGGGGCCACAAAGAGCTGGACACGACCGAGTGCCTGAGCATAAAGTTACCTGGCCTCTAATTATTCGGTTCTCAGGCACTGTTCATCAATAGTCTAATTAGGAAGGCCAAGAAACCTTATTATATTTAACGCTACTTTGCAATGAAAACCTAAACCTATGATGATACAGTGATTTCACCTTAGGAACCGTGCCAGCAGAACGTCGTGCTGAATTACATAGCCGTTGGCTCTGGCGTTTGGTTTCATAAACACAAGGCCATGTGGTGTGTGGTGAAGAGCAGGCTGCGTTTCTGGCACCAGAGACTCCTGGGCGCAAATCCTAACTCTGCAGGAGGTAACCAGAGGCAGATAATCTGACACTTCTAAACCTTAGCCTGCTTGTTTACAAATGGCAGTTAATTGGATGTGACAATATTCATAAAGCACATAGTACATTTATTCAACACATCAACAAATATTTGGGCATTTGCTATGTGCCAACTCAGAGTACTGTGAAATGGTGACCATGATGTTTAGTTAATATCCATCACCTTGTGAAGATACAAAAAAGAAAATATATAAAACATTTTCCCCTTGTGATGAGAACCTTCAGGGTTCCTTTCTTAATAATGTTCAAATACACCATAAAACAGTGTTAACTATAGTCATCATGCTGTATATTACATATCTAGTGTTTACTTATAATTAGAAGTGTGTCCCTTTTGACCACCTTCTTATAATTCCCCACCCTCAACCCATACTAGAATATTTTTGATAGATATATGTATTGCTACACAATCTGGGGTTTACAAAAGTATTCTTGACATACTGTAATTCTTAAGCTTATAGTAATTTACATTTTAACAGTTAATGATAGCAGCAACTGAAAATTTTAACCAATTTGAAACAAAACCAACAGCTCATGGATGAAGACAATTGGTCCTTATAATTTACAGGGATTTCATTTGCATAAGTTTTTCCTCTGATATATATGTTCTTTCTCTGGAAAGACTTATAAATTTTAGTACTTAGATAGCATGGTAGAATAATAAATTCAAGTTTTCAGTAAATTAAAAATGCTGCCATAGCTAAAAAACAATTTTTGTAAACCTTTTATAAGTCTATTTACTAGTTATTAGCTTCTCATTATACATGAAAATAGAATTTTATACAATTTTGCTTCTCATAGAGGAGTTAAATTTGTATTTCAGATACTATAAGTATGTCCCATACAAGTTAAATTTGAATTTCAGATAATTTTTTTACTCTAAGTATGTCCCATACAAGATTGGGGACATATTGTATTTGTTATTGCTGTTGTTCAGTTGGCAGGTCATGTCTTTTGTGACCCCATGGGCTATAGCCTGCCAGGCTCCTCTGTCCATGGTATTTTCTAGGCAAGAATCCTGGAGTGGGTTGCTATTTCTTTCTCAGGGGATCTTCCCAACCCAGGGATCAAACCCATGTCTCCTGCTTGGCAAGCAGATAGATCTTTACCACTGAGCTGCCTGGGAAGCCTCAGAACATACTGTATTTAGACTAAAAAGTCTTCAATCAGTATTTATCTGAAATTAAATTTTAACTGGATGGCCTGTTTTTTAATTTTTAGTTTTAATTTTAGTGGGTTTCCCTGGTGGCTCAGATGGTAAAAAAACTTGCCTGCCATGCAGGAGACCTGGTTCAGTCCTGGGGTCAGGAAGATTCCCTGGAGGAGGGAATAGCAATGTATTCCATATTCTTGCCTGGAGAATTCCACAGACAGAGGAGCCTGACAGGCTACAGTCCGTGGAGTAGCAGAGTCGGACACAACTGAGTGACTAATACTTCACTTTTAATTTTAGTAAAAAAAAATACACAATATAAATTAACCATTTTTACCATCTTTTAAGTGTATAATTCAGAAATGTGAAGTATATTCACAATGTTGTACAACCAAACTGCAAACTTTTTCATACTGCAAAACTGAAACTGTACACTTATTAAGCAATAAACTACCATTTCCTTCTCCTCCTTGCCTCTAGAAAATTCTAGTCTTTCCATTTTTATGAATTTGACTGCGCTAGATATCTCAGGGGATTCCCAGGTGGCACAGGGTTAAAGAATCCACCTGCCAATGCAGGACACACAAGAGACGTGAGTTGGATCCCTGGGTTAGGAAATCCCCTGGAGGAGGAAACAGCAACCCACTCCAGTATTCTTGACTGGGAAATTCCATGGACAGAGTCTATAGTCTATAGGGTCTCAAAGAGTCAGACAGGACTGAGCACATCCCGAGTATTAACTCCAGATAATCAGTTCAGTTCAGTTCAGTCGCTCAGTCGTGTCCAACTCTTTGCAACCCCATGAATCGCAGCACGCCAAGCCTCCCTGTTCATTATCATCTCTTGGAGTTCACTCAGACTCACGTCCATCGAGTCCATGATGTCACCCAGCCATCTCATCCTCTGTCGTCCCCTTCTCCTCCTGCCCCCAATCCCTCCCAGCATCAGAGTCTTTTCCAGTGAGTCAACTCTTTGCCTGAGGTGGCCAAAGTACTGAAGTTTCAGCTTTAGCATCATTCCTTCCAAAGAAATCCCGGGGTTGATCTCCTTCAGAATGGACTGGTTGGATCTCCTTGCAGTCCAAGGGACTCTCAAGAGTCTTCTCGAACACCACAGTTCAAAAGCATCAATTCTTTGGCGCTCTAAAAATAATTTAATAATGATTATTAAATCTTTTCTCTGATTTTGTAGATTATCTTTTCTGCTTATTAACTGAGTCCTTTGACACAGAAAAGTTTTGAATTTTGATGAGTTCTAGATGATCTATTTTTACTTTTATTGTCTGTGCTTTTTGGTGCCACTTCCAGAAATCCTTGCAAAGTCTAATGTCATGAAGATTTTCCCCTATGCTTTCTTCTAAGAGTCTTGTACTTCAGCTCACACATTTATGTCCTTGATCCACTTTGAGTTAATTTTTTGTACGTGGCACAAGGTTAGAGTCCAAATTAATTCTTTTGCATGTGAATATCCAGTTTTCTGTGTTAAAATGACTATTCTTTTCCCATTGAGTCTTGGCATCCTTGTTAAAGATTATTTAATTATATACAAAAAGCTGTATTTCTTGGCTCTATTCTATTCCATTGGTATACATACTAGTCTTTATGCCAATACACATTGTTTTGATTGCTATAACTTCATAATAAGATTTGAAATTAGGAAGTGTGAGACCTCTAAATTTGTTCTCTCAGAAGACTATCTGTTATTTTCTTGAGACTCAATGTAAATTTTAGCATGAAGTTTTTATTTTTGCAGAAAATTTTCTATTCTGCAAAAATTCTACTTGAAAGTGACAGGCAGTCTATTAAATATGTAGATAGTTTTGTGTAGTGATATTTTAATATTAAATCTTCCAATCCACAAGTGTGATGTCTTTCCATTTATTTGTGTCTTTTACAATTATTTCAGCAATGTTCTGCTGTTTTAAGTGTACAAGTCTTTCACCTCCTTAGTTAATTTTATTCCTAGGAATTTTATTCTTTTTGGTGCTACTGTATATAAAATCGTTTTCTTAATTTCCTATCCAAATTGTTCATTGTCAGTGGATAGAAATAGAACTGACTTTTGTGTGCTGACTTGGTATCCAGCAGGTTTTTTTTTTTTTGTGTGTGGAATGTTTGGGATTTTCTACACATAAAATTAGGACCATCTGCAGAGATTGTTTTGCTTCTTCATTACCAACTTGAATGCCTTTTATTCCCTTTTCTTGCCTAACAGCTCTGGCTAGGACTTCCAGTAGTATGTTGAGCACAAGTAGAAAAAGGGCCTTCCTTATCTTATTCCTAATGTTAGAGAAAATGTTTTTATCTTTGTATGATGCTACCTGTGGATTTTTCATATATAGTCTTTATAAGATTGAGGTAGTTTCCTTCTTTTCCTAGCTTGTTGAGTGTTTTTCAATGATGGAAAAAGTTGAATTTTGTTCAATGATTTTCTGCATCAGTTGAGGTAATCAAGTGTCCCCCTTTTATTCTGCTAATGTGGTGTATTACATTGATTAATTTTATACATTGAACTATCTTTGCATTCCAGTAGTAAATCCCATTTAACCATGTGTAAAGTCCCTGTAATGTGTTATTCAATATGATTTACCAGTATTTTGTTGAGTAATTTTGCTTATTTAGCTTATATGCACAGTACACCATGAGAAACACAAGCTGCAATCAAGATAGCCCAGGGAAAAATCAGTTATCTCAGATATGCAGATGACACCACCCTTATGGCAGAAAGTGAAGAACTAAAGAGCCTCTTGATGAAAGTGAAAGAGGAGAGTGAAAAAGTTGGCTTAAAGCTCAACATTCAGAAAACTGAGATCAAGGCATCTGGTCCCATCACTTCATGGCAAACAGATCAAACAGATGGGGAAACAGTGACAGACTTTATTCTTTTGGGCTCCAAAATCACTGCAGATGGTGACTGTAGCCATGAAAAATTAAAGATACTTACTCCTTAGAAGGAAAGTTATGACCATCCTAGACAGCATATTAAAAAGCAGAGACATTACTTTGCCAACAAAGGTCCATCTAGTCAAAGCTATGGTTTATCCAGTAGTCATGTATGGATGTGAGAGTTGGACTATTAAGAAAGCTGAGTGCCGAAGAATTGATGCTTTTGGACTATGGTGTTGGAGAAGACTCTGAGAGTCCCTTGGAATGCAAGGAGATCAAACCAGTCAATCTTAAAGAAATCAGTCCTGAATATTCACTGGAAGGACTGATGTTGAAGCTGAAACTCTAATACTTTGGCTACCTGATGCAAAGAATTGACTCCTTGGAAAAGACCCTGATGCTGAGAAAGACTGAAGGTGGGAGGAAAAGGGGATGACAGAGGATGAGATGGTTGGATGGCATCACTGACTCAATGGACATGAGTTTGAGTAAACTCCTTGAGTTGGTGATGGACAGGAAGGTCTGGCGTGCTGCAGTCCATGGGGTTACAAACAGTCGGGCATGACTGAGTGACTGAACTGAACTGAACTGAATTTTGCATTAATACTCATCAGGGATATTGGTCTTCTTCTTCTTTTTTTTCTTGTAGTATCTTTGACTTTAGTATCAGGGTATTGCTGGCCTGAAAGAGTGAATTTGGAAGCATTTCCCCCTCTTCAATTTTCTGTAAGAGTTTGAGGAGAATTGATGTTAATTTTTCTTTAAATGTTTGGTAGAATTCACTAGTGAAACCATATGGTCCTGGGCTTTCTTTGTTGGAAGGTATTTGATTACTAGTTCAATCTCCATGATTAGTTATATGTTTACTCAGATTTTCTATGTCTTCATAATTCAGTCTGATAGATGTATTTTTAGGACTTTGTCCATTTCATTTAGATCATCACCATTGTTGAAGTACAATTGTTCATGGCATTCTTTTATAATGCTTTTTATTTTAATAAAATTTGTTGAGAGCTACCTTCTTTCATTTCTTATTTGAGTCTTTTCTCTTTTTCTATTAATTTAGCCAAAGTTTTGTCCATTTTGTTAATCTTCTGAAAGAATCAGCTATTTTTTTCCTGATTTTCTTTACTGTTTCCCTATTTTCTGTTCCATTAATTTCTGCTGTAATCTTTATTATCTCCTTCCTCCTGTTAGCTTTGAATTTAGTTAGCTCTTTTTTTCTCCTAGTTCTGAATTTCAATTTAATGTACACATTTATAGCTATAAATTTTCCTCTTAGCACTGCTTTGGGTGTCATGAATTTTTATTTGTTAAACGCAGAAACACTACTTATAAAAGTTTTGTGACTTTTGACTTACGTCTTCTCTCATTCCTTCCCGCTTTCTCACTCCAGTGAAACCAGGTGCCAAACTGTGAGCTGCTCTCTAGAGGTCAGAAAAAAAGAAACAGCAATCTTAGGCCAACAATTAATGAGGAAATGACTCCTGTCAACAACTACTTGAATGAACTTAAACATAGATCAACTCCCAGTTGAGTTTTAAGATAAATGCAGGCCTGGCCCACATCTTGGTTGAAGCCCTGTAAGAAATCAGAACCAAAGGACCCTGCTGAGCCGTGGTTGGATTCTCGACTCACAGATAGTCTGAAATAACAATTGTTTGTTGCTTTAAGCCATTATACTTTGGGATAATTTGTTATGTGACAATACACAGAAGAACTGTACAGAAAAGATCTTCACGACCAAGATAATCATGATGGTGTGATCACTCACCTAGAGCCAGACATCCTAGAATTTGAAGTCAAGTGGGCCTTAGAAAGCATCACTATGAACAAAGCTAGTGGAGGTGATGGAATTCCAGTTGAGCTATTTCAAATCCTGAAAGATGATGCTGTGAATGTGCTGCACTCAATATGCCAGCAAATTTAGAATACTCAGCAATGGCCACAGGACTGGAAAAGGTCAGTTTTCATTCCAATTCCAAAGAAAGGCAATGCCAAAAAATGCTCAAACTACCACACAGTTGCACTAATCTCACACACTAGTAAAGTAATGCTCAAAATTCTCCAAGCTGGGCTTCAGCAATACATGAACTGTGAACTTCCAGATGTTCAAGCTGGTTTTAGAAAAGGCAGAGGAACCAGAGATCAAGTTGCCAACATCCTCTGGATCATGGAAAAAGCAAGACAGTTCCAGAAAAACATCTATTTCTGCTTTATTGACTATGCCAAAGCCTTTGACTGTGTGGATCACAAGAAACTGTGGAAAATTCTAAAAGATATGGGAATACCAGACCACCTGACCTGCCTCTTGAGAAACCTATATGCAGGTCAGGAAGCAATAGTTAGAACTGGACATGGAACAACAGACTGGTTCCAAATAGGAAAAGGAGTATGTCAAGGCTGTATATTGTCACTCTGCTTATTTAACTTATATGCAGAGTACATCATGAGAAATGCTGGGCTGGAAAAACACAAGCTGGAATCAAGATTGCTGGGAGAAATATCAATAACCTCAGCTATGCAGATGACACCACCCTTATGGCAGAAAGTGAAGAAGAACTAATAAGCCTCTTGATGAAAGTGAAAGAGAAGAGTGAAAAAAGTTGGCTTAAAGCTCAGCATTCAGAAAATGAAGATCATGGCATCTGGTTCCATCACTTCAAGGGAAATAGATGGGGAAACAATGGAAACAGTGTCAGACTTTATTTTGGGGGGTTCCAAAATCACTGTAGATGGTGACTGCAGCCATGAAATTAAAAGATGCTTACTCCTTGAAAGGAAAGTTATGACCACTAGACAGCATATTCAAAAGCAGAGACATTACTTTGCCAACTAAGGTCCGTCTAGTCAAGGCTATGTTTTTTTCCAGTGGTCAGGTATGGATGCGAGAGTTGGACTGTGAAGAAAGCTGAGTGCCAAAGAATTGATGCTTTTGAACTGTGGTGTTCGAGAAGACTCTTGAGAGTCCCTTGGACTGCAAGGAGATCCAACCAGTCCATTCTGAAGGAGATCAACCCTGGGATTTCTTTGGAAGGACTGATGCTGAAGCTAAAACTCCAGTACTTTGGCCACCTCATGCGAAGAGCTGACCTATTGGAAAAGACCCTCATGCTGGGAAGGACTGGGGGCAGGAGGAGAAGGGGATGACAGAGGATGAGATGGCTGGATGGCATCACCGACTTGATGGACATGAGTTTGAGTAAACTCTGGGAGTTGGTGGACAGGGAGGCCTGGCGTGCTGCAATTCATGGGGTCGCAAAGAGTCAGACACAACTGAGCGACTGAACTAAACTGAGCTGAATAGGTAACTAACTGTGACTTAACATTTTCTTTAGATCTACTAGTGTAGTCTACGTGGCTTTCCTTCTATACATGCTTTTCACAGTCTTGAAAAATGTCCCTTAAGCGTACATCTGATATGTGGGTTACTCAGGGACATGAATTAGAGAATCTGCCATAAAATTCAATTATGTAAATGACAGTATAGATACAACAAAGAATGCCTTTTGATTAGGCATTTTATTGGTCATAAAGCAAATATATTTGTAAGACTTTTGTTGAAACTGCTGGAGAAGTTACTTCTGAGAGATTCAGCAAGTAGAAACTGAATCTTACAATATTTTGGTGTTTAAAATGTGCTCCTTTCAACTTAGTGAACATATAAATGGCTTATATAGTATCATTCTTAAGTTGTTGTACATATTGATTACACTAATTATGACGTACTAATCAATGGGAGGTTCCATGGTTATTCAAGAAGAGGTTCACCATGGAGACCAGATTTGTGGTTCACAAGGGGGAGGGCATTGGGGGAAGGATGGAATGGGAGGTTGGGGTTAGCAGACTTATGCTTTTATATATAGAAGTGATAAACAACAAGGTCCTATTGTGTAGCACAGGGAACTGTACTCAATAGCCTTTGATAAATCACAATGGAAAAGAATATGGAATACATGTATATGTATAGCTTAGTCCCTTTGCTGCTCACCTTAAACTATCACAACATTGTTAATTGGCTATAACCCCCAAACAAAATAAACAGTTAAAATACGTATATTATAAAGTATCCAAAAATGAATGTATTTATATGTATAACTTTGTTATACAGAAGAAATTAATACAACATTGTAAATCAACTATGCTTTGATTAAAAAAATAAGAAAAAGATGAGGTTCACAAATATATCTACAGACAGAGATTTGTTCACAGTAAAATGCTAGCTGAAAAAGGCAGATTGATTGTAGTTTTGCTATCATAAACACCACTGTGATGAACATCTTCGTAGCAGGAGACCAATGTCTCAGCTCAAAGACAGATTCAGAGGAATTCAGGATGTTAATTTCATCCAGAAACCCCCAGACACACCAATAAATAATGTTTAACAAAATATCTGAGCACCCTGGGGTTCCACCAGGTTGACACATGAGAAAATGAGCCATCAGGGTGATTATTTACTTATAATGAATTCCTGGCAGTAAAATTACAGGGTCCAATATGACATTTTTAAGGGTTATGTCTCAGTTTAATCCTTTTGAGCATTCCCAGTGACCATGATAATGGATTTTATCCTCATCTCCAGTGTCTGCTAGTCTTCTTTGGTGGCTCAATGATAAAGAACCTGCCATTCAGGAGACCCCGGTTTGATCCCTGGTTCAGGAAGATCCCCTGGAGAAGGAAATGGCAACCCACTCCAGTATTCTTGCCTGGAGAATCCCATGGACAGAGGAGCCTGCTGGGCAACAGTCCAGTGGGATTGCCAAAGAGTCCATTGGACTGAGCGACTAACACTTTCTCCTTTTTCAGGGTCTGCCTGAACCTTTGCAAATCACTAATGCAGACTCCGGAGGAGGGTCTTAGGAAACCTCTTGTCTCCAGGCTCCCTACTCTCCTACCTAATGGAGAGGTTGACTGACTGAGCCTCCATCATTCCTGCTCCTCTGCTAAGTCCACTGCTAGACAGTACTTTTTTTTTTTTCTAACATTATATTGATGAGTTCTGCATAGAATGTATGTTTACCAGAGACGATTCTTTGGTTAAAATCCACACAATTTTCCCTGTGTGTTAAACAGAACACGACTGTTTATATTCAGAGGGAAACTAACCTGACTTTATCTGTAACTTAATTACCATGAAGTCCCATGTGTGGTCTGCAGAGCTGCATAAATTAATAATGCTGGAATTGCAGAGTTCACCTGCCGGGATCCTTGCTGCGCCTTTCTCCCAAGAACCTGGTGAGCAAACAGGCTTTGCATTAACAGACCTTCTCGGAGTGGACTTTCTCCCTGAGGCATTTCCCACCTCCTCCCTGCTCCCAATCCACCCCCCCTCCCTCCCCGCCTCTTTTCATTGTTCCTTTTACTCTCCTTGGAAGCCGTCGCTGGCATCTTATAGCTACTGTTTCTCCTCGGGTGCCTGTTGAAATACCCCACTAATATTTCTCCATTCTAATGCGAGCCGCCTATAGCACAACGTCTTGTTGGCCTGCCTTCACAGGGTGCAGTACAGAGCCGCTCCATTACTCCGGCGTCCATCAGGATCCTAAGCCGCAAAGCTTTCTCAGTGCAGCTCCGGACGGGGCCGCCTTTGGGCTGGAAGGCGGGGAGCGGCAGAACTTTTCCCCAGCGTGGCGGAAAATCACACCGGGGTCCTCGGGTCTCCTCCGCGTGGGCTCAGAGTCACTGCCTCGATTTTAACGAGAGGCGGTGATTGAAGGAAGGGAAATTTTCTTTGGCGAAATGATTTAGTCGGAGAGATTGCCCGAGCCCATTAGGGAAAGGATTCCAATATGTGCTTAATTTTCTTCGGAGGATTTACTAATGATTGGTGGGAGGCCCGGCTCTTATTTATTACTTACTTTTCTTGATAATGAAAAAGAGACCATATGTTGGGTGTGCTCCTTGCTGATAAAACTCAGTTGCAGTAATGACTGGCAAGTATGTATATTTTGTACCCTGTGCTGTTACAAGGGAACTCCCAAACTCTATTTAAGAAACTTGCAGCCTTTGAAGCTAGTACCACTTGGCCTTCGAGGTTAATGCTATTATCAGCGAAACGTGAGGTGGTAAGTGTTTTATTATGTTTTAGAAGAATTTTGAACATTTCTTACCTCACTAGGAACATCAAAATAAATTCCAGACGGGTTAAAGAGTTAAATATTGAAAAAAATCTTAAGTGTTAGAAAATCTGGAAGAAAATAGATGTAAATGTTTATCCAGCCTCCCAAAGGGGAGAATTTTCTAAGCTTACAATTGATGGAATAAATCACCAAGGATGCGATGGATAGATCTGACTACATAAAAATTTAAAACCTTTATACATCCAAAAAAAAATCACCAAGATTAAAAAGCCATCAATAAAACTGAGATAATGTTGCAGGAAGTTTAACAAACAGTAAGGTTTTAATAAATATAAAACTCACATAAATTTGGAAATACAAATACTAGGATCCTAGCAGATATGCAGAGAACACAAATAGGTCAGAGACAGATATGAAGTATGCTGATGAATAATTGCAGATTTTTAAAAACTTTCCTAAGTAACCAAATAAATGTAAATAAAAGTATAGTGAGGGATTATTTCTTCTTTCAAAATCTCTCTATCAAATTATGTTTTCTAAAATGAAAGAATAAAACCTAGTGTTGAGGAGGGTGTAGTAAGATGAGTGATTCAATCAGTCATTCATTCCTTCAATCAATCAATCATTCATTGATTTGGAGAAAATGAACAGATAACTTTCACGTTAAAAAGTCCTTTAAAATAAAACCACATTAAAAACGATTTTAAATCATGAAACTTTAGAGTGGTTTAAAAATGTTCTTAAGTAAAATTTTTTTCTTTTAATCTTTTCTTGAACGAAAAGTGAAGTCGCTCAGTCATGTCCGACTCCTTGCCACCCCATGGACTGTAGCTTACCATGCTCCTCTGTCCATGGGATTTTCCAGGCAAGAGTCCTGGAGTGGGTTGCCATTTCCTTCTCCTGAGGATCTTCCTGACCCAGGGATCAAACCCAGGTCTCCTGCCTTGTAAGCAGACACTTTACTGTCTGAGCCACCTCTTTCCTAGGTTTTCTAAATTTTCGATAATAACCACTTATTGCTTTTAATCTGAGGTTAATCCAAGCCAGAGTCAGCGGTGTGGCGCCCCGGAGGCCCAGCCACCTCCTTTGTTTTTTTGTGTGTGTGTTTTGTTTTCATTGCTTGTTTTTTTCTTTTCTGCTACTGCTCGCTCTCATAATGAGCAGATTCGGTTTTCTCTTTCTTGGAATCCTAGCCCTGAGCATTTACACGTGGTCCCATAACCTCCTTTCCTGCCATTAGTTTGTGAGTCTTTTCTGACAAACTTAAGTCCTTGTGTTGCCTACATCCTTGGCCAATACTCTTTCTCCTTCCAATCTGAGTGCTTTTTCTCAAAAGCGAAAGGGCAAGTGTTAGTCTCTCAGCCATGTCTGACTCTTCCCAACCCCGTGAACTGTAGCCCGCCAGTCTCTTCTGCCCACGGAATCCTGGAGCGGGTGGCCATGCCCTCCTCCAGGGGACCTTCCCGACCCAGGGATGGAACCTGGGTCTCCTGCGCTGCAGGCAGCACTTCACTGTCTGAGCCACCAGAGAAGCCCATAAACCTACCTTTAACCACAGCTTCTTTCTCTATGAACTTTCTCACTTTTACTGTGAAGGCTTATTCTCTCTGAGCCTCAGTTTCCTCTTCTGCTAATTGGGCACAATAATAATATCTACTATACAGAGTAATTTACATTACCCTGAGAATTTACTTAAATGACAAAATGGAAGGAAACATTCTTTGCAAGCCCTACTGCTCTAGGCCAATATCATTGCTGTTCTGAATGCTCTTGTTTACCCCATCTGTATTCGAATCTTGGAATTGTAATCAGAGATATTTTCTGTCTGGACTCTTGATGAACTGTCTCCTCTGCACACCCAGCCTCTATCGGAAGGAGGGCCACCTGGCTTCTGTCTTCATCCGGGAGAGCCTGGAGAGGAGAAGGTCTTTGCAACTTTGGGGAAAGTTTGATTCAATGTTCTGTTCCCGGAGCTGCCTCTGCTGGTGTGGATGGAGGAAGATGAGACAGGACCGGAGCACTTGTAGAGGAGAATGGTGATTCCCAGGCCCCAGGGCAGGAGGGTGGAGGGTTCTACCTTTGCTTCTTAGTCTCCTTACTTGTCCTACGTCAGAAGAACCTTGTCAGTTCATCTTCTCATGGAGTGATGGATTGATGGATTGCTCTTCACTGAGGGCCCACCCCAATTCATCAGGCATTCTCTCATGCCAGGTGCTGAACTCAGAGATCAGGAAGGCAGGCCTGATCGTCAGGAACCTACAAGCCAGGGAGAAGCCCTGACCTGTTAACAGAGGTGAGTTAGACCTGTCTCCCTTCCATATCCTGCATGGGAGCAACTTAAATGTCCATCAGCAGAGGAATGGATAAAGAAGATATGGCACATGTATACGATGGACTATTTGTTGTTGTTCACTCAGTCGTGTCCGACTCTTTGTGACCCTATGGACTACAGCACACCAGGCTTCCCTGACCTTCACCATCTCCCGGAGTTTGCTCAAACTCATGTCCATTGAGTCGGGGATGCCATCCAAACATCTCATCCTCTGTCGTCCCCTTCTCCACTTGCCTTCAATCTTTCCCAGCATCAGAATCTTTTCCAGTGAGTCAGCTCTTCATATCAGGTATTACTCAGCCATAAAAGAAATGAAACTGTGCCATTTGCAGAGATGTGAATGGACTCAGAGACTGTCATACACAGTGTAGTAAGTCAGAAAGAGAAAAACAAATATTGTATATCAATGGATGTATGTGCAGTCTAGAAAAATGGTATGGATGAACCTATTTTCAAAGCAGAAATAGAGAGGCTGGTGTAGAGAACAAACATACGGACATCAGGGGGTGGGGACAGGATGAACTGGGCAATTGGGGTTGATGTATGTATGCTGTGCATGCCACGTTGCTCAGTCGTGCCCAACTCTTTGTGACCTTATGGACAGTAGCCTGCCAGGATGCTCGGTCCATGGGATTCTCCAGGCAAGAATGTTGGAGTGGGTTAGCATGCCCTCCTCTAGGAGATCTTCCCTACCTAGGGATTAAACCTGTGTCTCTTACATCTCATACATTGGCAGGTGGGTTCCATACCACTAGTACCCCCTGGGAAGATGTGAAGATATGTGAAGTAGGTGCCTGGTGAGGGCCTACTGTCTAGCCCTCATGGGGAAAAATATAAGGTGCAGTCTGTACCTAAGTTAACCTTCAAAATGCATTCCAGGATATATTAGGTGCAGACGAACACTGTTTGATTCCACTTATACGAGTTACCTCAAATTTATAGAGTCAGAGGTACATTAGCAGATGCCACGGGCTGAGGGCTGGGGACTTGGTGTTTAATGGAGACAGTTTCAATTTAGGAAGGTGAAAACTTTGGGAGAAGGATGATGGTGAGAGATCCACAACAATGTGACTATACTTTGTGTTACTGGTCTGGACTGTTAAATATGGTTAAAATAGTATGTTTTATATTATGTGACTTTTACCATAATAAAAACAGAAAATAAAAATTCTTTTAAAAATTTTAAAAAGAAAAAAAGGGGGCGGGTGACAGAGAGAGATTCCATTCGGTGGGGAAAGTACACTAAGCCCTGGAGGAGGGGGACTGCAGCATCAGATGATGCTGAGGACTCGGGTGTCTGGGAGAAATGAGCTTGAAGTTGCAGAGGGTGGGGTTGGCAGGGGCTGGCCACTGGGGATCATGTTTATCTTGAAACTATAAGCCCACAATCTGTTGTTCAAAAACCTTGGGGCCACATGTGCTGTTGGAGTTAGAATTTTCTGGATTTTAGAGTGTAATACGGTAATTATATTGCATAAATCATACATATTCCCAGTGGGCCTGGGGCAGTGCCCTGTGATAATCCTATTCGTTATTTTAACACTGAATAGTCACACCCAAGAAAGAAAGAACATAGATCAAGTTTTGCTGCCAAATATGTATGAATAAACTTTGAATTTCAGAGATGATTGAATTTTGAAATCAAGGATGAGAAGGGTAGTAGGTTTGTTTATTTGTTTAAATACTGAGGGCAATAGGTGGCCATTAAAAGACTGCAGGCTTCCCAAGTGGTACAGAGAATCTGCCTGCCAGTGCAGGAGATGTAAGAGACACAGTTTCTGTCCTTGAGTCAGGAAGACCCCCTGGAAAAGGAAATGACAACCCACTCCAGTACTCTTGCTTGGAGAATCCTGGGGACTGAGGAACCTGGTGGTCTACAGTCCATGGGGTCACCAAGAGTTGGACACGATTGAGTGACCAACCGGCCAAAAGGCATGCCAAAGACTCTGCACAGGTCAGTGTTATAACCTTAATGATTGGATGACGGGGAAATGTGCATGCAGCCTCTGTAGAGGGTGAACTGGAGGGGAGGCCAAGGGAATCTGATTTTCCCTGGCACTCTTCTCCTGACCCTGTTGCTCTCTTTGAACCTCCTCTCGTCACTTCCTTCTATCTCTTCCTGGTTCTTGCTGTCCAGGACATCTGTGTCTCAAACCAGGGGGTTGACTTCTCATGTGCTGGTCCTCCCTCCTGGCGCTGGGGTCGGGGGTGGGGGGCTGTGAGTCTCCATTCCTCTTAAGCCCCATTTGCTCCACAGTCATCCCCTGCTTATACAGGAAGTCCCTGTCCTTTCTTTTTCAGAGTTCACACTTGTCTTTCATCTGCCAGTCATCTTCCTTTAGCATTCAGAACTTCAGCATCCCATAAAAGAGCTACGAGGTCATTTATAGGTGAGGAAGCAGTGTTCTAGAGCAGGGTGGGACAGAGCAAGTTGACCATCCAAGATGGTTCTAGAGCCCAGAGACTATGGACTGAATGCATGTGTCCCTTCGAAATCCACATGTTGAAGCCTAGTCTCCAAGGGGATGGTATTTGGAGGAGGGGTCTTTGGGGGGTAATTATGTCCTGGGGGTGGAGCCCTCACGTATGGGATTAGTGCCCTTTATAAGAAGAGCCATGAGAGAGAGGATTATCCCCTCTGCCTTGTGAGGAAGACAGCCATCTGCAAACTAGGACATGGGTTCTCACCAGAAGGACCATGCTGGCACCCTGATCTCAGACTTCCAGCTTCTACAACTGTGAGAAGCAACGCCTGCTGTTTAAGCCACAAGCCTGTGGCAGTTGATGATGGCAACCTGAGCTCACAGCACCCCAGGCCTCCGTGGCCCTCTCCTAGAGTCCCCTTCTCTGCACCGCGCTGTTCATGAGCTGTGCCTTTCTAGGCTGCCTTTCCACTTTGACGATTTCGCTTTTCCTTGTGATGGTTTCCTGTTCTCCTTTCTGGGTAATTTGATGTCTATGTGGGGTGCTTTTGGTTTTATTTTATTCTTCATGATGCCTGACAAGATGCCAAAGAAATAATGGTTTAGATTCTAGGCTAACCTTTTTACAGTTGATCTTTCTAGCATTTGTTAGCTGGAGCCACTATTTCATTCTCATCCAGTGACATTTCTGATATACAACAGTATGTTGCTGCTGCCGAGTCACTTCAGTCATGTCCGACTCTGTGTGACCCCACAGACGGCCGCCCACCAGGCTCCTCTGTCCACAGGATTCTCCGGGCAAGAATACTGGAGTGGGTTGACATTTCTTTCTCCATATAACAGTGTAGTTATTACTGTTCTAGGAAAATTATTTAACAACTGCTAGTTGCATTTTACTAGCGAAAGAGAGGAAAGTTTAGCATAATAGGAACTGAAGATTGAGGAAATGCTACAGAGCTCTGAATTCTTTATCAACTTATGATGCTGAATCTTTTCTCCCCTGGCAATGAAAAGGAGAAAGCTAGGGAAGAAGCTTGTGTGATACTTCTAAAATAGCACATCACCAACTTTCCTGGTGGTCCAGGGGTTAATATTTTGTGCTTCCAGTGCAGGAGGCAAAGGTTCAATCCCTGGTCAGGGGACTAAGATCCCACATGCTGCACAGTGCCACCAAAGAAATTATAAATAAATCAATAAATAAAATAACACATCACCTAAAGACGTGGCTTGGTGGATAAAGAACCAGCTTGCCAATGTAGGGCATTGGGGTTTGATCCCTGAGTCAGGAAGATCCCTGGTAGGGAGGAAATGACAACCTACCCCAGTATTCTCGCCTGGAAAATCCCACGGATAGAGAAACCTGGCAGGCTGCAGTCCGTGTGGTTGTATAGAGTCAGATGTAACTGACCCACTGAAGCATGCACACAGAAGACCATTATGTAAATAAGATATCGCCTTTGGCCAAATATTTTACTGAGCATTCAGTTACTAGAAAAGAAGCTAAGAAGAGAAAAGAGAGAAATATTAATCTATGAGCAGAGTTCAAATGCCCTAAGTCATGTACTTTTTTTTTTTCAGCAATTTCATTTTCCTTTGTCCCTGAATTTTCCCTCACAGTGGGAAAAGGAATTCCTCCCACAATGCTTTGCAACAGGCACACATGAACTCTTCTTAAACACATTTCAGGTGATCTATAAATAGCTCAACAGAACAGCAGGGCACAGTTGCTGGGAGTCAGGGAAGCAAGGCAGAAGTCTGAGATCAGCAAAGCCTGCTGGAACATTCCAGGAGTGAGTCTGATTCAGTTAGGTCTGGTGATCTCGTGTCGGTTCTGACTGTTAGGGATTTTCTGGTCTGGCCGCTGGGGCTTGCCAAATGCCCAAGTCATGATCACAGCTGGTTCCTCTGAGGAAAGGGAAGTTGTTGTTCAGTCACTCAGTCGTCTCCAACTGTTAGTGACCCCATGGAATGCAGCACGCCAGGCTTCCCTGTCCTTTACCACCTCCCATAGTTTGCTGAAATTCATGTTCATCAAGTCGGTGATACCATCCAACCATCTCATCCTTTGTTTCCCTCTTCTCCTGCCTTCAATCTTTCCCAGCATCAGGGTCTTTTCCAATAAGCTGGCTCTTCGCATCAGGTGACCAAAGTATTGGAGCTTCAGCTTCAGCATCAGTCCTTCCAGTGAAAATTCCGGGTTGATCTCCTTTAGGATGGACTGGTTTTCATTCCAGTCTCAAAGAAGGGCAATGCCAAAGAATGTTCAAACTACTGTACAATTGCACTCATTTCACATGCTAGTAAGGTAATGCTCAAAATCCTTCAAGCTAGGCTTCACCAGTTAGTGAACTTCCAGATGTACAAGCTGGATTTAGAAAAGGCAGAGGAAAGAGAAGAGCTGGATCTTAGCTCTGCTACTGCTGCTGCTAAGTCACTCCAGTCGTGTCCTGCTCTGTGCAACTCCATAGACGGCAGCGTCCCTGGGGTTCTCCAGGCAAGAACACTGGAGTGGGTTGCCATTTCCTTCTCCAATGCATGAAAGTGAAAAGTCAAAGTGAAGTCACTCAGTCATGTCTGATTCTTTGCGACCCCGTGGACTGCAGCCTACCAGGCTCCTCTGTCCATGGGATTTTCCAGGTAAGAGTACTGGAGTGAGTTGCCAAACTTGTGACCTTGGGCTTGTAACTATTTCTTCCAGCCAAATTCCGTCACATGGCAAACTGATACAACTGACTGAAAAGACTGTTGCAGAGTCGAAACAGATTCTATGAGCTTCCCTGGTGTCTCAGTGGTAAAGAATTCTCCCACCAATGCAGGAGACACAGGTTCGATCCCTGGTCTAGGAAGATCCCACATGCCACAGAGAAACTAAAAGAGTGTGTCACAACTATTGAGCTTGTGCTCTACAGCCTGGGATCGGAAACTACTGAAGCCAATGTACACTGGAGCCTGAGCTCTGCAGCAAGAGAGGCCACTGCAGTGAGGAGCCTGGATGCTGCAGAGTGGGCCCCACTCACTGCAGCTGGAGACAAGCCTGAGGGCGGCAGCAGAGACCCACCACAGTGAAAGATACGCTAGGAAACACGTCAGTCAGTCAGTTCAGTCGCTCAGTCGTGTCCGACTGTTTGCGACCCCATGAATCGCAGCACGCCAGGCCTCCCTGTCCATCACCATCTCCCGGAGTTCACTCAGACTCACGTCCATCGAGTTGGTGATGCTATCCAGCCACCTCATCCTCGGTTGTCCCCTTCTCCTCCTGCCCTCAATCCCTCCCAGCATCAGAGTCTTTTCCAATGAGTCAACTCTTCGCATGAGGTGGCCAAAGTACTGCAGTTTCAGCTTTAGCATCATTCCTTCCAAAGAAATCCCAGGGCTGATCTCCTTCAGAATGGACTGGTTGGGTCTCCTTGCAGTCCAAGGGACTCTCAAGAGTCTTCTCCAGCACCACAGTTCAAAAGCATTAATTCTTCGGTGCTCAGCTTTCTTCACAGTCCAACTCTCACATCCATACATGACCACAGGAAAAACCACAGCCTTGACTAGACCGATTTCTGTTGGCAAAGTAATGTCTCTGCTTTTGAATATGCTATCTAGGTTGGTCATAACTTTCCTTCCAAGGAGTAAGCGTCTTTTAATTTCATGGCTGCAGTCACCATCTGAAGTGATTTTGGAACCTCCCAAAAAATAAAGTCTGACACTGTTTCCACTGTTTCCCCATCTATTTCCCATGAAGTGATGGGACCAGATGCCATGATCTTTGTTTTCTGAATATTGAGCTTTAAGCCAACTTTTTCACTCTCCTCTTTCACCTTCATCTAGAGGCCCTTTAGTTCCTCTTCACTTTCTGCCATAAGGGTGGTGTCATCTGCATATCTGAGGTTATTGATAGTTCTCTTGGCAATCTTGATTCCAGCTTGTGTTTCTTCCAGTCCAGCGTTTCTCATGATGTACTCTGCATAGAAGTTAAATAAGCAGGGTGACAATATACAGCCTTGACGTACTCCTTTTCCTATTTGGAACCAGTCTGTTGTTCAAGCTGGTTTTAGAAAAGGCAGAGGAACCAGAGATCAAGTTGCCAACATCTGCTGGATTATCGAAAAAGCAAGAGAGTTCCAGAAAAACATCTATTTCTGCTTTATTGACTATGCCAAAGCCTTTAACTGTGTAGATCACAATAAACTTTGGAAAATTCTGAAAGAGATGGGAATACCAGACCACCTGACCTGCCTCTTGAGAAACCTGTATGCAGGTCAGGAAGCAACAGTTAGAACTGGACATGGAACAACAGACTGGTTCCAAATAGGAAATAAATAAATACGTAAAAATTATAGGGGACAAATGGGGAAATGGATACTATGGAAGCACCATGTGGCACAAGCACAGAGATGCTCAACAGATGTTGGTCTAACAAGGCAGCATGACGTAGTGATAAAAGCGTGGTGTTTGGACTCATGCACCTGGGTTCAAATCCTGCTCCCTCATTTACCTAAGAGGTAAATCTGAGTTAAGTTACTTAGCTTTTCCAAGACTCAGTTTCTACATCTGCAAAATGATGATAATTGGTGAAGTAAACAGTGCCAAGGGTTTACCATTATTTACTAAACCAATATTTGTGAAGTTCATATTGTCAACTAAGCACGGCTCTGGCCACTGGGCATAGAATAGTGCGTGATGCTTATTTCTTGCCCTCAGGTGCTCAGCTCTCAATCTTGGAGAAGGATAATTGAGCAAACAGTTATATTATAGTGATAAGCCCCCTGCTGGGTCATGGCAAGGTTCACGTGGGAACAACTATTGGGGAACCCAATCCAGAGTCTGGGGGTTATAGAGAGATTAGAAGCAATTGCTCAGATAGAACCTGAAAAAAGTGGATAAGTTGGCTAGTTGAAGTGTGACTAGGAAGAGTTTTTATGCAAATGCATCATCTAAAAATGCTGTGTATTTCTCATTTAATCCTCATGATGACCCTAAGAAGTTCCTGTTATCACCCCAATTTTAAGGGTGAGGAAACTAAAGGTTAAAGTACCATGTTCTGATTTATTCTAGAATGTTCCTTTAGAAGGTTTCATGGAGCTCATGACAATTCTTTCTTTTACAAGTGCCTTCACTTCACTCTCAAAATGCACACAGTGGGGTCACTAACAATGGGTTTCTGCTTTGCGTGTGCGTGTGTGTGCTCATTTGTGTCTGATGCTTTGTGACCCTATGGACTATAGCCTGTCAGGCTCCTCTGTCCATGGGATTTCCCAGGCAAGAATACTGGAATGAGCTGCCGTTTCTTCCTCTGGGGGATTTTCTTGACCCGGGGATCGAACCTGCATCTCTTGCATCTCCTGCACCGGCAGGTGGATTCTTTACCACTGGCTCCACCTGGAAGCCCTCTGTCTTATATACCCATTCCTGTCATTTAGATCAGGGATGGACACCTGACCAAGGTTTAACTACCTACGTTATCTTGCCATTCTGTAACGCAAGTGCTATTTACACTCAAATCATTTTCAGGAAACATGGAGGTTGGCTTTACACATAACCTCAAAAATTAACATCCTCAAAATACCATGCACCATGCCCAGAACACAACAGATAAAAATGATGGTTGGTTTTTTTCCCCTTATATTCTTTGTTCAGGTGATTATGCAAACAACACCCTGAATTCAACCTGACACCAGCACGGTCAGCATATTAGGATTGTGTCTTTCCTCACTTAGATTCCCAACTCAGATTTTAACCTCACATTACAAATTACTCTCCCAAAGCACTTCCTCCTTTATTCTGTTTGCTTACAACTATTTTATTAACTGACAGCTTCTAGAATGTCAATGGAAGTTCCAAATAATTGTATCTTGTCCATTTTCTTGTACAGCAAGGAAAGGGTGAGAAAGAAATTTATTTGACCAGGAAAATAACAAGCCACTCAGCAATGCAAATTGAAGAAAACTAAATTATACTTGAACTAAATTAATCAATATGAATTAGACTGATATTTAAACTGTTTTCTTTATATGAATTTTATTATAGTCACTCTAAACAGCCTGCTCTATAGGATGCAAAGTGGCTCATGAATAAAGCCAGAATGCCGAAAAATAACAATAATAACAACAGCTGTGCACTGTGCAGAATCTGAGCTTTAGCTCCAGTATGATTTTCCCTCTTTGCTGATTGAATATTGCCATACTTAAGTGTGGGCAAAGGATTTGAAGAGGATGAACCTTCAGACATTGAGCAAGTGAAGGATTAAGTACCCAGGTAAGATTAGAAGGGATGGGGCAAGTTATTGGCTCTCAGTTTGCATGGAAACTGCCTTTCCTTTGCAGCTCACTCAGCTCCAGTACTCTGAGCATGCTCTGTTGCATCTTGCTCTCAGCAAAGCTGTGTGTTAACTCCAAACTCCCAGAGGCAGCCATGCAGCTGGCTCTGCAGTCTCTAGCCTAGGTTCCTTGCCAGTCCTAAGACAACTGGGTTAATCCACATCAGGGTGACCACAGCCCAGCCCAAATGAAGCAAGCTAATCAGTCACTCTCTTAAGTGGTCTTAAGACAGTGCACCTGTGTGCTAAGTCACTTCAGTCGTGTCTGACTCTTTGTGACCCTGTGGACAGGAGCATGCAGGCTCTTCTGTGCATGGGATCCTCCAGGCAAGAATACTGGAGTGGGTTGCCTTTCCCTCCTCCAGGGGATCTTTCCAACCCAGGGATTGAATTCACATCTCCTGTGGCTCCTGCATTGCAGGCCAATTCTTTACTACTGAACCACGGGGGCAGTCCCTTGATACAGTGAAACATCTGCAAATCCCTAAATGGACTTCAGACCACTGGAGAGCTAGGTGCAAAGTCCATCCGACCATCCCCTTCAGACCCACATCCTTGTAGCTCCCCCGGAATAATAGTGCAATAGCCCCTTCTGCTGGGGGAATGCATAAGGTTCATATCACTTTGATTTTGAGATTCAAGCTGTCTACAGCACCCACCATATCCACATTAGCAGAAGAGCCAATATCCCTTCCTCTCGTATCTTGAATTATCCTGGGGAATTCTCTGCTAGTCCAGGGGTTAAGACTCCGTGCTTTCACTGCCATGGATGGTCCTGGTTCAGTCCCTGGTTGGGGAACCAGGATCCCGTAAGCCACATGGCATGGCTAAAAAGAGAATTATCCTAGAAGCTTGAGGTTTACTCAGCCCCAAAGGTCCAGTCCTGCCCCAAAATTGTTCTTGGAGAGAAAACGTGACAATCTGTAAATGCTTTCTCAGCCCCTGTTTTCTTCTACTGTTACCTTTGTAGCTATCATGTGGCTTGCAACATGAAGAGAGAAGATCACGTTCAGCTCTGTGTCCTCCAGGCCTCACACTTTTCTTCCTGAATATCTTGTGCTACTCTGGACATCAGACCAGTCCACCTGCTGACAGGAGGTGCACGAGAGGAAAGGGAAACCCTCCCCAGAGTGTTATACGTGCTCCTGGGAATTTAACGGGATGCTGGACATAGCCCTTTTGTAGCATTTGAGGAAGCACCTTTCTGCCTCTGCAGAATTACGTCAGCCAAGGACTCTCCGAGCCGCACTGCCATAGCCTCGACATTATAACCCTTGGTCCTCTCACATGAGGGCGCTGGCTGGTCCCCGGGATGCTGTGCAATAGACAGTCTAGAGTCCCATGGCCTCAGGGGCCCTGAAACCATCCCCCTTCTACCTTCATGAGTCTGCCACTGAAGTCCCTGATGCCCTTTGTTCCAAGTCCCCATCCACGTTCTGTTGCAGAATGAATACCACTTTTGAGAGTTAAACTCTATTCAACCACATACCAAAAGTCATGAAAAGAATGATTCCAAATGTAGCGGTCCACGCATGAGAAACGTATGAGGTGACTTCTCTCGGTGTAATTTTATAAATGAGAACACAGCCACCTCGCAAGTTTGACTCTAGCAAGGACACACAGCTGAGCCAGAGCTAGACCTCAGGTCTGCTGGATTCGCAAACAATGAGCCTGTGGGCATGAGGGTTCTGTCGGGCATCATCAGCTGACACCAGGAGAGGAAGGGATGCACCTGCATGCGAAGGCTGGGATTCCAGTGAGCACAGTGAGGACGCCCAGAGGGACCAGGAGAAACATTCAGAGCAGATGGTGGAGATGGGTCCTCTCAGAACCCTCTGTCTCTTTCAGTCCTGACACTTACTTCCTCTTTTTCCCCCTACTATTGTGCATGAAACCAAGATTTCAAGTCCCCGTGATACGCTAGGTAGCATCCGCATCCTTTTAGGCGCCACCATTGATTGGACCACGAGGGCCAGAAGGAGAGCTTCCTGAGAGTCCGGGGCTCAGCAGGCACTGGCCCAGTGTGGTCTCTTTAGCTGATGTTTGACGATGGATACTCATTACCTGTGCTCGTTGCAGCCTCTGCATTCATATCACCTTCACAACTGAGTGTCTACGCACAGATAGTTCTTTGAATAAGGAGATTTACTTATGGGACGTGTAGTAAATATCTGATTAGAGTGCTGCCGATTTGTAGGCTGGCCACTGAGTCCTGCTGAAGATGGGCCTGAGAAGTGTTAGTCATTCAGTTGTGTCCCACTCTTTGTGACCCCAGGATTATAGCCTTTCAGACTCCTCTGTCCGTGGGATTTCCCAGGCAAGAATACTGGAGTGGGTAGCCATTCCCTTCTCCAGGGGATCTTCCTGAGCCAGGGATCAAACCCAGGTCTCCTGCACTGCACTCAGATCACCAGGGAAGCCTTTGGGTGATGGTAATTCATGAGACCAGGTAGACTTTCTCCCTTTAATCTTGCTTGAAAAATAAACCAGCTTGTCAGGGATGCAGACCAAGAAGACACAAGCAGAAGGAGAGAACAAATGGCAAAACCCCGGGGCTGGTGGTGCCTTGCGTTTCAGACAATGACCTGGCCTCCTTTGTGATCCAGTCTCTTTTGCTGACTTTGCCTCCCGACAATAAAGGTTTATTATCTGAGATAGCTTAACACAGTCTCCGTTTCTAGCAAAACCAAAGGAACCCTTTCTGAAGGTCAGGACCTGGCCCTGCTTTGGGGGTGCTGGCTTCTCACTATCAGACAACCTGCCCCTCCTACCCACGCCTGGCCTGGTTCTCTGCTTGGTTCTGGATTCAGTTGGAATCTTTTCTTTCTAGATCTCCCAGTGCTGTTCTTGGCCTCCCTGGCCCTCCTCAACATGGGTCCTGCTGCGTCCTAACAGGGGGACACCGAGTTCAGGGGGCAGGTGCTGCATCACTGGACTGTGAGAAGTAGTAAGCGCACCTCCTTCTACTCTGTCCATTTGTCTTCAGGTTTTGTGTTCACACGGCTTCTTCTGACAGCCTGAGCTTGCTGCTTCCTCCCTGGCGCCACAGCTCTGGAACGGAGGGATCAGCCTCTCTCGCGGATCTGGCTCCCTCTCATTTGTCTGGTGTCTCTCAGGGTCTCAGCTGCCTTCAGGTTTCTCATGGCATCCTTTGGTTTTCCTGAGATCTCTCAAGGGGACCAGCCTCATCAGCAAAAGGAAAATAGTGGAGTCCCCAGTGAGACTGACATTCAAAACTGTGTTGAAGATTTGCAAATCTAGCACATTTAGGAGACTGTGCTCCTGGAGAATGGCTTAACTCTGTGGTTAATTTAAACACAAAACAGGGGACAAAGACTATTTTCTAGAACAATCAGTTCCTCATGGATGAGGAAATTGAAGATCATAAAGGTCAAACCCTTTGCCTAAAGTCACACAGGAAGGTATTTTCAAATCCACTGAAGAACTCTCAAGTCCTGACACCAGTGACATTTCTTCTCAACCAAAGACCCTCCATGAATGTTTTATTGATCGGTACAAGCTACAGACTTAGTCAGTCTGTAAATAACATTTCTCCAAAAGGAGTGAGGGGATGAGTTGTGAGTTTGAACAAATTGTGTGTGGTCTGCAGGTGTTAGAGCCGTACTATACAGGGTGCTCATCTAACTATGCCATGAGACGCTTAGTACCGGACCCGCTTAATAAAGAGTAAAACTGAGACTCAGGAAGATTCATAATAATGAAAATGATGACAGTCATTACTTATTAATGACTTTATGAAGCACATCCTAGTTCCCAGTGATTCACATGTATCACCTCAATCCTGCTCATAGTAACTTTACCAGGTAAACACTATCACTAAGTGAGTTCCCTAAGGACGCACAGCCTGAGTGTGCAGCAGATCCCATCGCCCTGACAGCTGCCTTTGAGCCGAAGCAGATGTTCTTAGGAAAAATCAAATTTCTTTTTAAAAATATGTGGAAATGTTTACTGAGCCAGCATCAAGCATGTAAACACATTTATTGCATTCGTATTCCAGATAAACAAACAAGAATCCCTGAGAGGTGGATGAACCAGGTTTCCTTCATGTCTGTCTCCCTGGACCACTTAGCATGGGAGGGCTTAGCAAGTGTCATTGAATGGGTAAATGAAAGAATAAGTCTATTTTCATTGCTCTGCCATTAACTGCATTGTGATCTTGAGTGATGACTTGGTCTCTCTGAACCTTTACTTCCTATCTGTAAAATACACAGGAAAAAAGAAGGAGGCATGAAGACCTTAAATGCTCAGTTTACCCTTTTTTGGGTGGGGTAGGGTGGGGCTTTGAACCACTGTCCTGGGGCTTCTTGGGAGGAACAATGTAAGCCCTGAGCTACTCCAGCAGAGCTTTCACTTTCACATCAGGTTTTAGGAATCACCACTTAGGAGGCAAGCTGGTCCTAAAAGATGGGAGTCCTGATCTTTACTACTAAAGCTGTTATAATCACGTGGCAAAAGGGACTTTGCAGTTGGAATTAAAGTTACTAATCAACTGACCTTAAAATTAAGAGATTGTTCTGGATTATTCAGATGGGCCAAATATAATTACATGGGCCTTTATAATCAGAGGAAGAAGGCGAAAGAGTCCATGAGAGAGAGAAGGCAAAAAGAGGAGACAAGAGGGAAGAAAGGATGCAGCATCGCAAGGACTAGACCCACCGTTGCTGATTTAAAGACAAGAAGTGGACCGTGAGCCGAGGAGCGGAGGCAGCCTTTCGAAGTTGGGAGCAGCCCCTTGTGACAGCCAGCAGGGAAATGAGAACCCTGCTCCTACAGCTGCATGGAACCAAATTCTGCAGATAACCCGGATGTCAGTGAACATGGAGAACTCACAGACAGATCATTTGAAATTAGGCAACTAAAGGAGCAAAAAGAAAAAAAAGGATGAAAAAGTGTATGTGAATTAATGGACACCATTAAGTAAGCAAACATTCCTATCATGAGAGACCCAAACGAAGAGAAAGAAAAGAGGAAGAAATCCATTCAAAGCAATAATAGCTGCATGCTCAGCTGCTCAGTGTGTCTAACTCCTTTGTGACCCCGTGGACAGTAGCCCCCAGGCTCTTCTGTTCGTGGGATTTCCCAGGCAAGAATACTGGAGTGGTTGCCATTTTCTACTCTAGGAGATCTTCCCGACCCAGGGATTGAATCTGTATCTCCTGCGTCTCTTGCATCGGCAGGTGGGTTCTTTACCACTGAGCCACAAGGGGAGCCCCAATAATAGCTCACCATATCCCAAATCTTGGAAGACATATGGACATCCAGGTACAGGGAGCTCACAGGACTCAAGCAACTGCAAGCCAAAGATTAGTCCAAGACACATTAAAATCAAAATGTTAAAAGAAAGTGTCTAGAAAAAGTGATCCATCACATACAATGGAACCCCCACAGGATCATCAGTAGATTTCTCTGGAGAAGTGAGTTGGCTCCTTGCATCAAGTGGCCGAAGTATTGAAGCTTTAGCTTCAGCATCAGTTCCTCCGATGAATATTCAGCATGGATTTCCTTTAGAATTGACTGATTTGATTTCCTTGCTGTCCAAGGGACTCTCAAGAGTCTTCATCACATTTTATGACGTCAACATCAAATATTGATTTAACCAAAATTGTGGTTTAACAGCTATGTTTGGAGGATGAGGATGACGCATGCATATTGGTGTGTACGTGTCTGTTTTAGTTACAAGGGTAAAATACCCTCATTCCAAAATAGGGAATCGTGGAAAAAGCTGATTGTTGCCCATCAATATATATTCTTTTCTTTCATAGTGAGAGGATTTTAGTCAACAGTGTGGTTATCTAGAATAAAGACCAGGGTTTCCAGCCTTCCTTGTGGGAGCCATGACACCAAGTTCTGGACAATGGGACATAAATGAAATCGATCTGTGCATATTCTGGGTGGTGTCTTCAAGGGGAAGAAAGAGGCTCTTCCATCCCCTTCCCTCCCTCTCCACTGGATGAAATACAGTCATGGCGACAAGCCATCTCGCATCAGGTGAATACGAGTCTTTTTAACTTGGTGCTCTGCCATTTACAAGAGAAAGATAAGCTATTTTAAGGCTCTGCCATTGCCGTCTTAGTCTCTGTCACAGCGCCCAAACCTATATCATAACTCAGGAACCAAAAGATAATGTCTGAAGTTGAACAATCAAGAACAAGTGTTATAAAGATGTTATTTAGAAATATCGAATCAGAAGAAATGGCTAAAAGACATGACAGATGTTGCCACTGGGAGCCTTGAATTTACAGAGAAGGATGGAGCAGGGGACCGCTATGTGTCCTTTTCAATGGCTACATCAGTATTCCCGTTAAATGACATTAAAGTAAGTCATTCTCACATACGTGCACACACAAGGTTATAATTTGTGGTTGCTGTCACCTTGAGTGAAATATGTTTTCACAAGGAGATTGTGATTTAAAGTATTGGAGAAAGCACTTAGATGTGGAGTCTTATTTGGAACCATGCAACCGCTGACAAAAGTTTGATCAATGAGATCGCTCTCGTGTTTGTAATCCCATAGCATAAATATATTATAAGACTGGAGGATGGTTTCAAAGCCACCAAACTATTACATGACCGTCAAGAAATTTAAAAGGAAAAAAAAGTAGAATTTCGATGAGACCATCGGTCACCATTTCAGGACTAAAGGAAGCAATTACTGTCAAGGACATCGTAAACTTACCTTCCTGAAATGTGTTCATGATTTCAGAAAATATATGTGATCTACTTGTGACGTGGGATACAGAATGATACACTAGCCTTGGCAATGGTGTCAGAGTTGAGAATGTTAACAAGACAGGTCATCGATGTGACTGTTTGGAGATCCCAGGGCTAGTGACACAGCCTCTTCATGTCCTGCTTTTATGGATAACATGCCTAATGGGCCCATGGTTTTTATGAGCCTGTAGATGAACAGGACAGTTAGGAGTTCCAAAATTATCAAGGCAATGCAGACAAATGAGTTGATACTGGTGTCAGAGAAGCAGAGAATCTGCCAATACTAGCTTTGGAAGGGGTCCTAGAGGTCATTTCCTGCAACTGTCTCATTTTGGGGAGGAGAGTGAGGCCCGCTGGTGGTTGCTAATGGCCCAGAGTCACCCTGTGACTTGAAAGTGCTTACCCCAGATGAAGGAAGTGAAACACAGAAGCCACAGAGCACGGGGCACATTGTAAAGTAAGAGGGGAGGCCAGGGCTTGTCTCCGTCCCTCAGCGTAGGTCCCTGGCCCAGGGTCAGGGTCCATCGCAGGCAGGGCTGGTGTAAGGGGATGGGGTGGGAGAGGGAAGACTGAAACAGTGAGAGACTGAAGCTGTGATTTTAAGAAGATTGGCATTGAAGCACCATTTACAGTAGCCAGGACATGGAAGCAACCTGAGTGTCCATCCACAGAGGAGTGGATATAGACGGTGTGGGCCATGCATAGAATGGAATGCTACTCACACATAAAAAGGAACAAAACTGGGTCACTGGAAGCGATGTGGATGGACTTAGAGACCATCATCCAGAGTGAAGTAAGCCAGAAAGAGGAAAACAAGTATCATACATTTACACATATGTGTGGAGTCCAGTCCTTAATGTTCATTGGAAGGACTGATGTTGAAGCTGAAACGCCAATACTTTGGCCACCTGATGCAAAGAACTGACTCATTGGAAAAGACCCTGATGCTGGAAAAGATTGAAGGTGGGAGAAGGGGATGAGATGGAGGGCATCACTGATGCGATGGACCTGAGTTTTTGTAAACTCCAGGAGTTAGTGATTGACAGGGAGGCCTGGTGTGCTGCAGTCCATGGGGTCACAAAGAGTTGACACGACTGAGTGACTGAACTGAACTGAACTATGGAATCTAGTAAAATGGTGCAAGTGATCTTATTTGCCAAACAGAAATAGAAACACAGATGTAGAGAACAATCCTATGGACATCAAATGGGGAACAGTGGGGGCTGGGATGAATTAGGAGATTGGGATTGACGTATATACACCACAGATAACTGGTGAGAACCTGCTGCATAGCTCAGGGAACACTACTCAGAGCTCTGTGGTGACCTAAGTGGGAAGGAAATCCAAAAAGAGAGGATATTTGTACATATATAGCTGATCACTTTGTGGTATAGTGGAAACTAATACAACATCATAAAGCAACTCTACAAAAATTAATTAAATAATTCAAATAGAAATTAAAAACAAAAAGATTGTACTTGAAAGTGAGCCACAGAGAACTCAAGGTGGTCATTCTTGTAACTGAACATGGTCTGTAAGCCACATAATGTACTTGAAGTACCTTCCAAGAAAGAACAAAGATGGTAGGTTAGATCAGGAATGGTTGATTTCAGTGATGATGGAGAAGCAAAACCTTCGCCTGATTGTACCTCAGTCAGTGAGTGAAGCCTGTTCAACAAGTTGTATCTGTTTACACCCATCCCACCTCCTGTCTCTTGGAGACTGTGTGGTTGACCCTGGCTTTCAGGGAGACGAGGAGGAGAGAGTAGGAGAGACAGCTGGGTTCAGTTTGCTGGTGTTGAGTTGCAAGAGTTCATGGCATACTTGAAATACACTCTGACTTTCTTTCTTAAGTCTGAAGCTTAGGCAAAAGGTCTGGAATGGAGTAGACAGAATTTGAGATCCATTAGGTGGTAATTGAAATGACGAAAAGTGGTAACGCTTTTCAAGGAGCAGTCAGAAGAGAAGAGGCTGAAGGTACAGCCCTGAGGCACACAAACATTTGGAGTCTGAGTTGGAAAAGAGCAGCCTACAAAGAGAAACAGGGAGACGTGTCCAGAGATAGGAGGAAATCTGGAAGGATTGATGGCACGGAAACTAAGGAGAGTATATCTTAAGAAGGAGTGGTTTTCAATAGTGTCAGAAGGATCAAAGAAGAAAAAAATGAAGGCTAGAATTGCCTTCTGGATTTAAGGTCACTGTGACCTTGCTAGGAGAAGGCACTGGCACCCCGCTCCAGTGCTCTTGCCTGGAAAATCCCATGGATGGAGGAGCCTGGTGGGCTGCAGTCCATGGGGTCGCGAAGAGTCGGACACGACTGAAGCGACTTAGCAGCAGCAGCAGCAGATGCTCAAGGCAATGCTGTGTGTAGTCCTGGCTGGTTCATCCTAAGTGAGAGGCTGACCACCTGAAGAGTAGGCTTAGAGGAGTTAAAACCTGATGATAGCGTTTGAAAGTGACTGAAGAATAGGGAAATACTTGGCTCGAGAAATACAGATTTGGCAGAGAAGTCACCATGGTCTTTAAATATTTGGAAGAGCAATTAGCGTTATTCTGTTTGGTGTTAGAGGGCAGACACAGGCAACTAGAGGACATTATAGGAAATAAACCATTTTTGGTAATGTAATATGACTTGAATTCAAACGCACACTGACTTTTGTTAAGAAAGATTAGGAAAAGTGGTTCATGGGAAAATATCTTCCTGAGCCAAGTTTTTCCAGAGAGTTTAGGACTACATAAATGTTTCATTCAAAAAGTATTGAGTTTTCACCATGTGCCAGATACTATGCTGGGCTCTGGCCACACAATCTGAATCAGGCAATTAGCCTGGAATCAAGTATGGGAAACAGATATATAAAAAGATACTTAGGATACAACCAGCTGCACTTGGCGTGCACTCCCCATCCTAGAAGACGGTCAGCTATTAATACAATATTAAGGCGCTCTATTTATTTATTCATATATTTCATTGCAAACACAATTAAGAATCTCATTCTTCTCAGACAGAACATTTTATGACCTCAGTGATAGAACCCTTTAAAGAAAAACATAGTTGTTCATAACTAATATCGAGTTTCAAGAAGCAGAATTATGTCAAGCCTTTCTATTTTGCTGTAACAGACTAGGACCCTGTGAGGCTTTTCCAGGATAGATCTGCCCCTCCCCCCATGTCTTTAACCTACCTCTTTAGAAAAATAATAAATTTAATCAGAGAAATGAGAAAATACAGAAACAAAGGAAAATAGTCAAGAAATATAGAATAATAATGCATGAGTGCTCATTCAGTTCGGTCGTGTCCAACTCTTGGCCACCCTGTGACTGTAGCCCACCAGGCTCCTGTCCATGGGGTTCTCCAGGCAAGGATACTGGGGTAGGTTGCCATGCCCTCTTCCAGGGGATCTTCCTGACCCGGGGATCAAACTTGCCTCTGCCTGCATCTCCTGCATTGAAGGCAGATTCCTCACCCGCGGAGCCAGCTGGGGAGGTCAAAGTAATAATAATTTAGTCATTAAACAGAATCAAGGACTCAGTTACTTATCATGAACTAGAGGTAATATTCTGAGCTGTGTCTTTTGACTGTTTTGTAGATACTGAAAACCCCACCAGGTGGAAGAAGTTAACTACATGAGAGCCAGACTGTAGCCATGATATAAACTGCCACAGTTCTGAGAACTGGCCTCAAGGAAATGGCAGAAAAGCAACCCTAGAACTGAAGACTAACTGTACTTAAAACCATCAATCCGATGCTCGTTAGACCACCGCATGACCAATTTCAAGATGGCTGTCAGAGGTGACTGTTCTGCTCTGCATGTAGCTGCCTCCCTCCACTTATACATCCCTGAAATTCCTCTTTTAAACTCTTGCCCCTGATCAGCAACAGGGAGTTTGTTCTTTGGGACATGAGTCCACCTTTTCCCCAGGATTGCTGGCTTCCTCAATCAAGTCATTCTTATCTTCCATCAAACATTTTTCTCTTAGCATTATATTCTTGAGTGACAAGCAGCCAAACCTGTGTTCAGTAACACTGCTCCTCTGAGAGGACTAGAAAGAGCACAGGTGCACCGTGTTCAAAATAATCCAAAGTTTAAAAATCTAAAATTAAAAAAGAGGAATAACTGGCACATTCTCTAACTGCCTGTCACCGCTTTGTGTCAATATTTGTAAGCTGACAGGGCTTTCACATGATGCCTGCACGCTCCTTGGTTAAATGATTGGGAGGAACCAGGGCCAGCTGACTCTCAAAAGCCCATGTAAGGTTTTAATACCATGCACATTGAGTTTAGTGTGGGGACAATGATGGAATCCTAGGAACAGGGGAACGGAGAGTAGAGATTCCTAATCCAGGGTGCAGGGTGTGGAAGGAGAGCAGTCATGGGAGATGACATTGGCACTGAATGGAACCAGCCGGAGGGGTGGGGAGGAGAGTCAGCCACACCAGAGCCCCCAGATAAAGTGGCGCATGGGTGAACTGATGTGGCGTGTGTGTGTATGTGTGTGTGTGCATGCGTGTGTGTGCATGTGTGTGTGTGTGTGTGTGTGTGTGTGTGTGTGTGTATGTGTCTGCCATGCCTGCCCTCACACTGTAAGCAGCTCAGCAGTGCTATAGGCATGCAACGGGATGCTGGGGGTCAGTAAAGAAAAAGGCCTTTTGAGCTTAGTCGGAAAAGTTGAGTGGAGTGTGGAGATGTCAGAGTGGGCCAGACTGAAACAGAGATCCCTGGGGCCTGCAGCTGGCATCCAGAAAGAGCTGACATGACTCTGGAACATCATGGTAAGCCCAGGGTGGAGGAGGAGAAGACTTTGAAGCATCTCTAAACTTTGAAGATGATGTGGAATACCCTTTACCTGCAGTAGAGGAAAGGGCCTTGATCAGAAATTTGGGAAATAAATATGAATATCATCTGGCTCTGCCCTATTGGCCCTGTGAGTGCCTCTGGTAACCTGGTGGGCCTTGGTTTCCACATCTGCAAAATAGACAGGGAGTAGGAGATGGTGACAAAGCTTTTTCCAAGCATGACAACTCATGACTCCCTTGTTTTCCACCCAGGATGAAGAGAGAATTGTTGAATTGTTATTCTTTCATTCCAGTAATCACGTATGGATGTGAGAGTTGGACCATAAAGAAGACAGAACAACAAAGAATTGATGCTTTTGATCTGTGGTCCCGGAGAAGACTCTTGAGAGTCTCTGAAATGAAAGGAGATCAAACAAATACATTCTAAAGGAAATCAACCCTGAATACTCAATAGAAAGACTTGATGTGAAGAACTGATTCATTGGAAAAGACCCTAATGCTGGGAAACTTTGAAGGCAGGAGGAGGGGACAACAGAGGATGAGATGGTTGGATGGCATCACTGACTCAATGGACATGAGTTTGAGGAAGTTTTGGGAGATAATGAAGGACAGGGAAGCCTGCTGTGCTGCAGTCCATGGGATCGCAAAGAGTTGGACACAACTGAGCGACTGATTGAACAACATTCAATCAAGACATATTTGGGACCGATGAGGTGGCAGACAGAGAGTGGTAATAAACATTTTCCTTCCCTCAGAGGGGCAGATTAGGTCCTGGTCCCCAGAACAAGTTTATTTTCCTCTCTGATGGAAAGGAGCTTTTCACCTTCACTCGTATTCTTCTAGGAACCAAGCCCATTAAGCATGATTAAAAACAGGTCTTATCTGGAGTTGAAGCTTGTGTTCTGAGATGAAAATCCTAGGTGCAGTGAGCTAAATTTTTGTAAGGATAAAAGAAGCCACAGAATGCTGGCCTTGCTATAGCTACTTGATCTGTGCTCCAAGTACAATATTAAGAATTATCATTGATCTTCATCATGCTAATTTGTCCTTTTATGAAAGAATTTTGGAATGTGTGCTGTTACCACTCTTAGAAAGCTGGTGGTTTTGACAAATTCACAAAATATGTTTCTAATTTCATTCTGCTCCTATCGCATCCCAGTAATTCTCACATTATTTCTGGAAGATTAGCAGACACACAGTTGTAGTGACATAATTAGTATTCAGAGTAGATAATAATGTCAAGGGATTTTTGTTGCTCTTAAAACCTAAATGAAAATATAAAGATAGCAGAAGTTGGATTTGTGATAATTTCTTGGCACCTATTGTGTGCTTACTAAAAAAAAATTAATGCCACAAATGAGATTGTTTAATGCAAACAGTTGGAAATATCATTTAGAAGAAAGTAAATTTTGTTTTCTTTGCTTCCTATCTGTAAGGGAAAAGCATTGCTTCTTCTGCAGAATTTCCTGTCTGCTGTGCAATGGTTAATCCTGAGAACAGTTTCAGGCAATAAAACACTGACTGGAATCTTTCCGACAATACTTTTCCTTCTTGATCTTTTTTTTATGACTAATTGAAACGAAAGCCTGGGGAAGCTTAATGTTAAGAAAACACTCTGTACTCTGTGATGTGATTCTGTGAAAGTGGTGTCTGTGTGGTGGGGAGCTCTTGGTTCTGGAATTTTAAGTTGGAGACCTAACTGAAGAATCAATATTTCAATTAGATGCCTTAGTGGGTTGAGGATTACTGTTACTGTAGCTGGAAGATTGCTGGGTGTTTTCTTGGGAGGGGTCATTACTATGAGCTGTTTTTTATTTTCTTTTTAATCAGAGCTCCCAGAATCTGTCCGCTTTGTTTGCATTTGAACCACTGAAGTGACCAACTAGGAAAGAAGAAAGAATGTAAATGATTAATATTATACTTCCCTAAAGACAGCTAATGGCATATTCTTTAGCAGCCATTGGAGAGAAAGCAATTATTTTTTGTTGTTCAGTTGCTAAGTCATATCTGACTCTTCGAGACCCCATGGGCTGCAGCACACCAGGCTTCCCTGTCCTTCACTATCTCCCATAGTTTGCTCAAATCTATGTCCATTGAGTCAGTGATGCTATATAAACATCTCATTCTCTGCCACTCCTTTTTCATTTTGCTCTCAATCTTTCCCAGTATCAGGGTCTTTTCCAATGAGTTGGCTCTGCACATCAGGTGGCCAAAGTATTGGAGCTTCACCTTCAGCATCAATCCTCCCAATGAATAGTCAGGGTTGATTTCCTTTAGATTTGATAGCCTTGCTGTCCAAGGGGCTCCCAAGAGTCTTCTTCAGTACCATAGGAAAGCAGTCATTCTCTCTTATTTTATGGAATCCTAGAAGCTGTGACCCTTTGAGTTAGCAGAACCAGTTTTTAAATAGTGCTTCAGGGCTCACCTGGAGCCTTGGTCAGTGAGGTGATGGGGACTCAGTGTGGGTAGGGTCCTTGTACCCCACAATGGATTCAGCAAACCAGGGTAGTTCCCCTTTGATCGGTTCTGCATATTGTTTCACATGAAGTTTGATTTGAAAAATTATTTTATAAACCATGGAGTGAAAAGGACAGATGCCAGGTCAGATTCCTTTGGGCTTCCTCAGGGGCAGTCATCCGGTGTCTATGGAACCATTTCCAAGGCAAAACACTCCTGACTTGATCACTTCATATGGAACTACCGCTAGTCCTGTAAGGGGAAGCACACTGCCTGAAACTACCCACCCTGGCCAGTCACCATGGTAACCATTTGCACAAGTTATTTTGCCACAGAGGGTCCTTGTAAGGAACCGCCAATGGGAAGATTTGGGGAAAGGTTAAAAGGAGACACCACGTGTCCAACCACCTCCCAGAATCCTTCTCACTGGCAACCATCTCGGCTGAGCAACGCGTGCACAGCCAGGAAGTGTCCTGAGTCAATGATCAGACAGAGACAATCTGGAAACTAATCTCATCACCATAAAACCCGAGCGCGTGAGCCACCTGGAAGAGCTGTTCCCCTGGGCTCCCTCACCCTGCTGCTCTCCAGCCGGGTGCCCCTTCCCAATAAGTCTCTATCTTTGTCAGCACGAGTGTCTCCTCAGACAACTCATTTCTGAGTGTTAGACAAGAGGCCACTCTCAGGCCCTGGAAGGGGTCGCCTTCCTGCAACAATCTCACCATCATCAAAACGTTTCCCTGAGATTTGAAATATTTGTTCCATGATACTTCCGTTTACCTTTGAAAACCTTTTCCTCATCAGAACAACATTTTGCCATCAAATACTCTTTCACAATATGGCTAAGAACAGTTTATTTTTATAATCTTTGGGGTAAGTGGAATGTCTTTCCCTCTTCTGATTTTTCCAAAAACATTCAGCAACTCCATAAAATGATAATTCCTCGAGTCTCTTTGATCTGTGTTTCTCTCAATACTGGCTGCCTTTTAATCTAACATGTGTATCACATAATACAGAACATGATTAGGAAGAGATGCCTCAAAGTACTCTTTTGTTTAGCTTTTTAAAATATTTACTCTTGCCTGGAAAATCCCGTGGACAGAGCAACCTGGTAGGCTATGATCCATGGGATCTCAGAGTCAGACATGACTGAGAGATTTCACTTTTAAAAATTTAGTTAATTAATTTATCTATATTTAAATGAAACAAAGATGAATATTTTAATGATAAAAATTACAATTCGCAAGATAGAATCATAAACTATTAGACACCTAACAACAAAGATTCATGAAGCAAAAATCAGATGAAAAAATATATAATCATAGTGAGACATATTAATGTTTCTCAGAATATTTTGTCAAATGCAGCAAAATAAGAATAGGAACATTTTTTTTCCTTTTGTAAAAGTTTATTTTTAATTGAAGGATAATTGCTTTACAGGACTGTATTGGTTTCTGCCATATCTCAACATGAATTAGCCATAGGTATACACATGTCCCCTCCTTCCCACCTCCTACCCTGTCCCACCCCTCTAGGTTGTTACAGAACCGTGGTTTGAGTTTCCTGAGTCATACAGCAAATTCATGTTGGTTATCTGTTTTACATACAGTAGTGTATGTTTCCATGTTACTCTCTCCATACACCCCACCATCTCCTTTCTCCCCCCACCCCACCAGGCCCATAAGTCTCTTCTCTATGTCTGTGTCTCCATTGCTGTCCTGCAAATCAGTTCATCAGTACAATCTTTCTCAGTTCAGTTCAGTCGCTCAGTCGTGTCCGACTCTTTGCGACCCCATGAATCGCAGCACACCAGGCGTCCCTGTTCATTACCATCTCTCGGAGTTCACTCAGACTCACGTCCATAGTGTCTGTGATGCCGTCCAGCCATCTCATCCTCGGTCATCCCCTTCTCCTCCTGCCCCCAATCCCTCCCAGCATCAGAGTCTTTTCCAATGAGTCAACTCTTCACATCAGGTGGCCAAAGTACTGGAGTTTCAGCGTTAGCATCATTCCTTCCAAAGAAATCCCAGGGTTGATCTCCTTCAGAATAGACTGGCTGGATATCCTTGCAGTCCAAAGGACTCTCAGGAGTTTTCTCCAACACCACAGTTCAAAAGCATCAATTCTTCCGCACTCAGCCTTCTTCACAGTCCAACTCTCAAATCCATACATGACCACTGGAAAAACAATCTTTCTAGATTCCGTATATATGCATTAGTATGCAATATTTGTTTTTCTCTCTCTGACTTATTTCACTCTAGGTTCATTTACTTTGTTAGAACTGACTCAAATGAGTCAGTTTTTATGGTTGAGTAATATTCCATTGTATATTTGTACCACCAATTCTTTATCCATTCATCTGTCAATGGATAGGTTGCTTCCATGTCTTCCCTATGGTAAATAATGCTGCAAAGAGCACTGGGGCACATGTGTCCTTTTCATTTCCGGTGTCCTCAGGGAATATGCCTAGTAGTGGGATGCTGAGTCATGTGGTAGTTTTAGAATAGGAGCATCTGGAATGATGTCAGTACAGAAGAATTTATTCTAATCCAGCAATACTATATTCCCAAATCATCTACTCCACTAGTACTGGCATTGCACCAATTGAGTAAAAGCTGAGGGTCTTGACTGTGATATAACACCACGTGTCTGTTTTTCTTAATTGTATTTCTTTATTTGTTCCTGGCTGTCCTGGGCCTTTGCTGCTGCTTGGGCTCTTTTCTAGTTGTGACAAGCAAGGGCTACTCTTTAGTTCTGCAGCTTGTGCTTCTCATTGCAGCAGCTTCTCTTTTTGCAGAGTGTGGGCTCGAGGGGCGGGCTTCAGTAGTTACAGCTGCTCAGCCCTAGAGCACAGGCTCAGTAGCTGTGGCCCACAGGCTTAGTTGCTCCACAGCATGTGGAATCTTCCCAGACCAGGGATCAAATCCAAGTCTCCTACGTTGGCAGGCAGATTGTTTGCCAGTGAGCCACCAGGGAAGCCCGAATATCATGTTTTTGTGTATTTGTTTTTTCTATCAGCTCTTTGATAGCAAGGGTTACATTTTATTCAACTATCTAGTCCCAGAGATAGAATTGCCAACATCCACTGGATCATAGAAAAAGCAAGAGAATTCCAAAAAAACGTCTACTTCTGCTTTATTGATTACACCAAAGTCTTTGACTGTGTAGATCACAGCAAACTGAGGGAAATTCTTCAAGAGATGGGAATACTGGACCAACTTACCTGCCTCCTGAAAAATCTGTATGCAGGTCAGTAAGCAACAGTTACAGCTGGACATGGAACAATAGACTGGTTCCAAATAAGGAAAGGAGTACGTTAAGGCTATATACTGTCACCCTGCTTATTTAACTTATATGCAAAGTACATCATGCAAAATGCCAGACTGGATGAAGCACAAGGTGGAATCAAGATTGCTGGGAAAAATATCAATAACCTCCAATACACAGATGACATCAACCTTATGTCAGAAAGTGAAGAAGAACTAAAGAGCCACTTGATGAAAGTGAAAGAGGAGAGTGAAAAAGCTAGCTTAAAACTCAACATTTAAAAAACTAAGATCATGGCATCCAGTCCTATTACTTCACAGCAAATAGATGGGGAAACAATGGAAACAGTGACAGATTTCATTTTGTGGGGCTCCAAAATCACCACAGACTGCAGCCATGAAACTAAAAGAAACTTGCTCCTTGGAAGAGAAGCCATGACTAACCTAGCTGCAAAGGTGCTTCAGTCATGTCCGACTCTGTGTGACCCCAGAGACGGCAGCCCACCAGGCTCTGCCATCCCTGGGATTCTCCAGGCAAGAATACTGGAGTGGGTTGCCATTTCCTTCTCCAATGCATGAAAGAGAAAATGAAAGTGAAGTTGCTCAGTCATATCCAACTCTTCACGACCCCATGGATTGCAGCCTACCAGGCTCCTCGACATGGATTTTCCAGGCAAGAGCACTGGAGTGGGGGTGCCATCACCTTCTCTGATAACCAACCTAGACTGCAATTAAAAAGCAGAGACATTACCTTGCTGGCAAAGGTCCATCTAGTCAAAGCTATGGCTTTTCCAGTAGTCATGCATGGATGTGAGAGTTGGACCATAAAGAAAGCTGAGCGCTGAAGAAGAACTGATGCTTTGAACTGTGGTGTTGGAGAAGAGTCTTGAGAGTACCTTGGATTGCAAGGAGAATAAACAAATCAATCCTAAAGGAAATAATTCCTGAATATTCATTGGAAGGACTGATGCTGAAGTTGCAGCTCCAATACTTTGACCACCTGATACGACGAACTGACTCATTGGAAAAGACTCTGATGCTGGGAAAGATGGAAGGCAGGAGGAGAAGGGGACGACAGAGGGTGAGATGGCTGGACGGCATCACCGACTCAATGGAAGTGAGTCTGAGTGAACTCCAGGAGTTGGTGATGGACAGGAGACCCGGAGTGCTGCAATTCATGGGGTCGCAAAGATTCGGACACGACTGAGTGACTGAACTGAACTGAGAAAGTTCTTTTAAAGGACAGATAAACATTGATATTTAGAATGATGTAAAAGCAGAGATATTATTTTGCCAACAAAGGTCCATCTAGTCAAGGCTATGGTTTTTCCAGTGATCATGTATGGATGTGAGAGCTGGACTGTGAAGAAAGCTGAGTGCCCAAGAATTGATGCTTTTGAACTGTGGTGTTGGAGAAGACTCTTGAGAGTACCTTGGCCTGCAAGGAACTGAACTGAACTGAACTGAACTGAGTATGTTACCATTCTTCCTTTGGCTGCTGGGAATCTCAAAGCAAACTTTGAGGCTCAATTAGGAAAAATTCAATCACTGTCAACAAGACCAAGAGTAACTCATCTGGTCATTTTTTATGGAATAATTAACTAGACAGGTAAATTAAAATCGCTGGATATAAAACAGCATTTTAAGAAACTTAAATTTCTTGAAGTTGATCAAAATGGCTAGCACCTGGCTCAGTTTCTGAAAAATTATGAACAAAATTGCCATAGACCTTAACAGATAACTTATTGTTAGAATCTAACATGGATTTCCAGTTAGCTCTAAGACTGCTGAGTTGAATTAAGAAAAATGTTTAGAGACACACGTGATTCATTACATGAAACCAGGGGAATCTGCTTGACTGATAAACTGCAACAACTCTCACACTGTTAGAGATTAGTTTCCCCAAATAAGGTGCTGAGTGTGAGCAGCGACTGGCAGAACATGTATTCCATTGGCTCATAGTGTCAAAGACTCAGGTGTCCATAACCTTTGTGTAGGCTTCCCTGGTGGCTCAGATGGTAAAGAATCCACCTGCAATGTGGGAGACCTGGGTTCAATCCCTGGGTTGGGAAGATCCCCTGGAGGAGGGTATAGCAACCCACTCCAGCATTCTTGCCTGGAGAATCCCCATGGACAGAGGAGCCTGGAGAGTTACAGTCCAGGGGGCCTCAAAGTTCGACAGGACTGAGTGACTAAGCACAGTACAGTGACTTTTAGGTGGGGAAGGAGAGGTGATATTCAATGTCCAGCCTCTCTTGCTCTTCAGGGATATCTCCTGTTATATCCACGAGTGAGTGAAAGTCACTTAGTTGTGTCCAACTCTTTGTGATCCCATGGACTATACAGTCTGTGGAATTCTCCAGGCCAGAATACTGGAGATTATTATATACATTATATGTCTAGATTTGATGGGATGCAGACCCCAGTTAACACTATGTGAAAGATGAAATCTGGAAGATTCTTATCATATGTCCTTATCACCTAGAGCATGAGTATGTAACTTGAGTTGTCCAATATAAGCACAGCATGAGACTTTAATTTTATGATATTGATAAAAGAAATTCAGAGCTTTTTTGGATAGTGAAGTGTATAGAACTTTCACAGCCACACATAAAATCCAGCTAAAGATAAAAAGTGGTTACAGAGATACGGGAAGTGCTAAGAGAAAGGCAGAAAGTGGACCTAGAGCCCTGATCCTACTATACCTGAAACCTAACTTATCTTTGATATTTCCAATTATTAAGCTGATTTGTTAGTCTTTATGTTACTTGCAATCAAAGCATTGATATAACCCTCACCCCTCAACCTCCAAAACACTCACCTTCTAAACACAATAGATTTATATATCTGTGTATATGAAGATCTGTGTATATGAAGATTCTGGAAATGGTTTAGAGCCTATATCCTATCAACTTTGCTCTATCAGGGACATCATGGACAGTAAGTCTAGAAAATCCATTATAATTTTAATGTGAAAAAATATAATCAAGAAGAACATGAAGGTAAAAGTGAAAGTGTTAGTCGATCAGTCCTGTCTAACTCTTTGCAACCCCATGGACTGTAGCCTGTCAAGCTCCCCTGTCTATGGGATTTTCCAATCAAGAATACTGGAGTCATTACTATTTCCTTCTCCAGGGGATCTTCTCGACCCAGGGATTGAACCTGGGTCTCCAGCATTGTAGGCAGATTCTTTATCATTTCAGCCACCAGGGAAGCCCATTGTAAGCTAAACTGTACATCAAAACTCAGAAGAAGCACAGTTGTTGCAAAATGACTTTCCACTGGATCCAAAAAGAACGTTTGAGAATTTTCTTGTGAGCCTCAATATTAGGAGACTATGGTCTCTATGAGAGAATAGAAACTGATATGAAAGCTAATATGACGAGGAATGTCAGAGTATAAATTCAAAAGTAGAAAGGATCAGATATATAAAGGCAATAATAAAGCATGAGGGGTGAACTGGGCAAGAGAAGGATCATTAAAAAGAAGCAAATATTGCCATCAGAAAATTAAATTCTATATTTGAGGAAGTAAAAAGTAGATTGACCTTAGAAAATTAAATCAGTTTTGTAGAAATTAAACTTCAGATCACTGAGAGAGATGGAGATTATATATACATATATATATATATATATATATATATATATATATATATATATGGAGGAAAAGAATTACCTCTATTTGGTTAAGTGATAGGAAATTTTAATTTTTCTTTTGTTAGTTTTTAAAAGCATTTCTTCTACAATGAATATGTATTAATTTGGAAAGAAAAAAGTTGTTTTTTTAAAATTGTGGGATTTGTTGTTGTTGTTGTTGTAGTTGCAGTTTTCTAAAAACTTTGGCCACTTCTCGTGGCTTTCGGGATCTCAGTTCCCTGACCTGGTATTGAACTTGGGTCATGACAGTGAAAGCACCGAATTACAACCACTAGGCAACCAGGGAACTCCCTCAAAGTTGCTATTTGCAGCAACATGAATGGATTTGAAGGGCATTTTGCTAAGTGAAATAAGTCAAAGAAAGACAAATACTATATGAAATCACTTATATGTGAAACCTAAAACAATACAACGAACTAAGGAATATGCCAGAAAAGAAGAAGGCCCACAGATAAAGAGAAAAAGCTAGTGATTACCGAGGGGTGGGCAGCAAGCAAAATAAGGAGGTACCAATTACTGGGTGTAAGACAGGCTCAAGGATGTGTTGTACAACGTGGAGAATATAGCCAATATTTTGTAATAACTGTAAATGGAATGTGAAAAAGTGAAAGTCACTCAGTCGTGTCTGACTCTTTGTGACTCCATGGACTGTAGCCTGCTAGGCTCCTCTGTCCATGGAATTCTCTAGGCAAGAATACCAAATTGGGTAGCCATACTGAATTGGGTAGCCATTCCCTTCTCCATGAGATCTTCCCAATCCAGGGGTCAAAGCCAGGTCTCCCAAATTGCAGGTGGATTCTTTACTATCTGAGCTACCAGGGAAGCCCAAATGGAGTGTAACCTTTAGCAATTGTATAAAAATTTTTAATTTAAAATGAAAAGAAAATTGATGCATTACCTAGATGGGAACAATGATTCAAAAGGCAAATGATTTCTCATTGGAAACTGCAGAGTCCAGAAGGAAGTGACATATTTCTAAACTGTTGAAGGAAAAAAAAAAGAAAATTCTATATCCACTGAAAATATTCTCCAGCAATTAAGATGAAATAAAGACATGCTCAAGTGAAGACTATCTAAGAGAATTTGTTCCCAGCACATGTGCTGTAAAAGAATTGCTAAAATTGTCTAATTTCTTTCGACAAAGGAAATGATAGCAGAAGGAAACTTGGAACATCAGAAATAAAGGGAAGTACACCAGAAATTGGGAAATATATGGGTAATTATTATAGACTATATTTCTCTTCTTGCATTATTTGAAATGCTTGTTTATTTAAAACAGAAATTATAGCAGTTTCTGATAAGGTATTCAATGTAAATATTTGTAAAGCATAAGCCAACAGCACTATAAAATAAAGAGGGTAAAGGGACTCATATGATGAAAAATTTCTACATTCTACATGAAATGATAAAATACTGATTTTAAGTAAAGTGTTTAAACTTAAGTACATATATTGTCATCCCTAAATAATTAAAATACACAAATAGATATCTGAGAGCACAATAGATAAATTAAAATAGAATACAAAATTGTTCATATAATTTAAAAGAAAGCAAGGAGTGGAAAATAGGCAAAAGGGGAAAAAAAAAACAGAGGAAACAGAAAGAAAGCAAATAATAAAATGGAAATTTAAAGCCAAACACATAAATACTTGCATTAATTGTTAATGGTCTAAACACACTAACTGAAAGACAGAGATTGTTACAATAAATTCAAAAGCAGTATCTGACTATGATGCCTACAAGAAGCTCACTTTAAATATAGTGATATAGGTATACTAAGAGTACAGGGTGAAAACATGCCATGCAAACACTAATCAAAAGACAAACAAGCAGCAACAATAAAGCCAGTATATTTATATTAGAGACTTCAGATCAAAGAAAATTGTCAGGAATAAAGAAGAACAGTACATAATGACAAAAAATGTCTTTTTTCAAGAAGACATAACAATCCTAAGTATATATATACCAAAGATAAAATTTCACAATATACAAAGCAACAGCCATCAGAACTGAAGGAGAAAAAGATATTCCTATAATGACAGTTGGAGATGCCTCTCTCTGTAACTGATAGAACAGATAGAGAGGAAAAATTGCAAGTAAATAGAACTGAACACCACTGTCTACTGACTGGACTGAATTGACATTTATAAACTATTTCACCCAACAACACGGCTTCCTTGACGGCTCAGTCGGTAAAGAATCTGCGGGAGACCTGGGTTTGGTCCCTGGGTTGGGAAGATCCCCTGGAGAAGGGAACTCACTCTCACTCCACTGTTCTTGCCTGGAGAATTCCATGGACAGAGGAGCCTGGCAGGCTGCATGGGGTCACATGGGGTGACAAAGAGTTGGACACTACTGGGCCACTAACACTTCACTCACCCAACAACAGCAATAAACATACTTCTTCTGACTGCAAATGGAATACTCCTCAAGACAGATCCTAAGAGTTAAAAGAATTTGAACCAACTCAGTACATTCTTGAATCCTGGTGTAGTGTGAACTGGACACAGTTTATAGAATTTCAAAATAGGATTGCTGAAATTAAACACACACACACACACACACACCCACACCCACCCACACACACACTGAAAAGACTAATAATGAAATGACTACATACATGGCTGAAGACCATGAAAGACTAAGGGAAAGAATTCTTCCAGAATGAATGAGAAAAGATAGTGATGTATAAAACTTAAGTTTTTAAATTAATTTAATTTAATTAAAATTTAAGAAACAGAGAGAGCAGAGTCTGTACATCCGAGAGTAATTCAACAGGAGAGAAAAGGGAGGCAGAGCAAGGTTCTCACAGAGGAAAATGTCCCTGGGCTGGAGACATGGTGAAATCTGAGGTGCCAAAGAGGAGGAAAAGAAGTTACAAGCTTCCTGAAAAAGAAAGAAAAAAAAGAATAAATTGCTGTATTAATCAGGATTCTCCAGAAAAGTAGACCCGACAGGAATTGCTTGTGTTTCTTTTCCCCTCTTTTGTTGATTTGTTCTTTCACTCATTCACTTGCTTGCATGTTTATTTGCTATTTATTTATTTAAAGTAGCAATTGACGAATTTTATAGATTGGCAAATCCCAAATGTTTAGGATAGGCTGGCAGGCTGGAGACCCAAGGAAGAGTTGCTGTTTGAGTCAAAAGAAGTCTGATGACAGAATTCCTTTTTGCCTGAAAGAGGCCACGCTTTGATCCATCCAATGCTTGAGCTGATTGAGCGAAGTCTGTCCACAGTGTCGTGGTTGGTGTTCAGCTGCTCGGTCGTGTCTGACTTTGCCACCCCACGGACTGCAAGCATGCCAGGCTTCCCTGTCCTTCCCCATCTCCCAGAGCTTGCTCAAACTCATGTCCATTGAAGACTGAAGGCACGAGGAGAAGGGGACGACATAGGAAGAGATGGTTGGACGACATCACCGATCCAAAGTCCTGGGGTGGCAGAGTCAGACACAACTTAGTGACTGAACAACGACTTCTAAGTCTTAATCTGCCTCTCCTTTATCTCTCCTTTATTCATTGGAATTTATTTGTAGAAGAAACGGGGTTGTTGTTCCATGCAGTTTTCCACTGCATGTCTTTCGCTGATTACGCTCCTGTGGTATCATTTACCTTGTTCCCTGTGTTTCCTATAATTTGGAAGCTAGACCTTTTTAGAAGTTGCAGGTTCAAGTTTTATGCAAGAACATTTCATAGATGGCGTCATGTCTTTTTTATCAAGAGGCACTAATAGCTGATTCTCACTTTGTGATGTGAGTCAGATGTTGAAGGTCAATGACAAGATCCATTACTTAGTGTTGTAAACTGGTGATGCTCCAACTGAATCATTCGTCATTTTCTAAAAGAAATATTTCTATAACTAGACACTTATCCTCATCAACTTTTGGATTACCCTGGAGTATAATTGGAGAAGGCAATGGCACCCCACTCCAGTACTCTTGCCTGGAAAATCCCATGGATGGAGGAGCCTGGTAGGCTGCAGTCCATGAGGTCGCGAAGAGTCGGAGACGACTGAGCAACTTCACTTTCACTTTTCACTTTCATGCATTGGAGAAGGAAATGGCACCCCACTCCAGTGTTCTTGCCTGGAGAATCCCAGGGACGGGGGAGCCTGGTGGGCTGCCGTCTATGGGGTCACACAGAGTCGGACATGACTGAAGCACCTTTGCAGCAACAGGAGTATAATTTGTACCAAAAACACAAAATACATGTTTAAGCTCTCTTTTTTTTTAAACTATGAATTTTAGAGTACATGGTCTGTGCCCTAGCTATTTTCAGTGATTAACCAAAGTGTTTTTATTTTTGCTTAGTTTTAAGCATCATTATGAAATAAGATTTTAATATATGGACGTGTTTCAATCCATTGCATTTACTACCCTTATTCACATTCAAGTTACCCCATATTTGGCCAGTAGGAGCCAAATATGACCTTCGTCATCTTTAGTATCCTGTTTAATTTCTCATTTGACAAACGTTTCAAGCTTATCCTTTACATTTCTCTATTTATCCTTTATGTTTCTGCCCAGACCAGGAATGAGCTATTTCTCCAGGCATTACTGATTCTTATTAGTGGGAAATAGTACTAAGACACCACAATATGAACTGCTATTTTTTCTCTCTTTTAAAAAATTCTCTTATCTGATATTTGCAACTTTTTTTCTCCACTTAGTCCTTCATCTGTTACATTGCTTGTGATGTTTGTATTCCATACATACTTTTGCTGTCATATAGATCTCTCATTTAAAAGAGGTTGACTAAATTAAATCAATGACTAAAATATTGTCAAAAAGTATTCACAACTGAGAATTCTGTATTTATCACTCAATGTTGAGGACAAGGGTCTTTTCTAAAATTAAAAAAAGAAATCCTAGTGAGTTTGTCACGTGTGCAACTTTGTTGAGAATATTAGCACAAATTAAAAAAAATGTATTATGGGAAACACCATTAACAGTCATCCCCTCTTCATTTTGATAACAGAATTCTTTTATCCAAGTACCAGACAGACATATGTACTGAGGGTATGAGCCCCTCTCCAGCCACAAGGTGTTGAATCATGATTAGGTTAAGCCAGTCATAATGGTCTCATTCTCGTTGGCAGTGATGGGAGAGGGGAAACATACTAGGCTGCTTCTGGGAAAGATTTCCCTTGAGTCCTCTGGGAGGAGACATCTTTTCTGACATAGACGCTGTTTACCTGAAAATGACCCTGGGAAATGCTGTCACTGTTTTAAAACCATCATGAGTCCACTGGTTATGCTGAGCCTGGCAGAGCAGGAAGATGAGGCACCTCTGGCACCTTGATAACATGGCTGAGGCGCTACACTGCCTAACTGGCAGGGTCCACATCTAGACTTCTAGTTGTGACATACTAAAGGCCTCCATTCTGCAGCCCACTGCTAGGGATGGGGGTGAGGGTGAGGGTCTGCCTCTCACCGCTGGCAGCATCTCAGTTAGCACATTAGCTCCATAGAAAGTAAGTTGAATGCAAGACACCGATGAGCAAAGGAACCAGCTGAGCTCATAATTATGCCTAAATAATTGTTATTAATGAGACTGAAATTAAAAGGGAAGAATTCCCAGAACATAAAAAGCGTAGTGTTAAAAAAAAAATCTGAATAGAGTAAAATTTCAGGTGTATGTGCAAAATTTGGGGGAAATGGTGGTAGAGAGGAAAAATAAATCTACAGTAAAGCTTGTAGCCTGTGTGTAATTCCAGGAGAGCTGCCCACCTGAGAAGTGAAGTTGTTCAGTCCTGTGCAACTCTTTGCAATCCGGTGGACTTAGCCCACCAGGCTCCTCCATCTATGGAATTTTCCAGGCAAGAGTATTGGAGTGGGTTGCCATTGCCTTCTCCAGGGATCTTTCTGACCCAGGGATCGAACCCAGGTCTCCCACACTGCATGCAGATGCTTTACTCTTTGAGCCTCCGGGAAAGCATCACTTTTAGTCCTGGGTGTATGTTAACTTCTCATGGAACATTTAGAGATGACACACCAGCCCCACCCTAGATGAAGGACATCTCTGTCTAAGGTGCCTCGTTATCATCTATATTTAAAAAAAAAATATGTAAAGATATTTTTTGATGTGAGTCATTTTGAAAGTCTTTATTGAATTCGTTACAATATTGCTTCTCTTTGTCCTGTGGGGACCCTGATAGCTCAGTTGGTAAAGGCTCTGCCTACAATGTGGGAGACCTAGGTTTGATCCTTGAGTTGGGACGATCCCCTGGAGAAAGGAAAGGCTGCGCACTCCAATATTCTGGCTTGGAGAATTCTATGGACTGTATAGAGTCCAGTTGCAAAGACTTGGACACGATTGAGTGACTTTCACTTTCACTTTGTCTTTTGGCCCCATGTCATGTGCAATCTACACATGGACATCACCAGATGGTCAATACTGAAATCAGATTGATTATATTATTTGCAGCCAAAGATGGAGAAGCTCTATACAGTCAGCAAAAACAAGACCGGGAGCTGACTGTGGCTCAGATCATGAACTCACTGCAAAATTCAGACTTAAATTGAAGAAAGTATGCAAAACCACTAGGCTCTTCAGATCTGACCTAAATCAAACCCCTTATGAGTGTACAGTGGAAGTGACAGATTCAGGGGATTAGATCTGATTGACAGAGACACTGATGAACTATGGACAGAGGTTTGTGACATTGTACAGAGGTGGTGATTAAGACCATCTCCAAGAAAAAGAAATGCAAAAAGACAAAGTGGTTGTCTGAGGAGGCCTTACAAAGAGCTGAGAAAAGAAGAGAAGTGAAAGGCAAAGGAGAAAAGGGACTATATAAGCATCTGCATGCAGAGTTCCGATATAAGAGATAAGAAAGCCTTCCTCAGTGATCAGTACAAAGAAATAGAGGAAAACAATAGAATGGGAGAAGACTAGAGATCTCTTCAAGACAATTGGAGACACCAAGGGAAGATTTCATGCAAAGATGGCTCAATAAAGGACAGAAATGGTATGGACCTAACAGAAGCAAAAAATATTTAGAAGAGGTGACAAGAATATACAGAAAAACTGTACAAAAAGATCGTCATGACCTAGATAACCATGATAATGTGATCACTGGACTAGAGCCAGACATCCTGGAATGTGAAGTCAAGTGGGCCTCAGGAAGCATCACTATGAACAAAGCTAGTGGAGGTGACAGAATTCCAGTAAAGCTATTTCAAATCCTAAAAGATGATGCTGTGAAAGTGCTATACTCAATATGCCAACAAGTTTGGAAAACTCAGCAGTGGCCACAGAACTGGAAAAGGTCAGTTTTCATTCCAATCCCAAAGAAAGGCAATGTCAAAGAATGTTCAAACTACTGCACAATTGTACTCATCTCAGATGCTAGTAAAGTAATACTCAAAATTCTCCAAGGTAGGATTCAGTAGTACGTGAACTGTGAAATTCCAAATGTTCAAGCTGGTTTTAGAAAAGGCAGAAGAATCAGAGATAAAATTGCCAACATCTGCTGAATCACCAAAAAGCAAGAGAATACAAGAAAAACATTTACTTCTCCTTTATTGACTATGCCAAAGCCTTTGACTGTGTGGCTCACAACACACTGTGCAAAATTCTGAAAGAGATGGGAATACCAGACCAACTGACCTGCCTCCTGAGAAATCTGTATGCAGGTCAGTAAGCAAGTTAGAACTGGACATAGAACAACAGACTGATTCCAAATAGGGAAAGGAATACATCAACGGTGTATATCGTCACCCTGCTTGTTTAACTTATGGGCAGAGTACATCATGCAAAATGCTGGGTTGGATGAAGCACAAGCTGGAATCAAGATAGCTGGGAGAAATATCAATAACCTCAGATACACAGATGACATCACCCTTATGTCAGAAAGGGAAGAAGAACTAAAGAGCCTCTTGATGAAAGTGAAAGAGGAGAGTGAAAAAGTTCACTTAAAACTCAACATTCAGATAACTAAGATCATGGCATTTGGTTCCATCACTTCATGGCAAATAGATCGGAAAACAATGGAAACAGTGAGAGACTTTATTGTTTTGGGGCTCCAAAATCACTGCAGATGGTGACTGCAGCCATGAAATTAAAAGACACTTGCTCCTTGGAAGAAAAGCTATGACCAACCTAGACAGCATATTAAAAAGCAGAGACATTCCTTTGCCAACAAAGGTCAATCTAGTCAAAGTTATTATTTTTCCAGTAGTCAAGTTATTGATGAGAGTTGGGCCATAAGGAAGGCTGAGCACCAAAGAACTGATGATTTCCAATTGTGGTGCTGGAGAAGACTCTTGAGCCCCTTGGACAACAAGGTGATCAAGCCAGTCAGTCCTAAAGGAAATCAACCCTGAATATTCATTGGAAGGACTGATGCTGAAGCTGAAACCCCAATACTTTGGTCACCTGATGGGAAGCAGTTACTCATTAGAAAATCCCCACTGCTGGGAAAGATTGAAGGCAAAAGGAGAAGGGAGAATTAGAGGATGAGATGGTGGGATGGCATCACTGATTTAATGGACATGGATTTGGGTGAACTCTGAGAGATGGTGAGGGACAGGGAGGCCTAGTGTGCTACAGTCCACAGGGTCTCGAAGAGTTGGACATGCCTTAGAGAGTGAACACAGCAACAACACCATGAAACATTCTGTGGGTGGAAGCAAAACATGAGGTCAGCCCACATTCAAAGTTGAGGAAATAGACTGGTCCTCTTGGTAGGAAATTCTACAAAGTCTCATTGCAAGGGTGCATGGATGAAGGTTGGTGTGATCAATTTCCATCTTTAAGCATCATGCCTTAAAACATTCCTGTCCCTTCCTGGCACTAGGGACACCACATTTGGCTGTACAAGCTGCATATTATAAAATTCCCAGGGTAGGGGAAGGAGCCACATTGTAAATTTATTCCACAGGGAACATACCCCATCATGCTTTCTTAAGATGTGGTTAAGACTTCCACTCTTCCAAAGCAGGGGTGTGGACTTGATCCCTGATTGGGGAACTAAGGTTGCACATGTTGTGTGATGAGGCCAAAGATTAAAAGAAAAATATGTCCTTCAGATATTCAATGAAACCATCCCTTCATCTCTCTTTCTCCCCACCCCCACCTCACATGCACAAACACAGACACACACACACAGACACACACACACACACACACACACACACACAAACACTCTGTTCCCGAGGGCAGATCAGTTTACTATAAAATTGGATCCTGGAGCATGAGAATGTCTGCTATTCTAAAATGTAGCTAACAGTCCTAACATATTACAGGTTTAAATATACTGATTCTCTTTAACTTCAGCTATTTTACATGGTGGTATTAAATTTGCTTAGACAACAGAAAACTTACCCTGTTGATCCTTTAAAATAAATATTTATAAGTTTCATTTTCAGAAAAAAAATATTTAAATGTCTCCTGGTTTGTAGTATCTAAAACTAAATGTATTCTGCAGGAGGTTTAATATGGACATTTCCAACAAAATAATTCCCAGGCTTCAGGATACATTTCTGGTGAGGCCAGGAGATCATTCATGTAAATTAAGAGGCTTACTTTTGTTGCCTCACTTTCTTATTTCAGTAAAAGGGGACTTTCATTAAGGCAGAGTCTTCATTTTGAAAAGATTATTCCATTAAAGTTGTTGCATTGCTGGGAGAGCAGCTGAGTATCTATTTCTGTGCATTAAGATCCAAATTCCATGTAAGCCGCCTCCTTGAAACTAACGATGCTATTAATAGGTTTTTCCAGTGTTCGGTTCAGTGTGGAAAGTGGGAGGCTGCCTCTGTAATTTACTGGGGATCACAACACCCTTATACAACTATTATTTCTGAAAGTAGCCTTTACCTTTCCAAATGATCTATTTGTGCAATAGGATGGACGTTACAGGTTTGACTTACCAGAGGTTAGAAATCACTTATTTCTGTCATATCTCTGGCGGGCTGATTGCACATGCATTTTTTTTGTCGTTGTTTTGGTTCTTTATTTGAGCTGAACTGGAAGGTTTGTTAATAATCTCAGTTTCCAAACTGCATTTATGTTGACTGAATCTCTCTGAATGCACTTACAGCAAAAACATATTAATTTGGCCATGTTCATTAGGAATCTATTATTATTTAGACAAAGCCGAAGTTCATCTTTTAGTGATCTCTGAAAGATGGGATTAATAAATCATAAAATGGTTTGAACCCTACTTCTAGGAGAATGAACATCTCCTAAAGAACTTAATCTGCTCCTGCCTTAGAAACACCTATTTGCCTCCAAACAACATAATCAAAGGTCATCTCTGCCAAAGCTCGTGTTTGAGTGTGCTAATTATGAGTCATTCTTGCCTTTTTAATGAGGAAAACCTTGAAAAAGTAAGCCTACAGTTCTAGATAAAAATATTATATAATTTAGATCACTGCTGAACAATAATTTATGCAGGAGGGTCAATTCAGGAAATAATACTTTTGTAAGCTATGTTTAATTATTTTCTTTTTATTCAAAACAGGATAAGGTCAATGAGAAACATCGGTATTAGTTTTCAGTCATTAAATTATTAATATTAGGGGACTGTGAAGAGAAGCAGTATGGGTTTCTATCTCCTTTATATTCTGAGACCTTTTAGATTTAATGAGATGTGTACATGTGTAATACTTCATTTTGTGCTCAAGTAGCATCCTAAATTAATGCTCACTTTACAGACGGGACAGAGAGGTTCTCATTTGTCAAGCCACATGAGAGATGAGCACAGTGCTGGCGGGATAGGGTTTATTTTATCTGGGGCTATGTGTGTTACAAACTTCCCAGGTAGAGAATCTGCCTGCCAGTGCAGGAGATGCAGGTTTGATCCTTGGGTCAGGAAGACCCCCTGGAGGAGAAAATGTCAACCTATTCCAGTATTTTTGCCTGGAGAATCCCATGGACAGAGAAGCCTGGCAGGCTACAGTCCATGGGGTTGCACGAAGTCATATATGACTAGGCGACTGGGAACAGGCGTGTGTCACAAGCCGGGGGTGGACCGGGCGCTATTCTAGACAAAAAGATGCTTTAGACACATGTGATGCAAACCCCAACTTCCCATTCCTCCATCCTGACCAAGCCCATCTACGGTCCCATCTTCACTTATAAATGCTATATGAAACTGACAATGTCCTTTACATTTCTGAGCTTCAGTTTTCTCATTTGTAAAGAAGAGGCTTAGATTTGATCAATATTTTCCAAACACTGGGCTTCCCTAATAGCGCAGTTGGTAAAAATCTGACTGCAATGCAGGAGACCCTGGTTCGATTCCTGGGTCAGGAAGATATCCTGAAGAAGGGAAAGACTATTCCAGTATTCTTGGGCTTCCCTTGTGGCTCAATAGTAAAGAATCTACCTGCAACTCGGGAGACCTGGGTTCAATCCCTGGGTTGGGAAGATCCCCTGGAGAAGGGAAAGGCTGCCCTACTTCAATATTCTGGCCTGGAAAATGCATGGACTCTATAGTCCACGGGGTTGCAAAGAGTGGAACACGACTGAGTCACCTGCACTTCTAAACACCATCCTTCCACCCACTGCCTGCAGAAACCACTCAGGAGTGTTCTCGGCTTGATAGGGTGCTATAGTTCAGTGGATGCTGCCTTCCTACATTTATTATTTAGAGGGAAACTTTTCATTGCTACTTTAAAAGGAAAATTAGCCTTATTCATCTTCAGTTCAGTGAAGTCGCTCAGTCGTTTCCAAATCTTTGCGACCCCATGAATTGTAGCACGCCAGGCCTCCCTGTTCATCACCAGCTCTCGGAGTTCACTCAGACTCACGTCCATCGAGTCTGTGATGGCATCCAGCCATCTCATCCTCGGTCATCCCCTTCTCCTCCTGCCCCCAATCCCTCCCAGCATCAGAGTCTTTTCCAGTGAGTCAGCTCTTCGCATGAGGTGGCCAAAGTACTGGAGTTTCAGCTTTAGCATCATTCCTTCCAAAATCCCAGGGCTGATCTCCTTCAGAATGGACTGGTTGGAGCTCCTCCGCAGTCCAAGGGACTCTCAGGAGTTTTCTCCAACACTACAGTTCAAAAGCATCAATTCTTCGGCACTCAGCCTTCTTCACAGTCCAACGTTCACATTCATACATGACCACAGGAAAAACCATAGCCTTGACTAGACGGACTTTAGTCTGCAAAGTAATTGTCTCTGCTTTTGAATATACTATCTAGGTTGGTCATAACTTTTCTTCCAAGGAGTAAGCGTCTTCTAATTTCATGGCTGCAGTCACCATCTGCAGTGATTTTGGAGCCCCCAAAATAAAGTCTGACACTGTTTCCACTGTTTCCCCATCTATTTCCCATGAAGTGATGGGACCGGATGCCATGATCTTCGTTTTCTGAATGTTGAGCTTGAAACCAACTTTTTCACTCTCTTTCACTTTCATCAAAAGGCTTTTTAGTTCCTCTTCACTTTCTGCCATAAGGGTGGTGTCATCTGCATAGCTGAGGTTATTGATATTTCTCCCGGCAATCTTGATTCCAGCTTGTGTTTCTTCCAGTCCAGCGTTTCTCATGATGTACTCTGCATATAAGTTAAATAAGCAGGGTGACAATATACAGCCTTGATGTACTCCTTTTCCTATTTGGAACCAGTCTGTTGTTCCATGTCCAGTTCTAACTGTTGCTTCCTGACCTGCATACAGGTTTCTCAAGAGGCAGGTCAGGTGGTCTGGTATTCCCATCTCTTTCAGAATTTTCCACAGTTTCTTGTGATCCACACAGTCAAAGGCTTTGGCATAGTCAATAAAGCAGAAATAGATGTTTTTCTGGAACTCTTGCTTTTCCATGATCCAGTGGATGTTGGTGATTTGATCTCTGGTTCCTCTGCCTTTTCTAAAACCAGCTTGAACATCAGGGAGTTCACGGTTCACGTATTGCTGAAGCCTGGCTTGGAGAATTTTGAGCATTACTTTACTAGCATGTGAGATGAGTGCAATTGTGCAGCGGTTTGAGCATTCTTTGGCATTGCCTTTCTTTGGAATTGGAATGAAAACTGACCTTTTCCAGTCCTGTGGCCACTGCTGAGCTTTCCAAATTTGGAGGGAACAAATACTGTGAAACAAAATAATAGCAATCAACCTTCACACCTGCTGTTGTGCGCTCTGCCATTGAAGAGGCCTCTCGGTTAAAAACAAACAAACAAAAAACCTAGTGGCCAGTGTTAGGTGGGAAAGACATCTCCTCGGAAAGACTTTTCTCCTTTAGATAACCAAATGATGAAAGGGGAAGCCCTCATGCTGAAGCTGAAGCTCCAGTGCTTTGGCCGCCTGATACGTAAAGCTGCCTCCCTGGAAAAGACCCTGATGCTGGGAAAGATTGAAGGCAAAAGGAAAAGAGGGCGACAGAGGATGAGATGGTTAGATAGTATCACTGAGTCAGTGCAATGAATCTGAGCAAACTGCAGGAGATAGTGGAGGACAGAGGAGCTTGGCGTGCGACAGTCCATGGGGTCACAAAGAGTCAGATATGGCTTAGCAACGCAACAACCACGAGCAGGTGGAACTGAAGAGGGAACACCTCTGCTGCTTTGTGACACAGAGCCACTTAATTCTGTCTCTGCAGCACTCAGACTTCTCTACTAGCAGTGGCCTGAGTCAGGTACTTTGAGAAACACTACCAGGGAGATGGGTCTCTTAGTGTGCTCAGGGTCTGTCACTTGTCTGATTTTAAAGACCTGAATTGTAAGAACCTGGCAGGTCCCAGGGCAGCCTATGTCTGTCCTGACAGCTGTCAAATGCTGCCTCTCTTTTCCTTCTGCAACCATCCTGCTGTTCTGGATGCTCGGGTTATATTAACCAGCCCTCAGTGGAAACAGAGAACTGCTGTTCACAGTTTTTCCCCAAATCCCCCTCTTAGGCTTAAAACATTTCCAGCGAGCACCTCTTGGACTTTGCCACCTCAAACCAAATTATGTCAGGTTCTTAACTTTCTCCTCTTCCATACCATTTGTGGTTCTCTGATTTCCAGTAAATTCTACATGCATCATTTGGCTTCTTGATTTCTCCCTAGCCTTAAGTCATGGTAGAAGAATTCCTCTGGAGGTCTCACAGCTCACCGCTCTCTTTAAGCGGGGTCCCCAGAGCATCACTCAAGTGTCTGTAACACAGTAACCTCTGTCCTGGGACCAGGGTGTTCTTGGCTGTCTCCTGCTTTCAGTTTTTTTCTCTAAATCTCTAGAACAGAAGTGCCAAATAGGCTACCCAGTTCTGGAGTTGGCACCTTTCATACATTGCCCAATACTGTTCTAAGTGTGGCCTCTGTGCTGGCAGCATCATTTTACTTGAAAACTTGTATAAAATGTACAGTTTTCAATCCACTGACACCCAGATAATCAGAAAATCTTGCGATGGGGCCCTGAGTGAGTGAGTGAGTGAAGTCACTCAGTCGTGTCCGACTCTTTGCAACCCCGAGGGCTGTAGCCCGCCAGGCTTCTCCGTCCACGGGATTCTCCAGGCAAGAGTACTGGAGTGGATTGCCATTTCCTTCTCCAGGGGATCTTCCCAACTCAGGGATTGAACCCAGGTCTCCTGCATTGCGGGCAGATGCTTTAACCTCTGAGCCAGTCCTAGAATCTCCTTTTTTTTTTTTTCCCTTTCCTGTAATTGTCTTGTCTGACTCTTTGCTACCTCACAGACTGCCACCCATCAGGCTCCTCTTGTCCATGGGATTCTCTAGGCAAGAATACTAGAGCGGGTCACCATGCACTCCTCCAGGGGATTCTCTCATCCAAAGGATCGAACCCGAGTCTCTTGAGTCCATTGCATTGTCAAGCTGATTCTTTACCACTGAGCTACCTGGGAAGCTAGAATATGTTTTAACAAGGTCTCCAATTGACACTCAGGCCCAATAAAGTTTGAAATTTAACTGGGCCTCCATAACCCTTCAGGCATTTTAGCATATGACTCTACTTGGAAGTCGCGGGCTTCACCTCCCTCCTGGAGTCCGCCTCGCCGGTGCTTGGCTCCCCTGGCCCTGAGTGGTGCTCGTCTCCGTGCAGAGGTGCGGCATCGCCTGCCAGTTTCCATCATGCCTGTGTCATTGTTCTTCCTGGTGTGCAGGTAGCAGGATGTCAGATAGTCCTTGCACATATACTGCTTTTAAAAGTAGTCAAACCAGAGTCAGACCCAGAGGGCCATGTGAGTCATAGAAATGAAAAAAATTAAAAAAAAGATTTCTCAGTGAAAGTGGTCAGTTTTACTTTAATCATCTATGTTGCTTTCCTAGCCCTGTAAATGTTTGAATATTGGATTCCTACTATAGATGCTAGATCTTTTTAAAATTTATTTTATTGAAATATAGTTGTTTATAATGTACTAGTGTCTGGTGTACAGAAAAGTGATTCAGTTACACACACATACCTCTACATTCTTTTCCATATTATTTTCCATTATGGTTTATTGCAGGATATTAAATATAGTTCCATGTGCTATATAATAGGAACTTGCTGTTTATCCATTTTATATATAGGAGTTTGCATGTGCTGATCCCAGACTCTCAATCCATCTCTCCCCTACCCCTTTCCTTCATGGCAACCGTAAGTCTGTCCTCTAAGTTCTAGATCTTTTTAAAAACTTATTTTATTGATGTATAGTTGACTTGCCATGTTGTGTTAATTTCTTCTGTACAGCAAAGTGATTTAGTTATATATATATATAGTTTTTCATATTCTTTTCTGCTATGCTTTATCAAGGTATTGAATTCAGTGCTATAGAGTAAGACCTCACTGTTTATCCATTTTATATACACTAATTTGTGCCTGCTAATCCCAACCTCCCAATCCATCCCTCCCCCATCACTCTCGCTGTGGCACCCACAAGTCTGTCTCTATGTGATGGACTTTTAATACTTGTTTGCCTTTTCCGGTAGCAGCTCTCTCGTGTGACCCTCCATATCGCCTTTCTGACCTCTCCTTCCTGCCCAGACCCTCCTATCTATCCAAGCCCTTGATCCTGGTCTCATTCACCCACCCTGTCCCTTTACTGTCAGCGGCAGCAAGGCATTAAGGCCACACATCACTCTCCAGTTGATTAACACCAGTCTGTTCTTGGTTTTAGAATGTTGATTTGTTCAGAATGTGCTGTGCTGTGGAGCATAAAAATGCCTGGATTTTGGAGACAGGAGAGCTGAGATTGATTTCAAGCTCTGAACTTACTGGATTGCTATAATAATTAAGTGAGACATTCATGGGAAGTATCAGGCGTATAGCAAACACCAAGCAAACGATATTTATGAATAAGGGTTTAGTCCTCGTTTATTTGGTCACAGTGATAACTATGTATTTAGAACCTACATTAGGCCAAGGCTATGCTAAGGAGACACTGTAGTACAAAGATGAAGTGAGGGAGTCAGACACATGAATACTTGTGATAAAGCAGTTTGGGCAAAGTACTCTGGGATTATGGCAAGGGAGAGGTTTTGTGAGGTTTGAAGTAGGTTTCATGTAGGAGGTGGCAGACCAGCTTGACAGTCAAGGCTGAATAAAATTTTGTAAGCAGAGAAAAGAGTGACGGGCTCATAAGAGCCATTCTATATATAAATACTCAACGATGAGGTAGGACATGATGTGTCCTATGAATGTTCTAAAAATAATGACTACTTCCATATTCCTGGATTACAGGGTCTGCAGAGAGAACAGGAGCTCAGAAAGGTAGGTTAGGGGGAACAGTGAAGGCATCTTCCCAAGCTAGATGAGCTTAGATTTTATCTTGGAGTCAGATGTGTGTGTGTTGGAAAGGCCACTGGCACCTGAGTCACCCAGAAAAGCTTCAGTTAAATTAGACTCCAAGGATCACACGAGAAGAAAGAGACACAAGGAGAGAATTTGAGAGACAGTCCATCCAAAATGGCAATGTTTTTCAAAGGAGTCACGTGTCAGATTTATTGAAACTTAAAGAACTTATTCCTCCCACATTTCAGTGACTTAAAAGTTTTGCTGCCTCAGATGTTCAGCCAAGTCCATAGGAAGTTTGTGTTTGAAACTAAAACACAACCCTGGTTGTGACAGTCATTATCTTGGCAACACTGGCAAAGGCCCAGCGAAGGACTGTGGGTGACGGGCCAGGCTGTAGGCAAATTACTGTTTGGTCTGCTTTGGGCCAGTAAGTTAACACCACAGAAAAGCCTAGCCTGGCATTTCCTGACTTGGAAGTGCTTTAATTCACTCCTTTTGGCAAACTATCCCCAAGGGCTTTGCTCTGGGTTGGCCCTTTGTGAGGCCCATGTGTGATTCGATGGACTTTGACAGGCCTGCCTGGCCAGAAAAAAATCTTGCCGGGCCCAGCATTCCCACTCAGAGAGTTTCTTCTGTTGGTTAACACATCACTTCCAGAGAGCTCTGTCAAGATGTAGATGCATTACTGGGGAAATGTGACTTACTAAGAGGTAAAGAGCAGAGAAAAATACAGGTAGTGTTGAAAAGACAAACTGGATCGGCAGGCAGACCCCCTGGATTTCAGCTCTACACTAACTCCAACACAGCCCTCTGACCTCAGCCAAAGCAGTTATTATTACTAACATTTTTATTATTGTTAGAATCTTGGTTTCATCATGAACGTGGATATAATAATATTTGTTCTCTTCCATTGGTCAGTATTAAAGGTTAAATGACATGGTAAAAGTGCCTTTGCAAACTGTAAAGTGTTATACAAAAGATAAGGGGCTATGATTGTATTTTAAATATTTCTAGGACTGAGATCCAGGCTTTAACCTTTTGATTGGAGTTGAGGAGGTGTGATGACTGTAATATGGGAAACAAGACAGTGACAGAGATGGTAGGAGGAATAGGAGTTTTCTTGAGGTCACAGCATGACTTCCAAGTCCATGATACCCCAACGGTCTCTTCGTATTTCAGCCCTCTGCCCTGAGGACCACACTATTTCCTGTTCAGGTCCTAAAAAGACTGTTCTGTTTGCCTGGATTCCCTGCCTCATCTCATCCACTTGAATCCCTCCCTCTTTTCATTGAAGATCCACCTAGACTTGTTAGAAGCTCCACTCTGAGAAATATGGAATACTTTTATAGTCTTTGTGCCACACTATGACAATTCTCTGTACGTATTTCACTTTTGCACTTAGATGGTCTTGGAGACAGTATTGGGTCCTCCCCAAAATCTGTATGTTGAAAACCTAACCCTTAGAATGATTGAATATGGAAAGAGGGCCTTGAAGGAGCTAGTTAAGGTTAAGTGGCATTGTAAGGGTGGGGCCATGATCCAACAGGATTGGTGTCCTTAAAAGGAGAGGAAAGGTGCCATGAGCATGCACTCACCCAGGAAAGGCCACGGGAAGACACAGGAAGAAGGCTGCTTCCTACAACTTAAGGAGAGAAGCCTCATCAGACGCCAACCATGCTGACACCTTGGTCTTGGAAGTTCAGCCTCCAGAATTGTGAGAAAATAAACGTCTGTTATTTAGACCACCCTGTTGTGGTATTTTGTAATGGCAGCCCTCGCAAGCTAATATAGCTGGCAAATATCTTAAGGGTGAAGACTTTATTTAATTCATTTTTTTATAACCAGGAACTGGCAAATAATAGATGCTGAGTAAATGATTCTTGACTGAATGAAAACAATTAATTAATGTAGCACCAGCTTGGCCCCGCTGAGAGATCAGATGAGGCTACGAGCTGAGGCCAGATATTTATTCTGGGGCAATGCCTGTGGAGGGATGTTATTCATGGTCACGGGAGGAAACCAGGGCCAGCAGGTGTAGAGCTGGGGGACTCGCAGCGGGCCACAGGGAGATGTCCAGCTGGCCCTAGAAGAGATGGCAGGAAAGGTGTCCAGTATCAGGGGAGGCTGAGGTATGGGTACTAGCCATCTAAAACTTTCTAAGAGCTCCATCATCCAGTGTGTAAGGTCTAAGCTTTCAACTTGGTCAATGAACCCATAGTAACCCTGTGGTTAGCTGGTAGGTGTTCATCTAATGTTTGCCCCTCAAAAGCAAGGACCATGTCTTCTTACTTTTGTTTACATCTAGAACCTGGATGGGGCTTCCCAGGTGGCCCAGAGGGTAAATAATCTGCCTGTGATACCGGAGATGCAGGTTCAATCCATGGATCAGGAAGATCTTTTGGAGGAGGGCATGACTACCCACTCCAGTATTCTTGCCTGGAGAATTCTATGATCAGAGGAGCCTGGTGGGCTACAGTCCATGGGGTCGCAAGGAGTCGGACACAGCTGAAGTGACTCAACACACAGCACAAAGACCCTATAAGGAGGCCTGCCATATAGTAAGTGCTCAGTAAATGTTTCTTTAATCAATAGGATGGGATCTCAGTAGGTGGACTGCCAGCCTCAGGACGCTTACCTGTAAGGAATGTTTCACAGTGACTAGGAGAGGGAATCAGAACAGAACTCTTTTGTAGGGCTGTGTATAGCTCCATGTGGCTGCTGTAGCTAGTTACCAGAAACTTAGTGGCTTAAAACAATAGAAATTCATTGTCTTAAATTAATCTTTCTTTCTTCCTCCAGCTTGTGGTGGCTCCGGGGGTCCCTTGGGTTGTAGCTGCCAAACTCCCATTTCTGCTTCTGACTTCACATGACCTTCTGCTCTGTGTGTTCCCTTCTGGTGTGTCTCCTCTCTCTTTGCTCTTGTAAGGACGCTTGTCTTTGGATTCAGGGCTTGCCATTATCCAGAAAGACCTTATGTCAGATCTTTAGCTTAATCAGCTCTGCAAAGATTCCTTTTGAAATAAAGTCACGTTCAGTGAGGGTCAGTATGAATTTATCTTTTTGGAGATCACGCCTCAACTCACACACGTCTAGAAGCAAAGAATGAATCACGTATATTGTTGTTCAGTCACTCAGTCGTGTCTGAGTCTTTGTGACCCATGGACTGCAGCTACCAGATTCCTCTGTCCTTCACTCTCTCCTGCAGTTTTCTTGGATTCACACCCACTGAGTTGGTGATTCTATCTATCTCATCCTCTGCATCTAATATATATACACATACACACATATATAGTAGTGTATATCTATGTCCACATCTATATTTATATCTGCACATATCAGGGGAGACGATTGTATAAATCTCATTCCAAGGCCTGGAGAAAATGAAATGAAATGCCCCAGCTCATACAGTGAGGTGAGGGGGAAAAAAGGGGAACCTTTTCTTTCTTCTTTCTGATCTGGTCAGGCCCTCACTGTGTTGGGTGATGCCCAAACACACTGCGGAGGGCAATTCACTTTACTGAATCATTGATTCAAATGACAGTCTCATCTGGAAACACCCTCATAGACACATCCCGAAATAATGTTTAATCTGGGCATTCCTTGGTCACACAAGTTGACATACCACAGATGATCAGAATGAACTGGGACAACGTTTTGGACACTATGTATTTAAAGTTTTTATTTTTTTAATTTAAATTTATTTATTTTAATTGGAGGCTAATTACCTTCCAGTATTGTACTGGTTTTGCCACATATCGATATGAATCCACCACAGGTGCACATGTGTCCCCCATCCTGAACCCCCTCCCACCTCTCTCCCGATACCATCCCTCTGGGTCATTCCAGTGCACCAGCCTCAAGGATCCTGTATCAAACCTGGACTGGCAATTCATTTCTTATATGATATTATACATGTTTCCATGACATCCCCCAAATCATCCCACCCTCTCCCTCTCCCACAGAGTCCAAAAGACTGTTCTATACATCTGTGTCTCTTTTGCTGTCTTGCATACAGGGTTATCATTACCATCTTCCTAAATTCCATATATATGCGTTAGTATACTGTATTGGTGTTTTTCTTTCTGGCTTACTTCACTCTGTATAATTGGCTCCAGTTTCATCCACCTCATTAGAACTGATTAAAATGTATTCTTTTTAATGGCTGAGTAATATTCCATTGTGTATGAAATTAAAAAATAAAAGCCATATGATTATCTCAATAGATGCAGAGAAAGCCTTTGACAAAATTCAACACCCATTTATGATAAAAACTCTCCAGAAAGCAGGAATAGAAGGAACATATCTCAACATCATAAAAGCTATATATGACAAACCCACAGCTAACATTATCCTCAATGGCGAAAAATTGAAAGCATTTTCCCTAAAGTCAGGAACAAGACAAGGGTGCCCACTTTCACCACTACTATTCAACATAGTTTTGGAAGTTTTGGCCATAGCAATCAGAGCAAAAAAAGAAAAAAAAAGGAATCCAAATTGGAAAAGAAGAAGTAAAACACTCACTGTTTGCAGATGACATGATCCTCTACACAGAAAACCCTAAAGACTCCACCAGAAAATTATTAGAGCTAATCAGTGAATTTAGTAAAGTTGCAGGATATAAAATCAACACACAGAAATCCCTTGCATTCCTATACACTAATAATGAGAAAATAGAAAGAGAAATTAAGGAAACAATTCCATTCACCATTGCAACAAAAAGAATAAGATATTTAGGAATATATCTACCTAAAGAAACTAAAAAGCTATATATAGAAAACTATAAAACACTGATAAAAGCAATCAAAGAGGACACTAATAGATGGAGAAATATACCATGTTCATGGATTAAGTTTTTTAAAAATATACATACTCTGTGTTACAACAATACTTCAAATAGTCCTGGGTTCAATCCCTGGGTTGGGAAGACCTCTTGAAGAAGGAAACAGCAACCCATTCCAGTGTTCTTGTCCGGAGAATCCCATGGACAGAGGAGCCTGGCAGGCTACAGTCCATAGAATCTCAAAGAGCTGGATATATGACTTAGTGACTGAACAACAGCAGCAACAGCAGCATACACATTACAATTGGGAGGGAAAAAAAACCTGGAAATAACTGGTATTTCCAGTAATAGGTGACGATTTGAATATAAGGTGGCTATCCATATGACAGAAAGCCACATTCCAAGTAAATAAAACAACAGTATTGTCCAACCATAAAAAAGAATGAAATGCTGCCATTTGCAGCAATGTGGATGGACCTAGAAATTCTCTACGAGAAGGCACTGGTGACCCACTCCACTACTCTTGCCAGAAACTCCCATGGATGGCGGAGCCTGTTAAGTTGCCATCTATGGGGTCGCACAGAGTCAGACATGTCTGACGTGACTTAGCAGCAGTAGCAGCAGCAAAGATTCCCTAAGACATGCTGAGTGAAATAAGTCAGACAGAGAAAGACTAGTATCATGCAATATCACTTATATGTAAAATCTTAAAAAAAAAAAGTGGTCCAAATAAACTTATTTACAAAACAGAAATAGAGGAGTCACAGATATAGAAAATAAATGTACAGTTACCAGGGGGTAAAGGGGTGGGATAAATCTGGAGATTGGGAATGACGTATACACACTACTATATATAAAATAACTAACTAACAAGGATCTGTCGTATAGCACAGGGAGCTCTACGCAATACTCTATAATGACCTATATGGGACAAGAATCTAAAAAAAGTGGCTCTATGTATGTGCATGTGTGTGTACATATATAATCGATTCACTTTGCTGTGCACCGTAAACAAATACAGCATTGTAAATAAACTCTATTTTAATAAAAATTGAAAACAGAAACAAACCAGAAAGCAATGATAAAGTTGCAGTGAGATCCTTCATCTGAAATGATGCTCCTCTATTGTTGGATTTTAAAAAAGCAGACTAAGCACTGTATTAGGACTACCATGCAATTATAGTTAAACCATATTTTGCAAAATAATTGGAACATATGTACTCATATGTGAACAGTAATTATCTCCATTTGGAACAATTATTAGCAATCGCTACTTTTTCTCTTTGGGCTTTGACTATGCTAAAGCCTTTTACTGCGTGGATCACAACAAACTGTGGGAAATTCTTAAAGAGATGGGAATACCAGACTACCTGACCTGCCTGCTGAGAAGTCTGTATGCAGATCAAGAAGCAACAGTTAGAACTAGACATGGTGCAATGGACTGGTCCCAAACTGGGAAAGGAGCACCTCAAGCCTGTATACTGTCACCTGGCTTACATTCAGAGTATGTCATGTGACATTCTGGGCTGGACGAATCATAGACTGGAATCAAGATTGCTGGGAGAAATATCAGGATCCTCAGACACGCAGATAATGTCACCTCAATGGTAGAAAGTGAAGAGGAACTAAAGAACCTATTGGTGAAGGTGAAAGAGGAGAGTGAAAAATCTAGCTTTCAGTTCAACATTCAGAAAACTAAGATCATGGCATCTGGTCTCATCAATTAACAGCAAGTAGATGGGGAAACAGTGGAAACAGTGTCAGACTTTATTTTTTGGGCTCCAAAATCACTGCAGATTGTGACTGCAGCCATGAAATCAAAAGACGCTTAGTTCTTGGAAGGAAAGTTATGACCAACCTAGACAGCATATTAAAAAGCAGAGACATTACTTTGCCAACAAAGGTCCGTCTAGTAAAGGTTATGGTTTTCCAGTAGTCATGTATGGATGTGAGAGTTGGACTGTGAAGAAAGCTGAGCACCAGAGAACTGATGCTTTTGAACTGTGGTGTTGGAGAAGACTCTTGAGAGTCCCTTGGACTGCAAGGAGATCAAGCCAGTCAATCCCAAAGGAAATCAATCCTGAATATTCATTGGGAGGACTGATGCTGAAGCTTCAATATTTTGGCCACCTGATGTGAAGAGCTAACTCATGAAGACCCTGATGCTTGGAAAGATTGAAGGCAGGAGGTGAAGGGAACGACAGAGGATGAGATGGTGGAATGGCATCGCTGATTCAATGGTCATGAGTTTGAGCAAGCTGCAGCAGATGATGGACAGGGAAGCCTGGCATGCTGCAATCCATGGGGGTCACAAAGAGTTGGACATACAACCTCTCCAGGTGAACCATTTATCTCTCTGCCTGAGTAGCCTCTGCCACAACTCCACTCATCAATCTTCAGTTCCCTACTCAACAGACGAGTTCACACCTCCATTTCTCATTCGTTCTGCAACCTCTGATGAGTTTCCATTTCTACTTGTTTGCATTTCAAGGTTCACCTCTTGGGTTATTTCCTTCCTGAAGCCTTTCTTGACTTCCTCTCCTAATTTGACTCTTTTTCTTTAGGAGAGAATCATCAGGACTTATAAAATTATTTCTTACTCTTACTGTTCATTTCCCCACTGAGTCTAGGCTGTTCTAGTGCAGGAGACTTAACTGTATCTCTCCCACTTGATAGATAGAAGTCCGCCACAAACCTCAAACACCATAGGTATTCAGCCGATGTGAGTTAAATTCAATGAACTGAAATGGACTGAGTGGACCAGTATCACACGATCCACAAATCTAGACTGGTCAGAAATACTCTTCTCTCCTCCTCCACCCCTGCCCACACTCAGCTCATTCCACGCATAGACCCTGGAGTTAGCTTTTAAACGCACAAAACTCGATTATCAGACATCTCCTCCTTCCGCCTACTGCAGTGGTTTTCAATGTATTAAAAATGGAACCCAAACTCTTTATGTGTCAGAATTGTTCACAGTGAAGTTTCTGCCAGTAAAGCACCTGTGCATCCAAGGACGGACATATGCACATAGTTATTGTGGCGATCCCTGACGAAACTTTGTATGTTACCATATTCCTCTCCTTAGCGTGGTCTAGGATGGCACATATGAGTTGGTCCCTGTCACTTCTTCCACTTCATCTGTGTCACTCTCCAGATCCTAACCACATTCCACCCACCCTGGTATTCTTTTTTTTTTTTTTTGTTCAAGTCTAATGTTTTATTTTTTTTTTAAATTACAATACTGTATTTGTTTTGCCATACATTGACACGAATCAGCCATAGGTGAACACAATCTCCCAATGCCGAAGCCCCCTCCCACCTCCCACCCCACATCCTCTACTTGAATCATCCTGTGCATCAGCCCCATGCCTCCTGCATCCTACATTGAACATAGATTGGCGCTTCGTTTCTTACAGGAAAATATACATGTTTCATTGCCATTCTCCCAAACCATCCCACCCTTTCCTTCTCCCTCAGAGTCCAAAACTCCACTCTATACCTCTGTATCTCTTTGTTGTCTCACATATAAGGTCATCATTACTGTCTTCTAAATTCCATATATATGTGTCAGTATACTGTATTGGTGTTTTTCTTTCTGGCTTACTTCACTCTGTATAATCGGTTCCAATTTCATCCATCTCATTAGAACTGAGTCAAATTTATTCTTTTTAAGGGCTGAGTAGGAGTGAGTGATAGAATACCAGGGTGTAGCTGTGTTACACCCTGGTATTCTATCACTCACTCCAAACTCAGTCCCATTTCATGGCATTTTGAGCTTGCTGTTTACTCCACTGGCAATGGCCCTTCTCCAGACCCCAGTAAGAGAGACCCTACTAGCTCAGGGCTAGTCACAAATGTCATTCATCAGAGAAGAATACCCCGGCAAACTTATCCCCACTCCAACCACATTGGAGGACAGGGAAGTCTGCTGTGCTGCAGTCCATGGGGTTGCAAAGAGTTGGACGCAGCTGAACGACTGAACAGCAACAACAACCAGTCACATTGCACTGCTGTAATTTTTGATACCACTTATCATTATTCACAAATATCTTTTGTGAATATTTCCTTTCATGTCTTATTTCTGTGCACCATGATGTCATCATGATAGATTACTGATATAGTTCATGTTACTTTCTGTGTGTTAATTCTAAGTGTTTTTCTGAGTATTTATATGAAGTCTTTACAAGGACTTCTTTGAGGAAAGAACTATTCTAGTTCCATTTTAAAGCTTAAGAGACTGAGGCACAGAGAGGGTAAAGACTCTGTCCAATGCTTCACAGCTAGTGAGTGAACGTGTGAAGATATGGAGCCAGGTAGCTCCCTGATGGACGGCTCAGCAGGTAAGAATCCACTGCAATGAAGAAGACATAGAAGATCCAGGTTTGATCCCTGGGCCAGGTAGATCCCCTGGAGGGAGGAAATGGCAACCCACTCCATTATTCTTGCCTGGAAAATCCAGTGGACAGAGGAGCCTGGTGGGCCACAGTCCGTGGGGTTGCAAGGAGTTGGGCATGACTGAGCATATGGCACGTGAGATGACCTGAGTTGGCTCCAAAGTCAGTTTCCTTAATCACCACGCTAGGCTGCCCGGTGGGTGGATGTGGACTCTACAGATTCTGTTCACTGTTATACCCTTCATGCTGAAAATATTGTCTGCATCCCTGTGCCCTTGAAAATAAATGAATGATGGTAGAGCATGAAGTCTGCTGCCTCCCCTGGCCTCAGTAGACAATGGTTCTACCATTTCAGTGAAATGGATCCTAGAGGCAAAGTCAAATGCTTTTTGGTGTAAGTAAGTGATCTTCACACTAATTCTTTCGGCTACATTTTCCTAGACACAAGTCTACGAACCCCACCACCAACCCTCTAAACAACAGAAACAGCAACAAAAACCTTTGTTTAAGCTAGAGTCTCGGTGGCAAGGTTCACCGCATTTCTGGGAAGGCATAAAACTCCACTTGCTATGGTCCATAAAGTATCCAGAATAATTCTATGCATAGTCATTAAAGAACTCTATAAAAGGCACTGAATATTGAGACCACTCAACCAATCTGATTGCTTAATTAAATCTCTAGAAATGTTCAATATGTGCCAATTGAAACTGTATCATCCATAAAAAGAGCTACACGCTTTTCTTTTTTTTTCTTTTCATTTTTAGTTTATAATAGCAATGCCGACCTTGGCTCTGGGCATTTCCTGAAGATTAACGACCAGCTAGGTTTAATGGCCCCCGGCTGTCCCTCCAATGGACCATCAGCTCCTCCCAGCTTGTCATTCTTCCTCTGAAAAGTACCCCAAGTCTCACTCTGGTTTGCCAGGGGATGTCAGGATTTGTCAAAGCTGGTGGAGACTGGTGTATGACTAGTGACTTGTGGATCCTTGAAACTTTTATGAGAATAACAACATCTCTAAAGAAGACAAGCTCCTAAGTAAGCTCCAAGGTGAACTTCGATACACTTAGTGTATACCTAAGACAGGGAAGATGCCCTGGAGAAAAAAATGGCAGCCCACTCCAGTATCCTTGCCTGGAAAATCTCATGGACACAGGGGCCTGGTGGGCTGTGGTCCATGGGGTCACAAAGAGTCGGGCACGGCTGAGCAACTAACACTTTCTTACTTAAGACTTGCTTTTGCCATTCCACTTTTCTGCTCGATGTGGTTAAAGGGGCTGAGAAGAAATCTCTTTGCTGTTCAAGTTTTGTTCTCTTGTCTTCTACTATGTGACTTTCTTAAATCTGTGTGTGGGCATGAGATGCCTTGGAATCATATAAAGAGCTTCTTCTGAAATGAAAGATGGTGGTGGTTACATCTAAGGAAATAGTTCTGAACAGTGCACAAGACAAGTGTGCTTTAATTCCTCTACCCCATCTTGGTCAGGCTGCCACTCCTGGGGAAGAACATACAACTGGCTGCAATTCCAATCCTACTTTCCTGGCTTCCCAGCTGTCAAGAGAGACAAAAACAAACCGCTCTCTCTCTCAGCCCAGGATGTCAACATGGCAAGTCCTCAGCCACTGCTTCCCGCCTGTCCACAGGCATGTCAAAGCTCTGTAAGCCTGTTATTAGCGTGTTCTTGAACCATCTGTCCCACTGCAATAATGGTAAACTCTGAACAATTGAATAGAACCATAGAATTTACAAAGTGCTTTCTAGGGGCTCGGGATTAATCTTGTTTTTACAGAAGAGGAAGCTGGGTTCGAGAGATAAAGTGACTGGCCTCAGATCATATATCCTGTAAGTAGGGGAGGTTTTCCTGATTTTCTGACTCTAAATTCAGTCTCTTTCTCAGTCCTTTCAATTTCTCATCTGCCAACCACAGTTCATCATCCTCCTTTTTTGTCCTTTAAATCCTTTCTTTTTGATGTGTCTGAACAAGTGAAGGGATCTTAATAATTGCTACCATTCACTGAGTGTTAACTATGGACACACGTTTTACATACATTGTTTCATTTTATCTTCCCAGCTCAGTGGGGCAGAAACTATTACCAGATGACAGAGGAGGTGAATATAGTCAGAGGTCAAGTAACAGATCAGAGTTCACACTGTGGCAGATTTGACTCCAAAACCTGTGCACATCTGGCTATACTGCCACGCCACTTAAAGGGGGCTTGCTTTCCATGGGACTTTCGTGGTTTGGCAATTTTTTCCTGTTGCACACTATCGAATATGGCTGTTCATTAAGCCAAGAATGAAACCTTTGAGAATTCCAGACAAATAATTCTGCTGAGCCCAGCAAGATGAAAATACCCTCACGTGGATGGCAGCCGGAAGGCAGATCTCTTTCATGGTGTACGGGGTGGACCTGGGTACTGCACTGACTAGGAGAGAAAGTAATTTGACAAATACCTGCACATTGTTTATTTTTCCCAACTGTGACTCAAAGTGATGTATTAAGAAGCAGGGGGCTGGCTGTCATATCTCTGGACATACGTCTGTAGATTTTGTGATTGCTATGTTCTTCATAGTAAAATAGTGAAGGACAGGGAAGCCTGGCATGCTGCAATCCATGAGGCTTCAAAGAGTCAGACATGACTGAGCAACTGAACAACAACAAAAAATGCTTAAATCTTAGGAGCAAATTTAAAAAAAACAACTTTTTTATTTTATATTGGGTTATAGTCAATTAACGATGTGGTAATAGTGCCAGGTGCACAGCAGAGGGGCTCAGCCAGGCACACACACGTATCCACTCTTCCCCAACCCCCCCTCCCATCTAGGCTGCCACATAGGATTGAATAGAGTCCCCTGTGCTACAGAGTAGGACCTTCTGGGCTACCCATTTTAAACACAGTAGCGTGTACATGTCCATTCCAAACTCCCTAACTTAGGGGCATATTTTATAGCTTCATGGGGCTATAAGTTGCCAGAAGAATCATTTAATTCATCTCTTACATTTTTGATAATACGGAAACTAAAATGTAGGAAAGCTAGATGAGTTGCTCAAAGTCTTTCAGCAAGTATTGGTCATGTTTTCCTGTGGTAAATGGATGGTTGGTGAGATGCCTTTCTGCTGTGTGCCAAACACTATTGCAGAGACTGGGAACATAGGAATAAGACAGACCCAGACCCTGCCCTCAGAGAGCATAGGGTCGAGCAGGCAGAGGTTAGGGGCTTTGCTCTGGCATCACTCTATAATCACCTAAGCACATTACTCATTTATATGTATAGTCAAAGCTATGGTTTTCCAGTAGTCATATGTGGATGTGAAAATTAGACCATAAAGAAGGAGGAGCACCAAAGAATTGATACTTTCGAACTGTGGTGTTGGAGAAGACTCTTGCGAGTCCCTTGGACTGCAAGGAGATCAATCCTAAAGAAAATCAACCCTAAATATTCATTGGAAGGACTGATGCTGAAGCTGAAGCTCCAGCATTTTGGCCACCTGATGAAAGAGCTGGCTTGTTGGAAAAGACTCTGATGCTGGGAAAGATGGAAGGCAAAAGGAGAAAAGGATGGCAGAGGATGGGATGGTTAGATAGCACCACCAACTCAGTGGACACGAGTTTGAGCAAACTCGGGAGATAGTGAAGGACAGGGCAACCTGGTGTGCTGCAGTTCATTTGGTCTAAATGAGTCCGACATGCTTACTGAGCAACAACGTATTCCTCATTTGGCAACTATGCCTGTGCCTTTTCTCCCTCATCAACCCACCCCCAACCCCAAATCCATACCCCTACATTCCCACAATACAGCACATGGAATATCAGTTCCGTGCCCACTAATCCTAGCTAGAGTTTTCTTCTTTTAACTTGATTAGCTTGGGTTCATCTTCACATAATTCCAGGCTAAAAGCAGGTCTGGGAGTACTTGCCACTTTCTCCTTGCCTTCTTTTCCCTTAGAGCTTAATTCCAGGGCTAGTCTTCCAGATTAGCAAGGGATACGAAAGGAAAGAGGTCACTACATCCTTCCTCCTCTGCCTGGCTGCTCCTTTTCAAGACTATTTCATTCTCTGGTGGTCTCACGGGACCATGTTGTTCTTTGGGTGTCCCGATAGAGATGAAAGCTCCCCCTAAAGGTTAAAGAGAGGAAAGCAGGATATGGTCAAAAGTACATACCAGCAGGCATTGAAGAAAATCTCCAGAAATAAGATTGCTCAGTCAGTTTTTTCGAGTTGTTCATTCATATGATGTTATTACACAGCCTCAGGAGAACACCAAAACCAAACCAAACAAAAGCAAAGTTTTAAAAAAAAAGCACCTTGGAACTCTGGAGTCCATGAACATTTATTTTCTTAAGAAAGTTTCTCCTCTCTGGCTCCTGACTCTAGAGAACTTGATTTGCCATCAATATTTTAAATGAAAATAAAGTAGTTCTTAAAAAATGAAGATCACTTAAAACATAGTGCTACTTGAATGTCAAGAAGCCATTACGTTTAATAGCATTTTTAAACTATTAAAGTTGAGTGGTTACTTTTTATTTTGCATTTAGTCACTCATGGGAGACATTTATTTAGTCTTATGTGCTACAGATAGTGATGCTGTTAGTGGAGAAGATTCTCATTCTGAGTAATGGTCTCATTTGTGTAATATCTCTTAGTGTGATATATTCATACCTTACAGAAGAATGCAAATGCACAGACTGTTAAGAGAGTGAAAATACTGTGAAACTTATGCCCTTAAAGCCACAAGATTGTGAAATCAAGAAATGTGATAATTATTTTGCGTTGGATTAATGGTATAGAGATACATATTTTTTAATCCACCTATGAAGAAAGGGACAACATCAAAAACCAAGCAAGCAATCTTTAACTTTTATTTCAGTAAGTTTAGGATGCAGTCAGTACCCCCAGTCCACTTCCACATTATAATCCAAAAGAACAAGAACTGAAAGGAAAAATACGGAATGTAAATGAGACTTTTTAAACCCTAAACCTCACTTTAAGAAGCAAATTTAAATTGCCATCCTGGCTCATCTGATAGACTGGTAGTCATTTTTCAATATAAGACTGTGATTCTATACAAAACTTGCACCTTTTTCTTTCAATTATCCAGTCTCTTGTCCACCAGTTTCTTGTGAACCAGAGAAAACTGCAGGTTCTGGACAAAAATGGCATTACCTTTTGAATGTACATTTTTCTCCAAGGACCAAACAGAAATGTGGAGAGGACTGAAAACACGGCAGAGGGCACAGGTGTGTGTTGTAAGGCACTAAAAACTGAATGAAGTTGCTCAGTCGTGTCCCGGCTCTTTGCGACCCCATGGACTGCAGCCTGACAGGCTTCTCCATCCATGGGATTTTCCAGGCAAGAGCAGTGGAGTGGGTTGCCATTTCCTTTTCCAGGGGATCTTCCCAACCCAGGGATTGAATCTAGGTCTCCCACATTGCAGGCAGACGCTTTACCCTCTGAGCCACCAGGAAAGCTAATTGTTGCCTAATTCCTACGAAGATGGCATCCCATCCATGAGCACTGGGAACAAGCTGTTATGCTGGATCCCCTGTCCTGGCTGGTTCTCATGTGAGTTGTCCCCTTTATGAAGAGAGCAACCTCCTCCTGGGCGCCTATTGTACGTCGGGCATTATGTTCCATGTGTTCTTGTTGTTCAATTACTAAGTCGTATCTGACTCTTTGCAACCCTATGGACTGTGACCCACTAGGCTCCTCTGTCCATGGAATTTTCCAGACAAGAATAATTGAAGTGTGATGACAACCAAAAAAATCTTAAGACAAGGCCAGCTATCCTGTGAGTGATTAGGGCAAGCTAAATCTCCTTCCTTCCCTCCAATGAGAACTGCTAGGATATATATAAAGATACCGGCCAGACGTTAAAATGCAGAGACATCACTTTGTCAACAAAGGTCTGTGCAGTCAAAGCTACGGTATTTCCAGTAGTCATGTACAGAAATGAGAGTTGAACCATAAAAGAAGGCTGAGAGCCAAAGAACTGATACTTTCAAATTATGGTGCTAGAGAAGACTCCTTAGAGTCCTTTAAATGGAAGATCAAACCAATCAATCCTAAAGGAAATCAACGCTGAATATTCACTGAAAGGACTGATGGTGAAGCTGAAGCTCCAGTACTTTAGCCACCTGATGCAAAGAGTCCACTTATTGAAAAAGACTCTGGTGCTGGGAAAGATTGACAGCAGGAGAAGGGGGCAACAGAGGATGAGATGGTTGGATGGTATCACTGACTCAAGGGACATGAGTTTGAGCAAACTCCGGAAGATAGTGAAGGACAAGGGAGCCTGGAGGTGTGGAAACTGGACTAGCAAAGAAAATTATAAAAAGAAAAATTATAAAAAGAAAAATTATAAAAAGAAAAATTACCTTATTTTCCCAACAGCTCTCTGAGCATCAGAGAGCCAGTAAATTGCCCAAGGTCACACAGCTAATGAGTGGTCAGGTATACAATCATTGTATTCTCTAATACAAAATAAATAGGTAATGAATAACATTTTTAAAAAATGTCTCTGTTATTCTTTAATGGCAGAATCACCATGGGTTAACATAGTCTTAGGACCCAAGGAGACATGTTCTGTGTGTGTTACTCACTCATTTGTGTCTGACTCTTTGTGACCCCCTGGACTGTAGCCGGCCAGGGTCCTCTTTCCATGGACTTCTCCAGGCAGGAATACAGGAGTGGTTTGCCATGCCCTTCTCTAGAGGACCTTCCTTATCCAGGGATCAAACCTGGGGCTCCTGAACTGGCGGCAGATTCTTTACCATCTGCGCCACCAGGGAAGCCCGAGGAGGATGCGCTAACCCTCCCTAATGTCAGTAATTTGCTAGCCCTTTAGGGAAATAGAGTGGAGATATCTACTGGTCTAATTTAAGAATTAAAGTGTGTTTCTCCACAATTCTAGTATCATAAGCGAGCAAATGATATATTTAAAATAACACTGTTTTAGGGACTTCTCTGGTGGACCAGTGGTTAAGACTCCAAGCTCCCAATTCAGGAAGGGCAAGTTTGATCCATGGTTGGGAAAGTAAGAACCCACATGCTGTGCGGCACAGCCCAGAAAATAAAAAATAAAATGAAACAACAGAAATTAAAGTAATAAAATAATGCGACTTTAGTATTAACACCATGCTTTGAGTCATGATGAGTTATATAGGATTTTTGCTCACTTAGGAAAGCAGCTTACTCCTTGGAAGAAAAGTTATGACCAACCTAGATAGTATATTCAAAAGCAGAGACATTACTTTGCCGACTAAGGTCTGTCTAGTCAAGGCTATGGTTTTTCCTGTGGTCATGTATGGATGTGAGAGCTGGACTGTGAAGAAGGCTGACTGATGAAGAATTGATGCTTTTGAACTGAGGTGTTGGAGAAGACTCTTGAGAGTCCCTTGGACTGCAAGGAGATCCAGCCAGTCCATTCTGAAGGAGATCAGCCCTGGGATTTCTTTGGAAGGGATGATGCTAAAACTGAAACTCCAATACATTGGCCACCTCTTGCAAAGAGTTGACTCATTGGAAAAGACTCTGATGCTGGGAGGGATTGGGGGCAGGAGGAGAAGGGGACGACCGAGGATGAGATGGCTGGATGGCATCACGGACTCAATGGACGTGAGTCTGAGTGAACTCCGAGAGATGGTGATGGAGAGGAGGCCTGTTGTGCTGCGATTCATGGGGTCACAAAGAGTCGGACACGACTGAGCGACTGAACTGAAGTGAAGGAAAGCAGCTACAATGAAGAAACCGTTTCAGTGGCAGAATGTGTTCTGAACGCTGACTCGTCAGATTGCCAATGAACTTCCGGACTGCAGCCCATTGCTAAGCTGGAGGCTGCCTGTGTTATGAAGCTGACACTGGTCTTTGAAGTTATTCATTTCTTCTAAGAGACTTGAAGTATTTGTTCCAAGTTTCAACCTGCTGGTGGAATTTCTAATAATAATGAAATCTGTAAAAGTTTCCACATTACAAACCAGAAAATGACCCAAGTCTAAGAATTTAGGAAACAATGGAAACTTCCACACTGAAACTAGAGAGATTTACCTGTCACAAGCCATCTATATTCCCATTTTTAATCACAGGTCTTTGTTAATCATATCTGGACAGGTTATAAGTCACTGTATCTTAAGAGATTTCAACTCAATATTGAGCTCACAGTTGATTTACTTGCATTAGGTGGTAAGGAAACAGGATTGTTTTCACTTCATTTTAAAACTGCCCGAATCTGTGAAAGCTGAGATCTCCGTCCTCTCGAGGAACAGTATTTTGATGTGTCTTTAGAAATGTGATGCTTCCTGCAACATTTTCTTACCTGCCTCTCACATACTTCTTCAACAATTTAACATATTCCCTTTAAATAGGCTGCCGTCTATTTCTTAACTTTTAAGCCTCTCTTTTGTATAAGTTGATGTAATTATTAAGGGGAATCCCGTTACTTTAGTCAAAGTTTAACCCAATCAAGGGGCCTCTGGTGAGTTACTCTCTTCAAGATATCATGTGAAAATACCTATTTTAAACAAAGCTAAGGGCACTGTTGCAGTAATTTTTACTTCTACAAACCAGTACCTTTGGAAACACAGTTCTATCAAGAGTGTCGAAGAATTGCAGAAAACAGCTGCACAGAATCTTGAGAGAAATAGATTTTTGCTTTCTATAATTTTTGCACTGTTTAAGAACTGCACTAAAGGAATTTGAAATCATGATGATTGACATCACAAGCATTTTTTCAAGCTGCACACATGGTCTTTTTAAAAAGACTACTCTGCATGCAAAACATAATTGCTCTCTGCTTCTGCAAAGGTTTCCTTTCAATAAAATTGCATTTTCCTGATGTAACTGATTAAAATAAATTAAACGAGCCACTCACTTATTCTTCGAGTTTGCAAACTCTGAAATTTTGCACAGGGCTTTTATACAGGCATCCGTTGGGCAAGTCACATACTATTTAGTAAAGTGTATTTAAGTGCACTTTTCAAAAGCTAGATAGCAATTCTCTCAATCAAGAGAAAAGATGACAAAATGCCTAGCCCAGGGCCATCACACTTCTGCTCCTTGGCCATCAAGCAGGTGATGTCTCAAGTCAGCCAGTTCTTTTCTGCTCTGTCTAGGTCTGTTGTAAGCTGGGCACTGCCTTGGGTGAAATGTTAGATTTCTGCCATCATCTTCTGGTAAAGGTGATGTATGTGTGCACCTTCAGCCGTGTCTGACTCTTTGTGACCCCATGGACTGTAGCCCACCAGGCTCCTCTGTCCATGGGATTTCTCAGGCGAGAATATTGGAGTGGGTTAACATTTCTTCCTCCAGGGGATCTTCCCAACTCAGGGATGGAACCCGCATCTCCTGCATTGGCAGATGGATTCACTGAGATACTTGGGAAGCCCTTGGTAAAGATGTTGCGCTGTGCCTAGTCACTCAGTCATGTCTGAGTCTTTGCTACCCCATGGGCTATAGCCTGCCAGGCTTTTCTGTCCCTGGGGATTCTCCAGGAAAGAATTCTGGAGTGGGTTGTCATGCCCTCCTCCAAGGGATCTTCCCAACCTAGGAACGAACCCAAGTCTCTCACATTGCAGATGGATTCTTCACCATCTGAGCCACTATGGAAGCCCAAGAATACTGGTGTGGGTAGCCTATCCCTTCTCCAGGGGATCTTCCCAACCCACGAATCGAACCAGGGTCTCATGCATTGCAGGCAGATTCTTTACCAGCTGAGCCACCAGGGAAGCCCTGGTAAAGAGGAGGGGAAAGTAAAGGCTTTCCAACTCTTCTAAGGCTACTTTTAAGACTTCCATGATCATCAACTTAAAAAAAAAAAAGGAGAGATACATGCACACATGCATACTGCTTTATATTACATTATCTGCCACATAGATTGTGGTGGTGGTGTTCAGTTGTTCAGCTGTGTCCGACCCTTTGTGATCTGATGGACTGCAGCACGCCAGGCTTCCCTGTCCTTCACCGTCTCCCAGAGCTTGTTGAGCCAGTGAAACCATCCAACCATCTCATCCTCTGTTCCCTTCTCCTCCTGCCCTCAATTTCCCAGCATCAGGGTCTTTTCCAACGAGTTGGCTCTTTGCTTCAGGTAGCCAAAGCATTGGAGCTTCAGCTTCAGCATCAGTCCTTCCAATGAATATTCAGGATTGATTTCCTTTAGGATTCACTGGTTTGATCTCCTTTCAGTCCAAGGGACTCTTGAGTTTTCTCCAACACCACAGTTCAAAACATCAATTCTTCGGCACTCAGCCTTCTTTTTGTCTGACTCTCAGATCCATACATGACTAGTGGAAAAATCATAGCTTTGATAATATAGACTTTTGTGGGCAAAGGGATATCTCTGCATTTTAATATGTAATTTAGGTTTGTAATAGCTTTTCTTCCAAGGAGTAAGCATCTTTTTATTTCATGGCTGCAGTCACCATCTGCAGTGATTTTGGAGCCCCCCAAAATAAAGTCTGTCACTGTTTCTACCATTTCCCCATCTATTAGCCATGAAGTGATGGGATCAGATGCCATGATCCTAGTTTTCTGAATGTTGAGTTTAAGCCAGCTTTTTCATTCTCCTATTTCAGCTTCATCAAGAGGCTCTTTAGCTCCTCTTTGCTTTCTGCCATAAGGGTGGTGTCATCTGCATGTCTGAGGTTATTGATATTTCTCCCAGCAACCTTGATTCCAGCTTGTGCTTCATCCAGCCCAGCATTTCACATGATGTACACTTCATTTAAGGTAAATAACCAGGGTAACAATACATAGCCTTGATGTACTCCTTTCCCAATTTGGAACCATGTCCAATTCTAACTGTTGTTTCCTGACCTGCATACAGATTTCTCGGGAGGCAAGTAAGGTGATGTGGTATTCCCATCTCTTTAAGTATTTTCCAGTTTGTTGTGATTTACTTAGTCATAGGATTTAGCATAGTCAATGAAGCAGAAGTAGATGTTTTTCTGGAATTCTCTTGCTTTTTCTATGATCCAACAGATGTTGGCAATTACATAGATACTGCATCATCAGTTCAGTTCAGTTCAGTTGCCTCCCTGTCCATCACCGATTCCCAGAGTTCACTCAGACTCACATCCATCCAGCCATCTCATCCTTGGTCTTCCCCTTCTCCTCCTGCCCCCAATCCCTCCCAGCATCAGTCTTTTCCAATGAGTCATCTCTTCACATGAAGTGGCCTAAGTACAGGAGTTTCAGCTTTAGCAACATTCCTTCCAAAGAAATCCCAGGGCTGATCTCCTTCAGAATGGACTAGTTGGATCTCCTTGCAGTCCAAGGGACTCTCAAGAGTCTTCTCCAACACCACAGTTCAAATGCATCAATTCTTCATCGATCAGCCTTCTTCACAGTCTAACTCTCACATCCATACACGACTACTGGAAAAACCATAGCCTTGACTAGATGGACCTTAGCCAGCAAAGTAATATTTCTACTTTTGAATATGCTATCTAGGTTGGTCATAACTTTTCTTCCAAGGAGTAAGCGTCTTCTAATTTCATGGCTGCAGTCACCATCTGCAGTGATTTTGGAGCCCCCAAAAGTAAAGTCTGACACTGTTTCCACTGTTTCCCCATCTATTTCCCATGAAGTGATGGGACTGGATGCCATGATCTTCATTTTCTGAATCTTGAGCTTGAAGCCAATGTTTTCACTCTCCTCTTACACTTTCATCAAGAGGCTTTTAGTTCCTCTTCACTTTCCTTCATAAGGGTGGTGTCATCTAAATAGCTGAGGTTATTGATATTTCTCCCAGCAATCTTGATTCCAGCTTGTGTTTCTTCCAGTCCAGCGCTTCTCATGATATACTCTGCATATAAGTTAAATAAGCAGAGAGACAATATATAGCCTTGACATACTCCTTTTCCTATTTGGAACCAGTCTATTGTTCCATGTCCAGTTCTAACTGTTGCTTCCTGACCTGCATACAGAATTTCAAGAGGCAGGTCAGGTGGTCTGGTATTCCCATCACTTGAAGAATTTTCCACAGTTTATTGTGATCCACACAGTCAAAGGCTTTGGCATAGTCAATAAAGCAGAAATAGATGTTTTTCTGGAACTCTCTTGCTTTTTCCATGATCCAGCGGATGTTGGCAATTTGATCTCTGGTTCCTCTGCCTTTTCTAAAGCCAGCTTGAACATCAGGAAGTTCATGGTTCACATATTGCTGAAGCCTGGCTTGGAGAATTTTGAGCATTACTTTACTAGCATATGAGATGAGTGCAATTGTGCAGCAGTTTGAGCATTCTTTGGCATTGCCTTTCTTTGGAATTGGAATGAACACTGACCTTTTCCAGTCCTGTGGCCACTGCTGAGTTTTCCACATTTGCTGGGATATTGAGTGCAGCACTTTGACAGCATCATCTTTCAGGATTTGAAACAACTCTACTGGAATTCCATCAACTCTACTAGCTTTGTTCGTAGTGAATCTTTCTAAGGCCCACTTGACTTCACATTCCAGGATGTCTGGCTCTAGATGAGTGATCACACCATTGTGATTATCCGGATCATGAAGATCCTTTTGTACAGTTCTTCTGTATATTCTTGCCACCTCTTCTTAATATCTTCTGCTTCCATTAGGTCCAGACCATTTCTGTCCTTTATCAAGCCCATCTTTGCATGAAATGTTCCCCTGGTATCTCTAATTTTCTTGAAGAGATCTCTAGTCTTTCCCATTCTGTTCTTTTCCTCTATTTCTTTGCATTGATCACTGAAGAAGGCTTTCTTATCTCTTTTTGCTATTCTTTGTAACTCTACATTCAGATGCTTATATCTTTCCTTTTCTCCTTTGCTTTTCGCTTCTCTTCTTTTCACAGCTATTTGTAAGGCTTCCCCAGACAGTCATTTTGCTTTTTTGCATTTCTTTTCCATGGGGATGGTGTTGATCTCTGTCTCCTGTACAATGTCATGAACCTCATTCCGTAGTTCATCAGGCACTCTATCTATAAGATCTAGGCCCTTAAGTCTATTTCTCACTTCCACTGTATAATCATAAGGGATTTGATTTAGTTCATACCAGAATGGTCTCACGGTTTTTCCTACTTTCTTCAATTTAAGTCTGAATTTGGTAATAAGGAGTTCATGATCTGAGCCACAGTCAGCTCCTGGTCTTGTTTTTGTTGACTGTATAAAGCTTCTCCATCTTTGGCTGCAAAGAATATAGTCAATCTGATTTCGGTGTTGACCATCTGGTGATGTCCTTGTGTAGAGTCTTCTCTTGTGTTGTTGGAAGAGGGTATTTGCTATGACCAGTGCATTTTCTTGGCAAAACTCTATTAGTCTCTGCCCTGCTTCATTCCGCATTCCAAGGCCAAATTTGCCTGTTACTCCAGGTGTTTCTTGACTTCCTACTTTTGCATTCCAGTCCCCTATAATGAAAAGGACATCTTTTTTAGGTGTTAGTTCTAAAAGGTCTTGTAGGTCTTCATAGAACCGTTCAACTTCAGCTTCTTCAGCATTACTGGTTGGGGCATAGACTTGGATTACCATGATATTGAATGGTTTGCCTTGGAAACTGAACAGAGATCATTCTGTCGTTTTTGAGACTGCATCCAAGTACTGCATTTCAGACTCTTTTGTTGACCATGATGGCTACTCCATTTCTTCTGAGGGATTCCTGCCCGTAGTAGTGGATATAATGGTCATCTGTGTACTGCATCATACTCCAGTATTAATTCGATTCTATGTATATGTGTTTTTTACAAAGTCGGGGGCTTCCCTGGTGATTCAGTAGTAAAGAACCTGCCTGCTAGTGCAGGAGGCTCAGGTTCCAATCCCTGGGTCAGGAAGGTCCCCTGGAGGAGGAAATGGCAACCAACTGCAGTATCTGTGTCTGGGTAATCCCATGGGAAAAGGAGCCTGGCAGTCTATAGCCCATGAGGTGGCAAGAGAGTTGGAAGCAGTTTAGAGACTAATAACAACAGTTACAATCGCTTTAAGCCTTCTTATAAAGAAACCGCAACCAAGCTTTCTCATGATCTATGCCATTTAGGAACGCATGTATGATTTGGTGGTAAATCTATGTCACTTGCACTACAGAGAATGCATCTGAGTTCAGAAAAATGCTGTGAAAAATTGCCACTTGGCCTCACGTGACTTACTGAATATCTGGCAGTTGTTTTAAAAAAGTTTCTGAATTGAGCCGTCTAGGGACTCTAGACCAAAATAAGAGAGAACAGTGTAGAGTAGCAGAAGTGTGGGAGATTATCTGCTCATTTTCAGTTTCCTTCTGAATTAGCCCACAGCTCGCTGGGCCTGCTGTCACCAGGCGTTATAAACCTTCAATATGTGGTTTAGTTTGTCCCCCCCCCCCCATCAGAGAAAGTGTGGGAGAGTTAAGGAGAACTGACGAGTCAAGATTTTAAACATTCCGATCAGGTTTCCTCCAGGGTCTAGCTGCTGAAAGAATGTCTTATGGAAAAATTTCCACTCTCTCGGTGGGGAGCATTTTGCATGAACCAACTCCCAGGAGAAAATGTTATTCCATAGAACAAAGCCCAGGCAGTGACTTATATTAAACTGACCAGGGTGGGGGGAAGGGAAGCCTTGACCTGGAGGGGGTGGAATGGTAGGGACACAATTTACTTTCTAAAAACTGACTATGGCTCCCTGGGAAATGAAAAAAAAAAAGCTCTGAATTCTCTGTGTTTCCCTGTGATGTTTTTATATAAAAAGTATTTGCAATGTGTCATAAGGATTTTCTAGGATGAAATGAAGATTCTTAGTCGAGGGAAGAAAAACTAAGTCTGTCTTGTAAAAAAGAGTAACAGAACTGTCTTTCTCATCTAGTTATAATATCAACCGTAATTGATAGGCTGGACATGGCTAATTTCATCATGCTATTTACTGCTCACCACTAGAAACAAGACTTAAAAACGATGCTGACTTGAAAGGGGAGCCATTTCTTGCTTGGATTTGCATGATTTCAGTTTAACACAACCTAAAAATGGATTCTTTTCACATTTGCTGAAACAACTTGAATCTCAAACGCCTTTCTTTTCCACCAAAGTTAGAGACACACAGACCATCACTGCCCTGATGTTTCCTATTGTTGAGAGGCAGCTTTCTTGATGAAATGATACAGTTCTGCCATTCGATCCTTTTAATTATCTTTTTTATTATTGCAACATGCACCGGGTCCTAAACTTCCGAGGATTTATTGATAAGGGCATCTTCCACTTGTACTGTCTCATTTTCTTGCTGTTTTTGTAATGGTTTCCAACTAATAAAATGTTATCTCGTTCATTTTGTTTATGTATAATAAATCAGAAGCTTTTCCTCTTCTTCTGCTATGCAGATATGGGTGTGTGTGAGCAGGGGAGATTGTCTCCGTGTGTTAAACCGATGACGTCTTTTGCATACAAATAGAAATTAGTACAAGAGCATTTAATTAAGGAGAGTATCGCTGTTTCTGTATGACCTAGGGAAAATTAATATTCTAAATACAAGGTCATGTGACTTGGGGTTTTTGCCTCTTTCCAGCAACTGAAGCTGTCTGGAATGAAGCCTAGATTTCTTCTCTGTTCCTGTGAGCCATATTATTTCCTTGACGAAGGAAATAGACATGATGAAGAAGAAGAAACAAACAAACAAACAAAAAAAACAGTGCGTGTAGATTTTAGGCAGCTTTAAATCCCTGGCTGTTGCATTCATTCAACAGATATTTATTAAACCGATGGAATGTGTCAGACGCGAGTGTTAGGTGCCAGTGAACAAGAGACACGGTCCCTGACCCCATAGAGCTTATATTTTTATGGGGTCATAGACCCCACGGAAATGACTGAATCACTGGATATGTAATTTGAACTGTGATAAGGGTTGGGGAGGAAATGCCTGGTAGCTGAGAGAGTAAATCACATTAAGATTCATTCACTGTTTATTTTCAAAAAATAAAAAAATATATATTAAGATATAATTGATCTATAATCTTTACTTATTTATTTAGAATCACTCTCTCTGCTTTCGGACACTGGCTCTGTCTCTCCTCCCGGGGTGGGGAAGGGTCGGGATCGGTCGGGAGGCTCCAGCGCAGGGATGGGGGAGGATCTGTGCGCAGCCTCCCTAGCGCCCCCCGATGGAGACACTGGGGAACTGCAGCTCTGGCCGCGCGGTGGCTGGTGGAGCGAGGTGGGAGGTGCTGAGAAATGGTTCCCGCATGAGTCGCCATTCTCACTAGCTTTCCAGGCGCAGGATGAGACTGGCAAAAAGCAAGGGAGTGGATTAGCAGAGCCACTCCTTGGAGAAGAGTGAATAGTTCTAAGAGGCGAGGACCTAGAACAGAGAGTGGCTGGAGGTGAGCCTGGAAAGGCAGGTCAGAGGTGAATGGTGATGGACGTTGTATTGCCAAGGCGTTTGGACTTTGTTCAGAGAGTTGTGGGGAGCTGTCCTAGAAAAGGAGGAGTTACGGTGGACGCAGTCAGTTGCCTGTGGAGCATCCACCCTGCCCATTACCCCTTCCTGAGTGTCCACCAGTTTACGTTCAGGGCAAGTTGTGCCTACCTCCAGAAGCAGGGCTTGACGCTGGTGAGGTTACCTGCCACTCCCTGATACTTCCCCAGACCTGGTTTGACCTGCAACTTTGACTGGAGCCAGTCAACTCACATCTTCACGTTGGCGACAGGGCTCCATTAGGAACGGGCAGGACCAATTACAGGCGTGCTTGGTGGCTCAGATGGTAAAGAATCTGCCTGCAGTGACGGAGGCCTGGATAGGATCCCTGGGTCAGGAAGAGCCTCTGGAGGAAGGCATGGCAGCCCACTCCAGGATTCTTGCCTGGAGAATTCCCTGAACAGAGGAGACTGGTGGGCTACATTCCATGGGGTCACAAAGAGTCGGACATGACTGAGAAGCTAACACTTTCATTTTCCCTGGACCAGCACCTGCAGATGCCAAGAGAGGGTCCATGGCAGGAGGAGGGGTGGATTCTGGGAAAGACATTATGTCTCTCTTAAGACACAGAGGCATTGAAAGGGATAACCTCTCTTCCCTAGGGAAGCCGTGCTGTGCAAATGTGAAGCCCTGATTGCTGTACCCTGCATGATCTCCGGAGGGAAGTCAGCCTTGAGCTGAACCCCCACCGGAAGTACGGTGCAGGCTGCAGAATTTGCATTCTAACTCCGCCTCCTCACCTGCCTGTGATCCTTGGCAAAGACCCAGGCTAAGCTGCAGCGTTCACAGTGGAGATCCTGATCGTACTTTCCTCTTGAGGGCTTGACAGAGTGCTTGGCTCATGGTAAGGGCTTAATGAATACTAGTTATTTTTATCCATCTATTAAATATTTACTGAGAGCCCTCTAGGGGCCAAGCACTGTGAGGCACTGAGATAAGTTGAGCAAGAAAGACCCAGTTGTTGCCCTTGAGGAATTTTCATCACGTGACTTAGCTAGTATTTGTCTCTTGCAAGTATTTCATTACCCTCCATATTGTAGTTAGAGGTGGATGTGGGCTTTGCTACATGAAATGTACCATCTGATGCCTAAGATAATGGTTTATATGTAAGAACTCAAGGTGGCCCTGATGCAGGCTACCTTGCCATGGTCACAGAGCAGTATGGTGCAGTAGTGAAGGGCGTGTGAACAGACTGCCACTGAATTCTGGCTCTGGTGTTGACAAGTTGTGGGACCCTGGATGAATGGCTCATTCCTTGCCCTAACCATGAGGATGCTGATATTTGTCTCTTTAGGGTTGTTATGTAAATGCGATAAGGAGGATTATATCTAGTACCTAGTGCATTTTTTGCTTGTGTGCATGTTCAGCTATGCCTGACTCTTTGTCTGGAAGAAAGTAGCTGCTCAATGAATTATAGTTATTGGTTATTGGGATATTTCACTGACAGGAAATTCATTTTTATTCTTTCTGGGCATTTGATTTTAGCAGATGCTGTGGGCTTTAGTCATTTAGGCTGCCCAGCTTCTGAACACTTTCTTGTTGGAGCAGAAGCCCAAAGAGGGACAGGTGTTTTCTATCCCCACTGGCTAGTTGGTAGAGACTGGACCGAGATGCAAGTGTGACTAGTCAGAAACTGCGGGGCTTTTATTTTGGAGGAGATGGCAGAAGAGACAAGAACAGTTAGACTTTATTAATGGCAGCTATGCTAGATTCAAGAGGTTGATGCAAAGGTGAACGTCCAGGGCAGCTAAGTCTAGCAGTGTGGGGGTTGGGGGCACATGGGTTGTGGTGATGGGACAGGATCCTGGCTATCCTTAGTCCCCGTTAGTATCTCCTGTGCCTATTTTTCCAGCATGTATATCCAGTCCTTGAATATCTCAATGCCCTCCTATAAATTCCCTTCCTATTTACATTGACTGGAGCTGATTTCTGTTGTCTGCAACCAATGACCCCGTAGAACAACAAATGTTAGCATTTTTAAATAAGAAATTTAAGTTTTATATTTTTATAGCATTGGTGGACTACTTCATGAACTATTGAAGGTTGTTTGTGTTATTAAAAAGTACACTTGGAAAAAAAAATCAATATGAAATCTTGTGTCTTACTCTTCGTAACCATTAAAAGCCAGATACCCAGCCATGAGGCTACCATAAAAAACAGCTTTTTATATTGCTCGAGCTTGGCTAAAATCCAGACATGATATTACTCACATAATGCTATTTTCAATGTGTCATTTTATTTCATGGCAATCTTTACTGTATGTGTAACTCAAGATAATGTTGACTATAAGCCAGTCCATGAGGCCAAATCGAAAATCTGTCCCAACTTTTCACTTTAGCTTGCCTTGGGAATACAGTCTTGGTCATAGGTACTGTCTTAATCTTAGAGAAGGGGATCTTTTTATTGGCAATATTTAGATGACTTGTAGTTAAAACATTTTCCATCTGGAAGATAGTCCAGGATAACCCCGGATTCTGGAGGCTTCCTGGTTCATTCTTATGCTGCTGCTTTCAGATGAGACTGGAAACTTTCCTCGCTCATGGTGTCTTAGTGTGCCAGCCTGTATACATAGCAAGATAGACACAGTGATGGACTGTTAGAGCTTACTCAGTCTGGAGAAGTCAGAGAGACTTTCCCATGCACACCAACTTTTAAAGATTTCATTTTAAATTGAAGGATAATTGGTTTACAATATTGTATTGGTTTCTGCCATAAAAGTGAAAGTTGTGTCCAGCTCCTTGCAACCCCATGGACTATACAGTCCATAGAATTCTCCAGGCCAGAATACACATTGCAGGCGGATTCTTTGCCAGCTGAGCCACCAGGGACGCCCAGGTTCCAACGTGAAGCAGCTGTAAGCGCACACCTGTCCCCCTCTTGAACCTCCCTCCCACTTTCCACCCCGCTTCACCCCTCTAGGTCATTACAGAGCCCTGATTTGAGTTCTCTGAGTCATACAGCAAATTCCCACTGGCTATCTATTTCACATATGGTAGCGTATACGTTCTGGAGAAGGCAACGGCACCCCACTCCAGTACTCTTGCCTGGAGAATCCCATGGATGGAGGAGCCTGGTGGGCTGCAGTCCATGGGGTCGCTAAGAGTAGGACATGACTGAGCGCCTTCACTTTGACCTTTGACTTTCATGCATTGGAGAAGGAAATGGCAGCCCACTCAGGTGTTCGTCCCAGGGACGGCCTGGTGGGCTGCCGTCTATGGGGTCGCACAGAGTCGGACACGACTGAAGCGACTTAGTAGCAGCAGTGCATACGTTTTCATGCCCTCTCCACTCATTCTACCCTTTCTTTCCTCCCCCGCTGCCCCGTGTCTGTCAGTCTGTTCTCTGTCTGCATCTCCATTGCTGCCCTGCAAGTAAGTTGATCAGTGCCGTCTTTCTAGATTCCATATATGCATTAATAGACAGTATTTGATTTTCTCTTTTTGACATACTTCACTGTGTATAATAGGCTCTAGGTTTAACTAATGGGTGAGGCTGCATGGAGTGCTGTCGAGAATATTTATGAAACTGCACCCGAGTTCCCTGGGAAAGAATGCTGTGATCACTGAGTAATGTGTGTTACAGGAGTGGAAGTGGAGCTTGGTAGCCCATGTGCCAGTTATTTGCCCAATCCTTGCATCTCACTGAGGAAGGGAGACAGAAGCTCAGGAAGGCAAGGAGGTTCTCCATGGCTTACTAACTTGGGGTGTTCCTTTTCTCAGATGAAAGCCTCATTTGCTCAGTGATTCTTTGCAGAACGTGATTTCAAGTTCCCTGACCTCACCTACTCCGCATACACGTTGCTTTGCTGTCAGAGGACAGCTTGCGATCCTGAAAGATGTCAATGATGTGGCGTCAAGACACACCTGGGTTTGAATCCCAGCTTGTCTGCTCCTTAACATCTTCTGAAACATAGCTTCTCCAGCTTAAAACAAGATCAATGCTTATTCCACTCACTTTGAGTTGTAAAGATTCATTTCCTCATTTCTCGAATATCTCTGGTGAACTCGCTATGTGTAAGGCATCAGGAATAGAATAGTGAACAAAACAGGCAAATATCTTGGCCCTCATGGAACTTTCTAATGTACTGGATGAGATTTTATTTGTGTGTGTGTGTGTGTGTGTGTGTGTGTGTGTGCATGCCCATGTGTACAAGTGTCTGCTATGTAGTCATACCTAATAATCAGTACTTTCCTTCTATGTCTTGCTGCCCTTGACTGCCCACTGCTCTGGTGTGGACTGAGGAGGCCAGAGCAGCTGAACTATCTTCATCAGGGACATGATCTAAACTTAGTTAAGAGCAGCCTCAGTTTCAGAAGAGCTTTTGGGGACATTTTTCCTCTGCTCTGGGGGTCCTGGCAGCTTGACTGGGGTATCACTAGAATCCAGGGATGGCCACAAACCACTGCTGCCCTCTTCAAACGGTGCATCTCGGCAGAGTCCTCTATGCAATGAATTGGGCATGGATTTCTTTTGTCTCTTTTTTCTAATATTCATTTTTATTTTATTTATTTAGCTGTGCCTGGTCTTACTTGTGTCACGCAGGATCTTTGATCTTCACTGTGGCACGCGGGATCTAGTTCCCAGATCAGGGATCTAACTTGGGCTCCTTGCATTGGGAGCATGGATTCTTAGCCACTGGAGCACCAGGGAAGTCCTGGGCATGGGTTTCTTTGTCTCTCATTTTCCTAATTCTCACCCTCTTCACCTCCTTCCCCTCAACACAGCAAGGAAGGATGAAACTCGTGATGGGTAAAGCTCATCAGCTCTTTGAAAACCTCTCCCTCTCTCTTTTATTATTTGCAGGAAGAAGGACTCCAGCTGCCCACCTCTCCTGCTTGAGCTCTAAGGGGATTCCATTGGGAGCAAAGGGCAGGGCAGCACCTCCCTCCCTCACCAGCCCATCTTGCAGCTGTGATGTGCACGCATGCTCAGTTGTGTCTCTTTGCAACCCCATGGACCACAGCACCCAAGGCTCCTGTTTCCATGGGATTCTCCAGGCAAGAATACTGGAGTGGCTTGCCAAACCCTTATCCAGGGGACTGTGCATATCTCCTTCCAATCCCTGTCCAGCAAACTTGGGAATATCAAAGGTAGTCAAACATCAAGAAAATCTAGGTAGTTTCAGTTCTTGTTGGGAAATACGAACCTAAATACAATAAATTAAACTGGCAAAAGATCTCAGTGGATGATTCCTAGAGTCTAGAGAAACAGTTCAGGTAATATGACCCAGAATTGGATGCATCTCCTTCCCTTCTGTATTTGACTACTTCCCCAGGTGGCCCCTACTCTCACATAGTGACAGGCTAGATGCCAAAGGAAATTTTTGATTCCGTCTCTTTCCTGCTGGTTTTGGGTGTGCCATGGAAAACAGTGCCTGTGGAAAATTTTGTTGTGTTCCGATACCTGTGGAGGACGGCCCAAGAGAAGCCAGTTGGAAATTAGATTTTTGTTCAGCAACTGTACAGATTTTTTTTCTTCCTCCAGTGCAAAGATAATGATGCTCTTGGTGGAGGGAAGTTTCCTGGGCACAAGAATTTGGGGCCAGGCATGATGTCTGGAGAGCAGCTTCCACATTTGGTTTTCTCTTCTCAGTTGTGAAAGCAAAGAAAGCAGTAGGGCAGATACCTTTCACAGCCGCGAAGTCTTGCATGTGTGGAAGACTTAGAAGCTTCCCATATGTTTCACCGCCATCAGCTTATTTTGAATCCTGTAATGGCCTTTGGATGCAAGTGGGCAGACACTATTTTCCCAACCCTGGAATTTGAGAAAATCGAGAGACAGCAGAGCAAAGTACAGTGTACATGTTCATGCCCATGGAGTAAGATAGAGCAGGGCCAGGACTGGAACTCATAGCTCTTGTACTTAGAGAAGGCCTCGTGTGGGCCTTTTCTGCTGCCACTGGCTGCACAGGTCCAGGACTGGGAAGCCCCAAACTTCTTGACTGAGCTCTTGGTCTTAGCCTTGGGTGGTTTGCCATCCAGTCAAAGGGCTGAAAATTGGAAAGAGTTGCCAGTACTTAAAGCTGGACCAAACATGGACTTCTCTCTGTCCAACCAAGCCCCCCACAAATAAAAGAAGTAATTTGGACTTTCAGTCACACACTGATCACAGGGTCGTAAGACCTGGATCTTCCATTCACTGGTCTCATACAAGTCAACTTGTCGCAGTTCCAGTTCTATTATGTATGAAGTTGGAGAAGGAAATGGCAACCCACTCCAGTGTTCTTGCCTGGAGAATCCTAGGGACGGGGGGAGCCTGGTGGGCTGCCGTCTATGGGGTCGCACAGAATCGGACATGACTGAAGCGACTTAGCAATATGTATGAAGTAGGGATGAGAACTGTCTGCCTCATGGGGTTGTCCCGATAACTAAGGGAGAAAATTCACGTGAAAATGCTTTGCAAAGGATAGAGTGCTGCATGAATGTGATGTATTCATGGATTACACAGGCATCACTGTGAGCCAAGCCCTGTTTCAAAGTCTTTACAAATATTAGCTCAGGTAATCTGCACACTAACCCTATGAGGTAAGTTTCATCATAATAATAATTCTCATTTTACAGATGTGGAAACTGCTTGTCCAAGTCACACGTTTGGCAAAGGGAGATCTGGGATATGAACCAGGCAGCTGGCAGCAGACCTGAGTCTCCATGTTTGTCATGACACCTGCTTGTGATGATTAACATCAGGATTACAGATGCAGCTAGATTGGTGTTAGTTATGAAGGGCACAGACACATACCACTTTTTTCTCTTTTAAAAGCCTGTGAAAATTAAATTAAGCAAAGATCGAATAGAGGAATTCTGAAGATAAAAGCAGAAATGAATACATTAGAAAAGGAAAAGATGCAGAAATGATAGATACTTCAAGAACTGGTTTTTTTTTGGGGGAACACATAAAAGAAGGAAACTTCTTGAAGTCTAATGAAGAAAAAGAATAAGTAAGAACACAATGACAAACATGAGGAATGATCAAAGATATGATCACAGGTAGGGAGAAGGCAGTGTATGTGTGAGTATATTATCTGCAATTCTATAGCAAAGCGTGTGACAGCAATGTTCCTAGATCAAGTTCCTAAGTTAATTCTGGCACTTCAGATCAATTGATCTAGGAATTCCCCCACATTTTCTTGGAATAGAACATCCAGTATAATCCTTAATGATAAAACTTAAAGGGATTCTCATGAACATGACTATTTTCATCACCATCACTATATTTCAATTTTGATTTGGCAATAAGGAAAAGAAATAAAACAATTTTCAGAAGAGAGAAAAATGTTTGGATGACATTCTTAATAATGTAAGAATCACAGCCCAAGAACCAATTAGTAGGAATTCAGCAAGGTGGTATGTTATGTTATTGTTGTTCAGTCAAGTTCAACGCTGTGACGCCATGGACTGCAGCACACCAGGCTCCCCTGTCCTTCACCATCGCCCAGAGCTTGCTCAAACTCATGTCCATTGAATTGCTGATGCCATCCAGCCATCTTGTCCTCTGTCATCCCCTTCTCCTCCTGCCTTCAATCTTTCCCAGCATCATGGTCTTTCCAATGAGTCAGTTCTTCACTTCAGGTGGCCAAAGTACTGGAGCTTCAGCTTCAGCATCAGTCCTTCCAATGAACACTCAGGACTGACTTGTTTGCTCTCCTTGTGGTCCAAGGGCCTCTCAAGAGTCTTCTCCAGCAACAGAGTTCAAAAGCATCAATTCTTTGGTGCTCAGTCTTCTTTATGGTCCACTCTCACATTCATACATGACTACTGGGGAAACCATAGCTTTGACTATAAGGACCTTTGTCAGCAAAGTAAATATTCAAAGTTTAAGTTTCTTGCATACTGTTGTTCAGTTGCTAAGTCGTGTCTGCCTCTTTGTGACCCCATGAACTGCAGCTCCTGCAGGCTCCTCTGTCCATGGGATTTCCCAGACACGAATACTGGAGACCCCAGTGGAGTGGGTTGCCATTTCATTCTCCAGGGGACTGAACCTGGGTCTCCTGCAATGCAGGCGGATTTTTTTACCACTGAGCCACCTGGGAAAACAGCAACAAATCATTGGAAATGACACACAAAAAAGCAACCCATTAATACTATCAGACCAAATTTTAGAATAGTTATGAATAAGAATGAAATAAAGAAAATAATGTGCTACAAGACTACAAGACTAACCTATCAAAGACGCTGACACTTTCCTCCATCATGGTAGCCATGGAGGGTCTCTTCTCAGCTCTTTCTCCACCCCCTTAGAACTCCGTGCCTGTATCTGCCAGGCCTCTGGCTGCATAACTATCCACCCGCTGGAGGCCACGCCCCCGGCTGCTCCCAGCAAATGAGAGAGCCGGGTGGGGTATCTATCCTCTTGAAAACAGCTCAAGGCTAATTCAGCCAGGTGCGGGTCCTTGCACTGAGACTCCCTATCAGCTCCATTGAGACTTTCTGAAAGCTCCCCGGCAGTCAGGGGCTCTTTTTACTCATTTCCTCCTCCCTCTCTGTTCCTTCTCTTTTTTAAATGGGTGTCAGATTTTCACTGTTGTCTGAAGCTGTTTCTGCCTTTTCCAGCTACTTCATTCTTCACGGGCTCACCTCTACCTCCCCAATCTCTTAACCTTGATTCTCTTAGCATCTGCTTCAAAGAAAAGCTAAATGAAAACTGTCCACAATGATATTTCATATTTCCCTTCCCAACTTTATTTTTTCTCTTTAATTCTTATACTATTTAATAAGCTGTATTGTAATTGTTTATCTTATTTATTTTTTCTTCTTAGAATATAAGCTCCCTGAGAGCAAGGAATTCTGTTTGTTCTTTATTATATCCTCAATATCTAGAAGGATTATTGGCTCATAGAAAATACTCAATAAATACTTCTAAGTGAATTAATGGAGAAAAGACATGAAATAAGACTTGAATTCTATTACTTGGAAAAATGAAAATCCTAATGGAATTTAAAAATTCTACTTGAAAAATAAATACTAAAAATAGGCAAGAAAATGTCTCAAAGAATAGCAGAATATTACATTTATACATTACACCAATATGATATAAGATATTGAAGAGTATAAAGATACAATAATAAAGGCAGCCTGATACCAATTTTGACATTGACAGATTGGTCACTAAGATAGAAGTCCAGTTTCAAAACTTCTTCAGAACTTGGTGTATGGGTAAATGTGGCATTTAAAACTTGTATGGAAAGGAAGGATTTTTCAATAAGCACTGTTAGAAAAACCAGCCATCTGGGAAAAAAATAGATCTGAACTTTATTCCATATTCAACTTATATACCATATGGATCAGAGATTTAAATATAAAAACAAAATCATAAAGTACTAGAAAAAAAGATGTGACTATTTATATTTGGGAGATAAAGAAGATATTTATAATATGCTACTAGAGGCAAAACCTTAAAGAAAAACAGTAATAAATCTAATAACCTGAAAAACAACACAATCAACACATCTGTATATTAAAAATATAAATAACAGTGGAATTTTTCCAACCAAATTAGTGTTGGAAAATGTGTACAGAGTGCACATGGCAAAGGTTAATTTTTAATGAATGTATCATGTTTCGCTAATATCTATAATTATATACTTAACAAGTGGAAAGATAACAAGAAATCAGTAAGAAAGTGATTTTTTAAAAATTCATGAAAGAGAAAATACAAATAACCTATGCAATTATGAAAATGTATGTAACTCATTGAATTGCAATCAGAAACCATAGGGCACCATTTTCATTTTTAAAAGAAAGATGATTAGATAGATAGAATATTTATGTCAGATAAATAAACCATCTACTCTTTATGCCATTGCTGATTTTGCCAATACTCTTTTTTAATAGGATGACTTGGCACTATAATTTTTAAAAACGTGTGGTCTTCCTTGTTGGCTCAGATGGTAAATAACCCCCCTGCAATGTGGGAGACCTGGGTTTGATCCCTGGGTCAGGAAGATCCCCTGGAGAAGGGAATAGCAACCCAGTCCAGTATTCTTGCCTGGAGAATCCCCAGGGTCAGGGAGCCTGGTGGGCTGCAGTCCATGGGGTCACACAGAGTCGGACAGAGCTGCGTGACTAACACTTTCCCTTTCGTGGTTATGTCTTCTGAACTATGGCTTTCTTTCCTATAGTTGCAACATAAGGAAATGGTCATAAATATAAGCAAAATATGGCTAAAAAGGTGCTCCTGACAAAACTGGTTATCATTTGGAAGTAATTTAAATATTCAACTATAAGAGTCTAGTTGAATTAATCATGATAAAATGTAATGCCACCTTTTAAGGGTCTTTTAGTATAATGCTTAATGTCAGAACACTGCTAAAGATTGTTTTGGTGGGGATAAACTCAATTATGCTGCAGTAACAACACCTAAGTTTTTCATGTCTTACAACAAAGACCACATTGAGTTGGTTACTCTCAAGGGCAGCTCTTCTCCATATGTTGACTTAGCATTTCGGAATATTTCTGCCTCCAGGTGGCATGTGAAGCTTCAGCTTCCATTTTGTTTGCCAAAGTCAAAGGCTGCATCTTAAGTCAAAGGAAAGAGAAGGTGGTCATCTAGAGAGTCAGAAAGTAGAGGATAACTGGATACTGATGAGTACTAGAATTGCTTATCATAAAGATGTATCCTTGAGAGTCTAAAACGACAAGACAATTTGTAAAAATTGGGTGGGCTTCCCTGGTGGCTCAGAGGTTAAAGCATTTGCCTCCAATGAGGGAGATCCGGGTTCAGTCCCAGGGTTGGGAAGATCCCCTGGAGAAGGAAATGGTAACCCACTCCAGTATTCTTGCCTGGAGAATCCCATGGACGGATCAGCCTGGTAGTCCATGGGGTCGCAAAGAGTTGGACACGACTGAGTGACTCCACTCACTCACTCATGTGAATATGTAGATAGATGTATATGTCTATACAGATAGATATGGATGGACAGACCAATGTACAGATAGATAGAGACAAATGCCAGTGCACATCTATGGAGTCCACAGAGGATCTCGCAGGGTGGCAAGACTAGGAATAATTTAAATTTGCCTGTCTTTTTCTTATCTGTGTTTTCTGAATTTTCTACAATGAGTAAGTGTTATTCCAACAGCATCATTGACTTTGAAAAGAAAAAGCATCAAAGAACTTGTTGGATGTATTTTCTTTCCCTCGGTAAATGTATGCAATGCTCTGTAGATGGAAGCCCAGATATTACAGGTCTCTTGAGAGAGTCAAGTTCTTTAAATTTTACTCTCTGCCATTTTTGCTCATCCCTCTCTTTCTGTACTGCTTTGCTCGGGTCCTTAAGCAGCAGAAATTGTTACACTTCGGATGGAGATTTTGTCTTTAATTTCCACCCCATTCCAGTAGGATGGTACTCCGCTGGCGAGATGGGGCTGTCCTGACGGTGGCTTCACTCTTCTTAAGGAGACACACGCAGAGAACAGATGGGGTCAAGTGCATTCTTACGGCGTGCAACTGCCGCTGAAGACACTGAAGACAATGGCCTTCTGGCTTTTATTCTCAGCCGTGAGTGTTATTACAGGGGAAAAAAAGGAAAACAAAAAGAAAGACAAGGAAGAACCGTGGCGTCTGAACGAGCATAGCTCCTGACCTCATTGTGCTTAGCAGGGATTGAACCCGCATCTCCTGCCATCTCCTGCCTCGGCAGGTGGATTCTTCACTACAGTGCCCCCTCTTCCCTCTTAGAATTCAAATGTCTGCATTTTGTGAAGGTGAACACTCTGACTGACTTAGATCCACCTGCAGTGTGGGAGACTCAGGCTGCATCCCTAGCTCGGGAAGTTCTAGAGAAGGAAATGGCAACCCACTCCAGTACTTTTGCTTGGGAAATTCCATGGATGGAGGAGCCTGGAAGGCTACAGTCATAGGGTCGCCAAGAGTCAGACGGGACTGAATACCTGGCCATGGCAAAAGAAGTGGCCCTAGGACTCTAGCTGAGCAGGGCCCCTTCAGAGGCTGCTGGCCATTTCTTTGAGCTTCCAGAACTGCTCTGCAGGCTGCTAGGTGGTGCCCATCATAAAACATGAAGAATAATGTGTTGAATCTGCCTCTGACGACAGGGTCTCCAGCATCTTCCAGACCAGCCTACACACAGGACTGCTTATGTGTGTAAAGCGGACTCCTCATGGAGATATATTTGGACTTTCACACATTCTGATAAGTTCCTCGCTCTCTTTCGGATTTGAGGTTCCAGAAGGAGGACTTTTTGGTATACAAGCTTGCCTCTCAGTCGCTCCTGGAGAATGTTGCTAATCTATTTTGAATCCTGACTTTATGAACTTTTCTTTGGGATTTTTAAAGTAAACAGACCCTATTCAGTTTACCCAAGCAACGCCCCTTCCGTCCGTGCTTCAATAAACAATATTCATTCATCGATAAGGAGGTCATGGAGGAACAGAACTCATCTTGAACTCAGGTGCACATAAAAAGGGTTCCTTTAAGGATATACACAGTTTTTATTGTTTGTTGTTTAGTCGCTAAGGCGTGTCTGATTCTTTTGCCACCCCATGGACTTCAGCCTTCCAGGCACCCCTGTCCATGGGATTTCCCAGGCAAGAATACTGGAGTGAGTAGCCATTCCCTGTCACCTGGAGATCTTCCTGACCCCAGGGATCGAACCCACATCTTCGCATTGGCAGGCAGGTTTTTTAAATCACTGAACCTCCAGGGAAGCCTGGATATACACAGAGACACCCAAAATTTGTGTTCCAGTTCTGGAAGAGAATCAGAATGGTGTTTCTTGAGTCAGAGGACTTTGGACTCAGTGGCTAATAAGCCAAAGCTTTGGGACAGTGTAATGAATACAGTTGTATCAGCTGATACCCTCAGTGGAGGATGGGAGGCACTTTTCAAATTGTGGATTTATAGTAAATTACTGGGCAGTGAGGGTGTTGTTGAGAACACTCTAGAGGTTCTTGTGGAACGGATGCCAGTGCCCACCAATATTCAGTCCCTTGCCCACTCCTGGTGCTTGGGCTACGGTGCTCCTCAGCTCCTTTGCAACTAAGTGAGGCCATGTGATGTGTTCTGTTGTGGATGGAAGTGAAGAGGCACTTCTTGGTGGAGGCAATAGAAGGACTGGGAGCCATTACCCAGTTTTGCGCTTCCCTACTGAATTAACCAAGGGGGTTGCAGAGAATGGCAGCATTCCAACAGCCTGGAATTTGAGGTCCTCCCGTGGAGAATGGTTGCCCTAGAATAGATACCTGGGACAGAGGGCTGAATTTTTGTTGTTGTTGTTGTTTTAATCAGTGAGAAATGCAGCTCTGTGGTCTCAGTCCACTCAGATCTCGGGATTGTTACTGCAGCAAAGCTAATGATGTCGATAGACTCCTTCTGATACATGGGAAAATTATAGGAATCACAAAGAGTGAGGCCTTGCGTGGGGGTGAGGTACCGGCCAGGGATCTTTGTGTCTTGCATTTTTATTTATTTCTTTTTGGCCTCACTGGGTCTTCACTGCTGTGTGGGCTTTCTCGAGTTGTGGCAAGGGGGGAGCTGCTCTTTATTTGTGGCTCTCACTGCAGTGGGCCTCCCTGGTGGCTCAGATGGTAAAGAGTCTGCCTACAATGCAGGAGACATGGGTTCAGTCCCTGGGTGGGGAAGATCTCCTGGAGAAGGAAATGGCACCCCACTCCAGTACTCTTGCCTGGAAAATCCCATGGATGGAGGAGCCTGGTGGGCTGCAGTCCATGGGGTCACAAAGAGTCGGACACGCCTGAGCAACTTCACTCACTCACTCACTCGCTCGTTGCAGTGGCTTCTCTTGTGGAGCACGGCCTCTGGTGCACCCAGGCCTCGGCAGCTATGGAGTGTGGGTTGAGCAGTTGTGGCTCCCAGGCTCAGAGAACAGGCTCAGTAGTTGAGGCTCACGGGCTTAGTTTCTCCACGGCATGTGGGACATTCCTGGATCAAGGATCGAACCCACATCTCCTGCATCTGCAGGCAGATTCCTCACCACTGAGCCGCCAGGGGAGTCCTAGCGAGCCATCTTTCGAAGCTCTGTTACCACGCTTTCTAAGGCTGGGCCTTAACTAATCAGCTGAAGACCCGCGCCGTCTCCTCCAGGAAGGACGTCTGAGAGGGGCCGGGCTCCTTGCTGGTGGCCTGGAGCCGTCTCCTCCACTTCCTCCTCTGCCTTCTCACAGAACAGGAAAAGCTTGTTCCATCTTATTAGATTTCAGAGACATGGACACAGTACGGACATTCCTGATTCAAAACTGTCAGCTAAAAAGAGAGGGCTGAAGTCCCGAGTTAGTAATTTGAAAAGATATTGAGTGAAAAGAGAAGAAAATAGTTGCAAGGCCAAGGGAAAGATTCTCCAGCCAAGAAGGCCTCCTGTTTCTCACCCGTTTGCCTTATTAGAAAAGAAGCTGATCATGCCTCAGTACTCTCCTTGACAAGGTCACTGATGTGACTGGTTTGAATGGAACTGGCTCGGGGTTTTTCTCTGAGCAAACAGAGAGAGGCAGATGGGGATTTTTCTTTTCTTCTTTCATTTGGATATGAAAATCATGTAAAACCTTGATATATGAATGGACAAAGGGAACAAATGAAAAACTCACATCAGAGGAAATTTAAATCATAAGCATGCTAGAGTAGGCTCATCTTGCCTTGCGTAGCCCACCCAGCAGGAGCTATGGAATGGTTAGACTATCGGCCCCTCAGCTGTGCAGATGGGGAGTGTTTCTAATAACGTTTCTGGGGAAATGCCCCTGGGATTCACATTCCTACCCAGTTCAGCTTCATCTGTGACTTCCTTCTCCTACCTTCCTGCTTTGGAGCTAGGATTACCTTCTTCTGGCAAGCCCCTCTGTTGCGAGCCACCTTGTCACGTGGAGCTCTCCTCTCGTTGCAAATAAGCTACGGCAGCACCAGCTCTCACCTGGGGCCGCGTTCATAGCTTAAGCATTCGCTTTTAATCTACCTGCCACCACCACCAACACTATAAGGCTCTTTCTCCTCTTCCTCTAAACCCTCTTCCTTATCTTCGTCTTCTGTAAGTAAGAAACCAAGGAATAGAGAGCAAGCCGTTTGCCTAAATTTATAGAACTGGGAAATGCTTAAGCTGGGATTGGAAATCAGGCAGGTTTTCCCAGGCAGAAAGAGTCTGCCTGCCAATGCAGGCGATGCAAGAGGTGTGGGTTCGATCCTTGGGTCGGGATGACCTCCTGGATTAGGAAATGACAACCCACTCTAGTATTCTTATCTGGGAATCCCATGGACAGAGGAGCCCAGCAGGCTACAGTCCACGGGGTTGCAAAGACTCAGACACGACTGAGCACACGCTCGGGGCAAAAGCAAGGCTGACTCTGCTGCCCACACTGTACTTCTCTATTTTTAGCCTCTGTACCTTTCCATTGACATCTGTCTCTCCCTTCTTACACTATTTATTCTTTCTCCACTTGTCATAGGACACCTATCTTGTGAGGCTGACCTGGTATCTCCCCAGGACCATGGTTTGGTGGCCAAATTAACAGGAAAACATCACAACAAAAGATGCTTTGACTTTTTTCCTGAATGTTTTAGTTTGAGCATGCTTCTCCTAGAAGGTCAGGCATGCGGTGTATCTCATACTTAATCTGGTCCTGAGCTCTTTCATATATTTGGTTGCACGTCTCTAACTCCTGCAGGATCTTCTGCTGTGCAGAGCAGGTCTAAGGACCCCACGGTACCCCACAGCAGATGGACCCGAGAGGACACCTACTTCCTCTTCGACTGGAGGCGGAGTTATGTCCCACACCTCATGCCTCGTGGGGGCACAGGACTGGGGGAAGTTCTCCTTGCTGCTTCCAGACCATTGCTCTTTGATCTGCATGGAAATAAAAGCCTTCTTTCTTTGAAGCTAATGGCATCCATCCACACCACTCTCCACCACTTCTCATTGCCTTTGTTTCACTTCTGACCTCTTTTCTTCTTCTTGGAGACTTTGGCAATTACATAGCCACTTTCTTCTCCACCCTAATTCCTCCAGTTGTCGTGGGCAACATCTTTGTAGATGAGCCACCCAACAACAGCGAGACCTTGGGGCTCCGTTTCCTCTGCGACTCTCTGTGACCTTGCTTTATTGCCAGGAGTCCCACACTGATAAAAATGTAGCCCACAATGACCTAAATTCCCTCCCCTTCCAGCTTACTCGCTTCTTGGCAATGCTTCTCACTCTTCCCACCACGACACTCACAGACCTCCCTTTGCCACACAGTCTGTCACCCCTCTTCCCAATGTTTCCCTCTCTTTCCACCCGGTTTAGATCACGTGGTTCACAGCTGCAGCTCCACTGCTGGGATCTTCAATTTTTTTCCTCCATTTTGTTAGACCTTTGGAGTTCTGCTTGCTCATTCTTTCAATCCTGCTACTAAAGGTCCTCTCAGTTTAGCAAATTTTGCTGCAGAAAACGAAGATCATGGCATCCAGTCCCATCACTTCATGGGAAATAGATGGAGAAACAGTGGAAACAGTGTCAGACTTTATTTTTTGGTCTCCAAAATCACTGCAGATGGTAACTGCAGCCATGAAATTAAAAGACGCTTACTCCTTGGAAGAAAAGTTATGACCAACCTAGATAGTATATTCAAAAGCAGAGGCATTACTTTGCCGACTAAGGTCCGTCTAGTCAAGGCTATGGTTTTTCCTGTGGTCATGTATGGATGTGAGAGTTGCTGAGCGCCGAAGAATTGATGCTTTTGTGCTGTGGTGTTGGAGAAGACGCTTGAGAGTCCCTTGGACTGCAAGGAGATCCAACCAGTCCATTCTGAAGGAGATCAACCCTGGGATTTCTTTGGAAGGAATGATGCTGAAGCTGAAACTCCAGTACTTTGGCCACCTCATTCGAAGAGTTGACTCACTGGAAAAGACTCTGATGCTAGGAGGGATTGGGGGCAGGAGGAGAAGGGGACGACCGAGGATGAAAAGGCTGGATGGCATCACGGACTCGATGGACATGAGTCTGAGTGAACCCTGAGAGATGGTGATGAACAGGGAGGCATGGCGTGCTGCGATTCATGGGGTCGCAAAGAGTCGGACACGACTGAGCGACTGAACTGAACTGAACTGAAGGGCAAAGGAAGATGATACTTATTAATCTCTCTGTCCAAATTGGGATGGTCTTCTCCTTTCCTTCCAATCTATTCTAGTCGCAGTAGTTACGGGTAGCTTTCCCTCCTCTTCTCTACCCTCCCAAGGTTATCAGAAAGCATCACCACTAGTTGTACCTTCTGATGCCATCAGTTTTGGGCATGAATGTTTATAATAAACTTCTTTCTGTAATCAGAATATCACAGGTTAGCACTGTCAGACTTTCTGCCTTCTTCAACAGGCTTCATATTCTCAACACGACTTTTCATTACTGTTGGCAATGGGTTGAGCTTGTCCCTTCCGCAAGCATCTATATTGCAGAAAAATCTCTGTTCCTCCTAACACCTTTTGTTTCAAGCCAATTTAGGCCAAATTAGATTTCTCCTGGTTTAATTAAAATCCCTGCTGTTCAGGAGACATTTTGTGATGTGCACCCAACCTACCCAGCAGAAATCCATGTGTGTGAGTGTGTGTATGGCGGAGGGGGCCGATGCTCTTGTGGGTTACAGCTTCTGGGTGCTTCCACTTAACAAAAATCACACAGGATCCTCCCAGACTTGGTATCCAAACACAGAAATACCTCGATAGTTCTTTATTTTAGGATTTTACAAAGATGATAAAAAGAATAGTTGAATAGGACTAATCCTTTATTATGGAAAAAGAACCAGATACAGATGATACAACAGGCCTGAGTGCCAGGATGCTCTGATATCAACACACGGGTCCTCTTTGTAAGGCTTTATGAGGAAGCTTGATCCACTGGACCAATGAGCCGTCTCTTACACTGGACTCGCTTGGACTCCTTTCTCTTCTTCTTTCTATCTCCTCTGGTTGATTCCTCCTGTGTGTGTCTTATATAATCTTATCCCCATGATTTTGTTCTCAGTCATTACTTCTGTGATTCACTGTTGCTCACTTTAAGCGAAGTCTTTCCCATTCATTTTAATTTTAGTTTTGTTCGCCTTTGGCGTGCTCTCTGGAATTTTGGGTGCCTGCTCTTTCTCTGACTCCAAAGAAGGCTTTTGTTGGCTTGCTTGGTGCTGCGACCCTCTCTGTACCCTGAGTCCTGGGGTCCTACCCAAGTTCACTCTCCTGGGGGCTTCCAGAGGGTGGGCATTCATTCTCATTGGCTGGGTAAGAGAGCTGTTTGAGATGGGAGCTTAGAATGGACCCTTGAATTGTTCACAGCCAGGAGAGACACTTGCTGAGCATGGCGCTGCTCTGAATACTGTTGGTATTCTGTTTGTATTCCTCTCCAGTATCTGCATCTCTGTCCCTGGGAACTTTGCCAGTCTTACTCTGACTGCAAAGTCAGGGGTGAGAGGTAAGCACGAAATGTCCAGAAATTAACAACCTCCAAGTTATCCCCACAAGTCAATGACACGTGAGTTTGTAGTATAAACACCCCAGCTTCCTCTCTGCTTGAGCTAGATGCGTGTGTGTGGTACATGTGCACTCCCACTTTTCTGACTCTGCAGTCCCATGGGCTGTAGCCTGCTAGGCTCCTCTATTCATCGGATTTCCCAGGCAAGTTGCCCTTTCCTCCTCCAGAGGATCTTCCCAGCCTAGGGATCAAACCCACATCTGCTGAGTCTTCTACACTGAGGGTGGATTATTATCGCTGATCCATTGGTGAAGCCAGGTACCTGTGAGGAGTATGTTTTGCACCATTTCTCGGAGTTTCGCCTCAGATGAAGCTCTCGGCACCCTCCAGGGTGGCTGGCTTAACTACCTGCTCTTTGTTGACCATCTTCTCTTCTCTCTTATTTCCCCCGGCCCCCTACTGGGATGCCCAGCACACCCCAAATAAGCAGTCTCACTCAAATGCTTGCCTCAGGGTCTTTTTCTGAAATAGCCAAAATTGAAACAAGCATTACATGTCTTTAGAACAGCAGCAACTTTGGGAGGCTTGTACTTAACCACTTAATATCCTCTATTGTGAGATACACTAGCAAAGGATTTTGAATTTCACTATTTTACCCAATGCTTTTTACTGTGATGAAACAGACATAACATAAAATGTACAGTCCTGACATTTTAGGTGTGGAGTACAGTGGTATCAAGCACACTCACGTTATGGTGCAACTCCACCACATCTGTCTCCAGAACTCTTTTCCTCATAAAACTGAAAGTATGTCCTCATTACGCAATAACTCCCTATAACCATGTCCTCACCCCCTGGAAACCAATATTCTACATTTGTTTCATCTCTACCTTCCCTCATGCTCTAACCTCTGGTAACCTACATTCTACTTTATGTTACTATGAGTTCAGCTTTAAAAAAAATTCTACATGTAACTGTAATCATAGACGTCAAAGAAAACGTCAAAGTTTTCTGCCAAGTAGCCCAAGAACCTTTCTACCTAAGAAGGCTTCTATTTCTCTAGGTGGGTCTCAGAGTCTGCTCACCCCTCTTAAGTGGGTTTCCCAGGCCATGAAATACACCGCCATTCCCGGAATAACAAATAGTGGGTTTAATTCTTAGGAGGAAAAGGGAATCAAGAAGATTATATCCAATGATTCTGAAATTATTAAAGGAGAGTAGTGGTGTGAAATGTTTGAAATGTGGTTGATTAATGCATTATAGATTTAAAACAATCCTGTTGAATTATATTCTGAGCCTAAAAGTAAATGTATTCGATATAATGAGAGCAGCTTAGTGGTCCGGAAGAAGGTATTCAAATGCTTCCTGTTAATGGAGAAATTCTTCAAATGTAATCTATTCATGCATTCATTCATTTATCTATTCTGTCAAAAGTATTATCAGGCATCTCCCATGAAAAGCATTAAGAATTGGAAACATAGAAATGAAATTCAAGATACTCTCCCCTCAAGAAGCTCAGCATCAACTGTAATGCATGCAAGAAAACAAGTGCAGTTGAGAATAGAAAGATGTGGGAGAAAAGTAAAAACAGATTAGGGATTCCTCCCCAGACTGGGTATTTAGGTGGGGTTTCCTTGAACTGCTATATCCCAGCTGACTCTTTGAAGGATGCATGTGAGACAGCAGATTGATGAGAAGGAAAAGACACTCCTGAAACAAGAGAACGATCCTGCTTGGTGCCTTGTTGTAGGGACTTCAAAGACTTATTTAAGGCTGGATCCTGTGGTGTAAAGGTGGTGCCACATGGAAAAGGTAAGGCTGGAGAACAGGCCAAATGGGTTTGGATGAGCTACCAACCTGTTTGTATTTAAGTCATTTAATAGCAATTCAAGAGAGAAGCAATGCAAAGTTCTAAGCATGGGAATAAGATAAAGTTTTTTTTTAATCTTTAATTTTTTATCAAAGTACAGTTGATTTGCAAAGTCATGGAAGCTTCTGGCATACAGCACAGCAGTTCAGTTACAGTCAGTCCCCTACAGGTGAACCTTCAAGTCGTGAACTTTTGAAGGTGAGATGTGGGTTTGCACGTCCAGTCACGTACTTAGCTCATGTGTCTGGTGTACCCTGTCGTGTCTATGCATCCTCTACAAGTGGGTGTGTTTTGTACTTTACTTGTATGTGAAAAATATTATAAACCTATTATAGTACAGTACTATATAGCTGATAGTGTGAGTTAGATACCTAGGTTAACTGTTGGAATTATGAATCAAGTGGACTTATAAACGTGCTTTCTGAATGGGGTTCCTTTGTATGTAACAGTCTTACTGTATAATATACGTGTGTGTGTATGCATATATATATATAACTGAATATATATGTAAAACTGAATATATATATAGCTTAATTATTCTTTTTCAAATTCTTTTCCCTTATGGGTTATTACATGATATTGAGTACAAAGAAAGTTCCATGAAGCTATCTTAAGCTGTAGTGTGACAGTTTGAATTTCTTAAGGGTGAATACATTGACAAAAGAAAAATGTCTTCTCTCTATGGAGAAGAGCTCAGATTTTCCACGTGATATAAAGCCTATTGCTGCAGAGAAAAGCGAAGCATTACCTCCAACCACCTCTATCTTCCTCCTTCCACTCTAGCTCCTTTAACCCTGGTTTTCTCAAGAGGACTGCATGCACCACTCCTTCTTTCTGAGCTATTCCTCCCTCAGATCCTGGCAGGGCAAGCATTTTCCATGTATGCAAATCTCCTTCTCCTATCCCTGGAGAAGGGATAGGCTGCCCACTCCAGGATTTTGGGCTTCCCTTATGGCTCAGCTGGTAAAGAATCTGTCTGCAATATGGGAGACCTGGGTTTGATCCCTGGGTTGGGAAGATTCCCTGGAGAAGGAAAATGCTGCCCACTCCAGCATTCTGGCCTGGAGAATTCCATGGGCTCTGTGGACCATGGGGCTGCAAAGAGTCCAACACACCTGAGTGACTCACTTGTGCTTTGCTCAGCCAGCGCCCTCCGCCCCAGCTCCCCAGCCCCTGCTCCCGCTTCCTTTCCTCCACTGCGCGCACCCCCAGCTGATGCTGTCCATCTGTCTATTTACCAGTTGGTCTTCCGCCTTTCCCACTAGCATGGGAGCTCCATGCAGGTGGGCAGGGTTTAGTGTTTTTCATCACTTTACCTTCAGAAACATTCACAGAGCTTGATACTTCTCAATGTCAGTTGAATAAATAAGTGAATAAAACCCAAGTTCTCCTCAAGCCAGAGACAAGTAACTGACTAAATGGACCTGAAAATTCTAGTAGAACATGCTTTTATAATTTCACAACTGTTAGCAGGACTAATCTGGCTTGATACTGTTACAGTCACAAACACAGACACAAAAATCACTGGCAATTTCCATAATAAACCCATTTTTCACAGACATGTGCCCTTTGCTTGGTCTTGTGGGCTGGTTACAATAGGCATAATTAAAGCAATAAATAAAAATGTCACCAACCACACGGGACCTGGAGTCCATTCCTCAGGGGATTCTGTGGGTTTTGACCCCCGTTTCACTAAATATAGACTTCAGTAGAGGAAGGAAAGTGCTCATAAATAAGGAACGAATGGGCATGCGTCCACTGGCTGCCATCCTCCATAATTCAAAGCCACAGCTTGTTTGAGGTCCAGGTCCTTCTACTCCATGCACCTGAAAATGATGTTCACAGTGATTGTTTCTAGAGACCAGAGCTACATATAACTTGTCTCTTTTGTATGGTTCACTCATAGCCATACAACTGGCTCATCTCTTGAATGCTGATGCAACAGAGGGTTCTGGGAAACAGTTTTCCACAGAGGTTTTGCATTTCTGCACAGCTTGCAGACAGAGCTTGTGGCAATCATTTGTTCTGAGCTCTTTTTCTGAGAAAATCTGGGTAGCAAAAGACCTTGGAAGAGAGAGATAGCATCATCCCTCGGAGCAAAGTTAGTTAGGTTTGTTTACATTCTATTACAGAAAAGTTGGGGCTTCCTAATCTTATGGTTCTTCTTCTCTAATACAACCCGCCATGATTTCACATGTTACCTGCTCCCCTTCATATCTCTCTGGGGCAACTGGTGCTCGGAGAACTGGTATAGTAAAATCCTGCCAGTCTGGCCATTGCTCTTGCTGTTTGCATCCCAAACCCAGAAGTCTCCTATCTTTGGCCAGCATCCACAAAACAGTGGCAGGTTGACTTATTTACTTGCAAAGAGTATAAAATCTCACACCTTCACAGCCTTGACAGTTGATACTTGGCACATTCTTGTTGACTAAGGAAGACCTGTAATGGTGAGATTTACAAAAGCTGGTAACCAAGATGAAGTACCAGAAAACCACCTTTCATGAAAAGCAGTTGAATGGACCCAGAGTTCAGCCCAGAGAACAAAAGGCCAAGAACAGGCATGAAGATGGTCTTATATTCTGTGAAGAGCAATAGGAAAGAAAGAAGTCTCTTTGGCTGTACTGTTACAGAAGATTCAGTTCCAATCCATATAGGGAAGACACATTGAAGCAAATTTCAGCCACTGAATAAGGGGATACACTCTTACCTACAAGGAGCTACAGCTAATGCACAAGAGTGATTGGATTTAATTGTAACTGCCCAGAGCCGGAATTGCTGTTGTTTAGTGGCTAAGTTTTGTCTTTTTTATTTTGCAACCACATGGACTGTAGCCCACCAGGCTCTTCTGTCCATGGGATTCTCCAGGCAATAATACTACTGTGGGTTGCAGTGCCCTTCTCCAGGGGATCTTCCTGACTCAGGAATTGAACTCACATCCCTTGCACTGGCAGGTGGATTCTTTACCACTGAGCCACCAGGGAGGCCCAGATTATAATGAGGCATGCTCAAAAATGCAATGGGTTTCTTTAATAGGTCCAGTGCTTATAGAAATGGAAGGTTTTAAACACGTCTCTGGGACCATCTTCTAACGGAAAAACTCTCTCTTCATTAGATGACAGATGGCTTCAGATGGCATCTTAGGTTTCTTGAACAAGTTCAGATTATTGAAATACTTGGTACTTTTCCTGTTCATGAATGCTTTCTAGACCACACACCCAGAGATCTTAGATTGCAATATTCTATGTGGACGTGCCTGGAGCTTGAAGCCATAATATAGATTTTCCCTCCATACTGCTCTGACATCTCATAAAAGTAGAACTCCAGTGTAGAAAGGAACACTAAACAGTGATAGGAAACCTGGATCCGTTGCCAAGTCATACCGTTGACTTAGGCCTGTGCTCATCCACCCGCTGCACAATTATCTAGCATCCACTGTATCCTAAACCTTGCACTGGGTATAGAGACAGCAAAACACAGCTCCTTGACCTTGACAATTTCAGATCTAGTTGGGGACACAGATAAGTAAATTGACAACTAGAGTATATTTTCCTGAGTGCTAAGACAGGGGCAAATCCAGACTCCTGTAGGAGCAGAGACAGGGAGCACAGGAAATAGACTTCAGGAGAAAAAGAGGGTTCTGAACAGTTTCCAAGGAGAGACTATGAGTGAGCTGAATTTTGGATGACAAAAAGGGATTGAGCAAATTCAGAGATGAGGGTTGAGAGTGTAACCTCCATAAGAAAGGCAGGTTGTGAGGGTCTCTAGAAGACAGATCATTCTGTTTCACCAACAAATTGATTTCAAGGGAAGGAGAAAAAGAGATGATGAAGGATTAAAAGAGACTTATCAACCAATTGCAATTTTATGTGGATATTATTTGGATCTTGAGTTAAACTTTAAAAAACAAATTCATGAGACCATTAAAAAAGAAAAGCAGGTTGTAAGGCATAGTAGAAGGTGTGAAACACCCCGGTGAGTTCAAGAAATGATAGTAGTAAGGTCTATCCAAAGACAGGGGCCACGTGAACAAGTGAGCAGGCTGGAAAATAAAGCAAGGGCCAGATCACAAAAGTCCTTGTGGGACAGACATGAGTTGTGACAGCTAGTCACAGCTAGACTGTCCCTGCACAAAGATGACTCTGCCTGCAATGAGCAGAGGAGGGAAGGACCTGGCGTTGGGAGAGAATCCATGAGGAGGTGGTTCCCCAGAGAGATGTTGAACTTGAACACCTGTGATGAGCTGCCCTCTCAATTACAGGCACAGAGACCTCATGGACTTGCCTTAGACATTCCTCACGTGCCGTGAGTAGTTCCAAATCCTCAGTCCTGGACTCCACACCCTGCTCAGGTCAGGACTCCAAGATAAGACAGGCGGGGCTGGTCTATCACCTGCAACAGGTAAATCACACTGGAAGGGCAAGGGCCATCCCCACCCATCCTCAATCAGTTCAGTTCAGTTCAGTCACTCAGTCGTGTCTGACTCTTTGCAACCCCATGAATCGCAGCACCCCAGGCCTCCCTGTCCATCACCAACTCCCAGAGTTCACTCAAACTCACGTCTATCGAGTCAGTGATGCCATCCAGCCATCTCATCCTCTGTTGTCCCCTCCTCTTCCTGCCCCCAATTCCTCCCAGCATCAGAGTATTTTCCAGTGAGTCAACTCTTTGCACCAGGTGGCCAAAGTATTGGAGTTTCAGCTTCAGCATCAGTCCTTCCAATGAACACCCAGGACTGATCTCCTTTAGGATGGACTGGTTGGATCTCCTTGCAGTCCAAGGGCCTCTCAAGAGTCTTCTCCAGCACCACCGTTCAAAAGCATCGATTCTTTGGCGCTCAGCTTTCTTTACAGTCCAACTCTTACATCCATACCTGACCACTGGAAAAACCATAGCCTTGACTAGACAGACCTTTGTTGGCAAAGTAATATCTCTGCTTTTCAACATCCATCCTCATTACTCCAGGCTTTTCCAGTTCCTCTAAAGGCATTATGGGTGCTGGATGCATCCTTCAATGTCTATGCAGAACATTGCTAGACCCTGCGAGAAGGAAAGGGTTTGGTTGCTAGGAAACCGATGACCCATTATTAACCACACCTACAGGGCAGCTCCAGATGAAGTCCTTTCACTTTAGAAAGGAATGTCTAATTCCTCCCTTCAGTTGCCATTGCCTACCTATTAATTTCCTTTTGGGGTTCAACAGCCATCTGGCCCATTAACAAAGGGTTTCTAAATGATTATGCAAAGTGTTCAGAGCTAAAACCTGGCCAGATGGGAGTCTTTCTTTTCTGAACTCCTTTGAAATCAGAAAAAAAAAAAAAAAAAGGCAGTTTTTTTTTTTTCTTTGTTTGGGGCTAAGAATAAATGACATTGTGACAGCAGCGTTTAAAGTTTTTACCTGCATTTCTTTTCCTAAGTGATTTCTACTGAATACCCACCACTCCAAGCAAAGAACTGGGCTCATCCTGGAGGCGGATAAGAGGGAGATGTGGACATTCCCTCCTGATAAGTCATGGTCTGCTGGGGAGAGAAGGTGCCAGGCAGGAAATGTGAGCAGGAGGGGTCAGGAGGTGCTGACTCTCACGCTGTGACCGAGCCCCGACATCACTGCATATTGCCTGGACCTTGGTGGGCACTAAATACAGATTTGGAGCAGAAAATAAATCTCAAATCAGAACTGACAATGCCCACTCCCCCTCAGCACATGCCATGGGTTCCAAATAAAATGAACAAAAAGTCAAAGCAGTTCCACTGCCGTCCAACGCCGTCAGCCCCAAAGAAACAGGTGCTCCCAAGGGCAGCCACGTGCAGGGAGCAGAGCGGTGGCCACGGGACCCGGTTCTCACCCCGAGAGTGTAACCAGGAGGTCAGCCGGTCTCTCTAAGGGTTCTGGTCTGCACTGTGTCCCCTCCTCCTCCAATCCCCAGTACCTCGGGATGTGACATTATTTCATGATCGCATCTTAAAAGAAGTATTAGGCTAAAATTACAGTGTTAGGGTGAGGCCATAGCTCAGTCTCATTGCTGTTGTTTGATTAGCTGTGTCCAGCTCTTTGCAGCCCCATGGACTGCAGCACGCCAGGCTTCCCTGTCCTTCACCATCTCTCAGAGTTTGCCCAGATTCATGTCCATTGAGTCAGTGACGCCATCCCACCATCTCATCCTCTGTCACCCCTTTCTCCTGCCCTCAATCTCCCCGCATCAGGGTCTTTCCCAATGAGTTGGCTGTTCAAATCTAGGGGCCAAAGTGTTGGCGCTTCAGTGTCAGTCCTTCCAGTGAATATTCAGCACTGATTTCCTTTAGGATGGACTGGTTTGATCTCCTTGCTGTCCAAGGGACTCTCAAGGTCTTCATTAGCACCACCATTCAAAAGCATCAATTTTGTGTGACCTTCATAAGAGGAGGAAGATACCCCAGGGAAGCTTGTGCACAGGGAAAAGACACAGCAGGAAACAGCCTTCTGCAGGTCAACAAGAGAAGCTTCACATGACACCAGCCTTGCTGGCACTTCCATCTCAGACTTCTAGCCTCCAGAATGGTGAGAAAATAAACATTTGCTGTTTAAGCCACCTATTCTGTGGCTATAGCCATACTGTACTGTGCTATTATGGAAGCCCCAGGAACCAAATATAAGAATTCTTACACAGACGATGCAGATCTAGGGAGATGCAAGCTCCTTTCCCTCTTCTAATTGAGAATGCATGGTGGAAACTTTTAAGGTGGGACTAGTGAGACACAGAAATAAAGGCATCAGAGGCTGATCTGCTGATGAAATACAGCTCCAGGGCTGACTCAGGAATGAAGGTAAAGGTATGCCTTTTCCAACATGGAATGGCTCACTTTCATCTACCTTCCAAGAAAGTGGGCACCAGAAGAGAATGTTCAGCACAAGCTCAGAAGTAGGAGCAACTGCTCCGAGTTCTGACAGGTTCTATCTAACTGACAGAAATTTCCGCACTAGTTGGCTGATTTCCCTTCCTCTGTATCCCTGCCCCTTCTCCTTACCCATCACCATCCACAACCTCAGGTTCCTGAAAGTGAAAGTCACTCAATCATGTTTGACTCTTTTGCAACCCAATGGACTGTAGTCCACGGGACTTTCCAGGCCAGAATACGGGAGTGGGTAGCCTTTCCCTTTTCCAGGGGATTTTTCCAGCCCAGGGATTGAACCCAGGTCTCCCTCATTGCAGGTGAACTCTTTACCAGCTGAGTTACAAGGAAAACCCAAGAATACTGGAATGGGCAGCCTGTCTCTCCTCTAGCAGATCTTCCCGACCCAGAAATCGAACCTGGGTCTCCTGCATTTGCGGGCAGATTCTTTACCAACTGAGCTGTCAGGAAAGCCTGAAAAGATACACCAAAAGGAACACTCAGGAGCTATTCTCAAAGGATGCCTTTGAGGAGGAAAATGAAAAGTCACTAGTAAAATATCAGAACAAAAGTTCTGTCCAGAGCCAGTTTGTTAAAACAAAACAAAACAAAACAGATTCTGGTTTTTTTCTGTCAATGCAGGAGACATAGGAGACTTGGGTTCAGTCTCTGGGTTGGGAAGATCCCCTGGAGGAGGGCACAGCAACCCACTCCAGTATTATTGCTTGGAGAAATCCCATGGACAGAAGAGCCTGGTGGACACCAGTGCATGGAGTCACACAGAGTCAGACATGACTGAAGTGACCTAGCAGGCACAGAGCAACTAGAGTGAAGCTGCGCAGTTGTGTCCGACCCTTTGCGACCCCATGGACTGCAGCCCACCAGGCTCCTCTGTCCATGGGATTCTCCAGGCAAGAGCACTGGAGTGCATTGCCATTTCCTTCTCCAACTATATGAACCACAAAAAAGCAGAAAGAAAATGCATGTAAAGGATAAACTGAGACCCAGTCTAGAAGAAAACATAACCCAAGAAACAGAAGGCAATTGCCCACCAGTGTTCCTAGTTATTGAGGAGTCTAATGAGAGTGCGAATTCAATATAGACAAGTGTTCAAAGCTGACATAATAAAGCAATAGAACATGATGAAAAGGGGTGTGTGGCCTCAAGGAAGAAAAATAGTCAAATAAAATATACTTTCATTACAGAACCAAAAAAAAAAAAAATTAAAAAGGAAGAAAGGGAACAGACATCGTTGAAAATTCAATTACCGAAAATGTGAAAAGACTTAAAACTAACACAAGGAAGGCAGATTAAAAACAGCAAAAAAAAAAAAAAAAAAAAAAAATCAGATAGCTGCTAACAGATAGGGAGAGTGAAAAGGATAAATCCAGTGTTCATTCATATTCACTTTACAAACATGAAGCCTGTCCATGTGGACAGTGCCTGTCTTCAGTGCATTTACAAACAATAAACAAGTCAACATATCAGATGGTGACAGATGCTAAAGAAAAGCAGAAAAGAAGGCTCAGGGCATGGAGGGTGTGGTGGTGGAGGTGTTGCTATTGTGCACAGATGATCAGAGAAGAGCCCTGGAGTAAGCTGACTCTGCAGGTGAGCCCTGACTGGAGGCAGGGAGCCAGTCCAGAGTTCTGCGGGCAGAGAACACAAGGGTAGAGACCACAGGGTGGTTGAGAATGTGCCCAATCAGTTTGGAAGCACAAAATGACCTCTGTGACTGCAACGGACTCATCGATGGGGGTGATGCTAGGACATGCGGCTGGAGAAGAGGTAGGAGCCAGGTGCGTATTGCTTTGTTGGCCATCATGGGTATCTGCATACAGAATCCATAGATGGGCTTGAGCGGAGGGAACCAGCATCACTCTGGCTGATATGTTGCAAATAGATTGTTGTGAAGCATGGGTAGAAGCAGGACACCAATTCACTGGCGACCGCCAGACCTGTAGCAAGAGGTAATGGGTTAGACCAGGGTAAAGGGAAGCTTGTAGGAAGTGGTCAGAATCTGATATATTGAAGGAGAAGATAACAATATTTGCAGAAGGATCAGATATGGGGAACTTCCGTTCTGCAAGAGAGGAACCAAGGATAACTCCAAGGCTTTTGACTTGAACATCTGGAAGGATAAATTTCCCATTTATGAGACTGGGGAAACTGTGGCAGGAGCAGGCTTGCAATGGGAGCTAGAATTTGATTTTGGGTGTGTTAAATGTGTTTCTTAATTGAAGGGGAGATATGAACAGATAGTTGAATATCTAATTCCGAAATGCCAAAGAGAGGTCTGGCTTTAGAGATATGAAGGTATGAGTTGTCTGTATGTAGTTCTTGAGGTGGAGCACACACAAAATAGAACAGAAAAAATATTCAAGGACATAATTTAAAAAATCCATGACTCTGCAGATTAAGAGAACTTGCTTTGCTTCAAGGAAATTTGATGCAGGACATCTAAGCACAAAAAGTGTGCAATTGCAGAGACATATCCTGATTCAGTTGCTGAAATTCAAGGATAAAGAGTGAGCTTTTCGGGCACCCAGGAAGGAGAAGGAAGTCCCAGAGGAAGGACACAGAGGCTGATCGTAGCATTATTCAGTAGTCAAAGGTAATAGACCAGTGTCTATATTTTCTGGAGGAACGTGTGGCTCAAGAATACCAGGCATAACCAAGACATTGTTCAAGGACAGGACAGCAGTGCTTATTCTTAGGTAACTCACATAGCTCAGGAAATATTGCACCCCTGAGTTCTTACTGGAAAAAAAAAATACTTAAAAATGAAATCAAGTCACTTAAGAGATTAATCAAAGTACACAGAACTCAGGAATGGAGGATGTGGTAACAGTGAGCATTGAGTCCAGTTATATATAGACCTGATACTAAATAGTGAGGAAATGATTCTTACAAAGCAGAATGCAAATACTACAAACATTGACAGTATAAAAACGAGTGTCTAACTAACAAAAATCAGGAGGTGGTAGGAGAGATGGTGGGAGGAAGCCTGTGAGTGCTAATGGTTTCATCATTTATGTGAATCAATCAATGCTGCTGAAAATTGCAACCTGTAGTTTAAAATCACCTAATGTCTCTAATTATAATTTTCATAATTTTAACTCTTGATACCAGAGTATTCTAAAGTATCTGTTATGGCAAAGATTCAAGACTAGCGAACCTTCCATTTTGTTTTTATTTCTTTGTTTTGGTAAATTTAAAAAAAAGTACTTTGAATGAAAAATGGTACTTTATAGTATATTTTTAGGAAAACATCTTATCATTCTATCATCTATCTATATTTCTATATAGAAAAAATATAGAATGACATTCCCCTAAAAATGCTGATGATTAGTTCTGAGTGGGCTAATTTGATGTGATGTTTTGTGTACTTTTCTATATTGCTTGAATTCACAATAAGCATATATTATTTTTTTCAAAAGCATGCTATATTTCTTTTTTTAAAAGTAACCGTGAGAAATGGCTTGCAAGCAACTGCAACAACAAGGCAGAAAAATGACGATGGGATTGTCCAGTACGAGGCTTTCTTGGGGGAGGGGCTTGAAACAGAACATTTACCAACGGGAAAGCTGGTTTGCCTAAAGAAAAGAAAATGTTTAAAGCTGTTTACAGAAAAGGCTCAGACACAGGTATTTTTTTATTCAGGGAATAATAAAGGCTTTCTTGCATTCATTGCCTGCTGTGTATTAGAATACAAATAACTAGTCTCCTGCAAGGCAAAGGTTACTATCCCCACGTGTGGTAAAGGGTTAACTCAGCAGACTCAGGGTTCTCAAGTCCTGCACCTACCAAAGAGAGGAACAACGCTTCACCTGCTCCCGGGACATAATGTCTGAATCCTCGGACTATCCTACCTAGCAAGAGTGACTTTGTGTACCTGACCGTAGCTCACACCAGCTCATCTAGACAGTTTATGTTAACGGTGTGACGCGTGGTGGAGCCCAGCGTTTGTTCTCCAGGACCTATTCTATATGAGTGCGACCTCTGGGGATCCTGAAGGCCTGGCGAAGGTCAGTCCTGTGGGTGCAGCATGGCAAGTATCAGCCCACATGAGGGAACACCAGTAAAAACCCTGGACGCCAAGGCTCAGCGGAATCTCTCTGGTTGGCTACAGCTTGTCTGTGCTGTCGTGTATCATTGCTGGGATAGTTAAGTGCTGTTTGCATGACCCCACTGCTTCCACTTTTCCCCCTTCTATTTGCCATGAAATGATGGAACCGGTTGCCATGTGGGGATGTGAGAGTTGGACCATAAAGAAGGCTAAGTGCTGCAGATTAATGCTTTTAAAATATTGTTCTGGAGAAGACTCTTGAGAGTCCCTTGGACTACAAGGAGATCAAACCAATCAATCAATTCTAAAGGAAATCAACCCTGAATATTCATTGGAAGGACTGTTGCTGAATGTGAGGAGCTGACTCTTTGGAAAAGACCCTGATGCTGGGAAAGATTGAAGGCAGGAGAAGAGGGGACAGAGGATGAGATGGTTGGATGGCATCACTGACTCAACAGACATAAGTCTGAGCAAACTCCTGGAGGTAGTGAGGGACAGAGGAGCCTAGCATTGTGCAGTTCATGGGGTCACAAAGAGTCAGACATGACTTAGCAACTAAACACCAATAGGTATGATCCCACTGCGGGGAGGGCAATAGGAACCTGTTGTTGTCTCTCCTGGATTTTCTCCGAAGTACCTTTTTCCTTGGGAGACTTTAACCTGTATCTTTTCACTCGAATAAACCATAACCACAAGCATAACAGCTTTCCTGGGTTCCATGAGTTCTTTTGGTGAACCAGCAAACCCTAGGATCATCTTGTGGATTTCAGTAGGACCTCACTTTACAGATGAGCAACTGAAATTCAGAAGATTTTATGTGACTTGCTCAAACTTACAAAGCCAGTAATCCAAAGAGCTGAGATCTAAGCCCAGGTCTTCCTGGCGAGAAAGCCTTACTTTTCTCCCTACAACAAAAGTTTTCAAGCCATTTTTCTTTTTAGCACTTTTTAATACTTTGGGAGATATATAATGAAAATTTAACAGAACCCTCGATATGCAAATCAACTACTAAAAATAGTGTAACTTCACTGAAGTGTGGGTGGAAGGTTTTGGATTGTTTCATCTGGTCCCACACACCCAAGCCTCTGAAGCAGCTGATGCTAAGCTAGACCTCTGGGGATAAGGCTATATACCTTCACCAAGCACATTTGTTGCTTTAAGACTGACTGCCCACCTTACCCTTCTCTACCCACCTGACTTCTCTATGGTCATCTCAGGCTTCACATCTTCCTAAAAATTTCTCCTTATCCCTTAGGTCACAGTTCAGTGGCTCAGGATGACTGCCTGCTCTGGTTTGCCGAGTCCATCTTGGTTTTAGCTCTGCATGACCTAACTGTTGGGAATGTTGATAGTGTCCTTCAGTCTTCTGCTGCAGTGCCCCTCAAGCTTGACTGTAGACACAAATCACCTGAATCTTGTTAAAATGCAGACTTTGATTCATTAGGTCTGATGGGGCCTGAAAGTCTGCATTTCTAGCAAGCTCCCAGGTGCGAGTGCTGCTGGTGGTGGCCCCTCTGAAGTCAGGGCCACCCTTTGAGTGGCAGAGGATGGGAGCATGCTTTGTTTTCTGTATCTCAGTAAGTTTTGCAATGGATGGTAATTTCCTGTTTGTTCGTTTCCTCCGCTAACCTGCGAATTCTCCAACAATAGGAACCATGTTCCAAGTCTGTGTATTCCCAGTCCTAGGAGGGTATACAACACAGAGTCTGGCACAAAAGGATTCCTCTTGAATGCACAAAGAGTGGAATTCTGGAGAGGGTCTCAGGATTCGTGCCTGAGGGCCAGCCGGACTCTAGTGACCAGAGTCTTGTGTGGGGCCGTGAAGGAGCTTGATGGACCCTAGGAATGGGGATTCTCTAGCCTGCTATCCTCCCAGTCTCCTCACACTGAGTCACACCTTGAAAGACATCATGGGTGAGGGTGACCTGAGTCTAGAAACAGGCGTACGCATGTCTGAGATGGGATGAGTTAACTTCATTCAAATGCTCCACTGAAGTGGATCCTCCACAAAAGTGCCCTCTGATTGTGTCTTTATGAAATACACTGGGGTGCAAACTGCTTTCTCGAGAGCAGTCTTCACACTCTGAGATGCTGCTTCGTGGAAGGTAAATGGAGCCTGGGCTACTTTGACTCTGGTTTTGTGAGACAGCCTATTGACAGAGGAGGGAAAGGGTCCGAGAAGTTGAGCACCTTGCCTAGGACCATGGCGAACGAGCTGCCCCAAGTGGATACGCTTAATTGACTCCTTGTCTAGAGCTCTCTCAACTGTAACATGTGGAACCCCAGGGTAAAAATTCACTGGGAGTGTGCCTGCCGGGGGGATGCGTGATCCTGCCTCCATGACAGCACATTCAGGGATCTGTGAAATGGCATCATCCACTCACAAGCAGAGCTATCAAAAGTTTTAAAAATTCAACTACATAGATTCCTAAAAGAAATGGCCATTTGGCCAGTGACCTCTGAATTGAGCTCTGAAATGACTCTGTAGGGGGCATTGCCTGGAGCCAGCGGGACTGCAGCCTGACATAATTCCTCATCTGTTCAAGGGATAAAGGGAAAAGCAAAGTTGCCCCTTATCTGGGAAACCCTCTTATTTGGAGGGTTTTGACTAGACCTTGATGTTAATTAAATTGTTTCTCAAGCTGAATGTATTATATGTAATGTTTGCTTTTTAATGACCACCAGATGGTTTTTCAATGCTAATGAGTCGGGTGTAATGACTCCCAGATTCCTAGTAGAAGCTGTAGAAGTCAGCATGCCATCAGCCAAATGGATGCCCTGGGCGGACTGAGCACTCCCCCAGGGCCACTGTCAGTCCAGCACCTGGGCAGCAGTGGGGAAGGGGATCTGCCACACCGGTGACATCACATCAGGCTCACAGCAATAAGGGCGTGCCCAAATGACGCTGACCGCAACGTTAGCACACGGCAGGTACCACACGGCGCATGCTCGCAGAATCAAGTGCATCATAGTTGGGGTGGATCTCGAGTCCAGAGTTGCCCACCTTTCATCAGTAGGATGAGTCTGTGGAAGCTTCCTGTTGTGAGGGGCTGACTGTGGGGGAGTCTGGGTCTTGCTCTGATGAGTGGGGCCATGCTTGCTGCTGCTGCTGCTGCTAAGTCGCTTCAGTCGTGTCCGACTCTGTGCGACCCCATAGACGGCAGCCCATCAAGCTCCCTCGTCCCTGGGATTCTCCAGGCAAGAGTACTGGAGTGGGATGCCATTGCCTTCTCTGGGGCCATGCTTAGTAAATCTTTCATCCAATTTTCTGTTGATGGGTTGGGCTCCGTTCCCTCCTTGTAGTTTGTCCTGAGGCCAAACTACGGTAGGTGTAAGGGCAGCAATGGTGGCCTCCTTCAGATAGACTTATACCAGCATGCCGCAGCTCCCAGGAATGTTGCATTCAGTGCCCCTGACCCCACAGCAGGCCACGGTAAACCCAAACCTTCAGTGGAGATTTCTGCACACTCACAGGCAAGTCTGGCTCGGTCTCTTATGGGGTCACTTCTCCTTTCTCCTGGGTCCTGGTGCGCACAAGTTTTTGTTTGTGCCCTCCAAGAGTCTGTTTCCCCAGTCCTGTGGAAGTTCTGTAATCAAGGCCTTCAAAGTCAAATTCCTGGGGGTTCTCAGTTCCTTTGCTGGATCCCCAGGTTGGGAAATCTGTTGCAGGCCCTAGAAGTTTTGCAACAGTGCGAGAACTTCTTTTATATAATTGTTCTCCAGTTTGTGGGTCGTCTGGTCAGAGGCTCTACGGTGGAGCTAGGAAGTCCTCCTCCAAGAGTGCTTCCGCCACATGCCGCGCCTCCCAGGTCTGTGGCAGCCAGAGCCCCTGTCCCTGTGGCAGACCACTGCTGGCCCGCTGCTGCCACAGGAGACACGCGGACACTCACAGGCAGGTCTGGCTCAGTCTCTCGTGGGGTCCCTGGGCCCTGGCACTCAAGGTTTTGCTTGTGCCCTCTGAGCATCTCTGGTGAATATGGGTTTTGACTCTAAATGTGATTTTGCCCCTCCTACCGTCTTGTTAGGGTGTCTCCTTTGACCTTGAATATCTTTTTTGGTGGGATCCAACATTTTCCTGTTGATGGTTGTTTAGCAGTGAGTTGCAATTTTGGAGTTCTTGCTGGGAGAGATGAGCACACATCCTTCTATACTACCATCTTATGGCAGGATCACTTCATGGCAAATAGATGAAGAAACAATGGAAACAGTGACAGACTTTCATTTTCTTGGGCTCCAAAATCACTGCAGATGGCAACTGCAGGCATGAAATTTAAACACGTTTGCTCCTTGGAAGAAAAGCTATGACAAACCTAGACAGCATATTAAAAAACAGAGACATTACTTTGGTGACAAAGGTCCATCTAGCCAAAGCTTTGATTTTTCCAGTAGTCATGTATGAATGTGAGAGTAGGACCATAAAAAAGCTGAGCACTGAAGAACTGATGTTGTTGAACTGTGGTGTTGGAGAAGACTCTTTAAAATCGCATGGACTGCAAGGAGATCCAACTAGTCGATCCTAAAAGAAATCAGTCCAGAATATTCATTGGAAGGACTGATGCTGAAGCTCCAACACTTTTGCCTCCTGATATGAAGAACTGACTCATTAGAAAAGATCTTAATGCTGGGAAAGATAGAGGGCAAGAGGATAAGGAGACAACAGAGGATGAAATAGTGGGATGGCTTCACTGACTCAGTGGACATGCGTCTGAGCGAGCTGTGGGACTTGGTGATGGACAGGGAAGCCTGGTGTGCTGCAGTCCATGGGGTCGCAAAGAATCGAACACGACTGAGCAACTGAACTGAACTGAATCAGTATGATAATTGTCCTTGATTATTTAAAAAATACCTTTTTTAAAAAACTTTATTATTAAAATCATGAAAAGCTTACTATCAATATCTCTCCAGAAAAATTAGGAAGTATAGATAAGGAAGAAGAAAATGAGGAAGGAAAAAGAAATGAAACAAACAAAAGCACAACACATAAATAAAGAAAAAAGAAAAAAAAGCTTCATTTGCCTAAATCTGGTTTGGCTAAAATACATTTGCTCATGAGGTATGTGTCAGTTCATGTGTTTGTTTAAAATTCAACATCTTTTGCATCTTTTTGGATCGTACTTTTTGTCTTTCCATCCATCTTTTGTTATTTAAGTATTTTTGATGAAAAGTTACTTCTAACTTCAGAGCAATCGTGATTTATTTTAGAGTATCTAATTAGAGTTTATCAAAATCACAGTTTTATAAATAATGAAAAGCATCTGAAAGAGGGATAATTTTAGCAAACTACTTGTGGATATTTAGAGCACTGGTCTAGGAAAATTGGTTTTAGATGAAGTGGCTGTTACCAAGCTCTTTACCTGTGAGTGACCAGTCTCTGCATTGGTCTGTGGCCAGTTGTTTTGACATGAGTTCACTCATTACTGTAGCATAAAATAGACAGACAGACAGACACACACACACACACACACACACAAACACACACATACATGTACATATTCCATTAGATATAGTAAATGTATCTTACAGGCATATTTTATAACACTATACTTAGAATGAGATTTTAATTTAAAACCTACTCAAAGAAAACTGTATGTCACTAGAAATTTTCGTATAGCATCACTTTAAATTCCTGAGTTCTATTGAGAATTGGACCATAAAGAAGGCTGAGAGCCAAAGAATTGATGCTTTAAAATTGTGGTGCTAGAGAAGACTCTTGGGAGTCCCTTGGACAGCAAGGAGATCAAACCAGTCAACCCTAAAGGAAATCAATCCTGAATATTCATTGGTAGGACTGATGCTGAAGCTCTAATATTTTGGCCACCTGATTTGAACAACCAGCTCATCGGAAAAGACCCTGATGCTGGGAAAGATTGAGGGCAGGATGAGAAGGGGGTGATAGAGGAAAAGATGGTTGGATGGCATCATGGAATCAATAGACATGAGTTTCAGCAAACTCCAGATAATAGTGAAGGACAGAGTCCCTGGTGTTTCAGTCCATGGGGTCACAAAGAGTCAGACATGACTTAGTAACTGAACAGCAACAGCAACTACTGGGTTGGCCAAAAGTTTGTTTAGTTTTTCCATATGGGAAAATCCCAAGCAAACTTTTTGCTAACTCTGTATTTGTGTCTGCTGTGAAGTTAACATTGGACATGGCAGTTGTTTCCACTGTTCTTCTATTACAAATTATATATTCTATTACTGGCTTTCCTTTTTCTCTTAACAATAGAGCATCTCAAGTATCTTTTCATGACCTTATGTATAGAGGATTCTTTTGGACAGTTACTTAGTAGTCTATCAGAAGATGCTGCATAATTTTTAAAAGCTATTCCTTATTCATTAGGTCTAAACTTCTGTGGATATGCATTGTATTTCCTCCTATTTAATCCCTAGAGGTGGTATGAATGTTTTTAAAGCTTTCAATCACATATATTCCCAAATTTCCCTCTAGAAAGGAGGTGCCAATTTATATTTCCATCAGTGGGATATAATAATGTGATTTCCCTACAACTGCTCACAACTCTAGGTTTTTCTTTCTGCTATCTCACTTTAATTCCAAATATAATGCACATTCATATTAAAAACAAACACAGCAAAGCAACCCAATAGTACAAATTTATAAAGAGCAAAGGTGGTGCTAGCAGTAAAGGACCTGCTTGTCAGTGCAGGAGGCTTAAGAGACAGAGGTTCAACCCCTGGGTGGAAAAGATCCCCTGGAGGAGGTCATGGCAACCCACTCCAGTTTTCTTGCTTGGAGAATCCCATGGACAGAGGAGACCAGCAGGCTACAGTCCATAGGGTTGCACAGAGCTGGACATGACTCAAGTGACTTAGCACACACACAAAAGCGACAAAGGCCCTTTCTTTCACTTTTCTTTTCCTCCTGACTCCTGTATTCAATTTCCATATGAAGATGGACCTCTATTCAAGTTTGTTTGTGGACTTGCTTCCAGAACATGCACTTATGCATTTAAATTGCCTGCACTTGTTCCTAAGTGGAACCCATTCTATTCCCTGCATTTCTTTTTCACCTAATATATTTCAAGCATCTTCCCATGAGAGTCCCTACAGATGATTCTTTTGAACAAGCCCACAGTAGTACTCTACAGAATGCATGTGCCACAGTCTCTGAAAACTATTCTAAATGAACGAACACTGTGGCTCCATATACATATTTACTATTTCCACTGTTAAGAAAATTGGCCAATTTGATTAATAAGAATATTTTTGTTTCTTTTCTGTTAATACTCATTTCCCTGATGTCTAATTTCGATGTTTCATCTACTTATCGACCGTGTGTATTTCTCTTGAAAAACTGGTAGGTTGCATTTTGAGGCAGACACTTCTAATACATTAAGTCCCCTACATACAAATGAATTCTATTCCAAGAGTGCATTTGTAAATCCAATTTGTTTGTTAAGTTCAACAATGTTAGCCTAGGTATCCAACTAACACAATCAGCTATGTATATACTACTGTACTATAATGGGTTTATAATACTTTTTGCACACAAAAACACATAACAAAGACCAAAAAAAAAAGCCAAAAAACTATTTTTAGTCTCATGGTGTGGTGCTTTGAGAAATACAGCGGTGCCAGCTCTGTTACTGCTGCTGTTACAGTTGCTTCTGGCCACCTTGGGCTTGAAATAGTCTGTACCTCTGTACTCGACACAGGCTGTACAGTCAGGCACACAGCCACTCGCAGAGGATGCACGCAGGATGTCACACACGTGAACTAAGCCACGTGATTGGACATGCGAGCGTGCGTTTGCGTCTTTGAAAGTTCCCAACTTGAAGACTTGCATGCAGGGGACATACTGTGATGTGCCACGCTACGCTTGCTAGGTGGGGCTGAGGGGCTGCTTCTGGAGGAAATGTGAACGGAGAAAATGTGCATCATTCCTAGGCTGAGGCAGTAAGAGTAGCGGTGTCTCACAGTGGGAAAAGGAGAGGATGGGGTGAACTGAGACAGTAGCACTGATATGTACACACCATCGTGTGTGTCAAGCAGATCGCCAGTAGGAAGCTGCTGCGCGACACCTGGGGCCCCGCCTGGTGCTCTGTGACAACCTAGAGGGGGTGGGGGGAGGGAAGGGAGGAGATATTCACGGAATGATGACCGGACTCGCATTGTTGGATGGCAGAAACCAGCACAGCACTGTAAAGCAACGATCTTCCAATTAAAAATATGAAAAAGGAGTAGGGTTGTCCCAGAATCCAGTGAAGCCACAGCTGGAAGGGGCTTGGGCCCCTGGAGACACTATGGACCAGAACCCCCTAGCCCCCCATAGACGGGCCTGGACTCGATGCGAGGAACAAGTGAGCTCAGTGCTAAGCCGCTGAGATTGGGCTCGTTTACTATGGGAATCAGCATTACTTACTGCGGGAAACCATATGTGAGCTCTTTTTTATCTTCAGAAATGATCCCTGGCCCTCGAATAACAGTGGTTGTATTTTTAGTGTTTAGGAATAAACATGTTCAAATTCCAGCAGCTCGGGGCATTTTTACTGCTGTCCCTGCTGGGGATATTCCTCCCACACAGCTGGCTGATGCCTTCTCATCTTCCCAGCCTCAGCTTGATCATCGCCACCTCGGAGGGGCCGTCCCTGATCACCAGTTCAAGACGATAGCCTGCCGATGCCTTAGTCTTTCTCACTGAGAGATGGCTGTTTTCCTAGCTCTCCCAGAACCGTGCCTTTCCACTTGGCCTATGTGTTTATGTTTGTCCCCTGTTCTCTGCGGGAAGTCCATGAAGGAGGTTACTGGGCACACAGCCCTTAGCAGCGGGTGTGAGTTACAGTGGACATTCCGTAAACATTTGTTGAGGAATGAATACAATTCTCCACACTCTCTTCATACATTTAAGTGGTGCAGATGAACCTATTTAAAGCAGAAATAGGGACACAGAGGTAGAAGATGAACGTATGGGCTCCCAGAGGGGGAGCAGGGGTGGAAGGAACTGGCAGACTGGGACTGACACATATGCACACTGTGTATAAAATAAATGACTAGTGAGAACCTACTATATAGAATGGGGGCTTTGCGCTATGCTCCGTGGTGACCTAAGTGGGGAAGAAATCCAGAAAGGAGGGAATAGACTTATACGTATAGCTGATTCACTGCTTTGCTGCAGAAACTGTTAATAACACAGCACTCTAAAGCAACTATCCTGTGTGCTTGCACACTCAGTTGTGTCTGACACTTTACAACCCCGTGAACTGTACCCTGCTGGGCTCCTCTGTCCATGGAAATTTCCAGGCAAGAATACTGGAGTGGGTTGCCGTTTTACATGCTAGTGGGCCATTCCAACCCAGAGATGAAACTTACATCTCCTATATCTTCTGCACTGACAGGTGGATTCCTTACCATTGCACTACTTGGGCAGCCCTATACTCCAATAATTTCAAAACAAAACCAGCACTTCCTGTAAGCACAATGGTGCTTCCGAGATGGTGCCAGTGGTAGAGAGCCTGCCTGCCACTGCAGGAGACATAAGAGATGCAGGCTCAACCCCTGGGTCAGAAAGAGCACCTGGAGGAGAAAATGGAAGCCCACTCCACTATTCATGCCTGGATAATCCCATGGACAGAGTCACATGGTGGGCTACAGTCCATGGGGTCACAAAGAGTCAGGAACAACTGAGGTAATTTAGCATGCAGGCATAGGCTTAAGTCCCCAGATGGCTGGATTTATTGATTTCTTATAGTAATTCTGTCACTTCTAGGAATTTGGGGTCCATACTTCAAGTCCTTGTTATGATCAGAAAAATTCATTTAGCAAAGAGGAAAACTGAGACCCAGAGAGAAGTGACTTGTCCCAGGTCACCAAGAAAGTGATTGCTTAGCCATGACCAGACTCTGGTTCTTCTAAAACCTAGAGCAGTACAGAGCATTGAGTAAAACTGGCTGAGACTTTACTTTCAAATCCCCCCACCCCGCCCCCCCCCAGCTCTGTCAATTATTTGTCTTATGGTCCTTGATAACTTGTCTGAGACTTTTCCCTTTGTACATAGGGGACAATAATACCCTGGTGTCAATGGGGTTTAAATAGGTCATGTATGTGAGGTTATTATCGTGGTGAAAGCACCCCTTTCTAAAGAGATGCTCAGTAAACAATGATGAGGATCGGAATTTGCATTTAGGGGACTTTACTCATCATTCATGTAGTCAAAGCTATGGCTTTTCCGGAGGTCAGGTATGGATCTAGGAGTTAGACCGTAAAGAAGGCTTCAGTTCAGTTCAGTTCAGTTCAGTCGCTCAGTCGTGTCCGACTCTTTGCGACCCCATGAATCGCAGCACGCTAGGCCTCCCTGTTCATCACCATCTCTCAGAGTTCACTCAGACTCACGTCCATCGAGTCCGTGATGCCATCCAGCCATCTCACCCTCAGTCATCCTCTTCTCCTCCTGCCCCCAGTCCCTCCCAGCATCAGAGTCTTTTCCAATGAGTCAACTCTTCGCATGAGGTGGCCAGAGTACTGGAGGTTCAGCTTTAGCATCATCCCTTCCAAAGAAATCCCAGGGTTGATCTCCTTCAGAATGGACTGGTTGGATCTCCTTGCAGTCCAAGGGACTCTCAAGAGTCTTCTCCAACACCACAGTTCAAAAGCATCAATTCTTCGGCGCTCTGCCTTCTTCACAGTCCAATTCTCACATCCATACATGACCACTGGAAAAACCATAGCCTTGACTAGATAGACCTTAGTCGGCAAAGTAATGTCTCTGCTTTTGAATATGCTATCTAGGTTGGTCATAACTTTTCTTCCAAGGAGTAAGCGTCTTCTAATTTCATGGCTGCAATCACCATCTGCAGTGATTTTGAAGGCCCCCAAAATAAAGTCTGACACTGTTTCCACTGTTTCCCCATCTATTTCCCATGAAGTGATGGGACCGGATATCATGATCTTCATTTTCTGAATGTTGAGCTTTAAGCCAACTTTTTCACTCTTCTCTTTCACTTTCATCAAGAGGCTTTTTAGCTCCTCTTCACTTTCTGCCATGAGGGTGGTGTCATCTGCATATCTGAGGCTTAGCCCTAAAGAATTGATACTTTTGATCTGTGGTGCTGGAGAAGACTCCTGAGAGCCCCTTGGACTATAAGGAAATCAAACCTGTCAACCCTAAAGGAAGTCAGTCCTGAATATTCATTGGAAGGACTGGTGCTGAAGTTGAAACTCTAATACTTTGACCATCTGATGCAAAGAGTCAACTCATTAGAAAAGACCCTGATGCTGGAAAAGACTGAAGTCAGGAGGAGAAGGGGACAATAGAGGATAAGATGGTGGGATGGCATCACTGACTCATGGGACAGGAGTGTGAGCAAAGTCTGTGAGGTGGTGAAAGACAGGGGAGCCTGGCATGCTGCAGTCCATGGGGCCACAAAGAGTCAAAGATAACTTAATACTTAACAACAACAATTCATCAGTCAATTTGTTTCCTCATTTCTTTATTGACCCACTTTTGTTTTGTTGTCAGATTCTTACTGGATATTGGGACACAAAATACATGTAAGACATTATCACTGCCTCTGAGAGCCTCAAGGTCTGATGGCCTGAGGAAGATTGACAAGCACATGGCTTGATAATGAAGGTTGATGTCACATACAGGCACAGCCAAAGGCATGCTGGGCTCTGTGAGGGTGGGTCTGTAGTGCCAAGAGAACTTGCCTTGGTTTCTGTTTCTAGACAGTGGGTGCCCTCTCTCTACAAATGCATTATTTTCTAGATGAGTGATGTAAGAAACAGGAGCCCATCAAAGATGTGACAGTGTGATATTTGGAAGCGACATGAAAATTTGAAGACTCTGATACCTCTTTTACAGACACACATGAATATACACTCTCTTTATATCACTGCCGCAGCAAGGGGTTCATCAACTTGAGTACACATCAGAATCACCTAGGAGCCTCACTGGACACAAACCCAAGAATTTCTGACTCAGCGGGATGGGGATGCAGTTCAAGAATTTGCATTTCTCAGAAATTCCCAGGCTATGCTGACGTTGCTTGTCAGGAAAGCACCACTTTCAGAACCACTGGTCCGCTATTATTACAATAACTCTTATCCTGGCTGTTCAGTGGAATCATTTGGGAAACAAACAAGCAAAAATTATGTCGCAATGCCAGAGCCTGACCTCCCCAATATTTTCTTTCAGTAGATCTAAGATGGAGCTCGGATGTGGGACTTTTTAAATTTTTATCTGTTTGGATGCTTGGGGCTGGTGCACTGGGATGACCCAGAGGGGATGGTATGGGGAGGGGAGGTGGGTAGGGGGTTCAGAATGGGGAACATGTGTACACCCATGGTGGATTCATGTTGATGTATGGCAAAACCAATATATTAACAAAAATAAAAAGAAAAGAAAAACTGTAAGCAGATTAATGAATTTTTTAAAAGGTTTTTAATGTGGACTATTTTAAAAGTCTTTATTAAATTTGTTACAATATTTCTTCTGTTTGATGTTTTGTTTTTTGGCTGTAAAGCATGTGGGATCTCAGCTTCCCAAACGGGTATCAAATCCACACCCCTTGCATTGGAAGGTTGAGTCCTAACCATCAGACCACCAGAGAAGTCCCAGACGTGGGTAGTTTTAAAAGCCGGGGGGCCCGGGGTCAGGACTGAATTATTGTTCTACAAACCGGCTAGGCTTCTTTCAGGGAACACAAGCAAGGCAAGATTGGAGCCATCCATAATATTTTATCTGTTCAACTCTTATCAGCTGTTTAGTTCACCCAAACTTCCATCCTCTTTCATACTTCTGGTCAGTATGTGCAAAAAATAATACATTTCTGCAAAGTCAAGCTTTGTAATCTCAAGCAAATCCTATCATTTTGTCACATCTCAGGAGAAGGAAATAATCAGTGTGCTTGGATGAATCTGACAGGGCAGAGGCATTGCACTGCAGTGTGGTATCGGGGTCCTAGGACCTTAATTTCTTCTTAAAAAGATCAGGATTTGTTCTACGAGCTGGATTGTGGCAAAAGTGAGTTGCAGGCAACTAGGCCCTGCCTGATTCTTTCTTTTTTCTCCTAAATATCGTGACAGTTGCCCATTGTGAAATTCCTGGATTCTAATTATAGCTGTAGATACTGGTGTCTAAGCTCCGATCATGTGTTGACCCCATCACCAAACCTCACCACTTGCAATAAGATATTTTCACTCTCTCTCACAGATGAAAAACTGAGACTCAAAGAAACTAACTGTTTTCTAGAGTAGCGGCTGTAGAGCTGATTCCTTCATGCTGCCCGTCAGTGCTTCTGCCTGGATTTTTGGTCCAACATCCTTCAGACACTCCTGAGTCCCGTTTTCTAGGCTGCATGAATTTAATGTGATATTTTTCAGTTTGGTTATAATTTTCTCTTAGTATGTTTGGCTCTCTGAGTGCAAGCTTAGAGTAGGCAAAACATCGGGTGCACCCAGCACTGAGGTTCTGCTAGGCTGAAGACGATGAAGGGAGAGTAGGTAAGGGAGTGGAGAGGAGACACAAGGAGGATAATCTGATGCTGGGCCTTGATATCCAGCCTGGAAAGCCAGCATGTGAGCATGAAGCAGAATAACAAGGAGATGGGATCAGTGAATTGGAGGTTTCCATGGGGTTGAAGAGTTGTTCCTTTTCATGGCTGAGCAGAGTTGGACGCGACTGAGCTACTGAACTGAACTGAACTGAATATTCCATCACATATATATATATATATATATATCCATTATATATTCCAGTACTATTCCATTTATATATATATATATATATATATATATATATATATATCACAGATTATTTATCCATTAGAGACACAGACATAGAGAATGTATGTGCAGCCACAGGGGGAAGGGGAGGGTGGGATGAATTGGGAGATTGGGTTTGACATAAGTACAGCATCGTGTGTAAAATAGATAGCTAGTGGGAAGGTGCTGCATAGCACATGGAGATCAGCTCGGTGCTCTCTGATGACCTAGATAGGTGGGAAGAGGTAGGATGGGAGCGATGTCCAAGAGGAGAGGACTTGTGCATACATATCTCTGATTTATTTTGTTGTACAGCAGAAACTACTACGACACTGTAAAGCAACTACTCCAATTTTAAGAAAAAAGAGTTGGAGTTGGAGAACTAGAGAGAATGAACTGGAAAGTTAGACACAAAGGAGAATGGGATAGAACATGGTGATTTTGGAGGGTGTACAATTCCTGATAAGGACAAGGTCTAGGGGGTATAACCAATGGCATGAGGCATTAGGTTGGGCAATTGATCACTCAAGGGGAGTAAGTCAAAGAATTCGGTGGCCATCCCAGGAAAGATTCTTCTAGAATGACAGTTCACAAACTTTGCTTGCCTTACCATCACCTGGAAGTCTCCCTCACACCCTGGGTCCCCCCACATCTGTCACAGTCCAAGAATCTGCACTCCAAACATGTTCCCATGATATCCTCCTGCTGCTGTTCTGGGACCACACTTGGAGAATTATTGATCTACAAGGATATTGAAATCATGGAAGATCATGTCAGGAGTAGAATCGTAACTATCAGGAAATCAATTAAAGAGCCCTTGCCAGAATACATTTTATCACCAATTAGAGAAACATATGGTCTTGAGCAATGAGGCTGAAATTTCATTGTGGATCACAATTATCTGGGTAGCTTGTGAAAAATACAAAGTCCTGAAGAATCCCAGAGATTCTGCATCCATAAATTTACTGTGAGATGCAGAAATATGTATTTCAACAAATGTCAGAAGGGTTTCCAAACCAAGTGGTCAAAGGGCCACACTTCAGAAACACTGATGCATAGTTAACTTTGAGTTCAGCTTTGTCCCTTGGGGTCATTTATCAACTCCTTTGAGGTGTAGATTTCTTGTCTGTCAAATGAAAATAACTAATCTGCCCACAGTGCTGTTTTGAGGGTTAAATGGAATATACGTGAAAGATTTTTTAAAACATCAATCTTTATCAACTGTTTAATACTTTAATAATATAAAGAATATTTTGTTGGAAGAACTTTATCTGGTGCATTAGTTTTAGAGGGAAGAGGGATGAGAAGAAAAAAGAATGAATAGCTGCTGTATGTACAGTAACTGTAGTAGGCATATTACTTGTGTTTTTAAGTTTTGTTCTCACCACAAACAAGAATCAGGTAAGGAAACTCCTGGAGTTTACAATGGGAGTAATCAATCAAAACGTTCTTCCTTTTCAATTTTTAACCAGTTGAGAATAAACACTGAAACCACATGAGAATCAAATGCCTTAATGATAAAAATCAGACTAGAAGTAGAAATGAACTTCCTACTTCCCACTACTATCTCTCTTTCTCTCTCTCTCTCTCACACACACACACACACACTCACACACACTCACACACACCCCTTGTGCCAAGTATTAGTTCTTCCTTGATGACTCAGACAATAAAGAATCTGCCTGCAATGCAGGAAACCCAGGTTCAGTCCCTGGGACAGGAAAACCCCTGGAGAAGAGAATGGCTACCGCTCCAGTACTCTTTCCCGGAAAATTCCATGGACAGAGGAGCCTGGTGGGCTACAGTTCATGGGGTCACAGAGTCAGACACGACTGAGCAATTGCTTTCACTTTTCACTTTCAGAGATGAACTTCCTACTTCACACTGCCTGCTCTCGCTCTCTCTTTCTCTCTCTCTCTCTCTCACACACACACACACACACACACACACACACACACACACACGCCCCTTGAGCCACTTATATGCTATTGTCTCTTGGTTCCAAATCTACTCTTTAATACCCAGCCCTTTGGTGCTGGGGCTGGGACTCTGCATTTCTACTTTGCCAGCTGCTCCCCTGCTGCTGCTGCTGCTGCTGCTGCTGCTGCTGAGTCGCTTCAGTCGTGCCCGACTCTGTGCGACCCCATAGATGGCAGCCCACCAGGTTCCCCCGTCCCTGGGATTCTCCAGGCAAGAATACTGGAGTAGGGTGCCATCGCCTTCTCTGCTCCCTGTTAGGATCTGCCAATAGAGAGCACTAGAAAGAGAGAGGAGGAGGCAGGAAGGAAAAGGAAGCTCCTATCTGTTGGCGTCCTGCCTTCTTCCTATTCCTCTGAGCATCCCCCAGCCTCACTTCTTTATTCCAACAGCGGTGGGGTCTTCCTACAGCAGCAGTTTTGCAACTTTTTTAGTGCTTTCCAAAGCAGCCTTATGACAGTCCCCAACCCCCACCCCTCACATACCAGTCCCCCAAACCACTAGCTTAGTAAATCCCTCCCCAGTGGTCTGGGTCCTGGTTCCACGAGCCCTCCTCCTCTAAGCTTCTAAGTTTAATATCCAACCTCTTCCTGCTGTTCCCCCAGCCCTATGGGTGGTAGCTGCTTCTGGCAGTTACTATCTCTGTGATACTCTTGCGTTCTCTTTTATCCTTGCAGTTTCCTAGGTAACAAGTTTATACCTAGTTAACAATTCTTTATATTAAATTCCCTCTTTTCAAATAACTGGTATGATTTCTGTCTCCTGTATGCACTTTGATCAACACACACACACACACACACACACACACACACACACACCCCAAGCAGAGCAGATAAACACATGCAGAACTCCTCCCTTCACTCCTCAAGTCCAAGGTCAAAACCTGCTCCAGAGAGCTTGCCACATGGAGGAATGTGTGCATGGATAGGCTTATTCCTTATTCCAAACAGGAAGTGGGAGCCAGAGAGGAACAGAACAATACACTTCCAGTTCCCTGGTGAGGACACTGCTGATGGTTTAAGTCACCCTTTCCCTGGTGGATTTTCTTAGCACTGAAGTCTTCACTCAGTAACACCCTTACCCCAGCCTATCATTCACTTCTTCTCTGTGAAGATGCAGTTGGCATAGAAATCATCTTCTTAGCAAAGACTTACTTAGGTTACATCACTGCCTCAAGCTGCAGTCTGTCTGATGCCAAGTCCTAATTTCCCCCTTACATCATGTGACATTTCTCCCCAACTTAAGTTCCATGGCTGGGGACAGGGGCCAGTTGTCAGCCCACATTTCAGAGGTGTCGTTTCATCCTTTAGGAAGAAGAGACTGATTTGTGACCTGGAGAAGAACTGGATTGCCTTGTGCATCACCCACCTCAGACAGAAACACCTCCTCTTCCAGTGTTCCCATTTTAGCAATGGCCAAGCTTTTCAAAACCAAGTTTGTACATCATGGCATCTGTAACATGATGGACATGAGTTTGAGCGGATCTGGGAGTTGGTGATGGACAGGAAAGTCTGGCGTGCTGCAGTCCATGGGGTCGCAAAGAGTCAGACACGACTGAGCGACTGAACTGAACTGTACTACAACACGCCAGGCTTCCCTGTCCTTCACTATCTCCTGGAGTTTGCTCAAATTCATGCCCATCGAGTCAGTGATGCCATCCAACAGTCTCATTCTCTGTCATCCCCTTCTCCTCCTGCCCTCAATCTTTCTCAGCATCAGGATCTTTTCCAGTGAGTCAGCTGTTATAATCAGGTGGCCAAATTATTGGAGTTTCAGCTTCAGCATCAGTCCATCCAATGAATATTCAGAGTTGATTTCCTTTAGAACTGACTAATTTGATCTCCTTGCAGTCCAAGGGACTCTCAAGTGTCTTCTCCAGCACCACAGTTTGGAAGCATCAATTCTTCAGTGCTTAGCCATCTTTATGGGCCAACTCTCACATCCACACATGACTACTGGAAAAACCATAGTTTTGACTATATGGATCTTTGTTGGCAAAGTGATGTCTCTGCTTTTGAATATACTGTCTAGGTTTGCCACAGCTTTTCTTTCAAGGAGCAAGAGTCTTTTAATTTAGTGGCGGCAATCACCATCTGCAGTGATTTTGGAGCCCCTTCAGGGATGATTTATATTTTTCCCATTTTTGTAGATTTTTTGCCATACTCTTTCAGCCAGTCCAGTGGAACCTGGCATCTCCTAGAATCTTTTGTTCATATGTCTTTTGCCTCTCAGGAGAATGAATTTCCTTGGGAGCAAGGATGGCATTTTATTCATCTGTGTATCTCTCTGCCTCAGAAGTTTTATCCAGGGTTGAAACTCATGGGGCTGGGAATTTGAAAAGAAACAGAATATGTCTTTATTTTCACTTATCTCTGACAGAAATTCAGGATGTCCTTCAATTGTGAATGTGGACATGGGCCACAATAGAATCATATAATAGTAACTGTGACTTTGCCACAGTTAGAAATCCCAGAGTGTGTTTTTCTATCATATTACAGGTTATTGCAGACATCTCAGAACACACTGGACTCATCACTGCTTTGAAACTGTGGTAGCTATTCAATTGCACAATCTTGCTGCAAGATTGTGTTAGGATGTTTAAATAAAGAAACATATATATTACTTGTGTTGAAATTTTTTTAAGTGTTTTGAAAACTGTATTTCAATATAATTGGTTTCTTTGTAACCCTCTATTTTATTTTATGCATTTAAACACATTATTCTAAGCAAGGAATCCATAACTTGACCAAACCGACAAAAGAATCCTTGTCTTGGTGTCTAACTCTTGCCTTGTTCTGTTTGGTGAGTGAAATATATAGTGAGTGAAAGAATTAGACTAAATAATTTTTCTTTCAACCAAGACTATTTGATCTAAATTAGTAAGTAAATATCAGTGTTACAGATGTAACTGGGCAAATCAATCCTTTTGAATTCATAGTCCTCACTGTATATTAAAACAAATTCAAGTGAATTAAAGAGTTAAATATATATTATAAATTACATTAATTTGATTCATGTACTCTTCAGTTCATTTTTTGGATGTCTGCTACATGCCAGACACAGTGATAAGCAAAAAGATACAGTAATACATAGAAATTAATTCTTGGTCACAATTGGTACTGGAACAACTGGACTTTCATACAATTTACCCCAATCCATGTCTTGTACCACATATAATAATTAACCTCAAATGGATGACACTCATAAAATTAGATCTTAAATCTACAGACTTTTAAAAGCAATCATGGCAGAAAATCACTGTAACTTTAAATTACAAAACAATCCACTAAAATTTTATAACTTGGACTTCATCAAAATTAAAAAACTTCCATTCTTTGGCAGACACCATGAAGAGAACAAAAGAAATCACAGAGAAAAGATATTTGCAAATCTGATATCTGATAAAAAGACATATCCAGAATAAAGAACTCTGAAAACTCATAAAAATAAGGAAATAAGCACCCAATAAAAATGGGCAATTAATTTAAACAGATATCTCACCAAAGAACACACATGGATAGGAAATACGTTCATAAAGAGATGCTCAGCACAATTCGTCATTGTGTTGTTGCCGTTCAGTCACTAAGTCGTGTCCAACTCTTTGCAACCCCATGGATACAGCATGGCAGGCTCCTCTGTCCTTCACTTTGCCACAGAGTTTGCTTAAATTCATGTCCATTGAGTCAGTGATGCCATCCAACCGTCTCATCCTCTGCTGACTCCATCCTTGGCCTTCAGTCTTTCCCAGCATCAGGGTCTTTTCTAATAAGTCAACTGTTCGCAAGACGTGGCCAAAGTATTGGAGCCTCAGTTTCATCATCAGTCTTTCCAATGAATATTCAGGGTTGATTTCCTCTAGCATCGACTGGTTGGATCTCCTTGCTGTCCAAGGGAGCCTCAAGGGTCTTCTCCAGCACCACAGTTCAAAAGCATCAAATTTGTCATCAGGGAAATGAAAATGAAAACTAGAATAAGACACCACCATTTTCCTATTCTGATGACAAACAAAACAAAAAAACAGATTGTTGACATCGGTGATCACCCAATGCTAAGGACTGCGTGAGCAACGGAAACTCTCACACATGCTGTTACGAACGTAAAATAGTCCAGAAATTCTGGAAAATAATTGGGCACTTATATAATTAAGCATGTACTCACCATATGATTTAGCAATCTCACTCCTTGGCATTTACCTAAGAGAAATGAAACTTATGCTTACAAATCAGTGTGTGTACAAATATTCACAACAGCAGGCCCAGTAAAAAACAACACAAATGTCCTCAAACTATGGTAATGTCATAATTATTAGCATTTAAAAGACCATATTACCTGCAGACGCAACAACATAGATGACTCTTCATTGTCTTATGTTGAATAAAACAAGCTGTAGAAGCTATAGGCTATGCAGTTTCTTTCGTACGACAGTTCTAGAAAGAGTAAAACTAGGGACAGATCAGTGATTGCCAGGGACTGGAGTGGGGAGAGGAGCTGGCTACAGAGGGCACAAGGACTTTTAGGGGGACTGTTTTATACCTTGAGAATGGTAGTGGGTACGTGACCAAGTGTTCATCAAAACTTAGAGAACTCTACACTTAAAAAGGCAGATTTTATTATATGCAAGTTATACTTTAATAAAAATGAAACAATAGGCAAAAAACGGAAAAAAATTCCCAGTTTTTGTGGGGACAAATGGATTAAAAATCACACATACCGGGGCTCCTCTGGTGGCTCAGTGGTGAAGAATTCACCTGCCCATGCCGGAGACAGGGGTTTGATCCCTGGTCCGGGAAGATCGCACATGCCACGAGCAACTATCAAGCCTGTGCTCTGGAGCCGGGAGCCACTAGTGAAGGTACCTCACGCTAAAGCCTGTGCTCTGCAGCAAAGGAGCCAGCATGGGGCAAAGCTCGTGCACTGCAGCTAGAGGATAGCCCCCAGGGACCACGGCTAGAGAAAAGCCCGGCAGCAATGAAGGCCCAGCACAGCCAGAGATAAGTAACAAAAATAATAATAAATGAAATTTCAAACTTAGGCAAGCCGATAGAAGTCAGTTGCTGAGGAAGACTGTGAAGAACAGAGGGCCAGAAGGAGGTTAGGAATGTGGTGGGTGTGTTTAAGTTTCCGAAGCCCAGTCAGGGGCGCCCTCTCCGCTCTTGTGAGTTTAGGACAGAGACTGGAAGAGAGTTCATCGCATTTCTAAAATTGCAGAACAAGGAAAGTGAATCTTTATGAAACCTCTGCAGGGGTGATGCTTTTCTAAACTCTGATGGCAGAAAAGATAAGTAGATATTCCTTTGTGGTGTTTAAAAATTCTGAAAAACCCAGCCCCTTAAAACGTTGTAGAAGATTACATGCAAGGCAACTGGTGCTGGGGTGTGTGCCTTCGTGTGTGACTTAGAACCTGGCCTGAGAGGGGGTCTCAGGAAGAACATGAGAAAGAGGGAAGGAGGGGGGCACTGCAGAGAAAGAAGAGCATCATGATGGGATCTTTGGGAGGTCCCCTGCTGCACCCCAATTCAGAGCCCTGATCACCAGCCCCAGGGCCTGCCATCACAGCCTCCACACTCTCCTGTCTCTGATTGGAGTCTGGGAGGTTAAATGAGTCATTTCTCTTTGCAGGTGCTGTGATCAGGTGCCCTTGTTCTATATATAAAACTCCGGTGCTCCTGTGCAGATATCCAGAAAGCACGATTAATCCCAAACATCCTTTCCCGCAGAGATGTCCCAAAATAAAATCTTCAGCACATGTAAAGTGGCTTAACTGTTTCCTTGATTGAATGACTGAATTTAAGTTTATGAAGGGTTTTTTGTGAGGAAGATACTGAACTTTATTCCGCAAGTTCACAGGCAGCTGAGGAAGAAGACAGGTGCTCACCTTCAAGCTGAGGAGTTTGTGGCTGGACCGAAAAAAGAACTTAACCCACTGAGGACTGAAACGGAAGAACTGGCTGCATGGAGCAGTTAGGGAAGTTCCATCTACAGATGTTCAAGGAGAAAAGAGATGTGTCAGCTGTCTCATTGACACTTGTCGATTGAGCAGAAAATATACCCTATCATATTCATCTTGAAGTCTAGATAACTGGCTTAGTGCCTAATACATGGTAGACAAGCCTGCCTGAAAAACATATTTAAAAAGGGACTAGGGGAATGAACTGGGGAAATGGTGCCGGTGAGACAGCAGAGACGGACAGTAATAAGATGTGATGATTCTCTGAAGCGTCTGCCTCAGTGCTCTAGGGCCACAGCAACACCGCATAACAAACAATTCCAAAGCCTTAGGGAGGGTTAGACATTTAATTCTGCTTATGATGAGTTTGAGCAAATTCCAGGAGATAGTGAAGGACAGGGAAGCCCGACGTGTCATGGTTTATGGGGTCACAGAGAGCTGGACACGATTTTGCAAGTGAACAACAATGAATTAATGCATTAGCTGAGTGGCACGGCTGGTTCTGCTTTGGACCTTTCTGTCTTTGCTGGGACAACCTTTGCTCTGTAAGGTCAGCCAACCCGCTATCCTCTATGCTTGTGTTCATGGTGGACTCAAGGGCCTAAGAGAGCAGAAGGAAGAACCCCATTTCTTCTACCACATTCCTGACAAAAGTAGAAATCTAGTCCAGATTTAGGGTGTTTGGAAATAGACTGGACTTCTTAATGGGAAAGTCATACTGCAAACCTTGGTTGGTGGAGGGGAGGCTTAAAAAAATGGGGAATTTTTGCAGTCATACTTAGCACCTCCTTTCTAGTCATTCTCTTCTTTTTTAAAAAAAGGTAAATTTTAAAATGCTACCATAACAAATTTTAAAAGTAATGGGGCGTATATAAAGATGTAACTACATTGAGTTAAAAAGAAAAATTGATGTAGGAGGTGGTATAGACTGTGCCTTAAAAGATAAATGTGTTTCGCAGAGTTGAGATGAGTCAGAGACATAGCTGACAGAGGAATAAGCAGGAACGTAGGCACAAAGGCAGGAAGGAACATCAGGTACTTGGAGGTGGAGAGAAATAAGGTTCAGGGCAACAGCATATAGGCATCAGTGGTGGGGAGAGGAGCTAGTTAGTGTCAGGCTGTACTGTGCAAACATCTGGCTCATTCACATTTATTTGCTTACGGATCATCTTTCCTAGTGCAGTGTAAGCTCCATGAAAGCAGAAACCTTGATTTTCCCAGCTTATAGCTCTGTCCAGCACATAGCAGGGCTCCAGAAAGTACTTGTTGATTGAGTGGATGAAGAAGAGCCTTGTCAGCCTTGTGGGGGAGTTGGTCTTCACCCCAGGAGTAGTAGGAAGGGCTCAATTGTTGATAAGCAGTGAAGACTGTGAGAAGATTTGAGCTTCAGGAGGATAGCTCTGATGCTAGAAGAAATGAAGAGGGATGGAGTTTGGAGCATGGAGTCACGGTGACGCTGCTGGAGGCAAGGGCATCGGGAAACTGGCTCAGAGTTTCACAAAAGAAAGGGCTGCAGACAGATCCCTGCTTTCTGGTGTGGGCCTAACAGCTGGAGGGGCAGCATGGAAGTGAAGGTGTTAGTCACTCAGTTGCCCGACTCTTTGCACCCCCATGGACCGTACCTCTCCAGGCTCCTCTCTCCATGGAATTCGCTAGATAAGAATACTGGCTGGGTAACCATTCCTTCTCCAGGGGATCTTACTGACTCAGGGATCGAGTCCAGGTGCCTGCCTTGCAGGCGGATTCCTTACCTCCTCTGCAGCCATTGCTGATCTGCTCAAGATTTTATGAGAAATTCAGTGAAAACTGTTGATTTTTTTCCCTTTGTTAAATTCTTATAGTTCAATGTTCAGTTTTCATCTGGTATGATCTGGAAACTGCTGCAATACCCAATTTTTATTCCTCGATCTGCAGAGATTTTGATGTGTGTGTGTGTGTGTTTTCTGTGTTAATGGTGAGCCTTAGGAGCTGAATGCCTGGGTATTAGAGTGTTGAAGTCAAATGACTGCACTCACATCCTGGCTTTTCTACATGTTGGCTCTGCGACTGATGTGCTTTGCCTCCTGCTTCTTCCTGCTCATTTGTGAAACAGGGCTAATTGAACACATCCTGTCAGCTTCAGAGGCTCATGAAAATAACCACATGGGGTCCTGTAGGGAAAGCACCCAGTATTTATTAAATATCAGTTACTCTGTAAGCACTTGACAAGCACGTTCCACTTGAATCCCTATAACTGTCTATGAGACACTAGAATACTATTATTACAGCACTATCCCCAGTCTACAGAGTACATGACTGAGGCTGAGATCCATTAACTTAGTTCAGTTCCGTACACTGTAATGTGCTGTTTTAAAGTGTTTCTATGACTGCTACCTTTTGCTTTAGGGAGAAAACATAATGAATTTTCCATATGCAGATCCCACTTCTGACGTTTGAGTGATTGTGTAAATAGCTGACCAAAATAAAACAAATAACAAATACACATCAACAACCAGGCGAAGGGAACATTCCAGTCAGGATAAGCCATTATCAGGTCTTGGAGCCAGAGAAGGAGTGAAAGGGGAGGAGTTCAGGAAAGACATCTGCTCACAGCTGCTGCAATGGAGACGATTAGTTTCAGAGAGACAGGTCATGTCCCTAGATTGTTTACCCATCACCTGCAACCCTGGGGCGGCCAGGCTGGGCTGGAATGTGATCTGTAGCTTCTCTCTGTCCCTCCTTGAAATTGCTGCCAGGAGAGCCTGGAGGCCCCTGGAGCATAAAGGGGCGAACCCCGCTCTCTGCGTTCTCCCGTAATGAGACATGATCCCACAAGGATCTTACATCAAGCCCCAGAGAGAATGATAACGACTCATACGGTCTTCCTTGTGTATTAGTTACAGTTCTCTAAGAAACGGAACCAATAAGATGAATGAAAATAGGACTGTTCGTCGCTCAATCATGTCCAACTCTTTGGCACCCATGGACTGTAGCCCGCCAGGCTCCTCTGTCCTTGGAATTCTCCAGCAAGAATGCTGGAGTGGGGTTGCCATTTCCTTCTCCAAGGGATCTTCCCGACCCATGAATCGAACGTGTGTCTCCTGAATTGCACGCAGATTCTTTACTATCTAAGCCACCAGGGAACCCATATAATATAAACAGCTAGAGAGAGAGAGATTGATTTTAAGGAATTAGCTCATGTGATTATGGAGATTAGCAAGTCCAACATCTGGAGGGTGGGCCTGCAGGCTGAAGACCCAGGGAGCTTCCAGTGCTACAGGTCAAGTCTGATGGATGCTGCTGGTGGAAATTCCTCTAGCTCAAGGAAGGTGAGTCTTTCTATTTAGGCCTTTAGCTGAGCAGATGAGGCTCACCCACATTGTGCAGCACCATCTGGTTATCCACTGATTTAAATGTTAATTCATTCAAATACATCTTCATAGAAACAACCAGAATAATATTTGACCTGGTTGGGGTGGAGCCTGGTTAGGGCCATGCACAGTCCTGGCCTAGGTGACAGCAAGGCTTCACACCAACTGGCTCTCTGACTTGAGTCTCCCTGTCCAAGCCTGTGCATTCTCCTTCACATCCTGCTGGAAATATGGGGCTAAAAGGTGAGTCTGCCAGGTACATGTCATGTTATTACCCTTCATGAGGACCCGGGTACACGCTACAAAGTCTTCCCTAGCCCCACATTTCTCTCCAGCCTCCTCGCTGCCCTCATCTCCACCAGGCAGCCTAGGAAATCCTGATGCACGGAGGCACCTGGATGTTCATGCTGTTTCCTCTGCTGAGACTGGCTTTGGTCACTTGGCAAGAACCTCCCCCAGTTTAGGGCTCACCCTAAGTGTTCCTTATTCCAAAATCTTCTCAAATTTCCCTAGTCACCCTCCTCTGAACATACAGTGGACTAGCTTTCTCCACCTTTCTTAACTTTTAATTTTCTATTGGAGTATAGCAAAGCAGAGATATTAGTTTGCCAACAAAGGTCTGTCTAGTCAAAACTATGATTTTTGTAGTAGTCATGTGTGGATGTGAAAGTTGGACTATAAAAAAGCTGAGCTCTGAAGAGTTGATGCTTTTGAACTGTGGTGTTGGAGAAGACTCTTGAGAGTCCCTTGGACTGCAAGGAGATCCAACCAGTCCATCCTAAAGGAGATCAGTCCTGAATATTCAATGGAAGGACTGATGCTGAAGCTAAAACTCCAATTATTGGCCACCTGATGTGAAGAACTGACTCAGTGGAAAAGACCCTGATGCTGGGAAAATTGAGGGCAGGAGAATAAGGGGATGACAAAGAATGAGATGGTTGGATGGCATCACCGACTCGATGGACATGAATTTGAGCAAGCTCCAGGAGTAGGTAAGCCCTATTGTGCTGCAGTCTATGGGGTCTCAAAGAGTCGGACACAGCCGAGCAACTGAACTGAACTGATAGCCAATTAGCAATGTTGTGATGGTTTCAAGTGGACAGCAGAGGAGCTGTATCCATTCTCCTCCAAGCTTCCTTCCCATCCAGGCAGCCACGTAGCATGGAGCAGAGTTCCCTGTACTACACAGTCGGTCCTTGCTGGTTATCCATTTTAAACAGCAGTGTGTACACGTCAACCCCAAACTCCCTCCCGCTAATAGAATCCACGGCACTCTACAGCATTTACACATTTGTTGCTGCGTCCGTCCCACCTGCTGACTGAGTCACACTTGTCCCCTAAATGGTGCTCAGTTTTCGTATACTAAATGCAGAATGAAAGAACGGGCAGCAGTGAACGGCGCCCAGGGCCACTGCGCGTCAGGTGACAGTGCTGGGAGCTGAGCTTGCGTTTCTTTGAGGGCAGAACCTTCACACAGCCCCTCCACAAGGACCGTCTGAGATGGTGCTGGGACGGCTCTCTCGGAATCTCCAGGGCAGGTGTTTGGTAAACATACAGGTTCCCAGGAGCCTCCCACATCCAATAAATTGGGTCACTTGGTGGACTGAGTTAGAAGGGAAAGAAAAGGTGCTAGATGCCTGCTTGTTTGCTTGTTTTTATAATCCCTCTTGGACTTGTTCCTCTAGGAATTTGTCCTCGGAAATAACGCACAGATGTATGTGGACGTGGTCCATAGACACTCTAGCAATTTTATTTAAGAAAAAAAGAAAAACTTAGAAGCAACCTACATTTTCATCAAAAAGGGGGGATGGTGGCCAAATGAATTATGTTATATATGTATATATACCCTTTGGAATACCAGGGAGCCGTCACAAAAGAATGAGTAAAATGAACCTCCTTAAAAGGATCTCTGAGACACATTTTAACTGAAAAAGACAGGTCAGGGAGGAAACATGTGTTACAATCTAATTTCTCTTAAAAGAAAGAAAGAAACAAACAAAAAATCTGACACACAGGCAGCTCTTATTCACTTCTGCAAGTGCGTAAATAATTAGTAAGAGTGCGGGACAATACGCACCGTCTTGTTAGCAGTGATTTCCTCTGTAACTTGAGGATCAGATGATTTAAAGTCAAAATCAGAATGAAAAGCTTCCCAGGCATGAGGGAATATTTTGGAGCAACAGAAATGTCACACTTGGATTGTATGTACAAATTTACTAAAAAGTCTAGAATTGTGCTCTTAACAGGAGTGCATTTCATGATATGTAAATTATACCAAAATAAAAGTTGTTTTAAAAACAAGCTTCCCAGGTGATTTTGATGTGCATTTAATTTGGGGAAGCCCCAGCTGTAAATGCCTTTCCTTTCTCCTGAATTCTTTCTTATATGAATATGTTTGCCCTTCCTTGGGAAAGGTGATAATAAAATCAAGAACCCAATAAAAATCAAAACATCATAAATACTTCCACAGAATTTCTGCCACTCTGCATATTTGAGGGATAGTGAAATGAAAGCCCACCAGAATTAGAACCCCTGAGAGAATTCCTACACTTCTCAAATTCAACAGAGGGTCTGACCTTGAACTTTACCACTGAAGTCTATGGCTAATCAATGCTCTTGAAAAAACCGTGCCCACAGGGCTGCATTTTGAAACATGGGACTTAATAATACCCACCTCAGAGGGCTGTGTAAGGTGAAATGAAAGAAGTTTGCATTTGACAGAAATCTACGATACTCTGTATACCTGGCCTGCCCTGGTTCCCAGTCAAGAAAGCTGACGTGTGGCTGATTCATGTTGATATGTGGGAAAAAAAAAACCCATCCCAATATTGTAAAGTAATTATCTTCCAAGTAAAACAAATACATTCATTTTTTAAAAAGAAAGCCGATACTGGAATCTTCAACTGCAGACCTCAGTGTATTGATCAGGGTGAGACTTTGGCTCATTAATAGTTGATTTAGAATTGGCAAGAGCCTGGGTGGGGGGCTTCCCAGGGGCCCCTGGTGGTAAAGAATCCCCCTGCCACTGCAGGAGGCTCAAGAGACTTGGTTCGATCCCTGGGTTGGGAGGATCCCCTGGAGGAGGGCATGGCCACCCATTCCAGTGTTCTTGCCTGGAGAATCCCCATGGACAGAGGAGCCTGGTGGGCTGCAGTCCATGGGGCTGCAAAGAGTCGGACACGACTGAGCACACTCAGCAGCAGCAAGAGCCTGGGTGAGTGAGATTCAACTGCCAAGACCCATGCTGACTCAGTGAACCAGTCAAATCTTCTTTCTAGGTGCTCAACTATGGAGAGCATCGATTCATCGCCCTCACAGTGGAGCCCAGGAGCAGGGAAGCGTGGACCAGCCTCTCGGCCATGACTGTCACCAGCTGGCCCAGGACAGCATCTCCCATTGTCAAGCAGCATTCCAGCCTCCACGTGGACTGGCTGAGCACCTCATCCCTGTTCTTCATTTCCTGTGCACTTCATGGGAAGCTCCTCTTTCTGGAAACCTAACGAGACTCTGCAGCTTGCAGGTGAGGTGGCCTCAGTCACCCAGCCCAAGAAATGGCCCATGAAGTGTGTGTCTGCTCGGTGACGTCCAACTCTTTGCGACCCTATGGACTGCAGCCCGCCAGGCTCCTCTGTCCATGGGATTGCCAAGGCAAGAATATGGGAGTGGGTTACCATTTCCTTCTCCAAGGGGTCTTCCCCACCCACAGACTGAATCTGTACCTCTTGTCTCTGCTGCACTGGCAAGCAGGTTTTTACCAACTGTGCCACCTTGGAAGCCCACGTGCCCAAGAAGAGTGCTCACTAACGCTGGCACTCTGTCGCTCACGCTGCCCTCTCTGTGCACCAGGCTGTTTCACGCACACCACGCACACCAACTCCTTGACTCCTCCCTGCCCATCTGAAGTGGGTGCAATGTTATCGTCATTCCTATTTCAGAGATGAGGAAACTGAGACATCATTAGCTGGGTCACACAGTTAAGAGACGGGGCTGGGGGTTAGAACGCCTCCCTTCACCACCACTTTTTGCTGTGCCATTTTGCTCTCCATCAACAATAGTTCCCTTTTTCCTTCTAGTTTTTCTTTATAACACAATCCTTAAGAGTCTTATGAGGTCAAACTAGGTCACTGCTTCATCTTTCTATTTACCTTCAAGCCCAGTGATTCAAGAACCTTCACCACTGCAGACTCTGCCTTTTTCCTGCTCTCTCTTTCCCCCTGATATTTGCATAACAGAGCAGCTCACATTTTTGGTGCTTTAACTCAAGGGAGCTAAATGTGCTCAGCAGTAGAAAGAGGCATAAAATAGAAGGGAAAGTATAGACAGAGGATAACTTCAGTATCCGACCTATTTTCTTTCTGGTGTTGGAGACAGGTATTCCTTTTAAAGTACAAAGTGTAACTTGAGGGACCATGGAAACTTTAATCACTCTGGTACAATTTTTCTTCCAGTAGGAAATGTTTTCTTTACCTTGAACATGAACTTTTAATTTTTTTTTTTTAATGTAAATGTCCTTGAAGAAGAAATGCACGTGACAATGTGAAAGAGTGTGTTTCTGGCACGAGGACCTCCTTGGTATCTGGTCTCCGTTCTGCCATTTGCTGGCTGAGTGGCTTTGGGTTTGTCACGTGGATTCTCTGCGCTTCTGATTCTTCATCTGTAAGATGCTTTCCTGTGAGACTGAGAGGGTGAGGCTCCAGGAGCATGATATTCCACCCACAGGATTGGACACCACTAGATGGAGTCTTTCATTGCAGGCAGGAGTCATCCTATGTTCCTGGGCTTTATTCTTACACTTAACTATACCTTACCATCAGAAGCCATGAAAACTCTATTTGGGAGAGTGGGGGAAATTTCACATTCTTTGGAGGATTGTTTACCAGGATTAAATAACTGAGGTAAAATAGCTTTGGCAATCTAAGTTGCCTGTAAATGTAATGGATTATGAGTTTAATACTAATCCTTCATTCCAAAGATAGTTTTGAGGAGAAAACATGCCCAAGTCAGAGAAGGCATCATGTCTGCTCTGGTTGTTATTTTATTGTTGGGTTGGATGTGACAACAGTAAGAAATGCTGGGACTTCCCTGGCAGCCCAGTGGTTAAGATGCCACACTTCCACTGCAGGGAGCACGGATTGATCCCTGGTTGGGGGAACTAAGATCCTGCATGCCTTGTGGCAAAAAAAAAGAAAGCAAAAAAAAAAAAATTATTTAACTGAATACAAATGAAAAGACAACATGTCAACTTAACTTTTTCTAATTAAAAAATAAAAAGAAATGCTAAAGACTCAAAAGAAGAGGTGCGGGTCATCACAGGCAGATGAGGGAAGCTGGAGATACAGGAGGAGAATGGACGGTAGACAAAGGTGGTTGAGAGTAGACGAGGTTAGTTGGAAGTAGACAAGGAGAGACAACGGTTGCTGTTGTTGCTGTTTAGTGGCTCAATCATGTCCGACTCTTTGCGACTCCGTGGCCTGTAGCCCACCAGGCTCCTCTGTCTATGGGATTCTCTAGTCAAGAATACTGAAATGGGTTGCCATGCCCTCCTCCAGGGGATCTTCCCAACCCAGAGATCGAACCCTCTTCTGCACAGGCAGGCTGGTTCTTTACCACAAAACACCTGGGAAGTCCAGACAAGGGTAGTGATGGGTAACTAAGGATGGACGGACATCGTGGGGCTCCCCGGTGGCTCAGTGGGTAAAGAATCCACCTGTAATGCAGGAGGCACAGGGGACGCTGGTTCAATCCCTGAATTGGGAAAATCCCCTGGAGGAGGCCATGACAACCCACCCCAGAATTTTTGCCAGGAGAATCCCATGGACGGAAGAACCTAGTGGGCTACAGCCCATGGGGTCACAAAGAGTTTAATGTGACTGAAGTGACTGAGCCACACAGGCACAAGCATCAGCTGAGGGCACATTTGGAATTAAACCAGGAGCATCAGCTGGACTGGGGAGGAAACAGAGAATTGCGTCATTGAGGTCATGACCTCAGTAAGGTAATGGGAGGTCAAGGGACCAGAAGACTAGCATGTGGCTGGTGCTATAGACTGAATGATTATGTCCCCTAAATTCTTGTGTTGAAACCTAAGCCCCAATGGGTTAGTATTTGGAGGTGGGCCTTTGGGAAGTGATTCAGTCATGAGGGTGGAGTCCTCACGATTCTGATGAGTATTCATCTCTCACCCTCATCTCTTCTACAATGTGAAGGACCCAGCAAGAGAACAGGCACCTAGGAACCAGGAAGCAGGCTCTCACCAGACACCAGGTCTGAGGCATCTTGATCTTGGATTTCCTAGCCTCCAGAATGGGGAGAAGTAAATGTGACTGGAGCCACCCCATCTGTGACATTCTGTCATGGCACCCCAGAGAGACCAAGACCCCAGGGGCCTGCACCTGAGAGCAAGGAGATTGCAAAAGCCGGAATCTATTTCTAAGCAAGGTTGCATCACGTTGCTGTGCTTTGAGCGCCAAAAAGGCAGCTGTTTTTTTTTTTCCCTTTAATTTAAATATTTCATATTGTTATTGATTGACCTACCTCTTGTCTGGGCTCTAAGAGGGAGGCAGATATGATTTGTCTATAAATGGCTATCTGAGCTGCTGGAATGATGAACTGACAGCTCCCTGCAGACGAGCCGACAGACATGGCGTAGTTATGGCTGCTTCTCCTTTTATTTTTAAGTTTTATTGTTTAAAACATTTTTATTAGCATATAATTGCTTTACAATGTTGTGTTAGTTTCTGCTGTGGTGAAAAGTGAATCTGCTATGCGTATACATATATCCCCTCTTCTGGGGACTCTTCCCTGCTATAGTTTATCACAGAGTATTGAGGAGAGCTCCCTTTGCTAAGTCACTTCAGTCGTGTCCGACTCTTTGCAACCCTATGGGCTCTAGCCCGCCAAGCCTCTCTGTCCGTGGGATTCTCCAGGAAAGAATACTGGAGTGGGTTGCCATGCCCTCCTCCAGGGGATCTTCCCAACTTGCAGGGATCAAACCTACGGCTCTTGCATCTCCCGCGCTGGCAGGCAGGTTCTTTACCACCAGCGCCACCTGGGAAGCTATTTCTTTATCCACAGTGGTGTGTCCATACATATGTCAGTCTCAACATCCGAACTCATCCCACCTCTGCGTTCCCACTCTGGAGTCCATAGGTTTGTTCTCTACGTCTACATCTTTATTGCTGCTTTGCAAATGTGTTCCTCTGTATCATTTTTCTAGATTCCAGATATATGCATTAATATATTTGCTTTTCTCTGACTTACTTCCCTCCGTGTGACACTTTCTAGGTCCACCCATGTCTCTGCAAATGGTACAGTTTAGTTCCTTTTCGAGGCCGAGCAATATTTCATTATATATATGTGCCATATCTTCTTTACCCATTCCTCGGTTGATGGACATTTGGGTTGCTTCCAAGTCCTGGCTGTTCTAAATAGTGCTGCAATGAGCACTGAGGCGCACATGTCTTTTGGGATTATGGAGTGGTACAATATCCAGGAGTGGTATTGTTGAATCATACCTTAGTTCTAACCTTAGTTTTTAAGGAACTTCCATACTGTTCTGCATAGAGACTGCATCAATTTACATTCCTACCAACAATGTAAGAGAGCTCCTTGATGGGGATCTACAACAGAAGACATCTCCCTGATCCTGAGGAGCCTCGGGCAGTGCAAAACCATATCTGAGAGCATAAGGCCAGGAGAGAAGGCTTTCTCTCTCTGAAAGTATCTCGGCCTTTCTGTCATGTACCTGGAACAGCCAATTTCCCACCAAAATTTAGAACAAATCATCTTAGAAGGGTTAATTTCCTGGAATTCTTGTTAAATTCTTGTTGTTGTTCAGTCGCTAAGTCATGTCTGACTCTTTGCAACCCCAGGGGCTGCAGCACACCAGGCTCCTCTCTCCTTCACTATCCCAGAATTTGCTCAAATTCATGTCCATTGAATTGGTGATGCCATCTCATCCTCTGTCACCCCTTTTTCCTCCTGCCCTCAGTCTTTCAGAATCAGTTCTTCCAGTGAATATTCAGGGTTGATGATCTTTAGGATTGACTGGTTTGATCTCCTTGCTGCCCAAGAGACTCTCAAGAGTCTTCTCCAGCACCACCGCTCAAAAGCACCAAGATTTATGCTAAAATTAAGTCTCAAAAGCGCCTTTAAGAAAAGCATAGATCAGATGACAGCACTGCCTGCTCTGAAACCTTCCTGGGCATCCCTCTGCCCATAAATGAAGTTCAAATTCCTTAAAATCGTGTGATCTGACCCCAGCTCACCTCTGGGTTTCTCTGCCCCTCTTCACATCTCAGACTCCTAATCTGATTCCTGGCTCTGCCACCGTTTCCCGTGCAGTCTGTGCGATTTCCCGCCCCATGCATTTGCTTCCTTCCTGGAGGACCGTCCTCTCAGCTCTGGTGGATTTTACAGCTGTCCCCAGATACATCCTTCACAGGACAGTGCCCCCATCCCAGGGACTGCCAGTCTGTAGCGATCTGACGCCTTCATCTGTCTGGGCTCGCACAGTTTTGCTGATGAGTCTTTATTTATAAAGGCAGATGAGCATTTGAGTTTTACACTAATTTACAACTTGAATGTTCCTGCTTTGAATAGAAAGCATTTTGGGATGACCACTGTAGATTTTTTCTGTCAACACAGAAACCCATCTCCCTGCTTTAAGCGCACACTGCCCTTGCTGAGTTCTGTGGTGGTTCTAATCGTAACGAGTACAGAGAGCGTTGTTATTTGATGGCCCTGCTCCTGTTTTTCACAGATATTCCTGACCGCTTCCCTCGAAGCAGCCTGCTTGCTGACTCACTGAGAAGCATGCTCGAGACGGAAGGACTCCTCCTTTTCCCACCTGCCTCGACTTTCCTGGGTTTTATTGCAGTTTCTGAGGAGGAGCCATAAATCTATGTCCTTCAGTTTGAAGAGGTGCACAAGGAATTCAGCAGCTTGGTAAGGGAGGCTAGAGAAAGGGTTTCTGAGGCAGAAAAAATGAGGTGCACAGGCAAAGAATCAAGAGGGATCCACAGGGCTGTTGCTTTGCGTGGTGGATTCCTGCAGCATTTACAGACCCAGTGGTTCCATTTAGGAGACAGAGAAGCGTCTTCCTGGAATGCAGCAATAACACATGGCCGTATATTTCTTATTCCAGGATAGAAGGGCAGGCAGGCTCTGCAAACAACCTGATTTTTGCTGGCTAAGCAACAGAGATAAAGGCAACTGCTGCCTCTCCCGGCTCGGATGCCCTGGGACTCAGCTGCACTACCTCAACTTCCAGAACTGGATGTCTCTGCATTTCCAGGGACTATCCCCCCCAGCGTTGTTCTAGACTCTCCCTCAGCTTGTGTTTCTTTGTTAATGCTTTGTGATCCCTACCTGGGTGTTATTCTGCTGGACTGATACACAGCAGTATTGCAATTGAACCGGAATCTTTGTTCAGAGATATATCATGTTTCCATGCCAACGAACTCCAAGAGGCAACCAGTATTTCTCCCTTACTCCCTCTCTGCCTCCTTCAACCCCTCCCTCCCTTCCTTCCTTCTCTCTTTTTCTCCATTCCTTTCTTCTTTCACCTTCTGTCTTTTCTTCTCTTTTTCTTTTTTTTTTTCCTTCTAAATGCTTCATGCAGTATTCAACTTTGCATGTGTTGGTGTGCTCTCAGTTCAGTTAAGTTCAGTCGCTCAGCCGTGTCTGACTCTTTGTGACCCCATGGACTGTAGCCCACCAGGCTCCTCTGTCCCTGGGATTTTCCCAGGCAAGAATACTGGAATGGGTTACCGTTTCCTTCTCCAGGGGATCTTCCTAATCCAGGGATGAAGCTATCATCTCCCGCATTGGCAGTCGGGTTCTTTATCACTGAGCCACCTGGAAAATCCCACTCAATTTTGTAGGCAAAGGTAAAATGCAATTGCCAGAGGAATGAGCACAAAAGAAAAGAGGAGAGAATGGATATAAAGAGTCAAGAAAACAGTCTGTGTTCTTAAAGCAATTAGAATCCAGGCAGGTGGATTTACGCCAGATATGTGAACTAACTTACATGATTGGACATGTGAACACATGTTTGCATCTTTGAGAATTTGAAACTTGAAGCTTCATACGCAGGGAACTTACTGTAGAAAAGTGCTTCTCTACAATTGATTAGTTCCAACAAAATGTGCTGGGACAGAGTCTGGTGGACAGGGTTTGTGCTGTTAGCTTAGGTATGTATATACCTTGGAAGAAAAGCTATGCCAAATCTTAGACAGTGTATTAACAAGCAGACATCACTTTGCCAACAAAGGTCCCTATAGTCAAAGCTATGGTTTTTCCACTAGTCATGGACAGATGTGAGAGTTGGACCATAAAGAAGGCTGAGCTCTGACGAATTGATGGTTTCAAACCGTGGTGTTGGAGAAGACTCTTGAGAGTCCTTTGGACAGCAAGGAGATCCAGCTTGTCAATCCTAAAGGAAATCAGTCCTGAATATTCATTGGAAAGGCTGGTGCTGAAGCTGAAACTCCAATACTTTGGCCACCTGATGCAAAGAGCTGACTCACTGGGAAAGACCCCATTGCTGGGAAGATTGAAGACAAGAGAAGGGGGCAACAGAGGATGAGAGGGTTGGAAGGCATCACCAACTCAATGGACATGAGTTTGAGTAAACTTTGGGATAGGATGAAGGAGAGGGAAGCCGGGCATACTGCGTTCCATGGGGTCACAAACGTCAAACATCACTTAGCAACTGAGCAACAACAACAGTGTACCAGTCACTCTGACTGTTGAGGTAAGACACTCTTATTGCCCACACCTGAGACTTGTATGTGATTGGAGGACAAGGAGTAGGGTTAGACTCATTTTCATCCAAAGATTAAAGTGGGAGAAGGATGGTTTGGGGAGGTTCTGATAGGAGATGAAATGCAGAATTTCAAGCAGCAAAAATTGGAGTGGTACTCACCATGGTACCTTTTCTTCCCTCCCCACGATCATCAGTGTTGGAAGAGTTGAATCTTGATTTACTCAGGCCATCAAAGAGAGGGGGATTAAAAGAACCATCCATCCAACCGGTAGGATTTGGCTCCTCTTTCATAGTTGATGGCAACTAATGAACTTGAAAGTGGCATTTCTTTGCATGTGGCCAGTTATAAGTGGCTGGCAGTTAAGCCCAAATGCTGTAATGACTAACTCAGAAAGTCCATTTTGAAACTCTCTGGTTCATTCCATCCCAAAGATATTTATGAGCACTTAGAATGGCTGCTTCCGGGCACTGGGAGAAAACATCACCATTTTGCAACATTATGACTTTAATACCAATAAATGGGAAGGAAGCATGAATGATAAGAATCTGGGGAAAGCATCCTCTTCTCATTTCCTGCCTGCTTGCCAAGCTGTTTTGATAGGAAGCAGGGGAAGCATATTCAAATCTGTTCCTCGTCTCCATCAACACCATCCTTGCTGTGGTTTCATCCTCATCATCTCTTTCTTGGACCACTCCTCTGCTCTTGACCCAGAGTCCCACCTCTCCTCTGCCCTGGTCTCAGGTCATCCTCCCGCTCTGCTGCTCTTGAGACCTGCAGAGCTCAGCACCACCCACAATGCCCTGCGAGCTCTCTCCTGCCTCTCTAATAGCTCCCATGGCTAACTCTCCAGAGCAATATTCCTCACACCTCCATCACACGCCTCCTAGCTTTGTGATTTTTTTTTTTTTGCTGCATTTTCGTGTTATCTTCACAATGCTTTTCTTATATTTTCTTTAAGTTCACTTCCTAATTTTTATTTCAACTTACCCTTGTCCTGAGCACCAATCTTCATTAAATTTCCATTTCCAAGTTTGTGTGTGTGTGTTTTGCTTTTATTAGATATGAAGAAAAGTCAGAATAAGTAAAAGAGTGATTTTTAAAAATTTTTTCTAAAATGACCTGGTATGCCAGCAAAGGTGTGTGTGTTCCCCTTTGGGAACACTAGCCCTTGGGATTAAATCCAAACATAATGTGGCTTCTGATTCTTCTTAATCGGCCCCCAGCTACCCTTCCGGCCCTGTGTCTCTCTGGTTGGTTCTGCAGATTCTTTGAATTCTTCACATATACACATGTGCCTTTGTACCTGCTGTTCATCTGCCTGGAATGACGTCTTCCCACTTCTTTCTTTACTGGACAAACCATCTTTTTCCTAAGATAGTCGCCCTCTTGGTGAAGCTTTGCAAGTTATTATTCCTTTGAACAGTTGGTCAGACTGTGCGGCAAACATTATACTGTGTCTGTGGATCATATGGTGTGTGCATGCTCAATCGTGTCTGACTGTTTGCAACCCCATAGACTATAGCCCTCCAGGCTCCTCTGTCCATGGGATTCTCCAGGCAAGAATACTGGAGTGGGTTGCCATTTTCCTTCTCCAGGGGATCTTCTCGACCCAGGGGTCAAACCCAGGGATCTCCTGATGTGTCTGTAGATAACATGGCCCATTTCCTGCCCTACTCCAGCCATGACCTCCCACCAGGAACAGGCTGCTCTGAGCCCTATCTGTATCAGAATGCCCAGCCCAAGGACACCCTCAGAAAAGATTCTCTGCACTTGCTGCAATCACACCTGTTCCATTCCCCTTTGCCAATAACAACAGAGATCATTTTGCTCTCAAGAACTACAGTAGAAAATATTTGCAAAGGTCCATAGTACATTTTGTGGGCATTGCGTCAGCCCACAGAACCACCAGCTACATGAATTCTAGAAAGCAGTGCTTTCTGCTTTTCTTCTGGTCAGTTATGACAGAGCGTTACAGCAGAAAATGTTCATCAGCTCACGTTCCTCTATCTGGGAGAAACACGAGGCTACTCCCTCAGTTTCCTATGTTCTCCTTGTAACTAATCCCATTCTCTCTCACCCAAGACAGCGAATTCCAGGTGTCAGTGAGAGGAATGTTTCCTGCAAATAAAGTTGAATCCACTCTAATTCGTTATTTTAAAAGAGACTCACTAGCAAATTCTAAAAGTTAGGTTTCAGTTAAAAAGATCAACGTATGAAACATCTCCCAGTAGAGTAGGCTTCCCCTACTAAAATCCAAACTCCAAGAAAATAGGGATGAGATCTGCTTTGGATTTCTCCCTTTATTTTAGTTTTTAAATTTCACAAGTGCATACTCAGTACCTGGGTACAGGGCCTTCTACGTAGTAGGTGCATGGCACATGTTCTAAAGGAGCCGTTGCTCCTACGTGCTCCTGAGTGTGTGAGCGGCACAGCCCACTGGGCCTGGGGGTGGACCGGGGCAGGTGGAGGGCGGCGGGCAGCAGGGGAGGAAGACACGTGCACAAAGGGCACAAGCCTCATCCAGAGTCTGAACAAGTCCCTGACACTCCTGCGTGACTGCATTTCCAGTGACTGCACATGAACCTCAGCTCTCTGACCCTATGGATTTTCACCATCAATAAGCAGTAACAAAATAACTTCTCTCTTGTGAGGCGGTATGAGATGATGATGCTATATATGATAAATCCCCTTAACGTATATGATTCTTTGAATATGGGTCCACATGGTGATTATCTTTGCATGGGATAAATTATGGCTCTATTTTATGGGCTTCGTTTTGACTTGTTTACATCTCTGTAATAAACAGGAGTTGCTTTAAGGATCTTTTTTTCTCTTTGTGGTTGAAAGTTTCCCTTTCCTTCTCTTACAAAAAAGAAGGCTATTCATCCTGAAATGTTTGGGGTTCCTGGTTCTAAATACATCTTCCTTGCCTCTCTCCTCCAAAAATTTTCAGTCCCAAGAATCTTGGAGCTTCATTTTCCCCAACCTCAGCCCCAAACTCCTCTTTACTCCTCTCTGCATCCCATACCACATAGCTGATGCCAACAATAGATGGGGCAGGTGGGAGGGTGGGGGGCAGTAGATGGTGCGGGGCGGGGGGGGGAGGTTTGAAATACCATCCTGAGCAGAAAATGAGAGTGAAGAGTTTGTGATCTCTTTGCCATGAGATGATGTGCCTAAAAAGAGAAAGTTTTAGTTTTACTAAGATGTAACTCACTTACCACTCAAGTCAGTCACTTAAACTGTACAAGTCAATAGTTTTTATTTTTATTTTTTATTATTTTTTAATACTTTATTCTACATTACAGTACTGTATTTGTTTTGCCATACATTGACATGAATCAGCCACAGGTGTACACGATCTCCCAATGCCAAAGCCCCTCCCACCTCCCACCCCATATCATCTCCCTGGATCATCCTGTGCACCAGCCCCAAGCATCCTGTATCCTGTATTGAACATAGACTGGCGCTTCAGTTCTTTCATGATAGTATACATGTTTCAATGCCATTCTCCCAAATCATCCCACCCTCTCCCTCTCCCTCAGAGTCCAAAAGTCCGTTCTATACCTCTGTGTCTCTTTTGTTGTCTCACATAGAGGGCCATCATTACTATCTTTCTAAATTCCATATATATGTGTCAGTATACTGTATTGGTGTTTTTCTTTCTGGCTTACTTCACTCTATATAATCGGCTCCAGTTTCATCCATCTCATTAGAACTGAGTCAAATTTATTCTTTTTAATGGCTGAGTAATACTCCATTGTGTATATGTACCACAGCTTTCTTATCCATTCATCTACTGATGGACATCTAGATTGTTTCCATGTCCTGGCTATTATAAACAGTATACTTACAAAGTTGCACCCTCACCACCACCACCAATTTTAGGATATTTTCATCACACCAGAAAGAACTCCATAACCATTAGCAGTCATTCCCCATTTCACCCCAACTACCCAGTCCTAGGTCACCAAGAATCTACATTCTGTCTCTAAATATTATTTGCTTGTTCTGAACATTTCATATCAGTGGAATCATAAAATATGTGGCCTTTTGTGACTGAGTTCTCTCACCACACATTTCTCAAGGCTCATCCTCACTGTAACACATGTTGGTATTTTATTTCTTTTATTGCTTAGTAATGTTCCCTGCATGGATATATTGCATTGTATATATACAATTATCTTTTGATGCATAGCTGTTTCCACACTTGGCTCTTGTCAATAACAAGATGAACCTCTGTGTGAAGCTTTGTGTGGCCATAGGTTAGCATTTCTCTTGGATATATACCTAGGAGTGGAATCTCTGGGCCAAGTGGTAACTCTCTGTATGGCCTTTTGGGAAACTGCCTGAAGGACATCTCAGCTGAGAGAGTGGGAAAGGCCTGCTTAAAGATTCTTGCTCACTGAAATCTGGGGTGAGATGGGGTCCCTAGATGTGAGTGTAGACTTGGCCCTGTGAGGCCCCCAGAGTTGCAAATGGCCCCAGAAGACTTGTTAACACTAAAGTCTGCATCTTGAGAAAGCCCTCGAAAAAAATTCAACATCCACTTATGATTAAAAAAACCATCCAGGAAGCAGGCACAGAAGGAACATATCTCAACATAATAAGAGCCGTATATGATAAATCCACAGCAAACGTTATCCTCCGTGGTGAAAAATTGAAAGCATTTCCCCTAAAGTCAAGAACAAGATAAGGATGCCCACTCTCATCACTACCATTCAACACAGTTTTGGAAGTTTTAGCCATAGCAATCAGAAAAGAAAAGAAATTAAAAGAATCCAGATTGGAAAAGAATACGTAAAACTTTCACTGTTTGCAGATGACATGATCCTCTACATAGAAAACCCTAGAGATTTCACCAGAAGATTACTAGAGCTAATCAATGAATACAGTAAAGTTTCAGGATATAAAATTAACATAGAGAAATCCCTTGCATTCCTACACACTAACAATGAGAAAATAGAAAGAGAAATTAAGGAAACAATTCCATTCACCATTGCAACGAAAAAGTAAAATACCTAGGAATAAATCTACCTAAAGAAACAAAAGACTTATGTATAGAAAACTATAAAATACGGATGAAAGAAATCAAAGATGACACAAATAGATGGAAAAATATACCATGTTCATGGATTGGAAGAATCAATATAGTGAAAATGAGTATACTATCCAAAACAATCTATAGATTCAATGCAATCCCTATCAAGATACCAATGGTCTTTTTCAGAGAACTAGAACAAATAATTTCACAATTTGTATGGAAATACAAAAAACCTCAAATAGCCAAAGCAATCTTGAGAAAGAAGACTGGAACTAGAGGAATCAACCTGCCTGACTTCAGCCTATACTACAAAGCTACAGTCATCAAGAGAGTATGGTACTGGCACAAAGACAGAAATATAGATCAGTGGAACAAAATAGAAAGCCCAGAGATAAATCCACACATGTATGGACACCTTACCTTTGACAAAGGAGGCAAGAATATACAATGGAGAAAAGACAATCTCTTTCACAAGTGGTGCTGGGAAAACTGGTCAACCACTTGTAAAAGAATGAAACCGGAACACTTTCTAACACCATACACAAAAATAAACTCAAAATGGATTCAAGATCTAAATGTAAGACCGGAAACTATAAAACTCCTAGAGGAGAACATAGGCAAAACACTCTCTGACATAAATCACAGCAGGATCCTCTATGACCCACCTTCCAGAGTAATGGAAATAAAAGCAAAAATAAACAAATGAGACCTAATTAAATTTAAAAGCTTTTGCACAATGAAGGAAACTATAAGCAAGGTGAAAAGACAGTCTTCAGAATGGGAGAAAATAATAGCAACTGACAAAGAATTAATCTTAAAAATATACAAGCAACTCCTGCAGCTCAATTCCAGAAAAATAAATGACCAATCAAAAAATGGGCCAAAGAACTAAACAGACATGTTTCCAAAGAAGACATACAGATGGCTAACAAACACACAAAAAGATGCTTAACATTACTTATTATCAGAGAAATGCAAATCAAAACCACAGTGAGGTACCATCTCACGCCAGTCAGAATGGCTGCTATCAGAAAGTCAACAAACAATAAATGCTGGAGAGGCTGCAGAGAAAAAGGAACCCTCTTACACTGTTGGTGGGAATGAAAACTAGTACAGCCACTATGGAGAACAGTGTGGAGATTCCTTTAAACAAACAAACAAACAAACAAACTGGAAATAGAACTGCCATATGACCCAGCAATCCCACTGCTGGGCATACTCACTGAGGAAACCAGAATTGAAAGAGACACACGTACCCCAATGTTGATTACAGCACTATTTGCAATAGCCAGGACCTGGAAGCAACCTAGATGTCCAGTGGCAGACGAATGGGTAAGAAAGCTGTGGTACATATACACAGTGGAGTATTACTCATCTGTTAAAAGGAATGCATTGAATCTGTTCTAATGAGGTGGATGAAACTGGAGCCTGTTATATAGAGTGAAGTAAGTCAGAAAGAAAAACACCAATACAGTATATTAACACATATATATGGAATTTAGAAAGATGGTAACGATGACCCTATATGTGAGACAACAAAAGAGACACAGTTGTAAAGAACAGTCTTTTGGACCCTGTGGGAAAAGGAGGGAGGGTGGGATGATTTGAGAGAATAGTATTAAAACATGTATATTATCATAGGTGAAATAGATTGCCAGTCCAGGTTCAATACATGAGACAAGGTGCTTGGGGCTGGTGCACTGGGATGACCCTGAGGGATGGGATGGGGAGGGAGGTGGGAGCGGGGTTCAGGATGGGGAACACGTGTACACCCATGGCTGATTCATGTCAATGTATGGCAAAACCACCACAATATTGTAAAGTAATTAGCCTCCAATTAAAATAAATAAAGGCAATGGTGACCCACTCCAGTACTCTTGCTTGGAAAATCCCATGGGTGGAGGAGCCTGGTAGGCTGCAGGCCATGGGGTTGCTAAGAGTTGGACATGACTGAGCAACTTCACTTTCACTCTTCACTTTCATGCACTGGAGAAGGACATGGCAACCCACTCCACTGTTCTTGCCTGAGAATCCCAGGGACGGGGGCACCTGGTGGGCTGCCGTCTATGGGGTCGCACAGAGTTGGACACGACTGAAGCGACTTAGCAGCAAATAAAATAAAAAATTAAAAATAAAGTCTGCATCTTGCTTTCAGTAAAAGTCAGGTCCTTAATGGCTTCTGAGTCAAAAATTTGAGACTCCCCAGAGAAAAGTGAAAGCGAAAGTGACAATAAAGTTGCTCAGTCGTGTCCAACTCTTTGCGACCCCAGGGACTGCAGCCCACCAGGCTCCTCAGTCCATGGGATTTTCCAGGCAAGAGTACTGGAGTGGGTTGCCATTGCCTTCTCCAGGGGGTCTTCCCAAACCAGGGATCAAACCCAGGTCTCCCACACTACAGGCAGACGCTTTACTGTCTGAGCCACAAGGGAAGCCCCAGAGAAAACACATCCTAAAGTCAAAACCCCCAACACATCATGAAAGTGAAAGGGATAGTTGCTCAATCGTATCTGACTCTTTGCGACCCCACTGACTGTAGTCTGCCATGCTCCTCTGTCCATGGAATTCTCCAGGCAAGAACCCCAGGGGATCTTCCTGACCCAGGGATCAAACTCAGGTCTCCTGATCTTCAGGCAGATTCTTTACTAACTGAGCCACCAGGGAAACCCTATGACACACCACAAAGAGTATCCCGTTTTATGAGCAAACAAACCATGCAAGGTAGAAGACTTTGTGCTAGAACATTCAGGTTCTTCCCCAGCTGATCCAGACTGTGTTCAGGCTGACTTCGTGGACTGTCCAGACTGTGGAGTCCATGTCTAACTCTAGAACAATATTCCTCTCACCTCCATCCTGTGCCTTCCAACTTTGTGATTTTTGGCTGTATTTTTGTATCATCTTCACAATGCTTTTCTTAATTTTTTTTTTTTTACATTCACTTGCTTTTCAAAATTTACACTGACCCTTGTCCTAAGCAATAATCTTCATTAAATTTCCATTTCCATGTGCCGGGTTTGTTTGTTTTGTTCATTTGTTTTGTTTTCCTTAAATATGAAGGAAAATTAGAATAAGTAAATACTGATTTTTCAAGTTTTTAAAATGACCTGTTGTGCTAATGAGGATACATTGCTCTCCTATGGGAACACTGACCCTCTGGATTAAATCCAAAAAATTCTAGAAATAATCCCTGTGATGTCTCACTGACTCTCTAAATTATAATATACCCTGAGCTTGAATACCTAAACCAAACCTCCACCAGCTGAGTTTTTATAAGAATATTATTATTAAATGGTCATCAAAATGTAAAAGGAAGGTCCAACTTGCAAGGAAATATAAACAAAACAAATTAAAAGATCAAAACTTAATCATAATAATGTCAAGATCATTCCATCCTCATCGCTGATTTATGCTTCCTATAAACACAGATTGGTAAGTTGAAAGCTTTCATTTGGCATTTACTGTACATTTTGGAGGGTTTGTAAATCTAGCTCTTTCCTGACATTATGGATGTCTGGTAGGACTTTTAAATCACTTTTCTGTTGGGGTAAATCTACTTTGTTTAAGAGATGAAGCTCAGGGGCTAAATGATGTGAAGAAGTAAAGGGATGCAAATATGCTGATTTTGGATGGAAGAATGTTGTGAACAGGCCTAGTGAAAGTTACCTGCGTGGATGTGTGAAAGTTTTTTCAGACTTCTCTTTTGGTGATTACAGACTTTTTTTTTTTTTTCTTGTGGACCATTTTTAAAGTCTTTATCTAATTTGTTACAATATTGTTTCTGTTTTATGTTTTCTTGGCCATGAATCCCGTGGGATCTTACCTCCCGAACCAGGGATTGAACCTGCACCCCACCCCCCCTCCCGCATTAGAAGGCAAAGTCTTAGCCACTGGCCACCACGGGAGTCCCCAGATCTTAGATTACGGGCCACAAACTGACCTCCAGGGGCCAACAGTCCATAAACATGTTTCGCATAGCTTGTGAAATATGTTTGAAATTTTGGATTACTGTGATCAATGGAAGAATTCGAGCAGAAAGGGAAGTAAAAATTCTGTTTCCTAAGAAAAGAATCAGAAGTTCCTTCCACTTGGCGCGTGAGTCTTCATGACCACAGGCAGCTGGTGGGGCCCTGGCCTCCTTCACCGGGGCATGAGCTCCACTGCTGGCTGTGGGAACCACCTGCCTGCTCTGCTCAGTGACATCACCTGTGTAGGCGAGCCTTTGTTCTTACAAACCCATTTTAGATATTTTGGAGCATTCCAGAATTAAGGGTGTGTAGGAAAAATCATACCAGAAAGTTACTTGTGGCTTATCTGAAACTCAGATTTAACATGGTGTTGAATCAGATCATTGTACTATGGTAGGCAGAATTCTGCGATGGCCCCCAGGTTTTCCAGACCCCTGATGAAGATGCTCTCCACTTGATTGTGGGCAAGGAAATGGCAACCCACTCCATTATTAATACTCCAGTATTCTTACTTGGAAAATCCCATGGACAGAGGAACCTTGTAGGCTACAGTCCACAGGGTTACAAAGAGTTGGAGATGACTAAGCAACTGAACAACAAGACTAAATATGATGAGTTTCATCCTATGAGCAGTTTACATGACACAAGTGAAGATATTTTGTAAAAGGACTTAAAATCCCAAATGGGTTGACTTTGAGTTAACCAAACAAGAGATTGCTGTGGGTGGGTGAGACTTAAGGATGGAGTTTTTAAAAGCTTCTTGAAAAGAAAGTTGGGGTGTGAGCAATTCTTTGGCTGGTCTTGAGGAAGTAGGCTGCCATGTTGTAAGTGGGCCTGTGGATGGGCCCAGGTGACTGTGGCCTGATGGGAAGCCCCCACTGGGAAGAAACAGGGAGGCATTCATGCAACCTCATGGAAATGAACTCGGCCACAACCAGCTGGGAAGATGGCCTGAGCCTCAGGTAAAAATGAGAGAAAAACAAATGTCCTACATTAACGCATGCCTATGGAATCTAGAAAGATGGTGGACAGCATCTATTTGCAGGACAGCAGTGGAGACGTAGACATAGAGAACAGATCCTGTGAACACACTGGGGATGGAGAGGGAGGGTGGGAAGAATTGAGAGAGTAGCTTTGAAACAAATACCTCACTGTGTGTAAAATAGACAGCCAGCGGGAATTTGCTGTGTGGCAGGAAGCTCAACCCAATGCTCTGTGACAACTAGAGGGGTAGGATGGGATGGGAGGTAGGAGGGGGTTCAAGGCGGGAGGCACATATGTATCCCTATGGCTGATTCATGCTGATGTGTGGCAGACACCAGCACAATATTTTAAAACAATTATCCTCCAATTAAAAATAAATATATATATTTTTAAAGATAAATTTTAAAAAGGCAGCCTTTGATTTTAGCCTTGTGAGACCCTATGCAGAGAACCCAATTGACCCTGCCCAGATTGCTGGCCCATTGCAACTGTGAGATAACAGATTCATGGTGTTTTAAACCACTGTGTTTCTCATAATGCATTATGAATAATGCAATAAAAACGAATATATGATGTCAAGCGGATAGGAACAAGAAAAAAAAGATTTTGACAAAGTTTTAAATTTTAATTTTTAACAGCTCAGTTTTAAATTTTGCTGTTTTTATTTCTCTGTTCCTGTCTCAAAGTGGGACATTCCTGGGGGAAGAGGAAGATTCCACTTGATTCCCTTAATTGTCAAAAGCCCCAGCCCAGAATCCAGCACCCGCTAACCCCTAAATGCTTATGACACTATTTCCCAGTTGGTTGACGCCAAGACAAGAAGACACACTTTTAATGGTTAGAGAGGATCATATGCTTATATGATTTCATGTGTGTGCAGTATTTATGGTTTTGCAATAAAATGACCTACAGGAAGAGAAAGACAATCTAAGTCTCAATTTCTTTGTCTTTTTTTTGTTAATTACAGTGATACTGATAAACCACTAATGAGTGAAATAACAAGTTCTTTTCCTTCTTAACTAAGTGGTGTTCAAGGTTACCATTATCCTCAGAGTTCTGTTGTTCTGACGGCCAGTGAGACCCATGCCTTTGTCTGCGTGAAAGAAAATGAATGCACACACCCATGTAACATGTGTGCATACAATGCACTTGCATGCACATATACACGTGTGTGTCATCAGCTCCTACACAACGCCTCTCCCCTCCTCTCCCCTTCATGGACGCTTCCTAATCTCTTGCACTTTCACCTTCTTAGGTCACTGCCAAAACTTATTTCTCCATCTTTTCAAATTTTAATTTCTAATAGACAAATCTAATGGTACTAACAGGGCTTCCCAGATGGCTCAGTGATGACGAAGGAGACTCAGGCTTGGTCCCTAACTCAGGGCGATCCCCTGGAGAAGGAAATGGCAGCTCACTCCAGTGTCCTTGCCTGGAGAGTTCTAAGCACAGAGGAGGCTAGTGGGCGGCAGTCCATGGGGTCATAGAGTCGGAGATGACTCAGTGAGTGACCAACCACTATCACCGCAACAGTGGGACTGACCCAGGTTTGCGTGCTGCCTGGATGACCTGGCCATGGTAATTTATTTAGAGATGGGCATTTAGTCACACATTGGGGGATTTTATATATGGCTCCTCAAAGAAAGAGAAGATTTGTTCCTTCTGGGCTCATAAGGAGTGAGGGTGCAGTAAGTTGAAGCTGTGTACAGCCACCTTTCTGGGCCAGATGAAGGAAACCACACACAGTGGAGGAGAAGACAAAAAACAAGAACACAGAGGCCAGCAGAAAAGGGAGATGAATGAAAAATGCCACCATCTGAGCCACTGGCTTCAGCTGTGCCTAAAAGTCTCATTAAGCCACGGTGACTTGGGCTGCTTTTGGAGGTGGCAGTTATGGGCACCAGTACATTATCTTTTGTGCTTAAATTATTCTGAAATGGGTCCTGTTTTTAACAATCAAGTGTCCTTGAATACATTTACCTATAAAATGAAAAAAAAAAAAGGAGAGAGTGAAAAAATTCTTTCTCCTGCACACATACCAACATCCTTCCAGCAAACTTTAATACAAAATCACTGATAAAATTCAACAAACTGGTACTTAGTTCTATTTTGTTCCAATCATTGTGCTCAACATTCTAGATGATACAAATTTTAGTAAATAACGGTATTAGGTTGGGTTTCCTGGAGCTTGAGAGGAGAATTTCCCTGTGAGTGATTTTACTGATGGTGTGCTCTCTGGAGACCACATAAGCAAGCAAGGAAAGGAGAGGGAGGAAGAAGCCAAGCAAGGTCAAGTCTAGCTTCAATCTTTTCCTAGGGGACGTTCCAGAGAGTAATTTGCACCGCAGAATTTGTCCTTCTCTAAGGCAATGGTTTTTGCAGCTCCTGCATCAAGAGTCGCTGGCTGCTGGCTGCTGTGAGGAAGATCTAACTCCAAAGCAGTTACAGTTGCTCAAAGGCGACCCTTTAGAGAAAACAGCAGCAGGAGCCACGGTGCTGTCAGCAGCTGGGGCTTGGGCATGACCACCCAAGGGCACCCCACCGGATCTCACGAGGCACCGACAGCATCTGCCACGAGAATGGTCCTGGCCTCCTAAAGTACTTACAATTTGGAAAATACTAGTACGTTTCATATTAATAATGCAGACAGATTTTTTTTTTTTTTCAAAAAAGAGGGCTTCATAGCAACACTTTGTGGGAATGCAGAAGAAGGGAAGAAACGGCAAAGGAGGAACTAAAATTTTGAGTAGAACTGTGTGTAAGACTCTGGGGCATACGTATCAATCAAATGCCATATTTATTTCAGTCCTGTGCTCTTCCTATGGAGAAGGAAATGGCAACCCACTCCAGTATTCTTGCCTGGAGAGCCCCAGGGACAGAGGGGCCTGGCAGGCCATGGTCCATAGGGTCGCAGAAAGTGGACACAACTGAAGTGACTAAGCACGCATGCACGCTCTTCCTGAGATATCCTTGTGTCTTTTATTTCTATTACACTTACGTGTCTGTTCTTAGAAAGACTATTTTGGGGGCTGTGCTAGCTCTTTGCTATGACACTTGGGATCACTGATCTTCCTTGCAGCGTGCGTGATCTTTAATTGTGGCATGTGGGCTCAAGTTCCCTAACCAAGGATCGAACCTGTACCCCCTGCCTTGTGAGTGCGGAGACTTAGCCACTGGACCACGGAGGAAGTACTGAAAGATAGACTTTTATTAGAAACGTTTTAGTGAACATGTTGAATTGGGCTTTTAAAAATAGGAAAGACTTCCATATCCAAAGAAAGGGGATAGAAAGAAACTGATCAGTTGCTTTGTGCCTTTTCTTTTGCTGTACACCTAAAACTATTACTAACAGCATTGTAAATCAACTATATTTCAACTAAAAGATAAATTAATTATTTTAAAGAAGAAAGAAGTTGACAGGTAATGAAAGGAACTATTTAAGAGAAAATACTGGCGGGGAGGATTGAAGCCAGGACGGGGAAGCATGGAGTATTTGGATTATATATTTAGTAAGCGATCTTGAAATACCAAGGCGTGCCAGGCGGTGCTAGTGTTAAAGAACCCTCCTGCCAGTGCCGGAGATGCAAGAGATGTGGGTTCAATCACTGGGTTGGGAAGATCCACTGGAGAAGGTCGTGGCAACCCACTCCAGTAGTCTGGAGAATCCCATGGACAGAGGAGCCTGAAGGGCTACAGCCCATAGGGTCACAAAGAGTCAGACACAACTAAAGCAGTTTATCACGCACACACTTGAAATGCCACCTGGGAAGCAGTTACATTTTCTTTCTTTATTCAAGAATAGAATAGTTTATCTTCTGACAGTTGTTACCAGTGTGCACAAAATTGGATGGATTATAACCCTCAGCTCTTCCGCACTATCATACCTGGTCCACGCATGGATCATGGTTGTTTGTTTATTTTCACTGTGGTATATTGTTGCTGCAGCTCCCTTTTCCTCACCATGGTTTGCACCTCCCAAGTACAGGATGATATTAGGTTCCCCAAGTAATACATAGATACAGTGCGCTAATTTTTCCTGCTGGATGAAAGTGTATTTTGTGACTATACTACAGTTTATCTATTTTCTTGGCAATGAAATGTGGAACATTTCAATTTTTTTGCTATTTTGAATAGTATTACTAGAAACATTCATGCACACATCTAGTACACATGTAAAAGATTTTCTCCTGGGTATATGCCAAGAGGGGAAATTGCTGATTGGTGGGGTAAGCAAATGTTTATCTTTAAAAGAAAATGCCACATTACTTTCTAAAATTGCTATACCAGTTTTTATTCTTAACAGCTATATACAAGAATTCCCTTTGATCCACATCTCCAAAACATGGCATTGTTCAAACTTTTAAAATGTTTTTTACTGTAAAATTTTCAAAAAGAATAGACTGTCAATTAATTTGGCTTAAACTGATATTTTTACCTTGGTTTGCATTTTTCCAGTTACTGTGAAGATTGAACTGTGAAGATTGAACATCTCTTTGTATTATTTTTAGCCACTTATATTTCTGCTCCTGTTTTATCCCTATTCACACTCTTTAAATCTATTTTTCATTCAGCCTTTTTTGTCTTTTTTATCATAAATTTATGATGCCTTGAAATATCCTTTATTCTAGTCATTTGTCAATTAATCCTATTGCAAATATATTCTTCAGTTGATAATCTGTCATTTTCAATTCTTGAAGGTGTCTTAATAGATGATTTAAAACATCTTAAATTTCTTCCCAAATTTTCTATAATAAATATTCTTTTGTTTTAAAATTTTAAAAAGAAATTAAAAGTCTTGAATGAAGGATTTAGTAAAGACTTCATTAAAAAAACCCAAGTGCATATATGTATGTTTTTGAAGAAACATATGCAGAAAATTTTTAATATCTATTTTATAAACTAAGATTATAGGTATTAAATATCTTCATGTTTTTCTACTGCTAATACCATGCAATGGAAGTTACTTTTCGAAATCAATTAAGAGATCACTGACTTTCAGAAAAGTTTAAAAATCTAACACAGAAGCAAAAATGTGCTTTTAAAAATAAAACATTTTTTAAAAAGTTCTTTTAAAAATAAGGTGACACCTACAGATTCACAAAGAGAAATAAACCTCAAAGTAGTAGGGCCATGGGCCACGCATTTCAAGCATGTCAATTCCCTTAATTCCTTAAAATACATAGCTTCAGGGGCTTCCCTGGTGTCTTAGTGGTGAAGAATCTGCCTGCTAATGCAAGAGACACAGGTTCTATTCCTGAGCCAGGAAGACCCCACCTGCCATGGGCCAAAAACTCTGTATAGCACATCTGTTAGGCCTGTGCTCTAGAGCCTGGAAGTTTCCCCTGCTGAAGCCCAGGCACCCTAGAGCCTGTGCTCTGGAACAAGAGAGGCCATTGCAATGAGAAGCCCAACTGCCCCAGCCAGAGAGTAGCCCCAGCTTGTCACAACTGGAGAAAAGCCACCCAGCAGCAAAGACCAAGGCTAGCCAGCAAATCAGTATTTTTAAATATATAGCTCCAGAAAAACTTAACATAACCATTATCATTAATGAGAATTACCATCACTGAATCACTGAGTCAAAGAAGCTGAAGTTTAATGCCCCAGCTTTGTGAAAGAACAAACACCCCTTCCTGAGCCCCACTGCAACAAGGCTGAGTTGAACTTTATCCAGGGCCAGACACACAGCTTATTATAGACCACAGCTAGTAAGTTCATTACTAAACTTATACTAAAGAAATAAGTGGACAGCAGTAGGCTTTGAATGTCTGCCTCATCATTTAGAAGGATGATAACTGATTAAAATTCGATGGTATTGGGAGAGGGTGTGTCAAACACAAATTCAGCAAAAGTTGGAATATGTTGAGTTTATTGTTTGCTAAGTCGCTTCAGTCGTGTCCAACTCTGTGTGACCCCATAGATGGCAGCCCACCGGGCTCCACCATCCTTGAGATTCTGCAGGCAAGAACACTGGAGTGGGTTGCCATTTCCTTCTCCAATGCATGAAAGTGAAAAGTCAAAGTGAAGTCGCTCAGTCGTGTCCGACTCTTAGCGACTCCATGGACTGCAGCCTACCAGGCTCCTCCGTCCATGGGATTTTCCAGGCCAGAGTACTGGAGTGGGGTGCCATTGCCTTCTCCATAGTTTATCATTTATGAAACTGTAAATAGTAGCTTTCATTGATTTTGTTGGTAGAAGAATAGTGTGCTGTGTGCTCAGTCGCTCAGTCATGTCTAACTCTTTGCAACCCCATGGACTGTAGCCCACCAGGCTGCTCTGCCCATGGAATTTCCTAGGCAAGAGTACTGGAGAGGGTTGCCATTTCCTACTCCAGGGGACCTTCTCAACCTAGGGATTGAACTCATGTCTGACATCTTCAGCGTTGACAGGTGGATTCTTTAGCACTGTGCCAGCTTATATTGTCCAACAACAGCAACAACAAGAATTGATGAAAGGAAAAGCCTAGATTGATAGAAGTTACAAATTTGATTTGAACTATCCTCTATGACAAGAGCTTTTGTTTATATAATCCACCAAAATTTCAAAATGGTTCCCACTTTTACTCATTCGCCTGATCCCCATGATAACCTTGTGTAGCACACAAGACACGAATCATTAGCTCCAACAAGGCAATCAAATCTCTGAATGTGCACACTCCCAAAGAAATATCATGGACAAGTGATGATGCCGGGATCAAAGCCAGATTGCTTTTTTGCCAAATTCACTAATTTTTTTTCCCCCATCACAAAATAGGACCAAGGAAATATGGCCATTCGGTAATCAATGCCAGAGTTATCTGTTTTTCCATTTCCTAGATGCAGTTGAGAAACTAATCAGTTTTGCAGAGAAAATGCATTCCTTTACGAAGTAATTAAATCAGTTCTCCTCTTCCAGGGAAAAAAAGAAAGTGGCAGTTCGGTTACTCAAAAAAGCCACATAAGATGTGGAGGGAAATGAAAGCCAAGGAGCCAGTTGGAGAAGCCTTGAAGAGTAACACAGGTGTCAAAATAGAGACACATCAGGGGGAAAGAATGCAAGACTTCTGCCAGGCTCTGCTTCAGAAAAGCATGTGATTACATGTGGGTCTTTTACTTGCAGGATAAGTGGAGACCGGGGAGAAAGGTGATGCCACCAGATTAAATCTAGGATGTCTGGTTTAACAGAGCAGGTTTGGGATGGGGTGAAGGAGGGAGTACAAATGGTGTGAGTAAAGACCTATGGTTGGATGGATCCCAGGGGCGATGTAGGGGAGTGAAGAATTGCAAGCTTTAATACAGAAAGTAACAGCCTCAAAAGATAGGAGGCGGGGCCTCATTGGAATAGATTTGTGCTAGATGTTTTTAATAGGGAACTTGAGTTAGAAAATAGGCAGTTAGAAAAACAAAAACAGTAACAACACACTCACACACACACACCGCAGCGACCTCCCTGGTGGCCCAGAGGTTAAGAACCCACCTCCCAATTCAGGGAACACAGGTTTGATCCCTGACCTGGGAAGATCCCACAGGCTGAAGAGCAACTAAGCTCATGCACCACAAGTCCTGAGCCCACAGACTCTAGAGCCTGTGCTCCCCAACAAGAGAAGCAACTGCAATGAGATGCCCTGCACCACAGCTAGAGAGTAGCTCTTGCTCGCCCCAGCTAGAGAAAGCCCATAGGCAGCAATGAGACAGCACAGTCCAAAATAAATCAGCACATTTTATTTAAAAACTTCTCTTAAAAAACCTGTTACACAGGACTGGAAAAGGTCAGTGTTCATTCTACTCCCAAAGAAAGGCAATGCCAAAGAATGCTCAAACTACCGCACAATTGCACTCATCTCACATGCTAGTCAAGTAATGCTCAAAATTCTCCAAGCCAGGTTTCAGCAATATGTGAACCATGAACTTACAGACATATGAGCTAGTTTTAAAAAAGGCAGAGGAACCAGAGATCAAATTGCCAACATTCGCTGGATCATGGAAAAAGCAAGACAGTTCCAGAAAAACATCTACTTCTGCTTTATTGACTATGCCAAAGCATTTGACTGTGTGGATCACAATAAACTGTGGAAAATTCTGACAGAGATGGGCATGACAGACCACCTGACCTACCTCTTGAGAAACCTGTATGCAGGTCAGGAAGCAACAGTTAGAACTTAACATGGAACAACAGACTGGTTCCAAATAGGAAAAGGAGTACATCAAGGCTGTATATTGTCACCATGATTATTTAACTTATATTCAGAGTCTATCATGAGAAACGCTGGGCTAGAAGAAGCACAAGCTGGAATCAAGATTGCCGGGAGAAATATCAATAACCTCAGATATGCAGATGATACCATCCTTGTGGCAGAAATTGAAGAGAAACAAAAACTTCTTGATGAAGGTGAAAGAGGAGAGTGAAAAAGTTGGCTTAAAGCTCAACATTCAGAAAATGAAGATCATGGCATCTGGTCCCATCACTTCATGGGAAATAGATGGGGAAACAGTAGAAACAATGTCAGATTTTTTTTTTTTTTGGAGGGGCTCCAAAATCACTGCAGATGGTAATTGCAGCCATGAAATTAAAAGATGCTTACTCCTTGGAAGGAAAATTATGACCAACCTAGATAGCATATTTAAAAGCAGAGGCATTACTTTGTCAACACGTGTCCATCTAGTCAAGTCTATGGTTTTTCCTGTAGTCATGTATGGATGTGAGAGTTAGACTGTGAAGAAAGCTGAGCACCAAAGAATTGATGCTTTTGAACTGTGGTGTTGGAGAAGACTCTTGAGAGTCCTTGGACTACAAGGAGATCCAACCAGTCCGTTCTATAGGAGATCAGTCCTGGGTGTTCTTTGGAATGCTACTAAGTTGCTTCAGTCATGTCCGACTCTGTGCAACACCATAGACGGCAGCCCACCAGGCTCCCCAGTTCGTGGGATTCTCCAGGCAAGAATACTGGAGTGGGTTACCATTTCCTTCTAAAATGCATGAAAGTGAAAAGTGAAAGTGAAGTCACTCAGTCCGACTGTCCGCAACCCCATGGACTGCAGCCTACCAGGCTTCTCTGTCCATGGGATTTTCCAGGCAAGAGTACTGGACTGGGGTGCCATTGCCTTAAGGACTGATACTAAAGCTCCAATACTTTGGCCACCTCATGCAAAGAGTTGACTCATTGGAAAAGACTCTGATGCTGGGAGGGATTGGTGGCAGGAGAAGAAGGGGACGATAGAGGATGAGATGGCTGGATGGCATCACCAACTCGATGGACATGAGTTTGGGTGAACTCCGGGAGTTGGTGAAGGACAGGGAGGCCTGGTGTGCTGCAATCCATGGGGTCTCAAAGAGTCAGACACGACTGAGCAACTGAACTGAACTGAACTGAATATGCCACTTTGCTAACTCAAGTCAGCTGGTATTTTTTGAAAGGGGCACATTGGGTTTGGGTCCAGATTACAGAATATCAGTCAGGAAGAAACCAAACTGCATCAGGTTTCAGGTTTCAATCTATCAAGAGATGGGTGACCAATTTATTGACTTGAATTTCTGAGACTCTGGGAACCCCATTTCCCCCAATGCATTTCTTTTGTGTCAGAAAAAAAAAAGCATAATTCAATATTAAACCATGAGGACAATGATACCTCCAAGGAAATAAAATAAGACCCATTAGTTTCATACCTAGCTCAGATACAAAAAGCGTCAGGAAAGCATTTTTGAACATGTAGTTTCTGTAAGTCCTTCTTGAAGAAGCTACTGGAGTATGATTTTTAGCCAACCAAGAGATATTAATCTATAGCACAGAAATCCATAAAGAGAAACTCATAGTATTATGCTTAGAAGTCAAATAAAGACTAAATAAAAATCAGTATAGAGTATAAATGCTATTAATATTAGCAGTGTACAAACTATGCAGATTACATGAGTTGGGAGAGAAGGGTGAGAAAAAAATTAAGAACTGTATGTTCATTTCCTTGTTCTTTATAACCAAGAGTAAAAATGTACTTTAAATATGATAATTTATTAAAAATATCTTATAATCAGCTAAAATTGGAGGATGGGGCAAGGGAAGATGTGGTCGTGTATCAATTTTGTCACTGTTAGAATAGAAATTCAATTGATGCTGATAAGGAGTCTCAGGGAAGTCAAACAGGGGCTCTGTATCAACCTAGACCTAGAGAGGTGGGAAGGGGAGGGAGACGGGAGGGAGGGTCAAGAGGCAGGGGACATACTACACCTACGGCTGATTCCTGCTGCTGCTTGACAGAAAGCAACAAAATTCTGTAAAGTAATCATACTTCAATCAAAAAAATAAAAAAGGCTTAAATATATTACATTGTTATGGTTATACAGAAATTGTGCTTGTGCTAGCAGAATATACAAACCTTCTAAATGTCTGTAAGAATGTGACACACACAATATAGTAAAGTATTTTTAAAAATTAAAGAAAATCTATGAAAATTGAAAATGTGTCATAAAAGCCAAGATTAAAACTAAACAGATGAGACATGTTAGTAACTACATATAGGCCAAATGTCATAATTTTTTTAATTATACACTTTTTAATGTTATTTTCAATTTACATTTATTGCAAAATATTGGTTACAGTACATCTTATGCCTATTCCCCACTTTAGTAGTGCTAAATACTTTGGTTTTAAAAATACAATTGAATTATAAAACAAAACCCAATCATGTATTGATAAAACAAACGCATTTAAAACAAAGAATGGGTGAAAACGAAAGAATTAGGAAAGTCATGCCCGACAAAAGCTGTTGATAGAAATAAGAGCAGAAAGTAATTCTTTAAACATATTGGTGAACTAAGAGAGAAGAGCTGAGTTTTTAAGGAAAGGGCACAATAAGTAGATACTTTTATTGGATAACTTAGGAAAGCTGGAAAGTACATTCTAATTAAACCATAAGAGGTAAAGTATTACAGACAGAAAAATTATAGACTACATTGCTCAGCACTGTGCAAATAAGTTGGAAAAAGGTGAATAAAGTAAATGTAATAAATGATTATCTAGAAAAACAGATCACTAAAATTGACTCCAGAAGAAATAAAATTCTAAGACCAAATGCCATTAGATGCAGACGTATGTGTTTACATACACAAACACACACCCATAAGATCAGAAGTGGATTCTGGGTTTTGGGGTCACAATAAGTAAGCAATTTGGTCACTCTCTTTATAAAAATATACAAGTTTCTGAAGCAAACAGAAAAGAGCAAAGGAAGCATTTATTTGAAATGAAAAAATGAAAAGTTATAAACAACAAACCCAAATATTGCAAGGCTTGGATAAATAACATAATATTTAATTTATTTGTCTGTAATACTTTGTGATCTCTTCATATAACCATGATTTTTGAGCACCACTCTCTCCAGAAAGGCAAGAAATCAACTTGCTATTTCCTCTAGCAATATCTATCTAAATTTGTTTTCTGTTACTGTCTCTTTCAATGTCTCTCAATTTCACAGCTCATTACTGAAAATATAAAAACATTTCAGGATGTTTGGAAAATTTGAGAAAACAGCTATTAAGTTTCTTTAATATAGAAGATATGTGTTTTCAGGTATTTTAAGCTTTCCTCTGCAGTGCTTAATCTTAAACACTGTTTGGACCGATGTTAGTCATTACCTGAAAAGTGAAAGTGAAGTTGCTCAGTCGTGTCTGACTCTTTGTGACCCCATGGACTATACAGTCCATGGAATTCTCCAGGCCAGAATACTGGAGTGGGTAGCCTTTCTCCAGGGGATCTTCCCGACTCAGGGATCAAAACCAGGTCCCCCACATTGAAGGTGGGTTCTTTACCAGCTCTGTCACCAGGGAAGCCCCAGAACAATTCAAATGCATCTTTAAGTTACTCTTATGTTCCCCTGAGCTGCATAACTGTGTAACCGAATTATTCATAAGCTAGATGCATTGACACACTGATAAGTAAGTGTAGTCTTGTGAGTAGAATGCTTTTTTGTTCAATTTCTTTTAGTTTTTGGTGGTAATTTGGTGTGACATTTGTCTGCAATCTCCCAGCTTTGCTAAGGTATCTTCTCACAGAAGAAAACAAAATGCAGATATACTTTCTGTTTTCAGTACTGCTTCTGATGTGTGTCCTACACATGAGGATCCTGGTACATTCTGTTTCTTAACATTATTTATTTACTTGTCTGCATGGGGTTTTAGTTGCTACACACAGGATCTTCTTTGTGGCATGCGCTCATGACCTACAGTCCTCTGGGCTTAGATACTCCATGACAAGTGGGATCTCAGCCCCCCGACCAGGGATCAAACCTGTGTCCCCTGCATTGGAAGGTGGATCTTAACTACCAGACCACCAGGGAAGTTCTTGGCATGTTCTATTTTGCACACTTGGATTCTTTTTTAAGTGCAGTACTCTTATAAATGTGTATGTTGCATTACTCAGTATTTTCCTCCTAGGAGAAATCTTTCGTTTTGACTTGGTACTGACTGAAAAGAAATTCTTTGTTTACAGAGGTAAATGTTTGACAGGAAACTCCCACAGATGAGCTGCTGGCTTTGTACAGTTCAAACTTTATTTCTTCTCCATACCAGACACTTCCAGAACAGGGTGCTATAGGGCAAGTTCACATCTCAGGGTAATCTCTGCTGGTTTTTCATGTCAGATGCCAGGTAAGTATATCTAGTGGGAAGTGGAAGGGAATTGTAAGCAGTTTCTATACACCATATCAGCTTGTTACTGTTGTTCAATTGCTCAGACATGGTGACTTACAATGTCCTTCTGCTTCCCACTAGATATACTTACCTGGCATCTGATATGAAAAAAACAGCAGAGATTACAGTGCGATATGAACTTGCCCCATGGATTGCAACACGCCGTGCTTCCCTGTTCTTCACCATCTCTTGGAGCTTGCTCAAATTCATGTTCATTGAGTCAATGACGCTATCCAACCATCGCACCCTCTGTTGTCCCCTTCTTCACCTGCCTTCAGTCTTTCCCAGCATCAGGGTCATTTTTAATGAGGTGGTTCCTCGCATCAGTTGGCCAGAGTATTAGAGTTTCATCTTCAGCATCAGTCCTTCCAATGAATATTCAGGACTGAGTTCCTTTAGAATTGACTGGTTGGATCTCCTGGCAGTCCATGGGACTCTCAAGAGTCTTCTCCAACACCACAGTTCAAAAGCATCAGTTCTTCAGCACTCAACCTTCTCTATGGTCCAACTCTCAGATCCATACATGACTACTAGAAAAACTATACCTTTGAGTTTATAGACCTTTACAGGTAAAGTCACGTCTCTGCTTTTTAAAATGCTGTCTAGGTTTGTCGTAGCTTTTCTTCCAAGGAGCAAGCGTCTTAATTTCATGGCTTCAGTCACCATCTGCAGTGATTTTGGTACCGTATGAGCTGGCAAGAGCAAAGCAATACACAGAGGGACTCCCCTGATGGTCCAGTGATTAAGAATTCTCCTGCCAGTGCAGGGGACACAGGCTAGATCCTTGCTCTGTGAAGATTCCACATGCCTTGGAGCAACTAAACCCCCATGTCAAAACTACTGAGTCCACATGTTGAAACTACTGCAGCCCACAGACTCTAGAGCCTGTGCTCTGCAAAATAGAAGCCACCACAGTGAGAAACCCATGCAATGCAACTAGAGAAAGCCCACAGGCAGCAAACAGGGACACAGTGCCGTCACACACACACACACACACACACACACACACACAAGATAATATGCAGAAGTGACTGAAGACCCACAGTGTGTGTGTGTCTATGTATCTGTGTGATATTCCATTAAAAACAAACTGAATGTATACTGTCACCTTGCTTATCTAACTTAGATGCAGAGTCCATCACGCGAAATGCCAGACTGGATGAAGCACAAGCTGGGATCAAGAATGCCGGGAGAAATACCAAGAACCTCAGATATGCTGGTGATACCACCCTTATGGCAGACCTTATGGCAGAAAGCGAAGAAGAACTGAAGAGCCTCTTCATGAAAGTAAAAGAGGAGAGTGAAAAAGCTGACTTAAAACTCAGCATTCAGAAAACTAGGATCATGGCTTCCAATCTCATCATTTCATGCCAAATAGATGGGAGAACAATGGAAACGGTGATAGACTTTATTTTCTTGAGCTCCAAAATCATTGCAGAATACAATTGAAGCCATGAAATTAAGACTTGCTCCTTTGAAGAAAAGCTATGACAAACCTAGACAGCATATTAAAAAGCAGAAACATTACTTTACTGACAAAAGTCCATCTAGTCAAAGCTATGGTTTTTCCAGTAGTTGTGTATGGATGTGAGAGTTGGACCGTACAGAAAGCTGAGTGCTGAAGAACTGATGCTTTTGAACTGTGGTGTTAGGGAAGACTCTTGAGAGGCCCTCGGACTGCAAGGAGATCCAACCAGTCAATCCTACAGGAACTCAGTCCTGAATATTCATTGGAAGGGCTGATGCTGAAGATAATACTCTGGGCACTTGATGCAAAGAACTGACTCACTGGAAAAGACCTTGATGCTGGGAAAGATTGAAGATGGGAGAAGAAGGGGATGACAGAGGATGAGATGGTTGGATGGCATCACTGACCGGATGGACGTAAGTGTGAGCATGCTCTGGGAGTTGATGATGGACACGGAAGTCTGGCGCGCTGCAGTCCATCAGATCACAGAGTCAGACATGACTGAGCAACTGAACTGACTGAAATATATACTGATCTCTACTTTCCTGTTTCAGATTAGATTCTTCAGGGGCAGATACTGGGAGGCAGTTAGGGGTGCAAGGTGCTCATTAGGGATAAACATCTGGAGTGGGAAGGAAGCAGGACAGCACAGAGGCTGTGATGCTGGGAACCTTAGAGACGGCTCAGCAGTGAACTGAGCGCCTGAGCCTCTCTATGCCTCCTCACTCAGTCACTGGAGAAGAGGGATGTCCTAGGAGAGGAGTGATCTTGAGCAAGAAGTCTCTTTATGTCTAAAAGAGACCCTGAAGGAGAAGACAGACAGAGACTGTCTCCTGACTATGCTTTCTTGTGCATCTTTTCTTAAAAGATGGATCTGAGTGGCACATTCCCGAGGTTACTGTGTTCCCCTTAGCTAGATCCCCAAAACTGCCTGCAGCCACTCCGACATCACCTGCCAAAACCAGAAGGGTGACACAGAAATCAGCTTGGAAAGAGACATTGGAGGACTTCCCCGATGGTCCAGAGGTAAAGAATCCACCTGCCAATGCCGGGGACATGGGTTTGATCCTTGGTTCAGGAAGATCTCACATGTTACAAGGCAACTAAGCACATGAGCCTCAGCTACTGAGCCTGCCCACTGCAACTACTGAACCCCACATGCCCTAGAGACCATGTTCTGCAAGAGAAATCAGTGCAATGAGAAGCCTACACATCGTAACTAGAGAGTAGCCCCAGTCTCTGCAGCTAGAGAAAGCCCATGTGCAGCAATGGAGACCCAGTGCAGTCAAAAATAGATGAATAGATAAATAAAACAAAAATAAGAAAAAGAAAGAGGCCTTCACAAAAAGCCTTAGCCAGCTGTGATTAAAAACACCACTTTACACAAACACCATATGACTGAGTAGATGGATTTCTAGGGTCTTTCAAGGGTTTTGCTAGGGTCCCACACATGAAGACTTAATAAAGGCTAGAGTTCCAGAAAAACATCTATTTCTGCTTTATTGACTATGCCAAAGCCTTTGAGTGTGTGGATCATAATAAACTGTGGAAAATTCTGAAAGAGATGGGAATACCAGACCACCTGACCTGCCTCTTGAGAAATCTGTATGCAGGTCAGGAAGCAACAGTTAGTACTGGACATGGAACAACAGACTGGTTCCAAATAGGAAAAGGAGTACGTCAAAGCTATATATTGTCACCCTGCTTATTTAACGTCTATGCAGAGTACATCTTGAGAAACTCTGGGCTGGAAGAAGCACAAGCTGGAATCAAGATTGCCAGGAGAAATATCAATAACCTCAGATACGCAGATGACACCACCCTTATGGCAGAAAGTAAAGAGGAACTAAAAAGCCTCTTGATGAAAGTGAAAGAGGAGAATGAAAAAAGTTGGCTTTAAGCTCAACATTCAGAATACCAAGATCATGGCATCTGGTCCCATCACTTCATGGGAAATAGATGGGGAAACAGTGGAAACAGTGTCAGACTTTACTTTTGGGGGCTCCAAAATCACTGCAGATGGTGACAGCAGCCAGGAAATTAAAAGACGCTTACTCCTTGGAAGGAAAGTTATGACCAACCTAGATAGTATATTCAAAAGCAGAGACATTACTTTGCCAACAAAGGTCCATCTAGTCAAGGCTATGGTTTTTCTAGTGGTCATGTATGGATGTGAGAGTTGGACTGTGAAGAAAGCTGAGCACTGAAGAATTGATGCTTTTGAACTGTGGTGTTGGAGAAGACTCTTGAGAGTCCCTTGGACTGCAAGGATATTCAACCAGTCCATTCTGAAGGAGATCAACCCTGGGATTTCTTTGGAAGGAATGGTGCTAAAGCTGAAACTCCAGTACTTTGGCCACCTCATGCGAAGAGTTGACTCATTAGAAAAGACTCTGATGCTGGGAGGGACTGGGGGCAGGAGGAGAAGGGGACGACCAAGGATGAGCTGGCTGGATGGCATCATGGACTCGATGGATGTGAGTCTGAGTGAACTCCTAGAGATGGTGATGAACAGGGAGGCCTGGTGTGCTGTGATTCATGGGGTCGCAGAGAGCTGGGGCACGACTGAGCGACTAAACTGACTGAATGTACATTAAACCTATGAGCACATTCAAAGTGCTACACCCCCCCCGCAAACAAGCATCTCGAATGATTTTACAGGACAATTATACCATATCTGTAAGGAAGATATCCATATCCAGTCCAACCTAAAGTGTTCTAGAACACAGAAATATAAAACCCTTTTTGAAGCTCTCTTTTTGTGATATTAGCATAATATTTAAATCTAAACCTTACAGAAAAAAGGGAGAAAAGTAAATTGCAGAGCAAACCAATTTGCATGTATTGATAACTTCTATGGACTGAATTGTATCTCCCCAAAATTCATAAGCTGAAGCCTTGGTTCCCAGTGTGATGATATTTAGAGGTGGGAGCTTGGGGGAGTGATCAGGTTTAGATGAGGTTGTAGGTGTGGGCCTCTGTGATGGAATTTGTGCCCTGTAATACAGAATAGAAACAATAGAACATTCTCCTTCTCTCTCTCTCCCATGCGATACATAGGAAGAGGCAGCTGCTTACAAGTCTGGATGAGGGCTGTCTCTAAAAATGAATTAACCAGCAAGCCGATCATGTTGGGCTTTACAGCCTCTGAAACTGTGAGTAATAAATGTCTATTGTTTAAGTCACCTAGTCTTTGGCATTTTCTTATAGCTGCCCAAATTAACTAAGACAATAATGAATAGAATCTTGCAACATCTTGAAAATAAAATGCACCAACTGAAGCTTAATTCCCGAATGTTGAAGGTTAGGAAGTCTATCCATACAATTCATCATAAAGTGGAAATGAATCAGTTGTGTCTAACTCTTTGCAACCTTATGGACTGTAGCCACCCACCCCCTCAGGCTCCTCTGTCCATGGAATTCTCCAGGCAAGAATACTGGAGTGGGTTGCCATTTCCTTCTCCAGGGGATCTTCCCTACCCATGGACCTAACTCCAGGTCTCCTGCATTGCAGGCAGTTTCTTCATCATATGAACCACTGGGGAAGCCCAATTCATCATAGGAATATATCAAAAGGGAAAAATTATAGGATCATCTCTAAAGGTGCTAAAAGTATATTGAATTGCATCAATAGATGTTAAGAATAGTAGCTCATCTTAATAAAAACTTAAACAAATAGAAAAACAGAGTATGTTTGCATGATTATACAGCTTTATGAATATATACTTTAAATATATCCTAACCTCTAAAATAGAGCTTCCCAGGTGGCAAACCCACCTGCCAATGCAGGAGATGAAAGACATGCAGGTTTGATCCCTGGGTTGGGAAGATCCCCTGGAGAAGGGAATGGCAACCCTCTCCAGTATTCTTGCCTGGAGAATCCCATGGACAGCGGAGCTACACTAGCAGACAGACTATAATAACATATATCAGGAATCACAGAATATAACCCTGAATGCATATGAAAATTTAAAATATAAAAAAATGTAAAAGTGATATCTAAAATGGATTTGGGGAAAATTGGGTATCCATCTAAAAAAAATATGTGTAACTGGCTACTGACCATACTTCATACATCAAAATGGGCTCCATATTTTTAAAGATTCAATACAAATTGAAACCATAAAACACTAGAAGAAAATATGAAAAATCTTTACAAATCATCTTGGATAGAGGAAGTAGTTTTTTATCACAACATGAAAAACTCGTAAATCTAACCACATAAATATAAAAGTAGAACCATGGAAATAAAAAATAAAGTCGAAAGCAAGCTAGAAAGTAGGAGCAAATGTTTGCAACTCATATTGCAGATGCAGAGATCCTCTCATTATAGAGAGCCTCCATAAATCAATCAATGGGCTTCTCAGGTGGCACTAGAGGTAAAGAGCCTGCCTTTCAATGCAAGAGACATAAGAGACTTGGGTTCAATCCCTGGGTTAGAAAGATCCCCTGGAGGAGAGCATGGCAATCCACTCCAGTACTCTTGCCTGGAGAATCCCATGGACAGAGGAGCCTGGGGGCTGCAGTACTTGGGTCGCAAAGAGTCAGACATGGCTGCAGAGACTTAGCACACACACACAAGTCAATAAGAAAAGAAAAAAATCTAAAACAAATACAGAAGATTTCAGTAGAAGGCCACAAAATCAGAAATACAATTAGTTCCTATATATGTAGAAAAATTCTCAGCCTAACAATAAAAGTAGTGCAAATTCTATTGCAAGGTGCCATTTTCTATCTACGGCGCTGATAAAGTTAGGGACATTTACATTTCATGCCAGCAGGGAGTGCAGAGAAATAGGAATTCTGACACACAGGAACTAGAATCGCACATTTTCCTTGAAGGGTGATTTGGAAATATTGATTCATTTTACAAATGTCCATCATCTTTATTCCAGGAATTTCACTTCTAGAAATTTATCCTTTTCAAAAAATCAGGTTAAATCGAATGACACTATTGCTTAGGTAAACCCAAAATGGTTCACTATCAGCAATTTCGTATAATCCAAATCAATACTTGAAAATAGTCAAAATAATGAAGGAGAAAAGAATAAATACAACAGAAATAACCTAACTGTCAATCAGCAAGGAATTAGTTAAATCAGTTCTGGTACACCCTTTCGAGAGGAGACCAAGCAACTATTTTTTAAATGAAGTATTTTCATTTATACTGATAATTCAATAACAACACATTATTGTTCAGTTAGCAAAATACTATTCATAGTAGGCCAATATTTGAGTAAAATTATTTAAAAGAATATATTTATGCATATTTCCTGCATATGCAAAAAGTGTCCCTGGTTTGAATGATACATAAGAAAATCATTATATTGTTGACTTTAAGGGAGGATAACTAACTATACAAACAGAAGCAGAGATACAAAAGTGTGACTTTTGCAAACAAAAAATTGCAAAAAGAGATAACCTAAGCTCTGAACTTTGGTGACATGGAAATTTATTTTTTTATTAAATTGATATTTATTGAGTAGTTACACTCTACGCTAGACATAGTTTAAGTTGTCAGGTGGTAGCCATGAACAAATTCGACAAACATCCTGCTTTTTGGTGATTTTATTATGAGTTTGTTGTTGCTGTTTAGTTGTTAAGTTGTGTCTGACTCTTTTGCCACCCCATGGACTGTAGCTCGCCAGGCACCTCTGTCCCTGGGATTTCCCAGGCAAGAATACTGGAGTGGGTTGCCAATTCCTCCTCCAGGGATCTTCCCCAGCCAGGGATTGAACCCGTGCCTCCTGCATTGGCAGGAGGATTGTTTACCGCTGAGCCACCTGGGAAACTGTACCTTCATATAGGGGGAGAGAAACAATAAATAAGTAAGTTATAAAGTACACACTTTATAAACATATAGAGAGGTGATAAGTACCATTAAGCAAAGTAGAGCAAAGTCAGGGATTAGAAAGTGTGCAAAAGTGGTCAGAGAGGGTCTGTCTAGTAATGTGACATGTGAAAAGTCTCCAGGAGGTAAGGAAGCCATGGCAATCTGTGGGGGTAGACACTGGCAGGCAGGAGAGAATGATGCAAGAGCCCCGAGGCATGAGTTGCTGGTACATTTAAAGAACAGGGAGGAGAATAGTAAGACTGAGAAAGGGGTCTGGGGGAACGAAGCAGAGGTCTTAAGGGTAGATTGTTGGTGGGCACAAATCACGTCAACCTATGAGTGCTGAGGAAAGGCATTGAATTTAACAGTCATTTACATCAGGGGCCCCCAACCTCAGAATCTAATGACTGATGACCTGAGGTGGAGCTGGTATAACAATAACAGACATAAAGTGCACAATAAATGTATTGCTCTTGAATCATCCCCAAACCACCCTCACTCCCTGCCAGTCCTTGGAAAAACTGTCTTCCACAAAACCAGTCCCTGGTGCCAAAAAGGTTGGGGACCGCTGATTTACACTCCAATTTCAGCTCTTGATGAGGAAGCCCATTTGAAGGACAGCAAGATGCAGAGGTCAGGAAGCAACAGTTAGAACTGGACATGGAACAACAGACTGGTTCCAAATAGGAAAAGGAGTACGTCAAGGCTATATATTGTCACCCTGCTTATTTAACGTCTATGCAGAGTACATCATGAGAAACGCTGGGCTGGAAGAAGCACAAGCTGCAATCAAGATTGCCGGGAGAAATATCAATAACCTCAGATAAGCAGATGACACCACTCTTATGAAAAAGTAAAGAGGAACTAAAAGCCTCTTGATGAAGGTGAAAGAGAAGAGTGAAAAATAGCTTAAATCTCAACATTCAGAAAATGAGATCATGGCATCTGGTCCCATCGCTTCACATGAAATAGATGGAAACAGTAGAAACAGTGTCAGACTTTATTTTGGGGGCTCCAAAATCACTGCAGATGATGACTGCAGCCATGAAATTAAAAGACACTTACTCCTTGGAAGAAAAGTTATGACCAACCTAAATAGCATATTGAAAAGCAGAGACATTACTTTGCTGACTAAGGTCCGTCTAGTTAAGGCTATGGTTTTTAGTGTGGTTACATACGGATGTGAGAGTTGGACTGTGAAGAAAGCTGAGCGCCGAAGAATTGATGCTTTTGAACTGTGGTATTGGAGAAGACTCTTGAGAGTCCTTTGGACTGCAAGGAGATCCAACCAGTCCATTCTGAAGGAGATCAGCCCTGGGATTTCTTTGGAGGGAATGATGCTGAAGCTGAAACTCCAGTACCTTGGCCACCTCATGCGAAGAGCTGACTCATTGGAAAAGACTCTGATGCTGGGAGGGATTGGGGGCAGGAGGAGAAGGGGACAACAGAGGATGAGATGGCTGGATGGCATCACTGACTCGATGGACATGAGTCTGAGTGAACTCCGGGAGATGGTGATGGACAGGGAGGCCTGGCATGCTGAGATTCATGGGGTCGCAGAGAGTTGGACATGATTGAGTGACTGAACTGAACTGAAGACGCAGAGAGGAGCCCAGGTAGGAAGGGGAAGTGAAGCCGTGGGACAGAAGATGGGAAGAACTGGGAGGGTGAGCTGAGGGCAATGAGCCTTGGTGCATCTCCCAAAGAATGAGTGAAGCCCCGGATGATGGTCACCCAGGCAGTGAGAGCCTTAAGTCAGGACTCAACTCAAACACCCCAGAGTGCTTCAGGTGAACAAAGGAGGAGTTACACACCCTTTGGGAAATCAGTCTCCACATAAACACTCGCTTTAATGCCATGTTTTCTAGAAAACAAACTTTCCTCCAGCAAAGAGACCTTTGCTGTTGACCTTCTCTGGATAATGCTGTAGCTCCTTGTGGACCTTGAGTATTGCAGTTGCACAAATATTGTCCACCCTTTTGTGAATCCTCCATATTTTATTGGATAAAGTTGTGGTCTTCTCAAGTGTTATCAGCACACATGCAAGTTGCCTTTCTGAAGTTTGCAGATTTAAAATCCCAAACCTCTGCACTGTGGAGCATTGAAATGTCTTATCTTCCCCATCCTGGGACCTGAGTTCCCTTCTCCCTTACAGAAAACAGGCAAATATGGGAGAGGTCTTGGATGAACCAGTGGCTCTTTGGTAAAGGATCTAGGTGCAATGCAGAAGACATAGGAGACAAGAGTTTGATCCCTGGTTTGAGAAAATCCCCTGGAGGAGGAAAAGGTAATCTATTCCAGTATTCTTGCCTGGGAAAACTAGGAATAGAGGAGCCTGATGGGCTATAGTAGGGGTCACAAAGAGTCAGACTCGACCAAAGCAACTAAGCACGCACTTGGATTAAACTTAAGTATGAAAGAAAATATCTGAATTTTCATATTAAAGAATTGTGCTATGGTGAGCACAGACCCTAGGACCACCGGAATCCTTCCTTTTGTGATGTAGTTTTTATAAACAACAAAGACTCTTAGCTTAAATGGGGAGAGTTCATAAGACGATAGATCCACTCAGCATAAGATTAAACTTTATGACAGAACTGTTCAACAATGAGACTTGGTTCTTTAACAAGTATAGAATAGTCAAAAGGGATCTGAGTGACCACATTCCAGAGAGGATGAAAAAGGAATTCGTGAGTAGATAGAACTTTGGATTAAATATCTTTCAGTTCAGATCAGTTCAGTCATTCGGTCGTGTCTGACTCTTTGCGACCCCATGAATTGCAGCACGCCAGGCCTCCCTGTCCATCACCATCTCCCGGAGTTCACTCAGACTCACATCCATCATGTCCGTGACGCCATCCAGCCAGCTCATCCTCGGTCGTCCCCTTCTCCTCCTGCCCTCAATCTCTCCCAGCATCAGAGTCTTTTCCAACGAGTCAACTCTTCGCATGAGGTGGCCAAAGTACTGGAGTTTCAGCTTCAGCATCATTCCCTCCAAAGAAATCCCAGGGCTGATCTCCTTCCAGAATGGACTGGTTGGATCTCCTTGCAGTCCAAGGGACTCTCAAGAGTCTTCTCCAACACCACAGTTCAAAAGCATCAATTCTTAGGCGATCAGCCTTCTTCACAGTCCAACTTTCACATCCATACATGACCACAGGAAAAACCATATCCTTGACTAGACGGACCTTAGTCGGCAAAGTAATGTCTCTGCTTTTGAATATACTATCTAGGTTGGTCATAACTTTCCTTCCAAGGAGTAAGTGTCTTTTAATTTCATGGCTGCAGTCACCATCCGCAGTGATTTTGGAGCCCCCTAAAATAAAGTCTGACACTGTTTCCACTGTTTCCCCATCTATTTCCCATGAAGTGATGGGACCGGATACCATGATCTTCGTTTTCTGAATGTTGAGCTTGAAGCCAACTTTTTCACTCTCCTCTTTCACTTTCATCAAGAAGCTTTTAGTTCCTCTTCACTTTCTGCCATAAGGGTGGTATCATCTGCGTAGCTGAGGTTATTGATATTTCTCCCAGCAGTCTTGATTCCAGCTTGTGTTCTTCCAGTCCAGCATTTCTCATGATGTACTCTGCATAGAAGTTAAACAAGCAGGGTGACAATATACAGCCTTGACGTACGCCTTTTCCTATTTGGAACCAGTCTGTTGTTCCATGTCCAGTTCTAACTGTTGCTTCCTGACCTGCATACAGATTTCTCAAGAGGCAAGTTAGGTGGTCTGGTATTCACATCTCTTTCAGAATTTTCCACAGTTTCTTGTGATCCACACAAAGGCTTTGGCATAGTCAATAAAGCAGAAGCAGATGTTTTTCTGGAACTCTCTTGTTTTTTCCATGATCCAGCAGATGTTGGCAATTTGATCTCTGGTTCCTCTGCCTTTTCTAAAACCAGCCTGAACATCAGGGAGTTCATGGTTCACGTATTGCTGAAGCCTGGCTTGGAGAATTTTGAGCATTACTTTACTAGCATGTGAGATGAGTGCAATTGTGGTGTAGTTGGAGCATTCTTTGGCATTGCCTTTCTTTGGGATTGTAATGAATACTGACCTTTTCCAGTCCTGTGGCCACTGCTGAGTTTTCCAAATTTGCTGGCATATTGAGTGCAGCACTTTCACAGCATCATCTTTCGGGATTTGAAACAGTTCAACTGGAATTCCATCACCTCCACTAGCTTTGATCATAGTGATGCTTTCTAAGGCCCACTTGACTTCACATTCCAAGATGTCTGGCTCTAGATTAGTGATCACATCATCATGATTATCTGGGTCATGAAGATCTTTTTTGTACAGTTCTTCTGTGTATTATTGCCACCTCTTCTTAATATCTTCTGCTTCTGTTAGGTCCAGACCATTTCTGTCCTTTATCGAGCCCATCTTTGCATGAAATGTTCCCTTGGTATCTCTGATTTTCTTGAAGAGCTCTCTAGTCTTTCCCATTCTGTTCTTTTCCTCTATTTCTTTGCATTGATCGCTGAAAAATTCTTTCTTATCTCTTCTTGCTATTCTTTGGAACTCTGCATTCAGATACTTATATCTTTCCTTTTCTCCTTTGCTTTTCACCTCTCTTCTTTTCACAGCTATTTGTAAGGCCTCCCCAGACAGCCATTTTGCTTTTTGCATTTCTTTTCCATGGGGATGGTCTTGATCCCTGTCTCCCATACAATGTCACGAACCTCATTCCATAGTTCATCAGGCACTCTATCTATCAGATCTAGGCCCTTAAATCTATTTCTCACTTCCACTGTATAATCATAAGGGATGTGATTTAGGTCATACCTGAATGGTCTAACTGTTTTCCCTACTTTCTTCAATTTGAGTCTGAATTTGGTAATAAGGAGTTCATGATCTGAGCCACAATCAGCTCCTGGTCTTGTTTTGGTTGACTGTATAGAGCTTCTCCATCTTTGGCTGCATAGAATATAATCAATCTGATTTTGGTGTTGACCATCTGGTGATGTCCATGTGTAGAGCCTTCTCTTGTGTTGTTGGAAGAGGGTGTTTGCTATGACCAGTGCATTTTGTTGGCAAAACTCTATTAGTCTTTGCCCCGCTTCATTCTGCATTCCAAGGCCAAATTTGCCTGTTACTCCAGGTGTTTCTTGACTTCCTACTTTAGCATTCCAGTCCCCTATAATGAAAAGGACATCTTTCTTGGGTGTTAATTCTAAAAGATCTTGTAGGTCTTCATAAAACCATTCAACTTCAGCTTCTTCAGCATTACTGGTTGGGGCATAGACTTGGATTACCATGATACTGAATGGTTTGCCTTGGAAACAAACAGAGATCATTCTGTCATTTTTAGAACTGCATCCAAGTACTGCATTTCAGACTCTTTTGTTGACCATGATGGCTACTCCATTTCTTCTGAGGGATTCCTGCCCGCAGTAGTAGATATAATGGTCATCCGAGTTAAACTCACCCATTCCAGTCCATTTTAGCTCGTATCTTTACGATTTTCCAACTCTGAGATCCTGGGAATGTGTCATTTTGAAATTCTACCTTTGCTTTTGCAGTCTGTAGTTAAGGTTTTTGGATCCATCCAGATTCTACTCGTGGTACCAGAAACAACTCAAAACTGCCCTCTTCACTGATGTATCTGATGACTTAGACCCAGACGATCGGCTCAGGGCCTGGCAAGCTGGCGTAGCTGGAATAAGCGTCCGGGCCACGGGCCTTCCCTGGGCCAGTGGCCAACAGGCAGTGCTGCTGCTGCAAGTGGTCTGGTTTTTAGCCCTGGTCGGGGGGTAGAGGGGGAGAAAAATTTTTTTCTTGAACTGAATAAAAATGAAAATACAACATATCAACTTAAAAATAATTTAAAAAATAAAGTTAAAAAAGAAAATCTAGATCACAGAGAAAGGAAGATGAAATGAGTGTCCTCAGCTGAGTTCACCAGAAAAAGCCTGGAGATAAAGGAAGCATTTCTAGAAGATGGTGATGAGGCAGTGCAGATTGGGACCAGAAATGGCAGGAAATCAAGCAAGGATATTGTTTCAGGCAGAGTCCCAGCCTCAGTTGGATCCCATAGGGGACCTCTGAAGTGTAAATTACTTTTTAGAGTTTGCCCCAGTTTAAGGCACAGGAATTGAACGTTTTTATTCCCACATCAGCTAGTCATTGGCTGAGAGCCACACAGCAAGATATCAACTCCTAGGCTCCTGAGCTTGTGGAGAAAGAGGCTTCAGTCACTCAAAGGAGGACCTCCAGAGAGGAGAGTTATATATATGGATCCTCACAAGTAAAAACAGTCCACAATCCTGTGGAAGGACACACAGCAAATTTAAAAGGATCCAAGCAGATCTGGGGAGAAAACAGACAGAGCCTCCTACAAAGGTCATGGCGAGGAATGTGGAATCCAACTTCAAGTCCAAATCATAAGACAGTAAAAGTAGTTAGGAGCAAATGTATCAGAAGCAAGTTTAGATTTTGGGTGCAGAAAAAACACAAGGGATTCAGACTGTAAAAGTTTATTCTGTGATGATGATGGAGGTTTAAATGCATATAGTATATCAGGCAGGGTTCTCCAGAACAGAAAATATAATATATAACAAATATACACACAGCACACATAATAGGTATTACATACATTGTTTGTACATATATTACCTATATATATCTATGTATTACACAGATCTGTGTGTCTGTATATTAAGAGATTTATTTTAAAGAATTGACTGGAGCTGGAAAGTCCAAAACATACAGAGGAGGCTGGAAACGTGCAGAAAATGATGTTAGTCTGGAGGCACAATTTCTTCTTCTCTAAAAAACTTGGGTTTTTGCTCTTAAAGCCTTCAATCAATTGGTTTAAGCCTATCCACATTAGCAAGGTTATCTATTTTATTTAAGGCCTTCTGATTATAGATATTAAATATTAGCCACATCTACAAAATATCTTCATGGCAAACATATAGGTTCAGTTCAGTTCAGTTGCTCAGTTCAGTTCAGTTCAGTTCAGTCACTCAGTCATGTCCAACTCTCTGCGACCCCATGAATTGCAGCACGCCAGGCCTCTCTGTCCATCACCATCTCTCGGAGTTCACTCAGACTCACGTCTGAGTCCGTGATGCCATCCAGCCATCTCATCCTCTGTCGTCCCCTTTTCATCCTGCCCACAATCCCTCCCAGCATCAGAGTTTTTTCCAACGAGTCAACTCTTCGCATGAGGTGGCCAAAGTACTGGAGTTTCAGCTTTAGCATCATTCCTTCCAAAGAAATCCCAGGGCTGATCTCCTTCAGAATGGACTGGTTGGATCTCCTTGCAGTCCAAGGGACTCTCAAGAGTCTTCTCCAACACTACAGTTCAAAAGCATCAATTCTTCGGTGCTCAGCTTTTTTCACAGTCCAACTCTCACATCCGTATGTGACCACAGGAAAAACCATAGCCTTCACTAGATGGACCTTAGTCGGCAAAGTAATGTCTCTGCTTTTGAATATGCTATCTAGGTTGGTCATAACTTTCCTTCCAAGGAGTAAGCATCTTTTAATTTCATGGCTGCAGTCACCATCTGCAGTGATTCTGGAGCCCCAAAAGTAAAGTCGCTCAGTCATGTCCAACTCTTTGCGACCCCATGAATAGCAGCACACCAGGCCTCCCTGTCCATCACCAACTCCCAAAATCTACTCAAACTCATGTCCATAGAGTCAGTGATGCCATCCAGCCATCTCATCCTCTGTTGTCCCCTTCTTCTCCTGCCCCCAATCCCTCCCAGCATCAGGGTCTTTTCCAGTGAGTCAACACTTCACACGAGGTTGCCAAACTATTGGAGTTTCAGCTTCAGCATCAGTCCTTCCAATGAACATCCAGATCTGATCATTTTTAGGATGGACTGGTTTTATCTCCTTGCAGTCCAAGGGCCTCACAAGAGTCTCCTCCAACACCACAGCTCCAAACCATCAATTCTTTGGCGCTCAGCTTTCTTCACAGTCCAACTCTCACATCCATACATGACCACTGGAAAAACCATAGCCTTGACTAGATGGACCTTTGCTAGCAAAGTACTGTCTCTGCTTTTTAATATGCTATCTGCTGCTGCTGCTGCTACTGCTAAGTCACTTCAGTCATGTCCAACTCAGTGCGACCCCATAAACGGCAGCCCACCAGGCTCCCCATCCCTGGCATTTTCCAGGCAAGAACACTGGACCCGGTTGCCATTTCTTTCTCCAATGAATGAAAGTAAAAAGTGAAAGTGAAGTCACTCAGTTGTGTCCGACTCTTAGCGAACCCATGGACTGCAGCCTACCAGGCTCCTCTGTCCATCGGATTTTCCAGGCAAGAGTACTGGAGAGGGGTGCCATTGCCTTCTCTGAATATGCTATCTAGGTTGGTCATAACTTTCCTTCCATTGAGCAAGCTTCTTTTAATTTCATGGCTGTAATCACCCTCGGAAGTGATTTTGGAGCCCCCAAAAAATAAAGTCTGACACTGTTTCCACTATTTCCCCATCTATTTCCCATGAAGTGATGAGGCTGGATTCCATGACCTTCGTTTTCTGAATATTGAGCTTTAAGCCAACTTTTTCACTCTCCTCTTTCACTTTCATCAAGAGGCTTTTTAGTTCCTCTTCAGTTTCTGCCATAAGAGTGGTGTCATCTGTATATCTAAGGTTATCGATATTTCTCTTGGCAATCTTGATTCCAGCTTGTGCTTCTTCCAGCCAAGCGTTTCTCATGATGTACTCTGCATAGAAGTTAAATAAGCAGGGTTACAATATACTGTTTGGTTAAATCACTTGGTGTACTAGACTGGCCACACTGACACAGAAATCTGACCATCATAGACAAGACTCTGCCCATCACAAACAGCCTTCCTAAAAGTTAAAGAGAGTTTGTGAATTTTAGCAGTGCAAGCTAGAAATTTGAGAAAGTGAGTGTTTTAGCCAACATTTTGGTTGCTAAACTACTCATAATCTTGTGCAAATTGATTCAAATTTAGCCATCTGCTAACCACACTTATTTTTCCAGGTGGCTCAGTGGTAAAGAATCTGCCTGCCAATGGATGAGGTGCGAGTCAATCCCTGGGTCAGAGGATCCCCTGGAGGAGGAAATGGCTACCCACTGCAGTACTCTTGCCTGGAAAATCCCATGAACAGAGGAGCCTGGCAGGCTAATGTCTCAGTTCAGTTCAGTTGTGCAGTTGTGTCTCTTTTTGACCTCATGAACTGCACCACGCCAGGCCTCCCTGCCCATCATCAACTCCCAGTGTTTACTCAGACTCATGTCCATTGAGTCAGTGATGCCATCCAACCATCTCATCCTCTGTCGTCCCCTTCTCCTCCTGCCTTCAATCTTTCCCAGCATCAGAGTCTTTTCCAATGAGTCAGTTCTTCAGGTGTCCAAAGTACTGGAATTTCAGCTTCATCATCAGTCCTTCCAATGAATATTCAGGACTGATTTCCTTTTAGATGGACTGGTTAGCTCCCTTTGCAGTCCAAGGAACTCTCAAGAGTCTTCTCCAACAGTAGAATTCAAAAGCATCAATTCTTTGATGCTCAGCTTTCTTTATGGTCCAACTCTCACATCCACACATGACTACTAGAAAAAGCATAGCTTTGACTAGATGGACCATAAAGTAATGTCTCTGCTTTTTAATATTCTGTCTAGGTCTTTCATAGCTTTTCTTCCAAGGAGAAAACGTCTTTTAATTTCATGGCTGCAGTCACCATCTGCAGTGATTTTGGAGCCCAAGAGAATTAAGTCTCTCATGGAGTCTAAAAAGAATTGCACATGACTTAGCAGCTAAACAACAACTTCCACACTTGGGTTAAGAATCCTGCCATAGGGCTTGGTTTCAAGCATGGCATTGAATAAACAAACACCTGATGCTATGTTTATATTAAGGAATTAAGAACAAGTTAATTACTGAAAGCTCAGTTTTAGTGGTTTATGGAAGACTTCATGTCTATCTGGGAGTTTTCATAGTGTGACAACATTGACTGAGCGATTCTGCTGCAAAAAGTCCATCATGGGAACTCGTGAGTGCTGTCCTTCTCTTCCTGACTGCCTGGCAGGTACGGTTATAATAGCACACAGGAGTCTTCCATTTCCAGCAAATGATGGTTGTATTTGACAAGAGAAACTTAGCCCTGACTCTATTTAGGTTGATGGTCTTCAATTTTTCCCCACCTGACATACCTGAAGAATATATCATTCTCTCATTAGCAGGAGAGGCTCTTTACAGAGTTCATGAGGGAACCATCACCCACAGCATCTCAGCAGAGAGGACAGAGGGAATTTACCTACCACAGTCTCCCCAGTGTGTCTGCCCATTGAGAATTATTCCTACAAATCACAAAGCTGTGCTTAGCAAGTTGTGCTTAACAATATCTATACACAGTAGATATTCAATATATGTGTCTAGTGTTAAAGAAATGATTTTTCTGTCACTTCTTAAAACGGTACTGCAGATCATATTTAGGGCTAACGAGATAGTATGGGCCGCTTCAGTGGGGTTGCAGTAGGTGTGAGAGATCAGGCTCAAATTCAAATGCAATAAGGAAAAAAAGGAGGGGTGCTATTTAGAGCCAAGGAGCAGGATTTGGGTGAATGGGTAGAAAGTTGCCAAGAGGAAACATCAGGAGCAGGGAGAAGCTTGCTAAACCAACCCAAGAAGATTCTATGTGAGAGCAGGCCAGGGTGATCAGAGCTCATCGGGGGACGGTAGAAAATGTGAACATTTGATTAGGCATTGACGGTGATCAGATATCAAGTGTGTGTTTGTTGTCCCCAAATTTCTAGTTTATCTCTCCCCTCTCTCCAATCCCCTGTTTGGAAATCATATTTGTTTTCTATGTCTGTGATCCCTATGTCTTATTAACATCATACTTCAGTAGGAGAATTCCCCAGGCTTTGCAGTTGCATGTCATTTCACAAGTGCTCCATAAATGATAGCTATCATCATTATAGTGCAGATATTCAGGATAAGGTGCTACATTTTGGGAAAAAATCCAAAATAAGTGAAGTACAAAAAGGGACTTATTATAAGCCAGCCTGACCCATTAAGAGTGGTCTCCCAGACAGCAATAGAAGATTCCTGGAGAGGCACTCCCTTGCAAAGTTACCTGTTAGAAATGTCCCCTAGTCTTTAGTTGTGAGCGCTACATTCATACATTTATGATGGTTCATTTTATTCACTTTCACACCTCCACAAACTCCATTCAGTGTCATTTTCCAACAGAACTCCTTTAAAAGTGGGAAGAGGGTGCATTAAACAAATACAAATTCCTAATTTTTTCCAGCCATTAGGCATTAATTTATCAGGGCTCTTGTACGTAATTAATGGTCTCTCACAGCTTGTGACAGCTGGTTTGTTACAGCCAAAACCAACCTTACTAAGTTAAGATTTGGAGGTGTGCCACCAGAGGCTAGTTAAACCTGTCACTAACTCCTCATTTAATATTTTAATAGGCTTTCCTGGCACGAGAGCCAGTTGCCTGGACTCACTTTCCTCTCAATGAAAAAACGTGCAAGTTCAGCTCATCACTTTGCATGTCCTCATCTTGTATCAAACGCTCGGAGGACGAGGTTTGAAAGGTCACATCAACTCAGAAGAGAAGTTTATGTAAAAGCTCAAATAAAATCACAATGGAAGTGCACAGATAACCACGTTCAGTACTGGCAGCTCATAAAACAAACCCATGACGTTAACATGACCAAATACCAACAAGTTCTATTCCCCAAATAGGTCAAAGGGCCAAGGATTAGAAATAACGGGTAAGAGTATGGTTGTTTGTATGGACAGCAGGGTTAATCTGATCTCCCTGAGAAAAGAATGCCAATGTATTGAGCCTCTACTATACATTGCATCCATGTCAATGATCTCATTTGTTTCTGGCAAAAAATTGTTTGCTGGGCAAAGTTGTAAGCACTGGCTCTATACGAAAAGGAGAAACAGAGCAGATAATTGACAGGTCACACAACACCTGAGGCAGAGCCGGACTTTGAACTCAAGTGCCTCATTCCAAGGACTCTGGGTCTTCTTCACTCTGTGAAAGTGGGTTATTCAGTCTACACAAGGAGATTTGAATCCAAGAGGTCTCTTATGTTTACATTAATGGCTACAATTCTAGTTTCAACACCAATTCTACATTCACATGAGCTCCATTCCAAGAGTGCACTTCTAAGTCCAATTTGCAAGTCCAGCAGAGGAGCCTAGCAGGCTACAGTTCATGGGATCACAAGAGTCAGACATGACTGAGTAACTGAGTACACCCACACCAACAAAGTTAGCCTAGGTACCTCCAACTCAATCAGCTACATACCTTCGCTTTTATGCTTGCTTCCAGACATCCTGGGCTTGCAGTAAAGAGACTGTACTCTATACAGTACTGAATAATAAAGTAAAAAAAAAAAAAAACACAACCACTTGCCAAGGATGCACGCTTGTGACAACATATGCCAGACACATGAACTAATTTACATGATTGGAGATGCAAACACATGTTCACATCTTTGAAAGTTTACAACTTGAAGGCTATACGTAGGGGCCTTGATGTATTTGCTGGGGATAGCATCAGAGTCCCTCCTCCAGTGGATCATGTTTTGTCAGAACGCTCTGCTATGACCCGTCCATCTTGGATGGCTCTTATCCTCATTGAGTTACGCAAGTCCCTTCACCACGACAAGGCAGGGATCCAATGGCAAACCATCCTAATATATTTGCTGTGAGAACTTCATGAACTGTATAAAAGGCCAGAAAAATATGACAATGAAAGATGAGTCCCCCAGGTCAGAAGGGTGTCCAATATGCTAACATGAACTTGGGCAAACTCTGGGAGATGGTGAGGGACAGGGCCATCTGACGTGCTGCAGTTCATGGGGTCACAAAGAGTCAGGCACGACTGGGCAACCAAACAGCAACAAAAAGAGTCACAGGATCAATCAGATTCCACAGGTTAAAGCCTCTGTCCCATAATTCTGTACCCATGTCAGGCCAATCACAAGTCCGGGTTGCTATTTGTATTTCTGACCAACTGGGTACAAATAGAGGCTTCTGTGACCTTCTTCTTGGGTTTGATTAATTTTCTTGGGCAGCTCCTAGAATTCAGGAAACTGGTTTCAGGAAACTGGTTATATGTCTCTATAGCTGGATGAAAAGATTCCTACTGCAAAGACTCAAAGATCTCAAATGCAGGACTTTCTGTCTCCATGGATTTTGGGCCCCAGTCTGTCAGCACAGAGATAGATATATTCTGCCTCACCAATCTGGAGGTCTCTGAACCCATGAGCTCTTGGGATCTTATGGAGGCTTCTTTACTTAGGCATGATTGATTAAATCTTTGGCCTGTGGTGATGGAACTTAACCTCCAGCCTCGCCTCCCTGGAGGTCTAAGGTAGGGATTGAAAGTTCAAATCTATTCACCAAGGTTTTTCTACCCCTTGGTACAAAACTCAGCAGTGGCTCCAGGGCTGGAAAAGATCAGTTTTCATTCCAATCCCAAAGAAAGGCAATGCCAAAGAATGCTCAAACTACCGCACAATTGCAGTCATCTCACACTCTAGTAAAGTAATGCTCAAAATTCTCCAAGCCAGGCTTCAACAGTATGTGAACTTCCAAATGTTCAAGCTGGATTTAGAAAAGGCAGAGGAATCAGAGGTCAAATTGCCAACATCCATTGGATAATAAAAAAAAAGCGAGAGAATACAAGAAAAACATCTACTTCTGCTTTATTGACTATGCCAAAGGTTTGACAGTGTGGATCGCCAAAAACTGTGGAAAATTCTGAGATGGGAATACCAGACCACCTGACCTGCCTCTTGAGAAATCTGTATGCAGGTCAGGAAACAACAGTTAGAACTGGACATGGAACAACAGACTGGTTCCAAATAGAGAAAGGAGTACGTCAAGTCTGTATATTGTCACCCTGCTTATTTAACCTATATACAGAGTACATCATGAGAAATGCTGGACTAGATGAAGCACAAGCTGGGATCAAGATTGCCGGCAGAAATATCAATAACCTCAGCTATGCAGATGACACCACCCTTATGGCAGAAAGTGAAGAGGAACTAAAGAGCCTCTTGATGAAAGAGGAGAGTGAAAAAGTTGGCTTAAAGCTCAACATTCAGAATACCAAGATTGTGGCATCCAGTCCCATCACTTCATGGCAAATAGATGGGGAAACAGTGGCAGAATTTATTTTGGGGCTCCAAAATCACTGCAGATAGTGACTGCAGCCATGAAATTAAAAACACTTGATCCTTGGAAGAAGAGTTATGACCAACCTAGACAGTATATTAAAAAGCAGAGACATTACTTTGCCAACAAAGGTCCATATAGTTGGAAAAACCATCAAGGCTATGGTTTTTCCAGTGGTCATGTATGGATGTAAGAACTGGACTGTGAAGAAAGCTGCACACCAAAGAATTGATGCTTTTGAAGTATGGTGTTGGAGAAGACTCTTGAGAGTCCCTTGAACTGCAAAGAGATTCAACCAGTTCATCCTAAAGGAAACCAGTCCTGAATATTCACTGGAAAAACTGATGCTGAAGCTGAAACTCCAATAATTTGGCAACCTCATGTGAAGAGTTGACTCATTAGAAAAGACCCTGATGCTGGGAAAGATTGAAGGCGGGAGTAGAAGGGGACGACAGATGGTGAGATGGTTGGATGGCATCACTGATGGGATGGACATGAGTTTGAGTAAACTCTGGAGTTGATGATGGACAAGGAGGCCTGGTGTGCTGCAGTCCATGTGGTCGGAAAGATCCAGACATGACTGAGTGACTGAACTGAGCTGAAACTGAACATGTATCCCTGGCAACCAGCCCTCATAGTTACCTGGGGGATTTCCCAAAGGCATCTCATTAACATAACAAAAGAGTTGTATTGCCCAATTCACTTAGAAAATTCCAAGGGTTTCTAAGAGCTCTGTGCCAGGAATGGGATGAAGATCAAATTCCTTATTATAGGTCACAATATCACAACGGCAAATGATACTTAACAAAGCACATGCAATCATGTTATTCCTCTCTAGGCTAGTGTTGGGTGAGTGTGAAAGTGAAAGTCGCTCAGTCTTGTCCAACTCTTTGTGACCCCATGGACTAGACGACAGTCTGTGGAATTCTCCAGGCCAGAATACTGGAGTGGGTAGCCTTTCCCTTCTCCAGGGCATCTTCCCAGCCCAGGGATCGAAGCCGGGTCTCCCACACTGCAGGCAGATTCTTTACCAGCTGAGCCCCAAGAATACTGGAGTGGGTAGCCTATCTCTTCTCCAGGGGATCTTTCTGACCTAGGGATCGAGCCAGGGTCTCCTGCATGGCAGGCGGGTTCTTCACCAACTGAACCATCGGGAGTCACCAGTGAAGTCTCTCTAGTGCCACCTGCTCTGCCACCTGAGAGAAGGCTCTTTGGGGACATGAAAGAAACTGCACAGAAAGAGATCTTCCAGTTCCTCCAAGTATCTTCTTAAGTGCCTAATATTTGCAAGCAGCGACACTCAACACTCTGTAGGGAATCCCTTTATCCTTACAGCAGTATCTGTAATCATTGGCACTCTCAATATTACATATCTTGAAACTAAGACTCAGAGATGTGAGACAACTTGCTCAAGGACACAGAGCAAATGAGTGGCTATTCTAGCATTGAACTCAATTCTATTTAACCCCCAAGCCCATGTTGCTCTGATCTTACTATATTTGTGACTTACTTCTTAGGCAACCAAGATGAATAGCTTGATCTTACCTATCTGCGCTGACTGAAAAAATACACGCAGCCTAGAAACTGAGACTTATCTTTTATTTAGTGGAAAGTTTTCAAGTCCCAGAGACACATTTCAAGCAATGCTGAGAGTTGGTAGGGGGTGGGGGTTGGGGGGAAGGGTCAGGCTTAATAGAAGTTTGCAACATAAAGCAGATCATCTGAACATCAAAAGATGATTGTTAATTAAGGAAAACTAGATATCTCAAGTTAAGGAATTTAGCACTTTTGTGTGTATGGGCAGTTGCAAGAGTCTGGGTTTACTGAAATCATTCTCTTCTTATGCATCTCAGCTATCCGGGGGCCAATGTCTTGCCTGTTTTTTAACATTCCCCATCTCCCAGCTCCTCAGTACTCACTCTGGGAAGTGACTGTAGATAAATGGCCTTGTTCTTCCTGAGTACCTTTGGGGCTCAGAAATTCACATTTGGAGGGGCAGAATCACTGATGACTGCACATCCCTGTTTACTGATAAGATAAATACACATTTCTCATCTCAAAAGATACATAGAATCAACACCAGAGAGTGAGTTTTTTTTTTTTATCAAGGACACATTTCCTGAAATTTGGGCTTTGTTAGAAAGAGTTCAGATCTCCTAGATGGGGCTGCAGAAGTCTGGTTTGAGTCACAGGTGTGATCAGGAGGCAGTGCTATGGAAGCATCAGGTTCTATGGAGAATTATTATCTGGCTCTTAGCTTTCTGGGGACAAGTGTCCTGATGGACTGCATTTCAGGTTTCCAAACTCAGGCAGAGAGAGATAAAGCAAGGCAATCGTTGGTGAGCTCACAAGTCTAGCACCTTCCTTCCCCCTCCCAAATGAGCTCAATTATTGATTTTTGATAGAAAGTTCCATTGTTTTACCATATTTTGCGTCCTTGAGTCACAGAACTGCTTCAAATGTATATGGCTCATTATTGTGTAGATTCTGCAGCAATCCTAACCCTAGGACCTCCCAGTAGGATACAAATGTTTTGAGAGATTAGCAGGGACCATGTGATCGTAGGTTTGTGACTGGATTGTTGTTCAGTCACTAACTCGTGTCCGACTCTGTGACCCCATGGACTGAAGCACACCAGTCTCCCCTGTCCTCCACTATCTCCCAGAGTTTGCTCAAATTCACATCCATTGACTCAGTGATGCTATCTAACCATCTCATCTTCTGTTACCCCCTTCTCCTCCTGCCTTCAATCGTTCACAGCATTTTTCAGTGAACTGACTCTTCACATCAGGCTGTCAAAGTATTGGAGCTTCAGCTTCAGCATCAGTCCTTCTAATGAATATTCAGAATTGATTTTCTTTAGGGTTGACTAGTTTGATCTCCTTGCTGTCCAAAGGCTACTCAAGAGTCTTCAGCACCTCAATCCAAAAGCATCAATTCTTTGGCACTCAGTCTTGCTTATGGTCCAGTTCTCACATTTGTACATGACTACTGGATAAACCATAGCTTTGGCTAGACAGACCTTTGTCAGCAAAGTGATGTCTTTGCTTTTGAATACACTGTCTAGGTTTCTCAAAGCTTTCCTTCCAAGGAACAAGTGTCTTGTTGTGGCTGCCTTAATTCTGTGGCTGCCTTCATGAAATCTTCACTGTGGTTGGGGTGATTAGTCTACTCAGAGCAAAGGTCAACAGGAGACAGGGGACTAGATTCCCACCTGTGGAACTTTGGAGTGGAGGGTCCTGATTGACAAGAAAGTGTTTGACCGACTGTTGACATCCTAGTGTCTCTGCTGTAGCCATGTGTTCCAGGAAACAAACTCACTCAGAACGATGTTGCAGATAGTGGAAAGTGAAGTCGCTCAGTCGTGTCCAACTCTTTGCGACCCCATGGACTGTAGCCTATCAGGTTCCTCCGTCCATGGGATTTTCCAGGCAAGAGTGCTGGGATGGATTGCCATTTCCTTCTCCAGGGGATCTTCCTGACCCAGGAATTGAACCCCGGGTCTCCCGCATTGCAGTCAGATGCTTTACCATCTGAGCCACCAGGGAAGCCCTATGCAGCTTAATACACCGGCGGGCCCAAGGCAGAGTCTCCTCTTAGCCAAGGACCGCAACAAGTTTTCGTGGAAACCTTATATACCCTAAGTGTACATGCCCAAATCCACCTCCCCAACCCCTGACAATCAAAGTTAACCCGTGATTCATATGCCTTAAGCATAGGTAGTTAACGGTGGACAGTTATCAAGAGGCCTGTGGTCATACCCCAATAAGCATAATAGAATGTATGGTTCTATTGTGTTACACAGACAATTAGGGTGTTCTTTTAGATAGGGAGAGCCCTGGGGCTCTTCCTTCCGGGGGCCTGCTTTTCCAGTTAGTATGTTGTTTCCGAAGAGTCTGGGCACAGAGCTCAAACTCCACAATCCGGCCCAAGATGGAGTCCTTTTTTCAAGACAGAGCCTGTTCTGTTTCCTCCTTCATCTCCTGAGCAGCTCTGGCCTCAGTGGGATTTGAATTTGGGTCAGCTTCCAGCCTCTGTGTGAATCAGGAAAAGGAAACTTTCCTGGGTGGATGAACATCGAAACATGCTTCTTTTTCTAAAAGGATGTCACCCTCCATCACGTTGCACAGTGTGGAGGGGGATGTGGGTTCCGTTTCATTCCTTAACAGAGGCATATCTGGGCAATGCAGAAACTTGATTACTGTTCATGTCAACCCAGCCTGGACAAGAACAGGAAAAAAAAAGTAGAATCCTTCTGTATTACAAAGACCATAGTAATAATAATAATGCTAATAGTTTTTAATGAGAATCAAAAGAGACTGACAATATAATGTGTGCATGCTCAGTCTTTCAGTGCTGTCCAACTCTTTGCAACCCCACAGACCGAAGCCCGCCAGACTTCACTGTCCATGGGATTCTCCAGGCAGGAATACTGGATGGGTTGCCATTTCCTCCTCCAGGGGATCTTCCTGACCCAGGAATTGAACCCCAATCTCTTACATCTCCTGCATTAGCAGGTGGGTTTTTTACCTAATATAATTCTATGATTTATAGTTCCTAGCTTAGTATGAGCTTGTTAGCTAAATAAATCCCAAACCTGGTCAGTTTGGCAGTTTCCTTCTTTGCCATACATACAGGACCCCTAGAGACAGTTTTCCACTTTTATGTCTGTAAGTACTCAGAGTTCACTCTTGAGAGTACAGAGATTTTCCTTGCAACTTGAAATTTCATCTGTGGCACTTAACTTTTCTTTATTACGTATTGGTCCATTATCTAATTGCTTTTTGTACTAGTCTTACGATTATATAAATCTGTGGTCATTTAGATTCAGAAGCCCATGTACAATATCCATCTAGTTCAAGCTTCTCTCTCAGGAGATAAGAAAAGAATATGTTATGGTGTGATGTTGCTAGAAAAGCATCTACCTTTTGAATGCTTAATACCTAGGTATCTAGGCATGTTTATCATCACAAGCCATTAGTGATGACCTTCCTTTCATTGTGTCATCCGCCTCCTAAATGGTCCTGGCTCCACCTCAAGCCAGTAATCTGCAGGTGCTTTGCACTCTCTACCTGTGCACCCAGGGAGCTTTATCAGATCTTTTCCCTACACTACATCATCATTAGTTCTCACTTAAGCCATTGAAATAGTCTCCTAAAAGATCCTTTGCCACCAAATCATATTTCTCTAATCTATTTTCCCAACTGCCAGAAGGAAGTTTCTTAAATTAAAATCTTATAAAATTATTCAATGTCTTGCCATTGCCTTAGGGAGACCAAAACACTCTTTACCTAATAAAGTACTTGTAGGTCTCTCCAGGGTCTGGCCCCGGTTTAGCTTCTTGACCTCATCACTACCTGCTTTCCCCTGGAGAGTCTACACTAACCCCGATGAATATATAGTTTTCTATATTGTTTCAGACCTCTGTGTCTTGGCTGATTCAAAAATATTATCACTCCTTCCCCTGCCCAAATGATGACCTACTAATGCTTTGAGGAAAGAAGTAAATGCTTCTCTCCTGGTGATGACTGATTTAGTTCTGCCACCGAACTTACTTTCTCCCTCTTGCTGTCTGTTGAAGATTACATTCAACTCCGGGGTTGCAATTATGCATTTACATGTTTTTCTGTCCTGTTATCCATCCTAAGAGTTTGTGGAGACCAGAAGGGTGCAGACTATTTTCAGCTTATCCCTCCAAATCCAGTCTCCATGCTTTTCCACCTTGACCTCTGTCCAGGACTGTGTATGAACTACATCTGCAAGATCTCTTGTCCTAAGCATCCTGGTAGTTTCAGCCAATGGGAAGAAGTGGTGAAAGATCTGAGGGAGAAAGCAGTGAGATGGGGGGTTAGCTCCGCAACAAGGCTATACACTGGCTGTTTCTGCATTCCCCTCCCAGAATACAGAGGGCTTCCCTGGTGGCTCAGATAGTAAAGAATCTGCCTGCAATGCAGGAGACCTGGGTTTGATTCTTGGGTCAGGAAGATCTCCTGGAGAACAAACCTAAACAGTGTATTAAAAAGCAAAGACATCATTTTGTCGACAAAGTTGTGTATAGTCAAGTCTGTGGTCTTTCCAGGAGTCATGTACGGATGTGAGAGTTGGACCATAAAGAAGGCAGAGCACTGAAGAATTGATGCTTTTGAACTATGGTGCTGGAGAAGACTCTTGAGAGTCCCATGGACTGCAAGAAGAACAAACCAGTCAACCCTAAAGAAAATCAACCCTGAATATTCATTGGAAGGCTTGATGTTGAAGCTGAAGCTCCAATACTTTGGCCACTTCATGTGAAGAGCTGACTTACTGGAAAAGCTTCTAATGCTGGGAAGGGTGGAGAAGGGCAGGAGAAGAGGGTAATGAAATGGCTGGATGCATCACAGATTCAATGGACGTGAGCTTGGCAGAACTCTGAGAGATAAGGGACAGGGAGGCCAGGCTTGCTGCAGCCCCTGGGGTCTCAAAGAGTCAGACAGGACTTGGTGACTAAATATCAACAGCAACAAATGGCTGATTCATGCTAATGTATGGCAGAAACCAACACAGTATTGTAGCACAATTATCCTTCAATGAAAAATGTATAATTGAAATGTTTAAAAAAAAAATGGAGCCATAAGTAGTAGCTGACACCAAGAAGCTCAGAAGCCAACCCAACAGTGCAATGAACAGCAGTCATCGCTGATTAAGTGGCCAATGGGCACCAGACATCCCTTTACTTTGTCTGTGGGAGGTGGGTGTTAGCATCCCTGTTTGAAAGACTGAAAGTCGGAGAAGTTGTTGCATTACCTGCCCAAATCATGCAGCTTGAGAGCTGGGATTCGAAGGCTTGCTTCTTTGATTGCATGGGATCCAAAAATATGCTAGGGAACCAGAGTAGAAGCAAGTGGACCCCAAGCCCTCCCTGGGAGCAGGGCAGCAGGGCAGTTGTACAGGGCTGGAGTGGGTGGCTGCCGGGTTTAAAGGTCCATGCTGCAGGCAGGTACAGGACAAGGCTGCCTTTCTGTGAGGGCTCCTTTAGCCCACCGTGAAAGGCAAATCCCTAAGGCTTGATTTTGTCTGTCAGCATTTCTCATTCTGCCCACGCAACATTTCTTTCGAGTCTGGAGGGAAACCAGTGCTGCTTTACACAATCAAGTTTCTCCCGTTACCCAGAATAGCCAGCCTGGCTGGGCGCGCTTCCTCTGCCTATTTCAGAGCTTTTGTGCTCCCCCTCGCTGGGCCTCTTTCCCTTCCCCTCTGTAAGGTTGAATTCCCTGATGCTAATCATAATCATAAGCACATGTTGTTGCTCTCAGCTACCACTGGACTTGCAAGCTTTAGTTTAAAAGGCAAAAAAAAAAAAAAGTCATTTTAGAAATACATTTTCTGTCAAGGGGCAGTTTCTGCGGACAGAAAAGTGATTGTCAAATGCATTCTTGGAGCAGATTTGCATACTAAGCAGGAGTTGGAACCAGGTAGCCATGTCAGGCAATTACTGCATCAGCAGAACAGTGTTTTATAGCTTCGTGCGCTGGTCACAGGATTTGAATCTCAGGGACTTGTTGGCTTACAAAATGCTAATGGGGAATTGAAAACTCCAACAAGCATCTCAACAATCTTTGCAAATCGGGCCAGGAATTATTTAAAAGTCAGGCATTTCTGTAAACAGTGTTGATTTGTTTCACTCATGGCAGCCCCCCTTTTACAAATTCCTCTCTCCTGCAATTGAGAACCATGCATTCAGAGGCAAGCTGTCCAGGTCTCAGTGTGGTTGACCCCAGGCATCTGTGTAGGGATGGAGCAGAATGAAGTGGGTGGGAGATGAGATGGTATGTGTCTCTGTTTAGTGTGTGTGTGTTGAATGTGGTCAGCCTACCATCCCTTCTAAGGTCCCCCGACCATCGCAGAGGAAAAGTAAAGACTGCTGTTTCTATTTGGCCACTAAGTCATGTCCGACTGTTTGCAGCCTCAGGGGCTGCAGCGCACCAGGCTCCCCTGTCCTCCACTGTCTCCTGGAGTTTGCTCAGATTCCTGTGCATTGTCTTGGTGATGCCGTCTAACCATCTTATCTTCTGTCACCACCTTCTCCTTTTGCCTTCAACTCTCCCAGCATAACGGTCTTTCCCAATGAGTTGGCCCTTCTCATCAGGTAGCCAAAGTATTGGTGCTTCAGCTTCAGCATCAGCACTTCCAAAGAATATTCTGGGCTGATTTCCTTTAGGGTCGACTAGGTTGATCTCCTTGCAGTCCAAGGGACTCTTAAGAGTATTCTCTAGCACCAAAATTTGAAAACATCAATTCTTCAGCACTCAACTCTTTATGGTCCATCTCTCAGTTCAGTTTAGTTCAGTCACTCACTCGTGTCCGACTCTTTGCGACCCCATGAATCACAGCAGGCCAGGCCTCCCTGTCCATCACCAACTCCTGGAGTTCACTCAAATTCATGTCCATCTAGTCGGTAATGCCATCCAGCCATCTCATCCTCTGTCGTCCCCTTCTCCTCCTGCCCCCAATCCCTCCCAGCATCAGGGTCTTTTCCAATGAGTCAACTCTTTGCATGAGGTGGCCAAAATATTGGAGTTTCAGCTTCAACATCAGTCTTTCCAATGAACACCCAGGACTGATTTCCTTTAGGATGGACTGGTTGGATCCCCTTGCAGTCCAAGGGACTCTTAAGAGTCTTCTCCAACACCACAGTTCAAAAGCATCAGTTCTTCGGCACTCAGCTTTCTTCACAGTCCAATTCTCACATCCATATAGGACCACCAGAAAAAACATAGCCTTGACTAGATGGACCTTTGTTGGCAAAGTAATATCTCTGCTTTTGAATATGCTATCTAGGTTGGTCATAACTTTCCTTTCAAGGAGTAAGAGTCTTTTAATTTCATGGCTGCAGTCACCATCTGCAGTGATTTTGGAGCCCAATAAACACTGTTTCCAGTGTTACCCCATCTATTTGCCATGAAGTGATGGGACCAGATGCCATGATCTTTGTTTTCTGAATGTTGAGCTTTAAGCCAATTTTTTCACTCTCCTCTTTCACTTTCATCAACAGGCTTTTTAGTTCCTCTTTACTTTCTGCCATAAGGGTGGTGTCATCTGCATATCTGAAGTTATTGATATTTCTGCCTGCAATCTTGATTCCAGCTTGTGCTTCTTCCAGCCCAGCGTTTCTCATGATGTACTCTGCATAGAAGTTAAATAAGCAGGGTGACAATATACAGTTCTCACATAATCCCAAATCCACTTTCCTTGACTTGCCATTAAGAAGAACTCAAGAGACTGGGAAAGTTGAAGAGAAGAAACCATGACTTCCTCAGGGCAGCTGCAGTAGATGTCCTCTGGAAGATGAAATTTGCAAGAGTCTTCCTACAAATTCTTGAGAACCACCTGCTTCTGTGCTTCACAACAAAGATGTCAGCAGTGGCTTCCTGTGACTTTCGGTGGTGGCTGCTCTGTCCCTCACTTCCCAAGTCTTCCACTGGTTGTAAAACCTCCTAATTCCAATACCTGGGATCCATAGAGTAGCTCCTGGTTTACTGAATGAAGCTTGGTTTTTACAGTATATTTTTCAGAAAGGTATAACACTTCATGAACCATCAACCTTCCAGTGTCTTCTTTCAGTCACTTGAACAGAATCATAGCTTGTCAACCCTCAAAGAGAACTTTGAGATCATGTGGGCTGAGTTTCTCCAAATTTGATTTCATTAACAAAATTTTTAAAGTTTGTGGGGCTGATATGGAAGTTGAATTTTCATTTTGCTAAAAATACGTTGATGTTTTTCAAGTTATCAACCACGGTCATCCTTAAAAGAAGGATGTGTTTATCACCCTTTCCAACAAAGCACAGCATAACATCAGTGATAGGGACAAAATTTCTACATAAACAACTGTAGCTTTAGGAAAAGTGTGTTACAACTTTCCTTCACTCTGTGGCAGGCAATTCTAAGCTGATATCTTCATTTCAGAGGGAAGAGAACAGAAGCCCAGATAGGTTAAGTGCTTCTTTATCAGAGAGCATATTCACAGCAGAGTTACAACCAGGATCCAGAGCTCCTCATTTAGGATCTAGGGTTTCACACCCTAAGTGCTATTGACATTTTGTGCTGAATAATTGCTTGCTCTTGTGGAAGACTCTTGAGAATCCCTTGGACAGCAAGGAAATCCAACCAGCCCATCCTAAAGGAAATCAGTCTTGAATATTCATTGGAAGGACTGATGCTCCACCTGAAACTTCAATACTTTGGCCACCTTATGTGAAGAACTGACTCATTTGAAAAGAGCCTGATGCTGGGAAAGATTGAAGACAGGAGGAGAAGGAGACAACAGAGGATGAGATGGTTGGATGGCATCACCGACTCAATGGACACGAGTTTGAGTGAACTCTGGGAGCTGGTGAAGGACAGGGAAGCCTGGCGTGCTGCAGTCTATGGGGTCGCAAAGTGTGGGACATAACAGAGTGACTGAACTGAGCTGAAGTGAATTGCTTGCTGTGTGTAGAGAAGGGGTGAGGCTGCCCTATGCACTGTAAGCTGCTTAGCAGGATCTTTGTCATCAACCCTCTAGATACCATAGTCTCCCCCAATGGTGACAACTAACATCTCCAGGCATTGCCAAATGCCCCCTGATTGAGAACTACTGCTCTAATGTAAGATACTTATACCACCCTGTCTTGTTCTTTCTCTTTGCCAGTCCCTTCCTATCTGCAGAGCATGAAGGGTCTCACTTCTGTAGCTTTCGAGAAAATGGTAACACGTAAACACTGAACAGATGAAGGAACTGTAGCTCAGAGCAGCGACAAGACTTGCTGAGGCTCATACTGGCAGTTAAGTGGGATCTTCCAGTCCTTCCTTCTCCCACTGAGTCCCTGGCCTGGTAGCCAGTCTACACAGTGTGTGTGGAGACTGGTTGATGGCAGGCACCCAGCAAGGCTCATTTGGTTGGTTTGGTGTCTGCACACGTATAAAACCATATTATAAATATTGTTATCCCCTTATTCAAATGAGAGCAAGTCTTCATTCAGTGTTGAGAGGGGACTGGGAGAGATACAAAATGTTTCTCCAAGATAAAGTTGTTGATTTCAGTACTGAAAAGCAGATGGTGCAAAATAGCTCCAAAGCTGTTGAAAATATGTGTCCGGTCAAAGGGCTCGCTAAAGGCTCAGCGTACAGCTGCAAGAGAAGGCGGAGGGAAGCAAGAGGAGGCTCCACAACCTCCCCCTCCCCCTCAGAAGATGAATCCCATTTTTCTAGGGATGTGGAGGGAGGCTGAGGGGGTCAGAAGAGCCCTCTCCTTTAGGTCTGCTCAGGGCCTCTAGACAGCAGCTGACAACAGGCACATTGGAAAGGAATTTAGGAGGGGCAGGATCCTTGTGAAAAAGAAAAAAAAAAAGCTGAGTGCTCCTGAGGACTCTGGGAACGCCTCTTATGAAGGATGCTGCTGACAGCGGCGTGTGGCCTTGAGTGGCCACGGCAGTTTCAACATCACCAACCATATGCGTGTACAGATCACCACCCCGTCAGCATGTGGTTCCTATTCTCCCCTCTCACAGGGGCCCATCCAGCCAAGGCTGTAGGTTTGGGGTTGAATAAAGACATTTGAAAGTAGTAGATTCCTGCAGAAGATCTCAAGAAAAGGTGGCCTTTCTTTCACAGACTGATGAGATGTCAGAGTTGGGAAGGACTTCAGAGATCATGGAGTTCCGGGTCTGCTCACAGATTGAACCTGGAGCCATGGTGCTGGATGACTTCCAAGAGCATGGCCTTGAAGGTGCTCTTGGGCATAGAGGGAAGTGGTGCTGTGATGGATTAGGAATGTCTGCCCAAGGATCAGGAGTAGGAAATGGTGCTGTGATGGATTAGCAACATCTGGCCAGGAGAAGGAAATGATGGTGTGGATCAGGTAGACCATTTGTCCTCCCTAATGGTTCAACCAACACATTTTACAAGTGAGTGAACTGAGACCCAAGAAGAGAAGTGACATTTCCAAGAAGCTGATCAAGGAACAGTGACAGAACAGGTCTTAACATTTTGATTAGTCAGCTTTCTCATCTTGAGCTCATTCATTTATTTATTCATTTAACAGACATTTGTTGGGCGTCTACTTTGTGACAGATGTTCTTATATCTTAGCGCTTAGCCTTTTTTGTGGAGCTATGGGCTTAGCTACTTATCTTTTGCAAGGCATCAATGTCTTTGGTTAAGTCCCAAGACAAATTTGTTTTAATATCCTAGAAAGTGGCATTCTGTGCTTTCCCTGTAGCAAGAATTATCTTAGACACTTTGTGAGTCTGAAATAACATATGGGCTCTGAAGAAAACATCGTGGACATCATGGACTCTGAAGAAAAACTTTCTGGGTCCTAATCTCTCCTTTGATTTACTTGCTGCTGTTGCTAAATTGCTTCAGTCGTGTCCGACTCTGTGTGACCCCATAGACGGCAGCCCACCAGGCTCCCCCATCCCTGGGATCCTCCAGGCAAGAACACTGGAGTGGATTGCCATTTTCTTCTCCAATGCATGAAAGTGAAAAGTGAAAGTGAAGTCGCTCAGTCGTGTCCAACTCTTACCAACCCCATGGACTTCAGCCTACCAGGCTCCTCCATCCATGGGATTTTCCAGGCAAGAGTACTGGAGTGGGGTGCCATTGTCTTTTCCTTGACTTACTTCAGTTCAATTCAGTTCAGTTCAGTCACTCAGTCGTGTCCAACTCTTTGTGACCCCATGAATCGCAGCAGGCCAAGCCTCCCTGTTCATCACCAACTCCTGGAGTTCACTCAGACCCACATCCATCGAGTCAGTGTTGCCATCCAGCCATCTCATCCTCTGTCTGATACAAGCAAATTATTACCCATTTTCTCATCTGTAAAATGAGGATAACAGTACTGGTATTTAGCTCCTAATGTTGTAAGAATTTGATGAGTTAATCCATACAAAGCTCTTAACACAGTGTCTGGCATATAATAAATAAGTGCTTCATAAACATAAATTGGTATCAATTTTAAATGTAATCTTCACCACAACCTATCAATGAAATATTATTAACATCCCACATTATGAAACACATTGTCTGGGTTTGGATCAAGTGTCTGCCACTGGTTGGCTATGTGATCTTGGGCCTAAAATGGATTAGTAACAATAAAGTCAAATACTGTACCAAAGTGCTTGTTTTTGATCTTTAGTTGCTAAGTCGTGTCCAACTCTTTGCAACCACATGGACTGTAGCCCATCAAGCTGCTCTGTCCATGAGATTTTCCAGGCAAGAATCCTGGAATGGGTTGTCACTTTCTTCTTCAGCAATCAAACCCACATCTGCTGCTTTGGTAGGTGAGTTCTTTACCACTGAGCCACCAGGGAAGCCCACCAAAGTGCTTGGAACAGAGTAATAATCAGTGAGTGTTACCTGTCACCATCACCAACACCATCATCAACACCGTCATCACCATTACCATCACTATCATGTACAAGGGCTGAGAATGATACAGAAGACTTAAAAACCTGAACGTTTAAATATATTTGTTTGGGTCTATAGCGCTAATGGACATTCCTCTTTTGTATCCATACATGCAGTCATTTATTCAGCCTCAGCTGATATGTCTCAAGCCACTTTATTTTCAGCATTATCATAATCAGACTCCTGATTTTACCCCTCCCTGTCCTTTCTGTTTCTCCCTTGTCTCAGGGGATGGTACTGCCTCAAGAATGCCATGCCCCTGTGCTTACAAGGCACTCTGACACCTCACTCTGGGGATCTGAGTGCTCACCCTTATTTGTTCCCTCTTTCTTGAAACCCCACCCCCAATGCAGGCTTCACTGCATTGCTTCCTCTCTAGGCCAAGTCAGCACCCCCTCTCACTGGACACTTGCAGTAGACTTCCAAGAGCCTTCACTCTCTGCTTTGATCCTCTCCAGCACTCTCTCCATATTCAGCCAAAGACATTTGAGTAAGATGCAGGGTTGATCGTCTAACACCCCTCTTTTCTGCTCACCCCTTCCTAAGCGTATACTTAATGCCTAAAAACAGGGCTGTTGTGGGAAAGGTCACAGTCCTCAGCATGGCACTCAGCAATGTCACCAGGGTCCAGGCTCCTAACCTTTCCAGCTGGCCAACCCCAGTGTGTCAGCAACACCTCCTCTTATGAAGACGTGCAAAATGGCTGTAGCGAATTCACACACCCAAATCTTCAACAACAGGAAGGAGGAGAATGTTCTCTTGGTGTTGCCCTGGGGACCTGGATCACATAGTAACTTTAAAACTAGTTTTTGGGAGAGAGAGTACACTGGTTGTTTAAGATCAGTCATAAGTCATCCCTAGGAACGGATTGCCAACTCATATCTGAAGTGATGAGAGTTCTCAGAGCAAGGAAGAATGAGACAGTGGGTGCAAGTAGACAGATAATTCACTGTGTTGACTGAGGTTTGGAGACAGCATGGCAGAGGTGAGGGAGCAGGACCCATGGAGCCAGAACTAGATGGACGGCCTTTGCTAGTGAGGTGGCTCAGTCTCTAACTGCTTCTAACGGGACATTTGTCCAGATGGGGCAAATCTCTTCTTGAGAGCAACATGGGGTAAATCATAGCACAAAAACCCAGTGTTCTTGTAACCATCAATTATTAAACCTGAAGAACTGTAAGGACTCTTACATTTTAAAACAAAGCTATTTTTTCCTGAAATCTTTTATATACATAAAGACCTGTGTTTGCATCTAAATTTTCTAGAAATATATACAATAGTTAGCAGTGGTTGCCTCTGAGAAGAACTGGGAGACTGGGGGTAAGATAGAGGTCATTATCCATGCATGCCCCTCTGTATGTTTCAGTTCTGAGCGTATGATTGCCATATTTTTCTTTTCAATTACAAAGAGGTTTTTTTTTATTCAAGTAATTATCGCCTATTATAAAATTTTCTCTAGCAAGATATCCTCAATGCAGAAAATTTACATGATATTTTTAAGTAGCCATTGCCAAATAATTGGCATTCATTTATTATTTTATTTAATCCTCGCAACAGCCCTGCTATGACCCTGCATGATTTCCGTTTTAGAGATCATAAACTGAAGCCCAATGAGGTTAACAGTCTCTCCCCATATCACACATGTAACTAGTAGACCTGGATTTAAAATCCATATTCAACAATATTAGTTGCCTCTTAGTAGGTGGCAGTAGAAAGAAAAGCAGAGGAGAGATACACTCAGTGCTTATTCTTTGCTGAAGTCACGTTTATGAAGTTGCCATTAACCCCCATTTGTGAGCACTGAACCGTTGCTCCTGGAGGAAGCATAAAGCTCGTTTCCTGGGAGGCTCAGTCTGCATTGTTTAGTCAATTAATCATTATATGGCTTTGTTTTATCTGTACTTTTGTTTAAAGACATCTTGTTTAATGTATTTGTTGATTCTTTACCACTAGATTCAGACCACAGCAAATGAACGAAGCTCATTCTAACATATATTTCCTCCATTAGGCATACTGCACCTTCCTGAACGTAAGAATACTACATCTCACTTCAACACTATGCTCCAGGGGCCATTTAAACAACAAATCACCAAGAATAAGCACAAAAATGCGGAGAACATTGCAGTAAATGGGCCTTCAAAAGGACATTTGTTGATGATATGGAAACTAAGACAGGCAGACAGCCTTGCCTCCTTGGACCTCAGCTGGAAATGCGCACACCAGGTGACTCAGAATTTTCCACATCTCAAAAATCCGTGAGTGACTGGGAAAGTGCCACCACTGCTGATTTTGAAGTTAAAGATACGTTTTAGAAAGTAAGCGAATTCTCAGACACATTTAGGTCAATTATCTTTCAGAGTTTCTAAACTGAAAAAGATAACTGACATTCCTTTCTAGCCACTTACATCAAATACAGCCCCTCCATTTGGTAGAAGCCACTGGAATAATGGCTTCTATCCAATTCTTAACACAATTCAAATTTGATACAGCAGTTATCACCTCCTGATCCATTATCTGTACAATGATATATCTCTTGCACTAGAATCTAATCTCTATGAGGACAGGCACTTTATTTTGGTCAGTCTCATATTCCTATGGCTTCTAAGAGTGCTTGTCCCAGAATAGGCCCTCAGTAATTTCCTTGTCTATGATAAATCCTTTGATTGTGTGGCTTACAACTGTGAAAAATTCTGAAAGAGATGGGAATACCAGACCACCTTACCTGCCTCTTGAGAAACCTGTTTGAAGGGCAAGAAGCAACAGTTAGAACTGGACATGGAAAAATGGACTGGTTGCAAATTGGGAAAGGAGTATGTCAAGGCTGTATTCTTCCTCCTGCTTATTTAACTTATATGCAGAGTACATCATGAGAAATGCTGGGCTGGATGAAACACAAGTTGGAATCAAGACTGCCGGGAGAAATATCAATAACCTCAAATACACAGATGACTCCACCCTTATGGCAAGAAGAACTATAGAACCTCGTGATGAAGGTGAAAGAGGAGAGTGAAAAACCCGGTTTAAAACTCAACATTCAAATAACTAAGATCATGGCATCCAGTCCCATCACTTTATGGTAAATAGGTGGGGAAACAATGGAAACATTGACAGACTTTATTTTCTTGGGCTCCAAATATCATTTCAGATGGTGACTGCAGTCATGAAATTAAAAAACACTTGCTTCTAGGAAGAAAAGCTATGACACCTCTAGACAGCATATTCAAAAGCAGAGACGTGACTTTGCTGACAAAGGCCCATCTAGTCAAAGCTATATTTTTTCCAGCAGTCATGTATGGATGTGAGAGTTGGACCATAAAGAAGGCTGAATGCCAAAGAATTGATACTTTTTAACTGTGGTGTTAGAGAAGACTTGTGATGTTAGAGAAGACTCTAGACTCACTTGGACTGCAAGGAGAGCAAAACAGTCCATCCTGAAGGAAATCAGTCCTGAATAATCATTAGAAGGACTGATGCTGAAGCTGAAGTTCCAACACTTTGGCCACCTGATGTGAAGAGCCAACTCACTGGAAAAGACCTTGATGCCGGAAAAGATTGAGGGCAGGAGGAGAAGGGGATGACAGAGGATGAGATGGTTGGATGGCATTACTGACTCAATGGAACTGAGTTTGAGTAAACTCAGGAAGTTAGTGATGGACAGGGAAGCCTGGTGTGCTGCAGTCCATGGGGTCACAAAGAGTCAGCCATGACTAAGAGAGTGAACAATATTTATTTTTGCTGAATGAGTGATAAATGAATGATTCTTATGTACTTGGCAGTGAATGCAATGGAGCCCCATTGCCTTATTGAAACTGCTCAAACATGTATGATGTCTCGAAGGCAATTCAATGGTGCTGCCAGAATTCTTGGCTTATCACTATGTATATAAAACATTCCCACCCACCGCCGTGAAGAATATCCAGCACAGGCTGTGTTTCTGAGACTCTGGTGAAAATACATAAAGGTTAAGTTCAGTGCTAAAACCACTGACATTTGAACAGCCTCAATGAGAAAGCAAAGTGGTTGTGAGAAACATTCATGAAAGGTTTTATGATGGAAGTGTGAGCGCCCACGGTAATGACTCTGAGAGAACCGTATAGACTTGCCGGGTATTCGGATGAGGGGCGGTGGTGGGAACGCTGTTCATTACAGTAACAACACACAGATGCTGGGGTCCTTTAAACTGAAGGTCAGTGGAGTGTAGCGAAGAGAGGGTCAAGTTTAATTACCAATGCACCGTAAACAATGTTCTTTGCTGGGTAAGCTCTCTTCGCACGGAGGCACAGTTAGAGCTTCTCGTCTTTATTTGGCTGCAAGAACACGCTCACAGCATACCATTCTACAAGGAGGCTTCTCAAACTCCCGGGTTGGACCCTTTCGTCCCCACGCCCTGCTGATGTTGAAGCATGCCTCACACAGATCACCTGTAGCTCACTCCATCTGCTTGTGCAGAGACTCCATCCTCCACTGCGTTTTAAGTTTCCACCTACTTCCCAAGAACACCTTCTTCCTCGATATCCCCAAGTTCAGTCTTGCCCCTTTCTCATCCATCTTCAAAAGTCAGAGTGGTCTTTCCCTGGAAAGCGGATCTGACCATGTCATTTCTGTGTTTGTAACCCATCTAGCACTCCCTGCTGATCCTTTGGGCAAAATCCCAGCTCCACCCAACTTGGCTCCCCCTCCTAGGTCCACAGAGCAAGCAACACTGGACATGAGATGGCAGTGTTGGACTTGGTTGGTGGGTAGATGGGGTTCATTACCGTATTCGTTCTCCTTTTATATATGTTCAAAATCTTCAAAAAGAAAAAGAAACCTTCCTTGAGGTAGCTGGGTTCTTAGCTGAAACTTGAGTTTGAAGTCTCCTGGGTCAAACAGGTTGGAGGACACCCTGTGGCCTGAGGGAACAGCATTTACAAAGCCCTAAAGGTCACACTGAAACTTTGTATGTGTTCACAGGCTTGATGGAGCCCTGATCTGAAAGGCATTTACGGCTCCCTTGTCAGACCCAGCTGTGATGGTCTGCACCATTCATGCCTTCTCAGATTCATCAACTTGATTATCTTAATTTATCTGATTCAGAGGGTGCTGTGCTGTGAGTAGTTGCTCAGTTGTGTCCAACCATTTGAGACCCCATGGGTTGCAGCCTGCCAGGCTCCTCTGTCCATGAGGATTCTCCAGGCAAGAATACTAGAGTGGGTTGCTGTGCCCTCCTCCAGGGGATCTTCCCAATCCAGGGATTAAACCCACATTTCAGGCAGATTGTTTTACCAACTAAGCTACCAGGGAAGCCCAAGGACAACGGGTGAGTAGACTATCCCTTCTCCAGAGGATATTCCCAACCCAGGTATTAAACCGGAGTTTCCTGAATTGCAGGCGGATTTTTTACCAGTTGAGCCATCAGGGAAGCCCAATTCAGAGTGTATCAACATTATATTTTGATACATGTTACAAAGACAGAAGGTTCTCTTGAGAGACACCAGCCTATTGGGGGCCACAGAGGGCCGAGGTGGCTGGATTGTGACACGGGAATTCTGGGAGCTGCAAGTGGAGAAGGAATGGGCTGGGAGGTCTATCGTTGAGCATTTGATGACTATTTGGTGACTGAGTGAACAAGTGTAAAGATGGGAAAAGAAATGCACATGACATGGAAAGACTTGAAATCAGAGTTCAGGGGGTAGAAGATGCTCAAGCTGCTCAGTTCAGTTCAGTCACTCAGTCGTGTCTGACTCTTTGTGACCCCATGAACCGCAGCATGCCAGGTCTCCCTAACTGTCATCAACTCCTGGAGTCCACCAAAACACATGTCCATTGAGTCAATGGTACCATCCAACCATCTCATCCTGTCATCCCCTTCTCCTACCCTCAATCTTTCCCAGCATCAGAGTCGTTTCCAATGAGTCAGCTCTTTGCATGAGGTGGTCAAAGTACTGGAGTTTCAGCTTCAACATCAGTCCTATCAATGAACACCCAGTGCTGATCTCCTTCAGAATAGACTGGTTGGATCTCCTTGCAGTCCAAGGGACTCTCAAGACTCTTTTCCAACACCACAGTCCAAAAGCATCAATTCTTTGGCATTCAGCTTTCTTCACAGTCTAACTCTCACATCCATACATGACCACTGGAAAAACCATAGCCTTGACTAGATGGATTGTTGACAAAGTAATGTCTCTGCTTTTAATATGCTGTCTAGGTTGGTCATAACCTTCCTTCCAAGGAGTAAGCATCTTTTAATTTCATGGCTGCAGTCACCATCTGCAGTGATTTTGGAGCCCAAAAATAAAGTCTGACACTGTTTCCACTGTTTCCCTATCTTAGAGATGACCATTACGGTGTATCTGGCAGGAATGATGAGGACAGTATGCTCAGAGAGGCTCACATTTGTGGGATATCCTGTGATGTGCTGGGTGCAACCCTGGGTTCTTAACTTGAGTCTGTTCTTTCAGTTTTAAGCTTAAGAAGTGTTCAGCGGGCACCAGCATGTTTTGTGGAGCACCTGGAAACTCAGGTGGTCTTAAAGAATTGATTTCCATGAATGAATGAATAGGGAGAGCATATAGAAACATCTGGGCTTCGCTCTCTGATTTAACCCTGACTTGACTTATCTCAAACTGGGTTCCCTCCACCTACATGAATGGTCAGGTGGCAAGGATTCTTCCTGTTGCTCTAATAGCTCCGCTGATGATTTTTCAGTCGAAACATCCAGGGAAGAATTGGATTCCATGGCAAAATGTGAATCAATGGAAGATAGAATTTTCCAGAAGTTTAAAACTCAAATAATGCTGGAACCAGTACAGGTAAGACAGAATTCACATACTTCCTTACTGTGTCCTTTTCCGATCAAGTTTTGCAAATATGATCCCTGCAAAGAAACTCTTTATAATGAGCTGTTCTCTTCCTTAGGAGCTTCTAAAAGCAGGCTTCTGTTTTCTTGTCATAGTTTTTCACACAGATGGCTCATGTAGGAATGAGCTTCTGCAATGCAGATCTATTTAGCAGCTATTTAAGCAAAAGGTTGTACCATTTATCATATAGGATTTGTTTTCTAAAGGAAGCATCAGAGATGAGAGATGAAAAAATGTTACCTGTGATACGTTGAGTTTAGAAAATAATAGCAAGAAAGAAAGGAAGCAAGAAAGTGGAGGAGGGAGGAAGAAGAAAGGAAGGAAAGAAAGAAGAAAGAAAGAGGGAGAGGAGGAGGAAAGAAAAAAGGTAATTTGCCTGTTTTCCAACAGGAACCTTTAGTGTATGAGACCACATGACAGGTTAACACAAGACACTGGTTTTCTGAAAACAGGATGGGCTTTGGCATCGCAAAGACTCAGGTCTGAATCCTGGTTCCATGAGTTTGTAATGAGCTTCTGAGTTAATCTCACCTACAGTGTGTGAAAAAATTAGAGGGTGGCTGTGAAGTTGAAATGAGATTGTAGGCACACAGTAAGTATTCACCTGATGTGAAGAACTGACTTACTGGAGAAGCCCCTGATGCTGGGAAAGATGGAAGATGGGAGGGAAAGGGGATAACAGAGGATCACGTGGTTGGATGGCATCACCGACTCGATGAACATGAGTTTCAGTAAACTCCGGGAGTTGGTGATGGACAGGGAAGTCTGGCATGCTGCGGTCCACGGGGTCGCAGAGTTGGACACAACCAAGCGATTGAACAGAACTGAATGAAATAAGTGTTCAGCAAATGTTTTCTTTCTCCATGTTCTGTTCTTCCATTCACATGATTCCTTCTAATGTTCCTCAGAGGAATATATAAATCACTAAGGAAAATTCAACTGAATTCCCACCAAATAGTCACTGAATCAAATAAACATCCCAGGGCTTATAGGAAGAAGAGATCTGGGTCTTAAATGTTAGAAGGTGGTTTTTAGCAATGTATGTGTTTTTAATACAGGAAACCCATCAGCTGTTACTAAAAGCTTATCATAATTACCTATGTTTGTAATACTTACCTAAACCCTGTGTTTCACTTGGCATGTCCTAAAACTTATAAAATAACCTTCCTAATATCTGTGTGAAGGTCAACACTGACCGTGATTGTGCTTTAGATACAGAACGTGATAATGTGGGGGCTCTGCATCTGAGCACTGACCCCTGCCTCCCAGAGCTCTGCTGCCCTCTGGCCACTGGTTGACCTTGGCCATCGGAGGGGCTGGGTAGGGTGGAAGCTACAGGAAACAGAGTTCAAGACGTGGCCTCCCATCTCCTCCCTGTTGCAGAGCCCAAGTTCCAGCTACGGCTTGGTCCCTTTAAAGCATCTCCTGGCGGGTGACCATCTTCACCGTCCTGGTGAGTGACCATCCTCGCAGCCCCAGTCTCACTGTTTTCTTGCTGGGAGTGGTCCTGGCCTTGTCTGCTTCCTAGTGCTTGCAATCCACTGGCCTCACCGGTGCCTTCACATTGCTCTGTGAGCAGACCTTTCTGTCGCACTTGTCAGGATCGTGAGGGATGCACCACCTCCCCTGATGCTAAGGCCCCACACATTGTGTCTCTAACTCTCTCACGATGCTCCCTCCTTGCGCACCAGAATGTACTTGGCTGCAGGCTTTGGAAGCTACTGTGGCTACAGGAGATCCCACACTGTCCCTTGATTTCTCGGCACCTTTCTCGCGGTGTGTGACCACTTCCCAGGTCCCTGGTGATTTGTCTGGTCCCTCTTGTCTCACCTCAGGCTGTCGCTTCCCTCAGAGCCCCCTCCCTGACACCCCAGGGGCCCAGGAGTCCCCACTGTTGCTCCTGCAGCAGCTGGCCCTCCTGACTCCCTCAGGAAATGTGGTGACCTCTGGACAGGAAGAAGAACTCTTCTGTCTGCATCCTTGTTGCCGACTATAGGGACAGGTCTATACCAGAGGCTTAATAAATGTATTCCAAATCACAGATAATGGTGCTGACAAGCTTTGCACACAATGGGTCCCTTCTAGGCACATCCAGAAAAACAGCAAGAGAAGCCAATAGAAGTCTTTGAAGAATAAACAAACAATATTTTCTGCCTGAAATCTTCGAGCAGAGTCACATTTTCCAGGCACAAAGAGTTGGAGGGTAGTCTGCGCCCCAGTCTGAAAAGATGCAGCTGTCGGCTTCTCCTAGCTGCCAATTGCAAACCTCAGCTTTGGTCTTTAAAGAAGCTGTAGTCAGAAAAGAAAAATAAAATTGGTCCATTTCCTCTCTTCACCTATTCTCCTAACTGCTTTTCAGTGAAAACGATTTACCCATGCGAAATTTTTGCCAGGGAACCTAAAACCATCACGGATCTATTCAATTTAAAATTATTTCTAGCCTTCTTATGGGACACACAGTCTGGGCAATCCCAACACGGCAAAGTGGGAATCGAAAGAGTGGTGACAATTTCTGCAAAAACCAAAATGGAAAAGCAACAACGAACTGCTTTAAAATAAATTCTATCTGGACACAGCATTAGAAATCTTTGTTCTTATCATTTTAGCCGAAACAACAACAACAAAAGGTGCTCACTTCACGTGTACTGAAAGTGGAACAATACAGGGAAGATTACTGTGGCCCGTGTGCAAGGGTGACGTGTAAACTCGAGAAGCAGTCCATATATTTTTTGGTTACAGGGGAGAGGATGGGGAGAAAGGATAGTTAGGGGTTTGGGATGGATGTGTACACATTGCTATATTTAAAATGATAACCAACAGGGAGCTAGTATATAGCACAGGGAACCGCTCTGGGCTACATGGCAGCCTAGATGGAAGGGGAGCCTGGGAGAGAATGGACGCGTGTGTGTGTACGGCTAAGTCACCTGGCTGTGCTCCTGAAACTATCACACTGTTAATCAGCTTTACTCCAATAAGAAATGAAAGTTGTTTTTGTTTTTTTTTTTAAGGCACTTACTGATGCCCTTATATGACATACACAAAAAAATAAATAAATAAATAAATAAAATAAAGAATTATATCCCAATGGATTAAAAATCAAAGCCTCAAACCTCTCTAGCCTTCGCAGCTATTTCTTTCTTTGCTTCTAACCTGATCTTGCACCTGAAGCTTTCTCTGAGCTTAGAGCAACCTCCCCCGACCCCCCATCACCCTAGCATCCCTAACACTTTCCCCTGGAGCATTGGTTTGGTCAATAATCAGTAATCATCTTCTGACAATAGTGCCGATCACTATTTAGATCTGGGCTATCATTTCTCTTCCTTTTGGCCATTTCTTGTTTTTATGTCTCTGAGCATGCAGCTACTTCCACCTGAAACATTCTGCTTTCCTTCTTTCTCTGCGAACTTCAACTCAACCTCCAAAACCTACCCTAAATCTTACCTCTTCTATTGAGACCTCACCATTTTCCTCTCTACACGATTAGGCAGCTTCTTACTCTAGATTCTGAAAGATTTTTTCTTCTCTTCATCCTTTGAACATATTTGTCACAGCAAAATTATAAACTCTATGCTTGCTAGTCGCTCAGTCCTGTCTGACTCTGTGATCTCTAGAGATGGTGAAGGACAGGGAAGCCTGTAGTCCATGGAGTGGCAAAGAATTGGGCACAACTTAGCAACTGAACAGCAACTATATAAGAAATTGATTCTGAGAGTTCTTTGTTAATTCATTTAAAAATCACAGTAAATCATGGAAACATTTTTAGGAAAGACAGCTCTATTTTGGAAAAGAAAATGATCACGAGGAGAGTGTGTTGTTTTACATTCTGAACATCTCTTTAGTGCCTGGTTTAACAGAAGCCAACTCGATTGTTCTGTTTACCTCTGTGATCCATTGTGACTTTACATGTCACATTGTCTCTGGGAAATTCCACATCACACTCACAAAAGAAACAGGGTGAAAAGGCAAATACCATGTTAGTTTCATGATAAAAAGTGTGTGGACCTTGAAGATCCACTGAAGTGTCTTGGGAGACCCAGAGGTCACTCATCATGCATTGGGGATTGGTGGTCTAGACTAATATCCCATGATATTGCAGCTATTCGTTTTTGTATCCTTGTCCCTTGTATGCTATGAGCTCCAACAGGGCCAGAACTCTAACTCAGTTCTCTTTCCCTGGAGGCGAACACTCCATCAAGTCCCTGGTGGTGGTGGTGGTGGTTTAGGCCCTCAGTTGTGTCTGGACTCTTGCGACCCCGTGGACTGTAGCCCATCAGGTTCTGCCGTCCATGGGATTCTCCAGGCAAGGATACTGGAGTGGGTTGCCATTTCCTTCCCTAAGGGATCTTCCCAACCCAGGGATCGAACCCAGGTCTCCTGCATTGCAGGCAGATTCTTTACCTAAGTTGTACAATAAATGAAAAAGCCTTCTAAATTTTTCTTTAGAACTTAGAAATGTGATCTTTTCTTTTATCTACTTTGTTTCACTTTTTCTATTTCCTATTTAGTGCTCCCATTTATTTAGTTAATGATTTCCAAATTCTTCATCTCTTCTTTCTTTGATGTTCTTTTTTAAACCTTTATCAAGTGTAGTAGAAAAGCTTTTGTATACATACATATATATATTTTAGAAAACTTGTGAATTTTTGCTAACTAAAAATGTATGACATTTTGATTCCACTTGTTTGACAGAGTATGAATAAAATGCTAGATTTCTAATTAAAAAAATAGATATGCACCAAACAACAAAGGTTTACTGTATAGCACAGGGAACTATAGTCAATATCTTGTAATAACCTATAATGGAAAATAATCTCAAAAATAATATATGTGTATATGTATAGCTAGATCCCCTTGATGTGCACCTAAAACACTGTAAGTCAACTATAAAATATATATATATATATATATATATGAAGCGAAAGAAAAGAACTTAGAAATGCATATGGCATAAAAAACAAAGCATAAGAAAGGAAACCGTTTGTTGTTCTGTTTTTGTTCTTCTGTCTGTACAAGTCTGTAGGTGATTACAGTTTTTTAAAATCTGAAGAGATAGCTTGTCTTGAGAGATGAGCTGTCTGCAGGAAGAAAGTCAGTTGGTCCAGGGAGCAGCGGACTGAGGTTGAGAGACACAAGGAGACAAGCCAAGCGATTTGCATTCATACTGTTCCACTGGACTCCCCCCTCCCCTCGTCTCCTGCCATTTCTGATTTTTATGTTCCTTGTCAGGACACAGGAGAACATACAGGATATATAGCATATGTTGCAAGGTCCAGGAGGGCTTCTTTCCAGGGCCAGGCACAGCCAGGATCAATTAAGTAACAGGGAAGGTAGAAAATATGGCTGCAGCTGGAACAAATCAGCTGCTCAAGCGCGCGAGGCTGCAGCCCGTAAGAGGCCAGCAGGCAGCTGGCGTGAGCTTCACTTGTGGCTCCACGGGACTGACAGGAGCAAGCGATCGGCATCCTCGCTTCCTGCTTCCCAATCAGGCAAACTGTGGATGTCGAAGACGTTGCGAAGGATCGGTCAAGTTGTGCCCCAGTTACATTTTTCATCTGGCTTCTTCTCAGTTGATTTTCCCCCTGCCCTCCATCAGGGGAGTTACTTCACCAAAGTGACAGGTTGATATTATGGGTTGGAGGCGGGCCTCAACTACTAAATGTCAATGAGTGAGAGAAGCTAGATTCATTAGGAGAGTTCTTGGGAGAAGGAGCTGAACAGCAGTGATGCCTTAAAAGAGGAAAAACCTCACGTTTCATCTTGCTGCATGTGTGTTATAACTAGAGATCAAATTCCAGGTTAACTTCCAGCCTTGGATAACTTCTTGGCAAATCAATTAGCTATCTGTTCTTCCTTAGTTCAGTAACAAGAGGTCATTATTTCTTAGCCTCAGTCCTCATCCTGTTTTTCTCAGAACAATTATTCCATATACGTACATATATTTATAATGTATGTTGTTTTCATCAAGGGCAAAAGTCTCAACAGATGTGTGGAGATATTTTATTGAGTATCCTGAAAAATTAAGCTCACTCTTCCATTCTGATCAGAGCTCAGAACACAATTAGGGAAGGAGACCGCAACCCAAATGAAGGTTTTAACTGAAAACAGAGATGTAAACATCCCAATGACCCCATTTGCTGAATGTTCATCCTTTCATTGAATAAATTATTATTGAACAATGGCAGGGCACTCGGCTCAGAGACCGCAGATATGAATGAGGAGCCTATAGGTTAGATAAAATCATTTTAACACTGCCTGCTTGTGAAATAAGATGATGCACAGTAGGGCCACAGGAGAAAGCTGACACTTCACCAGGTGTAACTTCACAGAAGGTAGAGTCTTGCCTGGAGAATCCCAGGGACGGGGGAGCCTGGTGGGCTGCGGTCTATGGGGTCGCACAGAATCGGACACGACTGAAGCGACTTAGCAGCAGCAGAGTCTTAGAGGCCTTTGGAGGCCATTGGATTACAGTGTACTTCCACACATGTTCAGAAGCTTAAATACCCTTGAGGTAACATTATATTATCTTGATTAGATCCAGAGATTATGCCTGGTGTTGAAGTTCAGGAAGCCAGTAAGAAGTAAAGGGTGGGCTCAGATTCAAATCTTTTGGTTGTAGAACTTTTCTTCCACTATTTTTGGGGTGAGAATTTAATGAGATCATATATGTGAAAGCACTTTGGAAAGTTATACATAAAGATCAGATATTGTCATCACTGAAGTGTTCTTTGTAAAATCATGGTAGTGGGGACTGAAACAGTATAATCCCTCTCCTTTTTCACACTTTCAAACCATTTCATGCATAAGTGCATTCCTTCCAGTTCAGTATTTAGAAAAAGAGGACATAATAAATTATGCCAGTTCATTTATGTTTGAGAATGAGCATAGCATCCACAGCATCCAAGGAGGAGGACTTTAGGGGAAAAATAAAATCTTACAAGGAAGCAAGTAGGTGAGGAGAGTTTTGAAATAGATTCTGGAGAGAAGTTTTTTCCCTTCAGGACATGGGCAACTGGAGGTGCCTGGGGTCCTTTGGAAGGAAACACTCAGGATATGGTAACTGAGAGGAGGGAGCTGAGGGAAGAAAGGTCCCACTGGCAGATAGAGGAGGAGGTATCCTTCCCCCAGAAAAGAATAATTTTCTGAATTTGAGGTAGCACCGAGTATGTGGAAATGTGGATTCTCATGAAGCAAGAACTCGGAATGTGTTCTGAGAACGTGGCTGGATTTGCTTAGCCATGGGGTCTCTTCCCTGAATTTTTTTTTTGCTGGAGAGAAGGACACATTGTAGGTCATGGTGGTCTTCTCCCTTTGAAGTTTAAATGTTCACCAAAATAACCAAAGCTACAGCACCTCCGGATTTGATATCTAGGGCAGGAGTATAAGAAAGAGCGAGACAGAAACCGAAGCTGATCATGCACAGAGTGTCCGTTAATGGAGCAGGACTTTATCGGCTCTTCCCAGGACAGACCGGACCCTGGCTCCTCGCTTTGGCTCTTCTCTGAAGTATCTAAATAACAGTATCTGATGCATACTTGCTGAGTTGTTCAGATGCTGGAAAAAAAACCCACCACCAAATGGAAGAAGTTGGACTGTAAGGAGATCAAACTGGTCAATTCTAAACGAAATCAACCCTGAATATTCATTGGAAGGACTAATGCTGAAGCTCCGATACTTTGACCACCTGATGTGAAAAGCTGGCTCATTTGAAAAGACCCTTATGCTGGGAGAGACTGAGGGCAGGAGGAGAAGGGGGGTGACAGAGGATGAGATGGTGGGATGGCGTCACTGACTCAAAGGACATGAATTTGAGCAAGCTTCGGGAGATAGTGAAGGTCGGGGAGGTCTGGTGTGCTATAGTCCATGGCATCACAGAATCAGACACGACTGAGTGGCTGACCAACCACAGCTACTGCTCCTTGATCATGAGACGTAGTCCCCAGAGCTTCTGGTGCCTAAGGACTGATCACCATCCACCAACTGTGCACAAGCTGATCACACGTCCTGGGATGCCCCTCCCTCACCTTGCCTCTAAAAATGCTTTGCTGAAACTCTTCAGGGAATTCAGAGTCTTAGAGTGCAAGCCACCGGTCCTCCTTGTACGGGTGCCTTTACAATAAACATTGCATTTTGCTTCACGCAATCTGGCCTTGGTAGATTGAGTAAGTGGACCCAAGTTTAGCCACTAACACGTCCACACAGTGAAGTAGTGATTCAGCTCTCCATCCCCAAAAGCTTTGATGATAAAAGAATTTAGGAACATTTCAACCTGGAATAAGGAGGTCTTTTCCATCATAGTTACTTGTATAAATGACCCTCTCTGGTGAAGACTTTCAAAGTTTGTAAAAGCTGCTTTGTGGACTGATATATACAAAGCTTAGATAAGGGGCTGAGTTTTACACTTTGTTGCCTGAAGTGGAAGAAAAGAGTGAGGACAAGTATTTTGTTGTGTGTATGTAAAATTGAGAGCAGAACCACCAGTAAGAAAGGCTTTGTTTTACTCCTCCTCAACACACACACCTTTTAGAGTAGGTTGAGGACATGAAAAAGGCCCCAGTTAGTTCAGGGAAGAAGAGGTGGCTGGGAAGAGAATGTGAGTCAGTGTTGAGACATTGTTCTTATACAATCAAGCTCAGGCACGCTCGGAACGAAGCGAAAGGAAGAAAACCAAAGTTGGCTAAAGACAAGAAAGCTCTCCCTTTGGACAAGAGCTGGTGATGACATGGCCTGGGTGTGACCTTGGATTTTCGGTTGTCTGAAGGGACTGTTTGCTGACCTAGGAGTTCCGGGCACCAGTCCCTGGTCACAGCATGTCCCCTGGGAGCACATTAAAACTAATTTCCACCTCAGACCTGCAGAAATCCATCTCCCCGAGGGGATCCAGGAAGCTATTTATATTGACAAGATCTCCAAGAAGCTTCCCTTTAACCGGAAATCTGTGATCATCCAGGAGCCCCCAGGAGCAAGGAACAGCCTTAACTCTTTTGAAAAGCACCAAACCTTGAGCCTCCTGACGCAGTTGGGTTTTTTTTTTTTAAGAAAAAAATATTTTTTAATTGGAGGATAATTGCTATACAATACGGTGTTGGTTTCTGCTTTACAGCAACAGGAATCAGCCATAGGTATCATAAGGCCCCTCTCTCTTGAGTTTCTCTCCCACCTCCCACCCCATCCCACCTCTCGAGGTGGTCACAGAGCACTGGGTTTGAGCACTGTGTCATACAACAAATTCCCACTGGTCGCCCACTTTACAGATGGGAATGTTTATGTTTCAGTGCTACTCCCCCGTTCATCCCACCCTCTCCTTCCTCCACTGTGTCAACCAAGCACTTGTTTCTTAAGAAGCGTTTGAACGGCACAGTGATCAGTGAACTTGGGCTGGGCACGAGGCAGGGATCATTCTCAACATGAGAAGCAGGGCTAGGGACCACTCAAGTTGACAGAGTGGAGTCGACCACTCCATTCTAGAGCAACGGAAGGGAGGAGCGATTTCCCTGGGAGGGGGAGGGAAGGAGGCTGCACAGAAGACAAGTGTCCTCTGCTCTAGGTTTGGCCAGGGCCAAGGAAGATGCTTCCTGGAGCTAAGTCAGAGCAGCACAGAGAAGAGGCTGTGTGGGGGCGGATGCTGCCATGGACCCCACTGTGCTTGTCTGGCTGCCTTGGATCCTGGTTCGGCTGCACGGGGCTTGAGACATTGGAGCAATTCCATCACCGTCTCCCCACACCCCCCTCCAGGGCCTCATCTTCTCTGCCAGATGACGTTGTACATAGGATTGACCACAGCTCCTGGAGACCCTCCTGGTTGATTACACCAACAGGGACTTGTAACCACTAGTCCCGAGGACTTCCAGTGGCTCAGGGCGACAACCCGTGGATCCTGACCATGTGGGAGGAGGGAGCGGTAGCTGTGCGATGTTGAAGGAAAGGCAGTTGTTCTCCACAAGTGTGAATTTTCAATTGACTGCCTCAGGGGTGTCTTCAAGACGGCTGGTTGACCCATGGCAGGATGGATGGGATATATACATAAAGACGATGGGGCTCTCCCTCTAAAGTCCTGAAGACATGGTCCTGCTCTGTGAGACTTGGTCCATCATCTCTTGATGTTAAATAAAGTCCCTTTACTCCAATCATATTTTGGAAGAGAGCAGAGCATGGTAGCTAAGAGCACGTAGGGTCAGCTCCTGAACTCCACTGTACCGAATGCCCTCTGCTGTAAAGTGGGAGATGCCAGTGCCCACCTGATAGATACAAGGTGAAGGGTAACATTTAAAAATTCAAAGGTGGGACTTCCCTGGGGGTCCAGTGGTTAAGACTTCACTTTCCAATGTAGGGGGTGGGGGTTCCATCCCTGGTTGGGGAGCCACCTCAAGGTCAAAACACTAAACCAGAAAAAAATTGTAACAAATTCAATAAAAGCTTTTTAAAATGGTCCACATTAAAAAAAATCATCAAAAAATAGGTTAAAAATCAAAGGTGATTAGGATAGTGCCTGACTCAATAAACACTAGCTAACACTCTTGCATATGCTATTTTGCCCCAAATGATAGACAAAAAGTAGATTAGACATTTGGGTCACATGAGAAGTTCATGTGATGGTGCTGTAAAACCCTTCTGCAATTTACCCTCCTCCTATCCTGCAAGATGCAAAGCGGCACCCCTGGGTGCCCCATCCAAGACAGACGACGGTCAGGGGATCATTCTCAGCTACCGACTGCTCAAGGCCAGCCTTCCTGTAGGAGTTTTCCAACGGAACAGATCTTGGCTTGGACAATTCGATGTCCTCATGGTTAGATGAGGATCCTATGTGTGTGTACATCTGTGCTGAGTCGTGTCTGACTCTTTGTGACCCCATGGACTGTAGCCCTCCAGGCTCTTCTGTCCTGATTTCCCAGGCAAGAATAAAAGAGTGGGTAGCCATTTCCTTTTCCAGCCTAGGAACTGAGCGCGAGTCTCTTGCATCTCCTGCACTGACAGGCTGGTTCTTCATCATGGCGCCACCTGGGAAGCCCAAGGATCCTAGGGTACAAGTCAGCCTGACACCAAACCGCAAGAGCTGAAATGACAAGCCCCGAGCCCACGAACCGCTCATGGTGCCCCAAATGGGACCAGCCACAAACGCTCCAGCCCACTGTATTTCTAGACTTCAGGGCATGTTCACTTTGATGCATTGTACGAATTAATTTTGTTTCTAAAATAAGAGTGGTAAATAAGAATGACTAGGGGCATTCGTGCTGTTTATGTGCTCGGCATTTATGGAAGGATTTACAGTGTGGAGTGGCAGGATTGTTGGGGGGCGGGTGCATTGTGAGGCGAGGGAGAGTGCATTTGCCATGGCAACCGAAGCCAGCCTGCGCCTTGCTTCTTTTTATTTCTGTGTTCCTGGAGGGCTCTATCCAGTGGCCTCTCAGGACCTGAAGGAGTGTCCTATCACTTGTGAATCTGGCTCTGTCCTCTCCTCTGCATCTTCCATCTTTGGTCTATCAAGTCACTTCCCTGTAACCCCCATCCCTGCATGGGTTCCCAGGTGGTGCTAGAGTTAGAGAATCTGCCTGCTAACGCAGGAGATGCAAGAGACATGGGTTCCATCCCTGGGTTGGGAAGATCTCTTGGAGAAGGAAACAGAAACCCACTCTAGTATTCTCGCCTGGGAAATTCCATGGACAGGGAAGCCTGGGGGCTGCAGTCCATGTGGTTGCAAAGAGTCAGGCGTGACTAAGCGCACACACTGCATGGAAGGGCCACCAACCCAAGACCTCTCTCCTTTGCTGATGTGCTGGTGAGCCACTGGAGCTCACTCAGGGTTGGTGTGCTTGCGTTCTGAGCTGCATTAAAGGTACCGTAAGCAGACTGGCCTAAGCCAATCCCTAAGAGGGATATCCTGATGGCTTAAGTGGTAAAAAAAAATCTGCCTGTGATGCATGAGACATAGGAGACAACATTGGGGGAGGGTGGTCTGATCCCTGGGTCAGGAAGATCTCCTGGAGGAAGAGATGGTGACCCACTCCAGTAATCTTGCCTGAAGAATTCCATGGATAGGGCAGCCTGGTGGGCTACAGTCCCTGGGGTCGCAAAGAGCCAGACACAACTGAGCACTCCTTCATTCACTCAAGCAACAGAATTTTACTCCCCATAGTTCTGGAGGACAGAACTTGAAATGAAGGTGTTGGTAGGGCTGTGCTCCCTCTGAGGGCTCCAGCCGAGGATTCTTCCCCGCCTGTTCCCGTTTCTGCTGGTTGCTGGCTGACCTTGCTGCACCTGTAGACCCTTCCCTCAATCTCTGCCTCCATCATCACCTGATCTTTCCTGCAATCTTTCCTTTACTACGGAGTCACTACTTGCACTCTGATGACAGCACTCAGCACGTAATATCCACAAGATCCCTTCTGGAATCTGCTCCTTAATTAGTCGGGGCTCTGTGAACTAGGCTCCCCTGGTGGCTCAGACAGTAGAGTCTGCCTGCGGTGTGGGACACCCAGATTCGATCCCTGGGTTGAGGAAACCCCTGAGAAGGAAATGGCTACCCACTCCAGTATTCTTGCCTGGGGGATCCCATGGACAGAGGAATCTGGCAGACTATAGTCCACGGGGTCACAAAGCGTCGGACACAACTGAGCGACTCCACTTCACTTCTCTACGTACTGCCTTGTGGACCTCTCCCTGGAGACCTCCCACCACCCACGACCGTTCCCATGACACTCTTCATCCCTCCTCTTCCTTCTGCCTCAGGCACCTCATGGAAGAGGGTGGCCTGTAGGGTAAAGGAGTGCCTGAGGTTCTCTTCCTCCTCCCCCCACCGCTGGCAAGAAAAACAGTGAGTGTGGAGGATGGGTCGGGTTCTAGAATGCTAATCAGATCATACTAGTGGGCGATACAGTGTTGTAAAAGAATATAAAGAAATCTGAAAAAATAATGATGCCTCTCTCTCTCCCTTCTCAGTCTCTCTCCAATGTTTAAATCACAGTGGTATCTGGAGCCAGTGCTCTTTAGCGAACTGTGCCATCTGCATCTCACTGTTTCACTGTCGCCTTAAAAAATTCATCAGCAACTAGAGGAAGGCCTCAGGGACAGGACCCGGGAAATTCTTTTCACCCAGGCCGAGGACTCCCTCCTGATTCTGCATCCTGTAGGTCGGACCGCCCAGGACAGAGGGTCCACATGAGATTTACACATTGTGGCAGAGACTGCTGGAGGTCCCCCAGCATCTGTTCTCTTCCTGAATAAGACAGCATCCAACCTGAGCTGAACTGCCCTGAATGAAGAGTTTATTTCTGACATCCCATGCCACTGGGAAAGGTCGTATTGAGTGAGTTATGGCAATGGGATGTAAACAGAGGTGATATGTACCAATTCTTGGAAGTGCCCCCAAAGGAAAGACATAGACTTCTTCTGTGTCTCCTTCTTACAGCTGCTTGGGCTTCAGGCATGACGGCTGAGTTCAAGCAACCCTTTTAGACCACAAGGAAGGAAGTAGTGCTCAAGGTCATTGTGAAGCTGCCACGCCAGTCTTGGGCGCCTTACTTCTGGGATTCATTTCTGTGACAGGAAAGTAAGTTCTCTCCTACTGAACCTCTTTCTGGGGGAATCTTCTGACTCTTACAACTTAGCTGGAATGACCAAAGTCTCAGCTAGTAACAAGCTTCCTTCTTCCATGTTGGTTTTCTGTATGTGTCTCTTGGGAGCTCATGGGAGGTGATGTTGGAAGGACCATGTCTGAGGATTTAGAATTCATGCTCCTGCTGTAAAAGAAAACCTTATCACTGACTTGCTCTAACTCAATATTTCTCAGTCAGTTTCTCACTGTAGACTCTCTTTAAACTTTATTTTATTTGCTTTATTTTTATTTATTTGGCTGCATGGAGTTTCAGTTGCAGTATGGGGGCTTAGCTGCCTCACAGCTTGTGGGACCTTAGTCCCCTGACCAGGATTGAACCCGTGTCCCTGCTTGGAAAGAGGGTTCTTAACCACTGGATCACCAGGAAAGTCCCTCACAGCTGGCTCTTTAAGGACCTTTTGAAGATATTGATTTCCTAATCAACTCCTCCCATGAGATTCTAATGTCACAGGCACACTATGTGTTTGTGTTTGTATCATACATTTTGTGCTTTATACATAGAAACTGTAGAATCTTTTTGTGTCACATAAAAAACCAGTCTCTGCTTTTTGAGGGGCAATCTCACCCCTGTTTAGCGTATGACCTAACTACAGTCATTCTGCTAACCAAGGGGCAAGTTGTAAACGAACCTATACAGACCTGTAGATTGCAGAGAGAAATATCAGTAAGCTCAGATATGCAGATGACACCACCCTTATGGCAGAGAGCAAAGAGGACCTGAGGAGACTCTTGAGGAAAGTGAAAGAGGAAAGTGAAAAAGCTGGCTTAAAAGTCAACATTCAAAAACTAAGATTATGGCATCTGGTTCCATCACTAGATGGGGAAACAATGGAAACAGTGACAGACTTTATTTTCTTGGGCTTCAAAATAACTGCAGATAGTGACTGCAGCCACCAAATTAAAAGACGCTTGCTCCTTGGAAGAAAAGTTATGACCAACCTAGACAGCTTATTAAAAAGCAGAGACATTACTTTGGCAACAAAGTTCCATCTAGTCAAAGCTGTTTTTTCCAGTAGTCATGTATGGATATCAGAGTTGGACCATAAAGAAAACTGAGCACCAAAGAATTGATGCTTTTGGACTGTGGTGTTAGAGAAGACTCTTGAGAGTCCCTTGGACTTCAAGGAGATCCAACCAGTCAACCCTAAAGGAAATCAGTCCTGAATATTCATTGGCAAAACTAATGCTGAAGCTGAAGCTCCAATACTTTGGCCACCACATGTGAAGAACTGATTCACTGGAAAAGACCTTCATGCTCGAAAAGACTGGAAGCAAGAGGAAAAAGGGACAACAGAGGATGCGATGGTTGGATGGCATCACCATCTTGATGGACATGAGTCTGAGCAAGCTCCAGGAGTTGGTGATGGACAGGGAAGCCTGGTTTGCTGCAGTCCATGGGGTTGGACATGACTGAGCGACTGCATTGATCTGATACAGACCTATGGGCTCATTAAGTTTGCTTCCTGCTCCTATAACAAAATGTCACATCCTGAGTGACTTAACTGTAGAAACTTATTTTCTCTTAGCTCTGGAGGCTGGAAGTCCAAGATCAAGGTGCCAACAGGGCTGGGTTCTAAGAACGGTCGTCTTGGCTTGCAGGCATTCTCGCATGACAGAGAAAGGAAGCTCTGTGGCTTCCTTCTTTCGTTATTATAAAATTTTTATTTTAAACTTTTAATTTTGGATAATTTTAAACATATACTAAAGTAGGGAAAAGGGTATGCTGTATCAGTGATCCCTAAACTTTTTGGCACCAGAAGACAGGTTCAATGGAAGACAATTTTTCCCCGTATTGGTTGGGGGAGGTTTCAGATCGATTCAAATGCATTATATTTATTGAACACTTTACCTCCATTATTCTTCCACTTTACTTCTTTTACAGTTCCACCTCAGATCATCGGGCATTAGATCGCAGAGATTGGGGACCCCTGTGCTATGTTAACTATCAACCATCTTCATCAATTATCAGCTCATGGTGACACTTTTTTTTCTTTCATTATGTTGGTTTCAGGTGTAGGAGTGTGTGGTCAGTCGTGTTCGTGTCTGTAATGCTATAGACTCTGCCCCACCAGGCTCCTCCGTCCATGGGATTTTCCAGGCAAGAATCCTGAACTGGGTGCCGTTTCCTTCCCCAGGGCATCTTCCGCACCCGGGGACTGAACCTGTGCCTCCTGCATTTCCTGTGCTGGCAGCTGGCTTCTTTCCCACTGAGTCACCTGTGCGTGTCCTGGCTTCAGGTGTACCACAAAATGATTCAGTATATGCATATACTACAAAATGATCACAGTAAATCTAGTTAACAGTGCCTCTCCTTATAAGGACGCAAATTCCACTCACAAAGCACCACCCTCTGACATAATCACCTTCCAAATGTCCCACCACCCGATGCCATCACACATGTTTCCAACACAGGAATTTGGGGAGCACACACACTCGATCTGGAGCGCCCTTCAAGGTTGTCCCCACTTCCGCGTGCTGGTCATTTCTGTCCCTTCTCCTTGGAACAGCTTGCCTGATCTTCAGCTGGTTTGCTGCTGTCTGCCTTTCAGAACTCAACACAAGGTCGACACACCTGTTAGAGAGCTTCTGCTCACAGAAGAAAGCCCTGTCTCTTGGTCCTGCATCTCTATATCGCATCACTCCCTTTTATTTTTCTCTTGGTACCATTTTCTGAAGGTCTCTTGTTTACAACAGTGTTTGCCTCCACCTGGTCGGATGTAAATGTTCCATGAAAGGCCTTCTAGTCTTGTGCACTATTGTATCCCAAGCATCTAAAATAGGACTTGATACACAGTAGGCACTCGACAAAGGTGGAATAAATGAAGAAACCGCCAGAATAAGCAGGCACCCTTGCCATTTTCTTACCTTTATCAGGCATGGAGGATCTTTAACCCTCATCGGGACACTGCCCTAGAAATTGCAAAGGACTTTCTTATCGATGGCTCTCAGCCTCCCAGGCAGGGCAGGTATTATTGGCCCCATTCAGGCTTCCCTGGTAGCTCAGAGGTTAAAGCATCTGCCTGCAATGCAGGAGACCTGGGTTCGACCCCTGGGTTGGGAAGATTCCCCTGGAGAAGGAAATAACAACCCACTCCAGTATTCTTGCCTGGAGAATCCCATGGACAGAGGAGCCTAGTGGGCTACAGTCCATGGGGTCACAAAGAGTCGGACACGACTGAGCTACTTCACTCACTCACTTTTGTCGGGAAGACCTCAGAGTCATATATTTGGCTGGTAGAACCAAAGGCCTCCTGACACAAGGCCAGCCTTTCTCCATTACTCTCTCTCTTTCAGGGGGAAAAACAACCCCAACCCCAACCCCAACCCCAGCAACCATCCACTACAGGGTCTCCACTTTCTAGCCTTGGACCCAGTGAAATGGCTCAGTGCCTCAGCCAACCAGGCTCCAGGTCAGAAATTGACTCAGTCAACGGCCACTAAGCCTTAGGTTGCACTTGGAGTAACTACAAAGACCTTATCCAGCTCCGGTCTCTGAACTTTGCCCCAGCGGGCCCTCGGGCTGGTCCCAGCCTCCTCTGGGCATCGCTAGCTCTCTGCTCCCATCACACCTGAAAGAAGGGTCCCAGCAGGGCTCGGGCAGAGGGAGCTGCGTTCACAGCAGAAGCGGGTCTGGTGCGAGGCAGACCAGGGCGCACTGCAGCTCGCCCTCTGCAGCTGCATCAGTTACATAGTGCCTTTGGAAGAGCCCTTCCTTAGGTGAAGAAATGAGCCTTGTTCTGGAGGTTTCACATAAGGGAACCATCCAAAATACACAGCGATGCAGAGTTTATTTTTGAAGGATTATACAGCCTCCTTGTCCAACAATATGGGGATGGTTAAAAAAAAGTACAACAGACTCGTGGAATGGTAACCAACACGGGATGTTAGACAACCACTAAGAATGATGGGTAGGAATATCTGACAGTGATCTAGGAAAACACTAAATACCAACACAATACCAACACAACTATCAAATAATACCCCCAAAAATATCCTGAGAAAGACAGGATACAAAATTGTGCATATATTCTAACAGCTGTAATATAAAGTAAAAGCCTGCAATGTAAGATACCCAGGTGTATGAGGATGAGAATGACTATATGCCCTTCATGGATTTATATATGGGGACTTTTCTTTGGTTTTTATAATTTTCCTGTAATGTAATATTTATTTTTCCTTAAAAAAACTTACATGTTATTTTTGTAATTGTGATATTAAGCACATTTTAAAAATAAATATAATCACAAAGGAAAAAGTTTGAAATGTACTGATAATATACAGGGGATACCCTCCTCATAATCTGTACAGGAATATAAATCTGCATTCTCATAAGCAAAAGTAAAATTCCCAGGTGGCTCAGTGGTAAAGAATCCACCTGCCAGTGCAGGAGACCCGGCTTCAATCCCTGGGTCAGAAAGACTCCCTACAGTAGGATATGACAACCCACTCCAGTATTCTTGCCTGAGGAATCCCATGAACACAGGAGCCTCAGGGTTACAGTCCATGGAGTCACAAAGAGTCACACACAATTAAGCAACTAAAAACAAGCAAACAAAATCAGTACGGTCCCTATAATCTGTAGTCTTTATTCTACTCAGTGGTATTCTATGAACATTTTGACAAGTCAATATTCTCTCACAGGATTATTTTAAATTCTGCTTGGTTTGTGCTGTGTGGGTGTCTCACTCTCTATCTCCTACTTTTGGCTGCTTGCCTTCAATTTTTTGATGTTATAAATTACAATTGTGGATGCTTCTTCTGACTAATTTGTGTCACACATTCTAGATTACTTAGGATAAAAATTTTTAAGTGGAATTTTTGAATGCTAAGGTATATATACATTTTTAAGCTTATATATATAATGCGTATATATACACACACACATATATATACACATACATATATGTATATGCCAGTTTATATTTATGGAAGTTGTGTAGGAGAGAGCCTATCCCCCACAATCTTGCCAAATTTTGATTATTTTTACAATTTTGCACATTTAGTAGCCATGAGAGGGTATGCTATTTAGGTGTCTTTCAATGGCCATTTTAAAAAGTCAACTCAAGCTGCTTAAGAAAAGAAAGCCGAAGACAGAAGAGGGAGAGACTGATATCTTGGGTAACTGCAAAGTACCAGGAGTAGACTACAGTTTAAGGAAAGTTTGACTTAAGTTCAAAAAGTTTGCTGTGGCTGGTGTTCAGTCACTCAGTGGCATCCTACTCTTTGTGACGCCGTGGACTGCCGCACGCCAGGCTTCCCTGTTCTTCATAACTTCCGGAGTTTGCTCAGACTCGTGACCACCGAGTCGATGATGGCATCTAACCCTCTCATCAGTCAAAAGCACTGCAAGGCCTCATTTCTGAACTCCGCTTCTTCTGCTCTCTGTACGGTGTCGTCTCAGCTTCTGTGATGGAGAAAAGGAAACTGCAATAAAAACAGTGGCCTTGGGAAACCTGGGAGCAAGCCTTGCTGGCCTTGGCTGGGCCTCTCAGGACTCATTAACCTCTTACGCGTATACATATGCATCATATGCAGATTTATGATATGCGTGTGTGTAGGTATGTATATATATATATAAAAAATGATTGGCAGTCCCTGTGACTCAGAAGATAAAGACTCTGCCTGCAATGCAGGGGACCTGGGTTCGAGCCCTGGGTCAGGAAGATCCCCTGGAGAAGGAACCCACTCCAGTATTCTTGTCTGGAGAATTCCATGGACAGAGGAGCCTGGTGGGCTACAGTCCGTGGGGATCACAAAGAGTTGGAAACACTGAGTGACTAACACAAACATGTATATCACGAAATATATGGGCTTGCCAGCTGGGCACAGTGTCAAAGGAACCAGCTGCCAACATAGTATGCGGGAGACTCGGGTTTAATCCCCACGTTGGGAAGATCCCCTGGAGAAGGAAATAGCAGCTCACTCCAGTGTTCTTGCCTGGGAAATCTTGTGGACAGAGGAACCTAGTGGGCTACAGTCCATGAGGCTGGAGGGTCAGACATGACTGAGCAACTGAACACTAGTGTGCGTGCTCTCTCTCTCTCTCTCTCTCTCTTATATATATATATATATACATATATGGTGAGGTGAAGTCGCTCAGTCGTGTCCGACTCTTTGCGACCCCATGGACTGTAACCTACTAGGCTTTTCTGTCCATGGGATTCTCCAGGCAAGAATACTGGAGTGGATTGTCATTTCCTTCTCCAGGGATCTACCCAACCCAGGGATCGAACCCGGGTCTCCTGCATTGGAGGCAGATGCTTTACCTCTGAGCCACCAGGGAAGATATATATATATATATATATATATATATATATGAGAATTTTCACCTGCTAATCCTAATCACTACCGCTGAATATTCTTAAAATGCATGAGTGAGTGAGTGAGTGAGTGAGTGATGAAGTCGCTCAGTCGTGTCCAACTCTTTGCGACCCCATGGACTGTAGCCCACCAGGCTCCTCTGTCCATGGGATTCTCCAGGCAAGAATACTGGAGTGGGTTGCCATTTCCTTCTCCAGGGAAGTTTCCCAACCCAGGGATCAAACCCGGGTCTCCTGCATTGCAGGCAGACGCTTTAACCTCTGAGCCACCAGGGAAGCCCCTTAACCCTTTCAAATTGCTTATGGGATAAAATCTTCAAGGAGGGCTTTCCCTCCCTTTCTCCCCCTCACTCTTTTTTTTTTTTTTTTCATTCTCAGCTTAATAGTACTGTTCTTTGATCTGGGACAAACCATAATCTCTCTGGGCTTCTAGTCTCTCATCTGTAAAATGGGGTTACTAATTCCCATGTTAACCTGATAGAATAGCAGTAAGTCATCCTAAATGAGCGGGAACATGGATAGAGTCAGTTCAGTTCAGTTCAGTTGCTCAGTCCTGTCTGACTGTCTACAACCTCATGGACTGCAGCAAGCCAGGCCTCTCTGTCCATCACCAACTCCCAGAGTTTATTCAAACTTATGTCCATTGAGTCGGTGACGCCATCCAACCATCTCATCCTCTGTCACCCTCTTCTCCTCCCACCTTGAATCTTTCCCAGCATCAGAGTCTTTTACAGTGAGTCAGTTCCTCGCATCATATGGCCAAAGTATTGGAGCTTCAGCATCAGTCCTCCCAATGAATATTCAAGACTGATTTTCTTTAGAATGGACTGGTTGGATCTCCTCGTTGTCCAAGGGACTCTCAAAAGTCTTCTCCAAGGAACTCTCAAAAGTCTTCTCCAAAACCACTGTTCAAACGCATCAATTCTTCAGCACTCAGCTTTCTTTACAGTCCAACTCTTACATCTATACATGACCACTGGAAAAACCATAGCCTTGACTAGATGGACCTTGGTTGGCAAAGCAATGTCTCTGCTTTTTAATAAGCTGTCTAGGTTGGTCATAACTTTTCTTCCAAGGAGCAAGCGTCTTTTAATGTTATGGCTGCAGTCACCATCTGCAGTGATTCTGGAGCCACAAAAATAAGTCTGTCACTGTTTCCCCGTCTATTTGCCATGACATGATGGGACCAGATGACATGATCTTTGTTTCCTAATGTTGAGTTTTAAGCCAACTTTTCACTCTCCTCTTTCACTTTCATCAAGAGGCTCTTTAGTTGTTCGCTTTCTGCCATAAGAGTGATGTCTTCTGCATATCTGAGGTTATTGATATTGATTCCAGCATGTGCTTCATCAAGTCCATCATTTCTCATGATGTGCTCTGTGTATAAGTTAAATAAGCAGTGTGACAAAAAATAAAAATAAAAGAAAAAAGCAGTGTGACAATATACAGCCTTGTTGTACTCCTTTCCCCACTGGATGGAGTCAGTGGGGATTAAATTTTGAACCTTTTGTAACATGGGAATCAACTGTCCTTGATGTGAAGGTAGGGGTCAGGTGTTGGAGAACCTGATCAGTGTTTTTTGTAGAAAAGGAAACTGACATGAAACAAATTTAGTCAGAATCAGGAGGAGGACCTGGTTTGGCAGGGAGGGTGGATAGTGAGCTTGATTTTCGACAGACTGAGCAGCAGGTGTCCAGCCCATGGAGGAAAGTCTGACAGGTCCCTGGAAATGAGTGTCCAGAACCCTGGAAGCAGATGGGCTCACCAGGTAGGTGTCTCTAAGGCATTGCCTCTTGCCTGCATGCACCTAAGTTGTTTAAGTCCTGGCTGACTCTATGCGATCCTCTAGTCCTCAGCCCACCAGGCTCCTCTGTCCATGGAGATTCTCCAGGCATGAATCCTGGAGTGGGTTGCCGTGCTCTCCTCCAGGGGATCTTCCCAACGCAGGGGTGGAACCTGCATCTCTTATGTCTACCTGCATTGGCAGGTAGGTTCTTTATCATTGGCCTCCCTACCCACCTACATATTACCAATCAGGGCCTCCAGTGTTTGGAAAACTTAAATAAAATCAATACCCCAAATGGGAACTTTCAGTAGTTTTAATGCAGCTTGCGTGAAAAGCAAGCAGGCTCTTCCTCTCTCAGGCTGGAACTCATCAGACAGTGACAATTTGAAATTTACGACTCAGACATTTAACATGTTTCAAGGAGAACATTATCATTTGAAAACCTTGTAAAGAGAAAAGTGTCTGTACTAAGAAGCGACACTATCTTCCTTTTGTAAAGAGACCCCCATCATTTACATTTTTACTTTTGCTACCCTCTTGTGTTAAATAATTCTGACATTTTTTTCAAATGCAAATTATATTTCTGAAAATTTCTCAAATGTAAGGTTTTATTTTTCAAAAAAAAAAAAAAGGTAGGGAGAGAATTTTTTTCATGTGACAAGTATGTGCCAACTCTGGCCATCTCCTGGGTCTCTAACTCCTACCAAGTCTGGTTAAAAGGAAATGTACTAGCTTCATCTGGTTTTTCCTGACTGGAAATGCAACTTCTATCAGAAAGTGGCTCCTTGCATCTTGAGTGGCTAAGGAGCTAACCATTCAGATAAACATTGAAGTATTCAATATTAATGTAGGAAAGCTTAACCTTGGGATGGGAAGGACCTTCAAGGTCATCAGATGATAGCTACTCTCCTCCATACTGAATTTCCCTTCAATCTCTCCATATCCTGGTACTCAGCCAGAGCTTGCGTATCTCCAAAAGTATCCTCCAACTAAGATAATCAAATTAAATTTCAACTACATAGGAAAGCTTCCTCCCATCGGACTTAGTTATCACTGGAGCCTTATCCTAGTTAAGAGTCGGTACTAAGTAGCTGGTCAGGTTGGGCTTTGCAGACAGACATTTTAGGGTTCAAACCTTCACCTGATCCATGGATCATATTTTGAGCATCATGTGTGTCTCCTGGGATGCCATCAGAAGTGAAGAACATAAGCTCCACCCCAAGCTCACTGAATCGTAATCTTTTGTTGTTGTTGTTGATGTTTAGTTGCTTTACAATGTTGTGTCAGTTTCTGCTGTACAGCAAAGTGTGTCAGCTCTATTCCTTCTTTCCTGGATTTCCTGCCAGTCCCGTTCACTGCACAGTGTTGAGCAGAGTTCCCTGTGCTACACAGAAGGCCCTCATTAGTGGCCTGTTTTATAGACAGCAGTGCGCGTATGCCAATCCCAATCTCCCAGTTCACCCTCCCCCCCACCCCCTTGGGATCCATATGTTCATTCTCTATGTCTGTGTCTCTATCTTTGCTTTGCAAATCAGTTCATCTGTATGAATCACAATCTTTATTTTCATAAGATCCCCAGGTGATCCTCATACATGGTAAAGACTGAGAACTGTAGCTCTAGGAACTCAGTTAATCACCCACACACTCAGTTTCTTGTGTGAAAATTGAGAAGGTCTCAAAAAGTTCCCTTCACCTATAAAACATTAAAATAACAAAGCCAGAATTCGTAAAAATCTACTGTCAGAATATTTTAAATAAGGGAAACTTATTAATCTAGATAGAAAGTATAGGGCAATTTTGAAATAAATTGTTATTTAGCCACTATTGAAAAATTACAACCAAATAGAAAATTCTGAAGAGAATATCAAGAAAAGATCAGGATATGATTCCATTTAATAAACAGGAAAAAATTAGAGAAATACCAAAATGTCTGCAGTGATTATATATAGGTGATGTGATTGGCAATGTTTATTTACCTATCAGTATCTCCTCCTCAGCTCACATTTATTAAGTATATATGATTTAATAACAATGGGGAAAAAATAAGCACCTTACTTTTTGATCAACAAGGATCAAATAGAAGATGCAAAATTTTCGAGTCTTACAAGCAAATACAGAATTCATTTTATAGTGAATGTTCCAAATACGTTCTTCATCCTACAGAATGCATCCTTCAGCTATTGTCTTTCAAGGCCCAACTCAAGTCCCACTTCTTTCAAGCCAACATTTTATATACTCCGGGGTCAGGGATCTTATCTGAATACACTGTGCATCCTCCTTAAACAGAGAAAGCAACACTGATTAGGTACAAAGGAAAACGGAAGGAAGGGGAAGGAAGGAAGGAATGGGGGAGGGAAAGAGAGGGAGGGAGAAGGAAGGACGAACAAAAGAACGAAAGCACGTGCAAGACTCAGGCTTGCTTGAGCTCCAGTCCGCTTGGACTCCTGCACAATATTTCTGAGCCAGGTCTGGCTATTAACAGACGGCCTTGCACTGCTCCTCTTGTGTCATGCTCTTGCTTCCCCAGTGAGATTTCAAGTACCTAAAAAGAGGAAAACATATGCCTTAAAAATATGTGTTTGAATAGTTCTTTCTGAAGGCAGCGTAGTTTGGGAAACACATTGTTTATTCCTAGTCATGGAGAAGCAGGGTGATACATGCAAGTGCAAGGCGGGGCCACAGATGCTCTCCTGGGCTTTTTAAATTTGCCCACATTCCAGAAGATCTTGAATGTGTGTGCATAAAGCAGTGCCTTCAGTGCATGAGGCGCACACTGATAAACTGCAGGGCGAACCAGACAAGTTCACATCAGACTTGGAATTTCAATATTTCTCTTTCAGGGGTTTATAGAACAACTGGACGACAAATTAAGACAGAGGAAACTTGAACGACACGTCTGGTCGCCTGACCTAACTGACCTTGATAGTACACATTACGGCAGAATTAACGTTCGAGTTCAATGTACTATTTATCAAAATAGACTGTACTCTAGGTCACAAAAACTTGCAATAATTTAGATTAAATTCATGCAAAATATAATCTCTGAACACATTTTTTTTTATTGAAAGCAGCTCTTTGCCCCTTTCCTGTTGGCCCATATTTGTTCCCCTCTAACATTAAAAGAACCTAATTGTAAGAATCAGATCACCAGGCAATTTAACCTAGCTCTTCTGAATGCACACCATGCCTTGCTTAACCTGTTGATTCTTTTTGTAGATAAAGAGAAGTAAGAAGGAAGCAGCCCCCTCGTCAGTCCTGCAAGGACAAGATAGCATCTGAAGAGTCAGCCAGTCTGCATGCAATGAAAGAGGATGCAGAATCCAAACTCCTGCCTCAGTGATTCACTGAGACAGTCCCCTCCCCTCGCCACCTTATATTCCCTTTGAAAGCTGTCAAAGCTCAGCTGTCCTGGCTGAGCAGAACCTGTGGAGCTGGTCTTGGGACATGAGTCTACTTTCTCCCCAGATTGCCAACTTTTCTAATTAAAGCAACTTCCCTTCTACTGAGACTTGCCTCTTGATTTGTGGCTTTTGAGTGGTGAGCAGCCAAATCTGAATTCAGTAATAGATTAGAAACCAGAAATAGAAATATACATGAAAAAATCTTAAATAACTGGATACTAAGTAACACATTCAAGTGTCAGTGAAAGTGAAGTTGCTCAGTCCTGTCTGACTTTTTGTGACCCCATGGACTATACAGTCCATGGAATTCTCCAGACCAGAATACTTGAGTGGGTAGCTTATCCCTTCTCCGGCGGATCTTCCTGACCCAGAAATCGAACTGAGGTCTTCTGCATTGCAGGCGGATTCTTTACCAACTGAGCTATCAGGGAAGAGGAGAAGTAAAAGGGAAATTAGATATTATTTTGAAATGAATGAAAAAGTAAGCACCGTATAATACAGTTTGTGGGATGCAGCTAAAGCAGTAGTTAAAAGTTTACAACACTAAACACCTATGTTAGAAAAGAAAATAGTCAAATCTTCCTATCTTAAGAAGCTAAAAAGGGCAACTGATGTTCAAAGTAAAATGAAATATTAAAAACTGTACTGAAAAATCAGTGAAATAAAAAACAGAAAAGCAATTTAAAAATCAATGCATTCAGAGTGTTTGTTGTTTTTTTTTTCCTAGAAGAGAGGTGAAGGATCAGTAAAAAAAAAAAAAAAGAAAGAAAGAGTCAATTAGCAGTATTAGGGACGTGAAACATGACATATAAATAGATTCTCCAGTAATTAGCATGATAACAAAGTTATATTAGGACTTCCCCGGTGGTTCAGCAGTAAAGAATCCACCTGCAATGCAGGAGACTCAGGAGATGGTAGTTCAATCCCTGGGTCAGGAAGATCCCCCTGGAAGAGGAAATGGCAGCCCACTTCAGTATTCTTGCAGGAAAATCCCATGGATGGAAGAGCCCACTGAACATACACACACAAGGTGACTTAAGAAAGAAAAAGAGACAAAAAAACTTTATATTTGTTAAGAAAGTTGAATTTGTAGTTAAAATCCTTCCCACAAAGAAAACACCAGGCCTGGATGGTTTCCATAATGAATCTTACCAAAGATTTAACAGAAAAATATAACAATTCTATTCAATCTCTTTCAGAAAACTGGCAACATGTCCAACTATAATACATAGAAAATTTAAATGAGTCTATAGAAAATGTGTCTAAACGAGTGAGTGAGTTTAGGAAGTTTGTAGGATACAAGATCAATACACAAGAGTCAACTGCATTTCTATATACTAAGAATGACCACTGGAAACTGAAATGGAAAAATTAGCATCAGTAAATATGAAACATCCTGGAGAAGGGCATGGCAACCCCTTTCCACTATTCTTGCCTGGAAAATCCCGAGAACAAAGGAGCCTGAAGGCTACTGTCCATAGGGTTGAAAAGAGTCACACACGACTGAAGTGACTTAGCACAGATATGAAACAAGGAGCTGGACTGAGGGTGGACTATATGAAACACTCACCTCAGTCCCGGAACTTAAAGAAGCACCAAAAAAAAAAAAAAGGGAGAGAGAGAGAGAGAGAGAGACAAATGATATTATAATCTCTTAAAATACCAAAATTAATGCAAAAGTTTGTCCTTAGTGAAGTTTCAAAAACTTTAAGTGAAGAGACAGAATGCTGTTTGGTTTGTTATTCTATAATACTGTGCAAGAGAAATAGTTATCCCAATCAGTTGGTAGTTGTAAGACCTGTATTACTGAAGATTACAAAACTGAGACAATTAAAGAGCACATAAACAAAACTGGAAATATGTATTGTGTTTATGGGTCAGAGGACTTTGTTTTATTAAGCAATCAGTTTTTCCCAAACTGATCTATAGATTTAACAATTATAATCAAAATTCCAACATAATTTTCTGGTAGAATTTAGGAAGTTGATTCTAAAATTCAATGAAAAGGAACAGAACAGCTAAAACAAGTCTGAAAAAGAAAGACCGAGTTGGAGGACTTTTGCTTCCTGACTTCAATATGTCTTCTTGTTCTCAGTCGCTCAGTCGTGTCCAGCTCTTTGCAACTCTCCATGGACTGCAGCCCGCCAGGCTCCTCTGTCCATGGGATTCTCCAGGCAAGAGCACTGGAGTGGGTTGCCATGCCCTCCTCCAGGTCAATGTGTCTTATTAATCCACTACAGTAACAGAAACAATGAGGTACTGCTTTCCGGGACAAATAGAGCAACAAAACAGGACAGAGAACCCAGAAACTGACCTATGCATACAGAATCTATTAATTTTCAGCAAAGAGGCAAAGACAGCTCAGTGGAAAAATAAAACATTTATAACATGATTAGATATCCATTTGACAAAAATTGTAGTTTTTTAAATTTTTGATTATTTCATAATGATTCTCAAAATAGTTTGAGTAAAACTTCAAATTACAAAACTTATAGAAGAAAGTCTTATGAATTTGGGTAAGGCAAACATTTCTTAAACATAATATCTAAAGCATGATTTATAAAATAAAAATTATAAAATGGGCTTTCATCAACATTAAAAATGTTTGCTCTGTATAATATCCTGCTAAGAAAATGATAAGAGGAGCCAATGGGAGAAATTATAGCAAATCACATATCTAATTAAGGACTGTGCTTGGGATTAGCCACTCAGTTCAGTTCAGTCGCTCAGTCATGTCTGACTCTTTGCGACCCCATGAATTGCAGCACGCCAGGCCTCCCTGTCCATCACCACCTCTCTGGAGTTCACTCAGACTCACATCCATCCAGTCCGTGATGCCATCCAGCCATCTCATCCTCAGTCATCCCCTTCTCCTACTGCACACAATCCCTTCCAGCATCAGAGTCTTTTTCCAATGAGTCAACTCTTTGCATGAGGTGGCCAAAGTACTGGAGTTTCAGCTTTAGCATCATTCCTTCCAAAGATATCCCAGGGCTGATCTCCTTTAGAATGGACTGGTTGGATCTCCTTGCAGTTCAAGGCACTCTCAAGAGTCTTCTCCAACACCACAGTTCAAAAGCATCAACTCTTCGGCAGTCAGCCTTCTTCACAGTCCAACTCTAAGATCCATACATGACCACAGGAAAAACCACAGCCTTGACTAGATGGACCTTTCTTGGCAAAGTAATGTCTCTCCTTTTGAATATGCTATCTAGGTTGGTCATAACTTTTCTTCCAAGGAGTAAGCGTCTTTTAATTTCATGGCTGCAGTCACCATCTGCAGTGATTTTGGAGCCCCCCAAAATAAAGTCTGACACTGTTTCCACTGTTTCCCCATCTATTTCCCATGAAATGATGGGACCGGATGCCATGATCTTTGTTTTCTGAATGTTGAGCTTTAAGCCAACTTTTTCACTCTCCTCTTTCACTTTCATCAAGAGGTTTTTTAGCTCCTCTTCACTTTCTGCCATAAGGGTAGTGTCATCTGCATATCTGAGGTTATTGATATTTCTCCCAGCAATCTTGATTCCAGCTTGTGTTTCTTCCAGTCCAGCGATTCTCATGATGTACTCTGCATCAAGTTAAATAAACCGGGTGACAATATACAGCCTTGACGTACTCCTTTTCCTATTTGGAACCAGTCTGTTGTTCCATGTCCAGTTCTAACTGTTGCTTCCTGACCTGCATACAGATTTCTCAAGAGGCAGGTCAGGTGGTTTGATATTCCCATCTCTTTCAGCATTTTCCACAGTTTCTTGTGATCCACACAGTCAAAGGCTTTGGCATAGTCAATAAAGCAGAAATAGATGTTTTTCTGGAACTCTCTTGCTTTCTCCATGATCCAGCAGATGTTGGCAATGTGATCTCTGGTTCCTCTACGTTTTCTAAAACCGGCTTGAACATCAGGAAGTTCACGGTTCATGTATTGCTGAAGCCTGGCTTGGAGAATTTTGAGCATTACTTCACTAGCATGTGAGATGAGTGCAACTGTATGGTAGTTTGAGCATTCTTTGTCATTGCCTTTCTTTGGAATTGGAATGAAAACTGTCCTTTTCCAGTCCTGTGGCCACTGCTGAGTTTTCCAAATTTGCTGGCATATTGAGTGCAGCACTTTCACAGCATCATCTTTCAGGATTTGAAACAGCTCAACTGGAATTCCATCACCTCCACTAGCTTTGTTCATAGTGATGCTTTCTAAGGCCATGTCCAACTCTTTGCAACCCCATGGACTGTAGCCCTCCAGACTCTTCTGTCCATGGGGATTCTCCAGGCAAGAATACCGGAGTGGGTTGTCATACATTCCTCCAGGGGATCTTCTCAACCCAGGGATCCAACCCAGGTCTCCTGCATTGCAGAAAGATTCTTTACCATCTGAGCCACCAGGGAAGCCCAAGGACTTGTATCCCTGAATAAAGAACTCTCAACACCAAATAAGAAAATGAATCTCCTTTTCTCAAATAGGAAACACATTTAAAATAGACACTGATACACTGACAAAAACCAAACAAGTGTGAAGAGTTTCAATACCATTAGGTATCAAAGAAATGCAAATTAAAATAAAAATTAAATGTGTGCTGGTCAGTCATGCCGGACTCTTTGTGACCCCATGGACTGTAGCCCTCCAGGCTCCTCTGTCTACGGGATTTCCGAGGCAAGAAGAGTGGAGTGGATAGCCACTCCCTTCTCCAGGGGATCTTTCCAGTCCAGGGGTCAAACCTAGATCTCCTACACTGTAAGTGGGCTGTTTACTGTCGGAGCCACCAGGGAAACCCCCTACACATATACTGAAATAGCTAAAAGTAAAAAGAATAAGCATTTTAGGTTTTGGCAAGGATATACAGCAACTGGAATTCTAATGTGCTGCTGATGGAGATGTAAAATTGTTCTACACTTTGGAAAACAGTTTAGCCATTTCTACAAGACTAGCACTAACATACACCTATTTTATGTCTAATCACTAACTCCTAGGAGTTTATATAAGAATGCAGGTTCAGGAACTGTCAGATATGCATTTCAGGTGTTGTAAGCCAACATACTACATATTCCACTATTTTAATTTAAAAGCAACTGCAGACGATAAGCAAACACATGCAAAAGCATGACTGAATTTGTGGAGAGTACAAAATAAGTCATTGTCTCTGGACCTCTGCAGATGTCCACGTGAACACCTGTACAAGAATGCTCAGAGAAGCACTCTTTGTGACACCTCCAGACTGGAAACCACCGAGTTCCACCAGTAAACGGATGGATAAACAATTGGTAGTATAGCCATGCAATGGAACAGCACAAAGGCATGAAAAATGATGAATTAAATTCATGTCCCACTAGAGTCGTCAAAAATAACAAATTATTGATCAACACAATGTGATGAATCGCCAAATTATTATGATGGATGTAAACAGCTAGAACATCCTGCCTATTAAAAAGACAATATATGGAATGATCTGACTTATATGTAATATTTCAGAAAATTCCAAGTAACATATAGTGACTAAAAGCATATCAGTGGTGGCTGGCAGAAACAAATGAAAGGGAAATTGGAGGAATTTCCCTTTCTTCGAAAAGGGCACAAAGGAAACTGCTGGGGTTAAAGGGATATCCATTATCTGAAATGCGGTGTTGGCTTCATGGAAGTACGCATATGTGAAGACTTGTCAGATGGTACACTTTGAATATGCTTGGTCTGTTGTATATCAACTATACCTCCATAAAGATGGCAAAAAAATCAAGCACGTTCCTGGTATGGAGGGGCAGGTGGAATGGGTCTCAGAGAGCATGGAAGCCGAGGCCTTGATGCCATCAGGACGCTCTCTCTCTTGATTTCTGTCTACAGATCAGCTTCTCTCTGTGTCTCTGTGGAGGTGCAAGGCCCCAAGCCTTAGAGGAAAGCCAAGTGATGTCCTTCAAAAGACATGGGCATAAGAGAAAGACAGACCTGAGTGAATACAAGATCTACCACTTTCCTGCTTTGTGATTCTGGAAGCGATCAAAACCTCAGTTTTTATAATCAGGAAAACAGAGGAATTGCTTACATTGCAAGGTTGTTGTAGGCTTTAAAGAGATGAATGGGAATCATAAGAAGGGCTTAGTGGACCTGCCAAACACTGGATCTCTTTCTTCTTCACATACTAACCCTGTTTGTCAGGGTTCTCCAGAGAAGCAGAACCAATCAGGTGCATTTACATAGAGAGAGACTTATTTTATGAAACTGGCTCTTGGAGGTCAGTAAGTTCTAAATCTATGACAGGCCATGGCCAGGAGACCCAGGGAAGAACTGATGTTGAAGCCTTGAGTCTGAAGGCCAACTGTTGAGAAAATTTCTTTTTCTTCAAGGGCACTCAATGTTTTCTCTTAAGGGCTTTGACTGATTGGGTGAACTCCATCCACATTGTGAAGGGTAATCTGCTTTACTCAATCTCCTGACTGAGTTATCATCAGGATATCTAACCCAGGGTATAGTTTATCATATGCAAAACATACCCCACAGCAATAGCTAGACTGGTGTTTGGTGACTGGGCACCATCCCTAGCCAAACTGACTCATAAAATTAGCAGACACACCAACACTGAGCTTCAGCTATTTGAAGAGGCCAATTTTGATGATTTGAACTGTTCTCCTTAAAAACGAAACATTTTTAGATCCTCTTCCCCATTCCGTGGCTAGTGACTCTTCCTTTGCTTTCAGTCCTAAGCTCTTTCATGTTTTCCTTCCCAGAGACTTAGATATTCATTCCCAACCCCACCCCACCCAGTGATATTAGATCCAAGCTCCAGCATTTATAGACTTCATTTCCTTTGCATCTCAAAGTGGTCTCGCTCATAGAGTTCAACCAATTGCCTTGCTTAAAGAACTTGAGTTTGCAATGAAGTACCAAGATTTTTTAAGACGCAAAACTCTTTCCTTCCATTAGGGCCTGACAATTTTATGAGAGATCAGAAAGCACAGGCTGAGCCCTTGGGCTTCAGCCACGGGCCGTATGTCATGAGCCAGACTGCATCAGCGCTGAAGAATTTTAAGTCCTTCACAATAAGGTTTAGTCTCAGCTTGTAAGGCTGTGCCTGGGCTGGGAATTTAAACGTCTAAGAAAAGGCAAATAGGTTGCAATTTCATTGCTTCTAAACATGCGACTGCCTCAGGGGCTTCTGATTTATTTATTTTTTTAATGGGGTGTGAGGCTATAAACTCTTCCTGCTGGCAGGCTGGCAGGCCGTGCACATTTTTAGAGGTGCACCAAGAATGGGGTTGGGAAGCTGACTGAGCCCCTGTAATTAAAACCATGCTCAGCAAATGCCTCTGATTCCAGGGGTCACATCTGATTTCATCTAAAACATTCTTTTTGGTCCCCTCTTAACCCAGTCTTGACTTTTGAGCATTCACATCATTACAGAGTGGAGGGTGGGAGGAAAAGGCGGGGTGGGGAGGTGGCAGAAGGATTCAGAACTGGGTTTTGCTTCTAATTACAATTGGACATTTGCAGCACAGCATCCATGAGGGTTTTTTGTTGTGCTGTTTCTCTCACTAACAGTTTTGTTTTCTTTCTTTCTTTTTTTTTTCTTTTTCTGGGTACTTTTAAAAAGGTAAGACTAAAGATGAACTATTTTAGTGTGGCGAGTACCCCTGGTCATTCAAATCTCATCTCTAACTCCTATCGTTTTCTGATGGGAAAATATACTGTCATTCTTATTTGCTTTAGCCAACACACATTTCCAAATGTCAGCAGTTTTTTTTGTTTTTTTTTACTTGCAGGTATCATCTGTTGAAATTGGACTTGGCCTTTACCTAAATATTTACCGTGCAGAGTTTTACTTTGGATGAATGTTTTTGTTCAGCGCCTGAAAAGTCTGTGCAGTGGATGACATCTTTAACTGTTCAAGCTAGGGAACCTTAGTCCCAAATAGCCCTGCAGTTCTTGGCCACACTTTGGAGATCTGGAAGGGCTCATGTTCAGTATCTAATCTGATTAGAAAAAGAGGGCACACAGAGCTTCGCTAGGTAGAATATGTCAGCGTTTCTTTTCTCCGTAACAACCAGTATTACATTTTCTAAGGTTTGGCAAGTGTTTCTGCAACTTCATTTTAGTTTAGAATACAGTGAATCCCCTACATACGAGCCTTCAAGTTGTTAATGTGTTTGCATGTCCAGCCACATAACTTAGCTCACGGATCCGGTGTGCATCGTCACACGCGTGTATCCTCTACATGTGGTTATGCTTTTGTGTACTTTACAGTACAGCACTATAGGGTACAGTGTCTTTGTTTCAAGCCCAGGATGTCCAGAACAAGTGTACAAGCAGTGGTGATGTAGCTGATATTTGCTGTTCACCCAATTGCAGTCCCTGGATGCCAGCTGTTGTACCACACTGCCGTACTTCTCAAGGTACTGCACCATAAGATGAAAAATGCTTTCTTTATATTTGTTTGCTTGTTTATGTATGTCAAAAGTACTATAAACCTATTACGATACAATACTACATAGTCGATTCTGTTAGTTGGATACCTAGGCTAATTTTGTTGGACTAACAACTTGGACTTAGGAATGTACTCTCGGAATGGAACTTGTGAGTATGTGGGGGAATTGCTGTAACTGCCTTTTCTTTTACACTTTTACATACACTTTACCAACCATGTAGGAAGGAGGAGGTAACAAGCCTGAGGGTCCCTGTTTTAGTTATTATAGTTGATATTTACTGGGCACCTATGGGGTGCTGATTGGCATGCTGGCACTAAAGAAGGCAGCATACACTCCCTTCCTCTCTCTGCCTCAGGTTCTACCTGGAAAAAAAAGATGCCCAGCCAGTGTGAGGCAGGTAACTGTCTCACCCCAGGGCTTGGGGAAGAAACCCTGATGGTGATGTCTGCTGAACACCCCTGGTAGCTTAGCTATAAAGCATCAACCTGCCAATGCAGGAGCCGCAAGAGACATGGGTTCGATCCTTGGGTTAGAAAGGTCCCCCGGAGAAGGAAATGGCAACCCCCTCTGGTATACTTGCCTGGGAAATCCCATCGACAGAGCCTGGCGGGCTACAGTCCATGGCGTCACAGAATCAGACACGACTGAGCATGCACGCAATATGTAAAGAATCCCACAAGGGCCGACTTCGTTGAACAAAACAGGACCACATGAAGCTGGAATGAGATGCTCACGGTCCCCAGGGCACCGTCTCCTGCCTACAGGACCCTGATTCACTGGGTCTAGCTCCTGCGCTGCCTTTGCTCCATAGCCACCTCTGAGTATTGCCGACCCTCTGCCCTCTCCCCCACCATCCATCAGAGTATCTGGGACCCCCTCGGGCACCTCACATCTCTTTGAGAAATAAGTGAATATTCAGCAGGAAATGAACACCCTGAATTTTGAACATTAGCTAAAGGCTATGTAGGCAAACACACCCGTATCTATAAACTTGCGGAATCTCCTATAAAGTGGGTAGTGGCTCTCCTCTCTCTGCGGTTCATGTGGTCCCAGAAGAAGAGCAGCTCCATAGTCACGCTTCTCTTCCTGGAGTTTTCCTGGCAAACCCACAGGCTGCCATTGGTGGTGGCATGGCCTGTGGCTTTCAGCCTTGTTTTGTGGTTTCCCTAACATGAAACCTTAAACCAAGCTCGTGAAAGAAGCTACGCGGGAAGTAATGATCCTCAAAAATGAATGCACTGTACCAGCAAAGAAGACATTTAATTAGCCACCATAATAGCGTCGTTTAGGCTTCTCTTTATTCTTTTCTTTCTTTTTAAAAATAAGTTCAGTGACTAACAATTGTAGGCACCGCTGCCTTAGTCCCTTTAATGCAAAGCCTGGGACAGAGCTGGGGCGTAGAGGGAGGGGGCAAGGTGAGTCTATTCTCTGCATTTTAATTTTACCCATTGGCTCATCAGATTCCTTTCATGGTAGTAATAGTAATAATTTTCTAAGACAACCCCTCAGGCAGAGACGAGAGGTTTGTCAAGGCAGTGAGATAGTGTAGATCTACAGGAGATGGGGCGCTGAGAAGTATCTGTGGGGAGTCCCTGGTGGTGCAGTGGTTAGGACTCACTGCTTTCACTGTAGTGACCCAGGTTCAGTCCCTGATCAGGGAACTAAGATCATGCAATAAGGGAGGGGCTGTCCCCCACACACGCACCATCTGGGGTGCCTACTGCCAAGGCTCTTAGCATGTTTGATTAATAGTTTCCACTCTGTGTAGTGGGACTTCCAGAGCCACGGTGAGAGGAGGCAAGGATGAGTCTGGCCAGTGGTGATGGAGAATCTCTAACTCAGAGGGACTTAGAAGTGGCAAAAGGGAGATCTAGCCAAGAGCGGTGTCTTTTCCTTGCAGCCCAAGTGATTTAGGGCGGTTTGGGGAAGACACACAAAGAAGTAATTCAGACCCTCGCCACTCGCAGAAGCTGCCATTTGGATCAACGCTCTCTCTTCCCACAGACCCCCTCGGACCGCCCTGTTGTGACTTGTTTTCCCTTCGAGGCCACCCTTTGAGATCCATCTGTGATAAAGCAGCCTTGCTGGTATGTGTGAACACGAGGTGATTAGCAACTGCAACCCTGGGTAAGTAAGCTAACTGGTACTCAGATTACTCCTCTGTTACATGGGGCCGGGGAAGTCCTGACCTTAGATACTGTGTGGACTGTGCCGAGTTTAGCCCAGGGTACATCCATTTAGCTTGTGGTTTTTCTTTGAGAAACAATGGGGAAAGCTGGAGGCAGAACTTCAGGGCAGGAGACTAAAGTCAGCCATTCAGGGATGATCCCATTTGAGAGGTGTTTACATGAGCGGGGGGCAGAGGAGAGCAAGGGCTTTGGTGAGCATAGGAGGATGGGCAACATCTGTGGGGTCAGCAGTGCTGTGGCCCCGGCCCCCTTCAGGCCGGAAAGCTCTGTGGCCCCAGCTGGGGGAAGGTTGCGATAGCTCTTCAGCTGCCAGCTCTCAGCAACCGAGAGCCCCCCACCCAAAGTGGCCCCTCCCTGGGGACCCCACATCCTAAGAGTGGCTGCCCTGGGGAACTGGAGAGCCAGCTCCTCATGCCAATATTTGGGATGACTCTGAAGGGCCACCCGGCCTCTGGCTTCTGCCGAGTTAACTGAGGCCTGGACATGTGGCATAGTAAGAACCACATGTTTGGTCTCTGCCCTCCTTCCCCTGGGCTTCCCATGTGGCACTGAGGGTAAAGAACCTGCCTACCAATGCAGGAGGCGCAAGAGATGTGGGTTCAGTTCCTGGATTGGAAAGATCCCCTGGAGGCGGGCATGGCAACTCACTCACTCCAGTCTTCTTGCCTGGAGAATCCCGTGGGCAGAGGAGCCTGGTGTGACCATCCATAGGGTCGCACAGAGTGGGACACGACTGAAGTGACTTAGCATGCACACACACCCACACACTCCTTCCCTTGCCCCCTGCCACAAAGCTCCTGGAATCCCTGGAGTCCCTGAATGATAACTCTCTATTGTACACTAATGACGTGCTTGGAGACTGGAGTTTCTGCAAAGAATCAGGAAGGGTGCTGGTGGCCAGGAGAACCAAGCATCAGAGCAGACAGTTGGAATTTTCAGCCATTTTCTTTGACCTTCAGGGGGAGAAAAGAGACCAGAAGTTGAATTAATCACAGTGGCCAGTGATGTAATCATTCACGACTGTGTAATGAAGTTCAGTTCAGTCGCTCAGTCATGTCCGACTCTTTGTGACCCCATGAATCGCAGCACGCCAGGCTACCTGTTCATCACCATCTCCTGGAGTTCACTCAGACTCATGTCTATCGAGTCCCTGATGCCATCCAGCCATCTCATCCTCGGTCATCCCCTTCCCCTCCTGCCCCCAATCCCTCCCAGCATCAGAGTTCTTTCCAATGAGTCAACTCTTCTCATGAGGTGGCCAAAGTACTGGAGTTTCAGCTTTAGCATCATTCCTTCCAAAGAAATCCCAGGGCTGATCTTCAGAATGGACTGGTTGGATCTCCTGGCAGTCCAAGGGACTCTCAAGCATCTTCGCCCACACCACAGTTCAAAAGCATCAATTCTTCGGCCCTCAGCCTTCTTCACAGTCCAACTCTCACATCCATACATGACGACTGGAAAAACCATAGCCTCGACTAGATGAACCTTAGTCAGGAAAGTAATGTCTCTGCTTTTGAATATTCTATCTAGGTTGGCCATAACTTTTCTTCCAAGGAGTAAGCGTCTTCGAATTTCATGGCTGCAGTCACCATCTGCAGTGATTTTGGAGCCCCCCAAAATAAAGTCTAACACTGTTTCCACTGTTTCCCCATCTATTTCCCATGAAGTGATGGGACCAGATGACACCTTAGTTTTCTGAATGTTGAGTTTTAAGCCAACTTTTCACTCTTCTCTTTCACTTTCATCAAGAGGCTTTTTAGCTCCTCTTCACTTTCTGCCATAAGGGTGGTGTCATCTGCATATCTGAGGTTATTGATATTTCTCCCGGCAATCTTGATTCCAGCTTGTGTTTCTTCCAGTCCAGCGTTTCTCATGATGTACTCTGCATAGAAGTTAAATAAACTGGGTGACAATATACAGCCTTGATGTACTCCTTTTCCTATTTGGAACCAGTCTGTTATTCCATGTCCACTTCTAACTGTTGCTTCCTGACCTGCATACAGATTTCTCAAGAGGCAGGTCAGCTGGTCTGGTATTCACATCTCTCTCAGAATTTTCCACAGTTTATTGTGATCCATACAGTCAAAGGCTTTGGCATAATCAATAAAGCAGAAATAGATGTTTTTCTGGAGCTCTCTTGCTTTTCCATGATCCAGTGGATGTTGGCAATTTGATCTCTGGTTCCTCTACCTTTTCTAAAACCAGCTTGAACATCAGGAAGTTCACGGTTCACATATTGCTGAAGCCTGGCTTGGAAAATTTTGAGCATTACTTTACTAGCATGTGAGATGAGTGCAATTGTGCGGTAGTTGGAGCATTCTTTGGCATTGCTTTTCTTTGGAATTGGAATAAACACTGACCTTTTCCAGTCCTGTGGCCACTGCTGAGTTTTTCCAAATTTGCTGGCATATTGAGTGCAGCACTTTCACAGCATCATCTTTCAGGATTTGAAAGAGCTCTACTGGAATTCCATCACCTCCACTAGCTTTGTTTGTAGTGATGCTTTCTAAGGCCCACTTGACTTCACATTCCAAGATGTCTGGCTCTAGATGAGTGATCACACCATCATGATTATCTGGGTTGTGAAGATCTTTTTGTACAGTTCTTCTGTGTATTCTTGCCACCTCTTCTTAATATCTTCTGCTTCTGTTAGGTCCAGACCATTTCTGTCCTTTATCGAGCCCATCTTTGCATGAAATATTCCCTTGGTATCTCTAATTTTCTTGAAGAGATCTCTAGTCTTTCCTATTCTGTTCTTTTCCTCTATTTCTTTGCATTGATCACTGAAGAAGGCTTTCTTATCTCTTCTTGCTGTTCTTTGGAACTCTGCATTCAGATGCCTATGTCTTTCCTTTTCTCCTTTGCTTTTTGCCTCTCTTCTCTTCACAGCTATTTGTAAGGCCTCCCCAGACAGCCCATTTTGCTTTTTGCATTTCTTTTCCATGGGGATGGTCTTGATCTCTGTCTCCTGCACAATGTCATGAACTTCATTCCATAGTTCATCAGGCACTCTATCTATCAGATCTAGGTCCTTAAATCTATTTCTCACTTCCACTGTATAATCATAAAGGATTTGATTTAGGTCATACCTGAATGGTCTAGCGGTTTTCCTTACTTTCTTCAATTTGAGTCTGAATTTGGTAAGAAGGAGTTCATGATCTGAGCCACAGTCAGCTCCTGGTCTTGTTTATGTTGACTGTATAGAGCTTCTCCATCTTTGGCTGCATAGAATATAATCAATCTGATTTTGGTGTTGACCATCTTGTGATGTCCATGTGTAGAGTCTTCTCTTGTGTTGTTGGAAGAGGGTGTTTGCTATGACCAGTGCATTTTGTTGGCAAAACTCTATTAGTCTTTGCCCTGCTTCATTCCGCATTCCAAGGCCAAATTTGCCTGTTACTCCGGGTGTTTCTTGACTTCCTACTTTAGCATTCCAGTCCCCTATAATGAAAAGGACATCTTTTGGGGTGTTAGTTCTAAAAGGTATTATAGGTCTTCATCAAACTGTTCAACTTCAGCTTGAAGTGATTGCATCCAAGTACTGCATTTCAGACTCTTCTGTTGACCATGATGGCTACTCCATTTCTTCTGAGGGATTCCTGCCCGCGGTAGTAGATATAATGGTCATCTGAGTTAAATTCACCCATTCCAGTCCATTTTAGTTCACTGATTCCTAGAATGTAGACGTTCACCCTTGCCATCTCTTGTTTGACCACTTCCAATTTGCCGTGATGGCCTGTATGGGAGAATAATATAAAAAGAATGGGATGTATATGCATAAACATATATTTATATATACATATATGTATGTGTGTATATACATATGTATGCTGTTTTCAGTCACTTCAGTCGTTCGACCCCATGGACTGTAACCCACCAATCTCCCTGTCCATGGAATTTTTCAGGCAAGAATACTGAAGTAGGTTGCCATATCCTACTCCAGTATGTGTGTGTGTGTGTGTATATATGCATGTGTGTATGTAAAAACTGGCTGTACAACTGAAACTAACACAACAGTATAAATCAACTATGCTTCAATAAAAATTAAAAAAAAAAAGAATCATAGATTTAAGCTCCTAAGTTCCTGTTTTGTCTAGAAACAGCTGGACCTCTCAGTTGTTCAAGGTCCGCTGGGCCATTGGAGGGCAAATTTCCACATCAGTTGCAGAAGACATGGAAAACCCTTTCATCCTTGGTCTTAGTTCATGGAATCCACTCTCCAGACTGCCAACTTGCTTACTCCTTCCTTCCTCTTGCCCCCTGAACACCAAGAAGTGAGGACCCTCCCTTGGTGCAGGTGTTAGTGATACTGTGTTCACAGTAAACAAATTCTGCCTAGGCTTCTTGGAGAAGGTCTTTAAGAAAGAATCTTGGATTTCTGCATTTGAAGAATAACTATTGGAATACAAGCTTTCAGGTTTGGAGGACCACTCCCAAGGAGCTTCACACTTCCTTCGGATATTTCTTTGCCTTCTTCTGTCCCAGTGTCTGTGTCCGTCCTGCCTGACTCTTTGGGACCCATGGACTGTACCTGCCAGGCTCCTCTGTCCTTGGGATTCTCCAGGCAAGAGTACTGGAGTGGGCTACCATTTCCTTCTCCCAGGGATCTTTCCAACCCAGGGATCAAACCCGGGTCTCCTGCATTGCCGGCAGATTCTTTACCATCTGAGCCACCAGGGAAGCCTCTACCTCAAAATGCTCACTCTTCCTAGAAAGTGAGGCTCTTTTCCATCAAATGCCTACAATTTATTTTCCTTCCTGATTTCCAAAAAGGAATTAGGTGTTGGGATGTCAGGGCTTCTTGACATCATTTGTTGAACTCTGTTGGGGGATATTTATGGAGAATTTAGTTAACATCACTGTGGGCACTGCCAAGGAGTTTTCAGAAATGTTTTCTCTGCTAATGACACATCCTCTAACTAAGAAGACAGGCAGAACCTTTCCTATTTTCCCAAATATGAGACTCTGCCATTAGATGAGACTGAGAAGAAGAAAAACAAGTCCCTAAGGTCATTGCAAATGGCTGTGACCGGAAAGCACACAATTTCACTTAATGATGTTTAAACGAAACACAGTCATAGAACATTTTAAAATATTCCTGATGCCTCATCTGAAAAGGGCAACTGCACTTACAAATTTAGCTTTTAAACCAGTGGAACCAAAGTATTCTTGGCAGAATAGATTATTTCTCCCCGAACTGGACATAGGTGATCCTTTTAAGCTGGCTGCTTCCAAACAGCTGTTGAAGCAGAGTCTGAGTTTGGGTTTCAGAGAGGGTGCTGAAAAGTCACAGGAGCGTTTGAAGCAAGTGCTGTGAGCACTTAGTGTTTTTCTGGGAACAAATTTCAGACCTTGCACCTAATTTTTATAATGGACCTCGGCCCTAGACATTGTACACTAAATGATCTAATGCAGCATTGGAAAGAATTTTCTAGAATGAACTTGGCCTATGCCTTTGGATGAGACCTGAGGAAGGAGGAGGGCAGAGGAAGAGCCTCATCTAAGGATCTGCTATCAGTGGAATTCAGTCAGTCAACAAACATCCAGCCAAGAACTTGCTCAGTGAAAGGCAGGAGATGTGATCGCCTGTCTTTAAAGGAGCACAATCATAAATGAAATTTTTAACTTGAAATTGCCCACTCCTTTCACGTCTCTGGCTGCAGAATTGAAGCCTAGAGCCTCCAAATCCCCAAGGAGACTACATGCTGTGTGACTTGAAGTGTTCATTAGTTGATTTGTGTAAAGCGCTTTGAAGATGTGAAACACCAAAGTGTTAGAAACTGTCATCAAACCCCTTAAACTTTCTTTGTCGCTCTTTTACCTACGGGCAATGGACAGTACTCAAACTGCAGACTATGCCCTGAAGTCTCATCATTAATAAGATGTCTCCCTGAATAGGGGCGTGCCTTTTTTCCCGCAGAGAAGAGGACTTGCCTCCTGTAAGAGGCTAGTTTAGAACAGGTGCCTCCTCCATTGAGCAAAGTGGCAGGTTTATGGGAAGATGCTTAAGACAAGTTAAAGCCTAGAGAGTTGGCAGTAAATTAAATAAGAGAATCTGCAGGCTGGATGTCCCAGTGCGTTTGGAAGCCAGATACCCCCAGTGTGATCCGCACAGGCAACAGAAGGATCAGAATTTACAATCTAATTGGGGCAATTGTTAACAGATAAGGAAGTACACAGATAACTACAATATAAATCAGGATGTGTTCAGAGCTACATGAAAGACTCAAACAACAGAAAGGGGTTGCAAATTGGGAGTGTCACCCTTCTTGGATTGAATCAAGAAATTTCAAGAAGAGAGTAGTTTGGGAAGAAAAACACACTAGAAGAACATTCATTGAGTCCTCTTCGTGTGTTTGTGAACTAAATCCTTTCCACGCATCTTCTCATTAAATGAATCTTTTTGTTTTAATGTTGACCATTTTTAAAGTCTTTATTAAATTTGTTACAATGTTGTTTCTGTTTTATGTTTAGTTTTTTTTTTTTTTTTTTTTGGCTGAGAGGCATATGGGATCTTAGTTCCTGGACCAGGGATTGAACTCCTGTCTCCTGAAATGGAAGGTAAAGTCTTAACCACTAGACCACCACCAGGGAAGTCCCCATTGGATGGACCTTGACTGGCAGGCGGGGTTGTGCCTGGTGATGGTCAGGGTTGGAGGTGACATTGCTCAAGGGAGAAGCAAGGTAACGCCCAGAGCGTCTCAGGCTCTTCTCTGTGGAAGCTTGCTCCTGCCTTTCGCCACGCTTTTCCTGAGTGCTCAGATACTGACGGTGAGTTTTCTGTATGCTTCTACTTAGCCTACTAACCTGGGCCAAGACCGTCACAATTGTCATCTCAGTGTTTACCTAGATTTCTCAATTATAAGGGCCATGTGAGGTATCGGGGGCTCTCTAGAGGGTCCCTGTAAAATGGAATTGAAGAACTTTCTGTTTACAGGGCTGTTGGGGACTTGTCTCAAAGAGGCTTCTCCTAGCCTCACACTATATTTAATTTATTGAATTTGCCAGGGTTAGATCCCAAACCAGAGAAAGGGCATGAGTGGAACAATTGGCAGCATTTAATAAGGGCTGTGGATTAGTATAGAGGACTGGATTAATGTTGATGTCCTAATTTTAATTATTGTATTGAATATTATGGCTATGTAAGGCTGATATTTGGTGAAGCTGAATGTAAAGCATAAGACAATCAATTCCTATTCTTTTGGCAACTTTTCTTATGAGTCAAATTATTTCGAAGTGAAGAGTTAAAGATAAGAAAAATGAGAATATTGAGGTGGATTCAACGTAACTAGGGTGGAAGCTTGCTGTAAGTGGGAGGGAAAATTGAGACAAAACCCCAGTCCCATCTTTTGGCTTTGAAGCTTCTGGAACACTTGTTGAAAGCACTGTCCCCAGCCCCAGAAACTTCAGGTAAGGAGCCTGGGGTCATTTTTTTTTTTTTTTTTTGCAATTGAACAACAATCCACTTACTTTTTAATAATTAATTAATTAATTTTAGTTGGAGGCTAATTACAATATTGTAGTGGTTTTTGCCATACATTGACATGAATCAGCCATGGGTATACATGTGTTCCCCATCCTGAACCCCCTCCCTCCTCGCTCCCCTTCTCAGGGATGACCCCCTCAGGGTCATCCCAGTGCACTAGCCCTGAGTGCCCTGTCTCATGCATCGAACCTGGACTGGTGATCTGTTTCACATATGGTAAAATACATGTTTCAATCCTATTTTCTCAAATCACCCCATGCTCTCCCTCTCCCACAGAGTCCAAAAGATTGTTCTTTACATCTGTGTCTCTTTTGCTGTCTCACATACAGGGTCATCGTTACCATCTTTCTAAATTCCATATATGTGCGTTAGTATACTATATTGGTGTTTTTCTTACTGGCTTACTTCACTCTGTATAATAGACTCCAGTTTCATCCGCCTCACTAGAATGGATTCAAATGTATTCTTTTAATGGCTGAGTACTATTCCATTGTGTATATGTACCGCAGCTTTCTTATCCATTTGTCTGCTGATGGACGTCTAGGTTGCTTCCCTGTCCTGGCTGTTGTAAACAGTGCTGCAATGAACACTGGGGTACATATGTCTCTTTCAGTTCTGGTTTCCTTGGTGTGTATGCCCAGCAGTGGGATTGCTGGGTTGTATGGCAGTTCTGTTTCCAGTTTTTAAGGAATCTCCACACTGTTCTCCATAGTGTCTGTACTAGTTTGCATTCCCACCAACAGTGTAAGAAGGTTCCTTTTTCTCCATACCCTCTCTGTCATTTATTGTTTGGAGACTTTTTGATAGCAGCCATTCTGACCAGCGTGACATGGCACCTCATTGTGGTTCTGATTTGCACTTCGGAGGGTCCATATTTGGACAGACTCCTCCACTTGGTCCTTCTGAAAAGGGAATTTGAGAAACAGCATTCTCTCATTTGTTTCTCTGGTTCCCCTGCAAGTGATTAGTGTTTCTCCAGCCGTCAGGAGGGCAGGAGGGGTAAACTGAGGTTCAGGGGGTTATGTTGCTGGTATCACAGGTCCAATACGTGATAAAGCTGAAATTCAGTTTCTCCCTCTTTTGAGGTCTCTGGTAAAGCTTTTCTTGGAACTCTCATCTAACCTCACTGGATTTGTATACTCATATACTCATCCTTTCTGAAATCCTGGCAGGCATTCCATCCCTGCCCCTCCCGCTGACCCTGAGTTTGCTCTTCTGCATCTTTCCAGTGTCCAGCTCCATCCTAACACACACCTGGGCTGCCCTTTATAACCCCATTGACTCTGCTTACCATCAAGGGTTTTTTCTTTTTTTCTTTCTTTTTAAATCTCATTGGTCATTCTGTATGTGTATCCCACCTACTGGATACAAACTATTTTTGTTTGGGAAAACTTTTGGATTTATAGTCTTTAAGTTTTGAGTAATGTTTCTGTTGCTTTGCAATTAATTTGATGTACAGAAAAGACACAAAAATAGGTGGAACTAAACCATTTCACTTAATGTCAAATATTAATGCAAAGGTTTGGAATATAATTTTAAGTGATTTGGGGAATGAAATAATGCCATTTGCAGCAACCCAGAGGGACCTGGAAATGAACATACCAAGGAGATAAGCCAGAGAAGGACAAACACATGGTATCGCTTATATGCTCGATCTAAGAAAATGATGCAAATATCATCTGAACAGAACAGAAACAGATTCATAGACACAGAAAGCAAACTTATGGTTACCAAAGGAGAAGAGGGAAGAGGAATAAATTAGGAGCTTAGTATTAAAATATATATATGAAATATTAGTACATATAAAATAGATAATCAACCAAGATCTACTGTAGAGTGTAGGAATATACTCAGTATCTCATAATAAGCTATAATCTATAATGGTAAAGAAGCTAAAAAGAATATATCAGTTCAGTTCAGTTCAGCCCCTCAGTCATGTCCTACTCTTTGCGACCCCGTGAACCATAGTACGCCAGGCCTCCCTGTCCATCACCAACTGCCAGAGTTCACCCAAACTCATGTCCATTAAGTTCATGATGCCATCCAACCATCTCATCCTCTGTCGTCCCCTTCTTCTCCTGCCCTCAATCTTTCCCAGCATCAGGGTCTTTTCCAGTGAGTCAGCTCTTTGCATCAGGTGGCCAAAGTATTGGAGTTTCAGCTTCAACATCAGTCCTTCCAATGAACACCCAAGATATATGAATATATATACACATCTGAAATTAACAAAGCATTATAAATGAACTATATTTCATTTAAATTTTTAAAAAATTTAAAAAGAAGCTGGGGTTTCAGGCAGGCCTCTCTTCACAATGATTCCCACCTCTAAGTACTTCTGGCTGTTGTCTCTCTCCTTTCATAGAAGTGTCAGGACTGATCTCCTGGGAAGCTGGGGGAGTCGGCCAGGGCTGTGCTGCTGCGGTATTGAGACGTTGATCGCTGGGAAGACCAGGCAGGCTCTAACATTCTGGGCCTTTACATTCCCAGGCACTGCTTTGTCTCACCCACACTCGATCACAGGAACGGGAGAGGAAAGAGGAGCTGTGAGACTCAAGTGATGGGTGCAGAAAGAGGAAAGAACCCATATCATCCCTTAAAAGGGTGTTTTATAATAAACTAGCATTGCGTTCTGTCTGAAAGGGCCTTGTTATCCTTTCCATGATAGTTTAGAAGATAGCCACAGGCATCATTTTCCAGTCTTATACTCCAGGATTAAAATGATGGAAGACATGGGGTTTAGAGAGAGGCAGGCCTGAGTTTGGGTCTAAGCTCCATCACTAACCGGCTATGGAGCAAGATCGAGTCACTTCCCTCCTTCTGACTTGGTTTCCTCACTGGAAAAGCAGGGCCCACGGCACTGGATAGGATCTACTAGGTCCCAGGCCTCTGCGTGGTGATCAGCAGGAAGGCTCCCTCCACGCCCTGCAGTCCTTGCCCTCCTCCCTTTCAGCATCTAAACCAAGCACCCAACATTCTCCGGGTGGTCTCTGGCTAATCTGAGAGACCTCAGTTCCATGTGTTCTCAGCTGCCAGGAGATCCTCCCACTTCCTTTCCCATCACATCACAATGTACCAGTCTCCTATCCCCTTTCCTGGGGACATAGCCCTCTGCTCATCCCTCGCTCCAAGAAGAGTCACTTGCTAGAGTACTCCTGGTTAATCATGGCGTCATGGGTTATCTCTGTGGTTACAAGACTCGTCCAATGTCATGCAGTTGTGAGCAGTAAAGGGGAGGCTGGAACTTGGGACTCCTCATTTCTAAAGCCAGGGTGGGCAGTTGTCTTCCCTCCTTCCCATTCCTTGTGGGGCCCTGGGATACTGTCCTTCAGCCCCTGTGTTTTGTTTGGGGTCCCTGCAGTGCTGGGACCCCCTTTGACACTTCGCTATTGTGAACATGCTGTAGGTTCGAGTTTCAGCTCAGAGAGACTTCTGGGATCGACATTTGAGGGCCTTGGGAGATTTTTCATTTGTTTTTTGCTTTGTATTTTTCCTTTTCCCTAAGCCAGCAGAATGGTTTGAAAGGGACAGCATGTCAGCAGTAGCCTGGACCTCATACCTTTCGTTTGCTCTTAGCAGTGCTCTGAGAAATTGGAAAAATGCCAATTCCTGTACTGCAGTGCAACATATTGTGATAGATGCTTCTTCTGAGATCCCATATGCTTCATATTGCCAGGAAAAAGCACTGGCATAGCAAGATTTTTTTCTATAAATTTCCCCAGAGATTGAATTGGATTTCTGCGGGTTGCTTTTACAGCAACATTGTCTCAGCAACAGAGAGAGGGGGTAGGGAGAGAGATCACATGATTAACAAGGGTGTGGATTTTAATGCACACATGCTTAAAACGGCAGCTTGGAGGCCACAGCCCCAGAATGTTCCTGGTTCTCATTGCATGAGCTGCTATTCAAAGAGACTAGTACAGGAATGATGGAGAAACTGTGAATTTAGGAGAAAGAAGCCACAAAGCTTGACTTGGTCACTCACCAGCTCTTCATCTGAAATAAGTCTATCAACTGAGTTTTGCTCAGATGATTTCGAGACTCAAGCACATTGTTTTTTATTTCTCACCACCCAGTCTGGGCTGGGTCTGATAGGGTTGGATGGTCTAAGGTGACCTCCGTCATATCAGCTAGGGTGATGGAGTGATGTGTGTCTCACCTTCCAACAGTTTACCCCAGCTCATCCCCATGGTGGCGGTCCTGGTCTAGGCAACATGACTTTCTAAACCTCCACTTTTTGTCATATTTGCTGACACCTGACTTGGTAAAGCAAGTCAGGTGCTTTAAGCCCACATCCAAAGAGTGGAGAAATAGACTCCTGTCTTGATGATAAGTATCTCAAGGTCACATTGCAAGTGAGGAGACATAGACAATCCACTTCAACAAGTAAATTATACTCTGAGAGCCCAAATGTCCTCAAAATAAAACTGGGGGGCCACTGCATACCTAACAGTTCAAGTTCACCAGGTCAAATATGAACTGTTGAGCCAGGGTGTTTTTTCTCCATCCCTCTAAGGGCCACAGCCGTTCAACAATTGGCTAAAAGCAGAAAGCTGAGAGCCGCCTTTTCTCCTTCCTTTTCCATATCACTGCTGTCTCTCAGATCTGATCCATCTGCAAGAAAGATCTGTGGACTTGCAAAATGATCTTGAACCTGACTGCTTCTCTGCCTGTTTCTGCCCTCGCTCCATTAGCAAGGAGCCTCTTTCCTTTCTTTGTAACAATTTTCCTGCGTGTATTCGTGTGGTTCCTTCTGATCTTGGCTCAAATTCACATTCTGAGTGAGGTCCTCCTCTACCACTAGATGCTATTGTCAAGCCTACTCTTCATATTTCACATCCTCTCTGGTCTTATTTCTCTCTTGTATACTTATCATCACATCATTTATTTTTTAATCATCTGTCTGCCCCACCGTGGGTAGGGAGATATCTGGTTGTTTCATTCACCACTGAATCCCCTGTTCATGTTAACAACAGAGGGAACGTGATTAGCTGAATAAATAAGGTAGGAAGATTTTAAGGAGGGTACTTAACGCCACTGTCTAGATCAGTATTGACAAGTAGGCTCACCTTGAAATATTATAGCCTATTTCCTTGTGCAAAGACCCTGAGGCGTCTGATCAGTCCTGGAGAGTCAGAGAAACTCACCAGAGCAGCTAAGATCTAAGACCTTAGTAAGTAGAATGCACTTGGTCATGTCCGACTCTTTGCAATCCCTTGGACTATACAGTCCACGGAGTTCTCAGGGCCAGAATACTGGAGTGTGTTACCGTTCCCTTCTCCAGGGGACCTTCCCAAACCAGTGATTGAACCCAGGTCTCCCACTTTACAGGCGGATTCTTTACCAGTTGAGCTACCAAGGAAACCTAGAAATACTGGCATTGGTAGCCTATCCCTTCTCCAGCTAATCTTCCAGACCCAGTAACTGAACTGGGGTCTCCTGAACTGTACGCAGATTCTTCACCAGCTGAGCTACCAGGGAAGTCCCCAAGACCTAAATAGAAAGTCACCATAAAAATCAAGGTAGGTGATAAACACAGTGAAGTGAACGCATAAGTGCCCCGCGGGATATGGATCAATCCGCCATTTGTGTTCATTCTTTTTCAGAATAAAATGAACTTTACTCATTTTTAATATACTGACTAGCACTGAGGTCCTTCATAAGTCCCCAAGTGAAACAGGCAGGGGCTCTGTCACTAACACGTGGAGAGGAGTCCTAATGGGAGATCCAGGCCCTGTAGCAAGCAGAATTACTCTTTATTCATTTGTTTTAACCATATTTTGAACATTGAGGGATTCCTGTACCTTGTTGTATCAAGAAATTATAACTAAACTAACCTTCACAAAATGGACAAGCCACTTGGAAAAACTCCTGTAAAGAAACCAACTTGTATTAAAGATAATATTATCTAAGCCAGCCTAAAGGAAGACCCAGGAGGCAGAGATGATATCTCATCTCCTCCGAATCCCATGGACAGAGGAGCCTGTTGGGCTGCAAAGAGTCCAACAGGACTGAGCGACTTCACTTTCACTTTCACTTTCAAAACAAGGACAATCTAAGCAGATCAGATAAGAAACTTGGGATGGGAGAAGATAAAATTGCAATGTTGAGACAATTTGAGAAATCAATTTTCATCAATTTTTGCTAATAATTCTGAACAGATTATGCTTAAGCTATTAGCAAATCAGTGACATGAAACATGTGGAAGAAAATATGAAATATTTTTCATTGAAATTGTAATCTTATTTTAGCTCCTTTTGTTTTACTTACAGACAATAAATTGCACAAATCTTAAGTATTTGGTTCAATTAGTTTTGAGTAATTTTTATAATTGTATAATAAACACCCCAAATAAAATATGGGCTCTTTTGATCAACCCAGAAGATTTCCTTATGCTCCACTTTGAGTCATTCATTTTCTAACTTCTGTCACCACAGATTAATTTTATCTTCCTGTACTTGTAGTCATGTGTGTGTAGCTTTTTTCTGTTTTTGCTTGATTTCATATCTATAAAGTTCATCTGTGTTATTTCTATCAGCAGTCTGTTCTTTTTAATTAATAAATTGTATTTTATCATATACATTTACCACAAATTTAAAATCCATTCTCCTACTGATGGGTTTTGCGATTGGTTCAAATTTCTAGCAATTATAAATAAAATTGCTAGGAATATTCATGCACAGGTTTTAGTGTACATTTATTTTAATTTCTTTTGCATAAATTCCCAGGAGAGGTGTTGCTGGATCAAGGGAGAGGTGAGTCTTTACTCTGTAAACGGTGGTAGCATTTGCATCGTCATCGGAAACGGCGGCACTGTGGCTCCTCCGCATCCTCAGCAGCATTCCATGTTGCCATCTGTCTAATCTTGGTTTTTCTTGTCTGGTGGTGTGTCACTATAGTTTTTATTTTCATTTATGTGCTTCACAGTTTTGGTGAAGCATTTTTTCAGATACAGGTCATTCCTGTATTTTTTTAGTTAAGCATTTATTCATATCTTTGCCTATTTCAAAATTATTTTTTAATCATTGAGTTTATATGTATAGTCTGAAAGAGCTCCTTTATCAGATAGTCATATGCAAATGTTTTTCCTTGTCTCTGTCTTGACTGTTATCTTAATGATATCTTCTGTGAATTTGCTGTTCAGTCACTCATCATGTCTGACTCTTTGTAACCCCATGGACTGTAGCACGCCAGGCTTCCTTGTTCTTCATCATCTCCTGGAGCTTGCTCAAACTCATGTTCATTAAGTCGATGATGCCTTCCAACCATCTCATCCCCTTTTCCTCCTGCCTTCAACCTTTCCCAGCATCAGGGTCTTTTTTCAGCTTCAGCATCAGTCCATCAAATAAATATTCAGGACTGATTTCCTTTAGGATTGACTGGTTTGGTCTTTTTGCAGTTGAGGAGATTCTCAAGAGTTTTCTCCAACACCATGTTCAAAAGCATTAATTCTGTGCCACTCACATTCTTTACAGCCAACTCTTATATCCATACATGACCACTGGTACAACCATAGCTTTGACTAGATGGCAAAGTAATGTCTCTGCTTTTAATATGCTGTCTAAGTTTGTCATAGCTTTTCTTCCAAAGAGCAAGTGTTTTAAATTCATGGCTGCAGTCACCATCTGCAGTGATTTTGGAGCCCAAGAAAATAAAGTTTGTCACTCTTTCCACCATTTCCCCATATATTTGCCATAAAGTGATGAGACTGGATGCCATGCTCTTTGTTTTTCAAATGTTGAGTTTTAAGCCAGCTTTTTCACTCTCCTCTTTCACCTTCATCAAGAGAGACTCTTCAGTTCTTCTTCACTTTCTGCCATAAGGGTGGTGTCATCTGTGTATCTTAGGTTACTGATATTTCTCCCGGCAATCTAGATTCCAGCTTGTGCTTCATCCAGTCCAGCATTTCTCATGACGTACTCTGCAATAAGTTAAATAAACAGGGTGACAATATACAGCCTTGACGCACTCCTTTCCCGATTTGGAACCAGTTCCATGTCCAGTCCTAACTATCGCTTCTTGACCTGCATACACGTTTCTCAGGAGGCAGTTGAGATGGTTTGGTATTCCCATTTCTTGAAGAATTTTCCAGTTTGTTGTGATCCACACAAAAGTTTTGCCATAGTCAATGAAGCAGAAGTAGATGTTTTTCTGGAATTCTCTTCCTTTTCCTATGATCCAAATGGCAACCCACTTCAGTACTCTTGCCTAGGGAATCCCACGGACAGAGGAGCCTGGTAGGCTACAGTCCACAGAGTCGCAAACAGTTGGACACACCTGAGCGACTTCACTTAACGGATGTTGACAATTTGATCTCTGGTCCCTCTGCCTTTTCTAAATCCAGCTTGAACATCTGGAAGTTCTTGGTTCACATACTGGTGGATAGAAAAGTTTAATTTGATGAAGTACAACTTACCATGTTCTTTCTTTTGTATGACTCATGATATCCATGTCCCCTCAAGGAAATGTTTTCTTACCTAAAGGCTGTGAGCAGTTTCTTTGGTGTTGTCTTCTAGAAGACTTCCCTTTCTGACATTTATGTTTAGAAATACAATCTTTCTCAAATTAACATTGTGTGTACTAGTATGAGGGTCTTCCCTGCTAGCTCAGCTAGCAAAAGTCTGCCTGCAATGCAGGAGACCCTGGTTCAATTCCTGGGTTGGGAAGATCCTCTGGAGAAAGGATACACTACCCACTCCAGTATTCTGGCCTGGAGAATTCCATGGACAGAGAAGCCTGGCAGACTATAGTCCATGGGGTCGCAAAGAGTTGGACTTGACTGACTGAGTGACTAAGCACAGCACAGCACAGCACAGCACAGCACACAGGTATAAAGCAAGAATGTAAGTATTTCTATATGGATATCTATTCATTCCAGTCCCATTTGTTGAATAAACTTATCTTTCTCTGTTGAATTGCTTTGCAACTTTGGGGAAGTTAAACGACCACATGAAAGGATCAATTTCTGAATTTCATTCTGCTCCATTGATTGATTTGTCTCCAGTCAGTTCAGTTCAGTCACTCAGTCGTGTCCATCTCTTTGCAACCTCATGAATCGCAGCATGCCAGGCCTCCCTGTCCATCACCAACTCCCGGAGTTCACTCAGACTCACGTCCATTGAATCAGTGATGCCATCCAGCCATCTCATCCTCTGTCATACATGACCACAGGAAAAACCATAGCCTTGACTAGACGGATCTTAGTCGGCAAAGTAATGTCTCTGTTTTTGAATATGCTATCTAGGTTGGTCATAACTTTCCTTCCAAGGAGTAAGCGTCTTTTAATTTCATGGCTGCAGTAACCATCTGCAGTGATTTTGGAGCCCAAAAAATAAAGTCTGACACTGTTTCCACTGTTTCCCCATCTATTTGTCATGAAGTGATGGGACCAGATGCCATGATCTTCATTTTCTGAATGTTGAGCTTTAAGCCAACTTTTTCACTCTTCTCTTTCACCTTCATCAAGAGGCTTTTTAGTTCCTCTTCACTTTCTGCCATAAGGGTGGTGTCATCTGCATATCTGAGGTTATTGATATTTCTCCTGGCAATCTTGATTCCAGCTTGTGCTTCTTCCAGCCCAGCATTTTTCATGATGTACTCTGCATAGAAGTTAAATAAGCAGGGTGACAGTATCCAGCCTTGACGTACTCCTTTTCCTATTTGGAACCATCTGTTGTTCCATGTCCAGTTCTAACTGTTGCCTCCTGACCTGCATATAGGTTTCTCAAGATTTGTCTATCCTTTTGCAAATCCTATACTCTCCTGATTACTATAGCAGTATGGTAGATTTAGAAAACATGGTGTGAGTCCTTTAGTTATATTCCTCTTGAGGACTGATTTGGTTAGTCTAGGTCATTTACGGTTCTGTATAAATATTATATGTAAAAGAAAGTGTAAGTGAAAGTCACTTAATCGTGTCCGACTCTTTGGGATCCCATGGACTATACAGTCCATGGAATTCTCCAGGCCAGAATACTGGAGTGGGTAGCCTTTCCCTTCTCCAGGGAATCTTCCCAACCCAGGGATCAAACCCAGGGATCCCGCATTGCAGGAGGATTCTTTATAAGCTGAGCCATAAGAGAAACACAAATATTATGTATAACTTGCAAATTTTTATTTTAAAAATCTGCTGAAAATGTGATTTAGATTGTGTTGAATTATTGGGGAACTATTGCTAATATCTTTAAAATATTAAGCATTTTTAAACTGTAGTCAGGACATATCTTCTCATTTCTTTAGATCATTTAAAATTTCTCTCTGTGGGCTTTGCTGGTAGCTCAGTGGTGAAGAGCCACTCGGCTCATACAAGGGGACACAGGTTGGACCCTTGTATGATCCCACATAATGCACATCAGCTAACCCTATGGGCCACAACTACTGAGCCAGTACTCTAGAGCCCGTGAGCCGCAACTGCTGAGCTGATGGATGGGGAGCCCCGTGCTCTGCACCAAGAGCAGCAGCAGCAGCGAGAAGCCTGTGGTGAAGGGTAGCCCCCAACAGCCAGTCACCTGAACTGAGAAAGCCCCCTACAGCAACAAAGACCCAGTGCAGCCATTAGTAAAACAAATAAATAACTCTTAAAAAAAAAACTTTCTGTAGTTTTGAGAAAGGAGTTCTTGTCTATCTGGTTTAATTGATTCCCAAGCATCTGAAGTATTTATGATGACTAGTAACTGGAATTGATCGCTGAGGAAGGCTGTCTTATCTCTCCTTGCTATTTTTTGGAACTCTGCATTCAGATGCTTCTATCTTTCCTTTTCTCCTTTGCTTTTTGCTTCTCTTCTTTTCACAGCTATTTGTAAGGCCTCCTCAGACAGCCATTTTGCTTTTTTGCATTTCTTTTCCATGGGGATGGTCTTGATCTCTGTCTCCTGCACAATGTCACGAACCTCATTCCATAGTTCATCAGGCACTCTATATATCAGATCTAGGCCCTTAAATTTATTTCTGACTCCCACTGTATAATCATAAGGGATTTGATTTAGGTCATACCTGAATGGTCTAGCGGTTTCCCCTACTTTCTTCAATTTAAGTCTGAATTTGACAATAAGGAGTTCATGATCTGAGCCATAGTCAGCTCCCAGTCTTGTTTTTGCTGACTATATAGAGCTTCTCCATCTTTGGCTGCAAAGAATATAATCAATCTGATTTTGGTGTTGACCATCTGGAGATGTCCATGTGTAGAGTCTTCTCTTGTGTTGTTGGAAGAGGGTGTTTGCTATGACCAGTGCATTGTCTTGGCAAAATTCTTAATAGCCTTTGCCCTGCTTCATTCTGTATTCCATGACCAAATTTGCCTGTTCCTCCAGGTGTTTCTTGACTTCCTACTTTTGCATTCCAGTCCCCTATAATGAAAAGTGTATCTTAAAAAGTTGGCTTAAAGCTCAACATTCAAAAATGAAGATCATGGCTTCTGGTCCTATCACTTCATGGGAAATAGATGGGGAAACAGTGTCAGACTTTATTTTGGGGGCTCCAAAATCACTGCAGATGGTGATTGCTGCTATGAAATTAAAAGACGCTTACTCCTTGGAAGAAAAGTTATGACCAACCTAGACAGCATATTGAAAAGCAGAGACATTACTTTCCCAAGAAAGGTCTGTCTAGTCAAGGCTATGGTTTTTTCAGTGATCATGTATGGATGTGAGAGTTGGACTGTGAAGAAAGCTGAGCACCAAAGAACCGATGCTTTTGAACTGTAGTGTTGGAGAAGACTCTTAAGAGCCCCTTGGACTGCAAGGAGATCCAACCAGTCCATTCTAAAGATCAGCCCTTGATGTTCTTTGGAAGGAATGATGCTGAAGCTGAAACTCCAGTACTTTGGCCACCTCATGTGAAAAGTTGACTCATTGGAAAAGACTCTGATGCTGGGAGGGATTGGGGGCAGGAGGAGAAGGGGATGACAGAGGATGAGCTGGCTGGATGGCATCACCAACTTGATGGACATGAGTTTGAGTGAACACCGGGAATTGGTAATGGACAGGGAGACCTGGCGTTCTGGGATTCATGGGGTTGCAAGAGTTGGACATGCCTGACTGAACTATACTGAGTAACTGGAATTAAAAAAAAGTTTTTTTTTAATAATAAACTTTTTGGAAGAATAAAGAAAGAAACTTTTTGGCTGTCTAAATATTTGTTAATAGTACACAGAAAAAAAAGTGATGATTGGATGTTGAACTTGCTTGTATTGTAAGATCTTGCTAAACTCACTTAGTAGTTCTAGTTTTTTTGAGAGGGAGAGGGGTTGACTACTTATGATTTTCCACATAAAAATGAATAGGGAAGTTTTATTTCTTAATTCCTAATCTTTGTGTGTTTTTTTTCCTTGCTGTATTGAATTGGCTAGGACCTGTAGTACAATATTCAGTGAAAAAGGTGAGAATGAGTAACTTTACTTTGCTCTTGAAATTATGATAAATTAGTTTAATATTTCACTATTAAGTGTGATGGTAGCTCTAGATTTTTCATAGTTGCCTTTTAACATATTGAGGAATTTCTCTTCTGATTTTAAATTTCCAAGAGTTAGTATTATGACTGAATATAAAATATTATGCATTAATTGAGTTTACCATGCTGTAGTGTAAATTACTTTGATTTTCAAATGTTAAATCAATCTTGCTAAACCCCTATTTAGTATAATATATTATTTTTTAATATGTTTATATTTTATATTATTTACAATTTCTAAGTATATTTGCATCTATGTGCATAAGGGATGTTGACGTATATTTTTTTCTTGTACATTTTTTGTCAGGTTTTGGTATCAAATAGTGCTGTTACAATAAAATAAGTAAATACGTGTTCCATCCTCTTCTTCTCATTTGAATGAGTTTGCATGGAAATGCTATCATTTCTCCTTTAAAGTAGAGCCCTTTTCTTGTTTGATAGAAATCACCTGCTCCTAGATATTTTAGTGTAAAATGATTTTTCATAAGAAATTAATTACTGTAATAAAAATGTGCATTCAGATTTTGTAGTTCATCTTTTGTCAGTCTTGTTTTGTATTTTTAAGGTATTCATCTTTTTATCAACATTGCTACATTTATTGGCATTGTGCTATTCATAATGTTCTCTTATTTTCCTTTTCATGTGTATAGAATTTTCAGAAGATCCTTCTCTTTCATAGTAGATTGGTTATCTATAATTTTCCTTTTCATTGATCAGCGTCCATAGGGATTTATCCATTTTATTGATCTTCTTAGGAAACTCATGTTTTAATTTATTAATGTTCTCTACTCCTTGTTTTTCTTCTATTTCACTGATATCAACCATGATCTATCCATTCTTATACTTTCTTAGAGTTTCAGTTTTCCTCTTCTTGTTTGTTTTAGCTTTTTTAAGATTGGAAACTAAATAGTTGATTTGAGTTTTTTTCTTACGTAAGAATTTCAGATATATTTTTACCACAAATTGGCTCACATAATTTTTGATATATTCTTAAACTTATTTGACTAAAAACATTTTGTATTTGTTATTTGACTCATGGACCACTTAAAAATATATGGTTTAATTTCCAAGTATGACAATCTTACTAATATTAATTTCTAGTTAGGTATTATGTGGTTAGAAGACCCACTTCCCAGAATATTGGAAATAAAAGCAAAACTAAACAAATGGGACCTAATTAAAATGAAAAGCTTCTGCACAACAAAGGAAACTATAAGCAAGGTGAAAAGACAGCCTTCTGAATGGGAGAAAACAATATCAAATGAAGCAACTGACAAAGAACTAATCTCAAAAATATACAAGCAACTCCTGAAGCTCAATTCCAGAAAAATCAATGACCCAACCAAAAAGTGGGCCAAAAATTAAACAGACATTTCTCCAAAGAAGACATACAGATGGCTAACAAACACATGAAAAGATGCTCAACATCACTCATTATCAGAGAAATGCAAATCAAAACCACAATGAGGTACCACTTCACACCAGTCAGAATGGCTGCAATCTAAAAGTCTACAAGCGATAAATGCTGGAGAGGGTATGGAGAAAAGGGAACCCTCTTACACTGTTGGTGGGAATGCAAACTAGTACAGCCACTGTGAAGAACAGTGTGGAGATTCCTTAAAAAACTGAAAATAGAACTGCCTTATGACCCAGCAATCCCACTGTTGGGCATACACACCAAGGAAACCAGAGTTGAAAGAGACCATGTGTACCCAAGTGATCATCACAGCACTGTTTATAATAGCCAGGACCTGGAAGCAACCTAGATGTCCATCAGCAGACAAATGGATAAGAAAGCTGTGGTACATATACACAATGGAGTATTACTCAGCCATTAAAAAGAATACATTTGAATCCGTTCTAATGAGGTGGATGAAACTGGAGCCTATTATACAGAGTGAAGTAAGCCAGAAAGAAAAACACCAATACAGTATACTAATGCATATATATGGAATTTAGAAAGATGGTAACAATAACCCTTTATGTGAGACAGCAAAGAGACACAGATGTATAGAACAGTCTTTTGGACTCCGTGGGAGAAGGAGAGGGTGGGATGATTTGGGGAGAATGCCACTGAAACATATATAATATCATGTATGAAACAAATCACCAGTCCAGGTTCGATGCATGATACAGGATGCTTGGGGCTGGTGCACTGGAATAACCCAGAGGGATGGTACGGGGAGGGAGGTTCAGGATGGGGAACACATGTATATCCATGGTGAATTCATGTTGATGTATGGCAAAACCAATACAATATTGTAAAGTAATTAGCCTCCAATTAAAATAAATAGATTTATAATAAAAATAATAAAATGCATCCACAGTAAAAACAAACAAACACATATTTTGTAGATATCAGTGTTTGAAATATATTTACTTCATTTCATAGTGATTTTAAAAAACATTTTGTCTAGGTCTTATAATTGTTATCTGAAGGAAGGATATTCCAATCAAGTTTCTACCTGCATTACTTATCTATTATTGTGTAACAAATTACCACAACTTAGTACATTAAAAGAACAGGTTATTATATCACACTTTCTGTGTGTTAGGAATCTGGCCATGGCTAAGCTAAGTTGACTAAGCCAGTCAGTCCTAAAGGAAATCAACCCTGAATACTCTTTGGAAGGACTGATGCTGAAACTCCAATACTTTGGCCAACTGATGCAAAAAAAACAATGGAAAAAATGAATCAACTCATTGTCAAAGAACCTGATGCTGGGAAAGACTGAGGGCAGGAGGAGAAAGGGACGACAGAGGATGAGATGTTTGGATGGCATCACCTACTCAGTGGGCATGAGTGTGAGCAAGCTCTGGGAGACAGATAGTGAAGGACAGGGGAGCCTGGCGTGCTGCAGTCCACAGGGTCACAAAGCGTCAGACACAATTCAACACAACATCTCTTCTAGTGAAGGTTCCTTCCTGTATCCTGCCCATTTGAAACAGGATTGTATGCTTTCTTCGTGTGTGTGTATCAAGCTTGAGAGTTCTTTGTATATTCTAAATGCTAGTCCCTTTTCAGATATATGGCTTGCAGATATTTTCTTTCAAATGTGGCTGGCCTTTTCATTCTGTAAGCAGGGTCTTTCACACAGCTAAAGTTTTTAAGTTTGATGAAGTCCAAATTAATCAGTTTTCCTTCTAGACTTAAATTCCAAATATTTTCTTCTAATTTTTTTCTGTAAGTTTTATGGTTTTACATGTAATTCCACAACCATCTTTGAGTTAATTTTCTGTATAAGATCTGAAATTTAGGTAGAGGTTAATTTTTATGCCTATACATTTTCAACTGCTCCAGAATCACCTGTTAGAGAGGCTATTTTTCCTCTGGCTTTCCCCCAAAAGATCAGTTGATTACAATTGTGTAGGTCTATTTCTGGATTTTCTATTCTGTTCTATTGATCTTTCTGTCCATTTTCATGCCCATCCTTATCACACAGTCCTGATTACTATAACTCTATAGTTGTCTTGAAATCAAGTCTAATGTTTCCTTCTATTTTTCAAGCTTATTTCAGCTATTGTAGTTCCTTTATTTTCCCATATACATTTTAGAATCTGCGTCTATATCTACAGACATCTTGCTGAAATTTTGACAAGAATTCTGTTAAGCTTATATACGAGTTTGAGAAGACTTGGCATCTTCACTATGTTGTTTTCCAATCTGTGAATATAGGACGTCTCTCCATTTATTCAGTGCTTTGATTTTGTAGCAGTGTAATTTTCATCATGCGAATTTTGCCCATGCTTTGTTAGATTTACATCTAAATATTTCCTTGATTTTTTTATTTAATATAAGTGTAATTGTATTTTTTATTTTGGCATCTGCATGTTCATTGGTATTATATAGATACATAATTGGTTTTATATGCTTATTTTTTATCCTGTGATCAGACTGATCACTTATTGGTTCTAGGAAATTTTTAAATTAATTCCTGGGTTTCTTCTATATAGAAAATTATATCATTTTCAAATAGAAAGTTCTATTGCTTTCCAGATAAACCATGTGTCCTTTTTATTTTTCTGTGACACTGAGTAACTTCTACCATTTTGTTGAAAAGAGTAGTGAGAACAAAGATCTTTGTCTACCTGATTTTAAGGAAAAATCATTCAGCTTTTCACCTTTAAGTATAATGATAATAGTTTTGTTTTGTTTTTCCCCCACCTAAGATGTTCTTTATCAATTGAGGAAGTTCCTCTATCCTAACTTTCTAAGTGTATTATCATGAAAAAGATGTTGAAATTTGTTGAATATTTTTCCTGCATCAACAGATAGGATCATGTGATTTTTTTTTTTCTTCTTTGACTTGTTAGTGTGGTGGATTACACTGATTGATTTGAAAGTATTGAATCAACCTTGTATCACTGGAATAAACCCCAATTTAGTCATGTTGTATAATTATTTTTATATATTGCTTAATTCTCTTTGCTAATATTTTGTTAAGAATTTTTGTGCTTGTGTGCATGAGGAATACTGATGAGCAGTTTTCTGCTTTGTACTGTCTCTGGTTTTGTTAATACTAGCTTTATAAAATAAATTGAGAATTATTTCTTCCACAATTTCTGAAAGAAATTGTGTACAATTGTTTATCCTTCTTTAAACATTTGGAAGAGTTTTACAATAAAACCATCTGGGCTTGGAGATTTCTTTTTGGTAGTTTCTAAATTAAACATTCAATTTTCTTAAAGTAAGCCCATGCACTTATGGTCAACTAATCTATAACAAAGAAGCAAAAATATACAATGGAGAAAAGACAGTCTTTTCAATAAATGGTGCTGGACAGCTACACATCTTAAAAAAAAAAGATGAAATTGAACATTCTCTAACATCATATACAAAAATAAACTCAAAATGGAATAAAGATGTGAATATAAGACCAGATACTGTAAAACTCCTAGAGGAAAGCGCTGACGGAAAACTACTGTCAGAGTAATTAGATGTAAAGTCATGTGAAAATACAAACGTTTTTTTAACACTGGGATTGCTTAGTAAGTGAGTGGAATTACCATTCTACATTTTAGGATAGAATTTGTATGGATAGGCTTCTGAGGTGGTGCTTGTGCTGAAGAATCTGCCTGCCAGAGCACAAGATGCAAGAGGCGCTGAGTTCCATCCCTGGGTCGGGAAGATTCTCTGGAAAAAGAAATGGCAACTCACTCCAGCATTCTTGCCTGGAAAACTCCGTGGACAGAAGAGCCTGCGGGGCTACGGTCCATGGGGTTGCAAAGTCTGACACGACTAAGCACGCAGCTTCTAGCCTTGAGTGGATAAAGGGGAAGAAACATAATTCAGATACGGCAGCAATCAAACAGTTGGACCTCTTTGCACGGGCAGCTTCCTTTCATGTCTAGGTCTCCACTAAACAGTTCCCTCCTCAGAGAGGCCTTCCTTGAATCTATAAAAGGGCCTCATCATGCTGTCCTTTATCACTACGCCTGGGTTGACAGTTGCCCTCATTGCATTTATCACAGTATGAAATTCTCTCTTTATTGGTTTGCTTTCTTATTTCTTGCCTTTCTCCTTGCTGTGAATCCAGGAGACAAGAATGATTCTATCTTTCTTTCCCACTGTCTGCCCAACCCCACTCCCAAGCACCTAGTTAGTGCCCAATAAAGATTTTTGAATGAACAAATAAAAGAATTAATAAAACTTCCCTGGGGTCCTTAATCTGTGATTAATTTACATATTCCCCCTTCCCTGACTCAGTGCAGAAAGATTTACAGCTTTCATCAGATTCTAAGAAATAATCCATCGAGTCAAACTATTTAGATCCCTTGATCTGGGAAACAGGATGTAAGAGAGGATCCAAAAAGGTCAGAAAGGAAGATTCTGAGGACATGAAGATGTTCTATATGTTGATTGCAAGGGAGTTATTAAGGGTATAGATAGACATTTGTAGACTCATAAAACTGCATTGTTAAGGGCCTTTCCTGGTGGTCCAGTGGTTGGGAATTAGCCTTCCAATGCAGGGGATGCAGGCTTGATCCCCGATCAAGGAAGTAACATGATGCAGCTAGAAAGCCCGCCCGCCACAACAACTGAGTCCGCACACTCTAGAGTCCGTGCTCATTTGCAAGAGAATCTCCTGGCACACCACAGCTATAGAAAGTCCATGTGCTGCAACAAAGATCCAGAACAGCCAAAATTAAAGAAAAAATACTGCACTTACAAATCTACGCATTTCATTAAACTAACATTAATAATATTAATGGGAAAGTCCATTGACCTTGCTACATTGCATTCTTTAAGTTAAAACAAACAAAAGGGCTCTGAAAAAAATTACACATTAATTTTAAACCCTGAAATCTGCTCTAGCCTTCAGCATGAAGCATTTAGAGCCAGTTTAAACTCTGAATTCCTTTAGAGATTTTTTTGGTCCTATTCATTCTCTTCCCATAAATCCTCTTACTTTTTTTTTTCTGTGCACACATAAGAGAAGCCAGTTTATAACTCTTAAAATCTTCACAAATACATAGAAAATGAAATAATTTCTGCCATAAAATTATAATTGATGACAGGAATCAAAAACCAAAAGTTTGTGGGAGGAAATGTAGCTTTTGACATCAGTTAGGAGGCAGGACAGCACTCTTCTGCTCTTCCTTTATGTGAAGAAGGAAGAGACAAACAGATACGACAGGTCCTATATGCATGAGACTCTTCTTGGGTGACTGTACGTAATAGACAATCAGCAAAAGCCTGCCCAGGTGAGGTAAGTAGTAAACACATCCGGGGATTGTAGAGTGCACATCCGAGGTGCCATACGTGCCAGGGCTTCGGAAAGTGAAAGGATTACCCAGTGTGAGAGAGAGGCTTAGGAATGATAATGACGTCTTTATTTTCTGAGTTAGGTCTGGAGATTTCTGATGACATTCATTCATTCCTTTTGCAAATATTTGGAAAGACCGCCTTCGTGTAAGAGGCCATCTCAGGTCTAGGGGCTCATGAGTGAATGTGGGTTGGTGACTGTCGGGGAGGATTTCTAGCCTAGTAAGAGACAAGGACCTGGACAAGAATAGTAGGACACAGTCGGTGCTGTGACGGTGTTGTGTGTGTGTGCGGGCGGAAGACCACCTGGGCCTGGGAAAACTTCACTCTGCTGGTTCATTTCAGGTAGGTTTCCAGAGTGATTTGACTGACATTTTATGTGATCTCTGTTCTAGACTTTCTGTATACATATTCTCTCGGTCAGTCCTGTAAGTTACCATCTTGGGAAGGAGTCGTGTTCTCCTGAAGGAGAAACATAAGGTTTGGAGCAGCAAGAAGAGCATTTTGTCTCAGTGTCGTAGGTGGTCAGTGGCAGAGCCAGGATCTGAATGCAGGATTTAGAGAGCAAATGTATAGTCCTTCTTTCTTCTTGCTTTCCTCTCTCCCTTTCATCTTTCCTTCTTTGCTTCCTTATTATCATTTTTTTTTCTCTCAGTGTCCTTCTCACCATTTCACGTTAGATATTAAAATATTAAAAGAAGGATAGAAAATAGGCAGCTGGAAAAGCTGACCAAGGGTATCTCAGTCCCCACGCCACCCCCACTTCCCAATGACCATTATGGACCAAAGACCCAGAGGTGTCACAATTGATTCAGGGAACAACCTAGAGATGGCAAAGTTTTCAAATTCATGTTCATTTTCTTATAATTCACCATTCTCTACTAGAATGTCCTTCCATTCCAACTCAACACCTTCCAATCACCATGTTGAGGTTTCAGCCCCGATAAACACATTTTTACAGCCAACAAATGTTTTTTTATTTCTTATTTTTATCATATCTGTGATCTGTGATGTGATACCTCATAAATTTGGAAAGAGGGGAAATAAAATGGTCCTTAGGTCTCAAATATGAAAGTAACCACTAAAAAAGCAGAGCAGAGATGTTCCAAGTCTCTTTGAGGAAACAGAAGGAGGTTTAAGCCATAAGCCCCGAGAGTAACTTGAAAAGTATTAAAAGCTATTAAAACTATTCTGTATTTCTTTGCATTGATCACTGAGGAAGGCTGTCTTATCACTTCTTATTATTCTCTGGAACTCTGCATTCAAATGGGTATATCTTTCATTTTCTCCTTTGCCTTTAGCTTCTCTTCTTTTCTCAGCTGTATGTAAGACCTTCTCCAACAACCATTTTGCCTTTTGCATTCCTTTTTCTTGGGGATGGTCTTGATCACTGCCTCCTGTACGATGTCATGAACCTCTGTTCATAGTTCTTCAGGCACTCTGTCTAATCCCTTGAATCTGTTTGTCACTTCCACTGTATGATCATAAGGGATTTGATTTATGTCACACCTGAATGGTGTTGGGGTTGCAAAGAGTCAGACATGACTGAGCGACTGAACTGAACTGAACTGAACGGTGTGGTGGTTTTCCCTGCTTTCTTCAATTTAAGTCTGAATTTGGCAATAAGGAGTTCACGATCTGAGCTACAGTCAGCTCCCACTCTTGTTTCTGCTGACTGTATAGAGCTTCTCCATTTTTGGCTGCAAAGAATATAAACAATCTGGTATTGACCATCTGGTGATGTCCACGTGTAGAATCTTCTCTTGTGTTGTTGGAAAAGGGTATTTGCTATGACCAGTGCACTCTCTTGGAAAACCTTTGTTAGCCTTTGCCCTGCTTCATTTTGGACTTCAAGGCCAAATTTGCCTGTTACTCCAGGTATCTCTTGACTTCCTACTTTTGCATTCCAGTCCTCTATAGTGAAAAGGACATCTTTTTTGAGTGTTAGTTCTAGAAGGTTTTATAGGTCTTCATAGAATTGTTTAACTTCAGCTTCTTCAGCATTACTGGTTGGAGTATAGACTTGGATTACTGTGATATTGAACTGTTTGCCTTGGAAATGAACAGAGATCATTTTGTCATTTCTGAGATTACATCCAACCACTGCATTTCAGGCTCTTTTGCTGATTATGAAGGCTATTCCATTTCTTCTAAGGGATTCTTGCCCACAGCAGTTGATATAATGGTCATATGAGTTAAATTCACCCATTCCAGTCCATTTTAGTTCACTGATTCCTAAAATGTCAATGTTCACTCTTGCCATCTCCTGTCTGACCACTTCCAATTTGCCTTGATTCATGGACCTAACATTCCGGATTCCTATGCAATATTGCCCTTTACAGCAATGGACTTTACTTCCATCACCAGTCACATCCACAACTGGGTGTGTTTTTGCTTTGGCTCCATCTCTTCATTCTTTCTGGAGTTATTTCTCCACTGACCTCCAGTAGCATAATGGGCACCTACTGACCTGGGGAGTTCATCTTTCAGTGTCCTATATTTTTGCCTTTCATACTGTTCATGGGGTTCTCAAGGCAAAAATGCCGAAGTGGTTTGCCATTCTCTTCTCCAGTGGACAACGTTTTGTCAGAACCCTCCACCATGACCTCCATGCCACACAGCATGGCTCATAGTTTCATTGCGTTAGACAAGGCTGTGGTCCATGTGATCAGTTTGGTTAATTTTTTGTGCTTGTGGTTTTCATTCTTCCTGCCCTCTGATGGATAAGGATAAGAGGCTCATGGAAGCATCCTGATGAGAGAGACTGACTTGAGGGGAAACTGGGCCTTGTTCTGATAGGTGGGGCCATACTCAGTAAATCTTTAACCCAACTTTCTATTGATGGAGGGGCTGTGTTCCCTCCCCGTTGTTTGACCTGGAAGCCAAACTGTTGTGGAGGTAATGAAGATAATGGTGACCTCCTTCAAAAGGTCCCATGAAAGCAAGCACTGCCTCACTCAGTGCCCATACCCTGCAACAGGCCACCTCCAACCCACACCTCCGCCAGCGACTCCTGGACACTCATGGGCAAGTCTGGGCCAGTCTCTTGTGGGGTCGCTGCTCCTTTCTCCTGGGTCCTGGTGTGCACAAGATTTTGTTTGTGCCCTCCAAGAGTCTGTTCCCCAGTTCCCCAGTCCTGTGGAAGTTCTGGCAGCTCTATGGTGGGGTTAATGGTGACCCTCCTCCAAGAGGGCTTCTGCCATACCGAGGTCCACTGCACCCAGAGCCCCTGCCCCTGCAGCAGGCCACTGCTGACCTGTGTCTCCACAGGAGACAGTAAAACACAGTTCTGGCTCAGTCTCTGGGTCCTGATGCACACAAAGTTTGTTTGAGCCCTCCGAGCATCTCTGGTGGCTATGGGGCTTGATTCTAAATGTGATTTTACCCCTCCCACCATCTTGCTGAGGCTTCTCCTTTGCCCTTGGACCTGGGATATCTTTTTGGGTGTGATCCAACATTGTCCTGTCAATGGCTGTTCAACAGCGAGTTGTAATTTTGGAGTTCTCACAGGAGAAGATGAGTGCATGTCCAGAAATAAGAAAGTTTTCCTCAGTGATTAATGCAAAGAAATACAGGAAAACGATAGAATGGGAAAGACGAGATCTCTTCAAGAAAATGAGAGATATCAAGGGAACATTTCATGCAAATATGAGATCAAGAAAGGACAGAAATGGTATGGACCTAATAGAAGCAAAAGATATTAATAAGAGGAAGCAAGAATACACAGAAGAACTATACAAAAAATCTTCATGACCCAGATAACCATGATGGTGTGATCAATCACCTAGAGCCAGACATCCTGGAATGCAAAGTCAAGTGGGCCTTAGGGAGCATCACTACAAACAAAGCTAGTGGAGGTGATGGAATTCCAGTTGAGCTATTTCAAATCCTAAAAGATGATGCTGTGAAAGTGTTGCATGAAATATGCCAGCAAATTTGGAAAACTCAGCAGTGGCCACAGGACTGGAAAAGGTCAGTTTTCATTCCAATCCCAAAGAAAGGCAATGCCAAAGAATGTTCAAACTGCCATGTAACTGCACTCATCTCACACACTAGTAAAAGTAATGCTCAAAACTCTCCAAGCCAGGCTTCAACAGTACATGAACTGTGAACTTTCAGATGTTCAAGCTGGATTTAGAAAAGATAGAGGAATCAGAGGTCAAATTGACCACATTCATTGGGTCATCAAAAAAACAAGGAAGTTCCAGAAAAGCATGTACTTCTGCTTTATTGACTATGCCAAAGCCTTTGACTGTGTGGATCACAATAAACTGTGGAAAATTCTTCAAGAGATGGGAATACCAGACCACGTGACCTGCTTCATGAGAAATATGCATGCAGGCCAAGAAGCAACAGTTAGAATTGGACATGGAACACTGGTTCCAAATCAGGAAAGGAGTATGTCAAGGCTGTATATTGTTACCTTGCTTATTTAACTTATATGCAGAGTACATCATGTGAAATGATGGGCTGGATGAAGCACAAGCTGGAATCAAGATTGCAAGGAGAAATATCAATAATGTCCAATATGCAGATGACACCACCCTTATGGCAGAAAGCAAAGAAGAAGTAAAGAACCTCTTGATGAAAGTGAAAGAGGAGAGTGAAAAAGTTGACTTAGAACTCAGCATTCAGAAAACTAAGATCATGACACCTTGTCCCATCACTTCATGGCAGATAGATGGGGAAACAATGGTAACAGTGAGAGAGTTTAGTTCATTGGGCTCCAAAATCAATGCAGATGGTGACTGAAGCTATGAAATTAAAAGACGCATGCTCCTTGGAGGAAAAGTTATGACCAACCTAGACAGCATATTCAAAAGCAGAGACATTGCTTTGCCAACAAAGGTCCATCTAGTCAAAGCTATGGTTTTTCCTATAGTCATGTATGGATGTGAAATTTGACTATAAAAAGGCTGAGTGGTGAAGAATTGATGCTTTTGAACTGTGGAATTGTAGAAAATCCTTGAGAGTCCTTTGGACCTCAAGGAGATCTAATCTGTCAATCCTGTCCTGAGTGTTCGTTGGAAGGACTGATGTTGAAGCTGACACTCCAATAATTTGGTCACCTGATGTGAAGAGCTGATTCATTTGAAAAGACTCTGATTCTGGGAAAGATTGAAGGCAGGAGGAGAAGGGGATGACAGAGGATGAGAGGGTTGGATAACATCACTGACTCAATGGACATGAGTTTGAGTAAGCTCCTGAAGTTGTTGATGGACAGGGAGGCTTGACATGCTGCAGTCCACGGGGTTGCAAAAGTTGGACAAGACTGAGTGACTGACCTGAGCTGAAAACTATTCTGTGCAAATCATGGGGATGAATGTTCTCGTGATAAAGACATGAGTAAAGCAAGCTTTCTAAACCTTAAGAAAGAGCTAGTGGCTGATACAGACTTGCAAATAATTCATTTCCACACAGGACTGGATGATGTTAATGCCAAATAGCTGTTTTTCCTGGGAACACCAAGTAGCCGATGATTCCTTTTGTCTAAGGGCTCAGCATCCTTCATGGAAGAGGTGGCATTTGAGCTGTGATGATTGGTGGGTGAAAGTGTAAGAAGTAAGACTTGGCATGGAGTAAATTTCCAGTAAGTGTTGGCTGACAACTTCTGCATTTTGACTGTTCCGCCCCCCAGACTCCTGCCATCTTTATGTCAGTATAGCGAAATATGATACTACTCTACCATACACACATTTGTGGTTTGCTTTTATTCTTGCTTACTACCACCTTAATTCCCCATATTAAATCCTTGCAACTGGTGTACTGCTTGGCACTTATCAAGCATTCCAATGAACTTGATTCTGTAGTTAGGTTGTTTAGAGGTTCATTAACAGCATCTATAATGCTCTTCCTGGGTACCCTTCAAGACTTAATGTCAAGTTGCTTCATACCGTTGGCATATAATAAATGTTGATTGAAGAAAAGAAATCCACCTTTCTTGAGATTCTGAGCCTCTGTCTCTCTGAGGTAAGGCAATTACACAGCTAATCAAGGCTAAAAGAAACTTGTTGTTTTCATTTGCACTGAATTGCCTGGAGTCTAGGTCTGCAGTGATCAGATTCTCTAGTTGATGGTTTAGCTCTCTGCCTCCCCAAGTTTTACAGACAAAGCCAGAACATGGAACCATCCTAGAGAGCCCCAAAGAGCTTGAGTTAAAATAATGGACAAGCATCACCTTTAAGAGAGTAAAAGAGAAGAGAGAGATGTCATTTTTATCTTCAGAAAAATGATCACCCCACTTAACTGCATTTTGGTAAATGACAGATAGATGCCTATTAAGATAATGACGGAAAAGCTGAATGAAATTGCAGACAGAGGTCAAAAGCAGATTGTGGGAGACAGGTATTTGGTACTTGGTGAGATAAAGGATGGCACCCACCCCCATTTTCCCCATTTATCTCTTAGGATGAGGTCTTTTCTTGTTGTTCTTGTTAGGGAACCCCTATCTACCAGACACTCAGAAGAAAATTGAAACCTGGGGGTGGAGTGATGCTGCTAGCTTTTGCCCAACATGTCAGAAAGAAAGGCCATCTAGAGAGGTTCACAGAAGCGTGAGGAACAGAGAATGAGGGATGAGCTGTGATCAAGCTTCCTGGGATCCAGGGGTGTCCCTGGAACTGCAAGGGGGTAAAGACGGGCCACTGCAGCGGAGACCTCCTGTCCTCTCCAGGGGCTCCTCAATGAACTCATACACTGAGTGAAGGAAAGTGGACTCTACCCCAGGACCAAGGGGAGAAGTGATGTATTTAAGCAGGGCACAGAACTAAATTCTGCAAAGACCTTTCTGCCTGTAGAATGGATAAGTGGTGCAATGGCAAGAAGCCGTGACAACAGTGCCGGGACTTGGGGGAGGCTGGTGAGGAACCCAGGACAAAAAAATGTAAGGAGGTGCTCCTTGTCAGGGTCTTGCAAGTGCCAATACTGAAAGACCTAAAGCAGCTACAAGAAAGGATGCAAAAGGTGACAGGGAAATCTGGGCAGAAGAGGATGGGGGATGATATTCAGCCTGGGGTTGGAGTGAGTCTCATTGCGGTTGACATCTGGCCCCTTCATGCACCCTCCCGGAGTCCTGCTGCAGGTTTCTAGAATTCTCTGAACCCCAGTCCCTCTAGTAAACAAAGATGAGCATTTACTCTGAAGTTAGAGTGGGTAGCCATTCCCTTCTCCAGACAATCTTCCCGACCCACAGATTGCAGGCAGACTCATTACTGTCTGAGCCACCAGGGAAGCCCGATCAAGGGAAACAGGATCTTGTCATCTGGAGGGAGGGGGGATTTATACCTCCGCATTGGAGGAGGGGGCTACTTTTTCTAGGAAGCTGAGTCTGGAAATTCTCAACTCTGAGAGACCCGAGCTGAGTCAGGACACCAGATACTGGCCTGGCCCTTTCTAGCTGAGTTTGACCTTGGGTAAGTCACTTACCTCTCTGGGCTTACTTCCTTCTGGAAAATATTATGAATTATTTACATTTCTAAGTTTCTTTTCAACTCTGAAGGAAAAAATATATATCTGTGATTCCATGAACAGGAAAAAAGGAGACTAGACTAAAATGCTTGTCTTTAATGAAAGGTTCTTTCATGAACAAGAATTTCCTAGTCTGAGCTCATCACAGTTCTGATGAGGTGTTTTCCTTCTTGGCCATAGGTATATCCTTATCCTCTTCAGTCTTCATTGGTCTTTATTGTAAGAAACTGGGTTGAGTCAACCGACCATGATGGTGGATTTTATTTATTTATTAGTTAATGACTGAAAGATTGAAATATAGTTGACTTGCAGTGTTCCAGGTATGTAGCAAATAACTCAGATATACATATACGTATGTATATCTATTCTCTTCAGATTCTTTTCTGTTATAGGTTATTACAAGACATTGAATATAGTGACTCAGTGGTTTAGTCGCTAAGTCACATCCAAGTCTTGCAACCCCATGGACTATAACCCACTATGCTCCTCTGTCCATGAGATTCCCCAGGCAAGAATACTAGAGTGGGTTGTCATTTCCTTCTCGACCCAGGAATCGAACCCAGGTCTCCTGCACTGCAGGCAGATTCTTTCCCAACTGAGCCACCAGGGAAACCATAAGGGAAGTTACTATATTGAATTTAGTGACCTATGCTAAATAGTAAATCCTTGTTATTTATTTTTACATATAGTCATGTGTATTTGTAAATCCCATTTTCCTAATTTATCGCCTTCTTTCCCCTTTGATAACCGTAAGGTTGCTTTCTATGTCTGTGAGTCTGTTTCTGGTTTGTAAATAAATCCGTTTGTATCATTTTTCTGTAGATTCATATACAATGATATCATAGGATATTTATCTTTCCCTGTCTGGCTTGCCTCACTTTAGTATGGCCATTTCTAGGTCCATCCACGCTGCTGAAGTGGCGCTCTCTCATTCTTTTTATGGCTGAGTAATATTCCATAATCTATATATGCAGGTGGCATGGTTTCAAGAGTCCTGGCTGGACCCTTCTGTTAAAGGCCCCCACTGCAGATGCTGCCCTTCACCTCCACTGTCTATTGCTCCGTGGGAAGGCAGGCTTCCTCGGCCCTGGAAAAGGGCATGGCAACCACGGTCCATGGGGTCACAAAGCGTCAGACATGACTGAAGCAACTTAGCACACATGCACGCTCCCTTGGAAGCCCCTATTAGAGGTAGACCTCCAGTTGACATCTTTCCAGGGTAGCGGGCAGAGGGGGTGGCTCAGCTCTTGTTTGACCATCTCATCCCTGGGCACTGCCCCCGACACTGTCCTGCTGGTCACTGTGCCTGGCAGACGGCACCCTGGCTTCCATGAGAAGCGCCGGCTGGCCTTCCAGATGCAGCCGCAGCCTGAGCTCGTCTGCATTTCCAGAAAAGGAAGGAGCAGTTCAGATCAGATTCTCAAGACGAACCCATTTGATCTTTCTTCCGAGAGTCAGAGCTGAAGCGAAGGCTCATGTAAGAAAGCAGATAACATTCACGTGCAGACGCTGGCTGTTGCCAAAGCGTTGCGGAACAGGGGGACACACGCGGGTTTAGAACAGCTGGTGCTGGGACTCATCTTAAGGGAGACTTGATTTATCGGGGAAAATGCCTTTGATTAACTTCTTGGGGATGAAATCCTGACAGCCTGGATTAGCAGCAGAGAGAAAGAGAGAGGGAGGGAGAGAGAGCAGTCCGCCTTCCTAAATGGAAGGAGAGTACGGGAGGTGGTAAATAGGCAAAGTGAACACGGCGGGAGTTTAGGGCCAAGTTAAGGGAGCTGGGGAACGTTTTTCACACTTAACGGCAGTGATGGTCACAGCTCATTCTCCTGAGGAGCTTGTGAATAGCGGGCTCCATTTCATGGGCAAGTCAGAGCTCCTTGCTGCTTCCCTCGGCTTGTATGAGAAGACCACGCTCTGTCGTCACCTCCCAGTAGAGACAGCTACTCTCTCCCCTCGCTTGTGGGATGCCCAGTGCTGTTTGCTAGCCTTTTAGCATGTTTGTTATTCACTCAGAAAAGCTGCCTTTAGGCTCTGCTCCCTGATATCTGTTGCATCTTTCATTTGGCACTTTTTGGCCACCTTGCAATGGAGGGACAGTGGCAGGGAGGGACGGCAAGGACAATGAGCTGCCGCTGTGTCCTGCAGGCTGTACTTATGAACCCACTGGCCTGCGTTCAAATCCCTGTATCCTGCTGTGTGACCTTGAGCAAGCCATTTGACCTCTCAGGGACTCTGTTTTCCTCTGTAGTTTGAGGGTCTTCCTCCCAGAACTGCTGCAAGACTTAGAGCGGCCCCTGGCTCAGGGTCTGTGCAGGAGGTGAGTTACCTGTTGTTTCATTTCTTCCCTGCCCAGCACCACGCAGGAAAGCCAGAGGTCATACAATCATGCCCAGTTCTCAGATGTGGTGACTCAGGTTTCCAAGGAAGTGGCTGATCCTCCCTTGCTGGGAAGATGCAGGCATGTGGGCTCCCTGAACTCATTCCTTGGACATACACGCTGACACTCTAGGGCCAGCACCGTTTTTCTGCAGGGTTCTGGAACTGTACAGGTGAAGCAAAGATTCACATTATCCCGAGAGCTTTTTCATGTAGCTCACCCTGTACTTTTGACTTAAATAAGGACTCAAGTTTATGTATCTTTGCTGTTGTTTAGTCACTGAGTCATGTTCGACTCTCTGCAACCCCATGGACTGCGATACACCAGGCTTCCCTGCCTTTCATATCTCCTGGAGTTTGCTCAAGCTCATGTCCATGGATTCAGTGATGTCATCCAACCATCTCATCCTCTGTCATCTCCTTCTCCTCCCACTTCAATCTTTCCTGGCATCAGGGTCTTTTCCAGTGAGTCGGTTCTTCACATCAGGTGGCCACAGTATTGGAGCTTCAGCTTCAGCATCAGTCCTTCCAGTGAATATTGAAGGGTGATTTCCTTTGGGATGGACTGGTTGGATCTCCTTGCTGTCCAAGGGACTCTCAAGGGTCTTCTGCAGCACCACAGTTCAAAAGCATCAATTCTTCGGTGCTCAGTCTTCTCTATGGTCCAACTAACTCAGTTACAATCACATGAACATTACTCAACAAACATGGTTGGAACATTTTATGAGATTGCTAGGGCTGCTGTAGCAAAATACCACAGGCCGATGGAAGTTTATTTCCTCACAACTCTGGAGGCTGTAAGTCCATGATCAAGGAGTGGGAAGGGCTGCTTCCTCTCCGGTGCTGAGGCCTCTCTCCTTGGCGTGTAGGGGGTCATCTTCTCCCTGTGTCCTAATCTCCTCTTCACATAAGGACACCAGTCAGACTGGTTTAGGGTCTCTCTTGACGAGCTTATTTGTCCTTAATAACCTTTATAAAAATCCTTTCTCCAGGTGCTTTCTGCCACCCTGAGGGGTTAAGACTTCATCAGGGCTTCCCAGGCGGTGCTAGTGGTAAGGAATCTGCCTGCCAGTGCAGGAGACACAAGATGCATGGGTTCGATCCCTGGGTCGGGAAGATGTCCTGGAGAAGGGAAGAGCTACCCACTCCAGTCTTGTTGCCTGGGGAATTCCAAGGACAGAGGAGCCTGGCAGGCTACAGTCCCTGGGTCACAAAAGAGCCAGACATGACTTAGCAGTTGAGCACACAGCATGCAAGATTTCAACATGTGATCTGGGGTGGGGCAGAGAAAGACACGATTCAGACTGTGAGAAGCGTGTGCATGGCCAGACATTGCTCTAAGATGCTAAAGATATGGCAGTGAATGTACTAAAGGAGGGGGAGTGATAATTGATGCGAATAAAGGAGAGAGAAAAAACAGGGGGCATTTTCCTGGGACTCTGCTTGACTGAGGCGAGAGGTTTCTGGCAAGTCTTGCTCCTCTGATGAGTCACATAATATGTTCCGTCCTAAAGCCTCTTTCCTATTGACCCTCCCCCATCCTTTGAAGAGCATCATCGGTAGCCCTCTCCTCTCTGCTTCCTGATAAACAATCACTGCATCTTCTTCATTGTGTTTTTATATGTCTGACTCCCTGTCCGCCGTGAGAATACAAATGTTGTCTTATCCACTGCTGGTCTGGAGTCTAATGTGGAGCTTGGCATGTAGAAGATGCTCAATAAATGTTTGATGAACAAATGAATAAAAACCAGAGCGGGCTCAGCTCGGCAGGCTTTGCTGTCAGGGGCCTGTGGGATCAGGCGATGGGTGAGATGGAATTCTAATGAGCAGCAGCAAATTCAAGAACCTGAGACATCTAAGGGCGGCTCTGCTGACTTCCCTGCCATCAGCTGCAGGGTTTCTGAAAAGCAAAGATGGATAAAAAATTTTGTGGGCTGGTTAAAATAAAATCTGGAGTGTGAACGTTTTATTTTAGTTTTTAATTGTGAGGCTTTCTGCAAGAATCATGGAGAGATTAGCTCTGCTCACCCACAAATGGAAGCCTGAGACTATGATTTGTCATTTCTTTAATCTTAAAAAGTGCAAGGCAGGAGGTATGGGGGAAGGGGTATTAGAGGAAATAATAAAACTGCACATTATTGAGTTCTCACTTACGTGCCTGGCACTTTGCTTGTTATGTCACATATATGATCCTATTTAACTCTTGCATCGACGGGCAACGAATGCTTTCATTTCAAAGATGGGAAAGCTGCTCAGAGGGTGTGAATAACCAACTCAAGGACACACAGCCTTCAGGTCTGAGAGCCAGGATTTATCCCAGTACTCCTGATGCTCTTGATATCAATGGCCCTGCTCTTACCTTCTCTTTTTTTTAAAGAAGAAGGCTTTCATTATTTTTTTAATGTTCATTTATTTGCAGCTTTGTCACAAGGAATCTTTCTTTCTGGCACATGAGGTCTTTGTTGCTGTGTGTGGGCTCCGTAGTTGTGGCAGGGGGCTTGGTTGCCCCCAAGGCATGTAGAATCTTAGTTCCCTGACCAGCGATGGAACACACGTCCCCTGCATTGGAAAATGGAGTCTTAACCACTGGACCACCAGGGAAATCCATTACCTTCTCTTCTTAGAAATTCCTTCTCCTAGGATGCCTCAGTTGCCTTCTCCTGTTCCCTCAATTCTTTCCTCTCCACAGTTCCTTCCTTGTATTTAAACCAAGCCCTGGGGCTCACATATTCTGAGTCAAAGAAAACTAACCAGTCTGGAGACCTATTGGTGGGGCTAAGAGGTAATGTTCAGTTGCTTGCTTGTTTTCTAGTTTTTGTGTTTGTTTTTGCTTTTGCAAAGCTTGGCATCAAAGGAAAAAACAAGGCAATTAGCTCTCAAGAAGTCATATCACCAAATTTTGCTCTGGGAAAGGTCAGCATGTGAATCTTTTTCTAAAGGCACAAACCCCATCTCAGTCAGCTTGAGCTTCTCCAACAGAAGTCCATAAACTGGTTGGCTTACAAAATAGACTTTCTTTCTCCTAATTCTTGGATCCAAGAAATCCAAGATTAAGGGACTGATTGATCTGGTTCCTAGTAAGAGCTCTCTTGCTAAGGGCTGCCTTTTTGCCCTCATATGATGAAAAAGAGGATTCTGTCTCTCCTCCCTTCTTTTCCTATAGGGGCACTGATCCCATTATGGGAGCCCCACCCTCATAACCTCATACCCTCAGAGGCCCTGCCTTCAAATGACATTACTATGGGGGTTAGAATTTCAATGTAAGAATTGTGAGGAGACATCAACATTCAGCTCATAATAATCCCCTTGGCTGATTTTTAATAATTTACACTGGATCTTTACTTACTGTTACCTTGACTTACAGAAGGCTCATTGAGGTAAGCAGGAGGCCAGTCCTGGCTTGATGTGTGACTGCATATTACTTTGATGGGTGATCTGATAGGACAAAATGCCCAGGAATTTGCTCAGTTTCGTTCAAGATGCCAACTGCAAGATGTATGCCTTATTTCTCCTTGACCAGCCTGTTCTATGTTGGTACCACCTCAGAAACATCTTTCTTCTACTACATTATTTGTGTTGCAAGGTTAGAAAAATAAATATTTGATAAAAGAGAGTCATTTGCCCAAGTTAGGAGGCTTAAGGTGATTTTGCTTTTTGATCTGTGATCTGGCACCCTAGTGAATGTAATCACCTGGAATGTTTATGAAGGTTAGAGCACCTATCTATAAAAATACACTCAACTCTGTCATCCTCTATGTGTATCAACACCTTGAAAAATATTGCCAATCAAAGAAAAGCATTTTTAAAGTAAGAACATATGAGGGCAGTTCTGATTTGAAAGGCAGGGCTATTTTCTGAGCAAAGATAGAAAACAAGTGGTTTATTCATCTGACAATTATTTTCCACTGGTTCTTACAATTTTGCTTTGTTTACAGAAGTTCTCTCCCTAGGTCCCATCCTCCCAAGATTGTGCGGCATTTTTCTTCAACAAGTCCATATCAGGTGTGTCATGAGGAATATCCTTAGCAGAAAAGGCAAGAGAGAGAATGGAAGGTACCTGATGGAGCTCCTTTCTCTTGTAAGGTTTAAAGAGCATTGAACCCTGGTGGCTCAGACAGTAAAGAATCCGCCTGCAATGCAACAGGACAGGTTCAGGAAGATCCCCTGGAGATGGGAATACTTCCCACTCCAGTATTCTTGCCTGGAGAATCTCATACACAGAGGAGCTTGGCGGGCAACAGTCCATGGAGTCTCAAAAGAGTCAGACATGACTTAGCAACTAAACAACAAGCAAATGATAACAGCAGAAGTTATGAGGACTTAGTATCTTAACCTGACTATTTCTGTAAGAAAACATACTAATAACCACCCTAAGTGGGATGGAGACCCTCAGTAGTGGTTAGATATGCAGCCATATGAGTTTTAAAGAAGTCTTCCACATTTTCAGAGTGCTTGGGATTTCAGAGTTCTAAAGAAGGGACTGTGAAGCTGCAGTGTATAATTAAAAGAAAAAAGACTCTATAATCTCATTTTCAGGCCATCAGCTGTCTTGGAGAAAAATCCTGGGGAAAATTTCCAAGACTTTCTCTCCCCATCACAACATTGCTCAATTAAACACCTTAGGAATCTGTGCATTTTGGTTTAAATCTCAGGAAATTTCTCTCCCACCCACTGCTCCACATCCTGTTTTCTTCCTCAATTTGAAATTGTAGTAATTTAAGACATGGGGAAAAGGAGCAGATTTCTTCTTTGTGGTTTTTAAAAAAATTTATTTAGTTTATTATTCTTTATTCTTTTATGAAAGTAATACAAACTCATGGAAAAATTAAGTACAATAACCAAAAATAAATAAATAAATAAATAAATAAAAGACTTTCAAGCTCCTGACTACCCAGAGAAAATGTCTGCAACATGCTATATATTTTTCTGGAGCTTTATTTTTCTAAGTGTTGAAACAATGCTCTTTTAGAAAAATGAGCAAATGCTATTTATATACAGTTCTCTGATGGAAGACATTTAGAAAAAGTAAGATTTTACAAATGTGGTATGTGTTTTTCAGCAGACAGAAATTAAGAACGAAAACATCTGTAATCTCACCATGCATATTGTCAGCTGGCATTGGGCACTTTTCTTAATCCTACATTTTGCTTGGGATTTGTGTTAAAGTCTTAGGCTTGAGAATATATACGTAAAACCTCTGGGAACTTCACTGTAGACCCTGAGCATGGAGCTGTTTCTCGCAAAGCATGACTGTATCTTTGGCTTCCTCTTAAAATTTGACTTAAAACGAAAGAGAGAATTTCACAAACTTGTGTGTTAGTTGCTCAGTCGTGTCTGACTCTTGGCAGCCAAATGGACTGTAGCCTTCCAGGATCCTCTGTTCATGGCGTGGGTGGCCGTTTCCTTCTCTAGGGAATCTTCCCAACCCAGGGATCAGACCTAGGTCTCCTGCATTGCAGTTGGATTCTTTACCATCTGAGCCACCAGGGAAGCCTTCTACAAAGTGACTTAAAACTAGAGAGACAGAGCATTTTACAGACTCTTAGAACCGCCAGGAAATGTGGAAATGAGGTTGAACGGTCGACATTCTCATTTCACAGACAGACACTGGGGCTGGTGACGTCCGCTTGCAGGCAGCAGCACTGGGTCCTGATGCCTGGATTCAAGTCTCAGAGACTCCCTTGAGAAAATCTGAGACTCCCTTTCCTGGTCAGATATGGAGTTAGTACCCGTATCCACCCCATGAAGCATCCTAGGAATGAAAAGAACTGATGCCCTTGAGGTCTAAGCCCTGTGTACAGTTGCTCGTGAGGTTCCAGTAAGTTTAGTTCTGCCTGTTGGTGACAGAACAGGACGCTGGACTTAATTCTCTTGAGTCCCAGTACAGGGCTCCTCCCTTGATGTCATCCAAGGTGGACTTAGGCCAGTAGCCTGTGATGGATGGGCTTTCTGAGTGGTGATGTGGGCGGAGAGGAGTAAAGGCAGGAAAATACCACCTGATTCTTTTCTCCTCTCTCTTCCTTTAAAATAATCAATAAATACTATTGATCATACTTACTGTTGGCATGGGGGGAAGAGGGGGAATGAGAGCAGCTGTAGGGACAAGCCTCCTTTTGTAAGTGAAGCTGGAACTGCAAGCAGAAGGCAATTGTTCTTGATGAAACTTTCAACAGGAAAATGGGGGGGGGGTGGGGCCTGGAATGCTGGGAAATGGAGTGGAAAGGAATCATTGCAGAGGGTGGAGGCTATCCATAAAGTAGGTTTTCCACCTAAACTAGTAAAATTTTTCTGAAATTAAGAGGAAATTGTCAAAGGTATAGTCTCCATGCTGGGCAGCAATGTATAGATTCCTCAATAGTGCATGAATACTGGAGTTTAATATCAACTTGCTACTTGGGAGACGTAGAAAACACAATAAAATCGGGCTTAAACCTGATTACTGACGAAATAGACAGAACATTAATGCGAACGTGTCTGGCTGGAGGAAATATTAACTGCCTTTGGATTGCTTGAATTGAGCACATGCGTGTGTGTGTGCGCACGCGCGTGCACACACACACACACACACACACACACACACTCGAGTATTCTCCTAAATTTCCTGGTGACCTGATGGATTAGGGAATTGGTGGTGGGCTCTTGATGCATAATTTGCTGACCATATGATCTCTTTTCTTTGCTGAAAATCCTTTGGCTATAAGATTCATCATCTCATTTCTTTTTTTTTTTTTTAAGTGAGGCTGCCACAAAAAGGAAGCTGTGTTTGTAACATCCATGTCTTTGAATTATATTTACTATTGGATTTCAGGAAATCTTGAAAATTCTCTTAACTCGGAGAATTCAAAGCACCCAAAGCTCTTGGAGGATGGTGATATATAACCTTAATTTACTTAAAAGAAAACTCTAATAGGGTCAAATACTTTGTGGCCTGATACTAATTTTCATGCAACGCTGAGATGGCCATTCATCCTTTTCCCCCAGGGGGTTCTAGGGGGAAGGTGCCAAGTCTCTCCTAAATCACAAATGGAATTAGTTTGCTGGCTGGAATGGTTTTTTTTTTTTTTTTGAAAGAAGAAAAAATCCACCCCATTTCTCTTCATTGCCTTCGTGTTGTTCAGAGGAGGCTGCTTGGTGATCCCTAGGGAACAGAGAAAAGAATTTAGGGTTTAAATATAGTTTGGAATCAGTAAAAGAGGAAAAGGAATCTAAGACTCAACCTCTATTTATTAGAAAATTGGAGGGGGAAGACCGAAAACATAAGAGATGAGGGAGAGACTGAATTTATCTATTTAAAAAATGGCATCTGCATTTAACAATTAAAATTATCATACAATATTTGCAAGAATTAATCCCTTAGCACCTTTAGAAATTCCCTCCTATCAGGAGTAAGTGCTAGTGTAAACGGGAATTTATGGTGGAAAAAAAGAAAATTAAATAAAATGCAGTATTAACAGTGTTTCAAACTTCAATAAATCAAATCTCAAAAAGATACAGGAAAATATTTCCTTTTCTTTTTGCAAGAAAGATTCAGCAGACAAACTCAGTTCCTCCTCTGTTGGAAGGGAAGAAAGCCCATTCACCACATTTCAGGTCCTTTCAGAAGGGTGCTGGGAACCCAAACCAATGACGCATGTGCTTCTGAGCTGTTGTTTTCAATGCCCCACGTGCCTTGATGGCTGAGTTTCTGCCTGCCTTTCAGAGCCGTGCACGCACATCTAATCTACCCGTGAAAGTTGCCGGAGCCCTGCCCCCAGGAGGCTCTGAGCTCCTGGCAGAATCTTAGCTTCTCTGAATAAGATGGAAATTTATTAGGAGGAAATTATTCTGGTGTCTTCAGAAATACAACATTCCTGATAAGAATCTTGCTCCTGACAGCAGACTAACAAGATACATTTGTTAGTGGTTTCTGTTCCCGGGAATCCACGGTGAACGCTCTGCCCTTTCATTGCACCATCGGAAGGAGAGGCATGCAGTGACAGGCATGATTCAAGGTTTTCATTTCACAAACATTTGAGTTGGATATTACGGGCCATGCACTCTCCTGAATACGCTCCAAGGAGAGACGAGGTTGGAGGCATGTGGTGTGTTCATCTCCAGCACCATTGCTGAGTACCTACTAAGTGCTAGGAACTGTATTTTTCACAGGGACCCCACTGTGGGGTAGTGCCCACAACAAGGTATCGTTTCCCTATTAGTTCCAGATGGCTCACTTCGTCTCTTGATTTCAATTTCCATTTCTGTCAAATAAGAATGGGATAACTACCGTAGGAAGTGTATGTGTGTGTATTAAATGAGATTTCTAAGCATTTTATACAATGCTTGATACATAGCTGTTGTTCTTTAGTCTCTAAGTCATGCCCAACTCTTTGTGATCCCATCGTAGCCCACCGAGCTCGTCTGTCCATGTAATTCTCCAGGCAAGAATACCGGAATGGGTTACCATTCCCTTCTGAAAGGGATCTTCCAACCCAGGAGTTGAACCTGAGTTTCCTGTGTTAGTAGGCAGATTCTTTACCATGGCGCCACCTGGGAAGCCCCTAATATGTAGTAAGAACGTATTAAATATTTAATACTTTAAGATTCATTGCTGATACAGCTCTTGCCTTCAGAGTGCTTATAGCCTGGCAGACAGACAGACAGATCATTTCAGATACTGATAATGGGTCCACTGGACCTTTGCAGAACCAAGCACATGTTCTCTACTCAGATAGAAGCACTTTACTCACAAGACAGCATCTTAGAAAGCTGAGTTCTTATTTATTTCAGAAAATATCATAAGAAGGTTGGTTTTCTGATTTCCTGTTTTGTTGTCCATTAGAAATAGCAATTAAGAAGTGCTGGCTCTAGCTAACCACAGCATAGAAGCAGGAGTATGGTGATGTATCCGGATTTCAAGAGTAAAGAAAAAACAATCGGAATAAGCTGGCCAGAGAATTCAGACACCATAGAGGTTCTGGGGGAATTTGAAAGAGTTGATAACTAAGTTGATATTATATCTCAATACATTACGGACATTTGAGCACACAGGTTCTGCTTTATACAGTCACATGTATGAGCCTCAATTACAAACGAAATGAAGACTCGAATCTGTGCAGGGTGATATATGGAAGACTTAAAGTGTACGATTCTTTTAAGAGAAGCTGAGAGCAACATAGTAAAATGTTCAACTTTGGGGGTTTATAGTATCTGGACAACTTACTGATATGCTCTTTCCATTATCCACCTGGTCAGGTAAATACCTCACTGTATTTGAGAGAAGAAAGTGCCTTCTTTAAGCATAAGGAATATTTGTAAGAAAGAAACAGGATGTTGATTATTTATGCCAAATTACAGTTTCAGAGCTCCCTGAATACTTTGTTTCTAATTTTTGGCGTGTATCAGTCTCCTGTCGCCGCTGCAACAACGCAGGCTTAAGTGACTTGAGCACCACACACGCGCTGGCTCACAGTGCTGGGAGCCAGAAGTCCGCTCAGCACAGGCCAAGTGCTGGCAGGGCAGCACCGTGAGAAGGGTCGGAGGAGGGGGCCCGTTGCCTTGGCTTTTCCAGCTTCCAGGGGCCTCTGCAGTCCTCGACCCCAGGCCACGTCCTCAGTCCTTAAAGCCTGCTATGCCGCATCCTCAGACCACTGTACCCCATCCTCAGACCACTGTACCCCATCCTCAGACCTCAGTACCCCATCCTCAGACCACTGTACCCCATCCTCAGACCACTGTACCCCATCCTCAGACCACTGTACCCCATCCTCAGACCTCAGTACCCCATCCTCGGATATCAGTACCCCATCCTCAGACCACTGTACCCCATCCTCAGACCTCAGTACCCCATCCTCAGACCACTGTACCCCATCCTCAGACCACTGTACCCCATCCTCAGACCACTGTACCCCATCCTCAGACCTCAGTACCCCATCCTCAGACCACTGTACCCCATCCTCAGACCACTGTACCCCATCCTCAGACCACAGTACCCCATCCTCAGACCTCAGTACCCCATCCTCAGACCACTGTACCCCATCCTCAGACCACAGTACCCCATCCTCAGACCACTGTACCCCATCCTCAGACCTCAGTACCCCATCCTCAGACCACTGTACCCCATCCTCAGACCACTGTACCCCATCCTCAGACCTCAGTACCCCATCCTCAGACCACTGTACCCCATCCTCAGACCACTGTACCCCATCCTCAGACCACAGTACCCCATCCTCAGATCACAGTACCTCATCCTCAGATCTCAGTACCCCATCCTCAGGCCACAGTACCCCATCCTCAGACCTCAGTACCCCATCCTCAGGCCACAGTACCCCATCCTCAGGCCACAGTATCTCATCCTCAGACCTCAGTACCCCATCCTCAGATCACAGTACCCCCATCCTCAGATCTCAGTACCCCATCCTCAGATCAAGTACCCCATCCTCGGATATCAGTACCCCATCCTCAGGCCACAGTACCTCATCCTCAGACCACAGTACCCCATCCTCAGACCACTGTACCCCATCCTCAGACCACAGTATCCCATCCTCAGACCATTGTACCCCATCCTCAGACCTCAGTACCCCATCCTCAGACCTCAGTACCCCATCCTTAGACCACAGTACTCCATCCTCAGACCACTGTACCCCATCCTCAGACCACTGTACCCCATCCTCAGACCACTGTACCCCATCCTCAGATCACAGTACCCCATCCTCAGACCACTGTACCCCCATCCTCAGACCACAGTACCCCATCCTCAGACCTCAGTATCCCATCCTCAGACCATTGTACCCCCATCCTCAGACCACTGTACCCCATCCTCAGGCCACAGTACCCCCATCCTCAGACCTCAGTACCCCATCCTCAGGCCACAGTATCTCATCCTCAGACCTCAGTACCCCATCCTCAGATCACAATACCCCATCCTCAGATCTCAGTACCCCATCCTCAGATCAAGTACCCCATCCTCGGATATCAGTACCCCATCCTCAGGCCACAGTACCTCATCCTCAGACCACAGTACCCCATCCTCAGACCACTGTACCCCCATCCTCAGACCACAGTATCCCATCCTCAGACCATTGTACCCCATCCTCAGACCACTGTACCCCATCCTCAGACCACTGTACCCCATCCTCAGATCACAGTACCTCATCCTCAGATCTCAGTACCCCATCCTCAGGCCACAGTACCCCATCCTCAGACCTCAGTACCCCATCCTCAGGCCACAGTACCCCATCCTCAGGCCACAGTATCTCATCCTCAGACCTCAGTACCCCATCCTCAGATCACAATACCCCATCCTCAGATCTCAGTACCCCATCCTCAGATCAAGTACCCCCATCCTCGGATATCAGTACCCCCATCCTCAGGCCACAGTACCTCATCCTCAGACCACAGTACCCCATCCTCAGACCACTGTACCCCATCCTCAGACCACAGTATCCCATCCTCAGACCATTGTACCCCATCCTCAGACCTCAGTACCCCATCCTCAGACCTCAGTACCCCATCCTTAGACCACAGTACTCCATCCTCAGACCACTGTACCCCATCCTCAGACCACTGTACCCCATCCTCAGACCACTGTACCCCATCCTCAGACCACTGTACCCCATCCTCAGATCACAGTACCCCATCCTCAGACCACTGTACCCCATCCTCAGACCACAGTACCCCATCCTCAGACCTCAGTATCCCATCCTCAGACCATTGTACCCCCATCCTCAGACCACTGTACCCCATCCTCAGGCCACAGTACCCCATCCTCAGACCTCAGTACCCCATCCTCAGGCCACAGTATCTCATCCTCAGACCTCAGTACCCCATCCTCAGATCACAATACCCCATCCTCAGATCTCAGTACCCCATCCTCAGATCAAGTACCCCATCCTCGGATATCAGTACCCCCATCCTCCAGGCCACAGTACCTCATCCTCAGACCACAGTACCCCATCCTCAGACCACTGTACCCCATCCTCAGACCACAGTATCCCATCCTCAGACCATTGTACCCCATCCTCAGACCACTGTACCCCATCCTCAGACCACTGTACCCCATCCTCAGATCACAGTACCTCATCCTCAGATCTCAGTACCCCATCCTCAGGCCACAGTACCCCATCCTCAGACCTCAGTACCCCATCCTCAGGCCACAGTACCCCATCCTCAGGCCACAGTATCTCATCCTCAGACCTCAGTACCCCATCCTCAGATCACAATACCCCATCCTCAGATCTCAGTACCCCATCCTCAGATCAAGTACCCCATCCCTCGGATATCAGTACCCCATCCTCAGGCCACAGTACCTCATCCTCAGACCACAGTACCCCATCCTCAGACCACAGAACCCAATCCTCAGGCCACAGAACCCAATCCTCAGGCCACAGTACCCCATACTCAGATCACAGTACCCCATCCTCAGATCTCAGTACCCCATCCTCAGATCACAGTACCCCATCCTCAGGCTGCTGTACCCCATCCTCAGCTCGCTCTCTCTCTCTCCCTCTTTGTCTGTTGACACGTGGTCTTTTCTATCTCTAACCTCCCTCTGCCTCCCCAGGACACGTGATTACATTTAAGGCACATTGGGATATTCCAGGATCATCTCCCTATCTCAAGATCCTTAACTTAATCGTATTTGAAAAGCCCTTTTCTAGGTTCTGAGAATTTAAGATTTGAATATAACTGGGGACACTTACTCAGCCCACCCCAAGTAGGTAATCTTTGGAAGTGGGGAGGCCTTTCTCCACCTGATCTTACTTGCCCATCGTCACCTTCATCTCATTCTGGCCCCTTACTCTTTCTATCCCAGCTGAGGGCAAAAATGACTTAGTCTGGTTGGTAAGTATGAAAGGAGAAAGATGTGATCTTGGCTTAACTCCTCACATGCAATAATCCTAGCCTTAAAACCTGTGTCCCAGGGTTAGGGGGTGGGGAAGGCTGGAGCCTCTGGTACGAACTTCATAGTAATGGTGATGTTATTTGGGGCCCAGTTTTCATTACTGTTTTGTCATATTTCACAATTGGTGTAGGACTCAGAGAAAGGGGGCGTTCTTCCAGGAGAATATCAGTAGTCTCACATGCTATTTATTATAATTAAAATAATACACATTGTATGAAGTAGATTTCATAATCTTTCCCCTTAAAGACTGTGACTAGTTTGAAGTTTGTTGTGAATAGTTTGAAGTACATAAATGAAATGCTTATGTATATTAAACAAATATATAGCATCTATAATCTCCTTTTTATACTCAAGAATGTATTACGGTTCCCTCGTCATGTCAATATATGGATATCCACTTCATTCTTTTCAGTAGTATCATCCTATTGTGTAAACATACTTTAGTTCATTAAACTAACCATCACATCTTTCAGGTTGTGCTCAAGTTTCTGCTATTATAAAGAATGGTGCAACGACTTTATTCACAGTCCCCAAGGAAGTCTGTTAAATTTCTTAACTTCTCTAAGAAACAGTTTTCTCAATTATAAAATGGGGATAACACCAGTATCTATCCCAGAGATGTTTAGGAACTAACATAGGTCATGAATGGAAACTGAGTATCATAGTGCCTAGCAGCTAGTTCAATGAACATTAGCTATTGTTTCATTATTATCTTCACAGTTACTACTAAGCATCTTTTCATATAATCTTTATTGATTCCTTTGGATAACTTCTTAGAAGTGAAGTTATTGGATCAAAGAGTTGGTACATTTAAAGTTTGATACATGTTGCCAAATCCCTCAGGTATGTGAAACGGTGTCTCCATACCCCTTTATCAACATGAGACAATTTTCAATCTTTGAAAATCTGATTAGATTAAAATTACATCTCATTGTTTTATTTCCATTTAGTTGATTAATACAGAAATGATGTTCCTTTTATGACTATGGCCTTTTCTGTTTTTTTCATTGATGATTTTCATGCTTTTTAGGAAAAAACATACCTTTTTCCTATTGGTTTATAGAAGCTGTTTATGTATTAAGAGTTTTTAATCTTTGTAGTTCATCCATTTAATATATATTTTCTCACATTTTTCTTTGGTCATGAAAACATATTTATATTGTATTTTCCATACCTCTAAGGCTTCAAAACTTTATAATGGCATATCCTTAGAGATTCTGTAGTAATAGGAACATTCTAAATAATATTTTAAAACCAATAAGTAATTAAAGTAAATGTTGAGTTATTATACTGCCAAAAGTGAATGAAGAGTCTTTTCTAATTCATAAAGGATAAGAAATAAGTTAGTGTAAAGATGTTCTCAATTTGTTATTATTTTTCTTTAACTCACTAACTTATTTGTTAGTAAGGACAAACAAATTAACAGCGAACACTAAGAAAACTTGAAAACAATCATGATTAGTTTGATAGTAGTCACTCTTTTTCCATGAATATACATGCTCATTGTAGTGTTTTTATTTTGGATGTTTATCTTGCAGCCTAAATACATAATATATATTCTTTTAGATATATCCTTTTTAATATTCATTTACTAGTTTATTCTATTGGTGTTCCTTGAACACCTATTGAGCTAGACTCATATTTGTAGTATACATTTTTCACAGTATAGTGGATTGATCCTTGGGCTTCTATATCCTTTCAATCACAGTTAGGTTTTTTTTTCTCTTTCCAATGTTCTCTCATTATACGTCATTTTTTTTCCTGTTCTACATGATTTTATTACCTTCTGTCATGTGCCAAAGACTCCCTTGGGTACACTGTAAACTTCTCCAGGGCAGATGAATGCCCTGTTCACCGAGGCAGCTCCACAAGGCCTAAGGCAGCAGTTTGGTCACGCAGAGGGCTCAGTGAAAGCATTGTCACGGGGTGAACTGAAGATCTGGCATCTTGTTCTGTTATCAAGACTCTCCTGGTGGCTAAGATGGTAAAGAATCCACCTGCAATACAGGAGACCTGAGTTCGATCCCTGGGTCAGGAAGATCTTCTAGAGAAAGAAATGGCTACTCATTCTAGTATTCTTGCCTGGGAATTCCTGTGGAGAGAGGGGGTCCTGGGGTCACAAAGAGTCAGACTGGACTGAGCCACTAACACTTTCACTTTCTATTGTCTGCAGTGACTCTCCTAAATCACTTAACTGACTCTTGCTTCAGTTTCCTCATCTGTGAATTCAGGGCGCAGTCACTGAAGAGATGGGCTCACAGTGCCTTTGGTCCTGCCATGGCTGATAAATGTATTGTGCTTTCTTGGACTGCGGGATGTGACCGGGACACACATTGGCACTGAAAGAGGCAGCTATCGATTACCAACATCTGCCGTGAGGAAACAGGCAAGGAACCGCCCAGGGCTTCCATCCAGTAAACCAGAGCAGCTCTAAGCTTCTTTCTAGTTAGATGATCCTATATTTTCATGGGCTCTGTTTATTAATCACCCTCTCCCTTCCTTTTTATTTGACACATACTGAGCATGTAGAATTATTCAGATTTTGAAGTAGCTTTTTCCCCCCTCTTGACTGTTCTGAAACTCAAAGGGATTTAAGGCCTGTGGAAACTTGCCCATTGTAAGTCAGTGACACCAGATGGTCCCCAACCAAATATACAATTGCTTCTGACTTTCGCTAACAAACCAGGCGATGAGTTCATGAAAGGTAATTGTGAAGCAGTTGTGTTTTGATGATTTTGAGAATGGCTTCTAGTTTTTAGGAAATAAATAACTCTGGCACTTTTAATCAATAAAATAGGAATATACTTTTATTGCAGACTTCTTAAAAGTACACGTAATCTAAAAAAGAGTATTTTTAAAACATTCATTATTCTACCACTCCAGGATAACTGCGATTAAAGGTTCATGCTGCCATTTCAGGCTTTTGATCTACTGTGAAATGTTACATGCAAGTAAATATATGTACTTTAAACAAAACCAAAATCTCAGCAGACATTCTACTTCATAATTTTTTTCTATAACAGCATATAATGATGTCATTCTATCCTTGTGTCTATTAACACATATAAATAAACATATGCCTATTGTTTTAAGCTTCTTGTGTGTTATCCCACGGTATTATGTTGGCACTTTGGGAATACCTGCAAAAGAGACAATATCTTTCTTACCTGAGCTGTGAGCTATTTGAGACATAAGTGCCTCCACCCCCATGGGGCTGCTATCGGGCAAGGTGGCCAACAGTTGAGGACTGGTAGAGAATCCCAGGGGGCGGGGGAGCCTGGTGGGCTGCCATCTATGGGGCAGCACAGAGTTGGACTCGACTGGAGTGACTCAGCAGCAGCGGCCTTCCATAAGTGCTTCCTGGCTGGCGCTGGTGTTAAGGAACCTGCCTGTCAGTGCAGAAGATGTGGGTTCAATCCCAGGTCAGGAAGATCCCCTGGAGGAAGGCATGGCTACCCACTCCTCTATTCTTGCCTGGAGAATCCCATGAACAGAGGAGCCTGGTGGGCTGCAGTCCACAGGGTCACAAAGAATTGGGCATTACTGCTTTATTGACTATGCCAAAGCCTTTGACTGTGTGGATCACAATAACCTGTGGAAAATTCTGAAAGAGATGGGAATACCAGACCACCTGACCTGCCTCTTGAGAAACCTGTATGCAGGTCAGGAAGCAACAGTTAGAACTGGACATGGAACAACAGACTGGTTCCAAATAGGAAGAGGAGTACGTCAAGGCTGTATATTGTCACCCTGCTTATTTAACGTCTATGCAGAGTACATTATGAGAAACGCTGGGCTAGAAGAAGCACAAGCTGGAATCAAGATTGCTGGAAGAAATATCAATAACCTCAGATATGCAGATGACATCACCCTTATGGCAGAAAGTGAAGAGGAACTAAAAGCCTATTGATGAAAGTGAAAGAGGAGAGTGAAAAACTTGGCTTAAAGCTCAGCTTTCAGAAAACGAAGATCATGGCATCTGGTCCCATCACTTCATGGGAAATAGATGGGGAGACAGTGTCAGACTTTATTTTTGAGGGCTCCAAAATCACTGTAGATGGTGACTGCAGCCATGAAGTTAAAAGACACTTACTCCTTGGAAGGAAAGTTATGACCAACCTAAATAGCATATTCAAAAACAGAGACATTACTTTGCCGACTAAGGTCCGTCTAGTCAAGGCTATGGTTTTTCCAGTGGTCATGTATGGATGTAAGAGTTGGACTGTGAAGAAGGCTGAGTACTGAAGAATTGATGCTTTTGAACTATAGTGTTGGAGAAGACTCTTGAGAGTCCCTTGGACTGCAAGGAGATCCAACCAGTCCATTCTGAAGGAGATCAGCCCTGGGATATCTTTGGAAGGAATGATGCTAAAGCTGAGTTTGGCCACCTCATGTGAAGAGTTGACTCATTGGAAAAGACTCTGATGCTGGGAGGGATTGGGGGCAGGAGGAGAAGGGGATGACAGAGGATGAGATGGCTGGATGGCATCACTGACTCGATGGATGTGAATCTGAGTGAACTCCGGGAGTTAGTGATGGACAGGGAGGCCTGGTGTGCTGCAATTCATAGGGTCTCAAAGAGTCGGACATGACTGAGCAACTGAACTGAACTGCACTGAAGCAACTTAGCAAGCATGCACACAGCCTTCATGACATTGAACCCCAGAACAATACAGAGTCTCCTACCCAGCCCCAGGCAGTGCTGGACAGGCAGGTTCTGCCTCTATGGAGATGGACTCCTATGAACATCATTTCTAAGAGAGGGCGGCTTGGGCTTCCCTGTCTATTCTCCCCCAAATCATCAGTTAGAGAATCACAGAAGCACGAAAAGAGGACCAAGAAGGATGGAGACTGTCCTTTGAGCACCCTCCACATCAAAGGAAAAATCAGAAATGGAGAAGAAGCTCCCCAGGTGTGAGTGCACCATAATTTTTATAATCAGCCCTTGTGGACATATGGCTTGTTTCCAATCATTCCATTATATCACAGATTATTTTGTCCGGACATAATTGAGGAGGGCATGGCAACCCACTCCAGTAGTCTTGCCTGGAGTATCCCAGGGACACAGGAACTCGGCAGGCTACCATCCATAGTGTCGAAAAGAGTCAGACACGACTGAGCAACTGAGCATGCAGGCACAGACAAGATGCTTCCCCGTCCTCCCTTTGCCCTGCCCCAGGGAGGGATGCGCAGCCACTTTCCACATGTTAGGCAGCTCAGCCATGAGTGCTGCACCTGCACTTTGAATATTCAACTTCCCCAAAATCTGAAATCCCACAGGGACAAGACAGTTCAGAGGTCTCCAGGCGGATACTTCAGGCTGCTATGTGAAAGCCTGGATGGCAGAGAGAGGAGTTGCTGGGTCTTAAGCAGAGTCACAGTGACTAGAAAGTTACCCAGGTATATGACAGTCTGCCATGCAAACATGGCAGGTGAATGAGCCCGACTCCGGGATGAAGTTCAGTAGGCAGGACTGTATAAAGAGGGACTCATTCTGTGTGCTGCCAGCCAGCCTGTAAACAGCAACATGTGTCCTTGGAGCGTCTTTCTAAAGGACTGCCCTGATACAGTTTCCCTGACAGTGACCCCGCCTAACATCCACTTCCCGGAAGATGGCAAGAGAAATTACAGACATGTGTCTTCAGAGCCCAAGTCCCAGAGGCTAGTTATTGGAGGCTTGGTCATAAATGTAGAGAAAGCGGCACCCAGGTGTCAGCAGTGAGACTCAGATGGCAGGGGCTGGCAGCCTTCCTCGCAGCCTGGAGTTGGGTCTGAAGACAGGTGTGCCCTGGACAGCAGGCACTCCTGGTGTGGCACATTCCTCACTAACAGATCACTCTCGCCTTCTAGTTTCTGGCCTGTTGGTCTGCAGTGCGTGTCAAATAGTTTTTTTTTTTTTTCCTCTTCTTCTTCATGTCTCAAGGCCCTTCTATTCACTCTGACTTGAGAGATAGACACAATCTTGCATTTTTGTCAAATGTATGATGTGCTTTATTTAGCTGGGATCTGCTAAGATGCTGGAGATAATTCTTTGCCCAAGTGTCGCTTGGCTGCCTCGTTTTGTAGCAAGTGTTGATTCAGTACTGGTAGGAGAAAAACAAAACTGCCCGGTAGAAGACAGAAGCAGATGGTTAAAGGGAAGGGAGGAGGCCTGGTACACGAGACCACAGGCAGACGCAGAGGAGATGAGCCTAGAGAAGGACCGCACAGGAGTGGAGATGCTGTGGGTCTCGTTCGTTCTCTTATTTATCCCTCCTTCTAGCCTGTAGACAATAGGTGCTTAGCCTATGGGAGGCTCTGTATTAAGAGCAGCTTTATGTAGTATGCTTGGGTGATACAAAAAGGAACACAGGGCTTAAAAATAAGGCAAGTACACAGCGATCAAGCGAAACAATGAGAGAGTGCAGAGTGTAATGGGACAGCTTGTTGAGATGTTAATTTGCATCTTGCTTTCAGTCTCTTTCCCCTCTTCTCCCTGAGTAGCTCCAGGAAAGGGTTCTGTTGAACAGGGAAGTAACCTGCTAGCCAAGTACTGACCAGCTTTGCTGAGATCCTGTGTGTCCCCAGGGATGAGGCTAAACCTAGTGACTTCATTAAATGATCTGAAGGATGTTTAGTTCCAGCGCTACTTACTGAACTGCACTTAAAGCCAAGTGTTTAATTCTCAGTTCCTGTAGCCTCATTATTGGGTTTTCCCGATGTCTCAGCAGGTAGAATCCGCCTGCAGCACAGGTGACAGGGAGTCTTGGGTTCAGTCCCTGAGAGGAGGATTCCCTGGGAGGAGGAAATGGCAGTCCATCCCAGCATTCTTGCCTGGAGCAGCCCAAGGAGAGAGAAGCCTGGCGGGCTACATTCCAAAGGGTTGCACAGAGCCAGACACCACGGAGCAACTTGGCAAGCACTCACAACCGCATGATTATGGCAGAAGTTGTCCACAGCTTCATCCCCATTCAAGAGGTGAGGAAACTGAGGCCCAGGGTTTAAGGAACTTGTCCCATTCACACTGTTTAGTTAGTGGCAGAGACGGGATTTAAAGCCATGCTTGTTTCCATTCCAGCCACTTTCTGTGGATTAAAGTTTGGGGTGTTAGGACTACAAGCAATTCTTCACATTCTACCAAGAATCCTTCAGGCTCTAGGGATGTGGACTCTCTAACCTAAAGATTTGAGTTAAGCCATTGAGAGCTCAGAGTGGAGCAAAGGGAAGGCCAGGCTACTGGAATGAGGATAAGGTGGCTGATTGGCCTTAAGCTGGGGCCCACCTGCATCTGTAACTGCTCTGTAATTTTGGATCAGGCCTTGTCCTCTGTTTCTCTGTTCTCATTTACAGTGAGGATACTGAGCTGACAAACTCTGAGATCTCTGTCCAGTAGAAATTGCATTGAAAAGAGAGTTCAAATTATATAATAAGAAAGAAATATTGCAATTCATGAATGTAAAATTCAGAAGGGTGAGTGAACATAAGACTTCAGCGTAAGAAAGGACACATTGATTTCGACATACATGCTGACGTGTACCTTCAGAAGCTTGCTAGCTAGAACTGACCAGTTTTGCAAAGTAAGTTCTCAATAAATACTTATCGACTGATATAGCTTACATTGTAAGAGCTGAAATTCAAGTCACTTTAAAAAATGTGATTGGTATTAAAGTTAAATACAAAAATAATATCTTGAAGGAAACAAGAATTTGAGTCTGTTGATTCTCAAAATTAGGCAAATATACATCTATTTTGATTACAAAATTATCATTTCCCAAAATATATCTTATAATACGCTTGTCTTCATGATTTTATGTGATTAAAGAACTTTATGATCACACAAGTTTAGTATATAGTCATTCATACCTCCTCTTAGAGATTTTGTCTATATATTAGCATTTCACAGGTCCTGAGAAGTTCCACAATGAGTAGATCCATCATCTTTCTCCAAGACTTCCCATCATCACCTCTTTCCTAAAAATATAACATTTATTTACATATACAAACTTTGTGAAGCACTGAATTAAACAGCTAATCCTGGGGAAAAGAAAGATAGATTAAGTAATTCCTCAAAGCCCTCTTTATAGTTGATGAAATGGCTGGAGGGCATCACCAATGCAATGGGCATGAACATGGGCAAACTTCAGGAGGTAGTTGAGAGACAGGGAGGCCTGGCATGCTGTAGTCCATGGCGTCAAAAAGAGCCAGACATGACTGGGTGGCTAAGTGGGTGGCTGAAAAACAAACAATTGATTTACAATATTGTCTTAGCTTCAGTGATGCTTTCAAACTGTGGTGCTGGAGAAGACTCTTGAGAGTCCCTTGGACTGCACAGAGATCAAACCAGTCAATCCTAAAGGAAATCAACCCTGAATATTCATTGGAAGGACTGATACTAAACCTGAAGCTCCAGTGCTTTGGCAAAGTGATATGAAGCTGACTCTTTGGAAAAGGCCCTGATGCTGGGAAAGATTGAAGGCAGGAGGGGAAAGGGATGACAGAGGATAAGATGGTTAGATTGTATCACTGACTCAATGAACATGAATTTGAGCAAACTCTAGAGATAGTGAAGTGAAGTTGCTCAGTCGTGTCCGACTCTTTGCGACCCCGTGGACTGTAGCGTACCTGGCTCCTCTGTCCATGGGATTTTCCAGGCAATAGTACTGGAGTGGACTGCCATTTCCTTCTCCAGGGGATCTTCCCGACCCAGGGATCGGAACCCAGGTCTCCCACATCGGAGGCAGACGCTTCACCCTCTGAGCCACCGGGAAGGCCAGGGAAGGACATGGGAACCTGGTGTGCTGCAGTCCATGGCACTGCAAACAGCTGGACGTGACTTAGCTGCTGAACAATGACAGGTACGCCACAAACGATGTGGCGAGATCGATATGTATATCAGATTCTTATGTGTATACATTCTTATTCTGGTGTATATGTGAGAATCTGATATATATATGTATATATCCAATTTTTTTTCCATTATAGACTATTACAAGACATTGATTATAGTTCCATGTGCTCTATAGTAAATTCTTGTTACTTATCTATTTTGTGTATAGTAGTTTGTATCTATTAACCCTGTACTCCTACTCGTTTATCCAGAAGGTTACACGTCTTTAAGCTTGCCTTCTGAGTTGATTGTCTCTATGCAACCTAAAGAAATGGACGTGGTTCGTGTATTTCTGTACGATGCTTTACCAAAGCCTAGATAACAAAGTTCAAGTTCTGACATCTCTTAACATCACTTAATAAGTTCCTACCATTCGCCAGGTACTATGAGAGATGCTGGACATGCGGCGGTCAAAACCGAGCACTGACCCCAGGAGCTTGTCTTCTGAGAGAGGAGATGGTCAAGCGAGTAAAGCTAGCGCAGCTCCGTGTTATTAATGCAACTCTGGATTCATCTCCGAGACGGAGAGGTGGTCCCGGGAGGGCGGGATGCACTCAGTGCGGGAAAGGGCACCCAGGAAGAAGCTTCTGGCTGGTGACTTGTTACAGAGGAAAGAGGATTTACCAGTGGGCAAGTGCAAAAACTAGCAAACTAGTGCACTGTTCCCCCTTTCATTTCTTATTTGATTCTACATGGGTTAGTGAGATGAGGACAAAACAAAGAGGGCAGAGATCAGACAGGAGAGAAAGGCCTGGAGCCAGGAAAGAGTGGGATATCAGTATCATCTCATGGAGCTTGAATTCTGTTGTGGTGGTGATATAATTACTGAAAGATTTAAGGAAGAGGAGAGACACAAAGACCTTTGTTTTAAAAAGACAGAGAGAGTGGCCTCCTTATATTATGAAGCGTATTTTATGTTTATATTACACACGCATATGCCTGTTTTTCTCTGTGTATGCACTTTTATGTGGTTATTTATATGTATACGCTATACAAACACCTCCGCTATGATTCAGTTGAACTGCATAATATTGCCATTTTACAGGTCAAAAATGGTCAAATGTCACAATTCCAAGGAGCTTGACCTGTAATTTATAGTGCACTAGAACAGATCTTGAAACGGAAAGCTTTAGGTTTGAAACTCAAGGTTTTAGCTTGAGTTCCCTAGAACCAGATTCTGACACAAGGACTCAAGGTCAAGGAATTTACTTGGCAGGTAAAGGATACACTCGTCGGGAAAGTGACACAGAGAAAGGAAGGCAGCCAACTCTCTGGTATGTCATCAAGCCAGCCACCACAGAGACCAGCAAAAGCTTAATCTCTCTGGGCAAATGAGAAAGGCTGCATCCATGCTTATCTCAGAGGTTCCCAATCAAGGGCGAGGGGGGCGGGGATATTCCTACACCTGCTCCCATCAGTAGTGGATTGAGGACTACGCCTTGGGGTTGCTAATTTAGAGTGCCTCTTTCTGAGAGTAAGGTAAAGTGGACTTCCAAGCTTCAGAGAGAGTCCCCTGTGGATGAGGTTCAGGAGTCAGCAGTTTGAAGTCAGCCTGGCAGCATTCAAATGATAAGGTCCAAGGGACATTGTCCACCACACCCATCCTTCCTACTTACCAGTCTTGACCTCGTCCCTTAATTTCTTGAGATTTGCCTTTCTTATGAGCAAGGTGGGGTGAATGCCTACTTCCTCTGATTTTACAGGCTAAATTGTATGCCCGCAAATTCATATGTTGAATTCCTAACTCTCAGTATCCTAAAAGGTGACGATAGGTAGGGACAGAGTCTTTAAGGTGCTAATGAAGTTAAAATCAGGCACTGTGGGTGGGCTTTAATCCAATGTGAACGGTGTCCTTATAAGAAGAGGAGATTAAGAAACAGACACACAGCAGGAAGACCACATGAGTGCACAGGGAGAAGACAGCCATATTTAAGTCAAGGAGAGAGGCCTCGGAAGAAGCCAGACCTGCTAACCCTTGACTGTGGACTTCCAGCCTCCAGAACTGTGAGAAAATAAGTTTCTGTTGTTTAAGCCCCGAATCTGAGGTCTCTTGATATGGCAGGCCCAGCAGTCCTAGGAAGGATTAACACATTTTGCTGTGCTCTAAACAAATGTTACTAACGTCATATATTTCTACGGCATTAAACCCCTGAATATATAGCCATCTCAAGATTGAGGAAACAAGCCCGGTTCTCACCTAGACGTTCTTGTGAATGACCTCTCGTCCCTGCTCCCAGAGGAATCTCACAGGCACATCGAAGTGAGAAAGTGAGAACCCTGAAGCTAGTGGGATAAGCTCTTAGTCTTGCGAAGTAACGTGGGCTTCCCAGGTGGCGCCAGTGGTGAAGAACCCAGCTGCCAATGCAGGAGGCATAAGAGATACGCCTTGATGCCTGGGTAGGGAAGATCCCCTGGAGGAGGGCACAGCAACCCACTCCAGTATTCTTGCCTGGAGAATCCCATGGACAGAGGAGCCTACTGGCTCCTACAATCTATAGGGTTGCAAAGGGTCTCATACAACTCAAGCGAGTTAGCACATTGAGAAGTAGCATACGCCTGTTCACTGTGAGCCTTGCAGTCAAATACAGCCCACTTATAACTAATAGTATCTCTGCCGGTGACGGCAATAGAGAGGTCACTTGTGCAGCCTACAGAGAAAGCTTATGTGGTTTCCATGGTATCAGAGTAGAATTCTGGGTCATGACTGCATCAAGAGGAGTTCAGATCTCCTTCAGATCTCAGAGCTGGCCTGCTGCTCTGCAGTGATGCCTAAGCGAAGCAGAACTCAGATTTCTAAGGGAGTCCCATGTTCTTCCATACCAGACACACACCTGGCAGAGAGGCCCAGAAGGTGTGGCCTTCCAACATAAAATGCCTGTCTTGCTAATCTCTGAAATTCTACTACTAGCAACACACTCCTTTATGTTGGATATATTTCTTTCTCTCTCTTTCTTGAAATTGAGGTATAATTATATAGGGTAAAGCACACAGATCTTAAATGTAGAATTTGATGAGTTTTGACAAATGTATACGCCTGTGTGCCCAATAGCCCACACAAGATAATAGAACATTGCTATCACCTTAGGAAGTTCGCTCCTACCCTTGTTCATTCGTCTCCCTGGCAACCACTGTTCTCACTCCTATACCTACAGACTAATTTTGCCTGAACTCGAAATTCTTAACAAAATTACTCAATATGCATCCTTTTGTATCTGGCTTCTTTCATTCAATACAGGATTTTTAAGACTCATTTATTAATATGCTGCATATTAACAGTAACTTGTCCTTTTTCAATGCTGAGTAATATTCCATCACCTAATATGCCACTATTTCTTTATCTGTTGGTAGACTTTGGGTGGTTTTTAATTTTTTTTTAAATTTTAATTGGAGGCTAATTACTTTACAGTATTGTAGTGGTCTGTGCCATACATTGACATGAATCAACCATGGGTGTACATGTGTTCCCCATCCTGAACCCTTCTCCCACCTCCCTCCCCATCCCATCCCTTAGGGTCATCCCAGTGTGCCAGCCCTGAGCACCCTGTCCCATGCATCAAACCTGGACTGGTGATCTGTGTCACATATGATAATATACATGTTTCAATGCTATTCTCTCAGATCATCCCACCCTCGCCTTCTCCCACAGAGTCCAAAAGACTGTTCTATACCTCTGTGTCTCTTTTGCTGTCTCGCATATAGGGTCATCGTTACCATCTTTCTAAATTCCATATATGTGTGTTAGTATACTGCACTGGTGTTTTTCTTTCTGACTTACTTCACTTTGTATAATAGGCTACAGTTTCAACCACCTGATTAGAACTGATTCAAATGTATTCTTTTTAATGGCTGAGTAATATTCCATTTGTATGTGTACCACTGCTTTCTCATCCATTCGTCTGATGATTAAAAAATTGTCTTTTGCTGTTGTGGATGAAGCTGCCATGAACTTTCTTCCATAAGACCGTTTGTGCACAGAGGTTCTCACTTCCTACAGGAAAATGCCTTGGAATGTTGCTTTGAAAAAATAGATACATGAATGTCCAGCAAGCACATGTAAAGATGTTCAACATCATCAGTCATAAACAGATGCAAATTATAATCATTAGGAGACAACATCATGTCTTACTAGGATGTCTACATTGTACAAATACTCTCTTTGAACAGCTAAATGAATCTAGAAAGAGCATTCTTTTAATTTTTTAATGCTCTTGTTAGAAAAGTTTTGAAACACACAAGAGTAGAAGAAAAGTATAAAGAACTACCATGAGATATTGTTGGTTTTCAGTCACTAAGTCGTGGCCCACTCTTTGTGGCTCCATGGGCTGAAGCACACCAGGCTCCTCTGTCTCCACTATCTTCCAGAGTTTGCTCAAACTCAAGTCCATTGAGTCGGTGATACGATCTAACCATCTCATCCTCTGCCACCTCTTTCTCTTTTCTACTTCACTGTTTCCCAGCATCAAGGTCTTTTCCAATGAGTAGGCTCTTTGCATCAGGTAGTCAAAGTATTAGAGCTTCAGCTTTAGCAGCAGACCTTTGAATGAATATGCAGAGTTGATTTTCTTTAGGATTGACTGGTTTGATCTCCTTACAGTCCAAGGCACTCCCAAGAGTCTTCTCTAGCACCGCAATTCAAAAACATCAGTTCTTCAGTGCTCAGCCTTTTTTATGATCTGACTTTCACATTCATACATGACTACTGGAAAAAACATAGCTTTGACTATAAGGTTCTCTATTGGCAAAGAGATGTCTCTGCTTCCTAATACACTATCTAGGTTTGTCATAGCTTTTCTTCCAAGGAGCAAGGATTTTTAAATTTCATGTCTGCAATCATTACCTGCAGTGATTTTGGAGTCCAACAAAATAAAATCTGTCACTGCTTCCGATTTTTCCCGTGCTATTTGCTATGAAGTGTTGGAACCAGATACCATGATCTTAGTAATTTGAATGTTGAGTTTTAAGCCAGCTTTTTCACTCTCCTCTTTCACCCTCATCAATAGGCTCTTTAGTCCCTCTTCACTTTCTGTCATTAGAATGGTGTCATCTGCATATCTGAAGTTGTTGATATTTCTCCTGGAATTCTGGATTCCAGCTTGTGCTTCACCAGCCTGGCATTTCTCATGATGTACTCTGCATATAAGTTAAATAAGCAGGGTGACAATATACAGCCTCAACGTACTCCTTTCCCTATTTTGAAACAGTCGGTTGTTCCATGTCCAGTTCTAACTGTTCTAACTGTTCTTTGCCCTGCATACAGGTTTCTCAGGAGACAGGTAAGGTGATCTGGTATTCTCGTATCTCTAAAAACTTTCCACAGTTTTTGTGATCCTCAGAGTGAAAGGCTTTAGCATAATCAATGAGGCAGATGTAGATTTTTTTCTGGTATTCCCTTGCTTTCTTCATGATCCAACAAATGTTGGAAATTTGATCTCTGGTTCCTCTGCCCCCAGCTTGTACATCTGGAAGTTCTTGGTTCACACACTACTTAAGCCTATCTTGAAGGATTTTGAGCATAGCCTTACTAGCATGCAAAATGACGGCAATTTTATGATAGTTTAAACACCGTTTGATATTGCAATCTTTGGAGCTGAAATGAAAACTTCCCTTTTTCAGTCCTGTGGCTACTGCTGAGTTTTCCAAATTTGCTGGCATATTGAGTGCAGCATTTTAACAGCAGCATCTTTTGGGATTTGAAATAGCTCAGCTGGAATCCCATCATCTCCACTAGCTTTGTTTGCAGTAATGCTTCCTAAGGCCCACTTGACTTTACACTCCAGGATGTCTGACTCTAGATGACAGATGACACCATCATGGTTATCCAAGTCATTAAGGCCTCTTGTGTATAGTTCTTCTGTGTGTTCTTGCCGCCTCTTCTTAATCTCTTCTGTGTCTGTTAGGTCCTTAATGTTTCTGTCCTTTATTATACTCATTTTTGCATGAAGTTCCCTTGATACCTCCAGTTTTCTTGAAGAGCTCTAGTCTTTCTCATTCTATTTTTCCCTCTATTTCTTTGCATTATTCATTTAAGAAGGCCTCCTCATCTCGCCTTGCTAGTCTCTGGAAGTCTGCATTCAGTTGTGTATATCTTCCCCTTTCTCCCTTGCCTTTTGCTTTTCTTCTTTCCTCGGCTATTTGTAAAGCCTCCTCAGACAACCACTTTGGAACCTCCATGGAATTACCAAGTACCATCTCACAGAAAGTCAACCATTACCAACATCTTGCCATAAGTTCCCTGTGACACTTTTCAGCCACAGCCAGTTCTCCAACACCAACTGGGTGTCCTACAATTCTATTCTGACACTAACTCCCTCTAGTCAACTCAGACTTCACAAGTCCAGGGCTCAATCCCATGGCATGGCCCCTGTTTCACATGCCAGCTGCCAATGGGATCCCCATTTCTTAAACTTTTGCCTATCTGACTGCAGCCTCAGAGGTTCCCACACCAGCCCCCATCAGGTCTGACAAGTCACCAAAATGACAAACAGAGCAGGAAGGTGCCATGTTATTATGATGAGTGAAGCTCAGTGGCACCCAGATGGAAGCGGGACACAGGATCAAGTGGGAGGAAACGGGTGGCGCAAAGCATCCTGCCCACTCCAAGTGTGCCACCCTCCCGGCCCTGCAGGGTGTTCACCAGCCTGGAAGCTGCCTAAGCTCTGATGTTCTCGGGTTTTGCATGCAGTTTCACTGGGTAAACAGGGTTGATCAACTCAATGGCTACTGGGAACTGAACTAAATTTCCAACCCTTTCTCCTCCCCAAAGTTTGAGGGTGTGGTGGGAAGTTCCAGCTTTCTAATCATATGGTTAGTTCCTTGGGTGACATACCCCATCCTGAAGCCAGCTAGGGTACCACCATGAATCACCTCATCAATATAAACCCAGATGCAGCTGAAAGGGGCTCTTTATGAAAACCAAAAACAGTCCCACCACTCAGGAAGCCCCAAGTGTTCTAGGCGCTCAGTGCCAGGAACAGAGGACAAAGATTAAGCATATACTTTGATTATACCACACAACCCCACGATGCTTTATTTGTACATCTGTAACTATTGGTTTATTTTGCTGTAGTATTTTAGAGAAAATCCTTTACACCTCTTTAGTCTGCCCTTGTTGCTGTTGTTCAGTCGCTAAGTCTTCCTGGACTCTTTACAACCCCATGGACTTCAGCACACCAGGCTTCTCTGTCATTCATCCACCATCTCCCAGAGTTTGCTCAAACTCATGTCCACTGAGTTGGTGATGCTATCTAACTATCTCATCCTCTGTCACCCCCTTCTCCTCCTGCCTTCAGTCTTTCCCAGCATCGCGGTCTTTTCCAGAGCTGGCTCCTTGCATCAAGTGGACAAAGTATTGGAGCTTCAGCTTCAGCATCAGTCCTTCAGCTTCAGCATGAATCTACCCTTAAACAATGACGTTTCACACATAATCAAAATAATGCTTTCATACCTAAGAAACAATAATAATATTATCCAACGTTCCCTATACTCAGATTTCCCAATCATTTCATAGATACATTTATAAAAGGCTTACACAATGCATTTGATTGCAATATACATTTAAGTCTCTTTTATTCAAAGAGAACCCTATGCTATCCCTGACTTATTAAATAAACCAGATCAGAGAAAGACAAATATCATAATATATCACATATATGTATAGCCTAAAAGAAATGATACAAATGAACATATTTACAAAATAGAAATAGACTCTCACATATAAAAAAATGAACTTAAGATAACCAATGGGGAAAGTGGTAGGGTGGCAGAGCAGGAGATAAATTGGGAGTTTGAGATTAACAGATATACACCACTACCTATAAATAGATAACAACAAGGACCCACTTACAGTACAGGGAACTATATTCAGTATTTTATAATAACATATTTGAAAATTGGGATTTGAAAATTGGGTTTCCCTGGTGGCTCAGACAGTAAAGAATCTACCTGCAATGAGGGGGATATGAGTTCCATCCCTGGGTCAAGAAGATCCCCTGGAGAATGGATTGGCTATCCACTCCAATATTCTTGCCTGGAGAATTCCATGGACAGAGGAGCCTGGTGGGCTACAGTTCTTGGGGTCACAAAGATTTGGACATGACTGAGTGATTAACACTTTCACTTCATATACATATATCATGAACAGGGAGGCCTGGCGTGCTGCGATTCAAGGGGGTGCAAAGAGTTGGACATGACTGAGCGACTGAACTGCACTGCACTGATATATAGATATATTTAGATATAAAACTGAACCACTATGCTCTACATCTGAGTCTAACACAACATTGTCAATCAGGTAGACTCCAATTAAAAAGAAAGAGACAGAAGCCAGGCCAGCTGCCCACAGAATCTACATCACGATTGCTTCCTGATAGTGTGATTTTCCTTAGTCCTCCAATGCTGATTTTTATTTTTTATTTTTGACTGAAGGATAATTGCTTTACAGAATTTTGCTGTTTTCTGTCAAACCTCAACATGAATCAGCCATAGGTGTACATATATCCCCTCCCTTGTGAGCCTCCCTCCCATCTCCCTCACCATCCCATGCCTCCAGGTTGATACAGAACCCCTGTCTGAGTTTCCTGAGAAATTCAAATTATTGTTATTAATAAGAAGAAGCTATTAATAGATCTAGAAGGCTTAGGTTCACATTCAACACTTCATAGGTAGTGTCATTTATTTTGAAAAGTTTTTTTTAAGTATCTATGATGACAGAGGATGAGATGGTTAGATGGCATCACTGACTCAATGAACATGAGTTTGGGTAAACTCCAGGAGTTGGTGATGGACAGGGAGGCCTGACGTGCTGTAGTTCATGGGGTCACAAAGGGTCGGACACAACTGAGTGACTGAAATGAACTGAACTGAACTGAACCATGTTTTTTGCTTTGGGAGTTGCAAAGGTAAATACTACATGTCATAGCCTTGCCATTAAAGATCTTACAGCCTCACAGGGAAGAAAGGCATGTAAACCAATGAATGGAACGGTATAGGGGTCATGGAGAATTTGCGTGGGGATGTAAATTCCGATGGGGAATCCAGGCAGCGTGAGGAAGTGATGAACGAGCTGGCTCTGGAGGGAACAGTAGTGTCTGTCAACCAAAGGAGGGAGAGTGAGGCAGGCACAGGGAGCCTGGAACCCACGTGTCTAAAGGCAGAGACACATAGACGCATGGGGACAGGTCGTGCGGGACCTTAGCTGCCACATCAAGGAATTTGGACTTTGTCTTTTGAGCAATGGCAAGCCTAGGAGGGATTTGATAGAGGGAGATTTTCAGCTCTGTGTGTAGTTCTTAGCTTCTTAGCATGAAAAGTTATCCCAGAAACTGCCCTCCCAGCCCAAAGTGGACTCCATAAGTCCTGTTTCAAGTCCTCAGCATGTGGTTCCAGACAAAAGCTTGACGTCTGTCATTTGAGAGGCCCTGGTGCCATGTTTACTCTGCTCTTTGGCCCATTAAGTGGCCTTCAGAACCATGGAAGCAGGCTTTAGGTTCTCCATCTAGCAGCGTACAAAGAACAGATGTGCAATAAACAGCTGTGGTGTGCTCTCTGTATTATTTCCTGCTCTGCCCAGTGAGGCTAACCAAGTTGCAGTGGAAGCAGGCCATCGGTGGTGCCAGCTGCCTCCTCTTCAGGCCCTTTTGCTCATTAATGTTTGAAAGGGCAATTGTGGCACCTTCTCAGAGGAACCAATAAATAAAAAGGCAGGTCCCCACCTCTGGGAAACTGTGCAATAGGCTCAAAGAAAGAAACTGGAAGTGCTAAAACAGAGACAAGACCATCATCTGTTGCTTCCGTACAAAGCAGTGACCTCAGATTCTCTCATTTTGTTTGTACACAGAGGCCAGAAGCCAGATATAAGATGTTTACAAAACATTACCTTCCAGCCCCTACCTACATACATTTCCATCAAGGTGAGACTTAGGCACTGATTTTTCAAAATTTCCAGGAGATTCCAATGCAAATGAGTTTGCAAATATGAGAGGGGAGAAAAAAACAACACTCTCCTTTTCTGTATTAGGTACAGTGTCTGGGGTCTGTGAATTAAATGGAAAGAAAAGAGATTAACAGGAGAAAAGATTAATTTTAGGTGTATATGGAGACTTCAAAGAGAAGAAGTGAAAACCCCAAAGAGTGGCTGGACCCAGGAATGTATATACCATTTTAACAAAGAGTAATGAAGAGTTAAGAAGAGCCCAGACAAAGGAAAAGAAAATCTGGAGCTTTCAGAGAGATGGTGTTGTTGATTGTTGTTAAGTTGCTACGTTGTGACCAACTCTGCAACCCCACAGACTGCAGCACACCAGACTTCCCTGCCCTTCACTATCTCAGGAGTTTGGTCAAACTCATGTTCAAGGAGTCAATGATGTCATCCAACCATCTCATCCTCTGTCGCCCCCTTCTCCTTTTGCCCTCAATCTTTCCCAGCATCAGAGTCTTTTCCAATGAGCCAGCTCCTCACATCAAGTGGCCAAAATATTGGAGCTTCAGCATCGGTCCTTCCAGTGAATATTCAGGGTTGATTTCACTTAAGAAGTGTAGCCAACAATTTACTACTAATAGTCAAAGATAAAGAAACCAATCAATAAGTATTACTAAACACTGTGTTTATATTTCTCTGCTCTTTGATTTTTTTTTCCCAGGGCACATTTCACCATCTAACATAATTCATTCATTGATTAAGTACATTATTTACTGTTTGTCTGCTCGTGCTGGAATCTAAGTTCCTTTGTGTCTGTGTTTTGTAATTGTCCCAAGTCCTAGCTCAATGCCTTGCACATAGTAAGCAGTCAGAACTAATTACTGAAGGAAATGCTTGAATGAAAGATGAATGGTACCTGTCTTCTGGGGATCAGGTCGCATTAACAAAATGTGCTAGGGCTTGACTTTCAAATCCAAATTGCAGTTTCTGAATTAATCCAACCCCTTTTGGATTACTAGGAAGCACCAGAAGTTTGTTGAAAGCAGGTCCCTTCAGAGAGCAAATCAACATCGGCAGTCAGCATGGTGAGCCAAGAAGAAAACTTAGCACTTCGATATCCTTTAAAGCTAGTTTCAGCTAAATGGATGCTGCAAACAGATTTTTTTCCCCCACTTTGGGGATTTTTCTGTTTAGATCCTTGGAACCTATTTCACTTCATTTGCAAACTAATTCAGTGAAAGTATTATGATCCATGCTTATTGGAACAGCAATTTTAGCAATTTTGAAGAAATAGTTACTTTAGACTGCTGGATTTTTAACTCCTTAAGAGCAGTGTCCTGGTTGTGGGGGGCTAGTACACAGAAGAAATTTTCTATTAAATATTCTCTCCTCTCTCTCTCTCTCTCTCTCTCTTATATATATATATATATGTATATATGTATGTATGTATGTATGTATAAGATATATACACTTGTTAAAATGGAACCAAATAACTAATCCCCAGTTTATAAATGGAGAGGTCAAAATTTAAACTAGGTCCTTTCTCTTTCCATGGCCCAGGCTGATGATAATCATGATTCCTAAATTTTCTGAGTGTTACCCATGTGCCAGGCATTGTTCTAAATACTTTTTATTTTTAATTCAGTTTCCCAGTGAGAAGAAATTTAAGTTCAAGTTGCCTTCCTCCAGGGCACAGCCTATCTGTGTATTTTCATGTCCCTGAGATTGGCTCTTATGCATAGAAAACACTACTCAAGAGTTGTATTTTGCCTTAAATAATTCATATTCAATTTATTAAAGTGACAGATTCACAAAATCTAATTGTCCCTTAGGATTTTAGCTTCATTCTTATAAATTAATGCTTCCTTTATAAATCAATCAAATCATTTATTTATTTCTGCAAAGTAATGATGACTTAATTCTTTTTATTTTGGGAAAATTTTAAACATACACAAAAATTGAATAGATAAAATACATTTGCAGGAATTCATCCCTCAGTTTCAAAGATCATCAGCTAATGGCCAATTTATTTCATCCATACTTCCACCCACTTCCCCCTCCATTATTAGTATGAGCTAATCCTCAGTCTCAAAGCATTTTATATATAAATATGCCCATATATATGTTAAAATGGTAAAAGCTCATACTCATAAACATTTAGAATTTGAAATGTGTTGAATATTGCATAGTTTATTGGTAAGAATTCATACTTCATGACTTTCATTTTAATGTCTTATTAGTCATAAATTTAGACATGTTTTCATATGCTTTTCCACCAGTAGGGATCCTCTTACATCAATAATTTGCTCATGTCCCTTATTTATACACCGCCATTAATATTTGTATTGATTGGAGGAAGCTTTTTGAAAGTTTCGTTCTTTGACACCGCATGGACTATCTGTAGCCTGCCAGGTTCTTCCGTCCACGGAATTCTCCAGGTGAGAATACTGGAGGGGGTAGCAATTCCTTTCTTCAGGGGATCTTCCTGACCCAGCTCTTGAACCCAGATCTCCTGCATTGCAAGCAGGTTGTTCGCAGTCTGAGCCATCAAGAAAGCCCTTCAACCACTATTGCTCTAAAATAAATCATTCTAAAACTGAAAAAAAAAGTTAAAAGCACCTTTAAAAACATAACCCTATTTTATTATTATGCATGAACAAATTAGCAATAAATTACTAATATGCAAGGAGACCCAACCAGTCCATTCTGAAGGAGATCAGCCCTGGGTGTTCTTTGGAAGGAATGATGCTAAAGCTGAAACTCCAATACTTTGGCCATCTCATGTGAAGAGTTGACTCATTGGAAAAGACTCTGATGCTGGGAGCGATTGGGGACAGGAGGAGAAGGGGACGACAGAGGATGAGATGGCTGGATGGCATCATTGACTCAGTGGATGTAAGTTTGAGTGAACTCCGGGAGTTGGTGATGGACAGGGAGGCCTGGCATGCTGCAATACATGGGGTTGCAAAGAGTCGGACACAACTGAGTGACTGAACTGAACTGAACTGATCAAGTGTCCAGTCTTATTAAATTTCAGATTGTCTCATAAAATCATCTCTTTAAAAACATTTTGTTAGCCTGAGTCAGAATTTAATAATATTCATATATTGCCATAGTTTGATAAGTATTTTAAACTTATTTTAACCTAAAAATTGCTTTCCTCTCTCTTTTCTACTATTAGTTTCTTTTGAATAAAATGAGTCATTCATTTCATAGTCCTTTCTTCACAGTTATGATAAAATTACAATTCACATAATTACTCAATTGCTTTATTTCTCAAAGCAAATACAACAGTGTCAAAATAACGTTGCCATAGGCGGTGGGGGTGGGAGGTGTAGTTCTTTATCTCCTTAGGGATGAAAAGTCAAATCGCTGTTTGCAATCGCTTGGAATACTTTCTCTCTTGTGGATTTGACACAAACTGGGCGCCTGGTGAAGTTCATCTCTTTCATTTTCCTATGTGTTCTTCCTTACTGATTTTTAAAAGTTAAATTTTGTCTTAAATTATGTAAATTATTTGCATGGCTTGAGAGTCAAATCTACAAAAATCCCTCGTAGGTCCTCATTTTCTTCTATTTCTTCTGCCAGCATTTACTCTTTATTAATATTAGGAGATATACACATCTATTCGTATTCCCTCTGATTAAAAATAGAACACTATCCACATGCTTTGCCTGCCTTGCCTTTTCCCATGGTATATTCTGGCTCTCACTCTGCAATAGCACGCAGATAGATTGTTCCTGTGAGTCTATAAAGCTGCGTGTTACTGCATTGTATGAATACACACAGCTTCCTTCAATCAGTATCCTGCTGATGGACATTGAGTCTTTTCCTGTTTTTGCTATTACAATTAGTTCTGCAGTAAATACCCTTGAAAGCATAATATTGTCTTTCCTTCATTTTGCCAGTGTATCTATGGGATACACTTCTGAAAACTGGGTTGTTAAAGTCAAAGTTTAAATGCACATAAAATTTTCTTAGATGTTGCCAAATCCTTTTCTCTAAGAATAGTACCATTTCCTATTTTCATAAGCAATATATGAAAGTGCTTATTTGCCTGAAAAGGCTTGTCTACAGGTTCTTCCCTGGTAGCTCAGTCCAGGAAAGAATTTGCCTGCAGTACAGGAGATCTGGGTTTAGTCCCTGGGTTGGGAAGATCCCCTGGAGAAGGGAATGACAACCCACTCCAGTATTTTTGCCTAGGAAGCTCATGGACAGAGGGGACTGGTGGGCTACAGTCCTGGAATCACAAGAGTCTGACGTGACTTAGCTACTAAATCACCACCTTAGGATTTTTACCAAAAACTCAGAAGAAAGTTTGAATTTGCCGCCTAGTAGTCAAGAAAAGACATCGTAATCAATCTGAAGCAGATCTCTTTTTTTCATGAGTGAAATTGAGCATTCACATGATCGAGTCAATCCTAAAGAAAACCAACCCTGAATATTCATTGGAAGGACTAATGCCGAAGCTAAAGCTCCAATACTTTGGATCACCTGATGTGAAGAGCCAACTCATCGGAAAACACTCGGATGCTGGGAGAGACTGAGGGCAGGAAGGGAAAGGGATGGCAAGAGGATGAGATAATTAGATAGCATCACCAACTCAATGGACATGAATATAAGCAAACTCCGGGATATAGCCAAGGACAGAGGGAGCCGGCATGTTGCAGTTCACTGCGTCACAAAGAGTCGGATGTGACTTTGCAACTGAACAGCAACATGATCAAGTCATTTATGTTTATTTCTCTGTGAGTCATTTGTTTATTCTCTAGCTTCTTTTCTGTAAATTGTAGGTATTTACAATTTTTTTTTGTAATTCTATGTATGTTAGCTGACTGGTTCAAAACTGGGAAAGGAGTATGTCAAGGCTGTATATTGTCATCCTGCTTATTTAACTTATATGTAGAGTATACCATGCAAAATGCTGGGCTGGATGAAACACAGGCTGGAATCAAGATTGCTGGGAGAAATATCAATAACCTCAGATATGCAGATGATACCACCCTTGTGGCAGAAAGTGAAGAGGAATTAAAGAACCTCTTGATGAAGGTGAAAGAGGAGAGTGAAAAAGCTGGCTTAAAACCCAGCATTCAAAAAATGAAGATCATGGCATCCAGTCCCATCACTTCATGGCGAATAGATGGGGAAACAATGGAAACAGTGACAGACTTAACTTTCTTGAGCTCTAAAATCACTGCAGATGGTGACTGCAGCCATGAAATTAAAAGACCCTTGCTCCTTGAAAGAAAAATTTTGGCCAAACTGGAAGGCATATTAAAAAGCAGAGACATTACTTTGCTGATAAATGTCCATATAGTCAAAACTATGGCTTTTCTAGTAGTCATGTATGGATGTGAGAATTCTACCATAAATAAGGTTGGGCCCTGGAGAACTGACACTTTTGAGCTATAGTGCTACAGAAGACTCTTGAGAATCTCTTCGACTGCAAGGAGATCAAACCAGTCCATCCTAAAGGAAATCAATCCTGAATATTGATTGGAAGGACTCATGCTGAAGCTGAAGCTCCAATACTTTGGCCACCTAATGCAAAAAGCTGATTGGAAAGGACCTTGATGCTGGGAAATGTCGAAGGCCGGAGGAGAAGGGGACAACAGAAGATGAGATAGTTGGATAGCATCACTGACTCAATGCACATGATTTTGAGCAAACTCAGGGAGATGGTGAGGGACAGGGAAGCCTAGCATGTGGCAGTCCATGGAGTTGCAAGGAGTCAGACCTGACTAAGCAACTCAACAACAACAAACGTATGTTAGCAATATTTATAAATATATATTTGTTGGTCTACAAGGAGTTAATGATTCTTCCCTGGTAGCTCAGATGGTAAAGAATCTGCCTGCAGTGCAGTAGACATAGGTTCATTTCCTGAATCGGGAAGATCCCCTGGAGAAGGAAATGGAAAACCACTCCAATATTCCTGCCTGGAAAAATCCCATGGATAGAGGAGCCGGGAGGGCTACAGTCCATGAAATCTCAACAGTCGGGCATGACTTAGCAACTAAACCATCACAACCAAGCAGTTAATATTTTCCCAGTTTGACTTTTTTTCCCCTTTGCTTTTGGCATCTTTAACATGAAAACATTTTTTTCTTTTTATAGTTTGACATTTATTTATAGTTCTTTTGGATTTTGAATAATAACATTTTTCTAACCTTAAATTGTAGTGGAGTTCACTCATGGTTTATTTTAGTGCTTGTGTTTTAATTTTTTCACACTTAAATATCTTATCCATTTGAAATCTATTCTGGTATATGGTGGAAGAAACTGATACATTTTTATCTTTTTCATCTGATTGTCCACTGATCCTGATGTTACTTATCAAAAAGTCGATCTCTCCTCCACTCATTTGAGAAGATATCTGTATCACATACTAAATTGGCAGTTGTAATTTTTGTCTGTTTCTTTGTTTTCTCTCTTGCTTCATTGATTTGTCTGTCTATTCACCAATGTTAGGTATACCAAAGCTTGGTAGTATGTTTCCATATGATAGGATTATCATCCATGGAGTTCCAGGGTTTTTCTGACTATTCTTGTTTATACTTTCAAATGTGAATTTGTAATCCACTTGTATGGTTTAAGAAGAAAAAAAAATCAGCTGATATTTCTACTGGGATTGTATTATCTTTGTAAGTTGACAGGCAAAAATAGCCTCTCTATACAGGAACAGTAGAGTTTAAGTCTACTTTTGGGTCTCTGGGAATTTTATTTAAGATATTAATGGATATTAATTATATAAAGCCATTCCCCTAGAGAAGGGAATGGCTATTCACCCTGGAGAATTCCATGGACAGAGGAACCTGGCAGGCTACAGTCCTTGGGGGTCTCAAAAGAGTCAGACAGGACTGAGTGACTAACACTTTACTCTCACATATTATCTTAATGCCTCTGTTATATTAACATTGTTTTATTCTATAACTAGTGTGAAAATAGCAACAAAATCAGGCTCTTCCACTCCTCAGGAATAAGAAGAGTGGAATGCATTGCTATGTAACATTTTGTTGGAAGTATTAGTCATTGCAAATGTTGCATACAATGGATTACATGAATGTGTTTACATGAAGATGATGGATGTCACTCTTTTGAAGGCTAATTTTAGTGAAAATCTCTGGCTTTATTATTAAGGTTATGTACGTAATTTTTGCTTCCCTGGTGACTCGGTGGTAAAGAATCTGCTTCCCACTTCAGGAGACGTGGGTTTCATCCCTGGGTTGGGAAGAACCCCTGCAGAAGGAAACGGTAACCCACTCCAGTGTTCTTGCTTGGGAAATACAGTCTATGGGGTTGTAAAGAGTCGAGTGTAACTGAGCAACTAAATAACAACAAAAATAATTTTCACATATGAGAAAATACTCTTTCTTTATCATTTTTTAAAATTTACTATATCAATGTTTAAAATGGATTTGGGCAATGTTCTTTCTGCATCTCTGGCATATAATCATGATTTTTCTCTCAGGTGTTTTAATTTGATGAATTTTATAAAGATAACTCTTAGTAATGAACCACTTTTACATTCCTCAAAAAATGGACACATGCTTTTAATGTATAGCTTTAATGGGCTGTTTGCTAATATTTCACTGAAAATTTTTAGTGTGAATCCTTATTTTTCTTTTTTGAACTTTCGGAATAATTTTATGAATTTCCAGTATCGATGCCATGCTTACTCTATAAAGTACATTTAGGACTTTTCCTTTTCGTATTTAATTCCTAGTGTCACTGGGATTGAAAATACATATTCATTTAAGAGCAGTTTTACCATTCCAATTAACTCGGGCTGCCTATCCATTAAGGAAGGCAGATAACATTCCGGCTAACTGGGTAAGAGGCTTTGGCTACGAATGAGGCTGAAAGCTCCAGGCAGCCGTGTGTCACGCTCTTAAAGCTATTTTTTCTCATTTCAGAAGATTGGATAGACATAGTAAGTGCTCAAAAATATTAGATACTGTGATAAGATGACCAAAAATTCATGAGTCTAATGAAAATCGTGGATCTGAAATAAAAATCAACAAACATTGTCTGGCGATGGGATGGAATATTTGAAGCGGACTATCCTGGAAACTCCTGGGTGTCTTGTTACGGCTTTTAGAGGCTCTCTAATGTTTATGTGGCTTTAACATTTGCCATGTAAGAGGAGCAGGAAAAGGAAACGAACTAACACCGAGAGCGTTTACTAAACCAGAAGCTTTGTCCTAAGGGCTTTCCTTACTCGAGACTACAGAATTCAAGCGAGGAGTCCATGGGCGTAGTCATTACTTGCTGGGGCTTCCCAGGTGGCGCTAGTGGGAAAGAAACCGCCTGCCAGGGCAGGAGATGCACGACAGGAGGGTTGGACCCCTGGGTGGGAAGATCCCCTGCAGGAGGGCGTGGCAGCCCACTCCAGCATTCTTGCCTGGAGAGTCCCATGGACAAGAGGAGCCTGGCGGGCTTCAGTCTATGGGATCTCAAAGCGCTGTGCACGACTGAAGCAACTTAGCACACACGCATGCATGACTTATTGCTCTTTTCAAGTGAAGAAACTAAGGCTTAGAGTAGCTAAGAGACTTTACATAAAATTATGAATTTTAAACATAAAATTATGAATTTTAAACATAAAAATTATGAATTATGATTCATAATTTTAGGAAGTGACGAATTTTAAGAAAACATTTTTATTAGAACTCACTTTTAACTATTCATGCTCATGATAAGGGATTTTTTTTTCATTTCTGAGATTATTGGGGTACTCTGTATTGGTAGCAGAAAATTTAGAAAACCAAAATAAGAAAAAGAGAAATGAAAGTAGTCTGAACTGCCACTGTTTAAGAAAATTAATTTGGGGTATCCAGAACATTTTCTGGTCAGATTCACTCCTATAAATATTCATATATTCATAAATATGTATAAAAGTACATATATATTTATACTTTTTAGCAAAAGTGGAAACATTCTACACATAGCATCTTGTTAATTTTTATTTTTTTAACTGAACAATACATGAAGGATTTTAGAGTTTTTGAGGTTCTGCTTTAAAAATGTTTAATAACAGAAGTTTCCTTCTGGCTCAGCTGTCACTGTGTGCTCACTTAGGCATTTTTTTGTGGTCCCTGATCACTCACTTCCATTCCTCTGCTATTGCTTCTGAAGGACTTGTACATGTTTTATAAGAGAGAGCAAAAGGGCTGAAGAAGGACCTGGCAAAGGTAAAGAAAGTGAAAGTGTTAGTCACTCAGATGAGTCTGACTCTTTGTGATCCCATGGACTGTCACCCACCAGGTCCTCTCTCCAGGGGATTCTCCAGGCAAGAACACTGGCGTGGATTGCCATTCCCTTCTCCAGGGGATGTTTTCGACTCAGGGATTGAACTCAGGTCTCCTGCATTGCAGGCAGACTCTTCACCAGCTGAGCCACCAAGGAAGACCTGTCAATAGATGTTTACTCATTGAACTGAAACATGCATGATGGATTACAATTCTTGAGCATGTGACTGCAATCATTTCATCCTTTTTAGTAAGTTATGAGGGATGCAAGCTTCTAGGATGGGGCCACTGCTCAGAAACAGTTGCCATTCTGTGACTGTTTCAGTGGAACTGGCTCCAGCAGTGGAAGGGAAAAGGGAAAGGAGTTCAGTAATCAGTGTCTGAAGAAGTAAATTTTTATGCCCTTATTGTGTTTCTCTGAACCTCCAAATCTTTCTCAGCTAACAATCTGATGGTAGCAAAGCAGGTCATGGCCATAAACCAGCAGGTTCAGAACAGGATAATACAGAGATGAGTAATTAACATGAAAAGTACTTAGTCTCATTCAAAGAAATGTCAATTATTATAAATTCGTAAGTATGAAATTATTGTCACATGCGGTATGTACTTTGGTAGGTACCAACAAATTGCCCTTCAAAAGGCGCTACACATTTATACTCTTTTCCATGGCGGCTCCCCTGGCTACTCAGATAGTGAAGAATCTGCCTGCAGTGCAGAAAACCTGGGTTTGATCCCTGAGTCAGGAAGATCCCCTGGAGAAGGAAATGTCACCCACCTCAGTATTCCTGCCTGGGAAACCCCATGGAGAGAGGAGCCTGGCAGGCCACAGTCCATGCGGTCGCAAAGAGCTGGACACGACTGACTAACGCTTTCACCCTTTTTACCTCATAACGTTGGCCATTTCTCCATATTCTCAACAGCTTTGAATCTTTTTTTGTTTCACTAATCTAGTAAGAAAAAAATTATGTGCTGATTTCCATTTTCCTGATTTTAAGTAAGGTTAAATGCCTTTCCCCATTATCATTGGCCATCTGTATGATGTGAATTGTTTGTGAAAATCTAATCTCTATTTTCTATATTGTTTTCTTATTCTTATTGATTTGTGAGAATTAAAACTTAAGGCTATTAATCCTTCATTATTTATTTTGCAGATATTTTCATTGAATGTTTCACTTACTGTTTATCTTGGTTTACTGTGCCATGCAAACATTTAACATTTAATTGCTAGACTTGACAATCGCTTCTATACCAGCTTCTGAGTCTTATATTTGACTCTGGAACACTTTTGTCATTGAAATATTTTTTCCTATTGCCATGTTATAAGAATTTTCACCTTTAAATATCATCTCTATGTTTCTTTACACGCAGCTCTTTATCTGGAATTTACCTCTGCATGTGGGGTGAACTCAGAATCTCTAGCAAACTGTCATTTTGATGCTATAATATGCAGTGGGGAAAAAAACCACCACAATTGATTAATTCTCTGCTGCAGATATTGGATGGAGAGTAGCAAGATTGATTCATTAATAAATGCATACTGGAGCCTTTCTCTTCTCTGTTCCAGGCACTACTATAAATTCTGGGAACACAGAGCTAAAAAAAAAAATCATGGTGCGTGTATGAAGCTTACATTTAAGTTGCAAAAGAGGTAAGTACAAGACTGAACAAGAAAATGTCAAGTATCAATGACTACCATGAAAATTCAGCTTAATAAAATATGACCATGTGATGAAGAAAGACTGGGTAACCAATCAGGGAAGATTTCTCTGAGGTTGTTGTATCTAAGGTGAAATCCAAAGAAGTTGGATTGCAAAGTTGAAAGTTGAAAGTTGGATTGCAAAGTTGAAATGCAAAGAAGCTGGGCTTAAAGAATCTGAGAAAGATAAGCAGGACAGAAATTCTAAGGGTGGCTGTGTTGTTTGTGGTGCTTAGTCGCTCAGTCATGTCTGATTCTTTTGCAATCCCAGCAAGAATACTGGAATGGGTGCCGTTTCCTCCTCCAGGAGATCTTCCCAACTCAGGGATCAAACCCACATCTCTTATATCCCCTGCACTGACAGGCAGATTCTTCACCACTAGCACCACATGCCACCCTTAGAGGGAAGGCCTCAAAGGGTAGTTGTGGTTGTAGTTCACTCACTAAGTCATTTCTGACTCTTTGCGACCCCATGGACTGCGGCATGCTCACCTTCCCAGCCCTCCACTATTTCCCGGAGTTTACTGAAACTCATGTCCATTGAGTTGGTGATGCCATCCAACTATCTCATTCCTGTGTCTTCCCCTTCTCCTCCCGCCTTCAATCTTTCCCAGCATCAGAGTCTTTTCCAGTGAGTCAGTTCTTTGCATCAGGTGGCCTAAGTATTGGAGCTTCAGCTTCAGCATCAGTCCTTCCAGTGAGTATTCAGGGCTGATCTCCTTTAGGATTGACTGGTTTGGTCTCCTTGCAGTCCAAGGGACTCCCAAAGGTCTTCTCCAGCACCACAGTTCAAAAGCATCAATTCTCTGATGCTCAGCCTTCTTAATGGTCCATTTCTCACTTCCATCCATGACTACTGCACAAACCATAGCTTTGACTATACGGACCTTTATTGGCAAAGTGGTGTCTCTGGTTTTGAATACGCTACCTAGGTTTGTTATAGCTTTTCTTCCAAGGAGCAAGCATCTTTTAATTTCATGGCTGTGATCACCATCCATACTGATTTTGGAGCCCAAGAAAACAAAGTCTGTCACTTCCCATTTTTTCCGCAGCTGTTTGCCATGAAATGATGGGAATAGATGACATGATCTTTGCTTTTTGAATGTTGAGTTTGGAGTTAGCTTTTTCACTCTCCTCTTTCACCCTCATCAAGAGGCTCTTTTGTTCCTCTTCACTTTCTGCCATTACAGTGGTATCATCTGCATATCTGAGGCTGTTGCTGTTTCTCCCAGCAATCTTGATTCCAGCTGGCGCTTCATCCAGCCCAGCTTTTTGCATGATGTACTCTGTGCTAGTTTGTAATATTTGAAGTCAGAATGAAGGCGGAAGTATTGAGAAAACAAAAAAAGTAGAAGTGGTTATTGAGGTAAATGGAATCCAGATGGTGCTTAGCCTTGCAGAGTTTGGTAAATAATGAGGTTTCATTCTAAGTGATGGAAAGATTGGAAGATTTTAAACAAGGGCACTATGTGGTGGGAATTATCATTTGCATTTGTGTACCTGCCATTCCCGAAGCTGCCACTAGAGGGAGGCAGGCAGATTTGGGGCAGTCACAGAGCGAGTGGCCCAGTTCACATCCTTTCCCGCGAAGAACACCTCCAGCTGCTTACAGAGGAGGAAATGTCCAGGAGAAGAGACTGTGTCTGGTAAAAGAAAGAGAACAGAAATGTCTCATTTCAAAAAGGTGGCTCTTACATGGAATTTTAGAGATGACTTTCACAGATTGTTTCCAATAGCAAGTGAGAAAAGCTGTGTCCCCAGTACTGGGTTCCCAAGTGGTAAAGAACCTGCTTGCCAATGCAAGTTCGATGTAAGAGACACGGGTTCAATCCCATGATCCCCTGCAGGAGGGCATGGCAGGCCACCCCAGTATTCTTGCCTGGAGAATCCCATGGACAAAGAAGCCTGGAGAGCTGCAGTCCGTAGAACTGTGCGAGAATTAGACATGACTGCAGCCACTTAGCGCATACGCAGGACGGGGGTGCCACACAAAGCTCCCAGGTGGCAGGGACCCTGTGAGGGGCTTCTGGGGACTTCTGCAAGGCTCTGGCCCAGCAAGTCTAGGCTTTTAGCATTTTTTTAGTGCTCCCAAGGCAATGGAATGAGAAAGGCTGAGGTTCAGCCACCTCAGGAGAGACTGGCACATAAAGGCCAGAGGAACCATAGACCAGATAGCAATCAGAACCCCGTCTGCCAGGCAGGCGTGCCTGGCACATCCTTCCCTTAATAAAATAAAGTGTTGTGTTAGTTGCTCAGTCGCGACTGATACTTTGCAACCTCATGGACTGTAGCCCTTCATATTCCCCTGTCCATGGAATTCTCCAGGCAAGAATACTGGAGTGGGCAGCCATTCTCTTCCCCAAGGGGATCTTCCTGACCCAGGGATCAAACCCAGGTCTCCCATGTTGGAGGCAGGTTCTTTTCCAGCTGAACCACCAGGGACCTGGGAGTCAAGCTGTTGGCAGCCACATGCTCGTGAGCAGAGTGTAAGTAAAAGGGAGGTGAGTGAAGAAAACAGAAAAAGTTTCATGATATAAGGCTTTGATTTTTCTTTTTTAAAAGTTGTTTGTGTATTTTTTGGCTGCACTGGGTCTTCACTGCTGCATGCAGGCGCTCTAGCTGCAGTGAGCAGAGGCTCCTCCTCATTGTAGTGCGCGGGCTTCTCACTGCAGGGCCTCTCTCGCTGCGGACCACAGGCTTTAGGCACACAGGCTTCAGTGGCTGCAGCAGGCAGCATCAGTGGCTGCACCACACTGGCTTAGTTGCCCAGCAGTAGGTGGAATCTTCCAGGGCCAGCGATCAGAATCATTTCCTCTTCTTAAACACTGTCCCAAACCCTTTGATCTTGAATTACTCAACTTGACCATTACCTTAAGCTGAATCCTCTAAATAGCAAAATTGTACGGCTTCAACCACTTTATAAAAACCATGTTGGGCAAAAAAATGAGTAATCAAATTAGGTTCCAGTAGACAATAAACTTATTTTTAAGCTACTGAAACTGATGCATCAAAATTCCCATCAAGCAAAATAATTAGGATTCTTAGATGGTAACATAACAGAAGCTGAAACAAAGAATCTGGTAAGAGGACCTTAATGGCAAAAGAGAAATGTCTTTAAGATTTTAAGCTCAGAAGAATATATGCCTCTCAAGAGAATGTGATCTGAGATCTGGGTCACTGACCACGTTGACTATTGAAGCTTGACAAAAGGGGAATTCTAAGAAAACACTGTTACCATTTATGGGGAGGCTGAAAAGGGCTGCCAAAATTTTTTAATTGTCATAGGAAATACACTGCTGCGGTAAATACACCAAAGGCAAAATTAAAATTACCCCGTGACTGGGAGAGAAGGAACCCATACCCATCCTGGGAGTGGAAAAGTAAGTCACAACCTACAGTTTTTTCCTATTTTTGTTAAACATTGCTAGTGCTAAGTGGATGTTTAGCCAATAAATGACCAGTACACTATGAGGAGTCTACATTTAAAGCGCATCAGTCAATATTTCAGCCATTTCCTTGCATGTAGAAACGTATTTTCCATTTTTAAAGTAGAAGGTTCAAAGTTAATCAATGGAATGTGTACCAGTATTAGAAGGTAATTATAGATAAACTGGCAGATACTCCAACTATATTGCCCTCTGGCCTCTCCCCCAAATGGGAGAGCAAATGGGTGGGCAAGAGGCAAATGACAAAGGAACTCATTTCTATGGAGAACACTAAGGATGGACTTCCTGGTGGTGCAGTGGTTAACACTCTATGGTTCCACTGCAGGGGGCACAAGTTTGATCCCTGGTTGGGGACCTAAGATCCCACATACGACATAGCACACCACAGAAAAAGAGAAAACAAACAAGAACACGTAGGACAACTATATTAGCCTCTATTAGAACTTGGTTCTCCAAGGAGCCAGTGGGACATCTACAACTATAGATAGACGTAGAGTTAGAGACGGACTTCCCAGGGGGCGGTAGTGGTGAAGAACCTGCCTGCCAGTGTAGGAGACCTAAGAGGCATGGGGTTCACTTTCGATCCCTGGGTTGGAAAGATCCCCTGGAGGAGGGCATGGCTACCCACTCCAGTATTCTTGCCTGGAGAATCCCATGGACAGAGGAGCCTGGTGGGCTGCGGTCATTAGGATTGCAAAGAGTCAGACACAGCTGAAGTGACGTAGCACGTGCACGTGCAGAGACAGAGACAGATATAGATCCCTCTCAGGCAGAAAGAGATGCTGTTGCAGAGGTAGTCCAAAGGTTGCAGGTCCACTGGAGAATTCTCTCACTTGCACACATATGTGCTAAGTCACTTCAGATATGTCCAACTCTTTTGCAGCTCCATGAATTGTAGCCCACCAGGCTCCTCTGTCCATGGGAATCTCCAAGCAAGAATAGTGGAGTGGGTTGCCATGTTCTCCTGCAGGAGATTTTCCCTAACCAGGGGCTGAACCCATGTCTCCTTTACCACTGAGCCACCTGGGTCAACCTCCTGTTCTATTGAGGTCTTTAACTGATTGGACAGGGCCCACCCTATCATTACAGAGGGCAATCTGCCTTACTCAAAGTCCACCAACATAAACGTTAATCTCAATTAAAAACAGCCTTAAAGAAACACAGAGAATAATGTTTAATTATATATCTGTGTATCTTGTCTCCTAGGCAAGCTGAAAGATAAAATTAACCATCACAATGACCTACTTAAAAGAACACTCTTGAGTAACAGCACAGTCAGCCCAGTCTTCTGCACAGACTTCAACATTGATGCTGATTTAGACAACTCAGCTCGGGCACCATGATGAATTTGTTGAAGAAAGATACTTTTATAGCTACTAAATTTAAGGATGTGGCTAAGGAGAAGAGCCAGAGCAAATGTTCCTTTAGTGTGAAACAGACAAGCCTGAGTCAGTTACTCAAAAGGGTGCAAATTATTTGATGTCTTGGAATGTATTTCTTCAACTTCAAAAGAAATGTCAGAATATAGGACCTGCCCCTTCTTCTATGGGTTTTTGGCAAGTTCAATTAGTGCTCACCATACATCTGAGAGAACATTTTAGAAGAAGTTTAACTTTCATAGGCCTCATATTCTTCTCCATCAGAAGGCAGACAGAATGAAAACCACAATCACAGAAAACTAATCAATCTGATCACATGGACCACAGCCTTGTCTAACTCAATGAAACTATGAGCCATTCCATCTAGGACCACCCAAGATGAATGAGTCATGGTGGAGAGATATGACAAAATGTGGTCCACTGGAGAAGGGAATGGCAAACCACTTCAGTATTCTTGCCTTGAGAACCCCAGGAACAGTATGAAAAGGCAAAAGATAAGACACTGAAAGATGAACTCCCCAGGTCGGTAGGTGCCCAATATACTACTGGAGATCAGTGGAGAAATAACTCCAGAAAGATTGAAGAGATGGAGCCAAAGCAAAAGCAACAACGAGTAGTGAATGTGACTGCTTATGGAAGCAAGGTCCGATGCGGTAAAGAGCAGTATTCCATAGGAACTGGGAATGTCAGGTCCATGAATCAAGGCAAATTGGAAATGGTCAAACAAGAGATGGCAAGAGTGAACATCGACATTATAGGAATCAGTGAACTAAGATGGACTGGAATGGGTGAATTTAACTCAGATGACCTTTATATCTACTTCTGTGGGCAGGAAGCCCTTAGAAGAAATGGAGTAGCACTCATAGTCAACAAAGAGTCTGAAATGCAGTATTTGGATGCAGTCTCAGAAATGACAGAATGATCTCTGTTCATTTCCAAGGCAAACCATTCAGTATCACAGTAATCCAAGTCCATGCCCCAACCAGTAATGCTGGACAAGCTGAAGTTGAACAGTTCTATGAAGACCTACAAGACCTTCTAGAACTAACACCTCAAAAAAGATGTCCTTTTCATTATAGAGTACTGGAATGCAAAAGTAGAAAGTCAAGAAATACCTGGAGTAACAGGTAAATTTGGCCTCAGAGTCAAAAATGAAGCAGGGCAAAGGCTAATAGAGTTTTGCCAAGAGAATACAGTGGTCATAGAAAACACCCTTTTCAACAACACAAGAGAAGACCACACATGGACATCACCAGATGGTCAACACAAAAATCAGATTGATTATATTCTATGCAGCCAAAGATGGAGAAGTCTATACAGTCAGCAGAAACAAGGCCAGGAGCTGACTGTAGCTCATATCATGAACTCCTTATTGCCAAATTCAGACTTAAATTGAAGAAAGTAGGGAAAACCACTAGACCATTCAGGATGACCTAAATCAAATCCCTTATGATTATACAGTGGAAGTGAGAAATAGATTTAAGTGATTAGATCTGATGGAGTGCCTGAAGAATTATGAACAGAGGACATTGTACAGGAAGCAGGGATCAAGACCATCCCCAAGAAAAAGAAATGTGAAAATGCAAAATGGTTGTCTGAGGAGGCCTTACAAATAGCTGTGAAAAGAAGAGAAGCCAAAAGCAAAGGAGAAAAGGAAAAATATACCCAGTTGAATGCAGAGTTCCTGAGAATAGCAAGGAGAGATAAGAAAGTCTTCCTCAGTGATCAGTGCAAAGAAATAGAGAAAAACAATAGAATGGGAAAGATTGGAGATCTCTTCAAGAAAATTAGAGATACCAAGCGAACATTTCATGCAAAGACAGGCAAAATAAAGGACAGAAATCATATGGACCTAACAGAAGCAGACGGTATTAAGAAGAGGTGGCAAGAATACACAGAAGAACTATACAAAAAGATCTTCATGACCCAGATCATCATGATGGTGTGATCACTCACCTAGAGCCAGACATCCTGGAATGCAAAGTCAAGTGGGCCTTAGGAAGCATCACTACAAACAAAGCTAGTGGAGATAATGGAATTCGAGTTGAGCTGTTTCAAATGCTAAAAGATGATGCTGTGAAAGTGTTAGTCATGTATGGATGTGAGAGTTGAACTATAAAGAAAACTGAGCACCAAAGCATTGATTCTTTTGAAATGTGGTGTTGGAGAAAACTCTTGAGAGTCCCTTGGACTGCAAGAAGATCCAGCCAATCCATCCTAAAGGAAATCAGTCCTGCATTTTCATTGGAAAGACTGATGCTGAAGCTGAAACTCCAACACTTTGGCCACCTGATGCAAAGTACTGGCACATTTGAAAAGACACTGGGAAAGACTGAAGGTGGGAGGAGAAGGGGACCACAGAAAATGAGATGATTGGATGGCATCACCTACTCAACAGACATGAGTTTCAGTAAGCTCCGGGAGTTGGTGATGAACAGGGAAGCCTGGTGTGCTGCAGTCCATGGGGATGCAAAGAGTCAGACACGACTGAGCGACTGAACTGAACTCAACCACCTAGAAGGAGAAGTAAGTTGGTAATGATGGCATTCACTTCAACAATTGTGGGCATCAGTCGCCTTTACACCCAGGCTGCATTCAAATGTGCTAGAGTGAACTTTTGATGGTAAAAGTAGCTAATGCGAAAGCATAGGTGCACAGAAGTATAGTTTGGAGCAGAAATACAGTTTGAGGCCTTTACATAGCAAGGTCTTTTACGTGGATGAGGCGAAAATTCCGCCAGGTATGGGAAAGTAATGATTCAAATTCTATTGCTATATTTATTCTTTTTAATTAAAAAATATACACTTAGAAAAGTTGCAAAAATAATGCAGAGAATTCTTATATATGCTCTACCTAGCTTCACCTAATATTAACACCTTACAGAATCATATTGCAGTGATCTAAACCAGGAAACTATACTGATAAAATACCATCACCTATTCTACAGACTTAATCTGAATTTTGCCAGTTTCACTACTAAAGAATTTTTTTTAATATATCCAGATCCAGTTCAGAATTGCATATTAATTTAGTTGTTATGGGAAATAGATGGGGAAACAGTGGAAACAGTGTCAGACTTTATTTGGGGGGCTCCAAAATCACTGCAGATGGTGACTGCAGCCATGAAATTAAAAGACGCTTATTCCTTGGAAGAAAAGTTATGACCAACCTAGATAGTATATTGAAAAGCAGAGACATTACTTTGCCGACTAAGGTCCGTCTAGTCAAGGCTATGGTTTTTCCTGTGGTCATGTATGGATGTGAGAGATGGACTGTGAAGAAGGCTGAGCGCCGAAGAATTGATGCTTTTGAACTGTGGTGTTGGAGAAGACTCTTGAGAGTCCCTTGGACTGCAAGGAGATCCAACCAGTCCATTGTAAAGGAGATCAGCCCTGGGTGTTCTTTGGAGGGAATGATGCTAAAGCTGAAACTCCAGTACTTTGGCCACCTCATGCGAAGAGTTAACTCATTGGAAAAAGCTCTGATGCTGGGAGAAATTGGGGGCAGGAGGAGAAGGGGACGACAGAGGATGAGATGGCTGGATGGCATCACAGACTCGATGGATGGGAGTCTGAGTGAACTCCGGGAGTTGGTGATGGACAGGGAGGCCTGGCGTGCTGCGATTCATGGGGTCGCAAAGAGTCGGACACGACTGAGCACCTGAACTGACTGACTGACTATGTCTCCTTAGTCTTCTTCAATCTCTAATGGTTCCCAGTCTTTGTTTTTCAGCTTTAAAGACTAGTGATCACTTATTTGGTAGAATGTCCTTCAGTTTAAGTCTATCTAATATTTTCTCGTGATTTGTCTAAGGTTTTCCACTTTTTGGCAAGAACTTCATAGAAGTGATATGCCCTTCTCAGTATACCGTATCAAGTGGTACATGATGTCAGTGTGTCTTACTCTTAATGCTAACTGTGGTCCCTTGATTAAGATGACACCTGCCAAGTGCACTGTAAAAATGGCTGTTTTTCACCAGCAATTAAAATGCTTATGGTGGAGAGAGATTTTGAAAATATGCAAATGACCTGTTCTCATCCCACCTTTTCCACTAAGTTTATCTTCCACCCCTGGTCCCTTCTGTTATTTTCTAATTTTAACCAAAAATAGGAAAGGAGTTTAGCTTTAGTAATATTTCATGGAATTTACACTGTTACCTTATTGAATCCACAAATCAAGATAAATACATAAGGTTTAAAAATAATAAGATGGCTGATCTGCCCAATTTCAACTATGACATTATCAAGAATGCTATTTAAAGTATGAATGTGTGTATCTGTTATCAATAACCATAAATGTCTTCCCAAATACACATTGCATGATGTGTGCTTTTCCAAGGCAATTTTTCAGTCCTGACAACTATGATAATCAAGTCTTGAAATAATTTGAACTTAGAACCTAGTTTTCAAAAACTGTGTCTACGTGTTACAAAATGAATCCCCAAAATAGTAAAGATTTCTCAAGCCCATCATTATCACTAAAAATTTGTTTATAATAATTTTAGGAAGATTTTTCCAAAATTATATTACTAAGAAATAAGTGAGATAATTATTTATCTTTAATCCTTTAAAACTCCTACTTTGGCATTAGTTAATGTTCAGGTATAAATTAAACAGAGAATACATTTTTCTTAGACACCAAGGCAATTTGTTTTCCTAATAAGGTCATGTAAGCAGCAGATTTTGGAGTTCATTCTTTTTTGAATAAGTAGCATTTCAAACATGTTTGTAAAATTGGTCAGCATTTCATTTCTTTCCTCTGAAAAAGAGTCCTATATTTTTTATTCTCACTATCATTTACTAAAACAAATAATGTTTTAATACTGAAAGGATCAGTTCAGTTCAGTCGCTCAGTCATGTCCAACTCTTTGCAACCCCTTGAACTGCAGCTCGCCAGGCCTCCCTGTCCCTCACCAACTCCCAGAGTTCAACAAAACTCTTGTCCACCAAGTCAGTGATGCCATCCAGCCATCTCATCCTCTGTCGTCTCCTTGTCTTCCTGCCCTCAATCCCTCCCAGCATCAGAGTCTTTTCCAATGAGGTGGCCAAAGTATTGGAGTTTCAGCTTTAGCATCAGTCCTTCCAAAGAACACCCAGGACTAATCTCCCTTAGAATGGACTGGTTGGATCTCCTTGCAGTCCAAGGGGGTGGGGTGGGGTGGGGGGGTGGGGGGTGGGGGGCTTCTCTGCAGGCAACTGTGGGTTCAGTTAGGCCCACTGTGGGGCTTCCCAGGTGGCTCCGTGGTAAAGAATTCTCTGCCCAGTGCAGGCATGGCTTTGATCGCTGGGTTGGGAAGATTCCTTGGAGGAGGAAATGGCAACCCAGTCCCGTATTCTTGCCTGGAGAATCCCATGGACAGAGGAGCCTCCAGGCTACACAGTCTATGGGGTCGCAAAGAGTTGGATACTACTGAGCACGGTCGCAGGCAAGGCCCACTGAACTTCTGGAATTTTCTTAGAACTGCACTTCAGACTAAGGCTCTTCCAGTCCACCGTCCTCCCTCCTCTCTCCTCCGCAGGAGTTAGACCTGCCTCTTGTTGGCATAGCTCTTTCCTGACTCCTACCAGCTCCCTCCTCAATCTCCCTCAGGCAATTCCCCTAATAAATCTCCTATATTTCTAATCCTGTCTTGTGTCTGTATCTCAGAGGACCTAGCCTAAAGGAAACCATATAAAGGCTGAAGATTTACAATGAATACTCATCTCAGTATTATTCAAAAGCAAGTGATTGGAAATTTCCTAAAAATCCAGTAATAAGAAAATGTTTCAATCAATCATGATAACCCCATAAACTAGAGTATTATAAGATTAGTGAATAAGAAAATACATTAATATTAATGATATACAAAAAGTCATATATATGTGAAAAAGATATAAAATTTTATACATAATCTTATCTCAATTATGCTGTGCTCTGCTGTGCTTAGTTGCTCAGTCACATCTGACTCTTTGAGACCACATAGATTGTAGCTCGCCAGTGTGTAGTCTGTCCCTGGGCTCCTCTGTCCATGGAGCTTCTCCAGGCAAGAATACTGGAGTGGGTTGCCATGCCCTTCTCCAGGGGATCTCCCCAACCCAGCAATCAAGTTGAGGTCTCCTGCACTGCGGGAAGATTCTTTACCAGCTGAGCTACCAGGGAAGCCCTATCTCAGTCATATATAAAGATCATCTTCACGTGCATAAACAGTCCTAGGAAAAAATATGTCAAAGTGTTAGTGATTATTTCTCTGGGTGGTAGAATTACTGGTTTCCAATTTCCTCTTTATTGTCTTTTAATTTTCTTAATATTTAAAATGTTCTATGTGAGATAAATAGCAAGGACCTAATATATAGTACAGGGAACTATATTCAGTATCTTGTAATGACCTATAATGGAAAAAATCTGAAAAAGAATGTATCTATTTGTTATGTACATGTAACTGAACTGCTTTGCTGTATTCTTGAAACCAGCACAGCACAGTAAATCAACTATACTTCAAAACGAAGACAGTGTAATACAGAGAAGAGTATACAACCTTTAAGCAAAAACAAAAGAGTCCTGCAATGACCATTACTACAATTATACTTAGAAAACTATTACATAACTTTAAAAGGATCCTGCAGTCTTATTTAAATATAGTGCATGTAACATAAGGCTTCCCAGGTGGCACCAGTGGTAAAGAATCTACCTGCCAATGCAGGAGACATAAGAGATGCGGGTTTGATCCCAGGGTCAGGAAGATCCCCTGGAGGAGGGCATGGTGACCCATACCAGTACTGTTGCCTGGAGCAGCCCATGGACAGAGGAGCCTGGTGGGCTATAGTCCCTAAGGCTGCAATGAGTCAGACAGGTCCAAAGTGACTTAGCACACACGGAGGCATGCATAATGTGAGAAACAGCTATGAGATTTTTTGTCTGCTTTTTCAGGTGATGTCTCACTTGATTCCTTTCTTCAAGGCTTGGCCAGTTCTTGTGCAACTCTTCCAGGGAAAGGGAGCTGGCGTTTCAGTATAAGAAATGAGTAAGCGTGTATATGATGCTTCCAATATGAAAAGACCCACAGAGTTGTGCTCACTGTTATGGGCAGACTCCCTAGTTTCCAGGGACTGGAATGCGTTACTCCATCCTCCTGGTGCCCTCCAGTGCTATCCTGGCCGTTCAGTAATTCCGGCATGCATCCCCCAGCAACCTTGAGTTCCTTAAGGGCATTCATCTTGCGACCCTCGGTGCTCAACTCTAAACACTGTAAAGTGAAAGCGAAAGTCGCTCAGCCGTGTCCAACTCTCTGCGACCCCATGGACTACACAGTCCGTGGAATTCCCCCGGCCAGAATACTGGAGCGGGTAGCCTTTCCCTTCTCCAGAGGGTCTTCCCAACCCAGGGTTCGAATCCACGTCTCCCACATTGCAGGCGGATTTTTCCCAGCTGAGCCACCAGGGAAGCCCAGGTATACTGGAGTGCGTAGCCTATCCCTTCTCCAGGGGATCTTCCCAATGCAGGAATCAACCCGGGGTCTCCTGCATTGCTCACAGATTCTTTACCAACTGAGATATGAGGGAAGCCCCTAAACACTGTAGGCATCTGACTATAGCCTGGATCATTGAATTGAATCATCCATCAACAATAAGACATCCTGTATTTTTTTTTTTAATCAATGGAACTAGAAAGCAGTATATGATTTAAAATAATATCATTTTTATACCATTTCTGTTATTTCATGCCAGAAACTGTATGTGAATGATGTTGTCTCCTCTGCCTCCTTAATTTTGTGCTTGTGTTCTTTTCCTGTGCTCATTCTTCAGGCATTTGAAGCTTCTCATTGCCCTCTGCTGATTTTTTTCTTCTGTGATTTTGCATATGCCCTTCTCTCAGGCTTGAGAGTTAGACAGCTCCTCTGTCCATGGGATTTTTCAGGTAAGAATACCAGAGCAGGTTGCCTTTTCCTACTCCAAAGAACCTTCTTGATCCAGGGATGGGACCCGCGTCTCTTGCATTGTAAGGCTTCTTCACCCGCTGAGCCACCAGGGAAGCCGCATCCACCTGCCAGTGCAGGAGATGCCAGAGACACAGCTTTGATCCCTGGGTCAGGAAGATCCCCTGAAGGAGGAAATGGCAACCCATTCCAGTATTCCAGCCTGAAGAATCCCAAGGACAGAGGAGCCTGGTGGGTTGCAGCCTATGGGGTCACGAAAGAGTTGGACTGAGCGACTGAGTGACTGCGCTTGCATACACACAAGACCCAGGAGCAGGCCAAGAGCTGTTCCTCAAAAGGAGGGTACTTATTCACAGAAGATGGCAGGGTTTTGCTCCCCAGTCCTAAAGGCTTGTGCTGCAATGCACCTCGAGAGTCCTGCCAAAGGCTCCAAACAACATCCCTACCTGCTGCTGACCCTTCAAGAATCGTTGGATCTGCTGGACCACATGGTCCTAGAGGCAAGGCAGCTTGAATGGCAGTCTGGACCTGTTGCAGAGCCGCCTTTGGTTCTGGGTCTCACTCAAAACTAGCAGCTTTAGGAGTCACTTGGTACACGGGCCACAGTACCACACCCAAATGAGGAACATGTGGCCTCCAAAGGCCCTACTAGGCACTCTATATTTTCCTTTGTAGCAGATGCAAGAACTCAGTCTTCACCTTGGGGAAGATACCTCCACATGCCCCATCCCATGGGGACCCTAGAAATCTCCATGAGATAGAGGACCCCTGAATTTGCATGGTGTTCAAATCCCACCATCTTACAGGCAAATATCTTAACAATAAGTTTAGAGAAGTTGCTGCCCATGGTTCACAAGAATGAATCATCATGTCACTAGCATAATGGGCCAGATCACTATCGTGTGGGGTAAGATGAGGAAGATCCCTGTGAACCGCGGCTCAGGACTGGAGAGCAGACAGTGCAGGTGCATTGCTGGCCTTGCCAACTGGAAGTAAACTGGTTTCGGTGATCCTTATTGTTAGATATATAGAAAAAAAAATTTGCCCGATCAATAGTGCAAACCAGGCACCAGGGGACGTGTTAATTTGCCCAAGCAATGAAACGACATCTGGTGTGTGTGTGCTCAGCCGCTTCAGTCCTGTCTGGCTCTTTGCAACCCTTTGGACCATAGCCCACCAAGCTCCTCTGTCCATGGGATTCTCCAGGCAAGAATACTGGCGTGGGTTCCATGCCCTCCTCCAGGGCATCTTCCCGGTCTGGGGCCTGAACCTGAATCTCTCATGCCTCCTGCACTGGCAGGCCGTTTTTTTGCCACTACTGCCACCTGGGAAGCCCAACATCTGGCGCAGCAGTTACAGTTGCAGCCGCCACCCAGGGAGCCTTACAGTAAGCCATTGTTGCTCCCCAAGGCCCATCTGTCTTCTGCACAGACCAAATGGGCAAGTGAAATGGCGATGTGTTGGGACTCCCCATCCTTATTTCTTTCTGGTCCTTGGTGGCTCTAATCTCCAAGAATGTAGCATTTCTTTCATTTTTACTGCTTTCCTAGGCAGAGGCTGTTCTATGACTTCCACTTGGTCTTTCCCATTATGATAGCCCTCCATCCACAAGTCAGGGAAATGATGTAGGAATTTTGCTGGTAGCTGAGCAAGTCTATTTCAATTAGGCATTCCAAAACTGAGGTATGGATTGGAGACCTATGGCTCCACTGTGAGATGAACCTGAGCTAACATTTCATTGATCACATGACCTAAATAAGAATGTACTCTAACTGGTATAGTCAAAGCTATGGTTTTTCCAGTAGTCATGTACAGATGTGAGAGATGGACCACAGAGAAGGCTGAGCACTGAAGATCTGATGCTTTCAAATTATGGTGCCAAAGAAGACTCTTGAGAGACCCTTGGACAGCAAAGAGATTAAACTAGTCAGTCCTAAAGGAAATCAACCCTGAATATTCATTGGAAGGACTGATGCTACTTAATGCGAGAAGCCAACTCATACTGGGAAAGATGGAAGGCAAAAGGAGAAAGAGATGACAGAGGATGGGATGATCAGACTGCATCACTGACTTAATGGACATGAATTTGCGCAAACTCCGGGAGACAGTGGCTTACCTGGTAGCTCAGCTGAAAAGAATCCCTGATAGTAAAGGACAGGGAAGCCTGGCATGCTGCAGTGCATGGGGTCACAAAGAGTCAGATGCAGCTGAACAGCAGCAGCAGCAACAGCGGCTAGCTGCTGGACTTTGGTAATGTTTCGGGTTCCTTGTAATCAGTTCGGTTCAGTAGTCCCCTAAAAGTCTGACTGTTTCCTCTTCTATAATGCACAATTGCAACGATAAAAACTCATAGATCCTTTTGGGGAGGGGTGGGAGAATGATTAACAATATAAATCTTGGCAGTGTACTGGGAGCCTTCCTCGAAAGGACCAGTCTTAGGGATTCCAGGTCTGTCAACTGGCTCAAGTCTGGCAATTAGTAAAGGGGCTGTGAGTTTCTATTTTTATGACTCAGTTGATAGGTCTGTTCATTTCACCTTGAACTTTGCTGTTTATTCAGGGCAAATAAGAATTTAGTAGGTTTCCACGTCACTGCTAGGAACCACGTGATCAATAGCCAACATCACAGGCTGGGTGAGTTAAACTCTTTCGACTGGTGTTTTGACGCCTCTGCCCATGATGGTAACCAGACTCATCTCGCCTCTGGTAGTTGAATGTTTCCATTGGGCCATAGGATCCTGGAGTCCAGTTACTCTCAGAGCATCTAGGTTTCCTGATGCGGGGAGTGTGGTTCACACTGTGAGGTCTAGTCTAAATAGAAAAGTGATCAAAGAGAACTTCAAGGGTGCTAGAGCCAACCCCCCTCAAAACTTTACTTCTCACAGTGATTGTGAAATGTGTGTCTTTTGGACCCTCACAAGGTGAGGGGGTAGGTCTTACACGGCAAATCCAATTTAACACACCAGTTTCCCTAAACCTGCATATCTCTATCTACACTAAATTCAGGAAGATCCAGCGTTTCTAGTTTGCCCACCATTGATCACCTTTTCCATGTCCACGTTTCAGCCAGCCAACCAACCAACAAAATTCTTAGAGTCCCTTGTAACTCCCTAAGCTACTAAGCGCAGAATCTCAGATCACTGAGCCCATATCAATGCCTGGCCTAATCTAACTTTATGATTCTTCCATCAATAGTCCACACCCTTAATACCCATTCCCACTCATACCCCTCAGATTGTGTCTATATAAGTTAGAGAACTCAAGCAGTGCTATTTACAATAATCAGGACATGGAGGTAAGCTAAATGTGCATCAGTAGAGGAACGGATGAAGAAGATGTGTTGTATATATATATAGTGGAATATTACTCAGCCATAAAAGGAAGGGAATTCTGCCATTTGCAGAGATATGGATGGACGTTGAGACTGCCATACAGAGCAAAGTAAGTCAGAAAGAGAAAAATATCATGTATTAACACATTCATGTGGAATCTAGAAAAATGGTATAGCTGATCTTATTTGCAAAACAGATACAGATGCAGAGAACAATCATATAGACACCAAGGGGGAAAAGGGGGATGAGAGGAATTGGGAGATTGGTGCTGACATATATACACCATTGATCCTATGTATAAAATAGATAACTAATGAGAACCTAAGCAGCACAGGAAACTCTGCCAGTGCTCTGTGATGACCTAACTGAGAAGGAAATCCACAGAAGAGGGGAAATAGGTATGTGCATAGCTGACTCACGTTGCTTACAGTTGAAACTAACACAACATTGTAAAGCAACTGTACTCCAGTAAAAATTAATAGAGACAAGGACACTCACGTAGTTCTCTCCAGTTTTGTGTGCTTCTTCATGGGCCGTGCTTTGTGCCTCACCTTGAGGAACTTGTGGGCTTGAGTCTCGTTATGGGTCTAGAAGCGTGGCATAGCGGTGGGGGTTGGTCCTGAGGAGAATCAGGGCTGTCTCTCATAACTGCCTCAGGGCTGGCCATTACTGATTTCCCAGACCACACAGGGCTATCCCCTCAGCCAGGAGTGGAGAAGCAGTCCCCACTGGGGATGAAGAAACCTCTTGAACTAGTGAAGAAGACTCATCAGAACTGAGGGGCACAAAGTCCCCAGCATCCTCAAAGTCTTCTCACAGATCCGCATGCCAACTTTCAGGATTCAATTTCTTCCCAGTCACTTTAACAGTAATCCATCTACAAGGCTGAACCTCTCCTCAGATTGTAATTGGCTGGTCATTGGATGAGACTTTGGGTTTGGTTTTCCGTCATCTCAGTCCTGCAGCTATAGGAGATAAGCCTCTCCTTTGGGACACACATAGAAGGCTTTAGGTCATTTACATGGCAGTTAAATGGAGAATCTGAGGCCCTGAGCTCACCTTTTTCTTTCTTCCCTTTGTCCAGTAACACTGGAAGCAACCAACCAATCTCAATTTATTTGTAAGTTTGAAAAAAAGAATGTTTAAAAGTATTATATGCATAGTCGCCCAGATACCTAAGTGGGTGATTAGGGGCATCCAGGGCTTCCCAGGTGGCACAAGTGGGAAAGAACGTGCCTACAAATATGGGAGACATAAGAGACACAGGGTCAGTCCCTGGGTCAGGAAGATCCCTTAGAAGACGGCATGCAACCCACTCCAGTATTCTAGCCTGGAGAACCCCACAGACAGAGAAGCATGGTGGGCTACAGTCCATAGGGTCACAAAGAGTCAGACACGGCTGAAGCAACTTAGCATGCATGTACAGGAGCATCCAAAGGTGATGTTTCAAATCTCTCTTGAAAGATCATGTCATGGACCATCATTATTCTCTAAATTTTTGGAAATAGAGTCATTAATATATTTAAATCTAATGACTTGATGCTTTCAATTTGTGGTGCTGGAAAATACTCTTGAGAGTCCCTTGGACTGCAAGGAGATCAGACCATTCAATCCTAAAGAAAGCAACTCTGAATATTCCTTGGGAGGACTGATGCTGAAGCTGAAGCTTCTCTACCTCAGCCACCTGATGCAAAGAGCTGACTCACTGAAAAAGACCCTGATGCTAGGGAAGATTGAGGGCAAGAGGAGAAAGGGATGGTAGAAGATGAGATGGTTGGATGGCATCACTGACTCAGTGCACATAAATTTGAGCAAACTCCAGGAGATAGTGAAGGACAGGAAAGCATAGCATGCTGGAGTTCATGGGATCACAAAGAGTCTGACATGACTTAGTGACTGAACAGCAACAACCACAACAGTGACTCTATTTCCAGTCATTAGGATAGCTCAAGGAATCACATTCCCAAAATTCAGACTATACTACAAAGCTACAGTGGTTAAAACGGTGTGGTACTGGCACAAAAGCAGACACACAGATCAGTGTCAATTCACTTCACCCAGTCTTTGAATTCAAATATTAACCTCATCCAGAAACACCTTTACTGACACACCCAGAATAATGTTTGATGAAATATCTGTGCACCCTTTAGTCCAGTCAAGTTGACATAAAATTAACCATCCCAGTCTTTGATACTCAACTAGTACCTAATGCATTGTGGTGCCAACAGATGTTTATTCAACTGAACTGAGCATACAGTTCATTGTGTATATAAAACATCGATTCACTTTGAAATTAGTTTGTAAATGATGACACCTCTCACAATATGCTAACAGTGCAGCTCAGTTCCGTCATTCAGTTGTGTCCGACTCTTTGCAGCACCATGGACTGCAGCACAGCAGGCCTTCCTGTCCATCACCAACTCCCGGAGCCTGCTCAAACTCATGTGCATTGAGTCGGTGATGCCATCCAACCATTTCATCCTCTGTCGTCCTCTTCCCCTCCTGCCTTCAATCTTTCCCAGCATAAGGGTCTTTTCAAATGAGTCAGTTCTTTGCATTAGGTGGCCAAAGTATTAGAGCTTCAGCTTCAGTATCAGTTCTTCCAATGAATATTCAGGACTGATTTCCTTTAGGATGGACTGGTTGGATCTCCTTGCTGTCCAAGGGACTCTCAAAATCAATTCATTTTGAAATTAGTTTGTAAATGATAACACTTCTCACAATATGCTATAGATTTTGAAATATTTACAACATATGAATTGGCCAGTGGGTAAAGAATCTGCCTAAAATGCAGGAAATGCAGGAGACACGGGTTTGATCTCTGGGTCAGGAAGATCCCCTGCAGCAGAAAGTGGCAACGCAGCCCAGCATTCTTGCCTGGAAAATTCCATGGACAGAGCAGCCTGGCAGACTAGAGCCCATGGGGTCATAGAGTTGGACATGACTGATGAGCACAGTCATTGTACCCAGACCTAGTTTGTCGTGATGTGTTAAGTACAAAGTACTCTGAGGGTGCTAGCTTCTATGCAGAGCACTCAGGGCCTCTTAGTCTTGTTAATGAGACCAATAAAAAGCTGAAATATAGACTGGGGAGTTGAGAAATTCCCTCTAAAGAAGTGACATTTACAACCAAGCCTGAAGGACGAATGACAGATAGCCACTGTTCTGTATTCTTATGATTGTGAAAGAGTCAGGGATTTGTCTGCCAGCCACAGTCCTGTATAGAGGATGCCCCGTTACCAGCATCCCGTGGATGTGTGACAGCTGGGGGCGCTGACCCAGAGGTGACCTGCTGGGTCCTTCTGTAGAGTGTAAACAACAGAGCAAGCCAGGTACATGTCTCTTTTTCCTTCATGCTTTGAAGGTCTGTATGAACTTCCTTCACAAGCATCTATCATGCTTACCTCCATAATAAGTCAAAATTAGGAACTGCTGGTAGCACTCTATCCCTCCTATTCATTTATAGGGCAGTTTGGTAGTGAAGTGAAAGTCGCTCAGTCTTTGCGACCCCATGGACTATACAGTCCATAGGATTCTCCAGGCCGGAACCCTGCAGTGGACAGCCTTTCCCTTCTGCTGCTCAATCCAGGGATTGAACCCAGGTCTTCCTCATTGCAGGCAGATTCTTTACCAGCTGGGCCACAAGGGAAGCCCAAGAATACAGGAGTGGATAGCCTTCCTTTCTCCAGCAGATCTTCCTGACCCAGGAATCAATCCCAGGCCTCTTACATTGCAGGTGGATTCTTTACCAACTGAGCTACTAACATGTCACTAAAGGTTTATAAAGTCCATTACCTTTGCCTTAAGACGATTTTACTTTCAGAATTTTGTTGTGGATAAATGTGGGCATGCAAAAGGTCTACAGTCATTACACCAACCAAAAGGTGTGAGGTGACAAATGTGTTAATTAACTTGATTGTGGGAATAATTTCACAATGTACACACATGTCCAATTACCACATTGCACTGCTTAAAGAGATGTGATTATTATTGATCAGTTATACCTTCATAGGCCTGGGGGAGGGGAAAGAATGAGAACACCCATGCAAGGATCATTACATTAGAGAAAAATGAGAAATAATGCAAATATCAACTCTGGGGGAGCAGTAGGATGAGTTAAAGACCATTCACATAAGAGCATCCTCCCTGGCCCTTAAAAACGAAGCGTAGAAGGCTAGGCAATGACAACAAAACAGATAAAAGCAAAAAGTGCGATGATAAAAGCAGGGGTAAGTGATGCGTCCCCAGCCAACGGCAGAGACACACAGTGCCGCTCTCAGGAGCCCAGTTGCCACCCCAGTTACCTCGGCTGTTAAGCGCTTCAAAGGCGATGGCAAATGACAGGGGAGACCTGGCCGGGGCTGGAAAATGTACCATTATGTACAGTTATTTTCCAAAATAAATTGTTTGATCTTGGATTAGAGTAGGGCTTTTATGAAAGAAAAACATACTCACACTTCAAATGTCAGTCCTGATAATAGAAGGACTCAGAAGTCAATTCTGAGTAAGTTCAGGCTTCGGGGGTTCCTTTGTTCTAGAACGCCCCTCCGGGTCCACTTTGCAGGTAGAGATCTGTCCTTGGCAAGCCTTGGGGGGCTGGCCTTGGGCTTGGCAGGCCTTGCTGTCTTCAGGGTGTTGGCAGCCAACCTGCAGTCTCTCTGGGCAGCCCATGGGTCGGAGGCACAAGGTCCATGGCTGGGATCTAGAAAAGCAAAGGGCATTCTGGCAGATAGGGCGGTGGGGGGGGGGGTGCACAGATGCTGTGGGGGCCAGGGAAGTGGCACTGAAAGTAAGGTCTGGGAAAACAGAGGGCACACTTGATATCCTGGAGAATAATTCTTAGAGTCTGTGTAATAGAGAGTTCACCAGTGCAGGCTGTCATTCAGGCACGTGTGAGAAACTTGCCACCCAGGTGGCCCCGGTGGTAAAGAATCTGCCTGCAATGCAGGAGAAGCAAGAGATGCGAATCTGATCCTTGAGTTGGGAAGACCTCTTGGAGTAGGAAATGGCAGCCTGCTCTAGTATTCTTGCCTGGAAAACTCCATGGACACAGAGGCCTGGCAGGGTACAGTCCACGGGGTCACAGAGTCAGACATGACGTAGCGACTAAACAACAACAGAGTCCCAAATGATACACTGTGTTCACGTTCACATTTACGTTTTCCTTTTTCATGGCAAAGTACGTTGCATGTCTGTGCTACCATATACTGAAAGTGAAAGGGAAGTCGCTCAGTCGTGTCCAACTGTGACCCCATGGACTGTAGCCCACCAGGATCCTCCGTCCATGGGATTTTCCAGGCAAGAGTACTGGAGTGGGCTGCTATTTCCTTCTCCAGGGGATCTTGCTGACCCACGGATCGAACCCAGGTCTTCTGCATTGCAGACAGATGCTTTACCGTCTGAGCCACCAGGGAAGCCTTACCATATACTAGAAAAGGTCTGTTTTCAAACAGTTCACAACCTAGGGTGCAGATGGACAAGAGGCTGTGGACAATATTGGCTGAGAGCCTCAACAGCGAGGACCAGAATGCCAGGGTTCAGTTCCACCCCACCCACCACCATGTGGGTTACCCTGGACTAGTTACTCAGCCTCTCTATGTCTGTGCTTTCTCATCTATCAAATAAGAGTGATCCTTGTTGCAAGGATTGAATTAGTTAGTATTCGTAAGCACATGGAACAATGCCTCAAGCTTCGTGAAACTGGTGTAAGGGTTAGCTACTGAGTAGCAAGCATTCTTCCGAAATTTCCATAATGGCTCCATGAAATTAGTCCTGTTATTTCTACTTTACAAATAAAGAAAACTAAAGCTAACTGCAGCGATTTAATAATTGTGTGAGATCTCATTCACACAATGAGGAAGTGACGAGACTGAATCCCGAGTGCAGCGTCTTTGACATGTGACCGCATGGTCTGGCATGGGTCAGTGATAGATTACAGAAGCCTCAGCAGCAACTCTGAGGTCTCTTGGACACTGAACAATTGAAGATGAAGACAGAGAACCCTATGGGGTAGAGGCTTCTGAAAATGGAGTTTCTTCAGCTATCAAATTTGCCCATTTTTTGTTTGGCTGGGACCTAGCATAGTAACTGACTAGTAATAAATGCCCATTGGATGCTTTCCGAGTGAGTGAGTGAATGAATGAATGAATGAATGATAGCTTTACACATCCCTCTGTAACAGCTTTCTATCTGTATATTATGGATAGACTGGCCTAGAATTAAGGGATGCGAATTGCTAGGATAGCTCCTCGAATTCATTCCGATAAGTGTTTACCTATTTATTTTACAAAAATATCCTGAGCACCCACAAGCAGGCAGCATGCGAAATTCTGAGTGCACAAGGGTGGCTAAAACCAACATACCACCAGCACTCATGGAATTTATGATTTCATGGCAAACATAAGCAAGAGGAAAGGAAATAGCCAATACAGACATGATTAGAAATAATGACAGAGACCAAAGCAACAGAATTCAGTGATAGAAAGTGATGGCCCATGGATAGGACATTTAGATAACTGGTCACGGATGTCATTCCATGGACTTACGGAAGACGAAGGGAACGCTCGGTGGTTGATGCTTGGGGCTGGGTTTTACCACTGAGCTGTTCTCAGCAGCTACAGCCTTCTTCTGCTATGCTCTACTGTTCTTAGTAGCTCAGTCCTGTCCAACTCTTTCTGACGGCATGAACTGCAGCCCACCAGGCTCTTCTGTCCGTGGAATTCTCCAGGCAAGAATACTGGAGTGGGTTGCCTTTCCCTTCTCGAGGGGATCTTCCCAACCCAGGGATCAAACCCTGGTCTCCTGTATTGCAGGCAGATTCTTTACTGTCTGAGCCACCAGGGAAGCCCAAGCTGCCCGGGAAGCCTTCTTAGCCACTACAAATACTTAGTGAATTTAGTTTAAGCAAGAGAACGGTAGAGAATGACTGTAGACATCACCAAATGGGAAATCCAAGATGTCTCCAAAGTTTCGAGGTTGAGACAGATTTCCAAGTTCTCTGAGACTGTCAGCAAGGCTCTCCTTAGTTGCAGACTGACTCCACTTATAAATTTTAAATGCCTGAGTCAGGACAACTAATCCAGATGAGAAGTCGGCCTTTAGGAGTTCTGCAAAGTCATCAATCATCTTAATTTCAGGTGATAGCCAAAAGCAAGAGAGAAGTTTCTCAGCATCCCTTTGGGGTGTTGTTTCCTCTGTTCCAGAGAGAAGTTACTTAGTCACTGTTTTAGGGGTTCCTGGAGCTGAAATTAACCTCCCAGAGCCTCCTTCAGGTCTTGGGTCTGAGTCCCTGCCACCCTCCTCATATCTGTATGTTCTCTCATTCAAACCAAGGGTTTATCTTGTCATTGATTGGCTCCCCAGGATCCATGCAATTGACTGCAAACTTCTTAAAATGGTACCGAAGGCCTTCTAGAGGGCATCAACATTTTTTACTATTTCTACTTTTGCAAAGTTTCTTGACTTTTCTTGATGTCAAATATCTTCATTTCTTTAGTGTCCCCTCTGCTTGTCATGACTTTCTGCAGACTCTCACCTTTATCTCTGACACATCCTTCAAGGATAAACACAGATGCCAACTTCTCTGTGAAGCCTTCTTTGACTTTACTAGTTTGAATAGATTCCTCCTTCCTTGAAGGCTCTTTGTACATTATTTAGCTTTTCTTTGATAAAGTTTGAAGATACCTACCTTAAGATGCCTGAGATTTATTTCTGCCTTATCTCTAGTGTTAATGCCTACTTCCTATCTGAGCCTGTCCTTCACACTCCACAGTGTCATTTTACATGTATTTCTGAGCTTGAGTAATCCCTGTTACTTTTTCTAATAATAGCAGTAGCAACTATGAACACTTACCAAGTGCCAAGCATTCTTCCAGTCAATTTATTGCATCCTAAATGTCTGTTCAGAGAACTTTTAGGGGTGATTCAATACTCAATCTGCAAAATTATATGCAAACTAGTATGGTTTAATTTTGCACTTTTATTGACTTATTTAATTCTCATAAAAACATAGGACTGCTATTAGCCCATTTCACAGGTTAGGAAACTGAGGCACAGAGAAGTTAAATGACTAGGATCACAGAGCTAAATGCAAGATTCAAGCCAAGTCACTGAAGTTCCAAAGTGCATCCTCTAAGAGAACATTCATGTCTTTGTTTATTTTATCTGCCTGTCACATTTCAGCTGTATATTGCATGTATATGTTAGCTAAGTGCTTATAGAATGAAGAGGCAGAAAGAGAAAGTAAAAGGCACAGATATAGGCAAGGAAAGGCAGAGAGGCAACAAAAGAGTGCTAAGAAAGCTGGCTTTCTAAAGCAAACACAGCTTAGCAGGAGGAACTGAAGCCCTTGCAACTGGATAGATTAAGGAAAGGGAAAATGACTTCAATATCTAGATGAGTCAGACAAGCAAATGGAAATTAGGGACACAGGCTGGTGAAGGCTGGGGCGTGATGGAAACCCTGGAGGATGGACATGTGCTAACGGTCCCACTGCATGCTGCCCTCCCAGCAGAGACGGGGCCAAGGGGTGCAGAGCTTCTTTTCAAGAGAAGATGAAAATCTGGATTTTACATGAAATTCTTTGTTTTTGTAAGCTGTTGGCAAGTATTTCAAGTGAAAGGAAAAATAAATTCTCTGTGGGTTTAAACCTAGGGTGACTATAGTAAGATGAAGCCACAAACTCAAAGGTCAGGCCAGGTTTTAGGGCATCCTGAATGTCTGTTTAGAGGACTTCGGGGGCATGCTCAACACTCAGCGTGCAAAAGTCTATGCAGACTAGCGTGGTTCAGTTTGAGAGGTAATAGAGCTGTTGCACTGGGGTTAGACGTGTTCACTCTTTTATGGTTTGCAAACATTGCTTCTTGAATTTCTTTGTGGTTTCCCAAAAGAGTTGATTTACAGGCTTCAAATGAGCACATTTCTTTCACTTCTCAGGCTTAACCCTGCGACAGAATAAGATGAGCCATAGCTGGTCCCTCAGTGGTAGGGGAGGGATGAATAAGGAGGTTGGGATTAGCAGAGACACACAAATGTATACGTATGTGTATAACAGATACTCAACGAGGGCCTACTGTATAACATGTGGGACTCTGCTCAGCACTGTGTAAGAACCTATATGGGAAAAGATTCTGCAAAAGGATAGAGATATGCACATGTGGGAACCTCTGGGGGCTCAGTGGTAAAGAACTCGCTCGCCAAGCAGAAGATGAGGGTGCAGTCCCTGGGTGGGGAAGATCCCTTTGGGAAGGAAATAACAACCCACTTCCATCCAGTATTCTTGCCTGGGAAATCCCATGGACAGAGGAGCCTGGCAGGCTGCGGTCCTTGGGGCTGCAAACAGAGTTGGGCACAACTTGGTAACTGAACAATGGCAACACATGCACATGCATGGCTAAATCCCCCTGCGGTACCTCTGAAACTAACGCCACATTGTAGATCAAATATATCCCAATATCAAATAAAAATTTTAAGGAAAGAGTAAGAAAAACCAGAAAAACAAAAGAAGCAGGGAAGTGGCAAAACCAAGCAGGTAACTTGATCATGTAAAGGATTAAACATCGAACGGTGTGACTTTGAGAGTATGTGCTGGAAGATTCGGACGATGAAAAAAGCAGAAGGAGTTTGGCAAGGCTTCAGGGTAGGAGTGGGGTGGTGGGGACAACGGGTGTCTGACTCTGAGTAGGACAAAAAATAAAATCCAGATGATGAGAGCCATTTCATGCTCTTGCCTTTTTTCCAATTAATTCTGTATGCATGGCTTGGGTACCTACCCAGGGGCTCAGTACCCTGCTGGCCATTGGGGACAGAGAACAGAGAGGTTTCTAAAGACGAGGAGGATGGACCAAGGTTCAAAGTAGCAAAATGCTTAAGACTCAGGCAGACTGGTATGAGTCTTGCCGCTGTCATTAATTATTTGATCTTGAAGGAATTTTTTAGCCTCTCCAAGTCCTAGTCTCCATATCTGTAAAATAGGGACAGTAATTCCATCAATCACATAGGTTTGTTGTGAGATTAGCAAAGAATGTTTGCGTAAACCAGTCAGCACAGTGTCTGCCACATAGTAAGGACTTCATAAAAAATAGCTATTACTACATCTATGTATAAATTCTCCAAGAGAAGAATATAGAAAATACAGTTTACGCAAAGGGGGAAATTATTGAATATTTCTTATCTCTTTCATTTTTTTTCTTTCATAGCATACACGACAATTTGAAATTATGTTTCCTAGCACAGAGAAGGAAATGGCAACCCACTCCAGTGTTCTTGCCTGGAGAATCCCAGGGACGGGGGGAGCCTGGTGGGCTGCTGTCTATGGGGTCGCACAGGGTCGGACATGACTGAGGTGACTTAGCAGCAGCAACAGCGCCTACGCACATATTAGGCACCTAATAGTAATATTTTTGAGCACTCATATGTGTGGGCTCTAATCCATTCTGGTGCGTCATCTCATCTAATCCATTGCAGCAGTCTTATGGATTGCTGTTATTTTTCCCAATTTAAAAATAAGGTTCCCAAGGCATACAGAGATCAAGGCACCTGGTCAAGTTCACAAGACAGGTACGCGGTGGAACCAGGGCTGAGATGCTCTCTGGCCAGTGTTCCAGTGCCAATGGAGTACGTGTAGAATGGACGCATCAGTGGATGGGTAATTAAAACAAGGGTCACAGAGCAGGGGCCGCTCTAATTGCAGAGGAGGGTGAGTAGGAGTTTGCAGGAAGCAAGGGACTAAAGGGCCAACACGTGCCAGCCTGAAATGAGATTGTAACTACAGGCAGACTGAGTATAGCAAACGAACAGACAAATTGTGTGTGTGTGTGTGTTTGACAGAGACACAGAGAGACAGAGATAGACAGAAAGAGATGGAGAGGCAGAGAGAGAAAGTTTTAATGAGCTTAGGCATTACTCCAGCACTGAAGGGGATACTTCCTTTTCTATAATAAACCTTCGGCTTGTAATAAGGATGAACCCCAAGTCAGAAGAGAGCTGTGGATGTGTGAACAGATATTTCAGATATTTCTGAGCTTGGAATCTTTAGGTATTAACAGGAAGACATATTTCCAATAACCGTTTGGAACTGTCTATAAGAAATAATGACAGCAAAGCCCCACCTTCTTCAGAAAGGGATTCCCTAAATGGATTGTTGAGCTTTTCCCAGTTTTGATCAGTATGGGACTGCACCGGCCTGCTCGGGGTTACTTTAATTCTCCAACTGAGACAGCCACAGAAACACAAACTTGGGCGGCACAAAACTCTTGGGCTGCCTTGAGTTGGGGGAATTTAAACACAGGCAACGGTTAGGTTTTGCAGTGGCCATCATTCTAAAACATAAATCAAGCCAAATTTGTTTGAAATCCTGTCTTTAGAAGGTTGTGTGTTTTGACAAACCTTGCAGCAAATTTGGTCCAGCTTTTGGATTTGTAATGAAACCTGAAACCCAGCGTGCTGGCCTGCCCTGGGGTCCTCTGGAAGGAAGCCTTCCAAGCAGTCTTACTGTATGTAAGGCCTTCCCTAATCTCATCCTGGCAGGAGACAGTTACTCTGTTGGGTTGCACTGTAACTTTGAGGTGGACTTTGCAAATATTTCATGCAGTTAATGGAGAAGGACGAATCAAGACCACTGCAATTTGGAGGCATTCTGATGCCTGAGTATTCTTAAGAGTGTAAATTGCAGAATTAGCAACACCTATCCCCTGTTGGCTAGTGACTCCGCAGATACCCCAAGCCACGGTTGGGGCAGAAAGTTAATTAACCTGCTTATTAAAAAGAAGAAATGTCTCATTTGCATGCATTTACATTCAAGTCTTACACGCATCCAGCTTTTTGGAGGTCTCTGCTTTCTTTCTTTAATACCACTGATCTAGCTAGATACTGGCTCAAAACATTTACACTTTCTGTGCTTTTATATCTGGGCTTTGTTTAAGGAGTAGATGTCTGGTTATCATTGATTCCAGCAGAATTTGATTGTCATATAGATTATTTCATCACTATAGACATCCTCTCCCCTCCCATGGGTGGTGCAGGCTTTCTTCCAGTTATCTTATACCATGATTGAGAAAAGATTCATGGACATAACCCATCTTAGAAAATAAAGGCCTTGTCTCCATCAGAGTTATTTGGGCATAAACCATTCAATTATTTGCAATTTCCTACTCAACTAAATTTTCCATGGACATTTTTTGCAGGAGTTTTCTCTGTCTTGCTTTTCCCATCTTACTTGGAGGTCTGCTTTGGGAGATTCTGTTTCCTTTATTCTGTCTCCTAGGGAAAGAAGACCATTGCACCACGGGTATTTCCTGGGCATTCCACATTCCTAATAATCATTATTTTGAGCCTCAGAATGTTTCAGTGACCTGAGTCTAGGCCCCCTTAAAGCAGCCTGAGTGAAGCTTTGGGAGAAGGAGAGGGAGTGGGCTGGGAAGAAGGGTGACAGTCAGGGGAGGAGGGGGCTGCAAGGAGGGACTGAAATGCAAAGACTCCGCCAAGCTCTCAAACAGCAAGGAAAACCAAAACTACAGAGGAGCTTGGTGCAGAGGGAAGCCTGCCTGGGAGTGTGCCACCAGCTCAGCTCTGGCGGACCGACACCCCCTGTTCTGGGCTTTATAGCCATCACTTCTCCATCCATGACAAGGTTTGTGGGAGGGGGGGCGGCTGAGCGGCTCAGCTGGGAGCGGTTAAACCACCTATATGCTAACAAGCTCAGCCATCAGGTTGTGAAGGGTCCTGGTTGGAGGGAAAGAAACAAATAAAATCCCACCAAACCTGAGACCTCTGTCAGACTGCGCCGAGAAGGAGATTTTTTGAACTAGGCTACGGTGCGGACAGGAAATGACCTCTCCACAAACTGCTTCTTTAAAAACAAGCAGTGATGCCTAAAGCCGTCCAACTCCCCTCTCCCTCCCTCCCTTCCTCTCTCCCAGTCTCCCTCCCTCTCTGAAGCGCCAGCTCTGGCTCTCCCTCCCCGCCCTCCTCCCACTTCCCTCCTCCCACCTCCCTCCTCCCCGCCGCCGGCTCTCCGGTGTCTCGCTGTAGAGGCTCCCACGGCAGTTCCCAGCCACTGTTCAGCCTGCCTGCCTGCCTCTGTGTGTGAGTGTGTGTGCGTGCGTGCGTGTGTGTGTGTGTATGCGCGCGCGCGCGTGTGTGCGAGCGTGTGCGTGCGGCTACTTTGTAGTGGGAAGAACACAGCCCATGTGCTCTGCATGGACGTTACTGATAGTCTGTTTGGCTTGATTTTCGACAAGCAGGCAAGATGTCCAGCACGCCACATGACCCCTTCTATTCTTCTCCTTTCGGACCGTTCTATAGGAGACACACACCCTATATGGTACAGCCAGAGTACCGGATCTATGAGATGAACAAGAGGCTGCAGTCCCGCACAGAGGTAAGGGCTTCAACCTCCGGTGTGTGTTGCTGTCTTTCTTTTTTTCTTCCCCCAAACTGTGCCCGAGCTTTCCCTGCGTGGCTGGCTGCATCCTGCGGGAAGTGTCCCGCTAGATCCTACCGCGTCTGTGGAAATGAGCGCCAGGATGAAGCCACGAGTTTGAACGCTGGGTTTCTCGCACATCAACTCTTGGAAGGTGGGGACAGTTTCTGCTGGAATCTTGAGATAGACAACCCAGCACTTGATTCGCCTATTGGGTCTCCAGAAATGCTGCTTTCCCACAACTCTGGTGTCTTGCAGGCTCCGGGTCGGTCCCCTCTTAGTGTTTCTTGAGATAGAGTTCTAAGAGATTCCATGCTCATTGGCATCCAGCAAAACATTCGTTGTTTTTTTTTTTAAAGCAAATCCCAGAGGAAGTCTGCTTTGACCTGTGTTTGCTTTTCAAAGTCATCAGGACTGATGTGAAAAGGGTGGTCGAGCCACCCACCCGTGGTACTTTTCAGAACTGGCCCTGGAGGGACCTGATTGTCTATTTCCCTGTTAAATTCAGAAATCACTTGCTTGGGGCAAGGGGTTCTTGACTCTCTCCCAGGGAGGGTAGGGGTATCTCCTGGGCTCTCCCTTCCACCAGAGCTGGCTCAGAAATCAAATCAGCTTGAGTTTTTGGCACATTTGTCATCTGGTGCTTGAGAGAGGAGCCTCCCCTCCTCACCAGCAACTCTGGGAGCCTGGGGAGACAGGACTTTGAGAACTTTGTAAATGCAAAAACTCCAGACTGCCTCCTGCGATTTAAATATTTAACGCCCGCTGACTTTTCCTCCTTGCTGGCTGAGCTGACAGGTCCTACAGCTGAGCTGCCCCTTTGCCTTTAAGTTGGGGCTTTGTGTTGAAGTGTTCTGAGAAGGAGTTTGTCACAGAGTCACTTTAGAAAGTAGAAATCTCTGGGAATTTTCTACAGAGTATGGATACCTGGAGGGTCGCTGGCAAAGAGCTTTTGGGGACTAGCATTGGTAGAATTTTAGGTAGAAGGCTGACTCTCAGTTCCAAAGAGGGACTCAGTTAGGGTTGTATGAGAAAATAAAATACACTTCCTTGAACTGTCAGTGGAGCCATGGAGAACTCCTGATGTTTAATGTATTTAATGTAGCTAACAAGATGTGACCTGCTTTCTGACTGGCTAACTGCTGGACTAAGACTGATTTTTAAAAAAATAAGTAGCTGAGCCGTCTTTATCTCTGCTGTTTTCTTTATGTGTTAATGCATCATAGATGTTACATATGCTCGATACTATTGCTCTCCCCAAGAGCCGGTAGCTTTGACACAAGTGTAAACTCTTGTGGAAAGGGTGGTGAGCCTTTGGATATAAATGATATGTGTGTGTTGTTGAGTATGTATGTTACAGTTTGCATATTTCAGTGTTCATTCCGATCTTTGCAACTGTGTATTGGAATCTTCAACTCTTACCCAAACTGTTGGTTGTCAGAGACTGCTTTCTAAATTAGGCGGACAGAGAATGTCTTCTAGTTCAGGCACACGTCATTGCAACACAGATTTGGGGTAAAAAAAAAGTCTTGAAATATGATTAGTTTTTTTAAAAAAGAGACCATGGGCCTTGATGGATCGATTATTGAAGAGCAGCAGGATTTACAAATAATCCCGTGTCCATCCTATATCTTAGAAAGTTTTTGTAGAGTTGTAGAAGGAGGTTTTCCTCCCAACAACCTTCTCTGTTAGGGAAGCAGGCAGATTTCTCAGACGTCTGTGTTCTCCCGTGTCCCTTAATTATCACCTGGCCAGTTCTGAGCTAGCATACTCATCTGGAAGACTTCTCTATGCTGGTCCTCATAAAAATCTATAGGATGCAATAAGATGCCTACATTTGTTTCACATTTGAGAGAAAACCTTTGAAAGCCCCTCATTAATGGCATGTTTCTTAAAAATGGCACATTATCTTTTGTGAGAGCTAAACTCAGCAATTCCCAACTTTTGGATCCTGGGGTATTACTTTTAAGTAGAAAATCTGCTTCATAGCTCGAGAAACTAGAAAAGGAAATCTTGCTATGACAGATCTTAAAGATGTTTTAAAACCACTCTGGCTGACAAAAAGCAGGGAAAACTGTTTGTAGAACTGAATGTTCTAGAGCCTACCTTAAACATTTCTTCCCTTAGTTAGATTTTAAAAGCAATTATCCAAATAATTACTCTGACGCTTCTGTTTTGCTTTGCCAGGCAGTAAAGGACGTCATGAACCCGAGGCCATAAGTTTGCTTTCATTTCATAATGAAAAAAGGAGAGAACCAAATAAGTACTCCTAAGATACATAAATCTCAACATTCAGTATTAGATTGATCAAAGTTTATAACGGAAAAAAGGGTTTAGAAAAGAATAACTTTTACTGAAAAAGTTGCATTGTGCCTTTACCAAGGATGATTATTTATGATGAAGTTATTCTGAACCCTAGAGAGATGGGCTGGAAAAAGGTACAGTAATATCCAGCAAGAGTTATCAGTTTATAATCACATGCACAAATCAAATAGATGGTTGTCGGATCACTTTTAGAATGTAACCTATGCATCCATCCATTCTGGGCAAGAGAGGCTGACCCCTCTTTCTTTCTTTCTTCTGGTTCCTGCTTTTACATTACTTGGTGTTATTTCATTGGCTCTTTACACGTGTACACACGCACTTGCACTCATACACACACCTAGGTAACACACTCGACTCTCCATTCCTTTTTGAATGTACACTTGCCTAGAAAGAAATTGTAGCACATCCCATTTGCGATGAAAAAAATTGTAACCAAGTTTGCAGAAATTTCCTGGAAACGTCCTTCTTTATTGAAAGGAAAGAAAGTCGTGAAGAAGAAGCATGGCACCCACTACCTGCCTGCTTTTTCTGCCCCCCCAGAACATTCTCTTCTGGGATTGATGCATTTCTTCCAGTTAAATCCAGTCAGAGCCCTTCAGGAGCTGGGTAGTCTTAAAGAACCCAGGATTGGGAGTTAATCCTGTTTCAAACTTGTTTCTTCACTTACTAACTTATTGGCATGGATCTTGCTTCCTCATCAGCAAATCCCCTGCAAGGCCCCTTTAATTTGAAAATCCAGATTCTTTCGAAGTCCAGGGTTTGGTTTCCTTCAGTATGAACAAAGTGTTGTGAACCAGAGTAATGAGCAAAGACATTATTTCTTGGCTTACGGTATTTAGTTCAGAATCGTAAATGGTAATGTGGAAACAGAGTCACAGTGGAGAAAATATCGCAGAGAGAGACCCTGGCAGTCTTGTTTAAAGCCAGCGCTGGAAGCAAGCAGTTTCTGGGACAAAGTAGGTGCACAAGAAACGCCTGTGAGCATGCAACCGTGCATCAGCAAATGGCAGAGGAGAGAGAGTTCAGCTATGCCATTGGTTCTTTGCCTTCTGAGCCACCAGGGAAGCCCAGTGCCACTGAAATGGGCATCATTCCTGAGAAGCACAATTCTGATGCCTTTGGGGGCGCTGGTACCTCCTGAAGCTGCTTGAGGGGCCAACTTCCCAGTGCCCTAAAACTGCTCATCTCCACCCTCCACATTTATTTCATCATGAGGCAGTTTAGATCTGTAATCTCTGTGGCCAAGGGAAGCAAGTGTCTAAGAAATTATGGGACCTCATTTCTTTTTAAAGGAATAGGAACGCTTTACAAAGCAAACCAACACAACATAAATACGTTTTCAATGCTGCCGGCTATTCTGGGAAATAAAAATTTCTTTGCAACACCAGAATCTCAGTGGAATTTCATAAAGAAATGCATGGATGTTTCCCCCTCTTCCTAGTTGAAAATGAGAAACTCCTGGAGTTTTTCCTCAGCGTTGATCTGTACCCTAGCCAGTGGGAAGAGGGCTACGCTGCTTTCCATTGTGTGTTACCATGAGTTGACCTCAGGTCTTTGCAAATTCATTTACTATTTGAACGATCTTGCTGTCTCAAATGTATTTTAGGAAGAACAGAACTGCATAATTTTTTGTTTAACGCTGCACACAGAGTATAATCAGATAGGACATAAAACTGTCCTAAAGATTTCAGAATTTATTCTGTAACAAGCTTCAATAATAATAGAAGAAGCAGTGTTATTTTCATTTCCTGAGGTCTGTGCTACAAGATTAAAAAAATATATGTACAGGTAAAATATAAGATCATCATAGTGACCTTCATTTTTAGTGAAAGGATTTCAGTAATGGCGGATTTTTATAGAATTTAAGGAACTTTAATCAAGTTATAAAAATTTTGGTAGGTAACTTTTCTGTACCTTATTTCCTCATTCAGAGACCAAAAATGTGTCTGTTCCAATGAAGAGGTTTGTAAGTATATAGTTTTTTTTTTTTCACGCTGGCAGTCTGTTGATTTTGATAAATGCCACAAGCATCAGGAAAGTGTGGGTACCATGATGTGTTTCTTTTGTTTTGAGGGCTTTTCCCCTTTTATCAGTATTACACATTCTACTCCCAAAGAGAAGACGGTGATTACAGTGGGAAGCCACCGCGCACACAAGGGTTTTCTTAGAATTACGGTGTTTAGTTTTACAGGATTTAATATGAACGTGGAAAATATTTGAAGACCTTGAAATTTAAATCTGCTGCTTTAGCCCCGCCTCAGTTCAACTCTCCAACTCCCCGGGGAGGGGGTGGAAGGGGGTGGAGGGCTCTCAGGCTTTTCTTTCAGCTGCATTTTTATATACTTGAGTCACAGGGTTTCCCTTGTAACATCATGTTTATTCATGGGCTAGCTGAGTATCATTGATGTTCAGATGGAGCCTAGTTAAAATGAGATTAGGTATTTTGGATAGGTGGGAAAAAAAAAAAAAAGAAAACTGCTTTGTGATAAACTTGGATTTTTTTCTTTTTTTTTCCTCTTAGAAATTTAGAAAGAAAAATGGTGCTGTTACTCTGAGGCATATGAATGATTTTCAGTGTTAACCACAGAACTTTCCAAGTTTTTCGAAGGGGGGTGGTGAGGAGTAGGGGGTGGAGGGTGGGTTAGTAGTGGTAAGGAAAGCTATTTTGAAAATGTTAAATGAAACCAAAACTGAGTTTTTTTAAAAAAATGAGAACTCCCAACCTCTCTTATTTTTCAAGATCTCTACAAGGCCTCAGAAAACAAATTGCAGGACTCTTGTACCGATTTTATTTTCCTGAAGTCTTTTTTTTTCCATTTTCTTACTATGGGAACTGGTTTTAATTAAAAATTGCTGCAAACTAACTATTCGGAGGAGGCCAAGAAGAAAAAAAAATCTCTCAACACCATTCAACACAGATTCTTCTCACCCTAAAATCAATGCAGACTTGAATCTCCCCCCTTTGGGTGTGTAAATTATGATATAGGATTTAAACAGTACGCATCCTTTAAGCATTTAGCTTTTTGTTTGGGTTTCAGAAAGAAATTAATTTAAATTGTATGGAGATAGGGCTATAAATCTCCTTTTATTACGTTTGTCCACATTAACTCATTTTCATGTGGACCACGGAACACCCCCTTTCGGAGCAAGCAAACGCAACATAAAACAAACAATGCCAGATATTCTCCAGAACAAGATTCATAAACTTACTTATTCGGATTCAGTTGGTGGGTCATGGAATATAATTGATCTGGAAAAACAATCTCTTTTGAAGGTAGCAGAAAACGGGGCTTTAAAAACATTTTCAGCTAAGGTAGGTATTACATATATCTTTGTGATTTCCTAAACAATCTATTTTCCTTTTTCTTCTTCCTTCCTCTTTCTTCCTTCTCTTTCCTCCCTCCCTCTCTTCCTTTCTTTCTTTTTCTTTCCTTTTTTCTTATCAATCTGAGCTTAGGTTTTCTTTTTACATTTAAATTCTGGCCACGTGCATCTGAACACAGGCAACTATTAATACTTGAGGCAAACTTCAGCCATTCCTTCAAGAATTTTCCTTCTTTAGGCAATGACAGTATCAGTGTCTGGAAATGCAAAGGCTATTAAGACATTTTCTGTGTTTAGAAGTTTACCATTTGGTAACCAAGGGCAGAATACAAAACCAGCTCTTACAGTGAAGCCCCCTGTGAGATGGCTGGATGGCGTCACCCACACGATGGACGTGAGTCTGAGCAAGCTCCAGGAGCTGGCGATGGACAGGGAAGCCTGCGTGCTGCAGTCCATGGGGTCGCAAAGAGTCGGACTGAGCAACTGAACTGCACTGTTGGGTTAATACACTGTGCCTTTGACTACTGAAAGATGCACGGCTTTTTGAAAAGTAGTCATGATGATAAGTAACTAATATCTATGGAGGGTTCCCTATCTGAGGGCCGAGGTGCTCAGTACGTTCTGTAGGTCAACTCACATCACCGTCATAATTACCACCTGAAATTGGAACTTCTAACCTCTGCAGCCTTACTGATGAGGAAAAACTAAGGGTTATGTAAATTATCTAAGGTCGCACAGATGGTAGTTTAATTTTAGAAGTTATCCTCTTAACCGCAGCACTTCTCTGAGATAAGAAATACTAGCGAGGATTCTAGTTTTGCCTGTGGTAATGTATTGGTTTAATACATTTTTTCCTTGGATAGATTGACTTTGGCAGTGGCTGGAAAGTTGACCCCATCTACCTAACCTGGTTGGACTATTTGCCTCTCAAATGTCTGACTCATTTCAAAAGGGCCCTTGTGAAATTCGGAAAGGATGGAGTCAGAGCTGGAGCATATACCCCGGTTATCAAAAAGAGACCGCAGTCACATCTGTCTACTGAAGAATGGATAGTTTCAGTATTCATTGAAGTGATCTTATCTGAAGAGTCACTGGAATTGTTGTCGAATACTATGTATAGTTATCTAAGAGTTTAATTTTTTTTCAACTTAACATATTTAGGTTTCCATTCAGCGCTTGATCTGTCTCAGGTCTGCTCTGTGGGAGACGGTGGTTTAATTATTTTAAACATCAGTGGGATGAGTAGAAAAACTAACCCAACTTTGGTGGAATCCAAGATCAAGAGAGTAAATTAGAATCTGGTATGATGGTGTCTTCCTTTGCAGGTAATCAGTTAAGAATCATAGCAAAAAGAAAGGCAAAGAGAGAAGAGCCCTTCCAACTTGTCTTGCTTTCTTGTTGTCCTAGTTTGATAACAAGAGACAGTCTGTCCACATCAGAGTTCCTCGTGGAACACAAGGTCGCTTTCCTAACCCTGAAGCCTCCTTTAGCTCTCTGAGGCTACTGTCTTTACAGTAAATGCCTGCCCATGACTAGAGATGAGATGGATCTCTTCCTGTGATGCACTCGCCAGCCCCAGACGCCTGTGTTCTGGTTCTCCTTTAATGAATAAGGAAGCTGAGGCTCAGAGAGGTGAAGACCAAGTCTATGCATGGGTGTCTCCAGGGTCTGGATCTTTCGACCCCCTAAGTCTGCTGGTGAAGGCTTCCTACTCCCTGGTGGAACCCTGACAGCCACCCCTTGCCCTTGCTTCACTGACAGCTTTTGTTCTTATTAGTTAGTCACTCGGTCGTGTTTGATTCTTTGTGACCCCATGGACTGCAGCACACCAGGCTTCCCTGTCCTTCACCATCTCCCGGAGTTTACTCAGACTCATGTCCATTGAGTCAGTGATGCCATCCAACCATCCTCTGTCATCCCCTTCTCCTCCTGCCTTCAATCTTTCCCAGCATCAGAGTCTCTTCCAATGAGTTAGCTCTTCACAGGAGGTGGTCACGGTATTGGAGCTTCAGCGTCAGCCTCAGTCTTTCCAATGAATATTCCGGGTTTGTTTCCTTTAGGATTGACTGATTTAGTCTCCTTGCAGTCCAAGGGATTCTCAAAAGTCTTCTCCAGCGCCACTATGAACCAATCTAGTTTGAAGTTTCAGCCTTCCAATTAAAAACAACGCTGAGCATTAACGATGTGGTTGTTGTTCAGCCACTCAGTCACGTCCGACTCTTTGCCAGCCCATGGACTGCAGCTCACCAGGCTTCCCAGTCCTTCACTGTCTCTCAGAGTCTGTTCAAACTCATGTCCATTGAATCAGTGATGCTATCCAACCATCCATCCACAGCTGTAGATTCCTCTGAAGAAGGGGAACCACCCTGCTCTGGGGACACCACAGGTCCCTATGCTCTCTTTTGAATTTGAATGATCTATCCTCTCTGCTCCCTCTTCCTAATACATGATCTGTTTTCCTATAAGCAGCCAAGGTGATATTTTTGAAGCAGAAATCAGAGCACATCACTCTCCAGCTCCCCTCCCACTGGAATAAGCTCTAAAATCCACTCTCTTGCTTGAAGACTCTGTTGATCTTCTGCTTCTTGATGGATGTTCAGCAAATTCCAGCCAAAGGGACTTAGCTGGATCCATTAACATGCCAAGCTTGTCTGTATCTCAGCACCCTCGTCCTTAGCAGGAGAATGCACGTACAGATTCCTTTTTGATAATACTTATAAGTATTGTCTGACTCTTTGCAACCCCATGGACTGCAGCATGCCAGGCTTCCTGGTCCATCACCAACTCCTGAAGCTTCCTCAAACTCATGTCCATCCAGTTAGTGAGGCCACCCAACCATCTCATCCTCTGCTGCCCCTTCTCCTCCTGCCTTCAATCTTTCCCAGCATCAGAGTCTTTTCCAATGAGTCAGCTCTTCGCATCAGGTGGCCTAAGTACTGGAGCTTCAGCTTCAGCATCAGTCCTTCCAATGAATATTCAAGGTTGATTTCCTTTAGGATTGACTGGTTGGAGCTCCTTGCCATCCAAGGGACTCTCAAGAGTCTTCTGTAGCACCACAATTAAAAGCATCAATTCTTAGGCACTCAGCCTTCTTTATGGTCCAACTGTCACATCCATACATGACTACTGGAAAAACGATAGCTTTGACAATATGGATCTTTGTAAGCAAAGTGATGTCTCTGCTTTTTAATATGCTGTCTAGATTTGTCATAGCTTTTTTTCCTAAGGAGCAAGCATCTTTTAACTTCATGGCTGCCGTCAACTATCTGCAGTGATTTTAGAGCCCAAGAAAATAAAGTCTGTCCATTTTTTCCCATCTATTTACCATGAAGTGATGGGAACAAATGCCATGATCTAGTTTTTTGTATGTGAGTCTTGGGAAATCTAAATGAACTGGAATTTGGCATGGTGTTGGCCTGATTTGCAGGTAATTGATTCAATATCCCAAAGAAAATAATGACCGTGAAAGAGATTCCTAGCACTTAGTAGGGCCTTTTCAGATCAATCCCTGTCACAGAGAGACTCCCTTAATCACCTCAGTTAAAATTGCCTCTTGCCAGACATACAACCTCACTCACTTTCTATCCCATGCCCTGATCACTTTTTATGAAGGAATTATAGCAAGCTGGTATTTTCTTGCTTGTAGTTTATTTAAGGGGAGAAGGAAATGGCAACCCACTCCAGTATTCTTGCCTGGAGAATCCCAGGGATGGGAGAGACAGGTGGGCTGCCATCTATGGGGTCACACAGAGCCGGACACTACTGAAGCGACTTAGCAGCAGCAGCAGTTTATTTAAGTGACTGCTTATCCTCAATAGAATGTGTACCATGTTAGGACAAAAGGCTCAGCCATCTCCTTTATAATTGTCTGCCCAATGCCTCATTGCACATAGTTGAGATGCAAAATTCATCTGTTGAATAAAGGAAATTATGTTGTGCTTTTGAACTATGGTGCTGGAGAAGACTCTTGAGAATCCCTTGGACAGCAAAGAGATCAAACCAGTCAATCCTAAAGGAAATCAACCCTGCATAGTCATTGGCTAGACGAATGCTGAAGCTCCAATACTTTGGCCACCTGATGCAAAGAGCCAACCCATTGGAAAAGACCCTGATGCTGGGAAAGATTGAAGGCAGGAGCAGGGGACTACAGAGGACGAGATGGTTGGATGGCATCACTGACTCACTGGAGGTGAATTTGAGCAAGCTCTGGGAGATGGTGAAGGACAGGGAAGGCTGGTGGGCCGCAGTCCATGGGGTCACAAAAAGTTGGACCCAACTGAGTGGCTGGACAATGAGAATGAGGACTCTCTACACTGACACCGGATTTTACCTTGAATCTTCCCAACAATAATCTGTAGCTCCAGTTGGAAAAGAATCTATGAACCTAATAGCTGGGTGAAAATTCACAGAATGTTCTGCTATATCTGCCAGGGGAAAAAAAAAAAGGAGCCTGAAAAGAATTTCTTCTGTGAAGGCAGGCAGTGTTGAACTGAGAACTTTGCCCTCTGGGTGGTAGGAATCTGTTGGGAATCTCTCGACTTCTGATGAAAAACATTTATACTTTTCTCATTTGCTCTTTCTACCATTTCCTCTCCTTGGATCTACCAGAGGGCTCACAGCCATGAAGTATGATGTGAATTGTGATAATACCTTACACTTCCTGGAGCACTTTGTGACTTGAGAAAGTGCTTTCAGAGCCCTGAATTAGCTTTTTTCAAGTGTTTAGCATAACAGAAAATATGGGAACATATTAGTCAACGTTGTGTGTGTGTTCAGCTATGTCCAACCCTCTGTGATCCCATTGACTGTAGCCCGCCAGGCCCCTCTGTCCATGGGATTTTCTAGGCAAGAATCCTGGAGTCGGTGGCCGTTTCCTCCTCCAGGAAGCTGACCCAGGCATTGAACCCGTGTCTCTTGCGTTTCCTGCTTGGCAGGCAGATTCTTTACTAGGACCTGTGTGATGTGTCTGGGTGTGTTTGTGTGTGTTTGCGTGCAGCGTGGGCATGTGTCTATGACAGAGTCAAAGAGAGAGACCGAGACAAGGGAGAGACATCCTGAACCCAATCAGATTGTGTTTGTGTATGTAGGAAACTTCTGGTTAGGAAACAGACACAACTTTTTTGTTTTTTGTTTTTCCCTTTTGGTGTGAAAAAAGTGGCATGCATGGGATGCAAAGATCTGTACTGAAGAATGGCTTACAATAAATCAGATTCGAACCAAACCCTGACTCTCCCTCTTGTTTTCTGTGTGATCTTAGGGAGGTCATTTAATTGTTCTGAAACCTTGTTTTCTTAGCCTGAGATTTAAGTTGGCAGGTGAATGGCTAACGTGTGTAAAAATGCCTGGTATACAGTAAGTGCTCAATAAGTGGGAACTGTGATGATGACGGTAGGAAGGGGGATGGTGATGATGATTATGCTGCCCTGGTCCTCTGTCTCATTTGCAAAATAAGTCATATAAGTCATGCAAAATGTTGTTCTAATAGTATTTACTTATCTTTTATTAGTGTATAGTTGATTTACAGACTGTGTTAGTTTCAGGTATACAGGAGACGGATTCAGTTATATCTATATTATCTATATCTATCCATGCTCAGGCTAGTCACTAATCATGTCTGGCCCTTTTGTTACCCTGTGGACTCCAACCACTCTACTTCCCCCCACCCCACAAGGCTCCTCCGTCCATGGGATTTCCCAGGCAAGAACACTGGAGTGAGTTGTCATTTCCTCATCCAGGGGGATCTTCCCAACTCAGGGACTAAACCTGAGTCTCCTGTGTTGGCAGGCAGGTTGTTTACCACTGAACCACCCGGGAAGCATCTGTATCTATTTATCTTTTTCATATTCTTTTCCTTCATAAGTTATAACAAGATATTGAAAACAGTTCACTGTGAAAGTGAGGTGGAAGTCACTCAGTCGTGTCTGACTCTGCCTTCCCATGGTCTGTACAGTCCATGGAATCCTCCAGGCCAGAATACAGCTATCATTCACTGTGACACACGGTAAATCGTTGCTGTTAATCTGTTTTATGTATAACGGTATGGATCTGTTAATCCCGTACTCCTTGCCCTCCCCTGTCCCCTGTGGTGGCCATAAAGGTATCTTTAAAAACATGTCTTACTTGGCTTACATAAGCATATTTCAATTTAATAAATGAAACTTGCAGTGATACGTTATAGGGTTTGTGGGCTCCATCAGGGCACTCTACCATCATTCACTAGTGAGAATTATCAGACCGTTTCTGGTGGCCATGCTGCTGCTGCTGCTGCTGCTGCTAAGTCGCTTTAGTCGTGGCCGACTCTGTGCGACCCCATAGACGGCAGCCCACCAGGCTCCCCCATCCCTGGGATTCTCCAGGTAAGAATCCTGGAGTGGGTTGCCATTTCCTTCTCCAATGCATGAAACTGAAAAGTGAAAGTGAAGTCACTCAGTCTTAGCGACCCATGGAGTGCAGCCCATCAGGCTTCCCTGTCCATGGGATTTTCCAGGCAAGGGTACTGGAGCGGGGTGCCATTGCCATGATTCCCCTCAAAGTCTGAGTTATAAGTATCTCTTAGACATACCAAGGGCTTCCCTGGTGGCTTAGAGGGTAAAGCGTCCGCCTGCAACGTGGGAGACCCGGGTTCGACACACCAAGTGTCAAGATTAAGAAATGACCACTGCATGGGACACATACGCACTCTTTCCTGTTGGAAAACAATCTGTGTTCAGGGTTTGCTCTAGCTAGGGACTCAGGGGGTCAACAGGACACTGAAGTATTCCCCTTCCGCAGTGCCTCTGCAGGGCCATCTCAGCAGGGGCCCCGAGGAGGGCTGGAGAGCGCACGCCTGCTGGCCTTGACTGGTCGTTTTGTCTAAAGAGGCACACTTTCTCCCAACGCAGCCTGGCCCAGACTTCTGCGAGGGAGCTATGTCAGGCGCTGGGCGGAGCCTACAGCCCCGCCTGCGTGTCTGGACTGGTAACAGCCCAGCCAGCAGATCCACCGAGACACCCTACGGCTTCCTCCTTAACACGAGGCGATGCACACAGGTGGACACGGTGATGCTCTAAACAGTAGCTAAAAGATACCACGTGCGGGTATCTTTCTGGCCAGAGGGTCGTGGTGATGGGAAGTAAAGCTGCCTGCTTCCACTTTCCTTGTGCGTGAGGCCTAACGTAGTCATGTGCCGATTTGTCTCATCAATTTCAGTGTCCACTCTCCCTGACTTTCCCTACTGAATTCCTTAAAGTACGCATGCGTACCTTCCCACACTTCATTTCACTGACTAGGCCGCCTGTGATTTTTATGTAGAATTCCACATTAATAATCATTTGCAATTAACTTTTGAGAGAAATAGCTTGCATAGCTCGAACATTAGTGTGTGGAACTGGCTCAGTTGTGTCCAGCCCTTTGCTACCCCACGGACTGTCACCCGCCAGGCTCCTCTATCCATGGGAATCTCCAGACAAGAATACGGGAGTGGGTGGCCATCCCCTTCTCCAAGGGGATCTTCCTGACCCAGGGTCACACCCGGGTCTCCCTGCACTGCAGGCAGATGCTTTACCATCTGAGCCACCAGGGAAGCCCCGCTTAAACATTACATTGTTTTGTATTCTAATTATATATATATATGAACTAAAATGTAATTTGAATTTATATTTGTTTTATATTTTTTATAGATCTTCATTTTTTATCCCAGTTTCTGTTGGTTATCTATTGACCTTCTTTATTGAGGGGAAGGGCAAATTTTTATTTTATTCATTTTTATTTTCCTTTGGCTGTACCACGCAGCATGTGGGATGATCTTTGTTCCCTCACCAGGTATCTAACTCCTGCAACGGAAAAGTGGATTCTTAACCACTGAACCTCTCTTTAGGGAAGTCCCTATATGTTATTTTTTCTAAGAGAGTAGTGCTTGTTAAGTTTTACTTCCAAATATGGTTCATTTCTTAGGACTCATTAGGATTTGTTCTTGAGACTCAAAATCTGTGTAGATAAGTAAAAGTTAGAAAAATAAGGCTATCTGGCAGTGCAAACACACACACACACACACACACACACACACACACACACACCCCTCTATGCCTTATAACATTGGCCATGATTATCCTACAGTTGGCTGAAACTTCTGCTTGAAATTAAATATAAGCAGTTGGTGCATATCACCTGCCTTTAAAGGTTCTTAAACAGAACAATAGATGGAGACTATGACTTCTCAGTTGGCTGAATCCCAGAATTCCAGGGCTGGAGTTAGATCCAAGTGATCATCTAGACCGAATATCTGATTGTGGATTTTCTGAAACCAGACCCAGGTTGTGCTTACCTGAACTATGATGTGCTGAGGATTCAGAAGTGGTCTCAGGTTTCTAAAGCATGACACTGGCTACCCAGGTGCCACTCAGGAAGCGGCCGTGTCAAACACTCTGACTGATCACTAAGTTGCACTTCAGCTCTATGAACACCTCTGCTTTTCAAATCCCTTTCTTCCTTTCCAGTTTTCCAGTTTGGCCAAAAGCATGATGCTATTGATGTTGAAAGATACATAACTAAGCTTTATTGCTTTGAAATTAATGGCTGTCTTTCTTGCCAATTTATTTAAAGTTGAATATGTTTTAAGATATAGATCTACTTTTTCTGATTTTAAGAACTTGGTGTGTGAGGAACAGAATATCTGTAAAGTATAATAACGTACAAAGTGGTAGATAAAAATTGTCCTTAGTTCTATCACACAAAAATTGCTGTTAACAATTTAGCATATCAGTCTGGTGCAGACACACATATGCCTCAGTCTTTATATGCTTAGGGACATACTGAGCACCCTTTTGAATCCAGCTCTTTTAATTAAAATTATGAGTGTTTCACTGTGTTCTTAAATCTTAAAATAAGATTTTGAGTAATCTAAATTATTTACACAAATTTTTCTGTTTTAAAAGTGAACATGAAGACATATTTAAAAAACTTTTCTGGCTTCTTTGCACCTTGATTTGAACTCAAGGAAATAGCATTCTTAATAATCAGTCTTGTCCCTAGTAAGATGGAGGGCTTCTGATATAAGGAAGTTAGCCATGACGACTATGGTAATTACCATGACGATTTAATACTAGTTAGAAAGCTTGTACCCAGGGCTCCCTGTCTCCTTGTAAGAAAGCTTTTCCCTCTTAGCTTGAGAGCAGATCCTTTTCCCAGTGTTTTTCTTTCTCCTGTAATGAGTCCAAAGGCAGTCAGCACAACCTTGTGCAATATCTGTAAATCAAAAGATTTTTGCAAAATTCCTACTGGGAAGAGGGAGGTTGAATTCATGTTAAGAGCTGGTGCTGATCTAGAACCAGCAGTTTGGCATACAGCCAGTTAATTTATGATGATGCTGTTTGAAGGACAAATGTTCAATTCAAGGACAAAAGTGATATTCCATAAATTGGGCAATGTTATGAGATGTATGTAATGTTACCTTATTTGCCTCACTGGATCGAAGAGTTCCTTGTGGTCAGGTACGACCTTGTTCGTGTTTTATCCATCTTGGCAACTGACAGACTTGGTGACCAGTAGCAGTTATTTTTTAAAGGCAGATTTCACAGTGATCACCATTTTGTAACTAGGTTCTGAGTTATCACTGTTTTTACGTGGGTGATAGGCCTTTATGGGCTTCCCAGGTGGCTCAGATGATAGAGAATCTGCCTGCAATGCGGAAGACCTGGGTTTGATCCCTGGTTGGGGAAGATCCCCTGGAGAAGGAAATGCCTACCCACTCCAGTATTCATGCCTGGAGAATCCCATAGACAGAGGAGCCTGCTGAGCTACACTCCACGGGGTCACAAAGAGTCAGACACGACTGAGCAATTAGCACACCTGCATTTTACAGCTAAGCTTTACCGGCATGTGCTGTAGGACAGAGCAGCCACTAGGCTACCTCCCCCTACCACAGCATGGACACTGAATGAGTCACTTCTGGAGCCCAGCAGATTTGTTTCCCTCCTTACTGTTTGCGTGACCTGGAGGGAGTTGATTCACCCCTCTGTGCTCACGGGTAAGGCGGGATGGTGATACAGTCTATGTCATAGGGTTTTTATGAGACTCGGGTGAGCTAACTCTTATATAGCGATGCTCGTAGTGCCTGCGGTCTCTCAGTGTTTATCACCACGATGATGCTGATTTGTTTGCTGGATATTGAAGTCTACCGTATGTGGTATTCCTGGTCTGGAGGTGAAGAGGGCAGCATGCCTGACTTGAAAGGTCCGAGTGAGGCCACAGTAGGGATTTGCAGGGCAGGAGGATCTTGGGAGGGATAAATGGGAATTTTGCTAATTTGAGAATAGTGGTGAGAAGGCTGCTTTTGGCTGAAAGAAAGGCACAGGCATAGAAAGCAAGCCTCCAAAGGCTATGGTCTGTTTGAGGAAGGGTGCGGATGTGAGCACAACTAGGGCTTAAGGTCTAGGGTATACGTGCTGTGTTCAGTCTCTCGGTTGTGTCTGACTCTTTGTGACCCCGTGGATTGCAGCACGCCATGCTTCTCTGTCCATGGAATTTTACAGGCAAGAATACTGGAGTGGGTTGCCATTTCCTTCTGCAGAGGATCTTCCTGACCCAGGGATCAGACCCACGTTTATCTCCTGCACTGGCAGGCAGATTCTTTACCACTAGCACCACCTGCGAAGCCCTAGGATGTATGTATGAGTACATCTGTATGTGTAGGGTGGGGCTGGACTATGGTAGGAAATAGATCTGGAGAGGAAGTGAGGGCTGATTGTGGAGCTTTGTTACATCCAGTGAGGCCCCTGCTCTCTGTCCTTTGGAGACAGTCTATTGGACTCCAGCATGGTGAGATGAGCAGGACCCCGGCATGATCATCTAATTTCTCAGTGCTTTGGTTTCCTCATTTGGAAAAGGACGCAAGAGCAGCCCTCCCCTGATAGGTTTTGTGTTAGGGACTTTCACGGGATGGGAGAGCTTTAAGCTTTGAGACCAGCTGGCCCATCACATCACTACTGTGTAGGAAGGACTCCACCAGGCCCGGCTTCTACCACCGGGCAAAGGGAACTGATCAGAGGCGCCCTTTGGCCTCAGGCAGTGTGCCCTTCAGCAGGCTCACTCCGGCCACTTGGTGCAGGGCGGACTGGTGGTCTGTCTGGGAGCATGTTTGTCCACTGAGGGACGTGGATCAGCGGATGGGGAGAAATGACACACACTTACTGCCTGGGTGAGTTATTTTTAGCCTGGTGTGTCTGAAGTAAAGGATAGATTCTCATGGCATTTTTTAAGACACAAAATTACCGTAAGCCAAGGTTATGCAACTTGCTTGGGGACACTTGATTGCCCGCCAGTGAGGCTGTGGTGGGTCTACTAAACTTTCAGCAGCTGGTGGGCCCCAAGGTCGCCAACCATGGCTTTTCCTCCAGCCTTGACAGAATTGGAAAATTGGAAGGGATGAGCTGTGGCCCCTAGGAAAGGCACCCCCCCCCAACATACACACACACCTTACCTGGCAGCCAGCTTGGCACCAGGACCCCAGAGGGAGGTGGCAGGGAGTCCATTGAAGAGGCTGCCTGGGGAGAGAGAAGGTGCAGAAGGTTGAAATCCTTCCCCCAGCCCCGCCACCCCACCAGGCCATGCCATATGAGTCTCTGAGCCTCGGTTTCCTTGGTGGAGGATGGGCAGAGCCAGAGGTCAACATCAAAGGAACATCTTGGAACCTCGACGAGATGGAGGAGGGGACACGGCCAGGACCAGGTGGTCCCGGGAAGGGGTGTGGCGGCCCTGCCCTTCCCTATCTGCGACTTCAGGCCACAGAGGGCCATTCATTTCCAGAATGTTTCTTTTTGGCCTCTTCTCACGTTGTCTTTCCTCCCTAAACTTGAGCCTGTGACCTCAGATGAATCTTCCCCTTTCCGGAGCCTGTTTCCTCTTCTGACAGGCCCAGATTCCAGGAGATATGAACCGCGAGGCATCCTTTTCCCGCTGTTCTTGCTCGGATTCCCGTTAGGTGGACTCTTTGCTTCTGTGTTTAATCTCCCCCACGAAACATACAAAGGAGGTGAATTGCGTGTTGCTGACGCTTCCCCACTGAGCCTCTCACCCTCTGCTGAGTCACCGCAAGACTTTTCTTGCTTTTCTGCACACACAGGCTAGAGCTGAGCTACACTCTGCCCTCTCACCCGCTGGACAGCATTGTCTTAGAAGCTGCACATGAGAAGGTCCAGGGCTTGTTTTTCCCAGGCATCGTAGAAGAGCCTCAAAACGCAAATGCAGGATGCCGCCAAGTTACCGAGTTCACTGGGGCTCTCTGTACTCGTTAGTTTTTGGGGTCTTTTTTTTTTTTTTAAAAAAAGAGGTTAAAATTCATCTGAATCAAGACTGGAAAATAAAGCTTGAGGTGTTAGGTTATTCCGAAAAGACTGTTAACGCCTGTCGGCTAAGTGCATTAAACTGCTTTGAAATGAGTACTTGTGTGTACTATTTTAAAAATCGCTTGCTATGAGGGTGAGTTAAACCTATTTTTTTCTGGACTCAAAACTTCACATTTGTCTGTTGAAAAATATACTGTACTTGAAACAAATAAACATTAAAGTATAGTTTATTATATTTCCAGGCGTTCATCTGAAGGGAAAATATGTCAAGACATTTATAATCAGACACTGAAAACTCCACCTTAATTTGCTCCATTGTATTTCCAGGAGTCTAGCCATAGATAATATCATCAGGCCTCCGGAGGCCTCCTTGAAGGGCCTCCAGATACTCCTGGTACAACAGGAGACTGGGGGAGGTGGGGGAGAAGGCTAGGGAATGGCTTCCATTCCTAATTCTATAGTTCCTATGACTTTTTTAAAAAACAGGATCGGGGGAAAAGAGAGAAGAAAGGACTCTGCTGTTACTTTCAGTTTTGCTTTGATTTTATAACTATTTGGGCTTCCCTGGTGGCTCAGGTGTAAAGAATCTGCCTGCAGTGGGGAGACCTGGGTTCTTCCCCCTGGGTTGGGAAGATCCCCTGGAGAAGGAAAGAGCTGCCCACTGCAGTATTCTGGCCTTGGAGAATTCCATGGACCTGTATAGTCCACGGAGTGGCAAAGAGTTGGACGCGGTTTCACTTTTAAAACCATTTAAAAAGGAACATTCATGGCACCCTGGGTGTGTAGGATGGGACTGCATTGGTTCATTCCCTCTATCACCTATTGAGTCATTATGGGCGCAGTGGCAGAGGTCTACCAGCAAGCCCTGCCCTCAGGCTGCACACAGCCTAGTGGGGAGGCCGGTCAGCTGAATGTCTACTGAGGAAGGGCAAGCCTGGTCTGTTGAGAGCAGCAAGGAGGAAGTTATCCTAGCAGAGACTCAGGTGCTGAGACACACACGGCCGTTCACACGCCAAGTTGCTTATGTTACAGCATCAGTGGTGACCTAAATATTCATCCTTTTCGTTGTTGTTTGGAGGTCAGCGTGTATTTGTGAAACCAGCACTATAATCTGTCCCATAAGCATATCTCCCGCTGATGTTTTGTTAGTTGCTCAGTCGTGTTCAACTCTTTGCGCCCCCGCGGTCTATCCGTGGAATTCTCTAGGCAAGAATACTGGAGTGGATTGCCGTAAACATACCTAGCACCTCCAAAAGCTTCCTTTTTATTTTTTTCTTTTTGTGATAAGAACACATATGGTCTTTATATTTATGTTTTAATCTAGGCCACTGCTAACTTTAAGACGACACTGTATCTGATGATCTTTAGAAGGGCTAAGCTGCTTTGCTGTTGCTGTTCAGTCGCGCAGTTGTGTCTGTCACTTTGCAACCCATGGGCTGCCGCATGCCGGGCTTCCCTGTCCTTCAGCATCTCCTGGAGTTTGCGCAAACTCATGTCCATTGAGTCGGTGACGCTGGTAAACTGCTAAACACCCCCAGACAGGGAGATCAGCCGTGCAGCATCCATGCCCCTGTGATGTCTGCAATCAATCAGGTCCTTTAATCTGCTATAACCTAGACCTTGGGTGAGGAGGAAAGTAAAGGAACTCCTCTAAGACTACTTAGAAGTCAAGATGTGCAAAAAGAATCCTTTGTGAGGGGCCCTCAGCCATGGGAAATTGTACACAGGGTAGAAAATTTCATCCTTACCAAGGAGTTCATTGTATTAATGTTTGTGATTTTCTTTCTCATTTAATGAATCTTAATTAAATAAAAATCCCCCTCCTCCCACTATGAGCTAGACAATATTAAGCGACATTTAGGAAGAAAACAGATCACACAAAGCCTCGAGTGATTAGGAATTTGTAAAACTGAAGGCAGGGAGCTAGATGAGAAAAAATCAGTATCTCAGAAATTCAAGATCGGGAACAGTGATGGTCACAATGCGTGTTCACCGAGCGTCTCTGCCTGTCAGCCTCCCAGCTGAGTGCTTCACCCTTACCGCCTCAATTAAGCTGCACAGCAGTGCAGTCAGTAAGGGTTATTACCCCCATTTTCCAGATGAGGGAACTGAGGCTGAGAGGGGCTTTGTAATTAGCCCAGGGCTTCACAGCAGGCAAGAGACTCACTATGGCTTGATCCTGGGTGCACCCAAGCCCAGAGGTGATCTTCACCCTCAATTCTAACTCTGCAGGTGGTGCCCCACTTTACAGGTGGGAAAACTGAGGCCTGGGCAAGTTCAAGCAAGCCTCAGGTCATAAGATGAGGCACAACAAAAACCTTTTGCTGGTGATGACTTTGTGTGGGTCTTCAGTAGGAACCAGCATACATACAAGGAGAATCTACCATGAGTTCACATGATCCTGGCCTTCTTGTGATCAGGGACCAAGCATGGCTCATCACTGTATCAGCAACATGGAACACAGGGCCCTGTGCAAAAGTGATGCCAGAGACCGTTCTTGACTGGATAAAGGCTTTGAGAAAAGAAGCAGACCCAGAAGTTTAAACAAACTGTTAATAACTGGGGGCATCCCTGGTGGCTCAGCTGGTAAAGAATCTGCCTGCAGTGTGGGAGACCTGGGTTCCATCCCTGGGTCGGGAAGATCCCCTGGAGAAGGGAAAGGCTACTCACTCCAGTACTGTTCCCAGGAGAGTTACATGGACAGAGGACCCTGATGGGCTGCATTCATGGGGTCACAAAGAGTCGGATCTGACTGAGCAGCTAACACTTTCACTTTTTATAAATAACTGACCTCCACACCGATGAGCACAGGGCCTGTCCTCCTGGGCCTAGTGGCCTATACGTTGTGTTCATGTGAATTACTATAAAGGTCTTCTCACTGGGTAAGCCTCTGTGTGAAAGGAAAACTTCTGGTCTTCCTGGCAGACACGTGCCCCTAAGGGCTTGGCAAAGTGTTTGGAATTTCAGACCCTCCTCCTATTTCCCTGGCAAATTGCCTTTTCTGCAGTATGGAAATTGCCCAGATGTACAAATAAGACTATTTTTAAAAAAATCTAGTCACCTAGTGTCTAACATAGGACCTAAAATCTGATGGATACTCACAATACATCAACTGAATACATAAAGAATTTTTTAAATTTGTAATTGTTTTATTTTTTTCTTTCTTTTTATTTTTTAAATTATGAATGTATGATAACACCTTTACAGGGGACTTGGAAAATACAGAGCAAGATTACATATAGTTCTACTATATACTACAATTAAATTAAGATTACAATTAAATTAAGATTTTTAGTTAGAGTTTCAATATCAAAAACAAAAATGCATAGAAGGGATATACAAAAAGTATAAGGATATAGTAGACCTGAAAATCACCATGAACCAATTCAACATAGTTAAGGTTAATGTAGTTTTCACACAACAGCAGGTTCTATTCCATTCACGTTCCCATAGACTATAAACCAGGAGACACCAAAAATACCCAGTGACATAAAACAAGGTACAAAAGCTTCATGGTCTAAAGGTACTGAAATCATCCAGAGCCTACGCGTGTATCACTGTAGAATTAGAATTTTAAAGGTAGTGCTAAAATGGTCTACTGCCAGTAGAATATAATGAATACAGTAGAAAGTTTGAGCACGTGTCATGGAAAAGGTTGGATCTGAACTGGTCTCCTAAGGGATTCGAGGGTGTGGATGTGTTGAGGAAGAAAAAGAGCATTCCAGTTGGAGGGAATAGAGGCCTGAGGTGTGGGTCTGGGGCAGGGATAGGGTGTGATCGGCGGCGCTCTGCTCAGGGGAAGTCTCTGCAGGTGTGCAGAGAGTTGCCTGCTTTTATTTTTAGATTTTTTTTTTTCTGGTTTTTGGCGGCGCTGGGTCTCGTTGCTGCGCTCGTGGGCCTTCTCTAGTTGCCGTGAGCGGGGGTTACTGTTCACTGTGGTGCTCGGGCCTCTTGGCGGTGGCTTCTCTTGTTGTGGAGCACGAGTGTGTGGGGGGTGGGCTTCAGTAGATGTGGCATGTGGTCTAGTTGTTCTGAGGCATGTGGGATCTTCCCGGACCGGGGATTGAACCTGGGCGCCCTGCCTTGGCAGGCAGATTCTTTACCACTGGACCACCAGGGAAGCCTGAGAGTTGCATCCTTAAAAGAGGCACCATTCTGTTCTCACGGTGTTCCATGCTTGGGTCCCATGCCGGCAGAATGCAGTCATTTTAATGATATTTTGAAAACATCACTCAGGTTGCTGAATGTAGAATGATTTGGGGGTATTTAATAGCAGCTGCAAGGAAAACAACTTAGAGAAGGGTATTAGAGGTTTTCAGATAAATAATAATAACGAATTGGATCACCTTGGAGCCCATAAAGGGGTCAGATGAATGTGGAGGGACAATGGTTGGCGATGATTGCCGATGGAAGGCGTTAGGTAGGGGAGGTCTTGAGCGTAACTCTGAGGTCCTGGGAATAAGAGTAGGGACCCTTTCCAGTAGAGTTATCTCTACTCATTCTTGTCAATAGCACACATCTGTGTCTTCAAGCCCCAAATCAGTGTGCAGTTCAGTGATATTCACTCTCTGCTTTCCAGAATCCACGTGAAATAGCAGTCACAGCATCTGCCATATCCATCAGTTCTGCTGAATTCCTCTGTAGCCTTCTCTGCCTCCCCTGAGGCGTGCATTTCCCAAGCCCCTCCCCTTTGCCTACTTTTTGATGAGCATCTAATTTCATAGCATCTTCATCACTTATCAGTTTGTTCAACATTCGTGTTTTTTTTTTTTTTAAAGCAAGTATTGATTAAGGGTTTCTTCTCGTCCCCATTTCTGAGTCTTATTATTTCCCTGTTTCTTCTTGGTTATTAGTGGCCCTGTTTTCTCTCAAGTGCCTCTTATCTTTGAAAAGCCCTTGTGATTCTCTTAAGCCCATTTGCCATTTTGCCAGCCTGTCTCCCTCTTCCCCATCAGCCTTAATTACTGTGTCACGGTTTTCTTTCATCACCTCTTCCCTTCTCCAGGTACAGCTGTAGAAACTTGACTGCCCTGAGTTTGCCAAGCTGTGTTTGACTCAACACGAAAGCTCAATGAATATTAGTTAAATTTGTTCCTTTTCTTAAATGTGCAGACTTTCACGAAACCATTTATAATGCTCCCGATATATGCTCTCTTTTACATTTCTAGAGGGCTTCCCTGTGGCTCAGTGGTAAAGAATCCGCCTGCCAGGCAGGAGACACAGGTTCAATCCCTGGGTCAGGAAGATCCCCTGGAGGAGGAAATGGCAACCTACTCCAGTGTTCTTGCCTGGAGAATTCCATGGACAGAGGAGCCTGGTGGGCTACAGTCCATGGGGTCACAAAGAGTCGGACACAACTTAGCAACTAAACAACAACACAACCTGAATCCAGACGTTCCCTGGGTAAACTCACAAAATGATTTATTTCTCCATGAGTCGATAGCAGTGAGGTGGATTTTCACCCATGGGTATGGGAGTACCTCAAAAGTACTGAATATCCATCATGAGTGTTCAGTCAGTTCTTATGAACGTATTTAATTTCTAAATTAGTTGCTAGATGACTTGACTTTTTTACATAGTGATTATGGATCTTGGTTTCTATACCTGTTAAGTGCAGTAATCAAAGAATCAAAAAAATTTAGGGTCATTTACAGAGTATGCATTTATTCCACATAGGGGAACTATACCAGGTTTCAAAGATGCAAAAATGGTTAAGGCTAGGAAGGAGAACGAAAACAGAATGTTTGTTGCAACGACCCCTTGAATGTCCAGGGAAATCGAAGAATGGTTTGCCCTGAATTGGAACTGTCCCCTAAAGCAAGGTCATTTCTTTAAATTATATCTGGCCTGTCTCTCTTTAGGTTAATGTTAAAGGTAAAATGAGGTAACATTTGAAAATGTTTTCAATAAACAAAATTACTTTATTCATTCCACACTGGGAATTATCATTAAAATCAGTGGTTAGAAGATTTACACAATGGATGGGGCATTTGATGAGTGAAAGGATATTTTCAAGGATCGATGCAAATAGTTATTTCTGGAAATAGCCTGTTGTTTGCTGATTACTGCTAGTTGGCATCCGTTTAATGCCTTTTCCTTAAAGTAGCTAGAGATTTGTGATGGAATTATCTATGCAAATTGAATACTTCGAAAAACCCTTTGCAAACCTGTATGTTATATTTATAAACTTTACATTGTACTAAAGTCAGCAAATGTCACAGAATTAAAATCAGTAAATGCAAAAGTGAAGGTTTCCATAGCAACAGTAACTAACCCACATTCCCTGTAGAATAGAATGTACATTAGGATTTACATTTAATCATCTATTAGTAGAGAAAAACACTATACAGAGCAGGTGAAATATGGTGGCATTCAGGTGGCCCTAGCAGCTCTTGTATCTTTTCAACTTCAGGCTCTAGCTAGTGTAGCTCTCTTGTATCTGCCTAATTTTGACTCCTTCAAGGAAAATGAGGTATGGAAAATTAGAGGTGGTGTTAGGGCAGAGGTATGCACCCTAGATTTAAATGTAGCAGAGCATCATCCTTGCATAAATTATCAATCAACTCCGTAGGTGTTTCAGAGAAAGAAATAGACCTCGAATACTAAATGTTTATGAAGTTGTAGGAAGCATACTTAAGAATTTCTGTCTCCACAGTCATTTTACCCAAATGTTCAGTGCCTCTAAAGCACGGTCATGTAAGGTGATTTTTGGCTTTGAACTGACTGTGGAAAGGCCCGTTAGGAGGGTGGCAGGATTGCAGCAAAGATGTGGATCATAGCCCCAGCCCACTGCTTCTGTGCATCTGGCCTCCTCATTGAGGCCAGATGAAGCCTCAACCTAACCCTCATGTACCTGCGAAGTCCTCCTATAATGCAACCCTTATCTAACACTAAGCATTCTCAGTGTCTCAAATTGGAACTGAAGGAGGAGGATGTGAGGTATTTTGGGGACTTGAAGCCATGTATGGATGGGACAGCTGAACCTTAAAGAAGGCTGAAAACCAAAGAATTGATGCTTTTGAAAATTGTGGTGTTGGGGAAGACTCTTGAGAGTCCCTTGGACAGCAAGGAGCTCAAACCAGTCAATCCTAAAGGAAATCAACCCTGAATATTCATTGGAAGGACTGATGAAGCTGAAACTCCAATACTTTGGCCACCTGATGTGAGGAGCCAACTCACTGGAAAAGACCTTGTACCTGAGAAAGATGGAAGGCCCAAGGAGAAGAGAGCGGCGAGGATGAGATGGTTATGTAGCATCCCAAATCACTGGACATGAGTTTGAAACTCAGGGAGACAGTGAGGGACAGGGAAGCCTGGCATGCTGCACTTCATGGGGTCACAAAGAGTCGGACAGGACTTAGTGACAGAACGTAACAAAGAGCTCTTTATGTGGATGAGGCCGTGGCTACAGTGTGAGCTGCTTTCATAAGGAAGCATCACTCCAAAAGCTAGACTCTGCCTTTGACTGTCTTCCCTGGAGATGGCCTGCCCTAGGCTGTGGGCTTACATGGCAGGATGTCTCCCCTCTCTGAGGCCTCCTTGATCTTTATGGTGGTAAGTTCTGAGTCACCACCAAGAGCACAGGCCTCCCTGTCTCAGTCTAGATTAGGAGGTAGCTCTAGATGGAGACACTTATTGAACAAAATTTTCTTTTATAAAATTTGAAGAGCTATTAGTACTGACTAAACATCTGATTCTCTCTAAAATGCAGTCAGTTTTCAAAACTAACTTAAAGTAAAAGGAATCATAAGGTTTTCCTCCATATACTTGCACAGTCTTTAGAATTTCTCAGCTTTGGTTTCCAGTTCTTTGATACGGTAGATCTGGAGGAGAGCACAGAACCTGCTTTTTATCAAGTAACCATGGTAATTTCTAAAAATTTCTTTTAAAATCAGTCCATTAATTTTGTAAAGCATAAGGTGTTAAAATGAGATTATCTGGCTAGAAGGTCAGAATTTTGCCACCAGCCCAGAAACCTTGACTTTAGTCACACCCTCTTCCTTTCATAGTGTTAATAGACATTTTTGCTTTCAATGTTCTGGTGTTTTTCCTATCATTTCCAGTGGGTGTTTTCAAACGGGTCTGCCTCACTTTCCAGTGAATACCTGTTGGGTATTTTGGGGGCACATTTTTTGGGCCATCAGATGAGTCCTGGCTTTCTTCTGCTTCTCCTTGCCCTGATTCTGAAAACACAAATGTCCTGAGGTCGCCCGTGGTCTATTCTACCTGCTGTGTCTTGGAGATCATGTCACCTTTTCTTATCACATGAAACTTTCATTATATGCTCACTGAAAAAGCTCTTTCAGACTTTGCCTTGTTAAGTCCAACCTCACTCGTGTGTACATAAACAGGAATATAAATGAAATACACTGATTAGATGTTCCTAAGACTGTTCATATTCAGAGTCTGGCATTTTGTTCTTTGACTCACAGCTGTCCATGGGTTTCCATGTTGTATCGTCTCTGGGCCATCAGGAACGCTGGTGAGACAGCACACTTCAAAATAACCCGTTTAACAAAAGGCCACTGGTGCTGAGCTCTGAGCAGACTTAGCGGCACATTATTGTTACTGTTTAGTCTTGTCTGATTCTTTGCGACCCCATGGGCTGCAACATACCAGGCTTCCCTGTCCGTCACCATCTCGCGGAGCTTGCTTAAATGCATGTCCATTGAGTTGGTGATGCTGTCCAACCGTCTCATTCTCTCTCACCTCCTTTCTCCTCCTGCCCTCAGTCTTTCCCAGCATCAAATGTTCTCCAGTGAGTCGGCTCTTCCCATCAAGTGGTCAAAGCATTGGAGCTTCAGCTTCAGCATCAGTCCTTCAGCGACACAGAACTTGCCTTATTTTTGATTCAGTGTTCAGAGGCCTAGCTCGCCTTACTGGATGCGCAGCCTCCCTGATTCTGATCTTGAACCCTTTGATTCTGAGAGGTGCAAAAGTGACTCTTTTTGTCTTTCATTTTCTCCCAAGTCACTCACACTCGATCTGAAAATCTTGATGTTTCTGTTTTTGATATTGGCACATGTCCAATGACACTGATGGCTTGACAGAAACGATAAATTAAAATCTTACTCTAAACCGTGCAGTGAGACTTCAGAGCCCAGTGCCACTGATACCAGAAAAAAGTGAGCACCCTGGAATTAATGTAATTATATACACAGATAGAAATATTTGGGATTTTACTGAAAGCATTGTTTTGCAACCTGCTTTTTCAGCTTAAAATATATTCTAAACATTTTTTCATTAAGTAGGATATAAAATTGGACTTTGAGACCTTCATATTCTCTAACCTATGCTTTACTATGATCCATAACCAAAGCACTTTTGGTCTTGTTCTTTAATTTTGTTGTGTTTTCCATGGGTTTTTGGTATTGCCCAACTCTGTCTGGTTTATGGGGAGTTGGAGATATTTTAAAATGATGCTATCATTGTTCATGACTCAAAACCATAAAAAGCCCAAATGTCTGTGAACTGGTGAATGGATAAATGAAATGTGATATATTCATACAATGGAATATTTTGAAGCCATAAAAAGGAATGGAATCTAATAAATCTAATATATACTATTGGCAAGGATGAACCTCAAAAACATTATGCTGAATAAGTCTGTCACCGAAGACTATGCATTCTGTGATTATGTGGGTGGGATAGGGTGGAGAAAGGAGTCTCTGTCATGGGCAGAGGGAAGTAACCTGGAAACGGTTATGAGGGTGACTGTCCAACTTGGTAAATATACTAAAAATGAAAACATGTGCATTTGTATGGCTTGTCGATTACACCTCAGTAAAATCACTTAAAATTACCTTCCTGCCACCACTGCTGTTTTCCCAGAATATTAAGTTTAAAGACTAAACATAGACTAAAGAATATGGCATAAAATGATATTAAACTATCCTTTCATTTGCTTTTTCATTCTTTTTTAGAAAACTTTTTAGGACTGAAACAATTTGGTTTCTGTTGATCTTTTGAAGGCATGAGGTACAGTTTTTCTTTTTTTTTTTTGAAAGCAGAATAAAGATGGGGTTTCGTCACAAGGTCTCCCGGTGAAGAGACTATTGACAGCACCAGGGTTAACCACGGGCTGGATGTCAGATTCTCTTTTCCATCAGCCTTACCCCGTTCCGCTCCTCGGCTCTCGCATTCTCTTTTCCATCAGCCTTACCCCGTTCCGCTCCTCGGCTCTCGTGCTTTCCATCTGGAGAAGCCCACTTCTTTTTGAGGCAGTTCAACGTATTGTCTGAGGTTCCAAGTGTCTAGAGGAATAGAAAAGATTAAACTGAACTCTTAGGCACTTTCAATCATAAGTCATTTTCTAAGTTTGTAGAGACCAAGTTCAGTCTTTCGTAAGGCAGTCCTCCACTGTTAGGAGCTGAATTAGCCCACACTTCTAGGTGTTTCTCATTGTTGGGCTAAACATCCTCAGAGGCCTAAAGGTACCCTTTAGGCACATGTGCCAGCCTCCTTCATGGCAATTTTTACCAACCTGTCTCTTGACTCATCTGACTCTCCCTAAACAGCAAGCAAACATCTCACTGGCCTGATTGCCCTCTTTGGCCACTTGCTCCACTGTGGATGGAACACTTAGAATGTGGCAAGTTACCCCACAGGTGATCTGGGCAGTTTTGGTTCCAATACAATGGGTCATCTGCTTTCTGTGCTTTGTTTATAGAAGCCATTAGAAACATATGTGTAGGTTGTGTCATCTTTTGCTGAACAATACTGACTGTAAAGTAATAGACGCGAGTTTCACAACGATGATCAGAAGCTGTAAGCTCTTTCTTTCCTTATACTGATTTGCAGTCTACTTGCAAATGACCCTCTTGATGTAGCACAGCAAGAGGGTCTGGAGTGCTTATCTGCATCTGTGTGTGTGCTCAGTCGCTCAGTTGTGTCCAGCTCTTCTGCAACCCCGTGGTCTGCAGCCTGCAAGGCTGCTCTGGCTATGGAATTCTCCAAGCAAGAGCACTGGAGTGGATTGCCATGTCCTTCTCCAGGAGGTCTTCCCCACTCAGGGATCAAACCTGCATTGGCAGGTGGATTCTTTATCATGATGCCATCTGAGTAGCCCTATCTACATTTACTTGTAACCAATGATGCCTTGAATTTACTTAAGAATCTGAGAAGACCTTTTGAATTCATTCTTTTTTTTTTTTTTTTCAAAAATATTGGTTAAGTGCCTGCTATATGCCAGACATCTATTCTCAGTGCATGGGTTGGGGGTGAAAGAATCTGCCTGCAATGCAGGAGACCTGGGTTTGACTCCTGGGTCAGGAAGATCCCCTGGAGAAAGACATGGCAACCCACACCAGTATTCTTGCTTGGAGAATCCCATGGACAGAGGAGCCTGGCCGGCTACGGTCCATGGGATCCCAAGAGTCGGACAAGACTGGGCAACTGAGCCACCACCAGCGGGGGAAGAAGCAGCGTCCACAGAACAGAGTGTGCTTTGTTTGCTGTTTTATGGCTCACAGTTCAGTGGGGAAACCAGATGGCAGCCAGCAAGCAGATCCATGCGTGATACAGTAGGAAGTAGTGATGAATACTGAGGAGGCAACGTGGAGCCCTTGTGGAAGCTGTGGTGGGTACAGCTAAGGTGGTCAGTGAAGACCTCTGTAGAAGACAGCACTTGAGCAGGAGCCAGAGAAAGTGGGGGAGTGACAGCCTGGTGTGTGGGTTACTGTTTAATGACCGGTTTTCTTCTTTAAAAAAACTTATTGACATATAGTTGCTTTACAATGTTGTGTTAGTTTCTGCGTTACATAAAAGTGAACCAGCTACAAACTTCCCCTCTTTTTGGATTTCCTTCCCATTTAGGTCACTGCAGAGCACTGAGCTCTGTGCTATACAGCAGGTTCTCATTAGTTATTTATACATGCGTAGTAGTGTATGCTGGAGAAGGCAATGGCACCCCACTCCAGTGCTCTTGCCTGGAAAATCCCATGGATGGAGAAGCCTGGTAGGCTGCAGTCCATGGGGTCGTGAAGAGTCAGACAGGACTGAGTGACTTCACTTTCACTTTTCACTTTCGTGCATTGGAGAAGGAAATGGCACCCACTCCAGTGTTCTTGCCTGGAGAATCCCAGGGATGGGGAAGCCTGGGGGCTGCCGTCTATGGGGTCACACAGAGTTGGACACGACTGAAGTGACTTAGCAGCAGCAGCAGTGTTTATACGTCAATCCCCATCTCCCAATTCGTCCCCCGCTTTTCCCCCTTGGTATCCATCTGCTTGTTCTCTATGTCTGTTTCTTTTTTTTCTGCTTTGTAAATAAGATCATCTATACCAGTTTTTTCAGATATACTTTAATATATGTTGTTTGTTTTTCTCTTTCTGGCTTATTTCACTCTGTATAACAGTCTCTACTTCTCTACAAATGACCCAACTTCATTTCTTTTTATGGCTGAGTAATAGTCCATCCTAAAGGAGATCAGTTCTGGGTGTTCATTGGAAGGACTGATGCTAAAGCTGAAACTCCAATACTTTGGCCACCTCATGCAAAGAACTGACTCATTGGAAAAGACCCTGATGCTGGGAGGGACTGGGGGCAGGAGGAGAAGGGGACGACCAAGGATGAGATGGCTGGATGGCATCACCGACTCAACGGACGTGAGTTTGAGTGAACTCCAGGAGTTGGTGATGGACAGGGAGGCCTGGTGTGCTGCGGTTCATGGGGTTGCAAAGAGTTGGACACGACTGAGTGGCTGAACTGAACTGAATCTGCCATTGTACATATGTACCACAGCTTCATGCCTTCCACTGTTGATGGACATTTCATTTGTTTCCAATGACTAGTTTTCTAAAATTAAAAAAAGAAAAGAAGGAAGCATATGTATATATACATATGTTTATTATAAATTTAACTGATAGAAATATTTATAGTTCCAAGTTTATGAATAATAATAAAATATACAATGCTCTTTGTCATCAATTCCATAGAACCAATTAATTCTCCCAAATGCTCTCACTGTTTTGTGCTGAACTCTTGTATTCATAGCCAAACTATAATTTTTTTAACTTTTCTTTTTTTAAAAAATAATTTTACTTTATTTTACTTTATAATACTGTATTGGTTTTGGCATTCATTGACATGAATCCACCACGGGTGTACATGAGTTCCCAATACTGAACCCCCTCCCTCCTCCCTCCCCACCCCATCCCTCTGGGTCATCCCAGTGCACCAGCGCTGAGTACCCTGTCTCATGCATCGAACCTGGACTGGTGATCTGGGTCATCCCAGTGCACCAGCCCAGAGCATCCTGTATCCTGTATCTAACCTAGACTGGCGATTCATTTCTTACATGATAGTATACATGTTTCAATGCCATTCTCCCAAATCAGCCCACCCTCTCCCTCTCCCACGTAGTCCAAAAGTCTGTTCTTTATATCTGTGTCTCTTTCGCTGTCTCGCATACAGGGTTATCGTTACCATCTTTCTGAATTCCATATATATGTGTTAGTATACTGTATTGGTGTTTTTCTTTCTGACTTACTTCACTCTGTATAATAGGCTCCAGTTTCATCCACCTCATTAGAACTGATTCAAATGTATTCTTTTTAATGGCTGAGTAATACCCCATTGTGTATATGTACCACAGCTTTCTTATCCATTTGTCTGCTGATGGACATCTAGGTTGCTTCCATGTCCTGGCTATTGTAAACAGTGCTGCAATGAACACTGAGGTACACATGTATCTTTCAGTTCTGGTTTCCTCGGTGTGTATGCCCAGCAGTGGGATTGCTGGGTCATAAGGCAATTGTAGTCCCAGTTTTTTAAGGAATCTCCACACTGTTCTCCATAGTGGCTATACTAGTTTGCATTCCTACCAACAGTATAAGAGGGTTCCCTTTTCTCCACACCCTGTCCAGCATTTATTGCTTGTAGACTTTTGGATTGCAGCCATTCTGACTGGCGTGAAATGGTACCTCATTGTGGTCTTGCTTTGCATTTCTCTGATGAGTGATGTTGAGCATCTTTTCATGTGTTTGTTAAACATCCGTATGTCTTCTTTGGAGAAATGTCTACTTAATTCTTTGGCCCATTTTTTGATTGGGTTGTTTATTTTTCTGGAATTGAGCTGCATAAGTTGCTTGTATATTTTTGAGATTAGTTGTTCATCAATTGCTTCATTTGCTATTGTCTTCTCCCATTCAGAAGGCTGTCTTTTCACCTTGCTTATAGTTTCCTTTGTTGTGCAGAAGCTTTTAAGTTTAATTAGATCCCATTTGTTTATTTTTGCTTCTATTTCTAGTATTCTGGGAGGTGGATCATAGAGGATCCTGCTGCGATTTATGTCGGAGAGGGTTTTGCCTATGTTCTCCTCTAAGAGTTTTATAGTTTCTGGTCTTGTGTTTAGATCTTTAATCCATTTTGAGTTTATTTTTGTGTATGGTGTTAGAGAGTGTTCTAGTTTCATTCTTTTACAAGTGGTTGGCCAGTTTTCCCAGCACCACTTATTAAAGAGATTGTCCTTTCTCCATTATATATTTTTGCCTCCTTTGTCGAAGATAAGGTGTCCATAGGTGTGTGGATTTATCTCTGGGCTTTCTATTTTGTTCCATTGATCTAGATTTCTGTCTTTGTGCCAGTACCATACTGTCTTGATGACTGTGGCTTTGTAGTAGAGCCTGAAGTCAGGCAGGTTGATTCCTCCAGTTCCATTCTTCTTTCTCAAGATTTCTTTGGCTATTCGAGGTTTTTTGTATTTCCATACAAATTGTGAAATTATTTGTTCTAGCTCTGTGAAAAATACCACTGGTAGCTTGATAGGGATTGCATTGAATCTGTAGATTGCTTTGGGTAGTATACTCATTTTCATTTTCAGTATACAAACTATAATTTTAGTTGACAAGAGTGGTTTTGATACAAAAGTTAACTGATACTTTCTTTCACATTAATGAATAAGAAGAAAGTGAAACAACAGAGATAAATATCTGAATTTCTGTTTCCTCAATGGCATGAGTTACTTCTCTTTTGAATAAGAGTGAGTGAAAGTCACTCAGTCACGCCCAACTCTCTGTGACCCCATGGGATATACAGTTCATGGAATTCTCCGGGCCAGAATACTGGAGTGGGTAGCCTTTCCCTTCTCCAGGGGGTCTTCCCCACCCAGGGATCAAACCCGGGTTTCCCACATTGCAGGCAGAATCCTTACCAGCTGAGCCACAAGGGAAGAGGGGCTTGTGAATTCTGGAAAGATACTTCCTCAAACGTGCTGTTCACAGCGTAATGGCTGCCAGCAAGAAGCACATGCTTAATCTGCGCTGTCAGTGACTTATTGATCACTTTTGTAAGTCTAGACAATCAACAAGGCAAAAAAACCCCAAGTCCTCATTTATAGCACTGACTGATTTCTGTGGTGTAAATACTCCCACTGTGGCCAATTTAGAGTTACCAATGTGCGGTCATTACACGTGGCATTGGGAAGAGCTGCCCACATGCTGGTGGGAGGGGCCATCATGCAGGAAGAGTAGACATGAGTAATCCCCAAAGCTCAGTAACAGCAACATGGAAAGAAATAACTTGGGAGTTGAGAGCATTCAGTACAGTTGTTTTTAATATAACTTATTTAACTGGAAACGAAACACTGTTTCACAGAATTCCTGAAGATGTTACACCAAGAGCACTGATCTGTGCTGCCTTCAGCCCACTGCTGAGTGAAGCGTGTGGACACTGAGTGAAGGCCAGGAAAGTGGGGTGTGGGAAGGCCCTCAGATGGGAACCTGGGGGTCAGGGTTGTGGATACAAAGTGGACACTAAGAGGGAAGTGGGCAGCAGAGGTTGTGTGGCCAGAACAAAAGGGGTCTTTGTGCCTGCTGGAGGAGTCATTTTAAGGGGGGTAGGAGTGACCCACGGATGTGAGAGTTGGACCATGAAGAAGGCAGAGCACCGAAGAATTGATGCCTTCAAACTGTGGTGCTGGAGAAGACTCCTGGGAGTCCCTGGGACTGCAAGGAGATCCACCCAGTCCATCCTAAAGGAAATCAACCCTGAATACTCACTGGAAGGACTGATGCTGAAGCTGAAGCTCCAATACTTTGGCCACCTGATGCAAAGAACAGACTCATTGGAAAAGACCCTGATGCTGAATTGAAGGCAGGAGATGAGGGCAAACAGAGAATGAGACGGTTTGGTGGCATCATGACTCAATGGACATGAACTTGGGCAAACTCTGGGAGATGGTGAAGACAGGGAGCCTGGTGTGCTGCAGTCCATGGGGTTGCAAAGAGTTGGACATGACTTGGCGAATGAACAACAATAACAAGAAGTAGTGACCCACTGAGAACGATGCGCTTATGTGTGGCCACCTTCCATTGGCACACACCATCCTTAACATCCTTAAGATGTCAAGCCCCCAACCAGCTATGTGATTTTGCAGGAGCTACTCATCTCCTGGGTTACTTTTCTTACCCATGATTAGAAAGTTGGACTAATGTGACATGCTGGCTTCCTTCTAATTCTGACTATCTCTGAATCTGGTTGTGAGACTTCCAGTCTTTTTCCTGTGGTGCATGCTTGATGCCTGTCTGTGTGGAGCCTGGTCTTTCTCAGCATGTCCTTCATACTGATACGAGCGTGGTTCCTTTTTCTCAACACCTTGAATCCACCACATCTTCTGCATCTCCTAATGTCCTCTGAACGTACGGGCCTGCCCCAACAGCTGTCTTGTAAGAAATCCAGTGACTTGCTTTTTTCAGCTAAGCATCTAGGGATGACGGAGGAGCAGCCCCACTCATTTCCAGTGTTGTTGCTGGTTGGCATTCCCGCTCACATCAGCTCCTGTCACTGTCTGAATGGACAAGTCCCTAAAGACTGAGCTGTATGGTTGAGAAAAGGTTGCAGGCAGGGAAACAGACTCAAAGAATTTTCTGTGTGCTGTTCTAGAATCTCTGCATTAATCTTCTAGACCCCTTCTAAATTTGGAACCAAAAAGCTGTGTGTTCTTCAGATTGCTAAGATGGAGGGTGATCGAAGGTATCACTGGGGAAAGGAACGCCTTTGTATCAGTTATGACAAGCTCCACACTCAAGGGATGAAGCGCTTGGACTGTACCCTTGTGACTTAGGAACTTCTGGTCTTAGTAAGAATGATGTTTTATTAATAGAAACACTCACAGTGTGGTGGTTAAGATTCAGCCTTAGGACAAGATTGTCTGCATTTGGATTTCAGGTCAATCATCCCATGATCAGGTTACCCAACAGTCTGTTTCTTCATCTCTTCATTTCAAGATGCAAAGTGATAAGGACAATGGGCTTCCCAGGTGTGCTAGTGGTAAAGAACCCATTTATCAATGCAGGAGACATAAGAGATGTGGATTCTATCCCTGGGTTGAGAAGATTCCCCTGGAGGAGGGCATGGTGACCCACTCTAGTGTTTTTGCCTGGAGAGTCCCATGGGCAGAGAAGCCTGGTAGGCTATAGTTCCTAAGTCACAAAGGGTTGGACACAACTGAAGTGACTTAGCACGCATGCACAATGACAATTGCTATCTTATCAGGCCTTTGTTAGAACTAGGAGGATTTATACTGTTACATAGTGTTCATATAACATGGTAGTTTTATTTTCCTATTTATTTTTCTAAATATTTGTTCTTTTGGCCGTGTCAGAATTTAGTTGCAGTGTGAGGCATCTTTTGTTGTGGCACCAGGCATGACTGACCCAAGGCGTGCGGAATCTTAGCCCCCTGTCCGGGGATTGAACCAGAGTCTCCTGCATTGGAAGGTGGATTCTTAACCACTGGATCACCAGGGCAGTCCCCCACGGCAGTTTTAGAAGCCCCATCATACCTGAGATTTTGCTTTCTCTTTATCGTTTGGGCTCCTATGACAAAAATACTACAGAGCATGTGACTTCAGCAACATATTTATTTTTCACAGATCTGGAGTCTGGGCGGCCAGGCCTGGCGTCTGATGAGACCTTCTTCCTGACTGTGGTTGGCTGCCTTCTTGTTGTAGCTTCACACAACTGATAGAGCAGGCTCTAGCTTGGCCTCTTTCTTCCAGTGAGGTGGTGGTGGTGGTTTAGTTGCTAAGTCGTGTCCGACTCTTGCAACCCCATGGACATAGCCTGCCAGGCTCCTCTGTCCACCGGGATTCTCCAGGCAAGAATACTGGAGTGAGTTGCCATTTCCTTCTCCAAGGGATCGTCCCAACCCAGGAATCGAACCCAGGTCTCCTGCATTGCAGGCAGATTCTTTATGGGCCGAGCTACAAGGGAAGCCAGTGAGGACACTCATCCTATCGTGAGAGCTCCGTCCTCTTGACCTGATCACCTTCCCAAAGTCTTTATCTCCAAATACCACCAAATTGTGCAGTGCAGGTGGCAACACACGGGTTTTGAGGGGATGCAACACGAAGCCCACAGCAGCCCCCCACTCTGAAGAAGCTTGGTCGATATCAGCCCCTCCATTTCAGAGGGGTCCAAGAGCATGATCCACCTTTCCCCAAACTTCAGTCATTTGTGAATTATTTTTTAGGATTTTTCTATCTGTGTACTGGAATTCTATCTCTGGAGCTGGCTTGCCTGAGATTAATTTCCAGTTAAGATCATATTAATACTTACGAGTGTCTTTGGGGAAGCTGATTCACCTCTCCAGGCCTCAGCTTCCTCACCTAGTGAAAGCATAACAGTAACAGCAAGAACAATAATGTAATGATAGCTGTGCCCACATCATAGTGTGGTTAAGAACGAAATGAAACAGTGAGGCCTGGAGCATGGTGCCCTATCAATGGTGGTATCAGTTATCACCACCAACATCAGTATCACCCGTAACATCACCATCCTCTTCTTCACCCTTATCCTTATCCTCACCATCACAACCATCGTCATCCCATGAGAGGAAACAGGGCTTCAAAGAGGTGAAGGGACCGGGCTAAAGACAAGCATGGAGGTGGAAGGTCTTGGGCAGGCAGTGCCCCATGTGAACAAGAAATGCTTCTGTGTTACATTCTGCATGCTTATGACAATGTTAGTCTTCATCCTGTGATGAAGGATGTGTTCCTTCTTAAAAGACTCCTTTGAAACTGTGACTGAAACATAGTGCAGTGAAGAAGGCATTGGAGTCCAAGTCCAGTAGAGTCCAAGTTCTGCATTTAATTCTGTCTCCTCATTGACTAACCTTGAGTATGACCTTGAGCAATTCACTTCCCTTTGAAGCTCAGTTTCTTCATCTGCAAATCGGGGTATTAGACTAGACAGCCTCTATGGTCTCTCCAAATGTTGCAATGATCTTCATTTATTAGATTTAACTGATTTATGTATTTATTTATTTTCAAATGTATTCTTAAGCCTGATAAAATAATACAAAGTAGTGCACAGAATTTTGAAAAGTGAAAGAGAGCTGTCACTTATTATTGCATCCTCTAAAAGTTTTGTGTTGGCCTATTATACCCCAATCCTCGTGTCATAGTACAGTGTGCTACTGTATCATCTGTGTTTTCATTAACCTTGCTTCAAGTGTATTTTCCATATTGATGCTGTTTTGTGTATTGATTGTTTTTAAATGGTGCTTAGGAAAAAAAAAAAAAAAATTCTGCACAGTCACTTTCCTTTCTCTGCAGCTCTTATCACCCGGTCCCCGGTAGATATCCTGTTTGGCTAGAACAACAATTATCATACTTCCATGTGGTGATAAGGCCTTTGGAAGGAAGTAAAATGGGACGAGTGATTGGAGAGACGGGTGGGGCAGCTGGCTTGGGAAGGGTGGATAGCAGAAGTCTCTGAGCAGAGGCCACCTGCAGGGAGCAGAGGCCCGGACTCCGGGGAGGTCTGGGGGAAGAATACCCCAGGCGGAGAGCAGCCGGCACAGAGGTAGGGATGAGTCTGGAGTGTTGGGAGGGCAGTGAGAAGGCCAGTGTGGCTGGAAGCATGAGTGGAAGATTCCACCCTTCAGCTCTCTGGGATGCATGCCCCGGCCCTTCCCTTTTCCAAAGTCAAACTGGATCACCTCCAGTGTGACTGGAGACTGCCACGTGGTGGAATGCTGACACATGAATCCTTAGTCAACTGCTTTTTTGGTGTGAGGCTGACTTGGGCCAAAAGGGAAGAGGGGATTTGGAGGTATTCTTCCTCCATCTGAAGTCTTTGTTTCACAATTGTTGTTGTTCAGTTGCTAAATTGTGTCCGACTCTGGCACCCCATGGACTGCAACACACGAGGCTTCCCTGTCCTTCACCATCTCCCAGAGTTAGCTCACACTCATGTCCATCAAGTCAGTGATGCCATCCAACCATCTCATCCTCTGTTGTCCCCTTCTCCTCCTGCCTTCAGTCTTTCCCAGCATCAGGGTCTTTTCCAATGAGTCAGTTCTTTGCATCAGGCGGCCAAAGTATTGGCGCTTCAGCTTCAGTCCTTCCAGTGAATTTTCAGGGTTGATTTCTTTTAGAATTGACTGGCTTGATGGGTGAGGAGGACACATTTACTAGATGGGAACAGCCCTTCTCTTGGAGGCTGCAGTCTCTTTCACTACCCTGGGGGCTGGTAGTAGAGACTCCCTGGCTGCATGTCCAGCAGGGTGTGTGGAGCTGAGCCCACTACCAGGCCAGAGTCAGGTCCCTAAACATCAGAATAATCAATGCAGTTGCTGTGCGAAACGCCAGCGACAGGGCTGGCAGCAGCAATTTCTAAATACTGTTCAGGGCCAGGGGTGGGAGGCAGTAGGGAAGGCAGAGGGGGTCTCAGGATGGCCAAGTGAACTCAAGGTATGGACTATTTTTTTTAAAGGTTTTTTTTTGATGTGGACTATTTTTAGTCTTTACTTAATTTGTTGCATATTGTTTCTGTTTTGCTTTTTTGGTGTTGGATCTCAGCTCCCTGTCCACACCCCCTGCATTGGAAGGCAGACTCTTAACCACTGGGCCCCCGGGAAGTCCTGTAGGCATGGGCCATTTTTAGAGATGGTTATGCTTCCCCAGTTTCTCTCTTTGTGGCAGATTTCTTTGTATTCCTGTTTGCTTTGTGTCTCCTGAGAGGGGCCTTTAATCCTCTCTGCATAATTACCTACCTTAGTCTTTAGTCCATACATTTTGCTTGAGTCTAACATCGGCTGTATTAATTTGGCTCCAGCATGAGTAGAGGTTTAAGGCGTAATCTTGGATGTGCAATGAAAGTCCAAGAGACCTATTGTATTTGAAGGAGTGTCCATTCTCATATCTGAGGGTGGGATTGGAGTTTAATGTGATGAACCACTCCTCGACTTTTTCTGGGTTAACCAGTTTTGCCCTTAAAAACTGACTCGGATCTTTAGAATGAAAACTTAATGAAACTGTAGAATAAGGACTTCACTAGTGTGGCTGAGATTCTGTGCTCTCAATACATGGGGCCCGGATTCAATCTCTAGCTGGGGAACTAGATCCTGCATGCCACAACTAAAGATCTTGCATGCTGCAGCTAAGCCTTGGGACATCCAAATAAATAAAAACAAGTAATTTTTAAAATTGTAGAGTAGAAAAGAGTAGTGTAGATTAATCAAGTGAGACTACACTAAGAAAACCTTCAAAATTCAGTGCCTTAATTAAAAAAAAATTTTTTTTCTCTCTCTCTCTCACTCCTGTGACAGTCCCCAGAGTTGGTGGGAAGAAGGATGGGAATCTGATCTACTTGATGGTTCCAGGACCCCCTCTTTGAGCAGCTCTACTGCCTCCCCTGCCCAAGGATTCCCTTGGGTCCTCTGCGTCCAACCAGCCAACAACCATTGGGTGTGCAGATGGTGCGAGGGTTGTGAGAGCCAGGGCTGGGGCGGGGCACGTCACTTCCGTCACCCCATTGGGCAGAACACGGTCATGTGCCTGGATGTGGCGGGTCATCTGGAAGAATAAAGCTTCTCTGGTCCAAACCAAGACCTCAGGAGGCAGAACAGCTGAGCAGGGGGCCGGGATATCTGCATGGTAATAAGCTGCGGAGCCTGCGCTTTCAAAATGCCCTGATGTTTCAGATCCACCGGCTAAGAAAGTAGAGGCTGAAGTTACACAGGCGCAAACACGACACACGCTCCCTGGGTTCTTCCTTCTCTCCCTCTGGCACCTTTTCAAAGAGGAGTTAAATTAATAACTTGTTGATGTGTAACTCTTGCCCTTTAAGCATGTAAGCTCTCAGCACGCTGAATGTTGGAATCGTTAGTCCGCACATCAATACTCTGAAGGCATCTGTTCACTTAACGAATGAAGCAAAGCCAAGGTTTTGTTTTTTTTTTCCCCACCGCGCTGTCCTTGGCCGGCCAGGGCTGGTGCCCTCTGTGACTGGAAGCGTGCAGGCTGCCTGGGAAGGGCTGGTGATGAATGGCCCCTCAGCTCAGCTGCCCGTGACCCTGCGTATCCCTCTTCCCTTTCCAGGCCCTCTTCCTTTTGCTGGTCACCAATCTCTGCTGGGCTTGACATCCTTCTGAGCGTTAACACAAAGAACTTCGAGTTTGCTGGACTTGGGGGCGGAGGACTGGGGCATTGTTCCTGTCTCTCCTGTTATCGTTTGCTTTAATAATTCCCGTTTCCTTATATTCCCGTGGGAAACGGGAAGCCTTTGGAAAAAAACTCCTGTTGGTGGCAGAGTGTGGGCTGCAGATAGCACTATTCTGAGATAACTCACCCAAGGCCAGAGCTGGAGACTCTTTGATTCACACAAGATAGGGCTGTTTCTATAGTTACCCTGGAATCCAACTTGTGTTCCTAGCTCCAAGTACTTAAAGGAAAAATATAATAACCCAAAGTGGGAAAAATGGAATTTCTCAAAAAAAAAAAAAAAAAAGACTTGAAGGTTTGCAGGTCCACTTCTGTATATTAAATGTGTAAAGATTGTATAGTCCAGACAGTGGGTCCATTCTTGTCAAGCCATTTTCAAAGATTGGTAAGAACAACCAGATAAAGGAGCTTTTCTTTGAGGGCTTGTTAGGTGGCAGGCACCTGAAGCCCTTACTTCTCATAGTGGACATGCGAGTGAGGCTTCAACGCGCCCAGCCTACAGATGAGGAAACTGAGGTCTCAGGCGGTGGGGGAGCTGGATGCAGGCCATTGCTGTGGCTGCTGAACAGGGAGTCATTTCAATTCTCTTTTTTTAATTGGAGGGTGATTGCTTTACAGCGTTGTGATAGTTTCTGCTGTACAACAACATGAATCGGCTACATGTATGCATCACCCCCTCCCACCCCAACCCCATCCCACCCTTTCGAGGTCAGCACAGAGCAACAGGCTGAGCTCCCTATGAAACGCAGCAGCTTCCCAGGTAGAGTTCTCAAGAACCTGTATTCACAGCAGGTGTATGGGTTTAGAAGGATGCGTTCACACTGTCTCTGTCCGGGAAGACAAGAACAGCACTGTAGGCAGAGGGAACAGGTATGTTCAAGGGAGGCGAGGCGTTGCACGGTGAGCCTGGGAAGGGTCTGCTGCTACCGTGTGGCAGAAATAGCAGGCTTGGGACTGAAGTCCCATCTGGAAGCCATGCAAAGCTTTCTGTGACTTTATAACCTATGAGGAAGAGACTTGAGAGTATTCAAACAGAGGTTCAGTGTGATTAGAAGGAGAGTCGTACCCAGAAAGTGAGAAGTAGAGTCATCGGACCCTGAGCCCTGAGTCCTGAGGGCAGCTGAAGAGTCGTCACCCACCCTGAATTCTTTGAGCATCTGTGGCTCTGGCTTTCCCTGGGGGCCGAGTTTGCCTCACCAAGAACACTTTGAGGTGTCACAGCTGGAGTGGGGAGCTATTGACATCTAATGGGTAGAGGCCAGGGATGCTGCTAAACGGACTACATACGAGACAGTGCCCACAAGAGAGAATCGTCAGGCCCCAAGTGCCAGTGGTGCCGAGGCTGAGAGACTGGCTCACGGTGATGCAGGGCACCGCTGGCCGAGTGTTGACTCACTGCAGTCGCCATGATTCACAGTCTCCACATTTATTCTCTCTTTTGGTCAACTTAGTGAGTCAGTGCTTGAGTTTCCTTATTGGTAGAAAAAGATACCAGTAGAATTCAGTTGCAGGACAAGAAATTTTATGAACAGTCCAGCAGTTATTTTTAATATGTATGTTCTTTATAAACTCATGCTCACATAAGGGAGAAACTTCCTTACCCTAATGAAGGTGATTGCATGGGGTGGGTGGTTCTGTTTGGTTAACATGCTCATTACCTTTAAGCTAAAAACCCTTGTTTCAAGACTAATGCCTGCTTTTTTGGGGGAAATTATTTTAGACTGATTTTTTTGTAGCTTCAGTTATGCCATGTCCTGGGGTATCCAGTTTTCTCCACTGGCAAGATATGGATCCAAGTGGTAAAGAACACCCGTGTTGCCAAGGTCAATATATTGCTGGATATGAAATAAATTCACCAAGAGTTATTTGGTCTGCAGATGTGGGATCGCTGCCAATATTGCTTCAGCATTATGAAGCCTCTCGCTGGTTAGGCTGCTCATGAAACCAGTGCCCTTTTCAATGAGCTCATTTTAGGGTACTCTGTCAAGGAACTGTAGAGCATTTGGATGGAAGGGACCAATGATTTTGTTTTTGTTCAGTCCACATGTGCTTTTCCAAATGAACAAACGGGACCAGAGACATTGAGTAACTTGCTTGAGGTCACATAGCTGATGAATGATAGCCTTTAGGCCCTGTTTATGAGGATGTAGGTGTTTAAAAACCACTGCACCACACCAGCCATCTGTATTCAGGGATGAGCAGGTGTTGTTTCCTTTCAGGCTGAGTAGAGATGGATCATTTTGATTGAGATTTTGGGGTCTCTGTCTAATAGATGGGTTTCCCTGGTGGCTCAGCTGGTAAAGAATCTGCTTGCAATGCAGGAGACCCTGGTCCTATTCCTGGGTTGGAAGATCCCCTGGAGATGGGAAAGGCTACCTACTCCAGTACTCTGGCCTGGAGAATTCCATGGACTGTATCATCCATGGGGTTGCAAAGAGTTGGACACGACTGAGCGACTTTTCACTTTCATCTAATAGATGGGCTTCCTAGGTGCCTGGTAGCTCAGCTGGTAAAAATCCATCTGCAATGCAGGAGACCATGGTTCGATTCCTGGGTCGAGAAGATCTGCTGGAGATGGGATAGGCTACCCATTCCAGTATTCTTGGCCTTCCCTGGTGGCTCAGCTGATAAAGAATCTGCCCCCAATGCGGGAGACCTGGGTTTGATTCCTGGGTTGTGAAGATCTCCTGAAGAAGGAAAGGCTACCCACTCCAGTAGAGTGGCCTGGAGAATTCCATGGACTATGTAGTCCATGGGGTCGCAAAGAGTCAGGCACGACTGACCCATCTAATAGATATGCTTGCTAGGTGGCACTAGAGAAAAAGAACCTGCCGGCCAGTGCAGGAGACGTAAGTGACTCGGGTTGGATCCCTGGGTTGGTAGGATTCCCTGGAGGAGGGCATGGCATTGTACTCAGTATTCTTGCCTGGAGAATCTCATGGACAGAGGAGCCTGGCAGGCTGCAGTCCATCGTGTTGCACAGAGTCGAACATGACTGAAGAGACTTAGCATGCACGTACATCCAGTAGATATCCTCTGAGCTGGGAGAATCATATATCTGCTCAGAGGAGACGGTTTTCTTTGTAACAGTGGGTCTCCTTGTGCCTAAATGACCAAGGCTTCAAATTTAGTTGAAAAGGCTTTCATGGTACCCCCTTTTTTAAATTAATAAGTCCCATTTGTATTAAAAATTTATTTTCACCATGTCACCTGGAATGTGGGATCTTAGTTCCCTGACCAGGAGTTGAACCCATACCCCTTGCATTGGAAGTCCCCCTACCCGCCACCATCTGTGTTTAAATGTTACAGGAAAGAGTAGGGAAAGGAAGGTCCCTGTGGGGATGGTGAAAAATGTTACTTCTTGGCCTCCCAGATCCATCTATCTTTCTCAGTGTTTGTCTCAGCAGAAATCCATAGTTAAGAAGGTGCTCTGTGGCTGAATTAGGGCTTTGGAGAGTTTCATTCCATGTGGATTCCCCCATGTTTATAGCACGGCAAGGACCACGTTGCCAGACAGGCCTGGGCCTTTGAATCTTATCTCCATGACTGAGCGGTCCTCTCAGAGGTTTTCTTACCTGCCTAGTGGGGATAATTAGAGAAGCCAACGGCACCCCACTCCAGTACTCTTGCCTGGAAAGTCCCATGGACAGAGGAGCCTGGTGGGCTGCAGTCCATGGGGTCGCAAGTCGGGCACGACAGAGCGACTTCACTTTCACTTTTCACTTTCATGCATTGGAGAAGGAAACGGCAGCCCACTCCAGTGTTCTTGCCTGGAGAGTCCCAGGGATGGCGAAGCCCAAGGGGCTGCCGTCTACGGGGCTGCACAGAGTCGGGCACGACTGAAGCGACTTAGCAGTGGGGATAATTAGAGTACTTGTTTCCAAGGTGGAGAGGACTAAATTTTTTTAAAAAATTGCCTTAAGCATGTTGCATAGTACTTGACAAATGTTAAGAGCCTGATGTACTCGCCTGTGTGCTGTTGCTTCGACTGTGTCCAACTCTTTGCGACTCCACGGATTGGGACAGCCAGGCTCCTTTGTCCTTGGGACTCTACAGGCGAGAGTTCTAAAGTGGTGGCCATGCCCTTCTCCAGGAGATCTTCCCTGCCTAAGAATCAAACCCGCGTCTCCTACGTCTCCTGCATTGTAAGGTGGGTTCTTTACCACTAATGCCACCTGGGAAGCCCGAGAACTCCACACATAGTCACCATTATTTTTTAATATTGCTATTATTATTATTATTTTATTATGCAATGTGTCTGACACAAGGCAGATTTTCAACAAAGGTTGCTTTTCTTTTCGAGTAACTCCTCTGCCACCATGGAGAAGGAAATGGCAACCCACTCCAGGGTTCTTGCCTGGAGAATCCCAGGGATGGCAGAGCCTGGTGGGCTGCCGTCTGTGGGGTCGCACAGAGTCAGACACGACTGAAGCGACTGAGCAGCAGCAGCAGCAGCCGCCTCTACCACCAAGTCACTATGTGGCCCAGAAAAAGGCACCCTCTCCTCTGGACCTCAGTTTCCTATTTTGAATGAAATGAAGACAGCCCCTCCCAGCTCTGCACAGTCTCTATGCTGTCTCTAGAGTCTGTGATTCTGCACAGCTCAAGAATTCAGAGTGACAGTCCTAGGGAAAAGGGATGTGAACATATTGAAGATGCAAAGAACAGTTCTCATGATGCTGATTTGCTCGTGAAGGCTCAGTCCATAATCAAATCAAAATAATCAGGAGGAGAAGAAAGAAATGAAGCATTGGGCAGCTTCAGTGTTGCCATACTGCTCATGGCCTTCAAATCTCGATTTCATTTCTGGTTAATTGGTTCCGGTACCTGGGTGAGCCACCCACACATACAACCAGTGTAGACAGGGAGAATAGGATCCATGCTCTCTGTAGCTCTTACTCCTAGAACCCCATTGATCTCGAATTAATGTGGCAAAATATTTCAAGAGCAAGTCACTTCTCTTATCTGAAACATAGAGATCTGTAGTCAGACCTCCAGGGATCGCAGGACATGTCTATGACTTAGTGAGAGGGCCATCCCATCTCTTTTCTTAACTCAGTTTTCTCATCTGTAAAATGGGAACTATTCCTGGTTGCAGGGTGACAGGACTTTCATAAGATGATGCATAGGCTTGTGTCTGACACATTGGAATCTCAAAAAATGGCTGTTTTCTTTGTCTAAAAAATATATAGTAGTTTAGCAAGGCTCTACTGGAGGCCTCTTTAAAAAATTTATGATTTCAGATTTGAAGGGTTGGTTGATCACGGGGCAATTAGCAAAATCTTTTAGTGGATTTCAAAAAGGAAAAACGTGGGCAATGATACAGAAAGAATTGTCTATTGACGCAGTTTGTAGGATTCAATAAATATTGCATCAGGTCCAGGATGGAAAAAGGATGTTGCCGAAATCACTGTGATGTGATAGTCTAAAAAAATAAACCCAACAATAGGCCGGCACGCTGGCCAGCAGGAAGCCCCAACAATACCCCCACCTTTTTCCTGTACCTTACCCGGAGTTCCTTCCAGGCCACGCAGATAACCGATGGGTGATAAAAAGTCACGGACTGGGTCTGGTGCCAGCAGAAAATGGAAGAGTGAGTGTCAAATTGTTATCTGATCAGGGAACGGACTCAACAAACACCCTTCCTAGGGTGTGTTTAAGAAAGTCCCTGGTCGGGGGAAGTCCTTTTTCACCTGAGTGGTCCATCTGAGTCACGCTGACCCACTGAGACTCAGCTCCCCAGAAGAGGACCACCTCCATCCCCTGGGCCCTTTTAGCATCCTGCCCAGTGCCGTCGTTGCCCGTGGCGATGTGAACAGTAATTTCTCGCATTTATAGACAGCACCGAGCTTTCAGCCTGTTGCCTTCCCTCATTCCCTTTAGCTCTGGAGGCAGCTCCTTCCTGGCTTTGGCTATTCCCTCCATGGTTCATGCAGAGCTGGGAACCTGGCACATGACTCGCGCCCTCTGTGCCCCAGTTTCCTCATCTGCAAAGTGGGCGATACTGACGATACCAGTCTCGATGAGTTGTTGTCGAGATTATGTGAGATAATGCAGGCAGGCTATTTAGCAGCGTGCCTGATATCACTTGCTATATTTTCATAATGAAATAAGCAGTAATTGCTATTAATAACAGTCCTGTAAGGGACAGTAGTATCTCTATTTTAGAAGTTAAGACAGTTGAGGCTCATTCTATCCATATAAGTACTGAGCAGTATGTCCCATGCACTATTTTAGACTGGGCTGAAGAGAAAGCGGTTGTAAACAAGCATAAAAACTAGACGTGTTGAGTTCTGATAGGTGATTTGAAGAAGACAAAACTGAGGACAGGAAGAGACGATGAAGTAGCTGGTGGAGGTGGTCTGCTTGATTAGGTAGGATGAGCAGGGACCTTTGCAGCAGAGACTTCTGTGAGACAGAAGAATGGGCCGTGCCAGCACTGTGGGGAAGAGCATCCAGGCAGAGGGAACAGCCTGTGAAAAGGCTCTACAGAAGAAATTTCTTTGTCAGGGGAATGGCAAGCCCCCTGGGTGCCCAGAGCAGAGTTAGCCAGGACCTCAATAGGAGATGAATTCAGAAAGTCAAGCTTCGAAGGCCCTGGTGAGGATTTGCAATTCTCTGCAGTGACCAGCTGCTGGAAGCTGCTGAGTGGAGGTTCTGATCTGAATTGAACTTTGTAAAGCTCACGCTGGACCCTGTGGAGGAAACAAGGTTGCAGGCGGGTAAGACAGGCTCCAGTGCTTTGGCCACCTGATGCGAAAAGCCAGCTTGTTGGAAAAGACCCTGATGCTGGAAAAGATGGAGGGCAGAAGGAGAATGGGACCACAGAGGATTAGACTGTTAGATAGCATCACTGACTCAATGGACAGGGATTTGAGCAAACTCAGATAGTGAAGGACAGAGGAGCTTGGCGTGCTGTAGTTCATGGGGTCTGCAGAGTCAGACATGACTTGACGACTGAAAAGATAGGATCAGGTACGTCAACCTGGAGACTTTTCAGCTCAGAAAAGCAATGATGGTGGCTTGGGCAAGAGTGGCAGCAGTTTCAATGTTCTAAATTATCTACACCTCAATAAAATTACCAAAAGGGAATAGTAGCAGTGGAGTTGATAGAGAGTGACAGATGCTAAAGAATAGAAAGGGAGCCGGAGAATGATTCATTCTTTTAAGATCTGGGGATGTGGACCATTCTTAAAGGCTTTATTGAATGCGTTGCCATATTGTTTCTCTGAGTTATGATTTGGTCTTTTTGGCCACAAGGCATACGGGATTGTAGCCGCCTGACCAGGGATCGCACCTGTACCCCCTGCATTGGGAGGCAGAGTCTCAGCTACTAGACCACCAGGGAGGTCCCCGAGAGCCATTCATTCTTAATCCTTAAAGAACTGCTGGTCGACCAGGATATATAAGCTAGGCTGCTGCTGCTGCTGCTGCTAAGTCGCTTCAGTCGTGTCCGACTCTGTGTGACCCCATAGACGGCAGCTCACCAGGCTCCCTCGTTTCTGGGATTCTCCAGGCAAGAACACTGGGGTGGGTTGCCATTGCCTTCTCCGAGAAGCTAGGCTAGGAAACAGTAAACGCTATAAATTCCAGGGAAAATGTTTCCCTCGGATTAAGAAGAACCGGGATTATGATGGCCTGGCAGTCAGTACAATGTTTAAGGAGCTTGGGACTTCAAATGTACTCAGAAATTTTGAATAAACCAAGAAATGAAATGAGAAATTTCATTCCACTCCATTTTGAAAGGTCTATTAAGGGGAGACACCAACCAGAACAGACATCATGTTTAATGTCTGTAAATATTTAGGTCATTTCTGGTTTTTGCTCTGCAAAATAATGTTGCGGCAAACATCCATGGATTATCTGTGTGGCCTTAGGTGTTATATTAACCATTCTGGGCCTCATTTTCTTCATCTAGAAAATAAAGAAACCAACAGGATTTGCTTTGTAGAACTGTTGTGTGAATTAAATGGGATAAATGTGTAAAGTGATTAGGGCAGTATTTAGCACATAAGAGATCCAACCAGTCTATTCTAAAGGACATCCAGTCTTGGGTGTTCTTTGGAAAGAATGATGCTAAAGCTGAAACTCCAGTACTTTGGCCACCTCATGCGAAGAGTTGACTCACTGGAAGACTCTGATGCTGGGAGGGATTGGGGGCAGGAGGAGAAGGGGACACCAGAGGATGAGATGGCTGGATGGCATCACCAACTCGATGGATGTGAGTTGAGTGAACTCTGGGAGTTGGTGATGGACAGGGAGGCCTGGCGTGCAGCGATTCTGGAGCCGCAGAGTCGGACACGACTGAGCGACTGAACTTAAACAGTACAAAGATGTGAGCATTTCTTTAAAGGTTCTGAAGAGCAGAGTAACTGAAGCATGAGTGTATACATTATAAATATAAAAAACTCTTTAATGAGTCTACAAATGGCAAATGCTAGAAAGTGTATGGAGAAAGGGGAACACTTCTACAATCTTGGTGGAATGTAAATTGATGCAGCCACTATGAAAAACAGTATGGAGATTCCTCAAATAACTAAAAAGAGTTGCCATATAATGCTGCAGTCCTACTCCTCGGCATATATGTGGGGGGGAAAAAAAAACCCTATAATTTGAAAGATACATGCACCTTATGTTCATTGCAGCACTATTTACAATAGCCAGGATATGGAAGCAACCTAAATGTCCTTTGACAGATGAATGGATATGAATTGTGGATATGAATATATATGGATATGAATATATATATATATATATATATATATATCTCAAGCCAGTCAGTCCTAAAGGAAATCAACTCTGAATATTCATTGGAAGGATTGATGCTGAAGCTGAAGCCCCAATACTTTGGCCACCTGATGCGAAGAGCCAACTTATTGGAAAAGACCCTGGTGCTGGGAAAGATCGAAGGCAGGAGGAGAAGGGGATGACAGAGGATGTGATGGTCGAATGGCATCACTGAATCAATGGACATGAGTTTAAGCAAATGCTCAGGGAAATAGTGAATGACAGGGAAGCCTGGCGTGCCACAGTCCACAGGGTCACAAAGAGTTGGATGCGACTGGGCAACTGAATGACTATATATATATATATATATATATATATGCTATACACACACACACACACACACACACACACACACACGGAATATTGCTCAGCCATAGAAGATGAAACAATGTCATTTGTAGCAACATGGATGGACCTGGAGATTATCATACTAAGTGAAGTCAGAAAGAGATACACCATATGATATCACTTATACGTGGAATCTAAGATATGATACAAATGAGCTTATCCCCAAAACAGAAGCAGACTCACAGCCACAGAGAGCAGACTTGGGATTGCCAAGTTGCCAAGACAGAGGAAGGTGAGGGAGGCATGAATTAGGAGTTTGGGTTAGCAAACTGCTATACCTAGGACAGAAAAACGACCAAATCCTACCATATAGAACATGGAAATATATTCAGTATCCTGTGATGAACCATAATGGAAATGAAAATGAATGTGTGTGTGTGTGTGTGTGTGTGTGTGTGTGTATAATATGCATCACTGAATTACTTTGCTGTATAGTAGATATTAGCACAACATTGTGAATCAACTATACTTCAATAAAACAAATTTAAAAATACAAATAAGCTGTTAAATATAAATAAGGCTTCCCCTACTTTTTGCTCTTCATAGAAAATGTTTGCCAACCTCTAAAACAGACCTGGCCTAACTGACCTTTAAAGCATCTGTACCAATTTATAATCCATTTAGCAATCAAGTATGAGAATATTCACTTTCTCTAACCTTACTGATGTTTATTATTATTAATTTTGACAATTTTAGCTAAGCTGATGGGTCAAAAACTGGTTTCTAAATTTAACCTTCATTTTCTTGATCAGAAGTTCTCCAAGTTTTTGTTCTCAGGGCTTCCCTGACACTCTTCAAAATGTTTGAAGGCCCCTAGCCTTCAAGATTTACCATGTGATAAATTAAAGCTGAGAAGTTAAAAAAAATAATTTTTATCTAAAAGTGGCAATAGTAAACCTATTATGTGTTAACATGATGATATTTTTAAATTAACGTGAGAAATGTTGGTCGCTCAGTCATGTCCAGCTTTGTGCAACCCCATGGACTGTAGCCTGCAGAGGCTCCTCTGTCCATGGAATTGTCCAGGCAAGAATGTTAGCGTGGGTAGCCATCCCCTTCTCTAGAGGATTTTCCCAACCCAGGGATAGAACCCTGGTCTCCTGCATTGCAGGCAAATTCTTTACAGTCTGAGTCAGCAGGAAAGCCCTTTATTATCATTTTTCTTACCAAGAGGCATGTGGAATCTTAGCTCCCTACCCACAGATTGAGCTCATGGCCCCTGCGCTCAAAGTGCAGAATCTCAGCCGCTGGGCCACCAGGGAAGTTAGCATGGGTGACAGCTTTTAAATAGAAGAATTACACTCTCTCGAACAAATTAGAAGTGAGAAGACGGGCATCTCTTTGCATGTTTGCAAATCTCTTGGTGTTTGCTTAATGGAAGAGGTGATTTCTTACACCAGCTGCTGCGTTCAGTCGGCTGATAGGTTGTTTTAGTTGAAGGAAATATGGAGACGATCAGTGTCACATAAATTTGTGGTTGGGGGAAGGGGGGATATTCTCATAGCCTTTTGAAATAACTCTTTGTTCCCAAACCAGAACTCTACAAGTGGTATTGGGTTGGCAAAGAAGTTTGTTTGGGTTCGTCCATACTACCTTATGGAAAACCTGAAAGAGCTTTTTGGCCAACCTAATAGTTTCTTTAAAGATAGATTCCAATGTAGAATCTAAAACCATATCATTGAACTTTGCATCTTTTTAATATTAAAATTCATCAGTCTGTTTTGCACTATGAATGGTGTACCCACTCGTGAATTTATGTCATGCATTGGTTATTTGGAAAACATTGGTTCACTGAATTCTGCAAATCTTCCAAACTGGCTCACTTCTCGTTATGCAATAGCAAAAAAACCACGCTTGTCAATGTCACCATCAGTCTCATCAGAAGAGTCTTCAATAATGGAAACCCATCAAGCTCACAATGGCAGATACGTTTACTGTGACTTAATTTTTGCTCAAAAGTTCAAAGTTTCTCATTGGCAACAAATATCAGTTGTTTTGTTTAAAGTGATCAGTTCGCTCTGTTCATTGAGAAAATATCTGCCAAATAGGCTTCTAAATAACTAGTTTTCAGTTGCTCTTTCACCTGAAATAGAATTGAATGAAATAAGCCACTAGTTGAGCTTACCACAATCACACAAGTGTTCTTCCTAGAGATAGTATTCATCTGTCTCATTTTGCAGCACAGAAGAAGAGCGAGGCTGGTGTTCAATGGTAGACATATAATACAATTTATAATTTTTATTCCTTCATCAAAAAATACATATTTTTAACTCCAAGGGCAAGGTGGTAAAGAATACAGTTCCTCCTATATAGTTTGATGCTGTGCTTTGATTTTGTGTGAAGATGCCAAGTTTTTTTTTTTTACCATTGCTATATGCTATCATTGCAAATGTCAGCACAAGGAAAAAGACAAATAAGGTAAAATATGATAAAAAGACTTTTGATCTCATGTTTCCCCTGAAATGATCTTAGGGACTTTTTCAGGACTGCTACCCTAGGTAATATTGAGAAGGAGCATATTTTTATCTGTATTTTCTTTTGCAAACTGGCTACTCCCTATGCCAATCTGTCTAGTGGGTTGTCTTTTTCTTATTGACTTTAGAAGTGAGATGTATACATATGTGTATCAGTTCAGTTCAGTTCAGTCACTCAGTTGTATCTGACTCTTTGTGACCCCATGAATTGCAGCACGCCAGGCCTCCCTGTCCATCACCAACTCCCGGAGTTCACTCAGACTCATGTCCATCGAGTCAGTGATGCCATCCAGCTATCTCATCCTCTGTCGTCCCCTTCTCCTCCTGCCCCCAATCCCTCCCAGCATCAGAGTCTTTTCCCATGAGTCAGCTCTTTGGATGAGGTGGCCAAAGTGCTGGAGTTTCAGCTTTAGCATCATTCCTTCCAAAGAACACCCAGGGCAGATCTCCTTCCAGAATGGACTGGCTGGATCTCCTTGCAGTCCAAGGGACTCTCAAGAGTCTTCTCTAACATCACAGTTCAAAAACATCAATTCTTCGGTGCTCAGCCTTCTTCACAGTCCAACTCACATCCATACATGACTACTAGAAAAACCATAGCCGTTCATACATATACATACATATACACACATATACACACATATCATGCATATACACACATATACATGCATATACATGCATCATTTCAGTTCAGTTCAGTTCAGTCGCTCAGTCGTGTCTGACTCTCTGCGACCCCATGAATCGCAGCATGCCAGGCCTCCCTGTTCATCACCATCTCTCGGAGTTCACTCAGACTCACGTCCATCGAGTCCGTGATGCCATCCAGCCATCTCATTCTTGGTCGTCCCTTCTCCTCCTGCCCCCAATCCCTCCCAGCATCAGAGTCTTTTCCAATGAGTCAACTCTTCACATCAGGTGGCCAAACTACTGAAGTTGCAGCTTTAGCATCGTTCCTTCCAAAGAAATCCCAGGATTGATCTCCTTCAGAATGGACTGGTTGGATCTCCTTGCAGTCCAACAGACTCTCAAGAGTCTTCTCCAACACCATTGTTCAAAAGCAGCAATTCTTCGGTGCTCAGCCTTCTTCACAGTCCAACTCTCACATCCATACATGACCACAGGAAAAACCATAGCCTTGACTAGAAGGACCTTAGTCAGCAAAGTAATGTCTGTGCTTTTCAATATGCTATCTAGGTTGGTCATAACTTTCCTTCCAAGGAGTAAACGTCTTTTAATTTCATGGCTGCAATCACCATCTGCAGTGATTTTGGAGCCCCCAAAAATAAAGTCTGACACTGTTTCCACTGTTTCCCCATCTATTTCCCATGAAATGATGGGACCAGATGCCATGATCATTTTCTGAATGTTGAGCTTTAAGCCAACTTTTTCACACTCTTCTTTCATTTTCATCAAGAGGCTTTTAGCTCCTCTTCACTTTCTGCCATAAGGGTGGTGTCATCTGCATATATGAGGTTATTGATATTTCTCCCAGCAGTCTTGATTCCAGCTTGTGTTTCTTCCAGTCCAGCGTTTCTCATGATGTACTCTGTATAGAAGTTAAATAAGCAGGGTGACAATACAAAGCCTTGACATACTCCTTTTCCTATTTGGAACCAGTCTGTTGTTCCATGTCCAGTTCTAACTGTTGCTTCCTGACCTGCATACAGATTTCTCAAGAGGCAGGTCAGGTGGTCTAGTATTCCCATCTCTTTCAGAATTGTCCACAGTTTATTGTGATCCACACAGTTGAAGGCTTTGGCATAGTCAATAAAGCAGAAGCAGATGTTTTTCTGGAACTCTCTTGCTTTTTCCATGATCCAGCAGATGTTGGCAATTTGATCTCTGGTTCCTCTGCCTTTTCTAAAACCAGCTTGAACATCAGGAAGTTCACGGTTCATGCATTGCTGAAGCCTGGCTTGGAGAATTTTGAGCATTACTTTACTAGCATGTGAGATGAGTGCAATTGTGGTGTAGTTGGAGCATTCTTTGGCATTGCCTTTCTTTGGAATTGGAATGAAAACTGACCTTTTCCCCGTCCTGTGGCCACTGCTGAGTTTTCCAAACTTGCTGGCATATTGAGTGCAGCACTTTCACAGCATCATCTTTCAGGATTTGAAACAGCTCCACTGGAATTCCATCACCTCCACTAGCTTTGTTCATAGTGATGCTTTCTAAGGCCCACTTGACTTCACATTCCAAGATGTCTGGCTCTAGATGAGTGATCACATCATTGTGATTATCTGGGTCGTGAAGATCTTTTTGTACAGTTCTTCTGTGTATTCTTGCCACCTCTTCTTAATATCTTCTGCTTCTGTTAGGTCCAGACCATTTCTGTCCTTTATCGAGCCCATCTTTGCATGAAATGTTCCCTTGGTATCTCTGGTTTTCTTGAAGAGATGCACGCATATATACATGTGTTTATGTTTGGGTTTCTCGGGTGGCAGTAGTGGTGAAGAATACGCCTGCCAATGCAGGAGAGTCAAGGGATGTGGATTCAGTCCCTGAGTTGGGAAGATTCTCTGGAGGAGGAAAGGGCAACTCCAGTATTCTTGCCTGGAAAATTCCATGGACAGAGGGGCCTGGTGGGCTCTAGTCCCTGGTGCCGCAGAGTTGGACATGACTGAAGCCACTGAGCCCACATAGCACATTTACGTGTAGAAGGAATAGTGATTGTGCAGTGACAGGGGTTTAGTCACGTCCGACTCTCTGCGACCCTGTGGACTCTCTAGTCCATGGACTCCTCCAGACCAGAACACTGGAGTGGGTAGCCTTTCCCTTCTCCAGGAGATCTTCCCAAACAAGGAATCGAACCCAGGTCCCCCACATTGCAGGCGGATTCTTTTCCAGCTGAGCCTCCAGGGAAGCCCTATAAACCAATATACGTATTATATATATATATTGCAAATATTTCTTCAGGAATAGGGCAAAACCTAAATAATTATGAGCCTCTGTACTTAGTAAAATGTGTCATTGCATGGAATAATATATTAATAGAGTGCATTGACAGAAAGTGCTGAAAGATATAGTTTATTGTAAAAAAAAATGGCATGTTTCAGAAAACATAGAGTGTATTATGGCTAAATTACTGTACCCAATCAAAAACAGTTTTTTAAATATATATATATAATTGTATAACAGTTTTATATATATATATACACACACAGTTATATGTAATGCATAACTATTTTGAATATAAATCATATACATAGATGTAAAATATATTTAAATGTGCAGGAAAATCAACAATATCTGGAAGGATTAACTCCAAAATTATATCACCAAATGATAATAATCATTATTTTAGATGGATGAGAGGACCGACAACAGGAAGTTATATCAATTGTGACTTTTGATTTATTTGACATTACATCTTTTTACAAGTAGGATATAGTTATGAATTTATTAACAAAATTGATAACTTTTAACAATTATGGAAATCTGGCTTCTTAAACCTTACAGAATCATTCACAAGAGGAAATCTTCCCATTCCATGTGCCGCGGGAAGAATAACAGTGCGTACATACTTGAAAAAAACGACAGTGTTTTCTGGAAGCTCCAGTGCTTGCTTTTGGTTTCCCCCTCCTGAGAAATGATGCCCACCTATCCTGTTATGGAACTCTGGGCCCAAGCTTTCACTAAACTTAAAGTGACCTTTCCGTTTTCCATTTTCCAAATTCTGACTAACTAATATAAATAAGCTTAATTCAATATTTATATGAAATCCAGGGTACAGTAACCACTGTTACTTAAAATATTTGGATCAGCTTGTTTGATTTAAATATTAGTGACTGACTTTTACACTTTTGTAACTGCCTAACTTTCTTATGTTTACTGTAGGAAAATAAATATGGTTAAGTTTTCAGCCCCCAGGGAACTATTTAAGGGGTTTAAAGCAAATATTAGTCTAGTATTGAGTTCGTATAAGAAATGAGATCATAAAAGCTAATGTCAAAGCAGGAAAAGCTGGAGCAAGTTAATTTCCTAGGTATGATCTTCTGAAGTTATACCGACTTCATAACCTCTCGTGATTCATACCAATCGAACATGTATTTGGTAACAATCACAGACATCCATGTAACATCTTTTGTCCAGATGACCCTCAAGTGTTTTATGAATGGATTCCCCTCCATGTGGCTGTGTCTGGCTCAGCCTATGTGTGTGAATGTCCCCGCCTCACTACGCTGTCGTTGTATGTGAGGGGGAGGCAAGCCCATCCTGTTTATCCCTTATGCCCTGGAAACAGCATGATTTACCCAGCAGAAGGCACATTTCCTTCCTCCCTGATGAGGAAAGAGCTCAGGATATCTTTGTAATATTAGTTTAAATGCCTTACTGTCCATGGAAAGGGATGAAGTAAACTAAAACGGATCTAGGGTCCCCCTAGTCAGTGTACTTTGATAGGTCCTTTACACGTTCTAGATAATTGCATCGTCATAACAATCCTGTGAGATGAGGTTATTGTCATCTGCATTTTAAAGCTGTGGAGGTGAGTCTTGCCTGAGATCTCGTGATAGAGTCAGGACTTCTCCCCACTGTCTCTGATCTGAGCAGCCAAGCCGGGTCATCCCGATTTCCTTCCTGCTGGAGATGGTAACAGCAGAGCAGATAGAACATTCCCTGAAGTCTCTACCTCTCTCTGGCACATGGCGGTGCTCTTTACCACCCTACCTGCTCCTTGACCAGTTGACATGGGTGGTGATTGTCCTCCACCATCTTCCGACTGCCATACTCTCTCTAGGAGCTCATACCTCTTAGGTTGCACTCAGACAGACCCTGCACCCGCTGTCAGCCTCACTTTATGGCTCCCCTGCCTTTCCTAAGCCAGAATCTTGAAAGGCTTTTCTAGCCTTGTCTCCAATCCCTTTCTATTTGTTCCCTGCCTAGCCACTGAAGCTGGGCTTCTTCCCCTTTCCCCCTTTGCTGAATGTACCTCTCAAGGATATGCCTCACCCACTTTTGTGTTTATTTCTGGATCTTTCTCTTGTGATTGCAATAGTCCCTACTGAGAGGCTCAAGACCCTTGACTTTCAGGGTACTGTCATCCTAGTTTTCCTTCTGCTCCCCTGGCCATTTTCATGTTCAGTCCTTTTTATCCTCCCCCTCCTGCCTTGTGTGGCTCGTACTTGCTTGTGAAAGTCAGTGGTTAATTCTTCAGGAACTTTGTCAGCCGCTCCATGTCGTGTTGATAGCTTGGATGGCTATCTAGAGTATTCACACCATGGAGATTGGCAACTGTTAAATATCAGCTCCCCTACAACTCCAAGAGTATTAGACATTCATCAGTCCCCACTGCTTCTACCCTTGCATAATGAGGGTATTTCTTAGAATAGTCATTCTGAAATTTTCTTCTTACTTGACACATATTTTCTCCAACACACACACACACACACACACACACACACACACAGAGTCTTATGGTTTTAACAGACACCTGTACCATCGCACCTATCTGCAGACATGGACTCACTCCAGAATTTGAGACCTGCATATCCCCCGATCACTTCCTGAAAATATCTATTTGGATGTTGAACAGACACCCTAAGTTCTCCACGTCCCAACCTGAACTCACCATCTGGTGCTTTTCCTAAATGGCTCCATCGTCTTACTTCCATCTATTCCAGAAATTTGCTGGGACCGCTCATCTTTTCATGCTGAGCCCAAGAACGCATTGTCAAAAGGAGTTCTCATTCTAGAACTAGTTCTTAGAGTGCGAACGTGAAGGAAATGGTGATTTGGGGTGACAGGGTGGTTTTCATTTGGATACTTGGACTTTTGGAATTTCTGCAGTGTGGGAAATTTGACATCTGAAATCTATGCAGTGAAAACAGCATCCTCCTCTGTGCTCAAGGAAGGGAGGAAATGAGCTCATGTAAATTAAGCATCTACTGGATGCTTTTAGAAGCTTTTTCTTACATCAGTTGACTTAATCTTCTGGATATTCCTGTGACTTAGGCATTACCATAATATTTTTGCACACAGGAGAAGTTGAACCTCAGCTAAAATAAATAGCTTGTCCGTAGAGCCCAGTTAGTAGGTGTAGAGCCGTGATGCAGACAGGCCCATGGGGCTTCAAAGGCTGTGATCTTTTCATTACCACCCGGTGCCCATAGCTAGGTGGTTTTCTGTGCATGAAACTGGACACTGGCAACTGAAATGACCTCTTGCCCTCACCCCAGGCAGAGCTCCAAAGGTCTTCATCCTTTCCAGCACAGCCTTCCTGTTCCCCACCTGTAAAACCTTGCCTGCCGCCCAAGGTCCTATGTAGTTCAGTCAGTTCAGCTCAGTCATTCCGCCATGTCTGACACTTTGCAGCCCCATGGACTGCAGCATATCAAGCTTCTCTGTCCTGCACCAACTCCCGGGGCTTGCTCAAACGCATGTCCATTGAGTCCGTGGTGCCATTCCAACCATTTCATCCTCTGTTGTCCCCTTCTCCTCCCGGCTTCAATCTTTCCCAGCATCAGGGTCTTTTCAGTGATTTTGGCACCCCCCCCCAAATAAAGTCTCTCACTGTTTTCATTGTTTCCCCGTCTGTTTGCCATGGAGTTATGGGACTGGATGCCATGATCTTTGTTTTCTGAATGTTGAGTTTTAAGCCAACTTTTTCACTCTCCTGTTTCACTTTCATCAAGAGGCTCTATATTTCCTCTTCACTTTCTGCCATAAGGGTGTTGTCATCTGCATATCTGAAGTTATTGATATTTCTCCTGGCTATCTTGATTCCAGCTTGTGCTTCTTCCAGCCCAGCATTTCTCATGATGTCCTCTGCATATAAGTTAAATAAGCATGGTGACAATATACAGCCTTGAAGTACTCCTTTCCCGATTTGGAACCAGTCTGTTGGTCCGTGTCCAGTTCTAACTGTTGCGTCTTGACCTGCATACAGATTTCTCAGTAGGCAGGTAAAATGGTCTGGTATTCTCATCTCTTTCAGAATTTTCCAGTTTGTTGTGATCCATACAGTTATAGGCTTTGGCATAGTCAATAAAGCAGAAATAGATTTTTTCTGGATTTCTCTTGTTAAAGCTCAACATTCAGAAAACTAATATCATGGCATCTGGTCCCATCACTTCAAGGGAAATAGATGGGGAGACAGTGGAAACAGTGTCAGACTTTATTTTTTGGGCTCCAAAATCACTGCAGATGGTGATTGCAGCCATGAAATTAAAAGATGCTTATTCCTTGGAAGGAAAGTTATGACCAACCTAGATAGCATATTGAAAAGAAGACATTACTTTGCCAACAAAGGTCCATCTAGTCAAGGCTATGGTTTTTCCAGTGGTCATGTATGGATGTGAGAGTTGGACTGTGAAGAAAGCTGAGTGCCGAAGAATTGCTGCTTTTGAACTGTGGTGTTGGAGAAGACTCTTGAGAGTCCCTTGGACTGCAAGGAGATGCAACCAGTCCATTCTGAAGGAGATCAATCCTTGGATTTCTTTGAAAGGACTGATGCTAAAGCTGAAGCTCCAATACTTTGGCCACCTGATGCGAAGAGTTGACTCATTGGAAAAGACTCTGATGCTGGGAGGGATTGGGGGCAGGAGGAGAAGGGGACGACTGCCAGGGGTCCAGCCCCCGTGGATCCAGGGTGATTCGAAAGTGGGGACAGAATAGGCTTCCTAAAAAACAAACAAACAAACAAACAAACACCAAAAACTATTGAGTTACAGATATATAGAGAGATTAGAAACGAATAGTGTAGTAGGAAAATTAGTGGAGAAAAAGAGACTGAATAACTTGGTTCACATGGAATAGCATCCATGGTCCAGATGGGAATTCAGTCAGAAAAGCGGAGAGTGAGAAAGAATGACATGGGGGAGTCAGGCTTTCCAGGAACTGATCCCATTTCTTTATTTTTCTGATTTTCTTATATACCTTTTGTTACATATAGGGATGAATACAGAGTCACACAGGGTCAGCAGTCCGGACCTTTATCAAAATCAGGTGCTTTACATAAAAAAAAGGTCTTAGGGGTTTTACATCATCTTCAAGCCATTTCTGCCTGCTGACATTTACAACCCTTTCTTTCTGATAACCAAAAATCTTATTTTTTCCAAGGGTATTTTTCTTAAACCAGGCACCACCCTCCAAATAAAGTTGCATTCCTATAGGGTGAGGGTGTAGTGAGTTACAATCAAGAAAGGAATTTATTTAACTCAAGGTTAACATGATCAATCTTAAAGGTTAATACTTATTTATCCTATATGCTTAAAGATTAATACTTATTTCTCCTATATGCTAGTTATATTTATTATAAAGGCAGGGAATATGGAGATTTAGCAGCAAACATCAGTCCAACAAATGAAAATCCTTTCACCAATGTTCCTCTTAAGATCTACTTAGTCTTAAGATAGTGATAAAGTTACATTTTTACATAGGAAGGACACAGTGATTTATACCAAAGTACAGTGATCTATAACAAAAGAAAAATTCATTAACTCAAAAAGTCTAATATTGCTAACATCAAAAACTACTATATTTCCTTTTCTATATTCCAAATACATTGATTAATATATTCCCAGGTGCCTAAGGATATGAAGGCCTGTGGGCAATCAAATGAGAAAAGCCCTATGCTAATACTCCAGACTCTCTGTGCTGTTTATGGTTGAGAGGTTGTCACACAAGCTAGTCTGTCAGCAGAGAGGTTTGACCTGAGATACCCTTGTCACACCCAGGGCAGGGAATTAGCAGTAATTATTGACAGGACAAATGAAAAAACCTTTCACCAATATAATTCCTAATCAACTCACTAATACTATACTAATAATCTTCTAACTTCTCAAAAGAGTCTGTATTTAGAAAGTTTTAAAGCAGCCCATGCCTCTCACAGTTGGGGGCTTGTAAACAATCACATGTGGCTGGACGAACCTGATCAGGCAGGCCAGAGAACCTTCAGAGTTTGTAAGTTGAAACACTCTTGTCACGCCCAGGAATTTTTATTAACTGGGGCTGCAAGTTAACTCCTTCTCCGAGAGAAATGGTTATGGGGGAGAGCCCCTGTAAAGTATTCTGGTTTTGGGGGTAGATGCTCGGGAACAGGGGGTTTCCTGAGGCTTGATCACGCCTTTGCGTATGCCAAAGCCTCCTTCCTCATGACCTTTGCCATGGGCGGTGTTCCTCATGCTGGACCCCAGCAGACGACAGAGGATGAGATGGCTGGATGGCATCACTGACTCGATGGACATGAGTTTGAGTGAACTCCGGGAGCTGGCGATGGACAGGGAGGCCTGATGTGCTGCAGTTCATGGGGTTGCAAAGAGTCGGACATGACTGAGCGACTGAACTGAACTGAACTGAATGGATGTTGACAATTTGATCTCTGGTTCCTGTGCCTTTTCAAAATCGAGCTTGAACACTTGGAAGTTCCCAGTTCATGTACTGGTGAAGCCTGGCTTGCAGAATTGTGAGCAGTGCTTTGCTGGAGTGTGGGATGAGTGCAACTGTGTGGTTGTTTGAAGATTCTTTGGTCCTTCCTAGGTAACCTTGTGCCTAATGGAACAGCTGGGTGAGTGGAATCAAAGTTCATTCATATTTCTTGCAATTTTTAGGCTGAAAGGGCCCTACACTCTTGGAGAACATTGTTACAAGGATGGTTTTCACACTTTTGGAAGATCACTCACCCGTTTGCGCATGCCCACTATGTGACTGGCTTGTTTATTAGGTGGGATCAAACATAACATGTGGCAGGTATGAGGCTCAGCGCTAGTGCCTACCTTCAGGGTGCTGACTCTCCAGTAGAAAACAGGGTCCATGAAAAAGTTGAAGAATGAGAAGAAGGAAGTTAGGAACAAGTGTCCTCACATTCTCGATAGCTCTGCTTCAATAGCTACACTTTAAGAATGTGTTATTTTTGACAATCAGGAAATATTTGTGTCATCAAATGGCACTCAAGTCTCCATCAGTTACTCTAATGTTAAATGGCTCCATTTCATGGAGTTAAAAATGCATCAGTGCATCATCCGTAGGGCCAGAAGGGCTCGCAGGAAGTCACACAGCTCTCCAAAACGGCTCCTCAGAGCCTTTGTGCTGCTTTCTTTTCCTGTGGTGGAATTCTTGGTAAAGTGTGTCTAGGCTTCCCTGGTGGCTCAGAAGTAAAGGATCCACCTGCAATGCAGAAGAATCAGGTTTGATCTCTGGGTTGGGAGAGAGATCTCCTGGAGAAAAAAATGGCAACCCACTTCGATATTCTTGGCTGGGAAATCCCATGGATGGGGGAGCCTGGCGGGCTACAGTCCACGGGACCACAAGAGTCAGGCGTGACTTTGTGACTAAACAACAATGGCAAAAATGGTCTCAAGCAGTCATTCCATCTGTGTTAGCTGAACACTTGCTTCATAGAGAGCATTTTGAATGGAACAAAATGAATGCAATGGACAAGGCCCCTCTCTTATGGAGCTTGCATTGGGTGAAATCAATAAGAAAATATCAAGTAGTGATCTCAGTAATAAGAAGAAGAAAGAAAAGAGGCTGATGGGAGAAAATATATTAGGGACGACTTGAGATGCGGTGGTCAGGGAAGTCCTTTCTGGCGAGCTGATAATGATATTTAGGCAAAGATGTATGTGCATAAGCCAGCCCTATGAACATCTGGCAGGGAGCATTCTAAGTGGTGGCCGTGGGCAAATACAGAAGGAAAGGGAGAGAGAAAGACAGTGAGCCAGACAATACAGCTGAAGCACATGGCCCAAGATTAGACTGAAGAGATACTTGCAGGCCAGATTTCATTAGGCCTCATAGACTGGGGAAAGGAGTTTTGATTTGGGATTTAATTGTGGTGTGGGAATTCTTTGGAAAGCTACAAGAGGGAGGGGTTTAAACCGACTTAATCTATAGATATGTCATCTGGCAGTTGTACCAAGAGTGAATTTCAGGGAGTAGGGAAAGAGTGTAGTTAGTTAGGGTTCTCCTCCATTCTTGAAAGTCAGATGCTGGCTTGGACCAGAGTGTGGCAGTGGGGTTGGGAGAAGTGGCTGAATTTGAGAAGGATTTTGCTGATGGACTGGACGTGGTTGGCACAGGGAAGAGAAGATCTCAATATGTGTCTTCAGCACCCATATGTGTGTTGGTGCATTTACTGAGCTGGGGATTAGTGAGATGGAAGAAGGAGAAGGCTTGGGAAGGAAATGAGTTTTCCTACATTCTAGCACAGGGCCCTGCAGCCTCTGTTACAATCCTGTTCACGTTAAGGAGGATTAGGCCAGCCACTCCTTGGTGGGGTGTCTCTAAAGTGACTAATTCTTGCCCATAGTAATCTGGACTCTGCCTTCTAGCAACTTCCACCCATGTGTACATTTTTATTTCTCTGGAAACACATGGAATACATCTACTGTCTTTGCAGAAAGTCTTGCCAAATATTTGAATACCAAGATTCTTGACATTGTTTTAGCATATTAAAATTTCAAATTCGCTCTGGTAAAAAAAAGCCATTAATTCAATTGTCTTGTATATACATGGGCTTCTCCAGACTAGGTAATCTCTGTGTGTGGAACCATGCTATGGAGCCTTAGTTTTGAATGAAATGTTACGCTTTCAGTGGTGACTTGTCACTCAGACCCTTTACATAATTCTTTTCCATCTCTTCTGCTTTCTATAATTTACTTTGTACTTCATTTTAATGTAGTATCTTCTTGTAGAGTATAAGAAAGGAGAGACAAGTACCTAGATTTAAAATATAAGTGCCATCCAGCATCTCATCACTCAAAGACCTTGACAGTTAAGTGTTTGGCTTACTTTTTTCCGGCATTTTTCTTCTAGTTTTTCACAAGGGGATGGTGCTTGTACTATACACTTATGTTTTGCTTTCTTCATTTGCATTTGTTATAACAAATGTTTAAAAATACTGCTTTTAAAGAATTTCTCAGAGAATGTTTCTCACACTTGCTGAGTAGTTTTTTCAGTCATTAAGGTGATTTCATTTATTGCTAATTTTTCTTTTTTGCAATCAATTGTATTTATTTTATTTAGAGTAATTATATGTGGGTCCGATTCCAAGTTCCAATTACCTACAAAAAATAAAAGCCTCTGTTGAAAAATCAGTTGAACCTCCAAAGACTTTAAGTTCATAGCATCTAGAGTGAAAGGGGTAGAGGATATTCTTCCTTGTCAATGATCCTTTTTTTTTTTTAACTTTTTATTTTATTTTGCAGTATAGGTCTTTAACAATGTTGTGATAGCTGCAGGTGAACAGTGAAGGGATATGTAGACCCCTTGTTAGAGTTTTAACAATTGCTATCACTTTAATGGCACTAAAATAGTGAATAGCTTCAGTTAAAAGGATTTTTTTCCCATAATTTGGATCACATCCTCAAGGGAGTTACAGTCAGTGTGGAGATTCCTGAAACTCTTCATATGGTGTGACAATACCGAATTCCCCATAAGGTCATGTAATTAGCTCTACTATTACAGATGGGCTTGGCCATTTGACCACACCCAGGCCTCTGTTAAATATCATTAAAAGAAAGCTTTGCTGACTTAAGTGACAAAACCCATTTGGCATTAATAGTCTCATCTGCATTATGAGAATTACTAATGAGGGTCATTTTTTTTTCTATATGTTGTTAATCTTTACATTTTCTTGCTTCTGAATTGTGTTTTTGCTTTTGCCCATTTATCAGTTGAATTTGTTATTTTTAAAACACTTCCCTGCCTGTCATATCATTATTCCTTCCCTTATCTTCTTATAGGAACATTTGTAAGAGTTTTTTTTGTAAACTGGGATTCAACAATTAATAAAATGTTAACTATTCAAATTTTGGGTGAGAGGCAAATTGAAAGAAGACAGACATGCACTACAGAAGTAGAAAAATTCAAATAGAGTGCAGTCTGTCTCCAGCTCTCAGTATAAGACTCATCTAAGCAGAAACTGTCTTATTTAGACATCTGGGAAAGGTATTTCAACAAACATCCGTTGATGACTCTCAGCGTCATAAAGACACTTTGATATCAAAAATTCACAGAAACTGCTGAAATAAATTATATATTTTTATGACAAAGCACTGTTCGCTGACTCATTTGCATTGTCCATGCAATGTGGCTTTAGTATCTTAATACAAAGAAGGGCTCCATTGTCATGTAAATAGCATGGTGGAATTAGTCAAGAGCTCTGAGGATCTACCAACTACAAGAGCAGGATTGCCTTCTACCTGCTCTCAGCAAGGCTTACACGTGGTGGCTCTTCAGTATTTTTAACATAAGTGTTTCCAAAATTTACATATTCAGTGCTTTTATAGCTCTCGAAACACTCTCCCAAACTACTGTAGAAGGTAACAAAACATCCTTCAAAAAGTCTGATTTCTATGCATGTAGGCCATAAAAAACACAGAGAATCTTTAGCCCTACTGCCAATAAGTTAAAATGCAGCCAGTTCTGTTAGAGAGTTTTGATCTTTTGTATATCCACAGAACAAGGAAGAACATACTTCACCTTCTGTTTATAAAACCTTCAACTGCTGGGCTACTAGCTGTTTGAAACTGTTAAAACTGATGAGCCATCATGATAGACTTACCTGTTACATGAGGAGATTTCTCATCAAACTAAGTTGCCATACTGTGTGTATTAGACAGTAGGCAGAATGTCAGGAGTGGGCCAAAGTCTTAGGGTCAGTGCGATGTTGTAGAAAAAGTCTGAGAGCTGAGATCAGAAAGACAAGCCTGAAAAGCCAGTCTTGTTCCTTAGTATTGGCTCATCTCTTCTGGGGCAAACTGACTCCTCTGGCACTCAGCTGCCTCATCAGTGACCTCTAAACTAGAATTGACAATACCTACCTGGAATGAAAGTTAAGGACTGAAAGAGACAGTATGTATACGTCCCCTAGCTCAGCGCCTGGCCCGTGGTAAATTTACATAAAGTCTTAAGCTATTATTGATTCCCTTGTTTCTGCTTATAACTACTACTATAGTGATGTATCTATAGCAATATAGAATGTTGCTGGAGGAAGAAGCAGTGAATGCAGAATAGCAGGTAATTGTGTATTTTGCAAACAGCCTGCATGATCCTGAATGCTGACAACCACGACAAATATTCCCTGGGCACTTGGCATGTCTCAGGCCCTTGTGCCTTGCGCTAAAGGAACACGGAGCGAGAAAAGTGGCCCCTACTCACTGCTGCCTGGGCTCCTTTGATAGGGAAAGCTGTTACTGACAAGGCTTACCCATCCACCCATGCCCAAAGGGAACAGGTGTGGCCGTAGCATCCTCACACGCCGTCAGGGGCCCAAGCTCAGTGTGGCTGTGGTTACCGAAGCTGCCCTTTCTTGTGGAGGCTCGACGTGTGAACTTGAAACTAGGGGATCTGCTCATCCCAGGTACCCCACTTTCCTCCCACGAGGCCCTCTAGAGCTTCAAGAACAAATACCACTGACCTGGTACCAACTCAGCTCTCGGATTTTACAGCATAGTGCAGTTGAGACCCCAAATCTTAGGAAAGCACCTCTCAGCTGGGGCTGGCCAGAAACATTCACTGGGTCTATTGTATAGACTCTATTTTTTAAAATTTATTTTTATTGGAGGACAGTCGCTTTACAATGTTATGTTGGTTTCTGCCCTACAACGACATGAATCAGCCATAAATATACAACTATTTCCTTCCTGTTGAGCCTCCCTCTCCCCGCCGCACCCCATCCCACTCATCTAGGTTGTCACAGAACACCGGCTTGAGCTCCTTGTGTTTATACAGCAAATTCCCACTAGCTATCTGTTTTATACTTGGTAATGTCTGTGTTTCAATGTTACTCTTTCAGTTTGTCCCACCCTGTCCTTTCCCCGCTGTGTTCACAAGTTTGTCTATATCTGCGTCTCTATTCTTGCCTTGCAAATAAGTTCATCAGTACCATTTTTCTAAATTGCATGCTGCTGCTGCTAAGTCACCTCAGTCGTGTCCGACTCTGTTCGACCCCATAGGCAGCCCACCAGGCTCCACTGTCCCTGGGATTCTCCAGGTAAGAGCACTGGAGTGGGTTGCCATTTCCTTCTCCAATGCATGAAAGTGAAAAGTGAAAGTGAAGTCACTCAGTTGTGTCCGACTCTGTGACCCCATGGACTGCAGCCCACCAGGCTCCTCCATCCATGGGATTTTCCAGGCGAGAGTACTGGAGTGGGGTGCCATCGCCTTCTCCGTTCTAATTTGCATATATCTGTGCTAAATAGACTGTATTTGTTTCTCTATTTCTGACTTATTTCACTCTGTATAACAGGCTGTAGGTTCATCTACCTCCCTGACTCAAATACAGATGGTCAACAAACACCTGAGAAGATGTTCAACATCGCTCATGATTAGAGAAATGCAAATCAAAACTACAATGAGGTATCCCCTTACACCAGTTAGAATGGCCATCATCCAAAGTCTGCTCTAGAAGCTCTTAAAGAGCCAGGGTGAGCTGGCCCCCAGTAGCCCACGGATTCCCCTGCATCTGCTTATAGGTATTTGCTCTTGACCCACCATTAGCAGACCCATGAGGTGATGTAGTGCTCCCCCCTTGTACCTTTAGCCACAGGCCACATTCCATTTGCTTTGAATGTTTAATCCAGTATCAAGTCTGAAATTAAAGGGATGCAGGCGGAGAAGACATTAGGCAGTAGATGTCAGGGAAAAGCAAAGTCTTCAGAGATTCTGGAGGATGAGAAGAGAGGCTCGGCAGTAAGGTTAGCGAAGGAGCATTTCCAGTCACTGTCGGGAAGTCCTCGCCATCGAGAGTCAAGTTTAGGAAGACCAGAGAAATGCTTTCTTTCCTTTTTAAATTGTGTTTTTTGAGTATGTTGTGTTTTACAGTGTTGCGTTAGTGTCTGCTGTACAGCAACGTGAATCAGCTATGTGAGTGTGTGTGTGTGTGCTTAGCCACGTCCAGTTCTTTGCAACTCCATGCTCCGTAGTCAGGTCCTCTGTCCATGTAACTTTTCAGGCACGGATACTGGAGTGGGTTGCCACTTCCTCCTCCAGGGGATCGTCCCGACCCAGGGATAGAACCTGTATCTCTTGCATCTCCTACATTGGCAGGCAGGTTCTTGACCACTGTGCCGCCTGGGAAGGTGGGTGAAAGCACCTACCTCATTGGATAAAGGTAGTTTGTAGAGAATCAGCTATATATATACATATATCCCCTCCCTCTTGGACCTCCCCCCGGCACTCGACCTCCCCATCCCATCCCTCTAGGCCATCGCAGAGCACTGAGCTAAGCTCCCTTCGGCATACAGCAGCTTCCCACTAACCCTCTATTTTACATACCGTAGCGTGTATATGTCAATCCTACTCTGCCAAGTCATCCCATCCTCTCCTTCCTCCGACGCCTTTCCCAGGTCTGTTCTCTATGTCTGTGTTCCTATTCCAAGGCAGGAGGAATATTTTCTTGAATGCAACGAGTCAATCAATCTGATTCCTAAAAATCAAAAACTTCTGTGCCTTGAGGACTTATACTAATTACACAAGAAAAAAGCAGAATTAGGGGAAAAAAAATACTTAGGAGAAAAGTAAAAGACAAACTCTTAATATCTTTACTGTATGAAGGGCCAGGAGGGAGCCACATGGGTCCTTGTGAAGTCAAGTTTTAAAGTCTCTTTTCCAGATGTGGAACTGCAGAAATGTAAATAAAGCTTGAGCGGAAGGATGTCCTTTTAGTAAAAGGATGTCATTGGCCAAAGAATTTGAAAGGAGGCAGCCAGGGAAACGGAGAGGAAGAAAGGATTTACTTTAATCTCTAGACCTGTTGCTAGCTGACCCACTATTAATCAGTCCTCATAGAAGAGGCCAGCACCTTGGTTTTTGAAGAAATAAAATATTGGGCATTGGGTGGGGGCGGGGGCGGGATTCCCTGGTGGTCTAGTGGTTAGTCCTTGATGCTTTTACTGCTGGGACCTGAGTTCAATCCCTAGTCAGGGAAATAAGATTCCACAAGCTGTATGGTGGGGCCAAAAATTAATAATAAAAAATTGTAACAAAATTTTATCAGGCTTCCCTGGTGGCTTAGTGGTAAAGAATCTGCCTGCCAGTGCAAGAGACTCATGTTCCATCCCTGGTCTGGGAAGTTCCACATATTGCAGATCAACTGAGTGTGCATGCCACAGCCACTGGGCCTGTGTTCTGGAGCCTGTGAACTGCAACTGCTGACGCCTAAACACCCAGAGGCCGTGCTCCAGAGCAAGAGAAGCCGGTCAACCAGGAGTAGCCGCCCACTAGCTGCCACTAGAGAAAGGCCCACACAGCAACAAGGACCCAGCACAGCCCAGAAGAAAAATAAATGATAAAATTATAAAAAAGTTTTTTCTAAGATTTTGATTAAAGAAAGTATGCCATTTGATAATGCCTCCAGTAATGTATGGAATGAAACTATTCTACAGTTGTTAATACTTGGCATTTACATTCTCATGGACGATATTTTACACTTACACCCAGTGTTTAATGTATAACATGTTGAAGTCATTCATTCATTCATCAGCTAGTTCTTGAACCAGACTCTCTGCTAGTCGCTGGGGACTTAACGACAAAGAGGAAAGACATGATTCGAACTGTGAAGAAGCACGCATATGAAACGTTCAGTCTTAGGAAATAGCCCAGTGTAAGGAAAATGCTAAATTCAGGAAGACATTTATTACACCATTATTTTTAAAGCTAAAATTGGAAACAACCTTGGTGTTTAAAAACTAAGGAAACGATCACTTATATGTTTACCAAGTGTAGATATTGAACATGGCGTTTGTGAGAAAAGTGTTTATGCTTTATTGAGAAATAGAGTACAGATTTGTATATACTGAATGGTTGCAAATATGCTAACTATGAGGAAAGAGAAAGGTACAGCAAAGAAAGAAAATACGATGTTTGTGTGATGTAATTATGGTAGACTTTCTTTTTTTCTTTGCAATATTTCCTTTTTGTTGAAGTGTAATGATAACTGTTTGCTTTTATAGTAAACTTACTCTGGTAGGATTCAGGAACTTGATATACATCTGTTCACATACTCCTCACAACAGCTGTATGGCAGGTAAGGAATACTGGGTGATGAGAGCTGAGAGCTTAGATTCCAGCCTGGGAGTCTAACTCTGTGCTCAGTTGTCCTTTGAAGGGAGAAATTGGTATGGTTTTAAAAATATGAATCCAAGGCCTTCCTTGGTGGCTCGGTGGTAAGGAATTCTCCTACCAGTGCAGGAGGCACAGGGCAATCCCTGGTGTGGGAAGATCTCACATGCCACAGAGTGACTCAGCCCGTGAGCCACCAGTGCTGAGCCTGTGCTCTAGATCCTGGTAGGTAGAACTACTGAACCTACGTGCTGCAAGTGCTGAAGCCCTCAGCTCGTGGAGCCCACACTGACTGCAAGGGAAGCCACTGCCGTGAGGACCCTGCACTCCACAATTCCAGAGTAGCCCCCACTGTCCCCAGCTAGAGAAAGCACACATGCAGCAACAAAGACTCAGCGTAGCCAAAAATAAATAGGTTAAAAAAAGAATCCAAGCCGTGGTCTCCAGAGCTCAAGCTCTGTGTCTTGTTACTAAGATGGGGATTTTTTATTTTTAAGATATTTTGCTGTTGCTGTGGACAATCTTTTAAAAGTCCTTATTGAATTTGTTGCAGTGTTTTTTTTTTTGTTTTATGTTTTTGTGTTTTGGGCTGCAAGGCATGTGGAATCTTAACTCCCTAATCAGGGATTAGACCTGCACCTCCTGCATTGAAAGACAGAAGTCTCCACCACTGGATAACTAGGGAAGTCTCCAGATGGATGTCCTAATAATATTCACTACCCGAGGGCTGCTGTGTGGAGTGTCAAACATGATGATGTTTGTGAAAGGTGGTTTTTTTTTTGTAAGTTTTAAATTTCCACTCAAAAGTCAGTGATGTGGATATCAGAATATTTTTGAGTATCTTAGTCAATGTATATTACACAACTTTAAATATGCTTTGGTGGAAGTGTACAAATGTACATCACCTTGTTTATATATTTTAAATAGCTATTAGAACATAATTTTTTTAATTGATGAAAAGCTGCACTGGATAAAGGTATATTTTGTAAGTTAGTTTTTTGTTTTGTTTTGTTTTGTTTGCTGCTGGGTCAGCTCCTTTTTGCTGTTTCTCTCTTTATCTTTCTGACATTCTCTGTCCCACCCAATGTGTGATTTTTTTCTTTTTCCTTCATTGAACATGCCTCTTCAAGGTCAAGAAACCACTCTAATTTGCACTTTGGAGGTATCTGGCAGCCAAAGATTTAAATTCTCAACCAGCAATTGGAATTCTAGGCTTAGATTGCTTTATTATGCTTTATATCTGTTGACCAGGAGTAAAAAATAATATGTGGAGCAGAATTACAAAGGTGACTCTTCAAAAGCACGTGGAAAAATTACAGCCTTAAAGCATGCTCACCAAAGCCATGAAAATAGATGAGTTCCCCAAGAGGTACCCAGCGATCCCCTTTTATAGACTTCCAGGATGTATATATGAATTCCATGTGGTCCTTGATGGCCTCTTGGAGAAAATGGGGAAGAGCTTTGTGTTCTAAGAGTTTATGATGTTTTGAGTTGCATCGTATGCAGCTGACATTTAATTTGAAAGTGGTCTGTTGAAAATGTCATCTGGTTTTCATTTGTGGGGGCCCGCTTGAAAACAGGAGGTTGGATTCTGTGACCTTCTAGTTTCCTCTTGACTCTGAATTTTTTTTTTGAGTTTGTTTGATTCAAGGATAAATATAAAGTTGATTTTCTAGCCCAACAACTGATATTTGTGCAGGGCTTCAGAACTGACAAAACATTTTTCACATTTTCCATCCTGTCTTCAAGAAGGGTAAAGGGAGGAAGAAAAGGCCCTTGTTAAATCTAGATTAGAATATGTAATACACAACACAGTGGATATTTCCAGTGGGTGTTGTTTGTGGTCAGAATGGAAAGGTATTATTTAAAGTAACTATGTGAGAATTAGAATCTTACTCCCAGGCAACGTGTTCTACAGGATTATCAAACACCTGTGAGGCAGTTGCACACGTGATGGATAATGCCTTTGGAAAAGGAGTTTCAGCAGGTGGGAGGGTTTGAATAAATCATGTCATCACCTAATTTAAATATTTGGTTCATCTGCTTTAGATATTGAGGAGGAAATAATTATTTTTTCCCCTGGGATATTAGGACTCCACTCACATTTTCTACATTCTAAAACAGACTTCAGTATACTGGTTGTGTTAGCTAGGCTTTCCCTGGAAATTCAGGGCTGTTCAGAAATGTCAGGGCTAGAGCTACGGTTATGCCTGCCCTGAATTTTAAAAAATGTAATAACAGAATCTTTTTCTATGAGAGCTAAGAAAAAAAATGGTATTCTATAATTTTCCTTAGGGACTTGGGTAGATAAGACAGGGCATATGCGGTGTACCCAATCAAAACACAATTTCACAGGTTTATGAGTCTGCATGAGATGCGGTCTGTCTCATGGAGCCTGGGTTTGAGTGTGCATGCTGAAACCAGGGGATACTGCCGCACCCCAGCGTACCTCTGGATGCTCCTCACTGAGGCAGTGTTCCTGGCACCAGTTCTTTCCTGGCTGGGTCTTTTGGGGGTTTGTCAGGGAGCTGTGAGCTGAAAAATGAGCTAACATATCACTTCCTCAGGTGGAAGAGAAGGAGATGTCTTTGTCCATTTTTAGACAAGAAGAATGGACATATTAAGAGCTTCACATAGTGTGTGTGTGTGTGTGTGTGTGTGTGTGTGTGTGTGTGTGTGTGTGTGTGTGTCATTTATACTCTGCCAAGTGCTATAATCCATTTGGTAGTCTTCTGAGTTGGGCATCTTTGTCTGAGGTGGAGGTCAGGGGTCATGGTCTAACCACTGTTCTATGCTGCTGCTGCTGCTGCTAAATCGCTTCAGTCATGTCCGACTCTGTACGACCCCATAGACAGAAGTCCACCAGGCTCCCCCTTCCCTGGGATTCTCCAGGCAAGAGCACTGGAGTGAGTTGCCATTTCCTTTTCCAATGCATGAAAGTGAAAAATCAAAGTGAAGTCTCTCAGTCGTGTCCAACTCTTTGCAAGACCATGGACTGCAGCCTACTAGGCTCCTCTGTCCATGGGATTTTCCAGGCAAGAGAACTGGAGTGGGTTGCTATTGCTTTCTCCGAACCACTGTTCTATCCTGTCACTCAAAATCCCAAATTACCTTCCTGCAAGATTAGTGGATGTGCTACTCAAGCCACATGGTAAGTGGGGTTCACTCTTTGACCCTTTTCTCTCCCCAGTGTGGACCTTCTATGCATTTTCCTCTCTTACATGTTATGTGCTTAGTTGCTCTGTCATGTCTGACTTTTTGTGACCCCATGCACTGTAGCCCACCAGGCTCCTCTGTCCATGGGGATTTTCCTAGAAATGTTCAATGGCTGAGAAAGATGAGAATTGCATTTTTGCATTAACTTGTAACCAGTCTCATTCATAATAGAATGTGTGATGCGTGTATATTTGCATCATTGCGACCATACACAGTGCATATATAAACTTAGGTCACACTTTGCCACTTATAGTCATATCCCTTTCAAGTTTACCACTTGGTGCTGAGGATTCACTGGGTCCAGTGCCTAACTTCTCCATTATTATTGGTTGATGAGTTGGAACAAGTTGCTTAACTTCTTAAATCCTTAACTCCTCAAATGTGAAGTAATTTTATTGTCTTTCTTTAAAAAAAAAAATTGAAGTATACTTGAGTTACAATGTTGTGTTAATTTCTGCATGTAGCAGAGTGACTCAGTTATATGTATACATATTTTTCATAATCGTTTCCATAATGGTTTATCCACAGGATACTGAATATAGTTCCCTGTGCTATACAGTAGGACCTTGTTGCATATCCATTCTATGCGTAGCTTGCATCTGCTAATCCCAGCCTCCTAATCCTTATCTACCCTAGCCTCCTCCCCCTTGGCAACTGCAAGTCTGTTCTCTCTGGTGGAAGTCTGTTTCTGTTTCATTAACAGGTTCATTGGTGTCATGTTTTAGATTTCACGTAAAAGATATTATATGGTATTTGTCTTTCTCTTCACTAAGTATGATAATCACAAAATACATTCATGTTGCTGCAAATGGCATTATTTCATTATTTTATAAGGCTGAGAAATGGCAACCCACTCCAGCACTCTTGCCTGGAAAATTCCATGGACTGAGGAGCCTGATAGACTTACAGTACATGGGGTCGCAAAGAGTCGGACACGACTGAGCGACTTCACTTTGTTTCAATATTCCATTACATATACATACCATATCTTTCTTATCCATTCATCTGTTGACAGACATTTAAGTTGCTTCCATGACTCGGCTTTTGTAAATAGTGCCCCTGTGAGCATAAGAGTGTGTGTACCTTTTCCAGTTATAGTTTTGTCAGGATATATGCCCAGTAATAGGATTGCTAGATCTATAATATTTCCTTTATGATAAGATTGCTGGAAAGATAAAAGAGATGATCTTGCAAGTACTTTATAAATTGGAAAGGTAATATAAAGTATTAAATATACAAAGATTTAGGGGACCTTTGATACCCTTTCAATCCAGAGAATTAGTGAGCTCCAAGAAAATGTTTGTTCGTTGTTTAGTCACTCAGTCATGTCTCACTCTTTGTGACCCCATGGACTGCAGCACGCCAGGCTTCCCTGTCCTTCCTGATCCCCTGGCGTTTGCTCAAACTCATTTCTATTGAGTCAGTGATGCCATCCAACTCTCTTGTCCTCTGTTGTTCCTTTCTGCTCCTGTCTTCAATATTTCCCAGCATCAGAGTCTTTTCTAATGAGTCAGCCCTTCGCATCAGGTGGCCAAAGGACTGGACTTCAGCATCAGTACTTCCAATGAATATTCAGTATTGATTTCCTTTAGGATTGACTCGTTTTATCTCCTTGCTGTCCAAGGGACATTCAAGAGTCTTCTCCAGCACCACAATTGAAAAATTCTTTGGCACTCAGCCTTCTTAATGGTCCAACACTCACATCCGTACATGACTACTGGAGAAACCATAGCTTTGGCTATACACGCTGTTGTCAGCAAAGTGATGTCTCTGCTTTTTAATACTCTGTCAGGGTTTGTCACAACTTTTCTTCCAAAAAAACAAGTGTCTTTTAATTTTAATTAAATTAATTAATTAAAAGAAAATTTTGACCACTTTCAAAAAATGTGTGTGTGTCTACTCTTAGTGGACATGCTCATAAGGAGCTAGATTCAGAAGAGAGGTTTCCTTATCTACAAATCAAGTCTAATAACTTCTTCATATTTAAATAAGAAAATGGATGTGAGGCTCATAGCACAGAGTCTGGGACATAGATAACTCTCGGAAACAGTCTCTTTTTCAGTTTGTACATTTCATATAAAGAACAGAGGCTCGATTCATTTTATTTATTTATTTTTTTATATAAAATTAATTTTTATTGGAGTTGCTTTAGAATATTGTGTTAGTTTCTACTGTATAGCAAAGGGAATCAGCTATGTGTGTCAATTTATCCTTCTATTTTGAATTTTCTTCCCATTTAGGTCACCACAGAGCACTGCATAGAGTTCCCTGTGCTATACAGTAGGTTCTCATTAGTTATCTACTTTATACACAGTATCAGGTCTTAGATAGATATATATTCACTAAGAACACACACAAATCACTTGGCTGTACACTTAAAACTACCATGGCATTGTAAGTCAATTATATTTCGATTAAAACAAGCAAACACAATAAAACAATAGGAACTCACTTCCATGTATCAAATACAGTTCAAACTAAATCTGTTCTACCATTAATTAGCTGCCCACCGCCAACTAATCCTGACAAATCCTTAACCTGGGCAAATCGTGACACCTTCCTTAACTCAGGAAAATGACTTCGTCGACTCAGCCTCAGTTTCCCCTGTGTATAATGAAGGTTATTTCCAGCCCACAGAGGCGTGGCCCAGTATCCACAGAAGCGTGAGTGGTCCGTGCCTGGAACATAAGAAGCTCAAGAGGCGTGTCGTTCTCTCTGCCTTCCATGCACTCTCGTGGTCAGCATGGCATTTTTGAGTCCTGCCTGCAGGACACACTTGGGAAAATGGCTTGGCTCCGGTGTGGGACTCTCACTCACAGCACAATTCCAACTCTACCGAATATCCTGTTATAACCTGCAATGGAAGTGAATGTAAAAACAGAATACATATTCAGAATCACATTGCTGTACACCTGAAACTAACACAACACTGTCAACCAACTGCATTTCTGTAAAAATGAGGGGGATTTCCCTGACGTCCACTGGGTGAGACTTCACCTTCCAGCGCCGGGGGTGCGGGTTTGATCCCTGACTGGGGAAATAAGATCCCGCGTGCCTTGCGGCCAAAAACTCAAAACATAAAACAGAAGCAATACTGCAACAGATTCAATAAAGACTTTTAAAAATAAGTAACTAAAATTAAAAAAAAATTAAAACCAAAATACCCACCAAGGTAAATGAAGCCTTTGGAGGCCAAGTCACTGATATGGCCACGCCTGTCAGATTTTGGGCTAAGTTCTTCCAAAATGCATGAACTAGGTTTTTGCTTTTTTTCTTCACTCAGTGCCAGAGAGCCGAACCATTTATTAGCATCAGTGGAGAACAGATTACAGTCCTCCGCCTGGAAGCTACCTGCTTGGTGTGGCAGGAAGATGGTGGAGGCCAGGGTGTGACTTGAGTGTGCACTGGGGGCTTTGCAGCGAGGGCCCTTCTGCAAATACTCACCAAGAAGGGCACTCACATTCCAAGCGTGCTTCCTAAGTCACAGCGCACAGCTCAGGCTGCAGGCTTCAGTGACATGGGTCTTGTATATTTAACGGCCAAAGGGAGCCACTGGTGTGCTCGTGAAATCAGGTTATGGCACCAGAGAATCTTAAAATGTTATATTACCTGAAAGAAGCCAGAAAAAAAAAAGAGTATGAATTATAAGCCCCTTTATATGAAATTCAAAATTAGAGGAGTCTATTTATGACAATTGAGAAGAACATGGGTGGCCTTTGGAGTGATGATAAGACTGACTGATAAGAGTTTTCAAATCTCAAGTTGTAAACTTGCAATCTAGGTATTTCATGGCTATATACATGTGACCTTGATTGTAAAAATCAAGGATCATATTCTTAAACGTGGTGGTGATGGTTTAGTAACTAAATCGTGTCAGACTGTTTGTGACTCCCTGGACTGTAGCCCACCAGGCTCCTCTGTCCATGGGATTTCCTGGCAAGAATATTGGGGTGGGTGGCCATTTCCTGTTCCAATTGTTAAATGCAGGAGATGCTAGAAAGAAGTGCTTCTTTATTCATTGTCATTGTGATATGGAAGTCAAGCCAATGGGCCCAAGGTTTACTGTGATTTGGGGTGAGTCACTTAGCCTTTCTGAATTTCAACTTCCTCTTCTGAAATTCAGGGAGAATATAAACCTAGTCATTGAAAAGACCCTGATGCTGGGAAAGATTGAAGGCAAAAGAAGAAGAAGGGGCAGAGGATGAGACGGTTAGATGGCACCACTGACTCAATGGACATGAATTAGAGCAAACTCCAGGAGACAGGGAAGGGCAGGGATGCCTGCTGTGCTGCAGCCCATGGGGCCGCAAAGCGTCGGATATGACTTAGTAACTGAACACACACATCTTCATTTATTCATGCAGTCAGTAATCCCATTTGCCACTTGCTGTGTAGATGCTGGAAACAGGATAGTGGACAAGACAAACCCTTCTCTTAGGGATCTTACCTTCTAGAGCTGGTGCTTTTAGGGGTTAAGACAACAGTGTTCTGATAGCATTCTGTCACAGACTGCCCACCACTGCCCTGTGTGAAGGGAGCAATCTCTATTCTATTCTAATTAAGCCACATCATGTTCACCTAATGGCCCAGTGGTACTAGATCTAATTTTGCAAGGGAGTCTGGAAATCCTGGTGGTAAAAATTTGACATTTTGTTCATTTTTTCCCCCCAAAACACATTACAAGCTAAACATTTAGGTTTGTGACCTCTTGCAAAGTTTATTCATCCATGCAGCATTTATTAATAAACCCCAGTCTGAGGTTTATCCTGTCTGATCTTTCGTCAGTATTTCAACTTTCTTAGCAGTGACATAGAAACATTCAAGTTTGAAATCATACAGTAGGTGCTCAGTTAGGTAAGTTTTCCTGAGTCCCTCACCATAGAGAATTTTTCTAAATTCTTCCAATGGTCTTGAAGTTTGGCTTTCTGGGAAGGAGAGAGGTCCTCAACCTCACTGCCATCCTGCGTCACTTATGTTCCATTTGTCAGCCGCGGCCATGACCCCGAGAGAGACCCTCAGTTCCTACCATCTGTGTCTAGGCAACAGTCTTTCTCAGAGCTTTGCAGTTAGATAATTAAAATGATGCTGAAAAATTCAAAATCAGCTCTTTGTTTCTGTTCTAATCAATTTCAAGCCTTAAGCATATTATTTTGTTTCACTGTGAATTTCGACCTTACACGGTAAAATTAGAGTGTCAGCATACTTAGCAAAAGCCAAAGTCATAAACATTTTCTTTAAAGAATGGCATAGTTTAAAAACTAGTTTTTAGTCTAGCTTAAGGAATATAACCTGAGTTGCATTACATTTCATGTCAGTAAAGATGTCAGAATGTAATGCCCTCAGATAAGAATAGCTAGGATACCCTTCTTTCCCTGTATGTTTTCATCCATTTGTCCTCCCCTTTTATTGGTCAAATTATAGCTACCCTGGCTCTCCTAATTATAAGCTGGGCAAGTGATTGTAGACAGATTATTTACGCTGTAACTGTACTAGCTTTCTTTTCATAAAGTGGAGACGGCAATAGTACGTCTGTCTTGGGATCGTAAAGACGAAAGAACATGGTATGTGATGTTAAATACTTTCCAGATTACCTGGACCCCAGCAAGCATTCAACAAACATGTTAAAAACTTGTCATTGGAAATTCCCTTCCCAGTGGTTAGGACTCTATGCTCCCAGTTCAGGAAGTATAGATTTGATCCCTCGTCAAGGAACTGAGATCCTTACCTCATGAGGTGTGGTGCAACCAAAAATAAATAGATACATTTAAAAAAAAATGATGGAGCATTTATGTGACAAAGTTTCTCTTATCAAACAAAAAATAGCTGTTGTTATTTTTATTACCCTTTGATGCATTTTCGGATTAGGGCAACTGTGAGTGATAGAATATGCCAAATTATAGTGTTTAAAACAAGTTGGAAGCTTAGTTATTGTCCACGCGAATATGGGCAGTCCAGGGCTGGTGTAGACCCACCAGGATAGGTGAGGACCCAGGCTTCTTTCCTGAGAGCTGCCGATTTCAACATGCAGATCCTACTCCACCCGAGACAGCTGTTCTAGCTCTGGGCATCCTTTATCAAGAGGCGGAGAGGAAGGCAAAGGGGAGAGCATGCCCCCTTCTCTCAGGACATCTGCCAAGGATGCCCGATGTACTTTAACACATTGGCCACACGGGCATACTTGCTGCTGGCGAGACTAGAATATATGGGCGTTTTTTTTTTCTTTTTTCCTAGGCAGTCACGTGCTGAGCAGGGGGCCAGTTAATGAGGAAGAAGGGGCCCGCTAGCACCTTTGCTCTGTCACGTCCTTTAGAGCAGAAACCATGCTCTCTTGTGACGTTGTCCACGGCTACTAGGGTTCCTTGGTGGTTTCTTTCCTTCTAGAACACCCAGGGACACACTCTCCTGAGTCTGACTTTTCCTGGGTTAGGTCCCACCGTCACTGCCTTCACCCCTGCCTCTGGCCTCTGGATGAGGATGACTGTAGCCACCCCCAAGGGGATGTCTGCTTCTGCCCACCATCCTTTCCACACAGTGGCCAGAGTAAGCATTTGAAGACAGAGGTCAGATCATGCCTGTTTTCTCTTCGGTACCTTCCAGTGGTTTCTCATATTGCTTCGAGGCAGAGGCAGGCATGCATGCTTAGTCTGATTCTGCGTGACCCTGTGGATGTAGCCCACCAGGCTCCTCTCTCCTTGGGGTTCTCCAGGCAAGAATACTGGAGTGGGCGGCCATTTCCTTCTCCAGGGATTCTTCCTGACCCAGGGATCGAACTCGCTTCTCTTGTGTCTCCTGCATTGGCAGGCAAATTCTTTACCACTGAGCCGTATTAATTACTGTGAAGAAACCTCCAGTCTTTGCCCTTCCCTCTGAGATCTGTGGGCTTCCCAGGCGGCTCTAGTGGTAAAGAACCCGCCTGCCAACACAGGTGGAGACATGCTACTTCAGTCCCCGGGTCGGGACGATCCCCCGGAGGAGGAAATGGCAGCCCACTCCAGATTCTTGCCTGGAGAATCCCACGGACAGAGGAGCCTGGCGGGCTACAGTCCACAGGGCCGCACAGAGTTGGACACGGCTGCAGCAACTTCTCACAGCACAGCACTGAGATCTACGGGACCCGGCTCCTCTCTTGCTGTTGTTCAGTTGCTAAGTCTTGTCTGACTTTGTGACCCCTGGACTGCAGCATGCTGGGCTCCCCTGTCCTTCACCATCTCCCAGAGTTTGCTCTAATTCGTGTCCATTGAGTGGGCGATGCCATCCAACCATCTCATCCTCTGTTGTCCCCTTTTCCTCTTGCCCTCAATCTTTCCCAGCATCAGAGTCTTTTCCATTGAGTCAGTTCTTCGCGTTGGGTGCCCAAAGTATTGGAGTTTCACACTCACTGTGACTTTCTCTCTCTCCCTCTCTCTGTGTACTCCAGCCTTACCAGTCTCCTGGCTGCTTTTTCTCCTGCAGAGGAAGGTACAGTCTTTCCTTAAGGCCTTTGCATTCAAAACAGAAAAACAGGCTCAGAGAGGCTAAGCTGCCCAAGGCCATCCTGCTTAGAACTAATGGAGCCAGATCTAAAACCAGGTCAGGCAGCCCACACGTTCTCTATCATTTTATTCAACCCCATTGCATAAATGCTTAATGACTGCTTGATTGCTCAGTAATAGATTCCGTGAAGGCCGTCAGTCCCTTCTGCGAAAAGGCTGCTCAGCATTTCTGGGAGAGCCATGGGTCTTTCTGAGAGAGGAAACGAGGTCTTCTAGAATCTCACTCTGCCAGAACCGTTAGGAGCCCCTACCCTAGGCCCTGTCGCCGAAGGAAATAATAAGCCTTGTCAGGTCTGAGGTCAGCAAAGGCTAATTGGATCAGCCATCTTCCTTTCATGGACCAAATGGAAGAATGGTCCCTGGGAGTTCCGGCTGGTTCTCCTCAGGTCCGTGGACCCTTCTCATGTTCTTTGTGCTGAATCATTTCTGTTTGACACAGACACAATTAGATTCAGTTCTTACCCCATTCACTGACTTGCCTCTTTTGCTGAGCATTGAAATTGACTTAAAAGAAATGAAAAGGAACATACATGCCCTTAAAGACTTCATTTAGATCAATTATTTAACCTGGGGAGGGTTTTTTTTCTTTGAGCCTCAGAGAATCTGAGAGTCCTCTGAAATTACGTGTAAACTCTTATCTGTACAGATAGATGTATTTGTTTTTCCCACTGAGAGGATGCAGAGCTTTCATCAAGTTCTCCTAGGGGTTTAGCACTCCAAAAATGGTGAGAACTCGTGGAAATAAAAACTTCTCTCAATGCCTATCATTTGTTTCTCAGAGAGTACACTCTGTGTTTCATTGCTCCTGTTAATCCTCAGAACAACCCGTGAGTTGGGATATTACCAGAGTAATTTCATAGATGCAAGAACTCAGGTCAGAGAGCCTCAATTATTTTTTAATGTTACATATAGATTTTAAACATGGGAATGATATTTTAAACCCATGTCTGTTATCCTCCCAAGAATGCATTCTGTTTTCATCTTGACCCATATTTTATTCAAGCAGCCTATAGATACATGGTTTTAAAAATTAAACAGTACTTTTTAAAACAGTTTTCTTCTCCTTCCTGCACTGTCTCTTTCCTTTGGGTTTTCTCCTCAGTTTTTTTGGTGTTCATTTCTGCTTCATGTTGGAAGCTTTGCTTAACTCTGTGACTCCTTGGTTACCCTTAGATATTCAAAATGTTCTGCCCCCAAAGCTCATTACAAGCTTTGTGGGGCTAAGTCACTTCAGTTGTGCCCAACTCTGCGACCCATGGACTGTAGCCTGCCAGGTGGCTCTGTCCATGGAGTTTTCCTGGCAAGAATACTGCAGTGGTGTGCCATGCCCTCCTCCAGGGGATCTTCCCTACCCAGTGATCAAACCTGCATCTTTTACATCTCCTGCATTGGCAGGCAGATTCTTTACCACTGAGCCACCTGGGAAGCCCACAGGCTCTGAGGGCAGGTAAATCTTTTTGCCTTGGGGGTCTCACCACTGTGGGACTGGGTAGCCAGCAGGCATTTTCATTGGTAACACCCACCTGAGTTTCTAGAGCTTGTTTTCCAGATCCTTTAAATTTCTCCAAACAAGAACTCTCCAGCTCCTTGCTTAGGTGTATGAGATCTGCTGTTGGTGGGAGGCGGTTAGCAGTTCTGAGTAGGTAGAAGGGAGGATGGAGGGGGACCTGATCTTGTCCGTGCTCCGTAAGCAGAGCCTGTTTACAGTTCTAGGCTTCACCCACCTTTTTCGTGCCCATGTCCAACTTCTGAGCCTCTCTGAGGATCTGTATAGACATCTCTCTGGTATCTCTCTCTGCAGGCTGCCATATCCCAGGTGTCTCCACTTTTAGTGAAGATATTACTGTGTCTCCATTCAATTTCTAGCTTCCAAAGATCTGTTGAATGATCTCACCCGTCTCACCTCTTCTGCTTCCTTTCATCCCTGAAGTTGCATCGCCTTTATTCCTTCTCTATCTCTTCAGATAGACCTTTTAAGAAGGCACATGCTCCTGGCACAACCCTAAAATGAAAGTTTCTAGTTTTGTTTTTTTCTGCTGTCAATATATTGGGTTGACCCAAAAGTTTGAGTTTTTCCATAACATTTTATGAAAAAAAAAATGAATGAAATTTTTGTCCAACACGGTACTACTACCTCTCGATATCGATCATGTTCTATCCAGGGTCTGAGATGCAGAAAAAGCCTTCAAGGGATTCTGAAGTGTTGTATATTCCACCCCCTGATGAAATCACGCATGTAGACTGCACCCCTGATATGAGCACATGATTGTACATCAACAGGCGGGTTCCAGAGTAAGGGCTGCAAGTCTGCCTGCCCAGAGGGATCCAGAAAGGTACACTCAGGGAGCCAGAGAGTGGGAGGGGGACTAGGGGCAAAGACTAAGACTAGGGGGAAATAGGGGCAAAATCCTAAAGGCAGGCAAGCACAGGGGCTGAGAAAAAAAAAGTGTGTTCATCAGCTTGGCTTGAGGAAAGGAATTTACAGAAGGAAGTATTAATATGCAGGTCTTTCTCTTGCAAGTGCAAGGTTCAGGCAGGCTGCACCTTGGTTAGAAGTTTGGGAATGATTTTCTCTTAAGGTGATGTCTTGGGCTTCTGAGGTGGTGCAGGTAGTAAAGAACCCCCTGCCAATGCAGGAGACGTAAGAGATGTGAGTTTGAGCCCTGGGTCGGGAAGATCTCCAGAAGGAGGACATGGCAATCCACTCCAGTACTTTTGCCTGGGGGATCCCATGGACAGAAGAGCCTGTCAAGCTATATTAGTCCATGGGTCACGAAGAGTCAGACACAATTGAAGTGACTCAGCATATATGCACGCAAGGTGATGGCTCAGCACTGATAACCTACCAAATGATGATATAAAGAGTGTCTATCAGGGGACTTCCCTGGTGGTCCAGTGGATAGGAATCTGCCCTGCAATGCAGGAGCCACAGATTTGGAACCCAGGATTAGGAAGTTCCCCAGAGAAAGAAATGGCAATCCACTCGAGTATTCTTGCCTGGAATATGTCACGGACAGAGACCAGCAGGCTACATGGGGTTGCAAGAGTCGGACATGACTTAGCGACTAAATCACCTCCACCACCGCTGGTAATTAAGATCCCACATTCTGCAAAGCAGGTAAGCCTGAGAGAAACAACTACTGAGCCCGCAGGCCACAACTAGAGAGAAGCCTGTGTGCTCCTAGAAAAGATCTGGCCTGACTCAGTGAAGATCCCGCTTGCTGCAGCTAAGACCCAAGGCAGCCCAATAACCTGGAACAAAACATGAAAGGAGGTGGGTTTAAAAAGAAAAACTCTCTATAAGTACTAAGGCGTGTGGAGGGATTCCTAGAAGGGAAAGATTGGAGAGCAGACAGAGAGCTGGAACCATCCTTGGAAAGAGGAGAAACTAAAATCTCGGGATGGGAAGGAAAGGAAATAATTTGGCCAAAGTGGAGACTGGGGCAACGGAAAGGTTCCAGGAAGAGACTGCAAGTCAAGAGTCAAAGGGAAGAAACCCAGGCATTTCTGCCGATGGGAGAGTGTATGTAACTTCGGACTTAAGAGACAGGAAAGTCACTGAAGGGTCTTGAGGTCTGGACCAAGCGTGGCATGTCACATGGACAGGGTTACACCCTAGATGCTGATAAATCTGGGCTTTTCCCTGAATCTTGGTAATTTCTGTCTCCTCCTCCTCCTGTTATCAAAGGTCAGACATAGGTGCAAAATTTTAGAATAAGAACAAAATTATCTTGATTTTGCAGGTCAGGTAAAATGTGAATATTGAATTGTGTGCAGACAAGAGCATTTTCATGATCTATTCATATTCTGGAGTCTTTCTCTTTTTTTTTTTTTACCTTTTTCAAAAATGAAGAATCTTCACCATTAATCTGCTTAGCAAATCTTATGAACTAAATTGAAAGCCTTGCAGACCTGTTGCCAAGCATGTGAGAATTATAGACTTCTCTTAAACTATTATCCTGGTGTTCATTCTATTTTCTTTTTTTTTTCCTTCCCAAGTAAGGCAGAAAAATTCTGAATATGTTGGAGAGTGAAGAATTTTTGATTCATCTGTGTAGTTATCTCTTGCACTTTTTATAACTCCAAATTCCCTTTGAAAACATCAGCACCCCCCCCACCGCCGCCCCCAGCCTCTCTTCACTGGTCATTTCTGTGCAGCCCTCCAGCTACTTGAAGGTTCCCTAGCTTGAGCCCAGGTTGGGTCCCTGGGTTGGGAAGATCCCTGGGAGAAGGGAATGGCTACCCACTGCAGTGTTCATGAGCAGAGGAGCTTGGTGGGCCGCAGTCCATGGGGTCGCAGCGCTTCAGACAAGGTTGAGGGACAGACACTTTCACCCGGAGTGGAGCTGGCTTCTCTGTGGACCGGGAGGTGGACCCTTCCTCTAAGGAGAGTCTTTAAGCACATCTCCAGATCTGGATTCTGGCTCCTGGTGGTGGGGGTTGCTGTTTTTATTTTATGGGCCCTCCTTTAAATATGGCAGGATGTAAAAATGAATAGCAAATGAGAATTCTCTAAATGCCTTTGCTGTGAATGGGTTTGTGCTTTCTTGGGCCCCCAAGAACCTTCCTGTAGGTCCCTTCTCCAGGTCAGGATTGTGATTGAACCATTCCACCCATCAAGCATAGTTCTGTATTTAATCAATCTTGAATCACCAGTCAAGTCCTTGCAGTTCAAATGTCAGGCTTCAAGCCTCCCTAACTTTTGCCATTGGCATTTAACGTAGTACTTTTTCTGTGTGTGTATGCGTCTCTGTGTGTGTGTGTCTGTGTGTGTGTCTGTGTGTCTGTGTGTCTGTGTGTGTGTGTCTGTGTCTGTGTCTGTGTGTCTGTCTGTATTCTTATCCCTTCTTTTTTTCCAAAGCAGGTTTTTCTCAAGCATTTGCAGTCAAATGAATAAGCTCATGAATCAGAAACAGGCTTAGAGAGAGAATTTTCCTGCTTCAAGGTGTGCAGTAGAGTTCAGTTCTGGCAGTTGTAGGAAAGACTTCTTGAAGAACCTTCTGCGGGAGGAGCCCTGCTCACCAGAGGGAGGCAGAAGGAATTGCTGCTCCCCAGAAGGATGATGGCCTTTGCATAAGAATGTAATCCATCCATTTGCTGCTGAATATTCATATTCTAGGGGTGGGGTAGAAGTTTCAAAAATCACAGATTTGTGAAAGTAGTAACTGTAAATCAATGTCATCTATAAATGTAATAGGGACTTGTTTGTTTTAAAAGGCCAGGATCACCTAAACTGAGTTTAATTTTTATCCTTTTTCTTTTGTTTATACTGAAATTAAGGCTCGAAGCTTATAGATACTGAACTAATGGTAAGAGGTGTGCTCGGATGACTTTTATTTCATCATAAATGTGATTAAAGTCAATTTGCTCATTTCCGATCTGAGTATTGTTTTTCTCTTAATGTTATAGCTAGCTTGCTCTATCTATCTTCTTTGTACATATTTCTTTATTAAATGATAATCCATAAATAGATTAGCTAAAACATTAGAGCTAAACTAACATTACAGATGTCAGTGATTTATAGATAAATAATAATTATAATATATAATGAATATATATGTGAGCTTCATACATATACATGTACAAAATCAGTTCTATGGGTGATTCATAAGTAAACTAAATTTGGAGTGCTTTAATTATATTAAGGCATTCTAGAGAAAATGAAAAGAAAATTGCTATTTATTAATCTCTGTGGGAAATAATTTGGCTATATAACGAAGCTCGTATATCATGTAATTCTCATGACAACTCCATGATGTAGATGTGAAAAAAACAAATAACAGAGGGTGAAGGCCCTTGCCTAAAATCGTGGAGCTGGGCTCAAGGCGTTTTCCTCTTTTCCTAGAGAAATGTGGTTCCTCCATCTCACTATGAGGACAGAACTACAGCTGCCTTGTGTATCATCCTCATCTCCTCCAGACATGAATACTTCTTTATCTTAAGGTCTTGCTTTGACGAACATTGCATCACCCTCAAGGTCTTGCATTGGTCTTATTTTGGATACTGTACGGCCACCCGAAGACCTAGGTGGATCACAGACAGGACACGGCCAGTAGATGTTCAAGGTGCCACACTTGCCTTGGAGGTTTGAAGTCTCAGGGAAGATCAAGGTCTCTGAGTGCTCGTCACACTTGGCGTCACTGATCTGGAGAACCCTAGCTCCTATCTCAGGGCTAATTTTTTTCACTCTTATTTTTTCTTTCTGGTGTAAGTCTTCACTCAGTGAATGACCATGTATAGAGTTCATACTTCAGAAAAATAACTGGAGTTGCATACTTCAAATCCTGACATCTCATTATGCCACAAAGATTTTTTCTTTCTGTCTGGAGTGTCGTTCCCACACTGTCTGTCTAGTGAACTCATCATTCTTTAAGGCTTTCTCTACAGCCACCTTCTCCAGGAAGCCTGCCCTCTCCGAACTTCCTGGACATAGTATCTCAGCTCCCACTAAGCTGCAAATTCTCCTCTGGAGTGTGTGTGTGTGTGTGTGTGTGTGTGTGTGTGAATCACTCAGTCGTGTCCAATTCTTTGTGACCTGGTGGACTGTAGCCCTCCCGGCTCCTCTGTCCATGGGATTCTCCGGGCAAGAATACCGGAGTGGGTTGCCATTTCCTTTTCCAGGGGATCTTCCTGACCCGGGGATCAGTCCAGGGCTCCTGCATTGCAGGCAGACTCTTTACCTCCTCAGCCACCAGGGACACCCCATCCCCATACACTGCGCTGCGCCTAGTCCGCCCGGTGCCAGTGAGGTTCCGTTGGCATGTGTTGCTCTGCAGTGCCGCACTTTCTTTTCTGTCTCCCTCGTGTGGTTATCAGACTGAGATGTCCTCTGTCTGTTGGGGTAAGATCCACCTTCAGTCGTTTGGGCACGCTCTGGAATGCTTTAAACATTGGATGGATTAAAGATGGCAAAACTCTGGGTTGTGAGAGTACGGGGAGAGACGAAGAAGGGCCTGAGACTTCGAGGCTCGGGCAGAGTTGAGACCACACAGGTTTCCGTTCACATTTCACGTTGCCTCTTGGACAGAGACGCACTTCAGATTCTTCAAATTAAAAAAAAATGATGATGATAATACCACACTTAGCTGTTTTGTGGTTGAAATAAAACAGTGTTATGTGGATTAATTAAGATAGCTCCTAGCACAGGAACTCACCTCAACTTGCCCATGAAGTAATGATATGTGATGACTTGCTTGTCGCTGTTCTAACTAGTCTTCTAAGTCCAGAAGCTGGCGGTGATTAGCTTGTACCCTTCTGCTTCGTAAGAAAGCACGTGTGCCCATGGGATGAGATTAATTCTCATTAGAAGGAAATGTAGTCACTCAGTTGTGTCTGACTCTTTGTGACTCCGTGGACTATGGAATTCTCCAGGCCAGAATACCAGAGTGGGTTGCTGTTTCCTTCTTCAGGGGATCTTCCCAACCCAGGGATCAAACACAGGTCTCCTGCATTGCAGGTGGATTCTTTATCAGCTGAGCCCCCAGGGAAGCCCTAATTCTCCTTAGGCTTTCATTTGTGTCTAAAAACCGGAAGACAGAGGTCAGTCCTCCTTCAGATGTATTCGGTAAAGCCGTGAACGATAGCATCCTGCTTTTTACATGGTGAGCAGTACGCTCATCTCTAAGTTTGGAACTCAAGTACAGCATCCCTTGACGGTGCCACCCAGTAACTGATGTTGTGATGCGGTGTTTAAAAATAGATGTAAATAGTTAACACGTCTTTGAAAAGGAATCAGATCCTCACTTATAGCCTTTATCAACCAGCTGGTTCTTGTAAGCGTCTTCCCGATCTGTGTGCAAACACTACTTTTAAGTGATCAGCTGGCATAATTAGGTAAGATTGTACGCTGGAAGCACAATCCCGTTCTCTCTTCATCTCGGCTGGAAGAAGAAACAAACATCGCGGATGACGATGTGACGGTGCCTTAGATGTGGGAGATTTTTCAGCAGCTGCAGTACCTTGCTCATCAGCAGAGCTAGTTGTTTATTTATTTATCTTTTCAAGTTCAAAGATGCGGTTTTGCAAAACCTCAGTCAGAGAGATAATGAGGAGGCCAAATACTGGGTGGGGGTGGGGGGCACAGAAAGCAGCTCAGCTGACCCGGGCTTCTGTATCGTGTCTTCTCTCTGGATGCTTTTAGTATTCAGTTTAAAAAAATTCTTTAAATTCTCATTGCATTAAAGATTTAAATCAGATTCAGAGAAACTGATTTTAGCCTTGATGGGGATGGAGTTGGGGGCTGTGATTTCAGAGACAAGGTGTGAAATGAGTAGAAGGATGATATTAAGCAGGGAAACCAGCGTGCCTTAATGAAGTGGTGGCAGAGAGGAGACCGCATTCTAACGTCCGCTGTGCCCATTGGGAAGTTCACTAACCCTCTCTTGACCTCATTCTCTGATCCGTGGAAATGAGGGTTTGGAAATAGTCTCCAAACAGACTGAGTGCCTGTTGTGTATCAAAATCTGAGGTGATCCTCACCCCGTGGGGCCTCAGCTGTCCAGGAAGACAGACCAGCTGGGTGCAGATCAGTGTGTGAAGGATCCCGATGGAGAGAGTGCGGGGGCCGTGGGCTAGCAAGGCCACGTGGACTCTGGAGCTGGACCGTCCAGTGTCAGTCATCACTGAGGCTACCAGCTGTGTGATCTCCACAGACACCAACACCTGTTGCAATGGACTGTTGTGAAACATAGAGAATATTGCCTGATGGATTGTATGTGCCCAAGAAATCTAGTTGTTCACTTGGGAGCACAGCACAGAGAACTAAGATTGTGTCTACAGGGTATGAGAAGGTCATACCATTTTTCTCAGGCTGAGAAAAATCCAGTTGGTGATTGCAAGGCATCTCCCACTTGCCAAGGCTGGGTGATCTGCTTCCTTCCTTCTGAGAAACATGGCTGATGTGCATACTCAGTGCTAGCAGGCCATGCTATCTCAGCTTCAACCAGTGTTCCATTCAGTTACCAACTACCAAGCCTTCCTATACCAGATAAAAAAGCATCTATGACCAGGGAAGACAGCCAGTATATTCAGTTCAGTCGCTCAGTCGTGTCTGACTCTTTGCGACCCCATGGACTGCAGCACGCCAGGCCTCCCTGTTCATCACCAGCTCCCGGAGTTCACCCAAACCCATGTCCATTGAGTCGATGATGCCATCCAACCATCTCATCCTCTGTCGTCCCCTTCACCTCCTGCCCTCTATCTTTCCCAGCATCAGGGTATTTTCAAATGAGTCAGGTCTTCACATCAGGTGGCCAAAGTATTGGAGTTTCAGCTTTAGCATCAGTCCTTCCAATGAATATTCAGGACTGATTTCCTTTAGGATGGACTGACTGGATCTTGTTGAAGTCCAAGGGACTCTCAAGAGTATATTATGAAAACTTTAAATGGAGAATAACCTATAAAAATTGTAAATCAGTATGTTGTATACTTGAAACTTTTATAATATTGTACATCAACTATACCTCAATAAAATTTGACAAGAGCATCTACTATAAAATTGGTTCTTAATATTCATGGAACCGACTGGGCTTACCTGGTGGCTGGGTGGTGAAGAATCTGCCTGCAATTCAGAAGACCTGGCTTTGGATCTTGGATCAGGAAGATCCCCTGGAGAAGGGAACAGCAACCCACTCCAGTATTCTTGCCTGGAAAGTCCCATGGACAGAGGAGCCTGAAGGGCTGCAGTTTATGGGGTCACAGAGTCGAACAGGACTTGGTGACTAACACTTTCACTCTTACTGGATCCCTAGACACAGATAGTGACTCGGGGGTACGTGTACAGTAGACCCAGATGACCTCGTTTAATCTTTCGTTCACGATCTTTTGACAAATGAGCTCTTGAAGTAGGAGAGCAGATATTTCAGTCCAGGGCTCTTTGGGACCAAATCCAGCTTATCTGAAGGCTCTTTACAGACTTATCAGATGGAGAAAGTGACCAGAACTTTCCAGAGAGAGAGAAGAACATGTCTGAAGCCTCAGAACAGACTCGAATTCTAGGATGCTTTCCTTCCGGCAGTCGCATTTCATTATTTAATAAGAGTGGCCCTGAGTTTCACTGTAGAGAATGAGGTTTAAAGAGCTTAGGGGATTTGCTCAGTGATTTTTTTTTAAGATATAATTTCCTTATCATTATTTTTGTTTGTTTGAAACATTGGAATGGTTTCCATCCTCGGGTACCAAAGATAAAATTCTTTCAAATAGTCCATGTAAAAGGCTGTGGTCTGTGTTCAGACATTTTGAAAAGCCAGAACCAAACAGCAGTCATGGCCCTGAAACAGGAAAAGCCTCAAGAGAGCTCGATCAGTGCCTTATCCAGGAACAGCCCCGCGGGTGCCTCTTCAACCGCCTCCAGTCCTTTGCTGTCCCCCAGTGCAGGGAGTGCTGGGGGAAGGGGAGGGATGAGGTGCCCAACTGCTAAAATATTTTGGAGAAAATCAGGTCTAGCCTCAGGCATCTTCTGTTAACAAAGGTGGCTCAGATGGTAAAGAATCTGCCTGCAATGCAGGAGACCCAAGTTCAGTCCCTGGGTCAGGAAGATCCCCTGGAGGAGAGTGTGGAAACCCACTCCAGTATTCTTGCCTGGAGAGTCCCATGGACGAGGTGCCTGGCACGCTCCAGTCCCTGGGGTTGCAAAGCATCAGACGTGACTAGCGACACTGACAACTCTCACTTCCAGACTCGAGCTTCCTCTTTTGACAAAAAGAGTTTTTTGTTGTTTTTCTTTTTCTTTTGCAGCTGAAAGCATTTGGTGGTTAGTCACTCCATTTTTAAACTATCAAATAATGATTAAGAAATTAAAACAAAACCTAAATATTTAGAGCATGACAAGATCATTGCTAATGGAAACTTGGCATCTGGAGAAATCAGGCTCAAGGGAAAGGAAAAAACAATTCCTTATACAATCACACATGATCGGTCTGATCTTTGTCCTAAAGGGACTTTAAAAATCAGATTTCAGAACTATCAGACTAGCTCACACACTGCAACTAGAGAGTAGCCCCTCTGCTTCACTCAGCAACAAAATCCCAGCACAGCAGCAAAAAAAAAAAAAAAAAGCCTGTTTTGAGTATGTACTATGCAGAAAAAATTGTATTGTGTTTTTCTCAATTCCCCTTCCCCACTCTTCAAAATATGGGACAAATAAGGCTTGAAGTTGGACTTCCCTGGTGGCTCAGATTCTGGGAAAGAATCTGCCTGCCATATAGGAGATCTAGGTTTGATCCCTGGGTTGGGAAGATCCCCTGGAGAGGGGAATGGCTACCCACTCCAGAATTCTTGCCTGGAGAATTCCATGGACAGAGGAGCCTGGCGGGCTGCAGTCTATGGGGCTGCAATGAGCTGGACACGGCTGAGTGACTAAGCAAGCAGGCAGTGGGTGGAGCTGGGAGGATTAAGAATGAGGTCTTTAAATGCATGTATCCGCGTGGAAGTGCTGGGTATGTGAGAGTCTTTATTCTGTGCCTGGCCATCTCTCCTGGAGAACATGCTGGGCCTGTTTCCTCTTGGAGATCTCTGTCCCAGTAAGTTCACTGCTAGGAAACCTCTGCCCTCGTGTTTGCAGGGGGATCATTCCTTCCTGCCTGTCATGTCTGGGCTCAAATGTCACTTCCTGAGAGATTCCCTTGACCTGTGCATCTGAAGTCATCTCTGATCTTCACAAGCGGTTCACGCCACCCTCTCCCTTCATAACACTTATCACAGTCTGCAATGATCTGGTTCCATTCTGTCTTCTTGTCACCCCATCCACTAAGCTGTAAACTCCAGGGGGCCTTGTCTGGTTCTCTGCTGCCCAGGTCAGAGCCTTGCACAAAGCAGGCACCCAATAAATATTTTGAATAAGTGAGTGAAAATAAGTGCCCTATAAATATATTATTATGTGAATGTTGAAATCAGAAAATTTTCCTGAAAAGAATTAAAAAAAAAAATTGTCACTTCATTTCTAGATTTTTGAGCCAACAGTGTGATACATTTCCCTGAAAGCTCGTTTTAACTTAACTCTTCATGGACTATTTACCCAAATGCCAGTTTCTAGATGTTCATTGTTGTTGTTCAGTTGCTCAGTCATGTCTGACTCTTTGCGACCCCATGGACTGCAGTATGCCAGGCTTCCCTGTCCTCCACTATCCAGGAGTTTGCTCAGATTCATGCCCATTGAGTTGATGGTGCTATCTAACTATCTCATTCTCTGCCACCTCCTTCTCAGGGTCTTTTCCAGTGAGTCAGCTCTTTGCCTCAGATGTTTAGGAAATCAGTATTTTCTAAAATAAAGTAACTTTATATTTAGAGTAAAAAATACCTTGCTTGTTAGCTGAATATATAGGGAAGAGCCTGCATTTTTTTTTTAATATTCATGAGAAGAAAAATGACTAGGTCCCTATCGCAGCCTACCAAATGCAACGAATCGGGGCAATCCACAGTTCATGTGTACTCACGACTTCAGAGCATGTGGCTGTCAATGTTCGCAGAACTGCTGAATCATGGAATTTCAGCATCAAAGGAAGCTTGCGGTTCCTTCACTTCACCCAGTCCCTAGATCTGATATGTGTGTCCCTAAATCATTTATTTAATTCTGTAGGTTGTATTCTCTGCATTAATTAAGAATTGATGCAGTATTGCTCACACTTGTGTTTTAAGATATTCTCTTGAGGTTTAATTTCTAGACATCATTTACATTGAATAAAAATTGAATTGTGCATGCTGTATCCCAAATTGGAAGGATGGTTCTGATGCTTTTGAGCTAGTAAAATTTCATTTCAAAAATATTGCCTGAAATGAATACAGGATTTATGAGCTGGGGTTTGGGAATACTTGCTGTGCAGAGATTTTTGTCCTGAGGGCAGGAAGCTCGAGTGCAAGAAAGTTTTTTTTTTTTTGGACAAAAATTTGACCTAAGGTAGAGAATGTTCTTTGAGTTTGAATAATAATATATCAGATGATAAATATGTCAAGTGTGTTAGAACAAATAGTCATTTTATTCAAGGTCTTATTCAAAGAAAGTGAGATACAGCCTCTGTTTTATACAAAATCATGGTTGAAATGATGCCTCCTAGAATCCTGTCTTTTTGATCTGGAGGGAATCATGAAGATCAGCTAGCCCAGTGGCTTTCAAACTTTTCTGTCTGCTGCCTACGGGAAGAAATATGTTTAGGGGGCAGCACCCCACACACACATCATGCGGATAGGCAACCACAACTGAAGCCAAAGATCCAATATCTGCCTCCTTGCGTAAGATGCCCTCTGTTTTCTATTTTTATGCTACATCATTTTAAAAAGTGTTGGTTGTGCCTTCACAAATCGAGTTCAAGAACACGAGTCTGTAGATTCCACATATGTGCATTCAGTCAGTTCAGTTGCTCAGTCGTGTCCGATTCTTTGCGACCCCATGAACCGCAGCACGCCAGGCCTCCCTGTCCATCACCAACTCCCAAGGTCCACCTAAACCCATGTCCATCGAGTCGGTGATGCCATCGAACCATCTCATCCATCGTTGTCCCCTTCTCCTCCTGCCCTCAATCTTTGCCAGCATCAGAGTCTTTTCCAATGAGTCAATTCTTCGCATGAGGTGGCCAAAGTACTGGAGTTTCAGCTTCAACATCAGTCCTTCTAATGAACACCCAGGACTTATTTCCTTTAGGATGAACTGGTTTGATCTCCTTACAGTCTAAGGGACTTTCAAGAGTCTTCTTCAGCACCACAGCTCAAAAGACTCAATTCTCCAGCACTCAGCCTTCTTACAGTCCAACTCTCACATCCATAAATGACCAATGGAAAAACCATAGCCTTGACTAGATGGACTTTTGCTGGCAAAGTAATGTCTCTGCTTTTCAATATGCTGTCTAGGTTGGTCATAACTTTCCTTCCAAGGAATAAGCATCTTTTAATTTCATAGCTGCAATCACCATCCACAGTGATTTTGGAGCCCAGAAAAATAAAGTCAGCCACTGTTTCCACTGTTTCCCCATCTATTTCCCATGAAGTGATGAGACTGGATGCCATGATGTTAGTTTTCTGAATGTTGAGCTTTAAGCCAACTTTTTCACTCTCCTCTTTTACTTTCATCAAGAAACTCTTTAGTTCTTCTTCATTTTCTGCCATGTGTCATCTTTATAGCTGAGGTTATTGATATTTGTCCCAGCAATCTTGATTCCAGCTTGTGCTTCCTCCAGCCCAGTGTTTCTCATGATGTACTCTGCATAGAAGTTAAATAAGCAGGGTGACAATATACAGCCTTGACGTACTCCTTTTTCTATTTGGAACCAGTCTGTTGTTCCATGTCCAGTTCTGACTGCTGCTTCCTGACTTGCATACAGGTTTCTCAAGAGAATGCACGATATTTATTTTTCTCTGTCTGACTTACTTCACTGTGTAGGATTGTCTCTAGGTCCATCCACATTCCTGAAAATGACAGAGTTTCCTCCCACGTTATGGTTAAGTGATATTCTCTTGTATGCATGTGTCACATCTATTTTATCCCTTCCTCTGCTGATGAATGTTTACGTTGCTTCCATGTCCTGGCTATTGTAGACAGTGCTGCAATGAATGTTGGGTACATGTATCTTTTGGAATTACGGTTTCTTCCTGATTTATGCCCCAGAAGCAGAATTGCTGGCTCGTATGGTAATTCTGGTTTTAGTTTCTTTAGGGAACCTCCATGCTGTTCTCCACAGTGGCTTCATCAATCTACATTCCTACCAACAGTGTTAAGAGGGTGAAAAATGGTACAGATGAACCTGTTTGAAAAGCAGGAATAAAGACAAAGATGTAGAGGACAAATGTATGGACACCAAGGAAGGAGAGGGGAGAGGGAGATGAACTGGGAGAGTGAGGTTGGCATATATACACTACTGTGCACAAAATAGATAGCTAATGAGAATCTACCAGATAGCACGGAGAACTCTACTCAGTACTCTGCTGTGACCTAACAGAAGGAAATCCAACCAGAGGGGTATACGTATGTGCATGACTGATTCACTTTGCTGAACCACAAAAAGTAATACAACATTGTGAAGCAACTGTACTCCAATAAAAATTTAAAAGCAAAAAAAAAAAAAAAAAAAAAGAACAGTTTGGAGAATACTAACCATTCACTTTACTAATGGGAAGACAAAGGCACAGAGGAAGGGGGTGCTTCATCCTCCAGCTCTTAGCAAAGAGGAACCCTCTTGCTAAATTGTGTGCAACACACTGCGTCTTCTCTTTCATTCCAATCAGCTAGCCCATAAAACCCTAAGAAGTCACCGTTTGCTGTGCTATGTTTAGTTGCTCAGTTGTGTCTGACTCTTTGCAACTCCATGGCCTGTAGCCCCCAAGCTCCTCCATCCATGGGATTCTCCAGGCAAGAACACTGGAGTGGGTTGCCATGCCCTTCTCCAAGGGATTTTCCCAACCCAGAGACTGCATACAGGTCTCCTTCATTGTAGGCAGATTCTTTACTCTCTGAGCTACCAGGGAGGACCATTTAGTTTAGTTAAATCAAAAGAAAACCCACATTTCTCCAGTTTAATCCCAAGTCTTCAGTGTCACGTTTCCTAACCGCTCTGAGCTCTGTGTACTTGTCCCTTATAGCAGAGCTTGAACCCTTACCATAACGAGCCAGCATTGCTCTCTAGGATGGGTATGAGAACACATGTGTAGAAAACCCTGATTAAAGAACTCCTGGCTCTGGTTCTACCCTACTCCCTTCCCCTCCCATGAATAATGATTTTTTGAAAAAGTACAAAAATAAAGACCAAAATATACAATATTGTATTTTGGCTTAACCTTCTAAAAGTCAACCCTTTCGGGAATGCTGTGTGGATGGAGGCCACACATTTGCTGATGGTTCTCCTGTCAAGAGGCAGGATCTGTTTCTCCTCTACTTGAATCCAGGCTGGCCTGTGCCTGCCTTGAACAGGCACCCACAGCAGACGTGGTACCAGCTAGACCTGGTCTGCAGGTGAATGATAGTTTCCACCCTGGTCCCTGTTCTGAGTCTCCCTGGAGACGTGTGACTACCCAGCTAAGGGACCCTGAGAGAGGACCTGGCATGTCAAAGAGATGGAGAGGACTCAGCAGAAACCACCTTCCAGTGGTCCCCATCTGGGGGTCAGGCAGGTGAAGAAGTCTCAAGGACCTTTCAGTACTGGTTCAAACAGGGTGATATTCAGGTGGATGGACCTGACTCCAGCCCAATACCACCCTCTTTGGACCAGTTTGATCCTCCGTGGAACAGAGAATTGCCCAGCTAAGTCACTGACGATAAAATCATGAAATTTCATAAAATGGCTATTGTTTTAAGCCACCAAATTTTGGGGTAACTTTTTGGAAAGTGATGGAAAACAGAACTCTTGAGTTGCTGCAGATAGTTTAAGTAAGCAGTTTCTTAGAGGCAGTATTCCCAGGTGGTAGTGTAGGAGATGCAAGAGATGCAGAGTTGATCCCTGGGTTGGGAACATGAAAGAGGAAAATGGCAACTTGCTCCAGTATTCTTGCCTGCAAAATTCCATGGACAGAGGAGCCTGGTCCATAGGGTCACAAAGAGTCAGACATAACCGAGCATAGCACAGCACACAGGCAGTGTAGCATGGTACAAATTCTGGAGCAAGAATATTTCCTCTGAATTTCCATGTGCCTCACTTTCCTCATCCATAAAATGGGGATAATAACCACCTCATAGGAGGATTACTTGAGAATTAAAAAAGTTAATACCAGTATATATAAAGTCCTTGGAACAGCGTCTTGTACACAGAAAGTGCTATGTAAATATGTGTTATTATTCTAGAGCAATAAATGACACATTTGAATGCTGGTTTAGGTAACAGCTCTTTGAGATCGTGACCAGGCCTTTGTGCTGGGTCCTCAGGTCTCCTAAAATCTGACTTGCAAAAGTAATTCAGATTGGGCTTGGAAATGAATTTCCCCATGGGACATAAGAGAGATAAAGAATTGAAAACAAGGAGCAGAGAGACGTGACATTTGCTAGAGTGGCATTTAGTGACAGGTCCACTGTTCTGAAACACTGTTATTCACCATATGAACAAGAGGTTGAAGAGCACATTATTCACACCTGTACCACCAAATCAAGTAGAAGACTTGAGCAAACAGATTGCATCTCCATGTCAGGAGAGAGTAGGAAGCTGCGCTGAGTTCAAGATTTTGAATTGAATCTGTCGATATATCAGTCCTTTCCCCGAAGGACGATTTGCAGCGTCTCAGTTGAACAAGTGTTTGCAGAAGGTGTGCCAGGCGCCATGCCCGAAAATGTGAACTCCAAGGTAGGTAAGGCCTGCCCCTTCTTGTAAGGAGCTCACAGTCTTGTAGGTGATGCAGATAGAAACCAGTAAAAATTAGGGTGGCAGGTGCCAGAAGAAGAATGTATGAACAGGAGGTTCCTTAAAAGACTAAAGATAGAGTTACTGTGTGATCTAGCAATCTCAGTCCTAAGCAAATATCCAGAAAAGGCTAATCTGAAAAGATACACACATTCTCAGTGTTTGTCGTGCAAGAGCCAGGACTTGGAAGCAACCTAAATGCCATTGGCCAAGGAATGGTTCAAGAAGGTGCTGTATATTTGTATGATGAAATACTGTTGTTCAGTCACTAAGTCGTGTCCAACTCTTTGCGACCCCATGAATTGCAGCATGCCAGGCTTCCCTGTCCTTCACCATCTCCCAGAGTTTGCTCAAACTCATGTCCTTTGAGCCAATGATGTCATCCAACCATCTCATCTTCTGTCGTCCCATTCTCCTCCTGCTCTCAATCTTTCCCAGTATCAGGGTCTTTTCTAATGAGTTGACTCTTCACATCAGGTGGCCAAAGTATTATAGCTTCAGCTTTGGCACAAGTCCTTCCAATGAATATTCACAGTTGATTTTCTTTGGGATTGACTGGTTTGATCTTCTTGCTGTCCAAGGGACTCTTAAGAGTCTTCTCCAGCTCCACAGTTCAAAAGTGTCAATTCTTCAGCGCTCAGCCCATGAACAGTATGAAAAGGCAAAACGATATGATGGAATACTACCCAGGCATAAAAAAGAATGAAATAATACCATTTGTGGCACCATGGATGGAACCTAGAGATTATCATACTAAGTGAAGTGAATCAGAAAGAGAAAGACATATGACATCACTTACATGTCCAATCTAAAAAAAACTGATACAAATGAAATTATAAAACAGAAATAGCCTCACAAACATTGAAAACAAACTTATGCTTACCAAAGGGAGAAGGGGAAGGATAAATTAGGAGTTTGGAATGAATAGATGCACACACTTCCCTGGTGGTTCAGTTGGTGAAGAATCTGCCTGCAATGCGGGAGGCCTGTGTTTGATTCCTGGGTTGGAAAGATCCCCCAGAGAAGGGAAAGGCTACCCACTCCAGTATTATGGCCTGGAGAATTCCATGGACAGAGAACCCTGGTGGGCTACAGTCCATGGGGTCACAAAACAGTCAGACACTGCTTAACTACTAAATGAAGAAGAAGAGAGAACTATGTTCCGTTAGCCATTCACTCGCTGAAGCTGGCACCATGGAAATAACATAGTCAGTGCTCTTCCAAAGCCTGCAGGGAGAACCATTAATGGAATAATTGTCACATACAGCAGATCAACAGTATATAAGCATAACTTTCTCACCTTATGAAGGAAAAGCAAAGGATCTATGGGAGGACAAGTGGTCTCTAGCGCTAGAGGGCACGGTAAAGCAGCTCTTTAAAAGAACGATGCTTGGGATTGCGGCTTGGAGAATGGCATACACAGTTAAGAAGAGGGGAAGGGCATAGGGTGGTTGGGGCAGAAACTACAGCCTGTGCAAAGGTCCTGTGGAAGGAGGATCTTACAAAATAGCTTTGAGAAAACAGAGGATTTGCTGGAAGGGATACTAGGTATCAGTAAGTACCACACGGTCTTCAGTAGAACCATTTGGATTTATTTAATCTCAATTTAAAAAAAATCAGGGCTACTATAGACTTCAGTGAAATCTTTTGGATAGTGTAAATCTTTTTAAACTAGGAGAAGCATCTAAAAGAGGCTAGTCTATGTCTCTTCACCCCTAAGAATGTCACCTGTGTGAGAGGTACTACAGACTTGCTTTTTTAATCTGAAATCGTTATTCTGCTTAGGATACTAACCAATCTAGTGCCTCCATAGATTTCAGTTGGAAACCTGGTTCTAAACCCAGGAGGATTTTACACCCTCATCCTGAAGCCAATGAAAAACACAATACTTTGCTCTTTAACAATTAAAAATGTTTGTTAAAGTTCATGTTCTCTTGCTCTGTGGTAATTTTCAGGCTCAATATGAACAAATGCTAAGTAACACATTTGAACGATCTGAATATATAGAATCATATTTCCACAAATGTTCTGCTTTTCCATCAATCACTCATTGCCTCTTAGAAGGAAAATAAATTTGCTTTTGAATGGAGTACCAATAATTTTTTTTTTCTTCCTAATATTAGACTCTAAATATTTGAACGGGTTGCAAAATCTGTTCATTTTTCAGGACCTAGATGAAGCCCCTCCTTCTCCAGGAAGCCTTCTTTATTTCTCTTCTTAGCTTGATCTGCATATTTTTCTGATGCCCTTCACTTTGTATCCCTGACTGTGGTACTTCATTTTATCTTGTTTTTTTAAACTCTCTCTTAGGTGCCTGCTTTTTTCCCCCAACCCAATTGTATTCCAAACCATTCCTAGCATGGCAGCTGGCACTTGATAATTGTCAGTATGTGTGTCTGTTGGTGGGATGGATGAGGGAAAGAAAGGGACGGTGGTGTTGCATTAGCTCAGGCTCTTAAATTGCAGAAAATAGAACGTGACTCTTGTGAACCTAAGAAGACAATGTATTACAGGGGTTTCTCTGAGGATGGACAGGAAGTTTGAGGAATTTGGCAGAGTTGAGAACCAGAGGATACCACGGGATACAGCAGCAGAAACGACATGATCATAACTGCTTGCCGTCACTGGGTTGAGACCATCTTTTCTCCCAACCTTGTGCCCTGCTCTTCAAGACTCAAAGTCATAGGAGAGAGCCCCCAGAAGTGAATCTGGGTTTCCCTGTCGACATATGACGGCGCCGGGCCAGGACGGGGGAGACCTCAGAGAAGAGCCTACAGGATGCGCTTGCTTTCTGTGGGTGGTGTGTTTATTATTCAACCAGGTCTGAGCATGTTGACAAAAGTTAATTTTCCAGAAGAAAATCAATTAGTGCTATTAGAAAGATCAGTATGGGTAGGAAGAAAACCTGTAGACATATCCATTGCATGTGGAAAGGACTCCAAAGTAATGAAACTGGTTTTGCATTTGTCTTGAAGGAAATGGCAACCCACTTCAGTATTCTTGTCTGGACTATCCCATGGACAGAGGAGCCTGGTGGGCTGTAGTCCATATGGTTGCAAAGAGTCAGACACAACTGAAGTGACTTAGCACGCACACACTAACTGGCTGGTGACCTTGGGTATATCATTTATCCCCTCTGGTTCTTTGCTTTCTCACTTATTACATGTAATAACCTTGTCTTCCTGACCTCCCTGGTTGGTTGTAATGGTCGTAGAAGGCAATGTATCTAAAATTACTTTGTGAATGAGAAGTGCTCTGTAAAATGCAGAGTACTCTCTTCACAGGTGTTTGGTACATTCTGCAGCAGCATTACTCAGTAGGTGCTGGTGAGCAAAACTGAGATGTTTATTTCTCTCTTGGGTGGGACGTGTGCAGAGGAAATGTGGAGGTGACTTTCTCTCACTTGCACTATGCATTCCAATAGCAGTGTAAATATCACTCATGTTTACTGAATGTTCACTGTGTGTTGGGATCTCATCTAAACCACTTTCTGTGTCCTAACTCACGTAATCCTCATAACCATCTCATATGTTAAATGATGTGGATATTCTTATCTTACAAATGAGTAAACTGACGTACATCGAGCCTCAGAAGTGTCTTGTCAACATCCCCTTCTACACTCTAGATCCCACTGGCAGAATCTGAATATCAATTTTTACTTATTCACTGCCTTGCTAGATTATAAAGAAGATTAATGAGGAAATGTTGGCATAACAGTTAATGTTCATTGGAAGAAATATTCTGGTGAAATCTATTATTGTGGTGCATTTTCCTAATAATGAAATATGAAATATTATAGTAGTTTTATGCTCTTCTTCTCTCGAATTAATCTTTCTAATCCTAGCTCACCATCAACTAAGTATTCAAAGACTTCAGGATAGTTACTCTTTCTTAAGGGTTTTCTCCGTGATTTTACACAAATACACACATATACATGTACATATGTAAATATATATGTATGTGTATGTAGGTATCCATGTAAATATATTTACATAGATATATGTTTACATATATACCTATATGTAGGGGCTTCCCTGGTGACTCAATGGTAAATAATCTGCCTGCCGATGCAGGAGATGCGGGTTCAATCCATGGATAAAGAAGATCCCTTGGAGAAGGAAATGGCAACCTAACTTCAATATTCTTGCCTGGGAAATCTCATGGATAGAGGAGCCTTGCGGGCTATAGTCTATGGGGTTGCAAAAAGCACTGGACATGACTTGGCAACAAAACAACAAAGTTATATATGTATTCGACTCACTATATTCAATACAGTATATTCATTGTATATATTCATATGCAATTCACTGGTTCCAGTCTCAACTACGTATTGTTTTTCCCTTGGGGGTCAGCACTCTTGAGTTTAAACCCTGCAAGAGTTTCTCTGGGTCCAAAAGGGTTGCCGCCCCTCTAGTGAGCTGATGGTCAGGTTTAGATTTGGCGGAACAAAGCAAGGAAGCCTGTGCTGAAGCTGCAGCTGCAGCTGAAGAATCAGTGCCAGTGCTTTGTAGAGCATAAAAGGAGCCCTTCCTGTGTTCAGAGAACAGGAAAAGGAGAGAGGGAACGAGTGCGATCTGGAAAACTTTCCCCTGACATCCTGTCACTCACCCAAATGGCTGGTGATAATTGGCACTGGAGACGTTTGTAAGATCAGATCGGGTACCACGTCCGTGAGAAGCTACATTTGACAATGGAGCGTCAGTCATGGGGACTCTATGCCCTGCTAATGTCAATGTGCTAAACCTCAATGGTCAGGAAATATGGTGAGAAATTACAAAAGTTGGGACAGAAGACTTTATTCAAAGGATCGAGTTTAAGACTGGGTGTGATCATCCCAAATTTCCCCATGAGCAAAATAAAGATACAGGCATATTGGGGCAAGATTGGGGGCCTAGAAGAAAAATAATTGGAAAGATTTCTATAAGCCCATGAATGAGTTCTGATAATTTTATTAACTAAAATATTATAATATTTTTGTGTTCATTAGTCAATCTTCCAAATTCAAGAAAAGCTCCTTTACAGATCAAATAGACATGTATATAGATAGCCTCGCTCTTTGTACCGGCTCTTCATAGCTGCATTTTTATAGCACTCTTCCCCAATGGAGAATGGAATCTTTTACAGCAGGCCTAGATATATGTTGGTACCTGTGTTTGTATTGTAATCTAAATGAAATGGTTACTCTGTTAAACTTAACTTATAGGTCTAAGGGAGAAAAGTGTGCATTTAGGAGTGGATTAGCTCTATTTAAAATGTGATATAATTTTACAAAAATAACAGATTGTATCCAATTATCATTGCAGAAAATATGGTCTGATAAATGCCCTTTCTCTAAAGGACTTTTTCAAGTTTAATTAGTATATGATAGAGACCTGTAATACACCATTGAAAAGTTTAGTCAACAGTACTATTTGAATACTTGAGTAAAAATAATACAGTGGAATAATTTAAAGATTGTTTTACCCAGTGGTAAAAATCCTCATCAATCTATTAAAAACTATGAACTGAGCAACTGTCATAAATAAGGGCCTCGGCTTGGTGTGGATGGATGAACCTTGGGGCATAGTAATGGGTCTACATGTGACTCCTGCTAAAGGGGTTAATAGACGTTTGCAACATGAAAGGAGAAATGAACATAGAAACCTTAAATGACACCAATGACTTTTGGAGTAGATATCCTGTGCACAGCACATCCCATGAATCAGGCCACTTAATCCTTACAACAAACCTGTGCTGTAATTGATTATTCTTGAGTTGAGGTTGGTTACAATGACAGATTGAGACACTTACTTGAGGCCAGACCTCTGCAGTAGGGGGTAATAAAACTGGGATTTGAACCTGGGTTCATCTGTTTGGGGAGCTCATGGATTCCTTAGACCTGCTGTGAAGCCCCTGGAAACCTTTCTCATTTGACTGTAAATCTTTCCAGCATTCCACGATTAATAGCATTCATCACCTCAGTGAGATCTATCATGAAATCCCATGTATTCTTGCCAAATTTAAAAGGCTCATACAGAATTGGAAAACTAAGATGTAGTCATAATAGAAAAATTTAGCATAGGTAGTAAAATTCTCCCTGAATATTCACTGGAAGGACTGATGCTGAAGCTGAAACTCCAATACTTTGGCCACCTGATGTGAACAGGTGACTCACTAGAAAAGACCCTGATGCTGGGAAAGATTGAGGGCAGGATAAGAAGGGGGCGGCAGAGGAGGAGATGGTTGGATGGCATCACCGACTCGGTGGACATGAATTTGAGCAAGCTCTGGGAGGTAGTAAAGGACAGGGGGAGCCTCGTGTGCTGCAGTCCATGGCGTCACAAAGAGTCAGACAGGGCTGAGCAGCTGAGCAACAACAAGAAAGTTCAACATAGAAGGTGTGTAATTAACTTCCTGGAACTGACATAGGGCTGAAGTGGTAGAATCGCCTGTGGGTGGCATGATTTGGGAAGGTTTCCTTTAGGAAGGGGGCTTCCCAGGTAGCTCCGTAGTAAAGAATCTGCCTGCCAGTGTAGGATACATGGGTTTGATCCCTGGGTCAGGAAGATCCCTTGGAGAAGGAAATGGCAACCCCCTCCAGTATTCTTGCCTGGGAAATCCTATAGACAGAGGAATCTGGTGGGCTACAGTCCATGGGGTTGCAAAAAGTTGGACATGATTTGGTGTCTAAACAGCAACTTTTAAGAAGAGGCATTTGAGATGAGCCTTGAAGGATCGTGCTGCGCATGCATCAGAGAACTGGGTTCCAGCCTGCTGTGCTGCTACCAGACTCCCCCTCCCTCCCCTCTCCCTTGGGGACATTTGACAGCAAGGAAGAATTAATTACCACACATTTCCCTCTGCTTAGAGCCGATTACCTGCAATGCTGCTCCATGAACATTAGGCTGAGAATAGCAGGTAAAACGCCATTTGGAAATGTTCTGCTTGGAGCGGGTGTCCAGCTGCTCATTTAGATCATGAACTGTTTGTCAATACTGACAATTAGTGGGCTAAAGATTGCATTGACCACATGACAAGGATCGATACGTGCAATACTTGTTAGTTATTTACCGCTGAGTGTATTAAAGCCTCTAGATTTCTTATAAATCCTTCAAAGCCATCCTGCTATGATCCTCTCAGCAACACGCATTGACACATCAATAAATCCTTTTGACAAGGGTGATCTGTGAAAATCAATACCAGTTTATCAGCGATTCCCATGTAGTTCTTTTTTTTTTTTGACAGGCCAATAGAGATTTAAGATCATTTCCCAAAGCTGAGAACCTACATGGTTCAGATACAAGGCTTGTTGTCACTGTGCCTGCAAGGCACTGACCTTGATCACTGCTCTTTGCTCAGAGTCTTTGTAAATCCCACAGGAGAGAGACAGAGACCCACTTCCTAATAATGGTGACTGCAGCCTCTTTCAGAAGTGGGGAGTTGAAGGTCTTAGCACATAGCTGTCTGCGGCTGTGCCTAACCCGCCTTCAGCTCCTCTCTGTCTCAGAGAACGCTAGAGACCTTTCGAGCAGCTACTCACCCTGATTCTTCATCAGCCTTTAGCACTGGTGCTCAATAATGTCTGCTTGTGGAATAGATTTGCCTTACATTTTTTATTATATGAGCTGAGTTAAACCTTCATGCTAAACAAAAACGCAGTTCAAGTTTATATACACAAATAGTGCATTAGTTAGCATAAGACGAGCTGCTGTAACAAAGCAAAAGAAAAGTGAAAGTCTCTTAGTCATGTCTGACTCTTTGTGACACCATGGACTGTTACCTGCCAAGCTCCTCTGTCCGGGAAATTCTCCAGGCAAGGATACTGGCATGGATTGCCACTTCCTTCTCCAGGTAATCTTCCTGACCCAGGCATCGAACCCAGGTCTCCTGCATTGCAGGCAGATTCTTTACCCATCTGAGCTACCAGGGAACCCCAAGCAACCTCAAAATGCCAATATCTGTATTACATCAGATTCAGCGTTGCTGCATTCTGGACATGAAGATTCAGAGACCCTGGGTCCTTCCATCTGTGGCTCTGCTTTCCTCTAGTGTCTGAGTGATTTCAGCCTGAACAAGTAGAAACCCAAGAGAGAAAGAGAAACCCATCCATTAAAAAAAAAAAATCCTGACCTGGAAAAGACACATTTCATGGGCTTATGTTCCATAGAGAAGAACTTGAAACAGGGTGACACGATGCAAAAGGGATTTGTCAGTTGAGTCTTAGATGGACAGTCCCATCCGAGGGACAATCCCATACTGCAGAAAGAGCATGGATTTTCTGGGGAGAGCTGGCCAGAGATGCCAGCTGGGACTGGCTACATCTGTGGCTTCAAGGGCCTGCACTACAGATACGGAAAATACACCGCTCAAATGCTTCACAAGGTGTGCTGGCAATGGGGGAGAGTCTGTCTTCCTGCAACTAGCAGATTGTATGCAAATATTCTCCTTCACCTTCTCGCTAATCTCCATGGTCAAAACCTCCAAATACTGATAGCCGTTATTTTTCTGGGGTTCCATGGATCTTCACTTCTGGCATAGAAGTTGCTACATCAAAACTGAGTTTTAAGTCTCTTGTTTGAAAGTTCTGTTGTCAGCAGCTTTAAAGGATACTGAAAGATGAAGAGTTCATAATCATCTCATGTTCTGTCTCTGAAATATAATCTCAAAGAGAGGCAACTGCACCAAAGTTTTGACTCCCAGGTTCCACTGGTTACTCATAAAATCTGCCCCCAGTCAGGGCTTTCTTGCTTCTCTCTGCCTTTTTACTGAACCGCCATGGCTCTGTGTTGCTGAAACTAATAAAATTACATCTATGACTCTTTGGGGAATCTCTAGCCAGAGTCATCTTTGAGATCCAAAGACAGAAGTTTCTGCTGGTATTTCGCTGTAATTAAAGATACAGGAGTTTTCTAGAGGAGCATTTCTAAAGAAAGAGATGCCCACTAGCTTGGGGATCTTGAGAGCTTTTTTTTCCCCTTCTCTTTTCTTTTCTTTCTTCCTTTTATTTCTCTTCTTCTTCTTCCTCTTCCTGAATCTTCTGCTCTTTCTTCCTCTTCATTTTTCTTTTGAAATGACTATACCAACTACATTGGATATTAAAGTTATCTGTTTTCTCACTTTTTAAGCATAGAAACTCATGTGACATATGGAACTGGGAGAAGAAAGATGCTTTGGAGAAAGCCTACCTTCCCTTTATATAGGTTCACTGAAATGTCTAAATTCTGGAGGAAAGTTCCCCATTGATAAGGCCTATACTTTCTGAGTAGTCTTTAGTTTTTGCTCTTTATTCAATTCTTCAGCAATTTCTTTTGTGCTAGGGTGACAGACAAGTGAATATTTGGAAAGACATGGGTAAAACAAGACTGGATGTGGGAGAAGAGAAAGCTGATCTTTGTGTCTTATATTTTTAGCTGTCCACATTTCTCTAAATGCAATATTTAAAGAATACAGCAGTGGAGGTTGGGGGCGTTCTGTACCTCTCTAGCTCGGTCCGCCATGAGAATCGGGATGAAAGATTGGGTGGTTTTCTACAGTGTAGCAAATGAAATAGCTCATTAGCTGTAAGCAGCCAATAATCTGTCGTGATTCACCAATAGCTACTATTCCTTAGGGAAATTTATGCTAGGCAAGGCAGGAATGGTGCGAGAGCAAGAAGAAAGAGGATGAAGAAAGCAAGCAAAGTATGAGTGAAAGCATGCTTCCCGTCCTTGCAGAAGGCTGTTTCTGATGCACTGAGACTTTTTTTTTTGCTGTATTTCATCTTTGTGTAGAGATTATTTTTAGCATCCAGCATTATTCCTGGTTAGAAGGATGACTTTGAGTATTATCCATGATTAATTAAGGCCATATGGCTCTTGAAACATTCTCTACTTGTGGATATAATAATGAATACGACCATAACTGTTTACATTCTTTCAAGGCATGATCACAATACATTTTTAACCCCATGAAGTACACAGGCAAGAATTCACTCCTGGTCTGCAGCTGGAATGATGAAGTGACATACATATCTTGGGTTTACACTGCAGGGGTGAAGACTTAAAACAGGGCCACAGCCCCACGTAAGAGGGACTCGTCGATGCCATCCCAGGATGGGACAGATTCAGGCCCAAAACTAGTTTTTTGAACTGCCAATCCTGTTGCACTGAGGAAATTTGAAATAGTAATATGCTAGTGATAGCTGACTTGTATGAAGCATTTGTTAAATGTGTCTCATATACTGACTCGTTTGTTCTTCAAAGCAGTACTATGGTATAGTTCTGTTACTAATACTCTTTTTAAAATTGTGATATGATTATTATTATGGTATTTTATTTTTTGAAATATGATAACACATTTACAGGAGACTTGGAAAATACAGAACAAAGTTACATATAGTTCCACTATGTATTTTAATTATTTTTAAGTAGATATATTAGGCTTTTTAGTTGGAGTTTCAATATCAAACTCTCAAAAATTAATAGAATGAAGAGATGTAAACGTGGAAGGATATAGTAAACCTGAAAAGCACTATGAACCAATTCAACATAATTAAGATTTATCCAATTTTCATACAATAGCAGGATACAAATTCTATCCAAGTTCCCATAGACTGTAAACTAGGAGACATTGGAACATATCCAGGGACATACAAGGCGCAAAAATTTCATGATCAAAAGGTATTGAAATCATGCAGAGTCTGTTCTCTTTTCACTGTGGAATTCTGTTAGAAATCAGTATCAAAAGACATTTGGGCGATTGTGTTCACCTATGGCTGATTCGTGTCAATGTATGGCAAAACAAATACAGTATTGTAATTTAAAAAATAAATAAATTTAATTAAAAAAAAACAAACAAAAAGACATTTGAAAATAACGCACATATTTTCAAGATTAGCACTCTTATAGATGAGAAACTGGGGACCAGGAAAGGTGAAGCCGCTTATTCTTAGTGACTCAAGTCATAGAGGAGGAGGCTGGGAGTACCATCCAGGCAGTTTTTCTGCTGACCCCAAGTTAGGAACCTCCCACGCAGGGCTTCCTCTCAACACCAAAGAGCTGCAAGTTCCAACAGTTGTGCAACATTCTCAAAGGCTTCCTACGTCTTTGAGGATCCAGAGTTTGGATACAAGACTCAGCTGTCTTTTCTCCTGAGTCCTGTTAAACTGCTATAGAAAGAGTTTTCATATAAATTGGGGGTGGAAATCGCCTCTGCCACAGTCCCTTCCCTTAAAGCAGGGGAGCTGCACAGACCCGCTGTGTCCTGAGATCCCTCTTGGTGTACAGAACTCAGACCAGTCTGATGACCATGTATTCACAGCTTCTTCTGTTGGGTACTGAGTGTGCATTGTGAGCAACAGAAGACACAAAGATGGAGACGCTCTGCTCTTGGTCCTCAAGGAGATCACAGTCTCCAGGGAGACAAGGATGTGGAATCAGATGGTTATTATATATAGTGAGTGCTACCAAGGATGTAGAAGCAATGTTCTCCTTGAGCCAGAGATGGGCGGGACATCTTTGGGCCAAAGAAATAGAAGAGGTCAAGGCAGAAGGGACTCACCTGCTGCTCAGGGACTAAAATCCGCTCTGGGTTCAAGTCATGGCTAGGCCAATGGGAAATATTAGGAAAGTTATTTTTCTTTACTGTGGTTCATTTTCTTATCATGACAAATCAAAATGGTAATGTCCCTTGTGGGGTTACAGTGAAGATTATGGAGAGATCTATAGAAAACCGATCCCTTAGTATGTGTTTGGGGAAGGTGATGGTAACAATAATCATCTTGAGAGCTTCACAGAGGCTCTGACACCTGGTGGCCACATCACAGGTGATGTGGAGCAGGTTGTTGGGCAGAGAAGTGTCGGAGCGTCAGGAGGGCAGTTCCCGTGCCAGAAATCAGCACACAGGAACAAAGCCTGGAATAATTCCTCCCCATAGCACAGCCCTAAGAATGTGGGGTGGGAGGGTGGGAGGGGGCTTCGGCATTGGGAGATTGTGTTCACCTATGGCTGATTCGTGTCAATGTATGGCAAAACAAATATAGTATTGTAATTAAAAAAAATAAATTTAATAAAAAGAAAAGAATACTGTCCAGCACAATATTCCTCCTGCCTTTTCTCTCTGTAGGCTTTTCTGATTCTAGTTGATCCTACATATAGTTGAACATTGCCTTAATTGCTGCCACACCATTTTCCCTCTTGAGAGGGAGGCAATGGCTCCCAATTGCCTCTTGAATCAGCCTGAATCAAAGTGAATGTGAGTTTCCAGCCCACCTCACCCCCATCCCTCATCTCATCTCTTGCCATACCTGGGTTTTGCTCCACTCCAATCAAGGAAACTAGCTGGTCCGGAGTCTCCACATTATTTTCCATCCCTCCTTCTTCAGGAGAAGGTGGACTCTCTGCATATGGGTTTGACAAAATTCCCAAAGTGGGTGGTGTATGGCTGTGGTGTGTGTGTGTGTGTGTGCATGTGTGAGTATTGTGATTCCAGTGATACAACATGGAGAAGCTTGGATGGTGGAATTTTGTTGTTCAGTCACTAAGTCGTGTCCAGCTCTTCATGACCCCGTGGACTGTAGCACACCAGGCTCCTCTGTCCTCCACTGTCTCTTGGCGTTTGCTCAAATTCATATCCGTTGAGCCAGTGATGCCATTCAGCCATCTCATTCTCTGTCGTCCCCTTCTCCTTCTGACCTCAATCTTCCCTAGCATCAGGGTCTTTTCCAGTGAGTCAGCTCTTTGCATGAAGCAGCCAAAATATTGGAGCTTCAGCTTCAGCATCAGTCCTTTTAATGAATATTCAGGGTTGATTTCCTTTAGGATTGACTGGTTTAATCTCCTTGCAGTCCAAAGGACTCTCAAAAATCCAGTACTACAATTCAAAAGCATCAGTGGCTTTGAGTCAGACAGGCATTTGCTGATGTAGAATGAATTTTGTGGGTCTAGCCAGTGTTTAGAAATACTCAAATACAGTATTATGGACTAAACGTGTCTCCCCTTCTCCTCAATTGGTATGTTGAAGTCTTAACGCCAATGTGATGGTACTCATGATGGGACCTTGGGGAGGCAATTAGGCTTAGATGAGGTGGAAAAAGGGGCCCCTCATGGTGAGATTAGTGTCCTTCTAGAAGACTCACCAGAGATCTCCCCTTCCCTCTTCACCATGTGAGGACACAGTGGGTGGTCATTGACAAGCCAGGGAAAGGGCCCTCACCTCAGGGGACCAAGCTGGTGCCCTGACTTTGGAGTTCCAGCCTCCAGAACCATGAGAAAATCAATTTCTATGAAGCCTCCACATCGACTGTACTTTGTTATGATACCGAGAGCTGACTAATACTTCTAGGTTTATAGCTTCTAAAAAAAAGTGGAAAGAACAAAGAAAAACATGAAAAACAAACCAAAACAAAACAGAAAGACTCAACAAAGACCCGAGTCTCCTCCACATGGCAAGAATCGCATGGAGGCCGCCTCCTTTCCATGGGAAGCGCCAGTTTCCCACAGTCCTCAGCGACTTCTATTGCTTCCCGCTGCTGCCCTGGCCCATTCTACATTATTCGCAAGGTTAAGGATGGTCATTGAGCTTTCTCTTCCTGATTTCGAATCATCCTTTATTATTGGGAGCACACCTCTTTGAAGACCAATCACTGCTTTTATTGCATGAGTGAAACAATGAAGTGGCATATGTGTGTGCAGAATCAACCTCAATAAATCTGAGTCAGCAGTGAGGTGCAAAGGGTAACTTGGGGAATTGCTTCTTCTGTACTTGTTATTTTACATCTTGTCCACTCCTGGGCGGAGCATTTGCAAAGGTCTGTTTATCTCTGCTTCTTTCCCTGTTTCACCCTTTCTTTCTCTGTGGGCTTCCCAGGTGGCTCATGGGTAAAGAATCCACCTGCAATGCAAGAGATGCAGGAAGCGTGGGTTCCATCCCTGGGTCAGAAAGATCCCCTGGAGGAAGAAATGGCAATCCACTCCAGTAGTCTTCCTGGACAGAGGAGACTGTCGAGCTACAGTCCACAGGGTCACAAAGAGCCAGACACTACTGAAGCGAGTGAGCACACACACTCTTTCTCTGCCTCTGTGTGTGTGTGTGTGTGTGTGTGTGTACATACATGTATATACCTATATGTATGTATTCATGTAGGTATACTATACATTATGTAAAACATGTAACATCTAACTCTATAAAAATATATCTTCTCAATTTTCACATTTACGTAGATCAAAAAAAATTTTCCCATTGTCTCCAAGATGCAACTTATATTCTAAGTGTACTCAATCAAGTGATGAAATCAATTCAGTCTTCAGGAGTCTACTTGCTTCCTCCAGGAACCTCAACAATTCTCAAAGGTTAGCAGACTGTTGATTCTGTGTGACTGGTTCAAAAACTATTTCAGACCTGTATTACTTAGTAAGAAAAATAAAGAACAGCAAGCATTGTATCTTAACATCTAAGTATTCCTTAAGCAACTGCCCTATGCCCAGCACTGTGCTAAGAAAGTGACTTCTCTCTTCGTCTCATTTAGGACGTGAAGAAACCTCAAATAAGCAGGGCTATTGCCTTTTTACAGATGAGGAAGTTGCAACGCAGTTGAGTCAAGAAACAATAAGACTTAACCACAGAGTCATAATCCAGACTTTCAACTTCAGCCTAGTCCTTGTTATATTTTTGCCCTATTTTTCATGACCCTGGGGTTGAAACATTATTAGTTATACATGAAGGCTTCGGAACCATAGCAATTTGGTAGATTTACACACCTAGCTAAGTGTGTACTGGTTTGATTTAATTTAAAAATAAGAAGGAACTTTGCCCTGAGGTCAAACCCTCCTTTATAATTTACTCTGAAGTATTTTTTTAATGATAAAAATTCACACCTGCTCCAACTCTTTCCCCAAATTCTCCTTTCCTGGAAATTCAGCTTTCTTCTAGATTATCAAGAGCCATCATATTCTTCTATCTGATTCCCAAGAAATTGATGTTTCAATTATCTGAGTCAATGACTTAATGTAGACTTGGGAAATTTTAAACTGAAAAGGGGATTGGAGATGGGTCATGAGTGAAACGGTTCAATGATTTTGAATCAAGACTAAGTGATATTCCTCAGCACACAGTAATTCCTTTTATTCCTGGTGTGACCCAACAGGCAGGATCCTCAGATATAACTGCTTCCAAGCTGATGTTTTGGGGCTGTGCTGCTGTGTGACTTGCAGGATCTTAGTTCGCTGATCAGAGATCAAACCCTAGTAGTGAAACTGCAGAGTCCTAACCACTGAGCTGCCAGGGAAGTCCCTGAGATACAACTGCTTCAAACCATCTCTCTAGGATACCAGTCTTACACCGCCTTTCCTTTAAGCCATGAGACACAAAATGTTTTTTTTTTTCAATGCCATTGGTAAAGGGGACCTTTAGGCCAAGTGACTGCCCCCTGAGTGCTTCATGACTCAGTTCCAGTCTCAGGAAAGCATGCAAAGATCATCTTGCTTAAGGTTCCTGAAGCTTCCCTGATGGCTCAGAGGTTAAAGCGTCTGCCTCCAATGCAGGAGATCCAGGTTCAATCCCTGGGTCGGGAAGATCCCCTGGAGAAGGAAATAGCAATCCACTCCAGTATTCTTGCCTGGAGAATCCCATGGACTGAGAAGCCTGGTAGGTTACAGTCCACGGTGTCGCAAAGAGTCGGACACGAATGAGTGACTTCACCTGAAGCTCAGAGGTTTTCCCCTTAAAACCTTGGCCTGAGCTGAATGCTCCTGGACATCAGAGGTTCACACCAACCCTGGACCCTCTTCCTTGGAGTCCTCGTCCACCCTTCCCATCCATGCCCATTGCAGTTCCACCAGCAACTGTCCACGGGCAAACCTCTATTTAAAGCCACTCCTTCATTTTCTAGCAGCCATGTGGCCTGGGGCATTCCTTACATGCTTTATTCTTTTTGAGGGAATTGACTACTTCAGAGTAGTTTCAGGAGATTGATGAGATGGCAGAAATAAAATCTGTAGCAACAAATTTCCAAACAAATACAACAGCTTAATTGTTAAGAGTTGGAAAGAAAGTATGTCTGACTCTTTGCAACCCCATGGACTGTAACCCACCAGGCTCCTCTGTCCCTGGAATTCTCCAGCCCAGAATATTGGAATGGGTGGCCATCCCTTCTCCAGAGCCGCGGGTCCCAGCATTTGGTTTGATAGAACAGTGTTCCTGCCACCGTCCTGTTATAAGACCGTGGGGAAGTTTCAAAACATCTCTGTGACACTTTCTTCATTTCCCAGATGAGGATGACAGTTGTTGCTGCCATATACGCCTGGCCAGGAGGGGATAAGAGGATGCAGAGAGAGCTCTTGATGGGGTGCTGGGCATGTGATGAGCCCTCAGGATCTTTTAACTCTTGTTTGTTGATAGAATTCTTTCTGTACTGAGTGTGCCTCTTGAAGCAGACTTGCCTTGTGTGCTGAAAGGTGGGTGTCAGAGTCACAGGGAGTGCAAGTCACCGGTGAGAGCCACCAACGGGATGCACGCCCACCCTCCCATCTCCTGCTCCTCACAGCTGGGGGTCACCCCACATTCTCCCTCCAGAAGGACCAAACCCACATCGTGACTCCAGCTTACCTTTTGCCTGTTTGGGGGAGAGGGTTCTTTAGGCCCAGGTTTTGTTCGTTGATATAAGTAACAGGGGACAGTAGCTGCTGCATGCCCACTGATCACCTGTGACTTGTCCAGAGAAGTACAGGTCGGGGAGAGCGTCCAACACCTGGTCACAGCTCGCTTTCTCCAGAGAAAGGAACCAGCTTGTATCCGCAGGGGAAACAGCATGGTTGGTGGTGGGGGCGGTGGGTAGTGGAGAAGGGCCATCCTTAATGTTCTCCAAGGCTCAGATCTCGGCGGTAAACACCATCTAGCTAATTCACCGGCATGAGGCTGTCCAGGAGGGACTCTTACAAATGGAATGCACAACCTCCAGAGAGGGCGCACTTCGGAAAGAGAGGGCTGGAAATCAGGCTATCTCTGGGGGATGGTGAGGCGTTGCAGGAATCTGACACTCTATGGAAGCTTTTAATTGGTGACCGAAGGCAGAGAAGGGAGGACGCCTTAGACAGGACTTAGGAGTTCGCATTTTCCCCGGGAGCACCCTTCCTAAATGGATTGGCTTTCTTCCAGATCGTGGCCACTTGAGGTTCAGAAATGTGTTTTTTCTTTCATCTTTTTAAATAGGGGAAAAAAAATTTTTTAAAGAAAGACTAGAAAACACAGAATTTTAGGTGCACAATTTTATAATTCCGTTTCATAGGAAGAGTAATAAAAATTGCTATGCTATGATGTCAAAAAATGGAAAAATTAATTCTGTGTAGTCAGATAGAAGAGAATCCTTGGCTAAGAGTAGATCAGTACCTGGAGTGGCGGGGGACAAGGGGATTAGTGATTTGTTCCGTAAAGTGTTTTTTCTAGGGAAATAAAGCTGATATGAATCTGCTCGTCTCCGTCCTGTATTTCTCACTCCCTCAGCTTCTCTTCTGTGGGTCAGCGATTCTATTGTGCTCTTAACGCCATTTATTCACTTACCTTTTTTTTTTTTTTTGAGTGTCTCTGTGAGTCAAGCTCCTCTGCCTGGAATTGGTCATGTACCAGTAAACAAACCAAAGCAGGTTCTGGACCTTCCCCTCCCAAAGTGCCATCGAATGCAGGCTACAGACAACTAAGCAGTAACTGCAATGCACTGAGAAAAGTGTGGTGGTTGTGGAGCCCCCAGGATGGGCATCCATCTAAATCAGGCTGATAGGGGTCGGGAGAACTGGAGGCAGTCTCATAATGGGAGTGGGACAGAGTCCTGCCGCACACACACAAAGGCGAGGGGTTGAAAAGACACGGAGCACCGCCCCCAGGATGGGGAGTTTTGGCTTCTTCCTTGGGGCCATGTCTCCAAAGCCAGGAAGAAGTTTTCTGGGGAATGATGCCATCAGATTTACCTTTTAAGACACATTCTCTTCTGTTCCTCTCCACCTAGTCCACTTGTAAGAATTATCTTTTTTTTTTTAATTGGGGAAAATTTGCTTTATAATGTTATATTGGTTTCTGCCATAAAACAATGCAAAGTAGCCATTGTTGTTAAGTCACTAAGTCATGTCCGACTCTTTGCCGCCCCATGGACTACAGCACACCAGGCTCCCCTGTCCTTCACTATTTCGCTGAGTTTGCCCAAACTCAGTGTCCATTGAGTTGGTGATGCCATCCAATCATCTCACTCTCTGTTGTCCCCTTCTCCTCCTGCCTTCAGTCTTTCCCAGCATCAGGGTCTTTTCCAATAAATAGCTCTTCGCATCAGGTGGCCAAAGTATTGGAGCTTCAGGTTCAGCATCAGTCTTTCTGATGAATATTCAGAGTTGACCTCCTTTAGAATGGACTGGTTGATCTCCTTGCAGTCCAAGGGACTCTCAAGAGTCTTCTCCAGCACCACAGTTTGAAGGACTCAGTTCTTTGGCACTTAGCCTTTTTATCATCCAGCTCTCACATCTGTGTATGATCACTGGAAAAGCCATAGCTTTGACTAGCTGGACCTTTGTAGGCAAAGTAATGTCTCTGCTTTTTAATATGCTGTCTCGGTTTGTCATAGCTTCTTTACCAAGAAGCAAACGTCTTTAATTTCATGGCTGCAGTCACCACCCGCAATGATTTTGGAGCCCAAGAAAATAAAGTCTGTCACTGTTTTCCTTGTTTCCCCATCTATTTGCCATGAAGTGGTGGGATCGGATACTACGATCTTCGTTTTTTGCATGTTGAGTTTTAAGGCAGCTTTTTCACTCTCCTCTTTCACCTTCATTGGGAGGCTCTTTAGCTCCTCTTTAAATCAGCCATAATTAGACATGTACCACCTCCCTCTTGAACCTCCCTCCCTTCGCACATCCCACCCCCTTAGGTCACCACGGAAGCCGGGCTCTGTGCTCCGCGTGTCACACTGCAGCTCCTCACCAGCTCTCTGTTTCACGCCTGATGGTGTATACACGTCAGTGCTGCTACTTTCTGTTCTAGTGAGGTGTACGAACCGAAAGCCTGTTACACAGGGTGAAGTAAGTCAGAAAGAGAAAAACAAACATCGTACATTAACGCATGATTATGGAATCTGGAAAAATGGTTCTGATGAACCTATTTGCAGGGAAGGAATGGAGACACAGACATAGAAAATGGAGGTGTGGACACAGGGTGGAAAGGAGAGGGTGTGATGAAAGAAATTGCCATGTAAGCTTCTTTCCAGACTCACTGTCCAGAGAAGAATGTCACTGCAGAAGAATAATTTTTTATAACAGGTAAAATAGTGACTCATAAATATGAAATATGCATGCCAAATAATAATGTTAAAGACTTATTTAACTCATTAGTAAATGAGGGAACTGGCAAGATGTTATGACCAGTTCAAAGAAGAGTTGAAAGAACTACATGTTTAAGTGTGCTAAAGGAACTCTGACATCAGCTTATACATAGATGCGGAGATGGGTCTGTCCATAGCACAATAATTAACCTCATGCAAGTGAGGCTGAAACTCCAATGCTTTGGCTACCTGATGTGAAAAGCCAACTCACTGGAAAAGACCCTAATACTGGGGAAGACTGAGGACAGGAGAAGGGGATAGCAGATGATAAAATGGTTAGATAACAATCCTGACTCAATGGACATGAGTCTGAGCAAACTCCTGGACATAGTGAAGGACAGGGGGAGCCTGGCACACTGCTGTCCGTGGGGTTGCAAAGAGTCGGACACAACTTGGTGGCAAAAGAACAGCAACTCAGTGATGGAGAGAACCCGGGCGGACAGGAGACTCCTGAATCCTTCGGGTCCATTTCAGAGTTTTCACAACTTTTTTCTGACAGGTTCTGTAAGCCTGAATTTATTTCTGAAGTTTGCCTTCTAATTTGAACCCCAGAAGTCCAGCCGTTTCCTCTTCCGGATTTCAATCTTTCTATTTTAATTTATTCATACACAGGACATTTAATTACTCATACACTAATCATACACTGAGTGTGATACTATTTAAACAAAGCAAGCCAATGAAACACAATTTATATTCTTTATAGGGCTACCAGATTTCACAAATAAAAAATATCGAATGCCCAGTTAAAACTGAATTTCAGATAAACAACAAGTACTTTTTTAGCATATACACATCTCAAATGTTGCATGGGATACTTTCAGTTCAGTTCAGTCGCTCAATCGTGTCCGACTCTCTGTGACCCCATGAATCGCAGCACGCCAGGCCTCCCTATCCATCACCACCTCCCAGAGATCACTCAGACTCACGTTCATCGAGTCCGTGATGCCATCCAGCCATCTCACCTCGGTCGTCCCCTTCTTCTCCTGCCCCCAATCCCTCCCAGCATCAGAGTCTTTTCCAGTGAGTCAACTCTTCGCATCAGGTGGCCAAAGTACTGAAGTTTCAGCTTTAGCATCGTTCCTTCCAAAGAAATCCCAGGATTGATCTCCTTCAGAATGGACTGGTTGGATCTCCTTGCAGTCCAAGGGACTCTCAAGAGTCTTCTCCAACACCATTGTTCAAAAGCAGCAATTCTTCGGTGCTCAGCCTTCTTCACAGTCCAACTCTCACATCCATACATGACCACAGGAAAAACCATAGCCTTGACTAGAAGGACCTTAGTCAGCAAAGTAATGTCTGTGCTTTTGAATATGCTATCTAGGTTGGTCATAACTTTCCTTCCAAGGAGTAAGCGTCTTTTAATTTCATGGCTGCAGTCACCATCCACAGTGATTTTGGAGCCCAGAAAAATAAAGTCTGACACTGTTTCCACTGTTTCCCCATCTATTTCCCACAAAGTGATGGGACTGGATGCCATGATCTTCGTTTTCTGAATGTTGAGCTTTAAGCCAACTTTTTCACTCTCCTCTTTCACTTTCATCAAGAGGCTTTTTAGCTCCTCTTCACTTTCTGCCATAAGGGTGGTGTCATCTGCATATCTGAGGTTATTGATATTTCTCCTGGCAATCTTGATTTCAGCTTATGTTTCTTCCAGTCCACTGTTTCTAATGATGGACTCTGCATATAAGTTAAATAAGCAGGGTGACAATATACAGCCTTGACGTACTCCTTTTCCTATTTGGAACCAGTCTGTTATTACATGTCCAGTTCTAACTGTTGCTTCCTGACCTGCATACAGACTTCTCAAGAGGCAGGTTAGGTGGTCTGGTATTCCCATCTTTTTCAGAATTGTCCACAGTTTATTGTGATCCACATAGTCAAAGGCTTTGGCATAGTCAATAAAGCAGAAATAAATGTTTTTCTGGAACTCTCTTGCCTTTTTAATGATCCAGCGGATGTTGGCAATTTGATCTCTGGTTCCTCTGCCTTTTCTAAATCCAGCTTGAACATTTGGAAGTTCACGGTTCACGTATTGCTAAAGCCTGGCTTGGAGAATTTTGAGCATTACTTTACTAGCATGTGAGATGAGTACAACTGTGCGGTAGTTTGAGCATTCTTTGGCATTGCATTTCTTTGGGATTGGAATGAAAACTGACCTTTTCCAGTCCTGCGGCCACTGCTGAGTTTTCCAAATTTGCTGGCATATTGAGTGCAGCACTTTCACAACTTCATCTTTCTGGATTTGAAATAGCTCAACTGGAATTCCATCACCTCCACTAGCTGTGTTTGTAGTGATGCTTTCTAAGGCCCACTTGACTTCACATTCTAAGATGTCTGGCTCTAGATTAGAGATTACATCATGATTATCTGGGTCGTGAAGATCTTTTTACAGTTCTTCTGTGTATTCTTGCCACCTCTTCTTAATATCTTCTGCTTCTGTTAGGTCCAGACCATTTCTGTCCTTGATCTAGCCCATCTTTGCATGAAATGTTCCCTTGGTATCTCTAATTTTCTTGAAGAGATCTCTAGTCTTCTCCATTCCGTTGTTTTCCTCTATTTCTTTGCATTGATTGCTGAAGAAGGCTTTCTTATCTCTTCTTGCTATTCTTTGAAACTCTGCATTCAGATGCCTATATCTTTGCTTTTCTCCTTTGCTTTTCGTCTCTCTTCTTTTCACAGTTATTTGTAAGGCCTCTACAGACAGCCATTTTGCTTTTTGCATTTCTTTTCCATGGGGATGGTCTTGATCCCTGTCTCCCATACAATGTCACGAACCTCATTCCATAGTTCATCAGGCACTCTATCTATCAGATCTAGGTCCTTAAATCTATTTCTCACTTCCACTGTTATACTCATAAGGGATTTGATTTAGGTCATACCTGAATGGTCTCATGGTTTTCCCTACTTTCTTCACTTTGAGTCTGAATTTGGTAATAAGGAGTTCATGATCTGAGCCACAGTCAGCTCCTGGTCTTGTTTTTGTTGACTGTATACAGCTTCTCCATCTTTGGCTGCAGAGAATATAATCAGTCTGATTTTGGTGTTGACCATCTGGTGATGTCCATGTGTAGAGTCTTCTCTTGTGTTGTTGGAAGAGGGTGTTTGCTATGATCAGTGCATTTTCTTGGCAAACCTCTATTATTCTTTGCCCTGCTTCATTCTGCATTCCAAGGCTAAATTTGCCTGTTACTCCAGGTGTTTCTTGACTTCCTTCTTTAGCATTCCAGTCCCCTATAATGAAAAGGACATCTTTTTTGGGTGTTAGTTCTAAAAGGTCTTGTAGGTCTTCATAAAACCGTTCAACTTCAGCTTCTTCAGCGTTACTGGTTGGGGCATAGACTTGGATTACTGTGATATTGAATGGTTTGCCTTGGAGACGAACAGAGATCATTCTGTCGTTTTTGAGACTGCATCCAAGTACTGCATTTCGGACTCTTTTGTTGACCATGATGGCTACTCCATTTCTTCTGAGGGATTCCTGCCCGCAGTAGTAGATATAATGGTCATCTGAGTTAAATTCACCCATTCCAGTCCATTTTAGTTCTCTGATTCCTAGAAGGTTGACGTTCATCCTTGCCATCTCTTGTTTGACCACTTGCAATTTGCCTTGATTGATGGACCTGACATTTCAGGTTCCTATGCAATATTACTCTTTACAGCATCGGATCTTGCTTCTATCACCAGTCACATCCACAGCTGTATATTGTTTTTGCTTTGGCTCCATCCCTTCATTCTTTCTGGAGTTATTTCTCCCCTGACCTCCAGTAGCATATTGGGCACCTAATGACCTGGGGAGTTCCTCTTTTGGTATCCTATCATTTTGCCTTTTCATACTGTTCATGTGGTTCTCAAGGAAAGAATACTGAAGTGGCTTGCCATTCCCTTCTCCAGTGGACCACATTCTGTCAGTCCTCTCCACCATGACCCACCTGTTTTGGGTTGCCCCGTAGGCATGGCTTGGTTTCATTGAGTTACACAAGGCTGTGGTCCTAATGTGATTAAGTTGACTAGTTTTCTGTGAGTATGGTTTCAGTGTGTCTGCCCCCTGATGCCCTCTTGCAACACCTACCATCTTACTTGGGTTTCTCTTACCTTGGGCGTCGGATATCTCTTCACGGGTGCCCCAGCAAAGCACAACCGCTGCTCCTTTCCTTGGATGAGTGGTATCTCCTTACCACTGTGTTCCTGACCTTCAATGTGGGATAGCTCCTCTAGGCCCTCCTGCGCCGCGCAGCCACCGCTCCTCGGGGTGCTCCTCCCGGCCGCCAGCCCTGGCCTCAGGCATGGGTGGCTCCTCCCAGCCGCCTCCCTTGGCCTCGGGCTTGGGGTGGCTCCTCAGGGTCACTGCCCCTGGCCTCAGGTGCAAGATGGCTTCTCCCGGCCGCCCCTGACCTCGGACGTGGGGTAGCTCCTCTCGGCCACTCTCAGTGCGCCGCAGGCTTATACTTAAACAAAAACAAATCTTAATTTGTCTGAAATTCCAGTTTAACCCAACAGCCCATGTTTTATCTGACAACCCTGCCTGTGTGCCAAGGACTAAGCAAGGGGTGTACACCATAGAACTGAGTTCACAAGAGAATGTGGTCAGTTCATACTGCTTATATGCAGAATCTAAAATATAGTACTAATGAATTTATTTACAAAACAGATGTAGAAAAGAATCTTATGTTTACCAGGGAGGAAAGGGAGGGGTGGGATAAGTTGGGAGACTGGGTTTGACATGTGCACACTGCTATATAAAATAAATAAGGAATAAGAACCTGCTGTATAGACTCCAGTGTCCAGCATCCTAGGGCAGAAGCAGAGAAACAAAAGTGTACTGGGATCCATGTTCTAGAGGGAAACTGGACATTCAGGTGCAAATTCTGTCCTTACAGAGAATGCTGGACAGAGAAAAGTCTACTGGGTACTGGTCCCTAGGATATGTGGGGAGAGAGCAGAACTTATGGTTTATCAGAAGTGGTCTGTCTACCAAGTTTTCCTGGCAATTATTAATAACAACCAGGAAAGTGTTTGTAAAATTGCAGAGTTTCAACCAAGGGCAGTTTTGATATGTGTCCTCATGTTCTTAGATTCATTCTCTTAGCCCTGGACCTTCCTCCCTCTCCCAAAATCTCATCACTCAGGGTCCTAGGAGTTGCTTCTTTCCCAGATCCTGAGTCTTGGACCTCCTCCCAGATGGTTCTGACTCTGTTGTCTTCTGTGAGTTCCAGGCCAGTTACTCTATAAAATGATAGCAGTTACTACCACACATGATCATATTTGCTATGTAGAGAAATACGGCCGCACAGCCTTCAAGAAGCCTCAAGGGTACCACGTTGAGCAGTTTACTTTGCACCTACCACGGAGTCATCTCTATACACACATTGAATTCTCATAATAACCCTGTGAGGAGGGAGCATGATTAATCCCACTTTACAACTAAGGAAACTAAGATACAATTAAATCAATTCACCTAAGACTGGACAGCTTTTAAGTGCTGATGCTTATATGTGAATAGGAAGCCTGGCACGTGGGACTACAGTATTAACCAGGATGCCTAGAGTTTCTCTAAAGATATTAGTAGTATTATTAGTGTTATTATTATTATTCCTAACTATTCAAGAGAACACTAGATCCCAACAGAGTCTAACAGCTATTCAGTTTCCTAGTCACACTCATTGGGGAAGGCTCATAGTGTTTCCTAACATATTGAAGTATCTGAAAAGTCAGATAGTAAAAAAAGTGAACTGGCTCAGTCATGTCTAACTCTTTGCAACCCCATGGACTGTAGCCGCCAGGCTCCTCTGTCCATGGGATTCTCCAGGCAAGAATCCTGGAGTGGGTTGCAACTTCCTTTTGTTGCTGTTCAGTGGCTCAGTCATGTCTAACTCTTTGCAACACCATGGACTTCAGCACGCCAGGCTTCCCTGTTCTTCACCATCTCCCAGAGTTTGCTTAAACTCATGTCCATTGAGTCAGTGATGCCATCCAACCATCTGATCCTCTGACAGCCCTTTCTCCTCCTGTCTTCAGTCTTTCCCAGCATCAGGGTCTTTTCCAATCAGTCAGCTATTCACATCAGTTGGCCAAAGTATTGCAGCTTCAGCTTCAGCATCAGACTTTCCAATGTATATTCAGGGTTAATTTCCTTTAGTATTGACTGGTTTGATCTAGCTAACATCACTGTACATTTAGTATGTGTTTTAAGTTCTTTACATATTAACTCATTATTGATGCTGTCAGGCCAGTTAGGTAAATGCTCCTTTTATTTACATTTGACCAATGAAACAACTGAGGCACAGAGAAGTTAAGTAATAGGCCTAGGGCCACACAGCCCAGTAGGAAACCTAGGACAGCCCAGAATGTCTACTTTAGAACCCTGAACTCTTAGTCCGTATCCTGAAAGCAAGGAGGACAAGGAACGTGGACGGGCATTACAGAAGGTATGAGAAGATGAGATGTGCATTTTCCATAAAAGAGGAAGTCTGTTGAGCAAATTGATGTCTGTAAGGAGTGGCAGCCAACTTGAGATGGTCGTCCTGAAATTAGCAGTTTCTTTTCACTTCTTCCTTTAAATAGGGGACCTCCCCACTCCCTTTTCTGCCCCCAAGGTACCTTCAGCATGTGCAGACTTCAGCTTGGCATTTCAAGGGATTAAAGCCAAACCATGTCGGGTCTGCCCAGGGCATCAATGTCACCCTGCCCATTCCACTGGAGGCCACATGTTTGTTTTGCTTGCCATGAGCTTTAAGGTCTTTAGAGGGTTCTAAAAGGGCAGTTTTCTGCTGCTGATTTTTGCTAAGACTCTTCTCCCAAAAGTTTTCTGGTGAATTTTGGATATGGTCATATTTATTGAAAGAGGCAGCTATGGTGTTTGGCTGTTGCAACTAAGAATTTATTGAGATTGTGAGGACAGGAGACCCAGGTCCCAGACAAGTGCTTTCAGCGCTCTTGTCATCCTGTGGAGATTCCATGGCCTCAGTGAGCTTCCACATCTGTAAAATGGGGTATGACTTGCCCCCTCCATTGAGGCCCACCCCTCTGCATCTCCAGTCCGCTGGTGGTCCCCCACTTCACAGTGCTTCACACTGATACTTCACACAGTCTTGCTCCAAAAGCGTGCTACGTATCCTGCCTGCCCCAGCAGAGTGACCTAATCTGCAAACACAGGTCAAGAAGAGCAGCCATTACGAATCTCTTCGTAATCATTTGTGAATTATTTATGAAAGATTGAGATCTATTCAGATGTCTTTACTTCCATGAGTAAGACATGCTACTTTTAATGTACATTTATGAGTGCTTACCAGCAAAAATCTCCTTAACCTGAAGAAAATCACATCCTGGGTAAAGACTCAAGTGATGAAAAGTAAGAAGCTTGATGGCTTCTTACAAACTGATGGCTTGGTGGTTTGGGCTTCAAATGGAATTCCGCCCACAGAACCTTTACATATAATTAAGCACAAAACACCACCTGAAGGTTCCTTCTGAAGATTTGATGTACGCCTGCAGAAGCCAGAAGAGTCAGAATTGAAGCTCTAAAGTCACCAGGCTCATCCTGCCCTGCCTGGTTAGAGGGCGCTTTGATACTATTTTTGCTCTTGGGAGGGGGTGGGGGGCAAGAGTGGGGATGGCAGGGCAGGAGCAGCATTTAAACTCCTAAGCCACAAGGACCAGGAAAAGGGGAACAAAAGCTCAAATTAAAGGCAAAGTGCGTGCCAATTTTTAGCTGCTTTCCTTTTGTCATCTGAAGGAAACCTAGAGATTCTATTGAGCACACTGAGAAATGAAGTTTCCTGATTTGGAAAATCAAACGCTTGAACCATGCAGAGAAAATAGCCACCTCCACCCTCTACTCACATAACACTAAAGCCTATCACAGTGACACACATCGGCCAAGGGGCTCTATTGCTTTGGGGCCCAGCTCCTTCCATTTGGGGTGAGGAAGGCTTGCTTTTCAAAACCCCTCAGAGAGGTGGGCGCATCCCTCCTGCACTTACGGGAAGTATTTTACTCTCTAGCAAATAAATGAGAAGATAAATGTTAGCCCCCCTCGGAGGCAGCAAAATGTGACAGAATGGGTGTCCTGGGTGGGAATCAGCCCTGGTAAACCCATAAAATAGGATCAGAGGACATATGTATACCTATGGCTGATTCATGTTGATGTATGGCAGAAATCAAACCAATATTGTAAAGCAATCAACCTTCTATTAAAAATAAAGAAATAAAATAGGAACAGAACATCCCTCCTAGGACTTTAGAGAATGTCTTTTAAAAAAACAAAACAGGACACTTAACCATTAATACATGGAACTTACAGTAGCAGATTGTCCTGGAAAGACAAAATAGGTTAATACACATGAAAAGAGGAGGAAGAGAAGGAACACCCAATGTTTATGAAGAGGCCGCGATGGATCATTATACTTAAGTTGTAACCCCATAATTTAATTTTACTTCATTTTGGTAAAAATCTATGGAGTATGTTTTCTACAGATGAGGTGACAGCCCAGAGATGTTAAGTAACTCACTCACATTCACTCAGCAAGAGCTGAGCTTTAAACCCCGAAAACCATGTTTATTTCTATCAGAGCAAGGGAAGAATGCCTTCAAAGTGCGGCCATAGAATGTGCTGTGGCACTCTTGTTTGCTTTTCTCTCAACAAAGCTTCTTGCAAGAGTTTGCATAAATCCTGCCTGCAGTGCTAAGCAGAGAGAACTTTTTAAAAGACTGTTTTTCCTCTGCTGTATGTTTTTATACATAATTTTATGTATTTATTTATTTGGCTTCCCAGATGGGTCAGTGGTAAAAAAAAAAAGTCTGCCTGCCAAGAAGGAGACAGGGTGTTCAATCCCTGGGTAGGAAAAAAATCCCCTGAAGGAGGAAATGGCAACTCACTCCAGTATTCTTGCCTGGAGAATCCCATGGCCAGAGGAGCCTGGCGGGCTACAGTCCATGGGGTCACAAAAAGTTGGACTTTTTCGTTGTTCAGTTGCTCAGTTGTTTCTGACTCTTTGCGACCCCATAGACTACAGCACAACAGACTTCCCTTCCTTCACCATCTCCCACAGCTTGCTCAAACTCATGTCTATTGAGTCAGTGATGCCATCCAACCATCTCATCCTTTGTTGTCTCCTTCTCCTGCCTTCAGTGTTTCCCTGTGTCAGGGTCTTTTCTAATGAGTTGGCTAAAATTGTCAGATGCTATTTGGTGCCTAAACAACAACATTTATTTGTTTATTGTTTTTGAATGTACACTGGGTCTTCAGTGCCACACATGGGCTCTTCATAGCGGCATGGAGGCTTTCTCTAGTTGTGGTATGAGAACTCCAGAACTTGCAGGCTTTAGAAGTTGCAGTGGGTGGGCTTAGGTACTCCATAGCATGTGGGATCTTAATTTCCAGACCTGGGATCAAACCCATGTTCCCTGCATTGGCTGGTGTGTTCTTAGCCATTGGACCGCCAGGAAGCCCCTAAGCAGAGAGAGTTTTAAATTGAAATTGATAGTCACAGTAAGCAAGAGGGAACAAGAATATGATGACCAGGAGTGATGCTAGGTTTCCATATTTCTCTGCCTAGATTGGCAGGGAATGTCTGCAGGCTCTGTCTTTCCTGGAATCATGATGCATCTTTTGAAAGGAAATGAGATGTTGGTCAGAAAGAGTAATTATAATTGTTTTTGGGGAAAGGGACTTGCTGGACCAGGAGCAGTTTTCAACTCCATGACACTTTCGATCCACTTTAGAATGTGAAATAGTTCTGAGAAATTCATCCTGTGTGATGTTATGAATATTTCTTTCCAATATGTTAGAGAGAAATAGAAGCTAATGGCTGGGACTCAAGTCAGATCAGACTTAAAGGGGAAAAAAAAGTAAGGTGCAAATCAGTACCTATCTCATAGGGCTGTTATGAGGATTAAATAGTGATAAAGCAGTTAGAGCCTGGCACACAGTAGGTATTTGCTAAGTAAAAGTCATCACCTCATTGTCCTTGCTAAGACATGCGTTCCAAGTGTATTATACATTCCTGTTATTCAGTAAATACTCATTAAAGTTTAGTGGATGAAAAGCCCAGGGTGATGATAATGATCTCAAAATACATGAAATTCTCAAATACATGCCTGTTTTGTTTCTTATTTAGTATGTATGTTTCTCATCAGTGTGGGAATGTAAGAAATTATAGTATCAAGACTGTTCAACTGACTTTCCACCTCCAATATTGGGAATTCATCTACAGAAGTCTCTTAAGATTCTTACACCCCAGTGTTCATTGCAGCACTATTTACCATGGCCTAGACATGCAAACATACTAAATATTCATTGGCAGCTGAATGGGTAAGGAAAATGTGAGTTGCACGTATGAACAATGGAGTACTACTCAGCCATAAAAAGAATGACGTGATGCCATTTGCAGCAACATGGGTGGACCCAGAGAGTGTCATACTTTGTGAAGTGAGCCAGACAGGGAAGGACAAGTATCATATATGACATCACTTATATGTGGAATCTGAAAAGAAGAAAAAGATGCAAGAGCACTTATATACAAAGCAGAAACAGACCCAAGATGTAGAAAACAAACGTATGTTTACCAAAGGCGGAGAGTGGGGAGGGATAAATTAGAAGTTTGAGATGCACATATACACACTACTATATGTATTTTGTTTGGCCAAAAAGTCTGTTTGGGTTTTCCCAAAACATCTTATGAAAAACCCAAATGAATTTTTGTCTAACCCAACAAAATAGATAAACAAGGACCTACTGTATAACACAGGGAGCTGTAATCAGTATTTTGTGATGCTTTTGAACTGTGGTGTTGGAGGAGACTCTTGAGAGTCCCTTGGACTGCAAGGAGATCCAACTAGTCCTTTCTGAAGGAGATCAGTCCTGGGTGTTCATTGGAAGGACTGATGCTAAAGCTGAAACTCCAGTACTTTGGTCACCTCATGCGAAGAGTTGACTCATTGGAAAAGACTCTGATGCTGGGAAGGATTGGGGGCAGGAGGAGAAGGGGATGACAGAGGATGAGATGGCTGGATGGCATCAAGGACTTGATGGACGTGAGTCTGCGTGAACTCCAGGAGCTGGTGATAGACAGGGAGGTCTGGTGTGCTGCGATTCATGGGGTCGCAAAGAGTCAGACACGACTGAGCGACAGAACTGAACTGAACTGATAAGGGGAAAGAATATGAAAAGAATATGTATTTATATATATATATATATATATATATATATATAACTGAATCACTTTGCTATACACCTGAAACTAAGACAATATTGTCAATCAGCTAAACTTCAATAAAAATATATATATATATATTTAAAAAATTTAATGCCTCTTGTGTAATAAAAAAAAATTAAAAAGACTCAGAGAGACATATTACATGTAAAAATGTTCGCAGCCTCAGCTTTTAGCCATGCAGGTGGACACCACTCCATGTTACTGTCTGGAATGCTCGTGTTGGTTGGTGAAATGAGTAAAGTTATTACAGGCGAGTGCTTCATGATACCTAAAGGGCCCATTTGTGATCTTCAATAAAATGTAGGCTTGCTGCTGCTACTCCTAAGTCACTTCAGTCGTGTCCGACTCTGTGCAACCCCATAAACGGCAGACTACCAGGCTCCGCCGTCCCTGGGATTCTCCAGGCAAGAACACTGGAGTGGGTTGCCATTTCCTTCTCCAATGCATGAAAGTGAAAAGTGAAAGTGAAGTGGCTCAGTCGTGTCTGACTCTTAGCGACCCCATGGACTGCAGCCTGCCAGGCTCCTCCGTCCATGGGATTTTCCAGGCAAGAGTACTGGAGTGGGGTGCCATTGCCTTCTCCTAAATATAGGCTTATCTGTATGCAACTCCCAACCCCCTCTGCAACAGCAAGAAGGAGGAAAGTGCTACAATTAACTATTTTTCAAAATTAAATTGGTTCTGATCTGGATGTTGTCAAAAAAAAAAAGAAAACCCAAGACCTGGGGAAGATTACAGTGTTTATAAATCAAAACCAGCTGCTTCTATTTGTCATGACATTTTGTTTAAAAAAATCTTGATTGGACAATCCCCTTTTCAGGTTTGCTTTCTCTGCAAGTGTGAAAAAGAGGCAAGGTATTAAAGCACAAAGAACAGGTTTTGTCATGAACATTCTGCACTGCCCTTCCCTGTGGTGGTATGTGAGGTGTCTGCTTGGCCATCCATCAGAGAGAGCTACCCCAGCAGCTGATGATGACAGGTAGTTATGGAAATGGATTTCAGGAGCCAGGCAGTGGGGTTTCCACAGAGAAGATAAGTCCACTGAGCAGAAAGGATGCTAAGAAAAGGCTGGCGTGAATGTGTACACAGCTCTCATTTACACATAGTGCCAAGTGCTGAGTTGCCTGCTTATGTCTCTACGAAGGATGTGCAATGTAACAAGAGAGCCCTTTCATGATGGCCACATTGCTTTGGGTTCAAGGCATTTTTGTTTCTGGTTCATTCCCGAAAGTAACTTTGTAAGAGCGCTGAGTTTAGGTCTGGATTAGCTGGGACAGAAAGACAGCTCAAAGGGCCATCATCTCATGCGTTCTTCTCCAGTGAGTGAGTCGGTGGATGGGGACTCGAGGACGTTCTAATGCCTGAAATTTTCCTCCTGGTAATCAAGGAAAATGCAGATTCGTGCCATCAGACTGCTTTGTGTTGTGTTCTGGGGAGGCCAAAAGATTGCAGGGTCACACAGCCCTAAGTCTGAATGCTGCCTTCGCCCCTCCCTAGTTATATCATGCAGCAGGTAAAGTTAAGTCAATGAGGCTGTCAGGCTGTAGGACGTGGCTGGTAAGCGCTGACAGGAGAGCCGTGCGGCCAGGATTCTGCCTCTCTTTAGTGGGGGCTTTAACCACTGGCTGTTATTCTTGGTTGTAGATCTTTGAAAAGGACATCAGGGGGCAACATTGCATTTGAGGTCACACAGATGTGTGTCTTCCAGCAGATAAGGTATAGACCTCTCTGAGCCTCAGTTTCCTCATCTGTAAAACAGGAATAACTGTACCCATCTCACTGGGTTTTTATGAGGATTAAATGAAACTTTCGGTGAATGTCTTGGAGCAGGAAATGGCAACCCACTCCAATATCCTTGCCAGGAAAATTCCATGGACATGGGATCGCAAAGACTGTCTAGACTGTAGTAAACATTGAGTAAACAGATTAATAGTAGTTGTTTATTAGTGTTTTATTGCTGTTGAAACTGCTACTACAAATAAAAACAAAATAGGGCTGTCCTTTCCTATCACTTTACTTGTTATTAATACAGTGGTTTCCTAGTGTTGAAAAGGTTTGCTTAACTTTTTGCTGGTGTCTTGCATCACTTTCCTCCTAGAATAAGCTTAGGAGGTCAGGGATTGTAGAGTTCACTGCAGTTTCCTCCATGTCCTAGTCTGACGTCTGACTCATCGTGGGCTCTCAGTAAATACCGGCAGGGTGAAGGAATTAATGAGTTGCTCTGCCCCTTTGGGACCCCGGAGCCCCTGTGCAGTGAGGCTGGCTGCCTGATGCTTGGTTGATTGTCCCGTTGCTGTGAGTGAGCATCTTCCTCCAAGAAGATCCTCCCCGCCTCCTGGCATCTTTTCCGGCCACCTCCTTCCCCTGCCTGCTGCCCATCCCCCAGCCAGTGTATGCTCAGGGAATGCAAACTAATTTAACCAAAGCCAAACATAATTAGGAGCATAAATCCGCTGCTGCAGTGGCTGGAACAGCAGAAAAAAAAAAAAAAAAGAAAAAAATCTTACAGTACATTTCAAAATGAAATCCAGTCTGGCTGCTCTTTGGACCCCACCTCCTGTTAGCATAATGGCTCTGCCTCTGTGGGCTTCCCCCCATCCCAGGCTGGGAGGGGAAGAGCCAATTGCACATCCATCCCATGCGTGTGCCCGGGCGCCAGGACTGACTGTTCTTGTTGTTTGACGCCAGACAACGCCAGATCCCAGGTGCTTCTTCCCTTTGCTCACGCACTCATTCCTGTGCCCCCTCACCCATCCATCCACCAGTGCTTGGCCCGCATCTGCCATCATACAAGGCACTGTGCTGAGCCTCTGAATTACAGTAGAGAGCGGGAACCTGACCCAGAACCAGGGTGTGTGTGGGGGCGGGGGAGAGGATGGTTTGGGGAAGACTAGGATCCAAGGTGCCCCTTGGGGTCTCCTGGTTTCTTGGAGACTTGAGTAGAGCTCATTCCGTAGATCTCCCAGGGATGGGCAGGCTTAGCGTTTGAAGAATCCGCACAGGGACTTCCCTGCTGGTCCAGGGGCTAAAACTTGGCACTCTCACTGCAGGTGACGCCGGTTCCATCCCTGGGCAGGGGAGCTAGACCCCACACCCTGCAGCTAGAGATCCCACATGCCACCATGAAGATTCTGCAGGCTGCAGCTGAGACCCGGCCTAGCCAAATGAGTAAATAAGCCAAATGAAGGTTAACAATATGCAAACCAAAAATATTCTCCCAAAGACGTATGATCTTACAAAGACAAAGCTTACAAAAATACACACAGAATTTTTTTACCAAACCAAGCATATTCCTTCCCCATCTAAATTTTCTAAGCACTGCTAAGGATTATTTCTCTGTTTGAGTGTGTTTATATGTGTACGGTCACCTAGCCAGAGAGACAAAAAATTTATTCCTGGTGGGACCTGTTTGCATCCCCAGGCTCCAGTTTCTCAATATACGAGAGGGTCAACCTGTAGGGGAGGAGAACTATATTTTTCCTTTATTTATTTTAGGTTGTTAGGCAAAGGCCTTGCAAATTAAACTGATTTACTAGAGAAAGATTTACAAGAGAAAAGTAGGAGTTTATTCAGTGTGTACCATGCATACACATAGGACCATTCAGGGATGACTAACTCAAAGAGGTGGTTAGAACTTGGGCTTATATAGTATCTTAATATAGGAACATACATTTGTAGAGAATTGACAAAACAAAGGAAAAGAACTTTGAATTTCTGGGAGCAGAAAATTATGGGAAGGTAAATATATGGAGATCCAACCAGTCCACTCTAAAGGAGATCAGCCCTGGGATGTCTTTGGAAGGAATGATGCTAAAGCTGAAACTCTAGTACTTTGGCCACCCCATGCGAAGAGCTGACTCACTGGGAAAGACTCTGATGCTGGGAGGGATTGGGGGCAGGAGGAGAAGGGACGACAGAGGATGAGATGGCTGGATGGCATCATGGGTTTGAGTGAACTCCGGGAGTTGGTGTTGGACAGGGAGGCCTGGCGTGCTGCAATTCATGGGGTTGCAAAGAGTTGGACTCGACTGAGCGACTGAACTGAACTGAACTGAGATATATGGAGATAGTAAAGGACGAGAAGGCCTGGCATGCAGTTCATGGGCTCCCAAAGAGTCAGACGTGACTGAGTGACTGAACAACAGATATATGGGAACTCATGGAAGAGAAGAGCCAGTTAGCAGTTTATCACGTAGATTCCTCGAGTACTAATAAGGGTCTAGAGTTGTATTTGGTGGTTACCTTCTGTCCTTTCTGGAAGACAGGAGAGGGGGAAACCTTCACACATTTATCTCCTTCTGTCTGTGCATTTGTTTCTGGCTGTGCCGGCTCTGTGTTGCGGCATGTGGGGTCTTGTGTTTTGGCACATGGTCTCATCGGTTACAATGCAGGCTTAGTTGCCCCAAGGCGTGTGGGATCTTAGTTCCCCAGGTGCGGATCGAACCCATATCCCCTGCATTGGAAGGCAGATTCTCAGTCACAGGTAGGTCTGACTTTTAAGCAGATAGGAGGAGGGCAGAAAGCTTTCTTATATCCGCTTCTTCTCAGTTGCCTTCCATTCTCAGTTCTAAATAATCCTTGTGCCAAAGTGTCATATTTTGGGGTGCCATATTTGGTCCCCTTCAATAGTCAGCAGGTATTGGAGGCCCGCAAGCTCTGGGCAGCTGAGGGTTACAGCATGCCAAATAAAAATGTCTGCTTTCTTGAGCTCACATTCTAGTTGGGGGTAAGACAGACGATAAACAAATAAATACATATAGGAGGGCAGATGCTCCACACTTTCGTGGTGGATAATGATGCCAACTGCAGCATTTGCAGCTGCACTAATGAGTCTCCCTGGAAACCTGAGTGGTTGATAAGAGTATTAAGAACCTAGAAAAGTCCTACTTAGTAGACTGGCTGACTTACGAGTTATAGAAGCCTGTGGGTCATGATGAAGACCGGTTCTGTCAATTGCATTCTGGCTGAGAAGAAATTCAATTAAAATGTATATGTTGAAACTTCCTTCTTCAGATATTTGTTCCAGAAATCAGAGCTCCCTTTTAGTGGTTGCTAATTTCAGGAAATAAATATCTGATTACATTTTTCAAAGGCGAGTCCCTTAGTAGCAGGTGGAATCTCATTTTATCACAGCTTCTGCATAATTCATGTTGGGGAAAGTCCCCTGAGTTTTGCTTTCAAAACTTGAGGAGACAAATGAAGCTCCGTTAGGGGTCATTCAGAGTTTTTAACCTTTCAGGATAAACAAAAGTATCTAGTGTGGTTCCAGGAACAGACCCTGAAATGTGGATTTCTTGAGAAACGACAGAGGCGCGAGGCCGTCCTCTCTCTCATCTGGGGTGGGAGTGGAGGGCGAGGGCCAGGGAGTGCTCCAAAAGCCAGCCAGCAAGTGTGCTCTCCACGCTGCCTGTTTATCCGTCCTGCATCTTGCAGGGACTGCTTTGCACGCTTGGCTAGTTCATTATCATCAGAGGAACATGGCAGAACACTGTTGTCTTTGCCTTTACCTGGTCCAGGGGCAGCCCCACCACCGGAACCAACACAGGTGATGCTTGTCTGCAGCTTTCTGGCCTGTCTGTGGAGCTGGTGGGCCCCTGCTGCTGTGTATTATGGGGACGTGTCCTCTCTCACCACACAGCCCTTCTGTGTCTCAGCAGAGCATGAGGGATTCTCCTGGGAGCTGACCCTGCCCTCTTCTGCTCCACTGTGGCCCGTGGTGGAACTGAGCCCCAGAAAGTGGCTGGAGAGAAGTGGCAATTGGTTTGCACTTTCTCTGGTCCTGACACACTCTGAACACCGGGGACAGCTGCGGCCTGGGGTCCTTGGGAGCCTTGGATGGAGCCGTGTTTTTCATGCCAGCAGACTTTTCCTTTGTGTTACCTTTAATTTAGCCACCCAGAGAATTTCTTCCAGGCTTTTAAAAATAAATATATTTGTGCAAAATCGAGATCGTTACATATGTACGTGTATAACTTTACATAATGCTTATTTCATCCACGATTGGCTCTTATGATCTTTCTATGATATTGACAACTGGATAATAACTCTGTCCCGCAATTGTCCACTTGGGCAGCTGTAACAAAATACCATAAGCCTAGTGGCCCAAAAACAAAAGAAGTTCACATTTCACGACACTGGAGGCTGGAGGATCAAGATCAGGGTGCTCACATGGCCAGGTCCTGGGGTGGGGGGGCGGCTCTCTTCCTGTTGCAAAGTGCTGTCTTTTCATTTTGACTCCACATAGGAGTCCCTTTGATAAGAGCACTAAACCCATTCACGAGGACTCCATCGTCATGACCTAAGCAGCTCTCAAAGGCCCTGCCTCCATGATACTGGGCATTAGGTTTTAATATATGAGTTTGGGAGGACGTTCAGATCACAGCACCCATTTACTGCAGAAAATTAGACAGCACAGGGGACTGGAGTGTATCTGAGGATGACAGGGCAAAGGGACGTGGCAGTCTATGCCCAGGGAGCCAGGTCTTCAACCCTTCTAACCCTGCTTTAGTGTTAAAGTAAAGAAAGTCGTGGGGGACAGGGGGAATGGATGCTTCTGTCACTGCTTTGGGGAGAATAAAAACAAGTGCAGAAGTGTGTGAAGCATGCAACAGGCTGGGGATAGAGGCGTTGCGAGGAATCCGAAGGAGAAATGGATGGGCTTCCCTGGCAGAATGAGATGAGACCCCAGAGAGCCTTGGACAGCATGCTGAGGAATTTGAACTTTGTTTTCTGAGTAGGGGGTTCTGTTCAAGGCTTTGACCAGTAGAGAGAAGGATCAGGCATGGGCTTAAGGAAACGCAGTGTCTTGTTTTGCACAGCCTCTGGCCACCTGTGCCTCTGAAGCAGTTCCTGGGTCCTGAGCCACTCCTTGTCATGGAGGAAAGAAGCAAGCACTCTGAGGTGGTTGCTGTTGCCGATCCGAAGGCAGGGACCAGCCTCTGGGACCCTAGAAAGGGAAATGCATCTGGTGTCCCTCTAAGGCTGGATAGGGGTCTGCAAGCCTGGAAGGCTGGCATGATACGCTCCTTTGGAAATCACTTCTGCTGGTGCCAAACCCCATAATTCTGCAGGTTTAAAAACTGAGGTCCAGGCAGTGGAGCAAATTAGAGAGACATGGCAGTGATTATCAGATCAGGTCTTTATGGGTGAATTGTCTCTCCAAGCCTTGGTGTCTTCATCTGTAAAATGGGATGATAGAGGACGAGCCTCACAATGTTGCTGACTGGATTCAATGACACAAAGCATGTCAAGTGTTGGGCACTGGTGCTTGGTACAGTGACAGTAGGCACTAAGGCGTCAGCAGTCACATCATCATCGCCGTCCCTGCTACTGATCCGGGAGTGGAGGTGCTGTGGCATTTTGTTACTCAGTCGTTAATTTGCGTCCGACTCTGCGACCCCATGAACTGCAGCATGCCAGGCTCCTTTGTCCTCCAGCATCTCCCAGAGCTTGCTCAAATTCATGTCCATTGAGTTGGTGATGCCATCCAACCATCTCGTCCTCTGCCGCCCCTTTTCCTGCCTTCAGTCTTTACAGCATCAGGGGTTTTTCCAGTGAGTCAACTCTTTACATCGGGTGGCCAAATTATTGGAGCTTCAGTTTCAGCAGAAGTCCTTCCAGTGAATATTCAGGGTTGATTTCCTTTAGGATTGACTCGACTGATCTCCTTGCTGTCCAAGGGACCCTCAAGAGTTTTCTCCAGCACCACAGTATACATTAGTGGTCAACAAACTTTATATCAATATACGATAATTGTTTTTTCTTTCTGACTTCACTCTGTATGACAGGCTCTAGGTCCATGCACATCTCTACAAATGACCAGTTTTGTTCTCTTTTAAGTGGCTGAGTAATATTCCTTTGTATATTTGTACCACATCTTCTTTATCCATTCAGCTATTTTTGGACATTTCTGTTCTTTCCATGTCCTTGCTATTGTACAGTGCTGCAGTGAGCATTGGGGCACATGTGTCCTTGTGAATCATGATGTTCTCAGGGTATATGACCAAGACTGGCATCGCTGGGTATTCCACTTCTTAGTTTTTAGGGAACCTCCATAAATGGCACATATGGACATATTTCCAGGGCAGGAATAGAGACGAGATGTAGAAAAAGGACTTGTAGACATGAAGTGAAGGGCTTGAGGGGACGGGGAGGGTGGGACAAATCAAGAGAGTGCACTAACTTATACACACCACCGCGTGTGAAATAGATAGCTAGTGGGAGACTGCTGTACGGCCCGCAGCTCAGCTTGGAGCTCTGAGATAACCTTGAGTGGTGGGGTTTGGGGGTGGGGGTGAGGGTGGGAGGCCCAAGAGAGAGGGGATTTTGTCTACATAGAGCTGATTCGCTTTATTGTACAGCAGAAACTAGCACAGCGTGGTAAAGCGCTTACCCTCCAATTAAAAAAAAGCACAGCCTAATGTCAAGCAGCTGGAAAAGGCAGATCTTGAGGCCTGTTTGCTGCAAGCACTGGTCCAGGCACAAGGCCTGAAGAGTATCTCCCTGTCAGCTGGTGATCTGCCTAGATTCACACTTTTAATCACAAGGGCCCTGAAGACAAGTTAAAAAAAAATCCACTTTCAGCTCCGTGGCCGTGCAGGCATGGGCACCCCCGACTGGGTTCCGATGATGAAGGGCTCTTGCCTACTGTGCCGTCTTTGTTGCTGAAGTGGATTGAACCTCTTGGTTTCTCCCAGCCCCAGGTGGAAGCACATAGACGCTGTTTGCTGTGACTTTGTTTCAAGCCAAACTGGAGTAGGGCTTTGTTTAGAGGCTCCCATCCAGCTCTGCCTCTGTGCCTTCCCTGTTCTTCCAGCTGCTCCAGCGTGGGTGACAAGCACGCCCCACGCAGAGCTTACCCAGATGCCGGGCCCCAGCGCCCTGTGCTTCCAGCAGCCGGGCCTCTCTGCTGAACACTTTCTGAGTCAGTGATTGGCACACCAGCCTTGAACAGGCGCAAGGCCCTCCCTCACCTCCTGCCTGTGATTCAGGCAGGCTCTAGGTCCTGTGATTCAGGCAGGAGGTGATGGACACTTGGCCAGGAAGGAAGGAAAAATACGAAGATTTAGCATTGTCAGAGACGTGCTTTGCTCTTTTACTTTATTCATTCACTCATGTGTTGTGACGGAGAAGGCAATGGCACCCCACTCCAGTACTTTTGCCTGGAAAATCCCACGAACAGAGGAGCCTGGTAGGCTGCAGTCCATGGGGTTGCTGGAGTCGGACACGACTCAAGCGACTTAGCAGCAGCAGTAGCAGTATGTGTTGTGAGGTTGTTCAGGTAAGTTCCTCACTCATTTGTGTCCCACTCTTTGCGACCTCATGGACTGGACCACACCAGGCCTCCCTGTCCATCACCAACTCCCAGAGTTTACCCAAACTCATGTCCATTGAGTCGGTGATGCCATCTAACCATCTCACCCTCTGTCGTCCCCTTCTCCTCTTGCCGTCAATCTTTCCCAGCTTCAGGGTCTTTTCCAGTGAGTCAGCTCTTTGCATCACGTGGCCAAAGTATTGGAGTTTCAGCTTCAACATCAGTCCTTTCAATGAACACCCAGGACTGATCTCCTTTCCGGTTAGGGCTGAGTGCTTGATAAATGTTTGGGGGCTTAAGTCATGTGATAAGTGCTTTGGGGTCTCTACCCCACGTGCGTATGAGACAGCTGTTGCATTATGCAGGTTCCACGGGCGACGAGTTCCTTCCTCTGTGGATGGGGCTGCCCGCTTGACCTCTGCTGTGCAACAGAGGAGAGGAGATGGTGTGTCTAGCTCACATGTGCCTGCTGGACAAGTAAAAGATGGAAAACCCAGGCCCAGAGAGACACTAGAAAAATGTGTATCCATCATATTCTGCTGACTTTGGGATCTGTATCTGAACCCATATTGAGAAAGTATGAACAAATTTGGCGTTCCATGGAGAGTAGAACCCCAAATCTGCGTGGAGATTAGAACCTTCTGGAGCCAGCCAGGCTTGGATCTGAGTCCTGGATGTGCTTTAATGCTCTTAGCCTCAGTTTCCTTATCTGTAAAATGGGACAAGTGGTGCTTTGTCTTGAAATTTTATGAGAATTACATACGAAGTGTGCAGAGTGCTGATACCATATATCAGCTAGTCAGACTAGCAGCTAGTAAGTGTTCCCTAAATTGCTTTTGTCCTTTCTTTCTTGCCTACAGAGAGAGGTTAAATTCTATGGGCTAGATGGTGTTCTTATTTCCATTTTACGGGTGAAGGAGTTGAAATGCAGACGGCAGGTTAGCTTGGCAACACTGAACACTAAGTGAGTGGCCAAGCTGGGATTCAAATCCAGGCTTCTGATCCTCAGTCACATATCCTGGATCACTGGGCTACTCTGCCTTTTGCAGGAAGGCTGCTGGTTTAAAGGTATTGAGGTGGCCTGGACTTAGGGTGTCTAAGGTGTGGGGCTGGCCCGAGTGGAGTGACTGCAGAAAGGAGTGTTGGGGGGAGGGCAGAGGGAGGCAGGCAGCTGGCTGTTTGGGGGTTGTGGACTCTTCTAATGGCTGTCTTTTCCTCTGCATCGGTTGAGATCTGGGGGGCATTTAAGCAGAGAGGAGACACGATTTGTATCTTGAACGCCTATATTCTAGCTCCCTCTCTTCTCGGGGATCGCTCACGTTTACGGAGCGCTTACTGCCTGCATCCTCATGCTCAGTGCTTTGTGTGCCCTTTCTTGCTTAATTCTCAAGCCAGATTCTCAAGGCGGAAATTACCAGCCCATCTACAGACGAGGAAATCGAGGCTCAGAGAGCTTCACAACTCCATCAAAGGTTCCATAGTTTGTCAAGAGTACGATCCAGTTTGGTTAAAACAGTATAATCCTGCTTGGTTCTGAAACCACTATTTCTTTTCTTCTCTCTCATCTCCAAAGAGTCTGTCTGCTTTTCCACGCTGGGCCGTAGACCTAGTTCCAGATGATCCGCATCTCACTTAAAGGGAGGGCCCGGGAACTGTGACATGGCAGCTAGTAATTATTCAGTAAATTCCATTTGTCCCTATTTCTTTCTTGTCTACACAGAGCATTTAAGTTCGTGAGATAGGCAATGTTAGTGTCGCCATTCTATAGATGAGGAAGTTAAAACACAGACGTTAAGTTACTTGCCAACATCGGACACTAAGTAAGTGGCCAAGCTGAGTTAGGACTCCATTGCAGACTCATCAGCACCCAGGAGAGGGAACTTTTCTTAATGCACCTGCTGTTATATCTAGTGGAAAGAGCCTGCCTGCCAATGCAGGAGATGTAAGAGACCCGAGTTCGACCCCTAGATTGGGAAGACCCTCTGGAGGAGGGCATGACTACCCACTCCAGTATTCTTGCCTGAAGAATCCCACGGACAGAGGAGCCTGGCTGGCTTCAGTCCACGGGATCGCAAGTGTCAGACACAACTGAAGCCACGACTTAGCCTGCATGCATTATATCTCACCAAGCTTCCCTCATGGTACAGCCGACAGGGGTGAGATGGTCAAAGTGACACTCATGAAAATTAGAAATCTATGAGCTCTTTGACCTAAATTCCAATTTCATGTGAACCAGCAACTGGCTGTGTGATCTTAAGCCCCAGTGCTCATCTAACTATAATCAACAGTGTCTGTGAATCTGTGTTTTAATGTCTGTCTTCCCAGAAGCCTTCAGGAGGATAAAGTCAGGGATTATCTCATTTCTTGCTATATCCTCATTACTTGAAGCAGTGTTTGACACATAGCACAAAGCCAATCACTATTTGAATGAAAAATAATAATAGCTGGCTGTTATGGAGTGCTTTCTCCCTATCAAGCATGCTACATACATTTTCCAGTGTCACTGAATCATGACAGCTATTTGTTTTTGCTGTTGTTCAGTCACTAAGTCACGTCCGACTCTTTACAACCCCATGGTCTGAATCACGCTAGGCTCCCTTGCCCTCCACTATCTCCTGGAGTTTGTGCAAATTCATATCCATTGAGTCAGTGATGCCTTCCAACCATCTCATCCTCTGTCACCCCCTTCTCCTCCTGCCTTCAATCTTTCCCAGCATCAGGGTCTTTTCCAGTGAGTCAGCTCTTTGCATCAGGTGGCTGAATTATTGGAGCTTCAGCTTCAGCATCAGTCCTTCCAGTGAATATTCAGAGTTGATTTCCTTTAGGATTGACTGGTTTGATCTCCTTGCTGTAGAAGGAACTCTCGAGAGTCTTTTCCTCCAGCACCACAACCTGAAAACATTGATTATTCAGCAATAATATGGTCATCATCTCCACTTTACAGATTAGGAAATTGAGACCAGCAAGTCTTAGCAACTTGTTCAAGATCACATGAATCAATACATGATGAAGGTGGCTTATGTGTCAATGACCTCAGATGGAAAATGAGGGACTTGAATTAGCTCACGACTGTGGGTCCTTCCAGTTGTAAAATCAGACCTAAAGAACCTGACTCTCAGGCTAAAGCTTTTTTATCCCCATCTCACTGTGTGTCCCTATAACTCAGAGGAGGGAACATTTAGGACGAATGTATGGCTTTTACAAAGCTCATTTTATATCTTTCTTTGCGTTCCGTTTTTCAGGGAAACACAACGGGATGGATGAGTTAGCCTGGCCATCTAGCTGTGGGGGGTAGTGAGCTGGAGAGGAGTCTCTTTGCAGAACTCGGCTTAGGTGGCCCAGGGATTTGAACCTGGGCCACTGCTGGCAGGACTCCTCACCGCTGCTCAGATGAGCCGCGGTTATGCAGTTTGCTTTCCCTCCGCGAGTGCACCACAGGACGCCTGGGCTTCTTGAAATGGCTCTCATTTGAGAATCTGTCGTTTTTAAAGCAAATGTGTCATCTGAAACCTTTTATGGCTTTATGGAAATCTAAACGCACTTTCGAAGCACAGACTGCCCGGGTTTACCTGCCTTTTTTTTCATGCAGACTGTTACCACATAGGAAGGCAGCTGGGTGGCAAGTTAAATTTCTGTTTGACTTCAGCCCCACCACCTTGGGTGATGAGAGGAAATGAAGCTCTGTCCTTTGAGAAAGAGCTGGAAGTCTCAAGGTGATTAGTTTGGAGACGAGGAAGGGTCGTGGAGGCCATCACTGTGTCCTCAAATGTTTGAAGGCCATTTTTTTTTTTTTAAGAGACATGTTTAAGACATTCAGGTGCTGAGTAGCCAAGGAAAAGGGGTGACTGGGGCAAATAAATTTTGCTGTCGCTTCCTTTTCTCCCCCACTTCAGTTCAATTACTAAACAAACAGCCAGAAATGTCTCAGAATTTCAAGCATCAGTTGAATTTATTCTAGATTATATATTGATACAAGTTTCCTACTATTCTTAACCTGCTGCGATAATCCCACGAGTAGAAATTAAATGTGAAATTCTTCTGCCTTCTTTCATTCTCTTCTGCAAATTGCACAGTTCTCTCCCATGTCTTTTTAAAACAGTTAAAATGATGAAACTAAGGCAGGATCTCCATTTGCTGTCACAGGATTTAATTTATTTCCTCGTTCATTCTTTTGACAAATGTCACTGGGTGTGTTGCCATATGCGAGGCACCAGGATTAGGGAAAAAGCTAGAGCCGGAGACAGATAATAAACACAGCAGCAAATAAAACAGATACCGTCATTTGTATGAAGGGGATGAGAAAGATGGACTGAGTCTAGAGGCGAGGTGTCCTCTTTCAGGTAAGTCTGGTTTGGCAAGGCCTCTCTGAGAAGGTAACATTTAAATTACTTGAAGAATGGGGAGGCACCAGCCATGGAGGAAAGCTGAACCTGTATATCAGTGGAAATACAGGTATTTCTTTCTAGACCTCAATCCAGTGTATTTTCTCTCTCTCTTGTAACGTTATTAGCTCTATATCAGATCTTTTGATTTTCTTTGTGCAATGCAAAAACATTTATTGAGTACATCCCACGTGTCATAAAGAAAGTGAAGTCACTCAGTTGTGTCCGACTCTTTGCAACCCCCAGGCTCCTCTGTCCATGGGATTCTCCAGGCAAGAATACTGGAGTGGGTTGTCATTTCTTTCTCCAGGGGATCTTCCTGACCCAGGGATCGAACCCTGGTCTCCCTCATTGCAGGCAGACATTTTCACCTCTGAGCCATCAGGGAGGCCCCAGTGTGTCTTGAACTGTGCTGTATGCATCATGATTTTAAAATGTAATATATATTTTAACCCCCATTTGGTAGGAATTGACATCCATGAGGCAGTGGCCACTAAGAAGGTTAAGCCGTTGCTCTAGAGCGGCTTCATGCAGATCAGGGCTCAGATCTGGACTGTGGGCTGTTGGACTCCTGTGTGTCAGCTCTCTACTGAGCCTCACTTTGGGGCTGTTCAGGGGCACGTCTGGGGCGCAGGTTGCCTCGAAGTGGCTGCGATCCTCTCCAGTGAGGGAACCAGTTAGCTGTCTCCAGACTGGGGCCTCCTCTTTGGGTTTCAGGGACCTTGGTCTCCATCCCTGAGAAGAGCCAAGGCGATGACTTGGGAAGGAATGGAGTAGGGAGACAGAAGCGGCAGCTTGGGAGCCAGGCCACGTTCATACCAGGAGGGACAGCAGAGAGGCCAGGCTGCGATCTCAAGGGCCACCCAGAAGGAGCGTGATCGGTGGCAGTTTCCCCAGCGTCCTCGAGGGCTTCACAATGACTCCTCCTGTCGAGTGTCCCCCAAAGCTCCCTCCCCCTTGGCCGAACCCAGACCGAGAGATGAAGCAGAGGCGGAGGCGATGGAGCCCTCGGCCGAGGGAAGCTGCGAGGTGGCCAGGGTCGCCAAGGCGGCATGCAGCCCCTGACCTACTTCACCCCTCTTCCCTCCGGTAGGTTGACTCCATCAGAGGCAGAAGAAGAATGTGGGTCACCCCTCACACTTTGGCAGACCCGTGTGCTCAGCGGAGAGTGAAATCCTGTCACACTAAATCCATCAGACAAACGGTGCTCATGAAAGGCATTCTCTCACCCAGAATCAAAGGCTAAGGAAGGTGTAGCCAACAGCCCTGGGTTGAAGACTGTGTTCTCCTTGAACCCGTCTTTCCCAAATCCCAGAACCTCAGAACATGAGCTTTCAGCAGTAGGGTCTCTGAAGATGTACCTAGTTAAGACAAGGTCACACTGGATTCGGGTGGGTTTACATCCCAGCGTCTGGTGTCCTCTTGAGACGTAGAGACAGACACACAGGGAGATGGCCGTGTGAAGGCAGAGGCAGAGGTCAGAGTGATGTGCCTGCAAACCAAGGATGCCAAGGGTTGCTGGCCACCTCCAGGATCTAGGAGAGAAACGTGGAGCAGATGCTTCCTGGTGGATTGGAGGGAACCAAGTCTGCTGACACCTTGATTCAAGGACTCTGGAGCTGAGAGCTGTGGAAGAACAAGTTTCCGTGGCCTTAAGCCACCAGTGTGTAGACACTGGTTACAGCAGTCACAAGAAATTAACATGCCCACCTACTTAACATTTTTTCATTATTAAAAAGCAGAGATACCACTTTTCTGACATAGGTCCCTATAATCAAAACTATGGTTTTTCCAGTGGTCATGTATGGATGTGAGAGGTGGACCATAAAGAAGGCCGAGTGCCAAAGAGTTGATGCTTTTGAACTGTGGTGTTGGAGAAGACTCTTGAGAGGCCCTTGGACTGCAGGGAGATCCCACCAGTCCATCCTAAAGGAGATCAGTCCTGGATGTTCATTGGAAGGACTGATGCTGAAGCTGAAGCTCCAATACTTTGGTCACCTGATGCGAAGAACGGACTCATTGGAAAAGACCCAGATGCTGGGAGAGATAGAGGGCATGAGGAGAAGGGGATGACAGAGGATGAGATGGTTGGATGGCATCACCAACTCAAAGCACGTGAGTTTGAGCAAAGTTTGGGAGATGGTGAAGGCCAGGAGAGCCTGAAGTGTTGTAGTCCAGGGAGCTGCAAAGAGTTGGACACAACTGAGCAACTGAACAATAGCAACAAACCTGCTTAACAGCAAGGACCTCTGAAACTCCACTCCTCAGGCCAGGTGACATTGCCTCTGGTCGAGTGCCAGCCCCTTCTTGGTGCCCTGACACGTTCTCCTCCTCACGTCCTACTGCAGTAGTCTGCCTCCTCTTCCTTCTCTTCATCTCCATTCCTAACTCCTTGTGGGCAAAGACCCAGATTTAATTCCTCGCTGTATCCCTAGTTCCTGGAACATACTTGTACTCAACAGATATTGAAAGAGTGGATGCATATGAATGAATAAATTAGATGCTCCTTGGCTAAAGCCGTGCTTCCCCAAATTCAGAAACTCCAACAGCACACCATTTCATGCATTCATTGCACTGATGTTATTAAGTGCCTGCTGTCTGCCAGGAACTGTGCTAGGAGTGGGCAACAGGGTGGCAAAGAGACAAATGATCAACACTTCTGCTTTCTCATGGTTTATGATCTGGAGGAGAGACTGGTCAAGGGTGGGGGGGCAGGTTAAATTAGGAAGAACACTGATGAGTTAATAGCAGAGGTTCTGGATGGTGATAAGTGCTCAAAAAAAAAAAAAAATCAGACATGATAATGTGTAGAGTAAGTGGAAGAGTCAAGTTTGGAGAGCTGGAAGACCAGCCCCACAGGCAGAGGGAACATCAAGAAACAAGACTGGAAACAGGTGTTAGCATAAGATGTTGGGAGCTGAGGGAAAAAGCCACAGAGCAAGGTCCAGGGGCTCCGGGAGAGGGGATGGTGTCAGTGAGATAAACTTGTCTCGTTTTTATCGCCTGAAGCCGATAGGGTTCCAGTTCACAGGAAAGTGACTTATGTATGCTTCTGGGTAAGGGAAATGGCTTAAAATCAAAATTACGTTGGGTGTTTATGGCTGGTGAAAGGGAGCCTCAAGGATGATCACATTCTGCTAAGGAACGGGGCCAGCTGTGCACCAAGGCCAGGGTGGGGGTTGGGGGTGGGGTGGGTGGGTGGGGAGGTGGGGGCCTGGTGGGGGAAGCCAGACCGCACATGCATTTCCTCCTCCTGAGAGCCTTGGTCTCAAAGGCCACCTGCGGAGGAGGCTTGGTGCGGTTATGCTTGGTTTTTGTTTTGCTTAAAGCTCTGTTTCCTTTGTGTTTCAGCAAATGGCAGAGTGGACCTTGGGGGACTGTGAGGCAGGCTGATCTGTGGCTTGTGGCACTGGTACCAGCTTTCAGCCATTCTCCGTCCTACAGTTTGGTGGCAGGGGTTTGAGAAGTAGCTTCATGTTATGAAGTTGTTTTATTTGTCCTCGGTTTTCACATTTTCATTAAATCATAGTGTCTTTAATTGCTTCCATGTGGCCGAAATGCCCCTTGATTGGAATTCTATGGAAAATAGAGTTTGCTTTATTAAATAGTGTTTCTTGAGGGATTTGAGTGCTCTTCGGTTTCCTTCCTCTCCCTCCCCTCTTTTTCTCTGAGTTTTTAATTTGTTGCAATGTGTAATCGCTTGCTTCAGTGCTGGAATTGCTCTCCAAGCTTCCACAACTGTGTATTATAATTCCCTTTATTACTGCAGAATCATTTTTAGCCTTCAGTTAAGATGACTGGACAAGAATCAGATGAAATGGAATTAGTATCTATTTTTCATGGTGCGTTGCTCCTGAAGCCAGCAATCCCCCTTACTTGCTAACTTGTGTGTGTGTGTGTGTGTGGTTTGGGGATGAATGCAATTAGAAATAATCAATTCCTGATCTGTTTTAAGCCTCATGGTTTATGGGGGCCTAGGTGTATATCATCCACGTTCTTCCTCCTTAGAGAGGTCATCTGACTTTTCCACGGTCATCCATTCAGGGTGTATCAGAGCGCCAGTGCCCACCAAGCTGCTAAAAACCCAAAGCCATCTCTCAGATCCCTTCTACAGTGTGATTTTCTAAAATGCAAGCGAGCAGGGGGAAAACCTGCTTCTGAGATGTTGGAACAAAGTGAATTGCATCTAGTGAGATGTGTTAGCGAGTCCCTTGCTGGAGCCTGTTGGTAATTAATGCTTCTTCACCACCTGGGATAAAAGGAATTCTATTTCTACTTAATACAGAGAATGGAAACATACGAGGGCTGAGGTGCATACCAACATATTAGTCAGGGGTCTCTAGAGACACAACCAATAGGATATATGTATGCACAGAAAGAGATTAATTACAGGAAATTGGCTCATGCAACATTGGAGGCCGACAAGCCCCAAGATCTGCATGGTGAATTGACAGGCGAAAGACCAAAGAAAGCTAAACCAGGAAAGCTCTTGTCTGAGTCTAAAGGCCTGAGAATCAGGGTAGCCAACAGTTCAAGCTCCATTCTGAGAGCAGGCAGTGACTGATGGCCCAGCTCAGGCTGGTGAAATTCCCTCTTAGCCTTTCTGTTCCATTTATGTCTTCAACTGATTGGATAGGGCCCACCCGTCAGGAGAGCAATCTGCTTTACTCAGTCTCATCCAGAATCACCTTTACAGAAACACGCAGAATAGAGTGTAGCCAAATATCTGGGCACCCAGTGCCCATTCAAATTGACACATAAAATTCATGTCACAACTGCCTAGATTTGAATTTTACCTTTATCATTCACTGATGAAGTGACCTTGGTCAAAAGTCTTATTTCTTCATCGGTCAGTTGGAAACAATAATACCTATCTCATAGAAATGTTGTAAGAATTTAATGAGTTAGCTTTGTAATAGTCATGTACAGATGTGAGAGTTGGACCATGAAGAAGGCTGAGTGCTGAAGAATTGATGCTTTGAGAGTCCCTGGGACAGCAAGGAGATCAAACCAGTCAATCCTAAAGGAAATCAACCCTGAATATTCATTGGAAGGACTGATGATGAAGCTGAAGCTCTAATACTCTGACAGTCTGATGCAAAGAGCCGATTCATTGGAAAACCCCGGATCCTGGGAAACACAAGGCAAAAAGGAGGAGAGGGAAGCAGAGGATGAGATGGTTAGATGGCATCCCTGACTCAGTGGACATGAATTTGAGCAAACTCTGGAAGATACTGAAGGACAGAGGAGCCTGATGTGCTGCAATCCACAGGGCCGCAAAGAGTCAGACATGACTTAGCGACTAAACACAGCAACAGTTTTGTAAAGTACCTAGCACACTGCCTGTCCAGATAAAGTGTTCAGTGATTGCTAGTTATTTATTTTTTGTTACTATTACCATGGTACTATCGATGACAAGTCCAGGAACACACACGCAGTACTTTTGTGTATATACTTAGCGCTGCATATTTTGAGTCTAAACGTTTTAAAGTTTTGGCAAATAGCAATTTTATTTAAAATACAAGTCTAACCACTTGAAGTTAGAAGGTTCATATGTAGCTAACAGTTTTGATGTTTGTTTTCTGGGAAACTTGGAGCACATTGTGGGCTTGCTCATATACAAAACACCTGTGTTAGTATTACTGTCTTGGGAGGAGAATCACATGAGACACAGTACGCGATGTCACTGAGTTTGCGTCTGCCCCTCCAGAGGATGCTGCCTGGGCTAGAGAGGGGTCACTCTCTCCTCAGTGTTAGGCTCTGTGCGGGGGCTGGCATCCAAGTTAAGAAGGATGGAATTGCTGCCGCTGCAGATAGTTGGGGAGCAGAGGGGTGGGGGCAGGAGGGTTGGGAAGGACCATTCTTGCAGCTGTCAACTGGCGGAAATACTCTGGGCCTTGAATGGGGGGAAAATAATTCATAGGTAGAAGCATCCTGTAAACACTACATGACTGATAAGAAAGCAGTAAAGGAAACTCCCTGGTCATCCAGTGGTCAGTACACTGTGCTTCCACCACTGGGGGTCAGGTTCCTTGGTCAGAGAACAATGATCTTACAAGTTGCAAAGTGCAGCCAAAAAGGAAAGACGGTAGTAGACTGTCATTAGGTGTGTGTGGGCCGGGGGGTGTTGATGACCCCCAGAGGTGACAGTTGATTGGTTTAGAACCTGTTCTCAAGGTAGAACTGAGAATCATACATATAGGAGGCCTTACAGTATTCACAGAAATAGAAGGTCTCTTTAACATTGGTTTTCAAATGGAAGTGTGTGCCCCAATCAAAACGATTGATAGAAAACGTGCAGTCCCGGTGTGCGAAAGCTAAGCTGAGAATTCCCTGGTGGTCCAGTAGTTAAGACTGCTTCCAATGCAGGGGGCATCGGTTCAATCCCTGCTCTGGGAACTAAGATCCCACATGCCACGCAGCATGGCCAAAAAATTTTAAAAAAAAGAAAGCTACACCTACAATAAATTTCACTGGGTCTTGGTAAGCTTCCAAGAGAAAGGGAAGCAAGGAAGAGCTGATATTTGTTTAAGGAGAATGCTCTTCATCAAGGCTAAGGTTATGATCAAGTGTGTGTTGCGTTCTGGACAGGGTTTTAAATGCTTTGCATAGATTCTCTCCTTTAATAATACCTCACAGCAAACCCATGAAGCAGCTACTCATGTTGCCCCCATCCCCAATTTTACAGATGAGAAAACTGAGGCCCCGTGTAGCAAAGGAATTCACCCAGGGCCACACAGCTATTCAGGAGTGACGGTCATCGGTCTTTTTCATAGGAGGTTCTTGGAACCTAAATTGATCGTGACTCTTTCCTGCTTAAAACTTTCCTAGGAGGTCTTGCTGGAGAAGGCAATGGCACCCCACTCCAGTACTCTTGCCTGGAAAATCCCATGGACGGAGGAGCCTAGTGGGCTGCAGTCCATGGGGTCTCTAAGAGTCAGACACGACTGAGCAACTTCACTTTCACTTTTCACTTTCATGCATCGCTGAAGGAAATGGCACCCACTCCAGCACTCTTGCCTGGAGAATCCCAGGGATGGGGGGAGCCTGGTGGGCTGCTGTCTGTGGGGCTGCACAGAGTTGGACATGACTGAGACGATGCAGCAGCAGCAGCAGCAGCAGCAGCAGGAGGTCTTGCTTGGAGGAAGAGATCCCGGGCCCTCACCAGGCTTGTCTTCAGCCTCTTCTGCTCTCAGCCCTTGGCTACAATGCCTCCCTTTTTAGTTTCTTAAATGCAGCACCATCTTCTGACCTCGTGGGTGGGGCCCTTCTGTTTCCTCATTTCTGTGGACCAAGACCTCTCTCTCTCTTTGTTTACTTATAATTTTTTATTGAAGTATAGTTGATATACAATATTGTATATTACAGGTGTACAGTATAGTGGTTTATAATTTTAAAAGTTATACTACATTTATGTGATGCATGCTTTGTTTCTAAATCGTGTCTGACTCTGTTGAGACCCCAGTTATTGTATCCCAGGCAAGAATACTGGAGAGGGCTGCCGTGCCCTCCTCCAGAGGATCTTCCCAACCCAGGGGTAGAACTCATGTCTCCTGTGTCTCCTGCGTTGCCAGGCGGGTTCTTACCACTAGCACCTCCTAGGAAGTTCATACTCTGTTTATAGTTATAAAATATTGGCTGTCTTCCCTGTGTTGCATAATATATCTTTGTAGTTTATTTTATTTTACTTTATCTTATCTTCTTTACTTATTTATTTAAAAAAAAAGAGAACTCTCTTAAGAACAAGTATACTTGAGGAGATATTTGCTTGACGTAAGTTGGCTGTGATGAGGGAGAAGGGGGAATCAGTCTTTTTCATGCCTCTTGTCTCTGGGGCCTGACCTGGGATCCTTCTAGACCTCTGCATGGCTCTTTCTCGCTCTTCCTTTAGGTTTTTACTCTAAACCAATGGTATTGAACCTGGAGGACATCTGGCAACATCTGGAGATGTTGTTGGTTTGTCACACTGAGGGGCACGTACGGCATCTCTTGGGTAGGGACCGGGGATGCTGTCAAACACCCTGCAACTCACAGGACAGCCCCCTCCCCAACTAGGAGCTTCCAGCCCAGGGTCAGTAGTGCTGAGGTTAATAAACCTGTCTCTGAAGAGACCTTCCGTAGTGACCATATCCACTTACATTCCCACCAACAGAACAAGAGGGTTCCCTTTTCTCCACAGCTCTGTAGCATTTATCGTTTGTAGATTTTTTGATGATGGCCATTCAGTGGAATATTACTCAGCCACGAAAAGGAATGAAGCTGAGTCATTAGTAGAGATGTGGGTGGAGCTAGAGTCTCTCATATAGAGTGAAGTAAGTCAGAAAGAGAAATACAAATATTTGTATATTAACGCAGAGGATGAGATGGTGGGATGGCATCATTAACTCAATGGACATGAGTCTGAGCAAACTCAGGGAGACAGTGAAGGACGGGGAAGCTTGGCGTGCCGCTGCAGTTCATGGGGTCACAAAGAGCTGGACACCACTTATGACTGAACAACAGTAATAAATGCGTGCACGAGGAATCTAGAAAACTGGCACAGATGAACCTATCTGTAGGGCAGGAATAGAGATGCAGATGGAGAGAATGAACATGGGGGACAGGTGTGAAGGGGAGGGTGGGAAGAACTGGCAGAATGGCTCGTGGGAACCTGCTGTTTGGCACAGGGACCTCAGCTTGGTGCTCTCTGATGACCCAGAGAGGGGGATGGGGGGTGGCAGGGAGGTCCAAATGGGAGGGGTATACACGGAATTGATTCACTTTGAGGTACCATGGAAACTAACGCAACACTGTAAAGCAACTATAATCCAATTTCATAAAGAGAGAGGGACATGCCAGCAAGCCTATCCATGATTGCCCCGCCTAAAGTCTCATCCCCCTTCCTTAGCCCACACTCTGTCCCTATTTCCTGCTTTCTTATTTTCCTTCTGTGCACTAATCAATCTGAGAAATGGCATATGTCACTTATTTATCTTGCTTATTGTGTGTCATCCACTACTGGTATATATATATATGTGAATGAATTTGAACCAACTCTGGGAGATGGTGAAGGACAGGGGAGCCTGGCGTGCTGCAGTCCATGGGGTCGCAAAGATATGGACGCCAGTAAACAGCAAACAACAGCGACGGTTTGTGCTCTCCAAGGACAGAGATTTACGTCCTTTTGTTCACTGCTTTCTCATGAATGCCTCGGACATTGTCTAGCCCACAGTAAGTTCTCAATAAATATCTGTTGCATGTGAGAATGGATTCAGAGTCCTAGTGAACAGTAACCCATTCATCAGAGGCCACTTGGATTAAAATCCCTTTGCCATCCTTATGGGGACTATTCTTGGAGCCTGGGAGGTGGTGGAAATCTTCCCTTTATACACCCTTTGGTGACGATGCTGCCTTTACTATAGTCCTGGCCATGATACCCCCAAAAATGTTTTCTCTGAAAGCAAGAGTAGGGAAGATGGGCAGGTTCATTTGGTGAAAAAAATCCCTGAGGAAGTGAGTGTTCTGGTGGGATGCCTTTGGAAGGATCCTTAAATCCTCATATTTGACAGACGGAAAAAGGGAGGCCCGAGCACATCCTCCAAGGACATTTGGAAGACTTAAAATTCTTTGATTTGTACCTGTGTGAAGTCACCCAGTGAAGAATTTCTGGCATCAGAATTAGAACCCAGTTTTCTGTCTTCCATGGAGATGGAAGGAGAAAATGAAAGATCCTGCAGGCCCCAAATCAGGGTGCTGGCAGGCAAGCCACTGTTCCTTAAAGCTCCCTTTGCCTTGCAAGTTGTGATATCCAGTTGACAAGGAAGCAAACTGAGTAGCTAAATGCAGAGCCTTCTGAGATGCTGAGATGCAAATTAGCCTGAACCACATGCAAGTGTGGATTTGAGGCTGGCGTGCAAGGCAAGAGCTGCTCCCTTCAATCTGCATTGAAAAATCACTTTGGTGGATAGCACACCCTTGCTCTTTCCCAGGCAGGCATTGTGCAAGGCACAATGGAGATGGTGAAAAACAAAGAATTGGTCCCACCCTTGCGGATTTGGCAGGCTGAAGAGGGAGGCAGCCACAGGAGGGCATCCTGTGTGCATCTGCGGTCAGTGGCAATGCCGGGACAGCTAGGTTATTGGATAATACATTTTCTGAGGCTAGAGATCTCTATCTTGGGTATGGCCGAAACAATAATGAGAGGTAAAAAAATAACAAAAGTAAAACACGTCTCGTGTGCCAGGCACCGTGCTAAGCTCATCAATTTGCATGCCTCAGTGGCTCAGTCTTGTCCAACTCTTTGTGACCCCATGGACTACAGCCCGCCAGGCTCCTCTGTCCATGACATTTCCCAGGCAAGAATACTGGAGCTGGTTGTTACTTCCTTCTCCAGGGCATCTTCCCGACCCAGGGGTCAAGCCTGCATCGCCCACGTCTCCTGCATTGCAGGCAGATTCTTCACCACTGGGCCACTAGGAACCCCAAGCACAGCACTACAAGGCGCCAAGACCATCGTCATCCTCATCCTCACAGCAAAGGCAACTGAGACTGAACAGCCTGCCCAGAGCTGTAGAGCATAGAAGTGCTGGCGCTGGAATCCAGCCCCTGGAGGCCAGGTTGTAAAGTGTGTGGTCTGTTATGTAAGATACACTGCTGGTATTTATTATTTAATATCCACCCAACCCTGACCTTGGGACTTTCTCTACCACTTAGTAAGAGTGCACATTATTGGGCGTTACTCCAGCCGTCGGTCCATGTATTATGGAGTGCAATCTTCACAATGAGAATGATGAATTATTATATCTATTTCACACTCAGTGAAGCAGAGGCACAGAGAGCTTATGTAATCTGCCTGAGCTCACACAGCTAGTAAAGAGCAGAGCTGGGATTATGGATATTTCATCCAAATGGAGTCATTCAATATGTGGCACTTTGTGTCTGCCTTCTTTCTCTCTGCATGATGTTTCTGTGGTCCATACTCAAGCACTTAGCAATATTAAAGCCTTTCATCGCTAATAGTATTCCATTATATGGCGATACCACTCTGTTTATCCGTCCATCAGCTGATGGACATTTGGATGGTTTCCATTTCTGGCTGATTGTGAATGGTGAAGCAATGAACATTCATGCACGAGTCTTACATGTAACTTATCACTGATATTTTCTCTCATATTAGTTGAAAGAAATGAGTTCTGGAACTGCAACATGGCTTTGATCACTGATACCAATATATACCATTTGTGTGACTGGGAAAACTGAAGAAACTTTCTGAGCTTTTTGCTGTTGTTCATTTGTAAAAGGAGAATAACATCCAAAGCCTGAAATAGCTAATGCACAGTGTTTGGTTCATAATTAAACATATAATAAATGTGTGCAAGGTAAGCAATGGAAAGCAAAGAACAACCCAAAGTATTTGATGTCTCTATCCATGGACTTCTCTTGTGGCTCAGTTGATAAAAAATCCGCCTGCAATGCAGGAGGCCTTGGTTTGATCCCTGGGTTAGGAAGATCCCCTGGAAAAGGGATAGGCTACGCACTCCAGTATTCTCTGGCTTCTTTTGTGGCTCAGCTGGTAAAAATCTACCTGCAATACAGGAGACCTGGGTTCGATCCCTGGGTTGGGAAGATCCCATGGAGAAGGGAAAGGCTACCCACTCCAGCATTCTGGCCTGGAGAATTCCATGGAGTGTATAATCCATGGGGTCACAAAGAGTCGGACACTACTGAGCAACTTTCAGTTCACATCCATGGACTTCAGAGTCATTGAGACATGACTGCAGTAATGAGACATCATGTGAAATAAAATCAAAGTATTGTCCTACAGGCTCTGTCAGCATGAGGCTCACAGTCACTGAACAGTTTGTTTCTCAGCCTAGAAAACAGAGACTTTTCTAGAGTTTGGAAATCCTGGTGAGTTTCAGGATGGAGGCCAGACTTGGTGGAGGTTGAATGAGTCAAGAAAGCTGGAAAATAGTGGAAGCGTGTGGTGTGAGAAGAGTGTTGCGAGTGAAGGGATGGAGGGGTGAAGGGCAAGTCCATCCAGGAGGGCGGTGCTCGCTGGGCGGGTGGGGATGCAGACATCTGTCCACTTCACGTGTTGGGGCTTTCAGCCCCTGAGAAGTGACCTCAGTGTATGAGAATTCCTGTTTCCACAGCTCTCCAGGGACATGTGGCATCGTTCAATTTTTTAACTTTTTTTTTTTTTACAATCTCATGGATGTTCAAGGACTTAGATTTAATTTACCTTTTCTTGGCTACAAGTGAAAGAGAACAGCTTTTCATTGCTTTATTTATTTTCTGGGAATGGTACTTTCATAACTTTTTCCGCTTTTATATTTTATTGATTCTTGATTTCTGACAGTTTGTTGAGTATTCTAGTGGTTAATCTTCATCCAGTTCGTACTTACATTGTGGCCTGTTTGCAACATCTTCTGTCCCATGAAATGTTCGTCACAGGAGATGATGGATTCAGATGGATCGCCTGCTTCTCATACGGTTTGTCCTTGTGTTTGTTTACCAATTTCCCCCCGTGTTGTGGGGTCATACACAATAGCCTCGCTTCTAATGGTTTGGAAACTTTGCTTTTCTTCATTTATACGGTTGATCCATCTGGAATTTCTATTTCATTATCTGTTGTTGTTGCTCAGTCACTAAATCATATCCAGCTCTTTGCAACCCCATGGACTGCAGCGCGCCAGGCTTCCCTGCCCTTCACTGTCCCCCAAAGTTTGCTCAAACTCATGTCCATTGATTCGGTGATGCCATCCAACCATCTCATCCTCTGCCACCCCCATCTCTTCCTGCCCTCAGTCTTTCCCAGTATCAGGATCTTTCCCAGTGAGCTGGCTCTTCACATCAGGTGGCCAAATTATTGATAATGTGAAGTGGAATCAAATTTAATTTTACATATGAAAAATCAGCACTACTTATCCAGTGGTCACCCTTCCCCCTTCTCCCCAGCAAGGCCATCTCTTCCACAGACTCAGGCCCCAGGCCCGCTTCCACATCTTTGTCACCCTCCATTCGGCCACACAGCTCTGTGTGTCCATCGTCCTGTCTCTATTTTACATTATAACCTAAGCTTATCTTTGTATTATTATAAACCATGAGCAAACATTACATTTAAAGATTCTTATATTTTTTTCTGCGGCCAAATCGTGATTTCTGGTATCATTTCTCCCTCGTAAAACAGCATATTGTTCCTAGTTTTGGGTTTTTTTTTTTTTCTATTATGAACGCTCCTATGGTGAATATTTTTGCATATAAAGCATTTACATATTTTTGGATTATGTTCTTTGGATGGGTTCCCAGAAATAGAATTACCTAGTCAAAGGGCATGAATGCTTTTAATGCTTTTAATTCATGGCATATATTTATTTTAAAAATTAAGGGGAATAAAGATTCTGGTAAGTTTCTAGGACTCTATTATGTTGTTGAAGCCAACTGGGTTGTGACAAGCCTGGGTCATAGTTGCCCTTTGGAAATTCAAGCAATTGATTTCTTTGATAGATTTTTCTCTTTTCTTGCTTAACACATTTTTTTTCGTATATTCATTTATTCAAGCTGTCATCTAGTAAGCACCTACTAGGTACCAGTGTTAGTTGCTCAGTCATGTCCAACTCTTTGCAAACCCATGGACTGTAGCCCACCAGGCTCCTCTGTCCATGAAATTCTGCGAGCAAGAATAGTGGAGTGGGTTGCCATTTCCTTCTCTAGGGATCTTCCCGACCTAGGGATCGAACCCCAGTCTCCTGCATTGCAGGTAGATTCTTTACCATCTGAGCCCCCAAGCAAGGCACTAGGTGTCACGGTCTACAGCAAAGTGGGCAGCAGGACTCCATACTCCCAAGGAGCTTATATTTTCCAGTAGCTAGGAAGACAACAAACAGACAAGAGCAAGTAAGAACGACTTCCCAGAGAAAAAACATTGGCAGATTTTTTTAAAGGTTAGCTCCTATGGATGGTTGCTGCTGTTTAGCTGCTCGATTGTGTCCAACTCTTTTGCGACCCCGTGGACTGTATTCCACCAGGCTCCTCTGTCCATGGGATTCTCCAGGCAAGAATACTGGAGTGCCTTGCCATTTTCTTCTCCAGGGGATCTTCCCGACCCAGGGGTCGAACTCTCGTCTCCTGCATTGGCAGGCAGATTCTTAAGTGACCCAGGACTTGAGATTTGAATGACGAGGATGAGAAAGACACGTCAGGTAGAGGAAAGGGGTCCACTTGTGGCTGGAAGAGCGCTTGCAGAGGGCTCTGTGGTGGCCATGAGTGTGGTCCCGGGTCAGAAGGAAGGTTTCTGTGGCAAAGAGCCCACACCCGTGAGCCGTGTTCAGCGAGGTGAACTGAGCCCGGGGGAGGGCCAAGCCCCCAGTCGCGCAGGGCAGGTGTTCTGTGGCGATGAGCAGCCACGGGGCTCCACGAGAGCCTTTCAGCAGGAACTGATGCAGTCTCGTGGGTGTCTTTCAAATATCAGGCTTCTTTGTAGAGCACAGGTCCAGTAAATTCCTTACCTACGAACCTTCAAATTTTGAACTTTCAAAGATACGAACACGTGTTTGTGTCTCCAACCATGTAAGTTAGTTCTCGTGTCTGGCGTACTGTCACATGCGTGCATCCTCTGCGAGTGGGTGCACTTTGGTGTACTTCACTGTTCTGGGAAGTTCTGCATAGAGTACAGGAGTCAGTGTCTACTTCAAGCCCAGGATGTCCGCAAGCAAGCACGATGGCCGCGGTGATGTAGCTGGTACTCTTGTACTTTTCAGGATACTGCACTGTAAGATGAACGATGTTTCCTTTATTGTTTGTGTTTGTCTTTATTTGTGTGTTATTTGTGTGAAAAGTATTGTAAACCTATTTCTGGACAGTACTATATAACCCGTTGGGTTAGTTGGGTGCCTCGGCTAACTCTGTTGCACTTACAAAGTGGACTTAGGAACCCGCTCCGGGATGGAACTCATTTGTATGTAGGGGACTTACTGTATAGGGAAACAGGCTGCTGGCAGAAAGAAGGATTAGGAAACCAGCACTGCTGTGCAGGCTGGAGGGACTGGAGATCCAGGTGAGGCGCAGGGGGGAGGAGGAGAATGGTGAATGGGCCCTGTTATAGGCTGGAAACAGATGCATGGTAACTGCTGATGGATTGGAGGTGTGGGCTTAGGAAAGAGAGGGATCAGGAATATGTCCTATTTTGTTCTGTTTGTCATTGACTTGTTAAATAAACTTCAATCAGAGTATCCTGGATGAAAGAGAGAGAGAAAAAAAGACCATGTCCTAAAAGTTTGGGCTAAAAGTAGATTGCTATTGAGAATAGAAATCTGGAGTGACGTTGTTGAGTTGGACAAGAGTGGGGAGAATAGGTTTGGATTGTGGAGAAAATAGGGGCGGGTCTGGCTTTGGTAACAGATGGGGAAGTCGTTGAGGCAAGTGGAGTTAGAGGAGCCCCAAGAAGAAGCTGGAAGCTGTGATCAGACACAGCCTCAAAGGGCTTTAAGGCCCCAATAAACAGATGGGTAAACTGAGAACAGCATGGAGGCCTTTGACCACGGTCCAGAGAAACCTAATGTCCTCCTTCTGAGTTTTGAGAATATGTTCATCTTTGTGAACAAAAATCCTTTTCCCTGTTCCCAAAGAAGGAGAGGGGAAAACACCAGTTTTCTTTCCTTACTTCGGTCCCAGCACAAGCTTCCAGTTTTCAGTGGGGACTCGAGGAGTGATCCCTGTCATCTGATTCCGATGCAATTGGGCAGGTCACAGAAATAAGCTTTTACATCTTGCAGGCTTTTCCAGAAATGTTCTCTTGCTGTCTGCTGTGTTTAGGTTGGGACAGAAAACCTGTGCCTGATTTTGTGGTGTGCCTTTCTCAAGATACATGAGTCGCTGCCTCATCAGATCGCCCTGCCACTCAGGACCTCTCACACCTAGAGGGTGTGATGTAACGTGAGCTCGCCGCCCAATCTGTCCCCAGCGAGACCCAGGCTTCCAGAGTAATTCTTCCTGACGTCATCGGCAAAATGACCTTGCTCAGGGTCTCTAGTGTATGATTTTTGATATGTCAGAGTGCACGTTTCCAGGTTGGCGTCTAATAGAGGAAATTTAATTATGATGAAAACACTAGTCCTTCACACCAGAATAACAGAGATGAGAACAAGGCAATGGAGCTTTGCAGATAGAAGCACACACTTAAGGATCACAGGGCTCAGGCATTAGATCCCAGGGCTGCCTCTTACTCAGTCTGTGGCCTTGGGTACATATCTTTTAAAATATTTGACTATTTATTTTTATTTACTTGACTGCACCAGATTTTAGTTGAGGCAGGCAGGATCTTTAGTTACAGCAGGCAAACTTTTAGTTGGGCCACGTGGAGTCCAGTTCCCTGGCCAGGGATCAAACCCAGGCCCCCACCTTTGGGCGTTGGGAGTTCAGAGTCTTAGACACTGGATCATCGGAGAAGTCCAGTGGGTGTATATATATATATCTTAACCTCCTGGGCCTTCAGTTTCCCCATCTAAATTGAGATAGTGAAAGTACCAACTTGATAGGGATATTGTGAGGACTAGAATGTAATTCCTTGTGAAACCCTTAAGCCCTCGCATTGTCACTCTTTGAAGATTTAACGCTGCTGCTGCTAAGTCACTTCAGTCGTGCCCGACTCTGTGTGACCCCATAGACGGCAGCCCACCAGGCTCCTCTGTCCCTGGGATTCTCCAGGCAAGAACACTGGAGTGGGTTGCCATTTTCCTTCTCCAGTGCAGGAAAGTGAAAAGTGAAAGTGAAGTCGCTCAGTCGTGCCCGACTCTTAGTGACCCCGTGGACTGCAGCCTACCAGGCTCCTCTGTCTATGGGATTTTCCAGGCAACACACCCCACTTATTAATAACAGACCTGTGAACCAAAAAAGAGAATAGTTATGTCCAACCATCATGAAGATATGATCGTGCTTCTTTGAGGTTTTAAGAATATTCTGGCTTTAAATTAAACAAGTATTTGTTTGTTAAAAGAAATAATTTAAATAATCAAGTAATTGAATACCTATCTTTTGCTTGCCTGCCAGATGTTAGCAAATGCACAGACACAGGTAGCAGTCCTGCCTTCATAAAGCTGATAGGAATTTCGATGTGTGAGACAGGGTGCTCAGGGCTGGTGCACTGAGATGACCCTGAGGGATGGGATGGGGAGGAAGGGGGCAGTGGGCTTCAGGATGGGGAACACATGTACACCCTTGGCTGATTCAATTCAATATATGGCAAAGACCATCACAATATTGTAAAGTAATTAGTCTCCAATTAAAATAAAGTAATTAATTAAAAAAGACTATTAAAAACAATTAATGAAAAGTGAAGTGAAAGTGTTAATCGCTTAGACATGTCCGACTCTTTGTGACCCCATGGACTATAGTTTACCAAGGTCATCTGTCCATGGAATTTTCCAGGCAAGAATACTGGAGTGGGTAGCCATTCCCTTCTCCAAGGTATCTTCCTGACCCAGGGACTGAACCCCGGTCTTTGGCATTGCAGGCAGATTCTTTACCATCTGCTGCTGCTGCTGCTGCTGCTGCTAAGTCGCTTCAGTCGTGTCTGACTCTGTGCGACCCCATAGATGGCAGCCCACCAGGCTCCCCCCGTCCCTGGGGTTCTCCAGGCACAGGATTTCATAATAATTTCAAGAAGTTCAAAGCTTATTTTTGGTACCTCAACTGTATACATTTTACTCATTATTTTTAGATTATTGTAAATAGCCATTCTCTTTGGACTCTTTACGATTAATTAATGCTTTTGTAGGTCAAGGATGAAGATTGAAATACATGTATTTTCCAAGTGTTTGGGGCGAGGGGAGGCATTGATGTAGCTACAGCTATAGAATCATTTCTGCCAGATGCCAAGCTCTGTCTCTCTGTCTGTTTTAATACATGTCTTTCCCAAGGCAACGGCCCAGGGGAGTGAAATGCAGGAGGTACTTTCTAAAAAGGAAGCCTTGAATTGTGAGTGAAACCCTGACATGCGATTTACTCTCGTGGTAACATGCTGCCGTTTTAGAATTTCTCTGTTAAAATGATAACTAACGCTTACTGGTAAATAAAATACAATTTAATTGAGAATAAACAAATCCTAGTTGACCATGAGAGAAAAAGCAAATCAAAACTACAACGCCAGGGACATGAGATTTTTTAAAAATCCATAACATTAAATAAAAAAGAAGGATTTAAAATTCTGTGTGTCCATTACTTGCTTGTGCAATTACCAGCTGGTGAGAGCAAGTGATCTTACTACTTTATCTCTGCTTCAGTGTTGAATTCCATCGATGTGGTGGAAAACCTTGCTTTGGGCTGTCTGTTCACAAGATGAAGCCTCAAACATTCAGTGCACTAATTGGATATTGAAACAACTAAGAAGACAGTAGAAATTTTGAAGAACAGTGTTCTGGACAAAGGAATAGCTGAGTAGCAGAGTGGTTATATGAGCCTCAACTCAATAGCCAGAGTTTGAAATCTCTCTGTTACTTGTCAGCTTTGCAGTCTTAAGCAGATATTTAGCTTCTCTGTGCCTCAGTTTTCTCATCTGTAAAATGGAATGAATAGTGGGACTTATCTGCTAGGCTCACTGTGAGATTTCAAGGAATTTATGTTTTTCAGTTGGCTCAGAATGGTGGCCAGCTTGCAATAATCACAATGGAACTGTTTATTATTATTTAAATTTTTTTATTAGCGTACAGTTGCTTCACAATGATGTGTTATTTTCTGCTGTACAGTCAAGTGAATCAGCTGTATATATACATACGTTCCCTGATTTGGATTTCCTTCCCATTTAAGTCACCACAGAGCGCTGTATAGACTTCCTGTACTATACAGAAGGCTCTCATTAGTTATCTATTTTATACATAGTATCAATCATGTATAAAGGTCAATCCCAGTCTCCCAGTTCATCCCACCCACTGCTTTCCCTCCTTGGTGTCCATACTTTGTTCTCTGTGGCTGTGTCTTTATCCCTGTCCTGCAAATAGGTACATCTGTACCATCTTTCGAGAGTCCATGTACATGTGTTAATACACAATGCTGGTTGGTTTTTTTTCGTTCTGACTTACCTCACTCTGTATGGCCATCTTATCAAATATAGCTAATTTGACATAAACATGGCTTGATACAAGACTCCTAGGCTTGGAGAAATTGATGGCACCAAGACCTTATTGATAGAGAAAATGAAAGAGGTGCACCCCTCTTCAGTCCGCGGGGGGCCTCCTCTAGGAAGGGAAAGGCAGGAGATTTGGGATTGTCAAGGTCGTCTGTCTCAAAACATGCCTGTGACAGGCAGAGACATTTAGAGAAAACAAGTCTGGCCAAGCGTGTGTCCGCTCCGGTCGTGGCGTCACACGAGAGAAGCTAGCCGACATAGTCGCATGGGAGTGACCGCAGCGGTCAGAGGTGGATGAACAGCGTGCTGTCTGCCTGTGCCTGTGTGCAAGACGGTAGGGCTGTGGGCTGAGGTATCATCATTTTCTAGAGTCTCACGGTACAGAAGAAAGCCGTTGCCCTCCTCTTCCTCCTGTTTCCAGACCCCTTCATACCCTTTTCTCCACTTTGACCTGTTTAAGTTTATTTTCATTAAAAAAAAATGCAAAAAAAAACCCTGCAATTTTCAAGCAACAGCTTTATGTATAGTTCATTCTTTGGAGGGGGTGTATGTGTGCCACGTGACAAGTGGTTGCCATGGTAATTTCTCATTATTGCTGAATTGAAAAATAATTACTCTGGCAAAAATCCCACATAACCTGTCAGTACTGAAGTTAGAGTTGCCCGGGGGGCAACCCTGGCACCCGGATCTGTTTTTGGCGGAGAGAGACACGGACGGGAGTGGACGCCGATCCGGGATGGGAGCAAAATGCGTTTGTGGATTTTTGAATCTAATTAAGACACTCTTCTGCTATTTGACCCGAGTGCATCTCTCCTCCCGGAATATGATCTGGCTGCTGGGGCTACGTGGGCTCACCTGTGAGATGAGACAGAAGGACCGGGGGCTTTCGTCGCAGAAATGCATATGGGGGATTATTTAGAGTGGAGAAGCGCCACTGGTATTTTTACCTAATTAAAATGTACAGGGATTGTCAGCACCAGGCTCCATGCCTGAGCTCAGGCTGAGTTAATTTCGTCTTTCTTTACCTGGAGGCTGCACTCTGCTATTGTGACTTTCCAGCTTAGGGGAAAAAATCCACTCTTTACTTTTTAATATTCACTAACTAGAAAATAAGCACTGCTCAGATACTAAGCCACAGCAAGTTTTGAAAGGACCTCTCTGTTTGGAAAAGGGAGGTGTGACCTCCATGAGAAGCTGGGTAGTAGGGCATATGGAATTAGGTGCCCCCTGTTCCCTACTTGTGTGCCCACATGTTGGGGCCTTTGGTCCTCACTCATCCTGTCTCATGAGCCATTTTGGAAGCCCCTAGCAACGGTGCTTCCTTTCTTGTGTTGTGGCAAGAAAGCCTCCTTTTGGCTAATGAAGCCCTCTGACACACACTGCCTTTAAGAGAGTGATAAGCAAAGTTTTCTGAGAGCTGGTATTTGATCACTGCATCCTCTTTGGATGTTTGGATGCTCATCCTTCTCGTAGCAGAGCCGGACTCTGGTTAGTAATTATGTTAATGCTGTTGTTAGATCCCACTGAAATACATCACTTAGAAATGCTCTGTGCTTCAGCTCTACCTGTGCAAGTTCAGACCACAAGTCTTCAATCTGGAAGCGCAGGGATCTGCTAATGGGAAAGCACACACTCTCTGCTTAGGTGTGGCCACTTCACCTCCGAGATGTGCTTACGCGTTAGCACAGCGGGACACGCAAAGATACTGCCTGCTGCATTGTTGTGATGGCAAAATATTAGAAACTGTCTAGAGGTCATTAGTAGCAAAATGCTCAAATAAAATATATTCTGTTCATTCAGGGTGCTACCATGTAGCTTATATAAGGAAAGAAGAGACTCTAATATGTAAAACAGAGAGGTTTCCAAAACACAATGTTGGAAAAAAAGCAAGTTTACAAAAGGAAACATAATGTATGACATCATTTAAATGAAATATTAAAAACAGAAAACAGGACTGCATGTGAATGGAGTTATGTATATATGTATGTATGTATATATACACATATATATACACAAAAGATGGGCTTCCCTTGTGGCTCAGCTGGTAAAGAACCTGCCTGCAATGCAGGAGACCTGGGTTCAGTCCCTGGGTTGGGAAGATTCCCTGGAGAAGGGAAACGTTACCCACTCCAGTATTCTGACCTAGAGAATTTCATGGACTATATAGTCCATAGGGTTGCAAAGAGTCGGACATCACTGGGCAACTTTCACTTTCACACAGAAGATGGACTATGAAGGGCTATATGATTTTCACGAGATGGTTGTTTATGGGAGCCTGGGGGAAGGGAGAGAAAAACAGAGCTGGCTGTGGATACCTGGGACCTCAATTTTTATTTATAATTTTTCACTCCTTTTAAAAAGGAAAAAGATATTATTTTAATAATGATAAATTATTAAACTATGTAAATTATCAAACCACCTGGATAATGGACCTATGAGTCTTCATCATATTATCCTGCATTCTCTGTTTTTAAAAATTGATAAAATAAAAAGTCTCTTATTTGCATTACAATCAATGAAGTGTATTCACTTAATGAACATTTCACTGAAAGGAGCAAGAAAAATACCCACAGGTGGTTCAGTGGAACAGTGAGTATAAGTGAGAAGTCCTTCCTGCATCTGTATGAACGTCTCACATGCGTGGCTGGTGCGTCCACTGATAACAAGGGAGGCAGCAGGGATGTGACGCAGAAAGGCCCTCTTGTATGATGTCCTGGGCCCCTCTCCATGGAGTTTAGATTTAAGATTCCCTCCAGTCTTCGAGGAAGAATCTTAATCACGATGCGGATATGGCCTCTCCATTTCTTCTACTCCTTAACTGTAGGTGGGAGACCTGTTGAGGATGGAGAGACTCTTAATGCCAGGTTCTTTGCTTTCCCCGGTGGCTCAGATGGTAAAGCGTCTGCCTGCAGTGTGGGAGACCCGGGTTCCATCGTTGGTTGGGAAGATCCCCTGGAGAAGGAAATGGCAACCCACTCCAGTACTCTTGCCTAGAAAATTCCATGGACTGAGGAGCCTGGTAGGCTACAGTCCATGGGGTCACAAAGAGTCGGACACAACTGAGTGACTTCACTTTCACTTTTCCTTAGGTATCTAGTACGGCAGTCACAAGGTTAGATAAATGTATTGAGTTGCCCCAAAAGTGTGTTCTGGTTTTCTCTACCAACCTAAGGAAAAACTCAAGTGAACTTTTTGGCCAAGCCAGTATATTTCAAGGCAGTGATTCAATTATAATTTGATCCACACTCTTAACTGGATAGAGGTGTCAAGCTTTTCTAGCACAGAAGACGGGGGAAAAAGGAATCCAAGGACTGAGACTTGGTCTTTGCTGGACATGCTCATCCAAAAGAACAATATATGCAAAGATTGGGGGCAGGAAATGGTTAATAAGGGACCCTTGGTTTGAAAAGCTAAGCTGCTGGGTCCTTTGACTCCACACAGGCCAACTCCTCACTATTGTGGTCCCCAGAGGGATAATAATGGCTTTTCTCCAGATTGCCTGATGGTTCGGCAATAAAGAATCTGCCTGCAATGCAGGAGATGCAGAAGACATGGGTTCAATCCCTGGATCGGGAAGATCTCCCAGAGAAAGAGATGGCTACCCACTTCAGCTGTTCTTGCCTGGATAACCCCATGGACAGAGAAGCCTGGCGGGCTACAACTGAGTCTCAAAGAGTCGGACAGGTCTAAGGAACTGAACACCCCTGGATAAGATGTGTTTTACAATATATCCACCAAATATTTTATCTGTCGTATCTGGCAGTACCTGGTGTGCATGGCCACCCCCACATACCCCAGAAGAAAACCTCAGGCTCTTGGTTTGTTTTTAAGGGTATTTGTCATAACCTTTACTGCTGAATCTTGAGAGGTTGATCTTGACCCGCTGGTGAGTCTCAAGGCCCTCCTGGTTAATCTCCATGTTGGTTTGAATTGAGGGGTTGCCTTCATGGAGAGTTGGCAGCATCCTGCCTACCCTCATCTCTTAGGGGAAACCAGGCTTTATGAGCTCCTCTGTGGAATGCTTGCTGCTAAAAGGCCTTGGACATTTTCCACGTGCAGCCTCTTGCTGGTCAGCTGACCGGACTTGGCCATGCAGCCTGCTCCAAATGGAACTTCCTGGGTCATTCATTTCCCTGCTGATGGAGGCAGCACGTTTGCAATCAGGAGACAGAAGTGCTAGCCTTTGGGGAGAAAGGCAGAACCGTGACCAGCCACTTCTGTTACCTTTCCCGGCCTCTTTCACATGTGGTCAGGCAGAGCCCTGTCGCCTTTCTCTGCAAGGCTCACGCCATCTAGATGACTGACATCTGGAAATCGAACATGGAAGCACTGATTTTTCATTGCCCACAGCTCGTGAGGTGGTTAGCTTAGCTCTGTGGCTGAGAACCGAGATCCCACCTGTCACATTGCTAGATTTTCTGCTAGAAATTTCACATTTGGTTCAGCATGGGTTTTTATAGTTGTATTTCAGCTGCTCCCTGGACTCCTGGCCTAGCTACCATGCAGATTTCTTCCATAAAATTGCCTCACTGATCCCAGGAACTATACTAGCCAGTGAATGGCAGGAGTGGGTGTTTAAAGAGGAGCTTTATTTTCAGAAAAAAACACATGAAGGTGGGAGAAGGGGGCAAAATCTGGAAGAACTGGAGGAGATCCGCTCCAGCAAAATTTCCTGCAGCCAATGCCAGCCTCTCCTACTCTTGCTTGTTGTCTTCAATCTAAGGTGAAAATCACTTTTGAACAGAGCTTTTGGGAAAAAAACATGGGCTGGTCAGTTCATCAATTATACAAACCCACGTGAGTCTGAGTGAACTCTGGGAGTTGGTGATGGACAGGGAGCCCTGGCCAGCTGCAATTCTTGGGGTCACAAAGAGTCAGACTTGACTGAGCGACTGAACTGACTGAACTGCTATAGTGAGCAAGGCTCTGCATGTATGTGAGCAAGGGGGGTGGGACTCTTCTGTACTTTCCTCTTAATATTGCTGTGAACCTAAAACTACTCTAAAAAGATTAAATCCATTAAAACGAAATAGGCTAGAATTAGCAGACTTTCATCTGCTGGAAAGTGGTGAAGCTGAAGTTCCCATGTTGTCGTGTGTGTGTGTGGACTAGGAAAGCACAGCATGGGAACTTTGGCGTCACCACTTTTAGATGATGATCTTGACTGAGAAGTTTAACTTTTGAAATTCAGATTCTCTACTTGCAGATATCTTAGAGTCAAAGGAGACCATAGTAAATAATAAGAGCTGCCATTGACTGGGCAACAATTATGCCCCAGACAGTCACTCCCTAGGCTCCACAGTCCACTGCGATAATTGTTCCCGGTTTGAAAATGGATAAATAGAGGCAAGGACGTTGAGGTTTTGACTTGTGTCATCACTGAATAAGAGGCAGAATTTATATGTTGAAGCCAATATAACATAGAGGTCAAAGGCATAAATTCTCTCTAAAGACTGCTTGTTCTGCCCCTTGGGAACAACTAGGGCAGTTGTGAATATAAGATGGTTCAACTCATAGGAAAAAAACTTGGAAAATACCGACTTACGGTTGGTGCTACTAACCCAGTGCCCCCGCCCCCCCTTCGGCCGCTGCTATGTAAGTTCTTTCCATGATTTGCTTCCTTCAGGAAAAAAGCCAAGCTAAGCCTGGATTGTACTTGACATTTACTAATTTTTCTTAAAAATACTACTTTTTAATTCCCCCCTTTCATCAGAATTTTTCTCTCATAACTAAGTTCAGTTCAGTTCAGTTGCTCAGTCGTGTCCGACTTTGCGACCCCATGAATCGCAGCACGCCAGGCCTCCCTGTCCATCGCCAACTCCCGGAGTTCACTCAGACTCCGTCCATCGAGTCAATGATGCCATCCAGCCATCTCATCCTCTGTCGTCCCCTTCTCCTCCTGCCCCCAATCCCTCCCAGCATCAGAGTCTTTTACAATGAGTCAACTCTTCACATGAGGTGGCCAAAGTACTGGAGGTTCAGCTTTAGCATCATTCCTTCCAAAGAAATCCCAGGGCTGATCTCCTTCAGAATGGACTGGTTGGATCTCCTTGCAGTCCAAGGGACTCTCAAGAGTCTTCTCCAACACCACAGTTCAAAAGCATCAATTCTTCAGCACTCAGCCTTCTTCACAGTCCAAATCTCACATCCATACCTGACCACAGGAAAAACCGTAGCCTTGACTAGACGGACCTTAGTCAGCAAAGTAATGTCTCTGCTTTTGAATATGCCATCAAGGTTGGTCATAAGTTTTCTTTCCAGGAGTAACCGTCTTCTAATTTCATGGCTGCAGTCACCATCTGCAGTGATTTTGGAGCCCCAAAAATAAAGTCTGACACTGTTTTCACTGTTTCCCCATCTATCTGCCATGAAGTGATGGGACCAGATGCCATGATCTTCATTTTCTGAATGTTGAGCTTTAAGCCAACTTTTTCACTCTCCTCTTTCACTTTCATCAAGAGGCTTTTAGTTCCTCTTTACTTTCTGCCATAAGGGTGGTATCATCTGCATATCTCAGATTATTGATATTTCTCCTGGCAGTCTTGATTCCAGCTTGTGTTTCTTCCAGCCGAGCGTTTCTCATGATGTACTCTGCATAGAAGTTAAATAAGCAGGGTGACAATATACAATATACAGCCTTGACGTATTCCTTTTCCTATTTGGAACCAGTCTGTTGTTCCATGTCCAGTTCTAAGTGTTGCTTCCTGACCTGCATACAGATTTCTCAAGAGGCAGGTCAGGTGGTCTGGTATTCCCATCTCTTTCAGAATTGCCCACAGTTTATTGGGATCCACGCAGTGAAAGCCTTTGGCATAGTCAATAAAGCAGAAATAGATGTTTTTCTGGAACTCTCTTGCTTTTTCCGTGATCCAGCGGATGTTGGCAATTTGATCTCTGGTTCCTCTGCCTTTTCTAAAACCAGCTTGAACATCAAGGAGTTCATGGTTCATGTATTGCTGAAGTCTGGCTTGGAGAATTTTGAGCATTACTTTACTAACGTAAGAGATGAGTGCAATTGTGCAGTAGTTTGAGCATTCTTTGGCATTGCCTTTCTTTGGAACTGGAATGAAAACAGACCTTTTTTCCAGTCCTGTGGCCACCGCTGAGTTTTCCAAATTTGCTGGCATATTGAGTGCAGCACTTTCACAGCATCATCTTTCAGGATTTGAAAGAGCTCAACTGGAATTCCATCACCTCCACTAGCTTTGTTTGTAGTGATGCTTTCTAAGGCCCACTTGACTTCACATTCTAGGATGTCTGGCTCTAGATGAGTGATCACACCATCGTAATTATCTTGGTCATGAAGATCTTTTTGCACAGTTCTTCTGTGTATTCTTGCCACCTCTTCTTAATATCTTCTGCTTCTGTTAGGTCCATACCATTTCTGTCCTTTATCGAGCCCATCTTTGCATGAAATGTTCCCTTGGTATCTCTGATCTTCTTGAAGAGATCTCTAGTCTTTCCTATTCTGTTCTTTTTCTCTATTTCTTTGCATTGATCATTGAAGAAGGCTTTCTTATCTCTTCTTGCTATTCTTTGGAACTCTGCATTCAGATGTTTATATCTTTCCTTGTCTCCTTTGTTTTTCGCCTCTCTTCTTTTCACAGCTATTTGTAAGGCCTCCCCAGACAGCCATTTTGCTTTTTGCATTTCTTTTCCATGGGGATGGTCTTGATCCCTGTGTCCTGTACAGTGTCACGAACCTCATTCCATAGTTCATCAGGCACTCTATCAGATCTAGGCCCTTAAATCTATTTCTCACTTCCACTGAATAATCATAAGGGATTTGATTTAGGTCATACCTGAATGGTCCAGCAGTTTTCCCTACTTTCTTCAATTTAAGTCTGAATTTGGTAATAAGGAGTTGATGATCTGAGCCACAGTCAGCTCCTGGTGTTATTTTTGTTGACTGTATAGAGCTTCTCCATCTTTGGCTGCAGAGAATATAATCAGTCTGATTTTGGTGTTGACCATCTGGTGATGTCCATGTGTAGAGTCTTCTCTTGTGTTGTTGGAAGAGGGTGTTTGCTATGACCAGTGCATTTTCTTGCCAAATCACTATTAGTCTTTGCCCTGCTTCATTCCACATTCCAAGGCCAAATTTGCCTGTTACTCCAGGTGTTTCTTGACTTCTTACTTTTGCATTCCAGTCCCCTATAATGAAAAGGACATCTTTTTGGGTATAAGTTCTGGAAAGGTCTTGTAGGTCTTCATAGAACGATTCAACTTCAGCTTCTCCAGCATTATTGGTTGGGGCACAGACTTGGATTACTGTTATATTGAATGGTTTGCCTTGGAGACGAACAGAGATCATTCTATTGTTTTTGAGATTGCATCCAAGACCTGCATTTCAGACTCTTTGTTGACCATGATGGCTACTCCATTTCTTCTGAGGGATTCCTGCCCACAGTGGTAGATATAATGGTATCTGAGTTAAATTCATGCCCAAGGTAAGAGAAACCCAAGTAAGATAATAGGTGTTGCAAGAGAGCATCAGAGGGCAGACACACTGAAACCATACTCACAGAAACTAGTCAGTCTAATCACACTAGGACCACAGCCTTGTCTAACTCAATGAAACTAAGCTATGCCTGCGGGGCAACCCAAGACAGGCGGGTCATGGTGGAGAGGGCTGACAGAGTGTGGTCCACTGAAGAAGGGAATGGCAAACCACTCCAGTATTCTTGCCTTGAGAACCACATGTCAGTATGAAAAGGCAAAATGATAGGATACCAAAAGAGGAACTCCCCAGGTCAGTAGGTGCCCAACACACTACTGGAGATCAGTGGAGAAATAACTCCAGAAAGAATGAAGGGATGGAGCCAAAGCAAAAGCAATATACAGCTGTGGATGTGACTGGTGATAGAAGCTAGATCCGATGCTGTAAAGAGTAATATTGCATAGGAACCTGGAATGTCAGGTCAATGAATCAAGGCAAATTGGAAGTGGTCAGACAAGAGATGGCAAGGGTGAACGTCGACCTTCTAGGAATCAGAGAACTAAAATGGACTGGAATGGGTGAATTTAACTCAGATGAATCCCTCATAACTAAGGACTAACTTTAAAACTTTATATATGTGTGTTGGGGGCAGTTGACAACTAGAGCTTAAAAATAGTATCCAAAAATTTTTTGTGCCAGCTTAAAAATATTGACCAACTGACAAAATAGGATCGACCATCTAGACCTCACAAAAACATGAGTTTCTTGAGTTGGGTTCTCTTTGATGGCACACAAAAGGAGTCCCACTTCTCATCTATTCCTTCCTTCTATCAGCCCACCTGTGTGTATATTCTGTTAATTACCTATGGTGTGTCTGGTCCTGTCAAACTATGTATTTTTTATTTTTGGAATGTTCTCCCAAGATCTGTGACCAAAGACAATTGATGTGTGTGTGTGTGTGTGTGTGTGTGTGTGTGTGTGTGTGTGTGTTTGTATAGTCATTTGATGTAGCCTTCTGCTACCAAGGAGAAGGCAATGGCACCCCACTCCAGTACTCTCGCCTGGAAAATCCCATGGACGGAGGAGCTTGGTGGGCTGCAGTAACCTGTCCTGACATTTCCCGAGACACTGAGTCATCTCGTGTTGCATTACAGTTGGTGTGAATCAAATGTCACCCCCTGAGGTCTTTACTCCCCCTTGACTTCTGCCAGACTGCTTTGTCTGGGTCCCGCAGAAACGGTCTGGCTGCTTACAGACAACCCTCCCCCTCCTGGCAGCCGGGACCCTTTCTTTTTCCCTAGAGTTTTCAGATCAGCCTGCGCCCCCTGGGCTGTTACCTTCCACTGGTCCCCTTTCTAGCAAAAGGGCTAGAAACCCAGAGCGAGAGGACAGGAGAATGGATCGGGAGGAACTGACTTAGTCACTGGGTCTTTGAACAGTTAGCAAGCGAAAGAGAGCTGGTTAGTTTCATTCTTTCTTTTTTTTTAATTGAAGGATAATTGTTTTGCAATATTGTGTTGGCTTCGGCCATGCAGCGTCATGAATCAGCCACCAGTACACAAGTGTATGTCCCTCCCTCTTGAACCCTCCCCACGCCCCTGCATTCTACCCCTCGAGGCTGTCACCGAGCACCAGGTTGAGTTCCCTGTGCCCATACAGCAGCTTACTGCTGACTGTCTATTTTGGGGATGGGGGATCCTGGTGGGCTGCCATCTATGGAGTTGCACAGAGTTGGACACGACACAAGTGACTTAGCAGCAGCAGCTGCAGCAGCAGCATTTATATGGGCTCCCAGGGGGCGCTAGTGATAAAGAACCTGCCTGTCAATGGAAGAGACAAAAGAGACATGGGTTCAATCCTCAGGTTGGGAAGATCCCTGGAGGAGGGCATGGCAACCCACTGCAGTGTTCTTGCCTGGACAACCTCATGGACAGAGGAACCTGGTGGGTGACAGTCCATAGGGTTGTGAAGAGTTAGACACGACTGAAGCGACTTAGTGTGCAGGACGGTATATATCTCAAGGCTACTCTCTCCATTCGGCCCATTGTGTCCAAAGTCTGTTCTCTAGGTCTGTATCTCTAGTCCTGCCCTGCAAATAGGTTCATCTGTCCCATTTTTCTAGATTCCTTATATTTGTGTTCATATGTGAAATTTGCTTTTCTCTTTCTGACTTACTTCACTCTGTATAACAGGCTCTAGGTTTATCCACCTCACTAGAACTGACTCAAGGATGTTCTTTTTCATGGCTGAGTAATATTCCATCTCATGTGTATATGTGCCACAGTGCTTTATCCATTCATAAGTTTCCACTATGTCACAGACAGGTACTGTTGCCAATAAATGGGTTACAGACAGTCAAAGTGATTTGGAAACATACTCAATTTGGAAACAGTTTCGATGTAGAGTTCTTCAGAACATGAAATGCTTCATCCCTTAGAAGTGATATTAAATATGTAGATAGGAGAAAGGGGCATTGCATCAATCTTCACTGTGTTCCCAGCACTCCGCTGGGCATGTTACAGCCACTGACTTACTGAAATGCCACATCTTCTGTGCAAGATGGTTACTAACGTGACTGTTGTTGTATCTTCTTGTTGAGATATGTGTTACTGTTGTTATCATTATCCTTAATTTCTAAGTAAGGAAATAGGCTCACGGAGGTAAAATGAGCTGCTCCGGTTCACATAGCTTGTGTCAGGATGCGCCTGCTCCGAGGGCGGTGCACAGGACGGATCCACCAGTGATGTGTTAATAACTCCACCTGCCCTGCTGCACGTTTGAACCTCCTCCTGAGCCTGAGTCCTGACAATGGCGCAGCAGAGTGAAGGACTTGAAAGGAGACCAGACTGAGACAAAATATGACCCTTTCCATCGCCCTTCCCTCTTCTTGAGCCCTAGTCCTTGCCTCCCCAAAGATGCGAGAAAAGTGATTAGGGCAGGGAGTGGGGTGGGAGGAGTTGGGAAATTGGGGTTGGCACATATTGGCGTTCAGTTGCTCAGTTGTGTCCAGCTCTTTGAGACCCCGTGGACTGCAGCACACCAGGCTTCTCTCTCCTCCACTATCTACATTCAGTCAGTGATGCCATCTAACCATCTCATCCTCTGTTTCCCCCTTCTCCTTTTGCCTTCAATCTTTCCCAGCATCAGGATCTCTTCCAATGAGCTGGCTTTTCTCATCAGGTGACAAAAGTACATATATACATGTGTGTGTGTGTACATGCAAATGCATGCACATGTGTACACTCAATCTTGTCCAACTATTTTCAACCCCTTAGACCATAGCCCATCAGGCTCCTCTGCCCATGGGATTTTCCAGGCAAGAATACTGAAAGGGGTTGCTCTTTCCTCCGCCAGGGGATATTCCTGACCCAGTCACTGAACCCACATCTCCTGCATTGACAGGCAGATTCTTTACCACCGAGCCACCTGGGAAGCCTCATGTTGCTGTTGGTGTTCAGGCACTAAATTGTGTCCAACTCTTTGTGAGCCCATGGACTACCACATGCCAGACCTCCCCGTCCTTCACTATCTCCTGAGTTTGCTCAGACTCATGTCCATTGAGTTGATGCCATCCAACTCTCTCATCTTCTGTCATCCCCTTCTCCTCCTGCCTTCAGTATTTCCCGGCATCAGTGTCTTTTCCAGTGAGCCAGCCCTTTGCATCAAATAGCCAAAGTATCAGAGCTTCAGCTTCAGCATCAATTTTTCCAATAAATATTCAGGGTTGATTTCCTGTAGGATTGATTGGTTTGATCTCCTTGCTATCCATGGGACTCTCAAGAGTCTTCTCCAGCAGCACAATTTGAAAGTGTCAACTATTCAGCACTCATATATGTCTATATATACATGTGTATATGTACACATTATTCATACTGGGTACAAAGTAGATAACTAATGAGAACCTACTGTATAGCACAGGGAACTTTACTCAGTTCTCTGTGGCAACTTAAATGGGAAGGAAATCCGAGGAAGAGAAGGTGTCTCTATATGTGTAGCCGATTCACTTGGCTGTACAGCAGCAGCTAACACAGTATTGTGAAGCAACTACGCTTCAGTAAAAGTGGATTAACAGAAATTAAAATTAAAAAATAATTTGGGAGTAAATTGAGCAGTACACAGAGAATGAGACACAGGTAGGACCCCCTCCCCCGCCGCCTTTTAAACACACACTATGCATAACCCCTAGTTCCCTGTTAGGGAAGCCCTTCCCTTGACCTTGAAGATTTGCAGTGACATTAATGGTCTTCAACTGGGTCAAGTTCAAAGTCTTTTCTGGATGAACAAGGGAAAGTCTCAACCCAAGACAAACAAGCAGAGCTCCTATGGATGGTTTGCATTCTGCTGAACTGTTCTGTTTTTAATAACTGATTTAATAACGAGCTAGTGATTGCCTGTCATCTTAAACCAGTCCTCAAGAATAGTCCACATGTATGTGATGTCTGCCTGTGCACAAACTCATCTTTCTACATAAATCCAGGCAGCAACACCTGTGTCTTTTATAGGGATATTTACATGGAGGAATGCCACAAGCCACACACAATCTTTTCTTTTTCTTTAAATAAATTATCTTAAAAAAAAATGTAGTCTCCTTACCCTGGTTGTAATATTGTGGTTTCTGTTTGTAAAGTTGGGCTCTTAAAAGAGCAAAGTGAAAGAAAGAGAAAAAGGCTTAGTACATTTTACATTACATGCAAACCCTTTTCTTAAAAACTTTCACAGTATTCCAAAATACGTTTATTAAAGCTCCCCAAATATGTCCCCCAGAATTAATTTTCGTTACGCTTTGCATTAACTTGTTTATCAAATTGGAATTTGGTCCCCATTTGAGGCAGTTAATTTGAAGAGTGACCACATGCCCACCCACACTCCTTCCAGAACACCCACACACATATGCCGAGTCCCAAGCCACCGGTGACTGGGTTTTTCGGCCTTTTTCCCTTTCTCAGCTCCTCTCTGAGCTATTTTCTGCTCTTGCTTGCTAAATAAATGATCTGTTTCTTTGCAGGACAGCGACAACCTCTGGTGGGACGCGTTTGCCACCGAGTTTTTGAAGATGATGCCACATTAACCCTTTCATTTTGTTTGGAAGATGGACCAAAGCGATACAGTAAGAAAGCAGTTTATTTTCTCTAATATTTCCTCTCTTTTTTTTTTTTTTTTTTTAACTCCTGGAAAGAAAGCCACAGGGGTCTTCTAGAGAATAGAACGGTGCTGACAGACTGACAGTATTCCCTGTCCTCCTGCCTCTGATCAAGGCATTGTCACCGGGCGGCAGCCTGACTCAGAGGCGGCGAGATGTTTCCTTTGCAGCGTAGGATGTCTAGGCCTGTGGCTGTTTTGAGAGCGAGGCAGATGTGAATCAAGTTCCCCAATGATAGGTGGGAGCTGAACTGTGGACAGTTGTCACCCCTCACTTCCCTGTAAACCTTCTTTATCCTTGACAACTCATACTTCACATGTACCGTTTTGCTTCTGAAGTTTCCTTAAAAAAAAAGTCTTACAGTCACGGTATCAGCCACATCCTCCTAATCCCCGCTTATCAATTATCTCAAGTATTTATTTGACAAGTGCTGTGTTTTCTTGCGGGTGGGGAGGCCACAGCTGCTTGGAACACACACTTTGGGATTCCTGTTGACAGAATTTATAGTTCCTTGTCTTTCCGGTGAGTGATAACTCTGTAAAGAACCACAAATTACAGCCCGTGGCACCTTGGGTAACAGCTGATCTGTCCTGATTAGGTTCAGCCAACTTGTCAGAGATGAGATTTGCTAGTTATGCTGGAAGACTGAGAGGCATAGATACATCAGCACAAAAGCAATTAATGTCCGGTTAGATCAGGAGAGATGCGTTTTCAGAAGTCGGCATTGCATAATAGGAAAGGATCTGTCTGTCAGAGGGTAAAACATCCTAAATGTCACAGACACGGAGCTGATAATGGGAGCAGTTACAGTATGTACAAACGGGTCGGTTCAGATCATTGGGTAATTGATAGGTAATAGCAGTCTTGATAAACACCATGAAAAGATCTGACGGCTTCTAAATGTTTTGCAAAGCAATTAGTGTACAGTAAGTGTATTTTTTTCTTAATGTTACAGGGCTTCAGATAACTTAGTATTTGGATCTATTGCAAGATGAGTTGATTAATTATGCCAATACATGCATGGTGATTTTGCAAAAGTGGCAAACTGGTGGGTGGGGAGCAGGACAGCTTGCTCGATGGAAGTCCAGCGCCAGGAGCGTCTCTTTAGATTTGTATATTGCAGGCTTTTAGAGGTGGGGACATGATCAATACATGTTTTGTATGAGAGGAGCAGCTACTGTGCCAGACAAGAGGCTGTTCCGGAATGTCTTTACATTCGACATAAGGACGCTTGTTGCAAGTGCCAGCAGACCCACTTCATGGGGTCCTAGTGAGTTAACTAGCTTTTCTGTGTGTGGGTGCTCCCAACCTCCTCACACCCCAGAGAGTGGGAGAGTCGAAGCTACTATCTCAGAATTCCCTGGGAGATGAATGAACTCAGCAATCTAGCAGTTACTCTCTCCCCAAAAGCCTGCCTGATCAATGATGAATAATTGTGAACCGAGCAGTCATCCATCCTCCGAGCCTTATTTTTTTCTGAGGCATAAGCTCAGATAACTTCAAGTTATCATTGTTTCATGTTCCTGTGCTTATTTGTGTGTGTGTGAATCCATCAGGCTCTGCTCGGGGAACTAGAATCACTAATAAAACAGATTCTCAATCTTCCATCTGTCCACCCCTGACCCCAACATCATCTGGTGGGGGTGAGGCATGATCAGGGCTTGCTGAAGATCTTATATGCACGTACAGGAGTGCCTGCCTAACAATGAGCCATTGTTGCCCAGGCTTCTTTGTTTCTCTGAGCCAAAATATTTCCCGAGCGGCAGAGAGAAACAAAGATGATTGACAGTCTGGAGCCGAGTCTCATCAGCTGCTTTGCTGACAGTCGGGTGATGTGTGTGCACGCTTGCTGATGTGCGGGCTAGTGACAGCTGATTGACAGCCGAGGACTGGGAGATAGGGAAGATGAAGGATGCTTGGAGCATCTGACACGCGCTGTTTATGCAGTGCTCCAAGCATCTCGCGGCTACCTTAACCCGTTGGCGGTCCAGGCACACTGTGACGGCTGGGTAGGGAAAACGCATGCTGGCTCCATGCTGGGGGCTGCAGCCTTTTCTTGACACCTTACAGGGAGCTGAGAGCTGTGTATTTCTGAGGGAGAAAGTAGGACTTGGCTATTACATTTATATATGTAAGACAGTTCTGCAAATTACTTTCATTCTAAGTACCAAGGAATATCCCAGGTGAGGTTTACTTAACCCTTACTAGAAAAAACTTTTCCTTCTCCCTCCCTATCTCTGTGCTTTCAGAGGGTCTCTCAGCTCTAATAGATCGTATCTCGAAGCTACCGTAAATCCTGTAATATGTGTTTACTTGTTTATTTGTTGCCTGTCATCCTGTATTAGAATGTTTTCTCTCTGTGTACCAGGGCTTTGTTTTATTTATTGCTAAGTTATCAAGTTAATACAGAAACTGGCACAAGACAGGTGCCCAATAAATACTCATTGAATGACTCTATGAATGGACATTTAAGGGGAAAATTTTATACCACCAAACAGAATGCTGGCAAAACCATCCCTTGATCTTTGCACTTCTTTAAATGGGGAGAACTCAAACCAAAGTGCTCTGCTTGGTTTTCAAATAAATTTTAGGGTGTGGTTGGATCTATTTTAAGTTGCACAGTTGGGAGGGGGATGAGATGGTTGGATGGCATCACTGACTGGATGGATATGAGTTTGAGCAAGCTCCGGGAACTGGTGATGGACAGCCTGGTGTGTTGCAGTCCATGGGGTCTCAAAGTCGGTCACGACTGAGCAGAACTGCACTGGGAGGGGCAAACCTAATCATATAATAATTCAGGAAGTAATTATGTTTGGGAAGATACACTACTCTTCCATTTATTATTTATTTTTTGACTGTGTGGCCTCCAGGATCTTAGTTCTCTGACCAGGGATCAAACTCCTGTCTCCTGCATTGGAACTGAGGAGTCCTAACCACTGGCCTGCCAGCCAAGTCCCATTGTCTCTGCCTCTGTTGCTCCATTCACCCGGGTACCTACTTTTCTGATGGGAGTGGGCTCCCTCCCCAGGTTGGGTATGATCGAGACCGCCAATGGAGACTGCTGCTGTCTTCCTAGAAGACTGGGGTATAGTTGATGAGGAGAGGACCCAGAGGAACAGAGTTACTGGAAAACGTCTGCCGTTGGGCTGTGCAGCGCCTAAGGTTATGTGCCTGCTACTGCCTCGTGAGCCATCCTGAAGGTATTTTCCCAGCAGCTGGAGAAACCCACAGTCCAGAGAGGTGGTTTCTCTTTGGGTGAGGTGGACTCTCAAATGGGGAAGAGGGCAGGGCAGAAGGGATTCCCTCTTGCTCAGCAAGTCCATGGTTAAAGATCAGGAGAGCGGAAGAGTGTCTTTTCTGGAAGTGGACCCTTCCTCGGCCCCCAGAGCCCCAGCTGGTGAGTCATGAGGCCTCAGGCTGACTACCTCCAAAGTCAGAGTCAGGGCACCCCACCCCGCCCCATCCTACCCTTTCATCTCCCCCTGCAAAGGGGAAAGAAATGTGTGTCAATTCACACATTTCTGAAAACAGCAGTCGCAAATAATAATGTGTCTTATTTGACGGAGAAGACAAGTGAGAAGAGGAAGGGGATGGCAGAGCCCTCTGCATGCTCGTTTTGCAGTTTTAAGGTGGTGCGTGTTTTTCTCCTCCATCTTGTATGGAAGAGACCTTTCTTAGGTTGTTTGCTCACTGTCAGCATCAAGCGAGGGTTGGTTTTTCTCTGCACCTTTTCTGGGCACAGTCTCCCCAGCTCCTGGTGACCAGCACAGACACTTTTGGTCAAGGCACTGGTTAACCTCCTAAAGAGACCTAGGCTAACCTCCAAGGTCACGATGGCTGTATTCTTCATCTATAGGAAATATGTGATTCCCAGTTCATTCAGGAAAGGGTTCTCTGCTGGGAGAGATGCATGGAGAAAGTTCTCCTGTGTTTCATGGAAACAGTGGAGAGGCTGGGAGGCAGTTGGATATATTCAACAATAGAAAGCACACAAGGGTTCAGTGTGAACATTCTTGGGTCTTAACTTATGCCTTGATTATTAAAGAGAACCTCTATTTCCTCATCTGTAAAATGGACTCAATACTACCATCACTGGCTTATGATGAAAGATGAACAAAGATCCTTGGAGCGTTTGAACAACGTGGCAGTCAGCATTATTGTTCTTTTTAATATTTATTTATTTATTTATTTAGGGCTTCTTTTGTGGCTCAAAGGGTAAAAAATCTGCCTGCAGTGCGGGAGACCTGGGTTCCATCCCTGGGTTGGGAAGGTCACCCACACCAGTTTCCTTGGCTGGAGCATTCCATGGACAGAGGAGCCTGTGGGGTCGCAAAGAGTCGGACATGGCTGAGCCACCTGCACTTTCACTTTTCTTTTGTTTGTTTCCTTGGGTGCATCAGGTCTTCATTGCGACATGCAGAATCTTTCACTGTGGCGTGCGGGCTTCTCTAGATGTGGCGCCTGAGCTCCGGGGAGTGATGCCTCGGTAATTGTAGCCTCTGGGCTTAGTTGCCCCGTGACAAGTGGGGTCTTAGTTCCCAGACCAGAGGTCAAACCCATGTGCCCTGCGTTGGAAGGCCATCACTGGACTGCCAGGGAAGTCCCCACTATTGTTACTGATAACGACACGCAGGCTGGGCATCAGTGCGGTTTCTGTGCGTTGGAGAGGCTTGCTGTGCTCAAGTCCTTATCAAGTACCTAGAGCTTGCCGGGCAGCAGAGAGCCCACAGACAGCTTTGCAGGGCAATTCCTGCTGAAATGAGGCCTTGAAGTGGCCACCTCCTCCCACGCTTTCCACTGTGGAAAACCCAGTCATCACTGGTGCGTGCAGTGGGAGAGGAAGTGAAGAGTGCCTGGGTGTGTGTGGGCTCTGGCCTTTGGGGGGCTGAAGACTCCGAACTCTACACTATGTCCAGGCTGGCCTTGCTCTGGAAATTTGGTGGAGAGGGCTGATACAAATACTAAAATGCCATCTTATTTGGGGGCACTTCTTATTGGCCCCCAATTAAAAAAAAATTTTATCTCTCTCATTATTTTTAGGGAGAGGTGTGTGGTTCAGCTGGATCTGTTACCTGGATTCAGACCTACGTTTGTCTTTTGCTTGATTACTCTCAAACTACTTGATCCCAGCTTCAACTCATTTGGACAGAGATCATGCCTGTATGCTCTGGGACCAACTCTGGGACCCCATGGACTGTAGCCTGCCAGGCTCCCCTGTTCATGGAATTTTCCAGGCGAGAATACTGAAGTGGATTATCATTTCCTTTTCCAGGGGAATCTTCCCAATACAGGGATCAAACCCACGTCCCCAGAGTCTCCTGCACTGGCAGGCGGATTCTTTACCACTGAGCCACCCTGTCTTTTACTACCTGTGTGATTTGGTCCAAGTTACTTTTGAAGCATCAGCGGCCTCCTTTGCAAAGTGAGGGTTTGACGAGATGACGCATGTAAATTTCCTATCAGAGTTTCCAGCACACAGAAAACAGCTCCATAAACAGCTGTTGTTTTTCAATTGAATTCCAATGAGCGTACCTCGGCCTCTAGATTGAGATCGAGGGCAACTCAGATAACACAGTCGTCGCTAATCCTTTAAATATTGTTCGTAATTTGAGAGTGACGGGTCCCAGTAATTTGCCGTCTTTCAACCTATACTATGCTGAGTCCCACGTTCCTTCCAGAGTAAAGGTTTCTGGCAGGACCGCACACCTTAATAGTCACATGAGCCTGAAGACTATTTTTGTTTCCTCTGTGGCTTTGGGGGTTCATTTACTTTATCGTCCAAAAGCAGAAAGTTGTTTGGGGACATGCCCTCACTCTCTGTGCTGTTTCCTTAGTCGTCAGATCCCACTAGATGTTTGAAGACCTGCAGCGGCCCCTCTCTGGAGCAGTTTCCACACATCTTACCTCTCTTTACGTTTTTTTTTCCTGTTTCCTTTTATTCTGAAAATTCTGATGGTGCTGCAATATTGATGCAGTTCTTCAGTTTCATCGTGTACTATGTGCTTTCCTGTGCGGTGTATTTGGATGTGTGCCCTTAAGGTAGAGAAATTCTATGAGGCCCGAGGAGCTTGCCTGTCTCTGGTTGCTATTTTTTTTTCCTGTTTTATATTGGTTCACCTTGTCCAGCTGGGATTTTATTCTGCTTGCTATATCGGAATTCCGAAAACATTTCCCCCACTTTCTTTTTCTCCCTGCAATATCACCTTACATGATTAAAAATATGTTTCTAGGAAAATGATTCCTTGAGTTAGCATTTTGACACCACACTTAATAACTATTAGGATATGAGCATGGGTATGTTGTTTTAGTAGTACACCTATATATTTTCTTTCTTGTTTTTATTCTTCAACTAAAGAATATTTTATTTAAAAAAATTTTTACAACGTTGTGTTGGCTTCTGTGATACAACAGTGCGAATCAGCCATAATTGTATTATACACACATCGCCTCCCTCCCTAAGCTCCCTCCCTCTCCCCATCCCATCCCTCCAGGTCATCAGAAAGTGCAAGATCGGGCTCCCTGTGCGGCACAGCAGCTTCTCACCAGCTATCCATCTTACACCTGAGAGCGTACTTTCTCCATTCGTCCCACCTTCTCCCTCCTGTGCTGTATCCACAAGTCCATTCTCTACATCTGTGTCTCCATCCCTTCCCTGCGAATAGGTTCATCAACACCATTTTTCTAGATTCTATATATTCCACCTCATCCTCTGTCACCCCTTTCTCTTCCTGCCCTGAATCTTTCCCAGCATCAGGGTCTTTTCCTATGAGTTGACTCTTTGCTTCAGGTGGCCAAACTATTGGAGTTTCAGCTTCAGCATCAGTCCTTCCAATGAATATTCAGGGTTGATTTCCTTTAGGACTGACTAATTTGATCTCCTGGCTGTCCAAGGAACTCTCAAGAGTCTTCTCCAGCAGCACAGTTTGAAAGCATCAATTCTTCCCTGCTCAGCCTTCTGTATGGTCCAACTCTCACATCCATACATGACTACCAGAAACACCATCGCTTTGACTATATGGAGCTTTGTCAGCAAAGTGACATCTTTACTTTTTAATACACTGTCTAGGTTTGTCATACTTTTCTTCCAAGGAGCAAGCATCTTTTAATTTCGTGGCTGCGGTCACCATCCACAGTGATTCTGGAGCCCAAGAAAACAGGATTTGTCACAGGGTTGTGTAGCTAGTATTTAGAGACCTGGAGCTTCCTCGAGAGGCACGTGCCAGTTAGTCCAGGGGTTCTTCCTCTGTGAAGTAATTTTGTTCTTCTGAAAATTCTTCATTCCTTTTCTTTCTTTCTTTTTTTTTCATTTAAAGAGGTAGAGTTCAAAATCCCTGACTCTGGGTCCTTTTGAGCTTCTGCTCCACCAGAGCTGTGTGAAATTAGGTGTGTGAGGTAGTGAACCTCAGTTTCTTTATACATAACATCAAGGTGATCAGAATCCAACATCATAGGATACTTGTGAAGACTGAAAGTGAGGTGAAAGTGAGAGCTGCTCAGTCGTGTCCAACTCTTTGCAACCTCATAGACTATGCAGTCCATGGAATTCTCCAGGCCAGAATACTGGAGTGGGTAGCCTATCCCTTCCCCAGGGGATCTTCCCAACCCAGGGGTGGAACTATGTCTCCCACAATGCAGGTGGATTCTTTACCTGCTGAGCTATAAGGAAGCCCAAGAATACTGGAGTGGGTAGCCTATCCCTTCTCCAGAGTATCTTCCCAACCCAGGAACTGAATCAAGGCCTCCTGCATTGCAGGCAGATTGTTTACCAACTGAGCCACCAGGGATCAAATAAGATTAAGTAACATGCACCTTAATCTTCGATCACTTCTCCCTGGTGATCTCCCCAGTGATGGGCAGGGGTCCTGGCATGCTGCAGTTCATGGGGTCGAAAAGAGTTGGACACGACTGAGCAACTGAACTGAACTGAACTGAACAGAACACGTACCTTAGCTTAGTGCTGTCCATGAAAAACACACAGCAAATGTTTATCGCTTGGATAAATGAATGGATGGATGAATAAGAGAATGAGTTGTACCTATGGTATGCCAGTCACTTGGCAGTAATACTACTTTCCTGGCAGCTCAGCTGGTAAAGAAGCTGCCTGCAATGCAGGAGACCCCAGTTCAATTCCTGGGTTGGGAAGATCCCCTGGAGAAGGGAACAGCTACCCACTCAAGTATTCTGGCTTGGGGAATTCCATGGACTATACAGTCCATGGGACCACAAAAAGTTGGACACGACTGAGCAACGTTCACTTTTACTTTGGCGTACATATAAAGGATAGTTCCCTTTATTCTTTTCATCATTTAACACACAGTAGGAAAATCTCTGGCTCTGGGCAAAGCTTGATCAGGTTTTTCTGCCATAGGGAAACCTTGAGAATTTAATGACCAGCTGGGAGAAAAGTTGATACTAATGGAAGGTGGGGACTTAAACAAACAAGTGCCAAACTGTCACAGTGATGACACCGGGCCAACAGAGGGTGACGTTTCCGGCCCTTAGTTTGCTCGGAGACCAAGGAGTGCCATCCTCTGTTCTAGGCACTTTTGGGTTCTGTATCTTGTTTGCTGAGGACCAGATGAAAGGAAGGAAACTGTGATTGCATTCAGAATTTAATCCGAGAGGAAGGAACGCACTTCTTCAGGGTGGGCCCTGATGGTTCGTGACCGGATGATTGTGGCACTTCCGTTACACAATGACATCGTTGTCTTTGCCTCAGGTAACGCAGGAAAATGCTGTTCTCTGATGGAGCTGCACTGTAGGGTTTCTGGAAAGGTCTAGTATTTGAAATTGTAATTCTAGTGAGTTATCCTTTTAACAGAAGTCTTTATTGGGCTGGCAAGATTTGCAGTAAATTAAGTTCATTTACTTAAGCAGGCATTCATTTACGTTCATTTTTCTCTTCACTCGTTCACTGAGTCACACATTCAGAATTCACTGAATTCTTGCTTTTCGCCAGGCGTTGTCATCATGAGGTAGTTAGTCTCGAGAGGAAGGCAGTTCATCACTATTTTTTTCATTGACTTTTAATTTCATTTAATGAAAAACTCTTGCCTTAAATGAACACAATCTGCTAAGTAGCACAAAGAGAAAATATTCTCGTAATGTTAGTGCAAAATCTAGGATTAGTTATATATTTTTAAAAAAGACCTGAGAGAAAGCCTACAACTAATGAAGGAACAAACAGACTTCTGAAGGGAAAGATGAGCCTGAATCTTTTTCTCATCTGTGGTTTCAAATTGATGATATCAAGAAATGCACATTGGTCATAGCAATAGATTCCGCATATCTCTCATTCACTCATCTGCTAATAAATACCACACTAACCATCAAATGACATAATGGACAGAAAAATGTGTTACAGAAAGTGCTATTTAAGTGGAAAGCATAATTGTCCTCATGTTTATAATTGACTTTTTGGATTTGGTGACTTTATTTTCCCTTTATAAGTCAAGCAGTTAGGAAATCTGGGAGGAGTGTTGGATCTTTTCTTATGGGGACAAAATTCACTGACAATATTATTCAGCTTAAGCAAGTCAGACTTGTAACAATTCTCAGGAGCTTGGTTGAGCAGTCTAAATGAGGTCCAAGAAATGGACAAGGATGTCTCACTTTTGAGACGGTGTGACTATGATATCTATGGAGTACTGGCATGTACATTTCTTGACTCTTGGTTTCATGGGCATATTCCTATTCTCATTTGCTTCCCTATGGCTCTCAAACCAATATGGCACTACCTCATGGTGGGTAACAGGATGAACGTAGCCAACTTTTCACTGTCACAATGATAGGTGATGCTCCTGGCATGTATTGTCAGGGAGCTGGAGAAGGTAAATGTTCTACTCAATTAAAAAACTATCAAGAAACATCTTACCTGGCCCTCTTCCCATCCAATTTACTCCTCATCTTGAAGGTAGTGTCGCTAGATAAAATCTAAGTATACCAATGCAATACATGGGACATAATTACTACTACAAAATCACTTGTTGTATATCTCACAATCTGAGTTAACTAGATGCCCCGTGTCTTTCTTTTTAAAGCTGGCAGCCCTACCAAAGGACCCCAGTTCATGCTCAAATATGAAATCTAGACGATTCCAGAGCAGTTCCAGTGGAGCGTGAACACTACACACGACATGGGGAAATCTCTAAGAGTGTTACTTGGCCCTGTTATGCGCAAGAGTCTCACCTCTGCTTACATTCAGCAACTGTTCTCATGAGTCTCACCTAAAGAATTAAACACCTCAGCAGTGGGTCATGGTGTAGGGTGGTGGTGGGGGGCAGTAGGCTGAAGCCTGCCTGATTTTGAATCCAAAGTCCATACTGCAGGCCTTCCACAGTTGACTATGCTGCACTTGGGCAGGTACTGAGCACACAGGAATGAGTACTATCACCTGCCTGAAAGGAGCTTACAGTTTCACAAGGGAGATGGAGATAAGCAGTTAACTCCAGTGCAATAATATCCCCACAGGGGAAGCGTAAGGCTAACAAAGTCCTTGGGGCATAAAAAGAAGGTGATCAAATCTGCTTCCAGGAGAGAAAGACTCAAACTGGTGAAGGGGTCTTTCCAACCTTCTACAACCTTTGGTTCTTTGAAGCCATGACAGAAAACACGCTACCAGGATGTCTTGCAAAGATTAAGTTTTCAGTAAATGTGTGTGGATTAGACAGATGACAGAGCAAGGGTGTGTGCCTGCTCAGTTGCTCAGCTGTGTCTGATTCTCTGCAATCCCATGGACTGTAGCCCGCCAGGCTCCTCTGTCCCTGGGATTTCCCAGGCAAGAACACTGGAGCAGGTTGCCATTTCCTTCTCCAGGTTACCTACCTAACTCAGAGATCAAACCCATGGGCTCCTGCATTGCAGACGAATTTTTACTGCTGAGCCACCAGAAAGTCCATAAATAGTATCAATATGATCTATGGGAACTGATTATTTAACCCACAGGCACGTTAACTGCACGTACAGTTTTTCTCATGTTTTAATACATTTCTTCATTCACAATCTCTAGCTGTAGTGACTCACTACAATACAATACACTCAGCTTTCTTCACAGTCCAACTCTCACATCCATACATGACCATTGGAAAAACCACAGCCTTGACTAGGTGGTCCTTTGTTGGCAAAGTAATATGATAAGCAAAGAAAAATGGTATAGATGATCTTATTTGCAAAAGAGAAAAAGAAACACAGATGTAGAGAACCGACACATGATACCAGCAGGGGGAAATGGGGCGTGGGATGAATTGAAGATTGGGATTTCCATACATACACAACTGATACTATGTATAAAATAAAAAACTAATGAGAAACCTATGGTATAGCTTAGGGAATCCTCCTCAATGCTCTATAGTGACCTAAATGGAAAGGAAATCCAAAAAGAGGGATATATATATCAGTGTAGCTGATTCACTTTGCTGTAAGCAGAAACTTATGCAACATTATAAGTATACTCCAATGAAAATTAATTTAAAAATATCTACCCAACCTACAATACTAGGATCAATTGCTTTTTTTTCCCCCCTTTAATGCTTTGGACCATAGGTTAGTGGAGAATTTCAGTGCACAATCTGCTAACCTTCCTGGTAAGTCTGATTGTTTCATCAAATTTCATAGAATAAGTAGTCCTCAACAATTGTACTTAAATCTCCTTATTGAATGGATCTTTCTGGACACAATTGCAGTTGAAATACCTATTTATTTATTTAACTTTTCTCGAGGACTTTCCACGTGTCACCTACCTGTGCCCTTGTGATAAGAAGATCGATGAGCAAACGTTCTTGTCTGGGAGGAGCTGAAAGTCTAGTGAGCTATTGCTTCTAAGATTTGACTATTAGCAGATCTTAGCTAGATTTTTCTTCTTATTGCTGCCCCTATGCCTCTATTTATTAACCTGTTCTTTAAAAAAAATAATGAATTAGTTTATGGCCGCACTGGGTCTCTATTGTTGCATGAGGGCATTTCTCTAGTTGTGGCCCGTGGGCTTAGTTGCTCCATAGCATGTGGGGTCTTCCCAGACCAGGGGTCGGACCGTGTTCTCTGCATTGCAAGGTAGATTCTTAACCACTGCACCACCAGGGAAGCCCTATAAACCTGTTCTTATTAATGTTCACCATCACATTTTTAGATTCTGCATCTAAATGTAGCATTGATATTATTTTCAACATAAAACATTTTGAAAACTCAGTGTTAAGCTGGAATGTCTGCAGTATTTCCTTGGTACAATGCTGGTTTGTGAAGCTCTTATTTGGTGACATGAGCTGACTTGAAGCCCCTTCCCCCACAGACCACTGTGTAGTTTCATCTTCACTATTGTGCTATGTTTGCAGGTTGTGAGGGTGCCTTATTTATGCAAATGGGATAAAATAAAGCATTTGTTGAAGTCAGGTTAAATTAGCATTCTTCTACAACTGTATTAAACAATGTTCATGTGTATTTTATTAAGAATATAGAGGTTCCATGATAAAATCACCCATCGGGGTGTGTTTCATTATTTACTGTTTAATCAAGGTGGTTGTTTTGGAATATTTAAATTCAGGAGCTTACAGAACTTAGTGCCTACTTGTATTTTGCTTTTATTATTCATTCCAAGAGAATTCACTTCACATAACCATTATAATGTGCTTATTTATTTTTATGAAGTTGGTCCTTTCCCCAGTGGGTGCTGCCTTTAATGTATTCTTTGATGAGAACTTCCCTGATGCTGCATTATCTTTGCGTTTTCAATAAGTCAGGAGGACTTGAAATTGACAGCAATCAACTTTAATAATCATTCTGAAGATCTGTAGAAGGAGGAAGAAGGTCACCTGGGAGCCCGGTGACAAAGCCACTCCCTTTTCATGTGACAAAGTCCCCATATTATATACAGCAATCAAAGCATTACATTACTTTTTGAAGACTTTTCTAAAAATATATGTGTCTTACTTAATCCTGCCTTTGAATAATCTGATTTGGAATTTGATTGTCTTTTTTTTTAACTTTGAAAAAAACATCATTTGCTATGCGAGAATCAGTTACTTATACTGAGGACAACGGGAAGACAGAAGTTCTAAAATCAAATGATGGGGCAGCTTAGTCAGTAATGCTTGAGAGGATATTGCCTCACAGACATATATGCTATCTCCATGTTGCTCTCATATTCCAGATAAAAATCAACAACTTAAGATGTTTCTCAATAAAAGACTATTTGTGTGTTGTTTCAGAATTAATGCAAACTTTGAATATATTCCGAACATTGAAGTTCGTTACCTGAGAGATGTATTTGCCCAAGAAACACTTCCCTTGGAAATGTCTGTCACGTCATACGTGTGAAGGAGTGCTGGCATTTGATAAAGTCAATCGCACTTTCTCAGTTTTCAAACTGAGACATTCAGGACACTTCAACTTTCAGGCTTTAAAATAATAATGATTATCAACTTTTTCCAAATCGCCTGCACGCTAGTGGTAATTGCTCAGCTGTGTCCGACTCTTTGCAGCAACATGGTCTGTGACCCACCAGGCTTCTCTGTCCTGGAATTCTCCAGGCAAGAATACTGGAGTGGGTAGCCGTTCCCTTCTCCAGGGAAACTTCCTGACCTAACTTAATGTTCCCACGCTTATTTGCTTCTGTTCAATAGGACCATAAGAGAAATGATATAGAGTGTTTGACTGATTATGTAAATAAACTGCTAATTACATCTTTAATAGTTCCCCGTACTTCTAGACACTGTACCTGAATGTATTTCCTATAAAATGCTTTAGTACATAGCGCTCTATTATTTTCTTTAAAAGATGGGCCCAAAATCAGTCATTATGAGCATTATTATTCAGGTTCACAGCAGTGCGGCTGCTGTTCTTTACTTGATAATTACCTTGTTAAACTAATGTCAGACCAGCGCCATACCTTAGTTAAGAAAATGGCCCACTAGCTCCATGCCAGCAGGCCCAGCTGTGAAAATATTAAAAGATCTATTAAAGCCAGGCTCCTCTTCACATTGCCTCAGTGACATTAGTTACGGAAGCTCTGAGAAGTCACGTATTTCTCAGTAGATGTTCATAATTTATTTCCTGAGGTCCCATTGCATCTGTTGACAGTTGATGCTTCCAACTGTATTTTCTCCATTCTCAACTCTGGGCTTTGTTGTCAACCATGTGTGTGTGTTTGCATGTGTGCGCGTACACACACATGCATGCTCTAACACCCAATTCTTTGTGAACCCATGTACTATAACCCACCAGGTTCATAGGTCCATGGGATTTCCCAGGCAAGAATACTGGAGCAGGTTGCCATTTCCTACTCAAGGGATCTTCCTGACCCAGGGATGCAACCCACGTCTCTTGCATCTCCTGCATTGGCAGGATAATTCATTACCCACACTGTGCCACCTGAGAAGTCCGACTGGGCACTGTTTAACTGGCACCATCCCCGCTCAGAACCTCCAGGGAGCAAAGAGAAGACCCAACCCCAGGAAAAGGAGAAATGTGTATGAGACCATTTCTCTTCCTACTTTCCCTGGTTTTGCATTCCAGTTTTATTTATTACTTCTTTCCCTTTGGAAAGGGGAAAAAATCAAGATCTTCCAATATTAGCTGTGGTTTTGCCTAAAAAAGAAGACAGTTACCAATTCCAGTTTTTATGCCAAAGTAATTCTAGCTCTGATCTTCTAATTTGCTAAAAAGAAAGAGAGAGAGAGAGTTACTTCGTGGATTCTTGCCTTGATGTTTTTCAAATGTGGCCAACAGCAACCTCCTGGGTTGGTGGACGAGCGCAAATGACAAGCGTTCTGATTGTGGTTTGCAGTTGATAAATGCCTTTCATACATCAGGAGCATCTGAAAACTCATGGAGGGAAGAGGCTGGACCATGGTCTCCTCTGCACCCTCAGGGCCTGTGGCTGTAAGGGAGGAAGAGGGAGACCATGGCTCATGTTTGCTGAGTGAGGTTGGACGGCAGTGCCTCATTCCATCCCTGCTATGAGCCCAGAAGAAGGTATCATACTGACTGCTTGTACTGTAGAGATGACCTCAACTCCGTTGCTGTCAGTGTCCATATTGAGGTCCATTTTTCTTCCCCTTTCTCAGCATCTTTTCAAACATTAGAGAAGTTTTAGATGCTGCTGCTGCTGTTGTTCAATTGCTTGGTTTTGCCCGATTCTTTGTGATGCTGTGGACTGCAGTCCCCCAGAGTTTTCTCAAACGCATGTCCATTGAGTCGGTGATGCGATCTAACCATCTCATCCTCTGTTGCTCACTTCTCCTCCTGCCCTCAATCTCTCCCAGCATCAGGGTCTTTTCCAGTGAGTCAGCTCTTCGCATCAGGTGGTCTAAGTATTGGAGCTTCAGCTTCAGCATCAGTACTTCCAATGTGTATTCAGGGTTGATTTCCTTTAGTATTGGCAAGTTTGGTCTCCTTGCTGTCCAAGGGACTTTCAAGAGTCTTCTTCAGCACCACAGTTTGAAAGCATCAATTCTTCAGTGCTCAGGCTTCTTTTGGTCCAACTATCACATCCATACATGACTACTGGACAAACCATAGCTTTGACTGTGTGGACCTTTGTCAGCAAAATGATGTCTCTGCTTTTTAATACGATGTCTAGGTTTGTCCTAGCTTTTCTTCCAAGGGTGAAGCATCTTTTAATTTCATGGCTGCAGTCACCATCTATAGTGATTTTAGAGCCCAAGAAAATTAAGTCTGTTAAATGTTACTTGTTTCGATTTAAAAACAAAAACAAACAAACAAAAACTAACCTCTTGCTCTGAATTCTGGAGTCTTCTCCTCTATCCTCCCAGAAACAGTACAAATTAAGAAGAATTCTTTCTTCATGGGAACACGTACCCCCAGCATAATTTTGCCCATCAGAGTTAAGTGCGAAGCACTTCAATCCTTCCAACGTTGCTGCCTCAAAGCTGACATTTATAAATTTTCTTTTTCAGCACAGTATGGGATCCTCCATATGTCTTCCATAATAACTATCCATGTTTTCAGGGAATCTAAAGGTTTATTTCCTTCCAACTCCTTGTTGCTGGCATTTTCTCCAAGCCTCCAAAACTGCCGAGAGATGAACTTCAATTTAGAGGAACTGTTACATTTGTCATTGTGAATTTGCTAAACTTTGGATAAATTTGAAGATTTATGCTTATTCCCAAATGGGCCCTGAGAATATCTTTGAAGCTCAGAAAGTTCATGCTTGACTTCCTTTCCGTTGTTCTCAGTAAACAGGTCCTTAAATCGGAACTCAGATGTAACTCATTTCTAGATGTGAGAGAGAGTCTTCTCAGGGCTTTGTGTTGTGGAAATCACGTTATGTCTGTATCTCTAGAATGATCCGATTGGAGAGGTCATTCAGTAACTCAGTCATGTCCCGACTTTTTGTGACCACATGGGCTGTAGCCTACCAGGGTCCTCAATCCATGGGATTTTCCAGGCAAGAGTACTGGAATGAGCTGCCATTTCCTTCTCCTGGGAATCTTTCCAACCCAGGGATCAAACCTGGGTTTCCCTCATTGCAGGCAGACACTTTACTGTTTGAGCCACAAGGGAAGCCCCCTACTGGAGAGGGTAGCCTTTCCCTTTCCAACCCAAGGATCGAACCTAGGTCTCCTGCATTACAGATTCTTTACCAGCTGAGCCACAAGAGAAGCCTCCAAAATACTGGAGTGGGTAGCCTATCCCTTCTCCAGCAGATCTTCCTGAGCCAGGAATTGAACCAGTGTCTTCTGCATTGCAGGTGGATTCTTTACCAACTGAGCTATCAGGGAAGCCCCAAATGGAGAAGGTCTTACATTAACTCCTCACTTTAATAGCCCAGATCTGTGAGACAGAGAGCCTCCAAATTATGACCTTATCCTGCAGTAACCCATAACCTTGGTTATTATACCCAATCTCTCCGAACCTCACTATTTTCATCTATAAAATGAACATAAAGTATATCTGGCTATGGCAGGGTGGTATTTGTAAATAGAATGCATGCAGTCCCTGATGCATGAGAATTTACCAACAGTATCAGTTCAGTTCAGTTGCCCTGTTGTGTCTGACTCTTTGCAGCCCCGTGGACTGCAGCAGGCCAGGCCTCCCTGTCCATCACCAACTCCTGGAGCTTGCTCAAACTCAATGTCTATCGAGTCAGTGATGCCATCCAGCCATCTCATCCTCTGTCGTCCCCTTCTCCTCCTGCCTTCAATCTTTCCCAGCATCAGCGTCTTTTCCAATTAGTCAATTCTTCACATCAGGTGGCCAAAGTATTGGAGCTTCAGCTTCAGCACCTCCAATGAATACAAGTAGCTATTTTAATATTGACAGATAACCTACCAAGAAGTTGACTTGGCTTTGACTTATTCGAGGCAATTGGCTATTTGGTGATAGAGCCAGGATCGAATTCACATCTCTCGACTCTTTATAAAACACAAGATTCCACTTAGTGTCCAGCTAACAGTTCTTCATGGTTTATAAACATGGTTTATAGGGACCAGGTATAATTTAATTTTGTTCTTTGGATCATCTTCAAAATAGTTCAGAGCCAAGCACAATATAAAGTGTCCCTAAATTCTTTGAATTCAATGGTGTGCCAAAAATTAGAAATCATTTATCGAATGGGTGTTTCATTTGTCTGCTGAAGCATATCAAATGACCACAGACTTAGCAGCTTAGAAGACACATCTGCTGTTGCACATTTTCTGAGGGCCAGGAGTCCAGGCCCTGGCTAACCGGATCCTCTGCCCAGGGTCTCATGGGGCTGAAACTGATGTCAGTTGGAGCTGTGACCCCTTCTGAGACTCAGGACTGTTGACTGAATTCAGTTCTTTTGCGGTTGTAGGACTGAAGTTTCCCCCATTCTTGCAGGCTGTTATTAGGGAGCATTTAGAGGTCCTAAATGGGTCCCCTGCACAACATGGAGGCTTGGTCTTTCAAACCGTCAGGAGACTCCCTTCTGACATGAGGGATTCACCTGATTAGGTCAGACCCACCAAAAGAGTCTCTTTCTTGACAACTTAATCTGTTTAAGGACTTAATTAACCTCTGCACAATCCCTCTGTGATCTCATGTATCATAATCATGGAGCAGCGTCTCATCACTATCGTAAGTGCTACTCACACACGGAGTGGAGGGTGGGGGGGAGATAATGGAGGGTGTGCCCACGAGGGGGTGAGAATCTTGAGGGTCATCTGAGAAGTCTGCCAGTCAGGGAAATGAGACAAGGTCATAGCTATGATATACCACTTTGTGGCAAATTTCATCAAGAAAGTATTAAGTGCCAGGTGAAGCCCAAGAAGAGAGATGATTTCCTGCAATGGGGCTTGAGAGGCATGACAGCAACAGGGGGCAGAGTTCAGCTGGACAGAGGTCAAGGTGAGCAAGGACAGTGAGGAAGGAAGAGAGTAGAAGAATCACATCCTGACCGAGGCAAAGACGGGGATGGTGGTGTTTAATCACTAAGTCGTGTCTGACCCTTTAGCGACCCCACAGGTCGTAGCCCGCCGAGCTCCCTTTCCGTGGGATTCACACACAAGAATACTGGAGTGGGTTGCTATTTCCTTCTCTAGGGGATCTTCGTGACCCAGGGATCCAGCCTTTGTCTGCTGCTTGGCAGGTGGATTCTTTACCACTGAGGCCCCTGGGAAGCCCAGGTGAACTGGAACTTGGCTCTAAGGAGTTGCTCTGTGGTTTTTAAAAGACTATCAGGTTTTTGAGCAAATGAAAGAAAGAAAGAAAGTGAAGTTGCTCACTAGTGTCCGACTCTTTTCGACCCCATGGACTAAAGCCCACCAGGCTCCTCCATCCATGAAAATTTCCAGGCAAGAATACTAGAGTGGGTTGCTATTTCCTTCTCCAGGAGATCTTCTTGACCCAGGGATCAAACCCGGGTCTCCCACATTGCAGGCGGACGTTTTCCCTATACAAAATGTGATGAGAACTACCTGATTCCATATTGTCCTTTGCTGCCTTTTTTTTTTTAACAATCTTTATTGAATTTGTTACAATATTACTTCTGTCTTATGTTTTGGCCTGTTTGTCATAATCCTTGTAGGATTTTAGTTCCCCAGCCAGGGAATGAACCCAAACCCCCTGCATTGGAAGGCAGAGTCTTAACCACTGGCCCTCCAGGGAGGTCCCTATGCCTTGCTTCTTAATGCACCGGCTCATCGAGAAGGGAAGATTCTGGCCACATGTCCTTTGTCTATAAGGTTCGGAATCCTCCTTCTGCTGACCCTTCAGGACCTGGGAGAAGTGAATTCTCCTGCAAGTTCAATCCTGTAAGCTACAGGCAACACCAGCTGGAGCTAAAAGACCCCAAGGCTGTGACATGTAGCAGTCAGTGCACTTACTCGTCATGTGTTTGTTGACTAAGCATGTTTCCATGCTCCTTGGTGCCCCTCCTTCTGCTTTGCTCCAGAGATGCAGTGAATGAGACTGCCTTGGCTCCTGCCCTCATGAGGTTTATAATCTAGACCCGAGACAATTCTAGATCATTCAGGCTTTAGATTCTCAAGGTATAGAGAGCTAAGAAAGAAACACTCATTATGAATACTTTTCAACTGTGTTAAGTGCTATGGGCAAAATATCTGGAATGCTGTGAGAGCAATATCAGAGGCTGAAACCAATCTCTGCAGGAGTGACATCAAATTAAACCTCTCTGAGCAGGTTAGAAAGGATGAATAAAATCTCTTGAGAGAAGAGACAAATTAAAGAAAACACAGAGTTGTTATGTGTTTCTCAGGCAAATAGCAGGTACATCATTTTGCCAACAAAGATCTGTCTAGTCAAAGTTACGATTTTTCCAGTAGTCATGTACGGATGTGAGTTGGACCATCAAGAAGGCTGAGTGCCAAAGAATTGATGCTTTTGAGCTGTGGTGTTGGAGAAGACTCTTGAGAGTCCCTTGGACTGCAAGGAGATGCAACCAGTCCATCCTAAAGGAGATCAGCCCTGAATATTCATTGGAAGGACTGATGCTGAAGCTGAATCTCCGTTGGCCATCTAATGCGTAGAGCCAGCTCACTGGAAAAGACCCTGATGCTGGGAAAGATGAAAGGTGGGAAGAGAAGGGGACAACAGAGGATGAGATGGTTGGATGGCATCACCAACTCAATGGACATGAGTTTGAACACGCTCTGGGAGTTGGTGATGGACAGGGAAGTCTGGTGTGCTACAGTCCATGGGGTCGCAAAGAGTCGGACATGACTGAGCGACTGAACCACAACAGAATGGATCAGCTTGGGTGTGTTTCTCGTCTTTTCTGCCTGGGCACCAGTGCTCTCCCCTCGGAACCTGCCTCTCTCCCTAGTTCCCTCCAGAGGATCGGTCGCCCCCTTCTGTACGTGCCGGTGCCATGTGGCCTTTTCCTCCATCACGTGGGCGTCAGTCACTGTTGCCCAAGGTTCGGCTAGAAGCTCACAGCCGATGCCCTCAGACAGTGATTGTGGCTGCTTTATCTTTTCATCACTGTTACCCACTGCTTCATCTGATGACACAGTTCATGCAGAATAGTATTTGTTGGGTTTCCCTGGTGGCTAGAAAATAACAAATCCACCTGCAGTGTGGTAGACCTGGGTTTGATCCCTGGGTTGGGTAGATCCCCTGGCAACACAATCCAGTGTTCTTGCCTGGAGAATCCCATAGACAGAGGAGCCTGGCAGGCTAAAGTCCATGGGGTCACAAAGGGTGGAACACGACTGAGTAACTAAGCACAGCATAGCGTAGTATTTGTTGGGTGAATAAGCCAGAACTAGTTGGATATAAACCAGAACTAGTTAATGAATAATTTAGAACTAGTGATGAAAGTAACACACTGACCAGCCACCAGACTTAAAAGGAAGAGCTTGAAAAAAAATCAGTTTTCCAAAGTGAAAAGTTTTGTCTCAGAGTAGAGGTGGAACTCACCTTCCCTGGAGGGGACAGAAGTCCCATGAGTTTGTGTATATGAATCCGAACTGAAATAGAATTTGAAAAACTTGATTATGTCTACTATCAATTATCAAAGTGTACTTTTGATCTTGATAATTTGAGAGTTGATACTTTTGCTTTTTAAGTATGAGACTCCTTTTATGTTTTCTGTCTCCTTTTTCGGCCATACCGCCTGGTTTGTGGGATCCTAGTTCCTCAACCAGCTATTGAACCCAGCCCCACAGCAGTGAGAGTGCAGAGTCCTATCCACTGGACTGCCAGGGAATTCCCATGATGTGTTTTTTAAAGGACTGAATTGAGGTCCAGCCCTTTCTGATAGGGAGAGTCTTGCATAACCGGGCATTTCTCAAATGTGCCATGCATTTTAGACTTGTTACAGAATGTTACATTTAGGATTAGGAAGATAATGGGTTTTTTTAAGTATAGATACAGCACAGAGATAACATTAAAGAGATGGTCCAAGTCATCAATAGGACTAAAATGTCTATCAAACTATGAATGAAAATATGCCTGTAGGACAGATGGATGGACGACGACGACATCTCTTTCTATAGAGGAAAAATGCCTGTTTGTATACATCAGTAAATGTCCTGCAGGATATAGTTCTCCAAAGGCAGAGACAAGCCCAAGGAGGGGGTTGTGCCTGAGAGGTCCCTCAGTGGTTTTAGACAAGCACAGCATTAGCATGAGACAAAAATCAGACTGATGCTGAAAGCTCAGGAGTCTGTCCCTAGCGTGCTGATTTGAGCAGCAGGAAAGGCAAAGGATACGAAGGACAATCAAAAGAACAGCTCACACTCCTGGAGCCCTGGTGGGGCTGATCCATGGGCAAGGAACAAAGGCTGCGCAATGGAGCTAAGCGCCTGGTAGCAGAGTCCACGTCGCTCGAGACACCTCCAAGCCTCCAGGGCTCACACGTGACCTGTTTAGGGCAGTGTAAGAGGGAACATAACCAAAGGCAACAAGACAAAAGAGGAATTTTAACAGTTGGGTGTCTGCCAGCAGAAGAAACGATGAAAACTGCTTTTTAGAGACTCAAAAACAAAGCTGATTTCTTTCAAATGTTACATGTCCCGGTTTAGTGCTCATGAGACCAAACCAAGAAATATTTATTGAGACTGCGCTGTGAAATCTCTGCCAGCCCTTTCCTGTCTCCAATTCCAACTTTAACATTTTAAACATTTTGTTTCCACTAATCACACATGTTGAAACGTGTTAGCCCATGAATCTTTAATTTCATGTTCCTCATTTAATCCAAGTAATGAACACATCAGTTCATTTTAATTTTAATGTTTAAAGGTAGAAAAATTTGTATTCAGATATAAAATGCAATCAACTTAATTGAAAAATAGGTTTTTTGTTTATTTTTTTTGGTTGAAGAATACTTGGCATGCAATCGTATATTCATAAAAAGACGGAGCATATATGTTTCAGGTGTATAACATAGTGAATTGATAGCTATATATGTTACTAATAAATCACCATGCAAAGTATAGTAACCATCTGTCACCACACAAAGTTATAGCAATATTATTAATCATACTCCTTAGGCTGTATATGACATCACCATTACATCACCATGACCTACTTATTTTATAACTGGATGTTTATATTTTTCATCCCCTTCACCTGTTTCACCATTCCTGCCTGGATCTAGTGAGCACACGTTTGTTCTCTGTATCTACGAGTCTGTTTCTGTTTTGATTTATTTGCTTGTTTGTTTTGTCTTTTAGAGTCTATATATATGACATTACACCATATTTGTCTTTTTCTGACTTATTTTACTTACCACTAGTTCATTTCAGTTCAGTTGCCCAGTCGTGTCCGACTCTTTGCAACCCCATGAAGAGCAGCACACCAGGCCTCCCTGTCCATCACTAACTCCCAGAGTTTATCCAAACCCATGTCCATCAAGTTGATGATGCCATCCAACCATCTCATCCTCTGTCACCCACTTCTCCTCCTGCCTTCAATGTTTCCCAGCATCAGGGTCTTTTCCAATGAGTCAGCTCTTTGCATGAGGTGGCCAAAGTATTGGAATTTCAGGTTTGACATCAGTCCTTCCATTGAACACCCAGGACTGATCTCCTTTAGGATGGACTGGTTGTACCGCCTTGCAGTCCAAGGGACTCTCAAGAGTCTTCTTCAGCACTCCAGTTCAAAAGCATCAATTCTTCTGCACATAGCTTTCTTTATAGTCCAACTGTCACATCCATATATGACTACTGGAAAATCCATAGCCTTGACAAGACGGACCTTTATTGACAAAATAATGTCTCTGCTTTCTAATATGCTATCTAGGTTGGTCATAACTTTCCTTCTAAGGAGTAAGCGTCTTTTAATTTGATGGCTGCAATCACCATCTGCAGTGATTTTGGAGCCCAGAAAAATAAAGTCAGCCACTGTTTCCCCATCTATTTGCCATGAAGTGATGGGACCAGATGCCATGATCTTAGTTTTCTGAATGTCGAGCTTTAAGCCAACATTTTCACTCTCCTTTTCACTTTCATCAAGAAGTTCTTTAGTTCTTCTTCACTTTCTGCCACTTACCATAATGCCCTCTATTTTCATCCATGTTGTAGCCAATGGTAAGATTTCCTTTTTGTTGCTGAGTAATATTCTTTTGAAAGTGTTAGTTGCTCGGTCATGTCCAGCTTTTTGTAACTCCATGGACTGTAGCCCGCCAGGTTCCTCTGTCCATAGAATTCTCCAGGCAAGAAGGATACTGGAATAGGTAGCCATTCCTTTCTTCAGGATATCTTGCCAACCCAGGGATTGAGCCCAGATCTCCTGCAGATTCTTTACCATCTGAACCACGAGGAAGTCTATACATGTATACATGTATATTACACTGCACTTTCTTTATCCATTCATCCACTGGTGGACACTTTGGCATGCTCCATATTTTCCCTCTTATGAATAGTGCTATGCTTTAGTGTATTTTAAAACAATAACAATTTTATTTCTGCTCTGCACTTGTTGAAAAAAACTTCTTCAAAAAAATTACCTGTGATAGAAAATTTAAAATATTAATATCCTCAAAGGAGTTTCAGAAACTGATAGAGTGGGCAAAATTCAACATTTTAAAGGATAGTTACTTTGCTGGTCCTTCAGATTGGTTTAATTAAAGAGACCCCATGGGAAAGTTTCATTTGGGAAAAGTGGAAGACAGTCTGTCTCTTTCAGTCGCTCTATCTCTTTATCTTTCTCTCTCTCTCTCCTTTTAAAAATTAATTTTAATTTCTTCTATCACAAAATTTGGGGGACAGATGCCCCAAGTGATAAGGATTTTCCAGTTTAGAAGAATTGGATCCAGAATATGTAATTACTCCCCTTCATCAAAGAACCCCAAGTCACTAGAACTGTCCCAGTCTGCATGGAGAAGATTTGCATATCCTATGGGTAAACAATCCGTGATAAGAATTTATTCAATATGGGACCACAAATGTTAACTTCATCTCTTCACATATTCATTCATTCTACACTTACCACTCCTAACATTTGTTCATTAATTTGCCAAATGTTCTGTGTCTGCTTGTACTTAATACATACAAGCCAGATTTTCAGTTTTCTCTGAGGACACTGGGAGCCATACAGTTTTCATGGATAGTTTCTAAAAACGGAAGTGCCTTTCCATTTGATACAAGTAAGTATGGGTTTGTGCAGCAACGTACAAATTAATTTTATGTTCTGCAGGAAAAAATATCAAAAGTCATAACGTCCGCCTGAGAGCTTCTAGTCTCGAGCAATGAGTCCTATGAAGGCTAAAGAAGCCCATTTGCTGGTGTTTGATCCTCCTTGCATGTTTCATCATTAGCGCCACCCCCGGCCTGCGCCTCCACTCTACGTCTTCTTCCTCTTCTTCATTTTTAACAATATAGCAGCATTGCCATTACATTAGTCTGAGAATGATGAAAACTGAGCCATTCCTTTTGGTGGTGAGAAGCTAGGTGAGGGGCAGTGGTACGCCCAGCGACAGAGCTTATAAAATCCCTAATCTTTGTTTTCCCTGATATACCTTCTGAGTAACAGGTCCCATTTGTAGATTCCTTCCAAACAATTTGCCACATCAGACCACTGATACCATGGGCAGGATATTCTAAAGGGAGCCCAAAGCCTCACTCTAGACCTCTGAGCTTAATGGCTAATCTTCCTTTTTGACTGGGGTGCAGCTGATTCACCATGTTCTGCTCCTGCTGTGCAGCAAGGCGAGCCAGTTATGTGTGTATGCGGGCTGAGTTGCTTCAGCCGTGTCTGACTCTGCAACCCACTGGACTACAGCCCACCAGGCTCCTCTGTCCACAGGCTTTCCCAGGCAAGAATGCTGAAGTGGGTTGTCATTTCCTCCTCCAGGGGCTCTTCCCCACCCAGGGGCTGACACCGAGTCTCTTCTGTCTCCTGCGTTGGGAGGTGGGTTCTTTAGCGCCACCTGGGAAGTCCTATATATGTGTGTATGTGTATCCCTGTGTTTTGGATTTCCTTCCCATTTAGGTCACTGTAGATATGGAGTAACATTCCCTGTGCTATACAGCTAGCTATTTATTTTATAAATAGTAGTGCATGTTTGGGGTTTTGCTGGTGGCTCGGTGGTAAAGAATCTTCCTGTCAGTGCAGGAGACGTGCACTTGATCCCTGGCCTGGGAAGATCCCCTGGAGAAGGGCAACCACTCCAGTATTCTTGCCCAGAGAACCCCTTGGACAGAGGAGCCTGGCAGGCTACAGTCCAAGGGAGTGCAGACTCAACACGACTTGGCTGACTGAACAAAAACAACAAGTGTATATATGTTAACAACTAATCTTAGCCATTAAATTAAACTGAATGTGAGCTGGGATAGAAATAAACTCATTTAAATGACTACAGGAACTAGCTGTCTATAAGCATTATTGAATCATGGGAAGACATAAATCCTTATTCTAAAATCCTTTTCTGGGTAGTTTAAGTTGATCAAAAAATAACCACAAGCAATTTATGCTTATTGATGACAATTCTGAAATACAGAAAAGAAAAAGAAAAGAGAAAGAAAAATATAGAAATTATTATAACTCAGAGGCAAATTACTTAATATTTAGCTTTTGTTTCCAATCTTTGTCATGTATGTTCAAATGCTTTTTCTTTACAAAATTGGAATGGTAAGGGCATGGACTTTTGTAAGCTGTCTTTCCCTTGGCTCAGTATAAACAATCAGCATCTTTTTAACATAAGATTTTCTTTTATGATATCCCTTTTAATGCCTGTGTAGTATTCTATTTTATATGTGAGTTTCATGTGATTTACTGATGTTAGTTATTGACTATTTAGCATGTTTTAATTTTTTTGTACTCTTTGTCTTACCAAACATCTTGTCTCTAAATCTTTGTGAATAAACCTAGATTTTTTTCCCCTTGGAATTTATTCACAAAAGAAAAATTGCTGGATAGAAGTAATATAGACTTTTTAAAATATTTTTTATATTTAAAGGCTTCCAATAGATATGGCCAAATTTTGATCCTTAAAATTGGTGTCAGTTTACATTCCTATCAGCAATAGATCGGGAAGTCCATGCTCCTGCACTCCTAGCTCTGCTAGTTATTACTGCAAATATCACAGTTTAATTTCTGCTTTCACTCTTATTAAAATATCTGTATTGCCAATGTTTATATTTAAAATTGACTCCAAGCATAAATTGGTTGGGGCTTCTCAGGTAGCACTAGTGGTGAAGAAGCTGCCTGCCAATTCAGGGGGCATGAGAGGCAGAGATGTGGGTTTCATCCCTAGGTCAGGAAGATCCCTTGGAGGAGGGTATGTAACCCACTCCAGTATTCTTGGCTGGAGAATCTCATGGACGGAGGACGCTGGCCAGCTACAGTTGATGGGGTTGGAAAGAGTCCAGTCAGACAAGACTGAAGCAAATTAGCACCATGCATGCATAAATTGGTTAACAACTATTTTTTTGTTATTCCAGTTTCAAGGGATTAAATCAAAATTAATGTCTCATAGAAACACCCAACAATTTTTGATTTGTTTTTTTTTAATTTAAATATTTGATAGCAAATATTTTTGTGTAGAGGTCTCTGTTGATGTGAGTTTCTGACCTATTTTATATTACTTCCTAAAGACAAAAAGAGGCAACTTCTAGAGGTTTGGGGATTTGTTTGTTAGTTCATTGGCTGGTTTTGTTTTCTTTAAAAAAAAAAAAATAACTGAAGAACACACTGTCAGTGTTTCAGAATTTAAAGCTGAAGTATAAATTAAGTTCCCAAACTTGCACAGTTGATATCTTGGCTTCAGGAAGATTCTATGTCTTGCCCAGATCCTCTTATACTTAGTTCAGTGTGTTTCTTTTTATTTTCTACTAAAGGTGTTAACATCCCCTCCTGTTCAGTGCCCCATTTATTCCATGCAAAGTGCTCCAGAAATATTACATAAGATCAAGTATAGATACAAGCATCCCATCAAAGCTGAGGGTGGAGAGAGCCTTTAAAATATATAGGCAAATAGACGATGTCAAAGTCGGACTCTGGCTTTCTGTGTGGACAGATTCAGGAATACTGTGTGGAGAGTATTAACTTTTCCATCTGGAAGGATTTTATTTGATTGCCTTTGATCTGTGAAGTCCTCTGAGAAGGTTGGAATGTTCCAGAACAATGCATGTGAGAGGTGTGCGGGCCTGAGGCCAGAGAGGGCGGGTGGGTAGTGGGGACCCCTCCTGCCCAGAGCTGAGGTTCAGGGGGCCTAGTGGGAGGGAGAAGCTGGAGGTGGGGGCTGGCCTCCTGCTGTGGAGTCTCTGGCCCATTGCCTGCACCTGCCTAGGTCCAGCTTCCTGGACACCCGCCGATCTCTTAAATGGAGGGAAGGAAGGTAGAGGGGAGGGGTGGCTCCCTGTATCTGGCCCCCTGGGGTGGGGGACAGCAGCGGCTTCATCTGGAGAGTCAGTTTGAGGCTGTCTTCTCACAGGTCCTCCAGGACCATTTAACTCCACGCCCCAACTTCCACCACGTCAGAGCACAGAAGCATGACCTGGAGCACAAAGGACAGGAATGACTGTAAGCCGTATCATTGTTTGCTGTCCGCTAGGTGCATGCTGTTGTGGTTGTTCAGTTGCTAAGTTGCGTCTGACTCTTTGCAACCCCACAGACTGTAGCACGCCAGGCTTCCCTGTCCTTCACCATCTCCCAGAGTTTACTCAGACTCATGCCCATTAGTCACTGATGCAGAGTCATTTTCTGTCGTCCCCTTCTTCTTTCGCCTTCAGTCTTTACCAGATCAGCATCTTTTGTGATGAATCAGCTCCTTGCAGGTCTTCAGTTTAGCTCAGTTCAGTTCAGTTGCTCAGTCATATCTGACTCTGCGACCCCATGGACTGTCCATCACCAATCCTTTAAGGTAGGCTTCAGCAGTATGTGAAATGAGAACTTCCAGATGTACAAGCTGGGTTTAGAAATGGCAGAGGAACCAGAGATCAAATTGCCAATGTTTGCTGGATGATAGAGAAAGCAAGAGAATTCCAGAAAAACACTTACTTTTGCTTCATTGACTGCGGTTAAAGCCTTCACATGGGTCACAACAAACCGGGCACCTGACCAGCCCTTAAACTGGGGGAGTGATGACTCACCCCTTCTTTCGTACCCATATGACAGCAGCTCACTGCACGGCTAAGTCCTTATAAAGAACGACCAGCTCTTCCTTATCTTTGGTACAAACTGAGAAGAAGGTGCCTCGCACAGTGTGGGCAATTCCAGAGGAAAGGCCACTGATGACAGAGAGAAGTGAGGTGGGTGGGTAGGCAAGGGCTGTGTGTGGATAAATACTTCCACATACAGTGTGGAAAGTGAAAGTCACTTATTCATGTCCAACCTTTTGTGACCTCTGGGCTACACAGTCCATGGGGTTCTCCAGGCCAGAATACTGGAGTGGGTAGCCGGTCCCTTCTCCAGGGGATCTTCCCAACCCAGGGATCGAACCCAGGTCTCCTGCATTGCAGGCGGATTCTTTACCAGCTGAGCCACCAGGGAAGCCCACGTAGAATGAGGTAAGGGCAAATGGCCAGGAAAGGATGCTCCGCAGTGTAACAATGTTCATTGGGAAATGTTGTTTTTGTTTTTTTAATATTGATAATTTTATTGTTTTTAATTAATTTTTATTGGAGTATAGTTGCCCATTGGGGAATACTTTTAATTTCTTCGTTTTTAATTGAAGGATAGTTGCTTTACAATAGTATATTGGTTTCTGCCACACATTAACATGAATCGGCCATAGATATACATATGCCCGTCGCTCTTGAACCTCCCTCCCACCTTCCACCTCCCACCTCTAACCCCATCTTATTCTTCCAGTTTGACACAGAGGCCCGGTTTGAGTTCCCAGAGACATACAGCAAATTCCTTTGGGGAATATTTTTAAATGTTTTATTTAACTCCCTCCATCAAATTCTGAGTACCAGGCACTGTTTTTCGGGACCAGTGGTTCAACGCCTGAATTGTTTAGTGATAAGCAACGTTGCTATATTCCTTAAATCATCATTTTCCTTATATTCATTTATCTATTTTCTCACTCACTCCTTAATTGACTTAATCAGCATGATTGAATATGCTGTAGTTGGATGAATTACCCTAGTGTGTGAGTTTTCACACCTCTTGCTTCAAAGATCTAACCTAACGAACCACTTTTATTAGTCATCATCATGATCATTACAGCCATTTAAGGAGAATCTCTGGGCCACAAACTTGGTTACAGTATCACATAAAGCATCTCATCTCTCTAATCACCCAACAACTCTCTAAAGGTCAGTATCATTAGTCTCATTTATCAGATGAGAAAACAAAGGCCAAGTCAACATTTCAACTCAGGTTATTTCTCCTGAATCCAATTCTGTTCTCCTCTCCCTGTGCCTGGCTGCCTCTGTAACATAACAAATTGTCTTCTGCAGCTTCATCTTGCCCAGACATGGAGATTTTATTTATTTTATCTGTTACCACTAATAACAATATTTTTTCAAAAATAAGGCAATATGTGATGAGAGCGTGAAGAGTAAACATGGTAATTAGGCAACTTCAAAATGAAGTTAATTACTGCCTTGATGACTAGGGTGGTTTGTGTACAATAGATAAGACAGCATAAGCATCGTATCAGGACACGGTACTTCTGCAAGTCTGCCACGTCACAAGACCACACTTGTCCTAAGAGTGGATCGCTGGAAAGCGAGCAGATTCCTGGGTTCACTGGGGCCACACAAATAATTCTTAGCCATTGCTGCTATCTCACACGGCTTTCTCTTCTATTGTTCCATCATATCCCAACGCTTCCCTTTGAGGCAGATGTAGTGAACCCCGAGGTGTCAGTGTTTGGTTTTATAATTCAGCGCCATTGCTTGCTCTGTCAACAGCCGGATTCCCCACTCCAAGGCCAATTCCTAGACGGTATTCGTGCACCCTGTGTTTGTCGAGAACTTCCAGAACAGAATCAGACGCCAAGTTTTCCCGTACAGTAATTGCATATTTGCTTAGGTTCATTTCAATTCACGTCGCCTGCCCCAGGTTTAAAGTTTATGCCACTCCAGAGCACCTGATAATCATGAGGGGCTAGATCACACCCTCTTCATCCCTACCTGACTTTATTATTGTTCTTGTTGTTCATTCACTAAGCCGTGTCTGACTCTTGCAACTCCGTGGACTATAGCCCATCAGGCTCCTCTGTGCAAGGAGTTACCCAGGTGAAAATTACTGGACTGGGTTGTCATTTCCTTCTCCAGGGGATCTTCACAACCCGGGGATCAACCTGTGTCTCCTGCATCACAGGTGGATTTTTTTTTTTAACCACAGAGCCACCAGGGAAGTCCAGCATGAATATTAAACACAGGAAATATGCACATACCTCCAGGTGAATTCTTAATTTGGGGCCATTTTTTGTTGTTGTGCTGGTACGTTGCATCTGAATGCTCCACTGAGGAGCGGCCTGAGTTTGATGCTTGTCCTACTTAACAGTTTTACTTTTTTTTGTTCCGGGTTTTGTTTTTTTTTTTTTTTTTAATATGGTGTATCTGGTTCCTATCAAGGCTAGTTTCCTTGACTGTGATTTTCTGTAACCTCAGCACCTAACCCAGAGGATTACAAACGTCACTCTGTGCCTTTGTCCCCAGACTGAAAAGTTGGCCAGTGCAGAGAAGCAGGAGCTAGGCAAAAGTGGATGGATTTGCATAATTCGGTTTTCCAAGGGCAGAGCGTTCATTTTTAACTTACATTGGTTTTGCTTTGTTGACAAACCCCTTTTCAGGGAAAAATGCATCCCTTATTCCTATCTCCACCTCCGCCCCCGCTCCACTCTGGTCCCTAACAGCTGATTCTTCAGATGTGTTTATTTCTTCATCCAAACAGATGAGAAAGCATCCTCCCAGTTTTCTCCTACCAAAATACAACTCTTGTGTTAGGCAGTTTCTCACGTTTTCCAGTTTGACTTCTGTATAGAACTGTAGCCGCAGATGGTAATGACTTTGCCGCAGCAGTTTCAGGCTTCTGTACTCTGCAAATCCTGTTCTGTCCATGCACAGTAATTAAGGTTATTAACGAGGGACCAGATTTAGTAGGAAAACAGTATACTGAGCCACTCCGATTTGCTTGATGTAGGTTAATAATTATATATTATGCAGCATTTGTGACCTCCCTGGGCTTCGGAACAGACGCTCTGGCGGCAGAGCATTGTGACCAAATCCACAGTGAGAAAGTAACGTTTGGAGCTCGCGGGGCAGGAGAAGGGAGGCATTGTTACTGTGAGTGCCGGGGTGTGGTCCTTTACCATTTGGGGATGTATTGAAATGCAGAAGTAATAACTGTATTTGCATTTATGTAAAAAGGCTCCAGCCAAGTCTCAGTCCTTTGAAAAGGCGTGGTCGGGGAGGTGACAATCGTAAATCCAGGTGTCCCGAAACAACATTCTTTATGGAAGGAGACTTTTTTTTTCTTTGTGCAGCAGGTTCAAATCCATAATGAGAGAGCGAATCTGAGCAACTCAAGGTGGATAGCCTAAATCCATGAGTGCTTGCTCTATGGTGTCTGACTCTTTGTGACTCCGTGGACTATAGCCCACCAGACTCCTCTGTCCATGGACTTCTCAGGCAAAAATACTAGACTGGGTTGTCATTCCCCCTCCAGGGGATCTTCCCAACCTAGGGATCAAACCTGTGTCTCCCTTTGGCTCCTGTACTGGCAGGCGGTTTCTTTACCGCTGCACCACCGGGTAGGCTGAATAGTTCAGACTAAATTACTTCAAAGAATCGGATCTACGTTTCAAGGCAAGGCCTCTGAATTCCTGTTAGAACATCCTGCAAATCCCACCCACATGTTGAAAGGCCACCTATGTGAGGTTATTTTTTTTTTAATTAGAGGGTAATTACTTCAGAGTGTTGAGATGGTTTTTGCTATACATCAACATGAATTGACCATAGGTATGCGTATGTCCCTCTCTTTGAAGCCCTCCCTCCCCCTTCTTCCTCATCCCCCTCTTCTAGGTTTTCACAGAGCATCGATTTGGGGTTCTGTCTGTCTCTTACATCATGTGAGTTTTGAAAAAGGAGTTTGAATTTGCCTCAGGCAGCTTTGGATTTGTATTTTTAACTTTATCTTTTAATCGGAGGATAATTGCTTTATGATGTTGCATTCATTTCTGCTGTAAAATAACCTGATTCAGCTATAAATATGCACATATCCCTTCCCTCTTGTATTGGTTTGCTTTCCTGAGACTGACTGCTTTAGAATGGAAGCAAGCAGGCCCCATGGGCAAAAGAAACCTTCTCAGCGAATGTCACAAGCTGAAGACAGCCTAGGCAGGATGAGGGTTTTGGAAATGGAAGCAGGCTGAGGAGGCTCACAAAGACTTTTGGGAAAATGTGAGTGTTTTGGTCACCTTGGGGTACCACAGTGAAAAATCGTGTTGTGTTGGCCAAAATTTTCTTTTGGGTTTTACTGTGCTGTCTTATGGAAAAGTCCAAATGATTTTGATTTTTTGGGCCAACCCAATACTACAGCCTGGGTGCTTTCAACAATAGAAATGAATGTCCTCACAGTTCTAGAGGCTAGCAAGTTCAAGATCAAAGTTCTAGCCAATCTGATTCCTGACTTCTGATTTCTGAGCTCTCTTCCTGGCTACCATCTTGCCTCTTGGTCACATGACCTCTCGTTTGCATACACCCAGCAGGGGGGAAAGGGCATGCAATTTTCTAATGCCTCTTCTAGTAAGGGCACTAATCCTGTTATGAGGGCCCCACCCTTTTGATCTCTTCTAATCCTAATTATCTCCTAAAGGTCTTCACATATCACATCAAGGGTGAGGAAGCCCTGGTTAGGGGCTTCCACGTATGAATTTTGGGGGACACAATTCAGTTCACAGCAATGAGTAAATCTATGTGTCCAGGGCTTCCCAGGTGGCTCATTGGTAAAGAATCTGTCTGCCAATACAGGGAATGCGGGATACACAGGTTCAATCCTTGGGTCAGGAAGATCTCTGGAGGAGGAAATGATGATCCACTCCAGCATTCTTGCCTGGAAAATCCCATGGACAGAGCGAGCCTGTTGGGCTACAGCCCACAGGGCTGCAAGAGTCAGACACAACTGAGCAACTGCACACGCCAGATGCAGGTGCGCCGGGTGCAGAGTTGGTCACGTGCTTTAGTCCGTTTCAAGTCAGTCTGTCCCACCTCATTCTACCTCCACCCATTCTCTTCCGCACTAATCCACTCTATCCCCTTCCATTCCACTCTGGCTCTCACAAACGCCTGCCCATGTCCCACCTGTGAGCCCTGCAGCCTGCTTTATTTGACTCCCTCTACTTCCCTTCTGTCATTTTCCCTCCCTGTCTCGTTCCTTTTGATGACCAAGAGCAGCTCCTGCTTTTGTTTCCTCCCTAATTTCCCTCCCTCCCTCCAATTCCAGCTCCCCTGGGGGAGCACCGGCAAAGCTTTGCCCAACAGACAGGAGGACTTTAAGTTGGCTTCTGACACTCCCTACTGCCCCAGAGGACTCACTTGAGCTCCAGGTCACCGTGCTCCTGACAGTCGGAGGGGTGAGGACAGTGAGAGCTCTTGATGGCCAGGATAGCTGTGTGCCTGAGGGACGTCTCAGGGCAGAGCTTAGTGCCGGAGCCAAGCTTTCAGTGCCATTTGCCCTGAAATGTAGACTTGACCCTCTTAGGCCGAGGATTTCTTGGCCCAGGGTGGGAGTTGAGGGGGTCAGCCCTGGAGCTCTGAAGGCAACCTGTGTGAATTTAAATGCTGACTCTATCCCATGCTTTCGTATCTGGGCAAATGACTTAGCCTCTCTAAGCCTCCATCTGAAAAAGAGGATGATATTAGTCACTGTTTTATGGAGTTGGGGAGAGGAGTAAGTGGGATTAATGTATGTAAAGTGCTTGGTTTGGAGTGCACATACTCTGTCAATATTAGCTAGCATTATTATGAAAAAATCCATAATGGGGTAAGTGATACAGTTATTGAGTCTTTCTCACACCCAGCTCATGAGGCTGGGCACAGAGTATCAAAGATTAGGAAGAGTCTCTGCTTTCATGGAGTTCACTGTTACGGAGCAAAGATTGGACACTATACACTTGTAACTGTGGTAATGACTGTGAAGCAGAGATTTCTGACACTATGGCGCTGTGTGAATCAGGCACTGAGATTTGGATAGGGGTCCTGGATTTAGGGCAGATCTGCAAGAGACAGACACTGAATAGCTTAGGATCTCCCACCGTTTCCCCACCCCACCCCACCCCCGCCCCACCAATCCCCCAGCCCCTGCTCAATTTGCCAGCAATCAGGGGAAAAGCCAGGACCAAAAAAAAAAAAAAAGCCAGGAAGGATCTGTTACATTCCAATGTTGCTGTTCAGAAATTGGAATTAATTATAAACAGCAGGAAAAAAAAAAGCTAAAATAAAACAGCCTAGACCTCAAGTACTTGGATGATACCTTGCCAGCATGGTTTTCAGCCCAAGAGGAATTTGTTTCTCTAGGAAAAAACTCGATCAGGAGGGCAAATATTAGAAGATAGTCTTGGTTATGCCCTGGTATTAAACAGTTACACTAACCACTGTTCACTTTCCTCCCAAGGTGTTAAAAATCGATGCTAATGATGAAATACTTTGTGCAGTGGTGATCTGAGAAAATCCCTATTGAAAACAAATGCAGAGGCAAAGTGTGCTCCGTGCCAGAGTTGTGTGTGCTCCTTAGAAAGATGATCTAGTCCCTGCAGAGAAGGGAAAGAATTAGAAATGATAACCACTTTTTAAATACATCGGCTTGCTCATGTGTCAGTGGTAGTATATATTTTTTTTTATCAGCTTTTCAGCCAAAGCTTCATTTGATTTGTGCAGGGAGGTGTATAATAGGGGAGGCCAATGAGCTGATTTTTATAGAGTCCGTTTGTAGCTAAACAAAGATGAGGGATTTGGAGGATAAAGGCAGCCTGAAATATAGCAGATTATGCGGCTTTATTTTTCAGAGATTTGCTAATTCCCCTCCTCCCCATCCTGCTCCCTGACTGAGCTGGTGGTTTTGCATTTTCTTCTTTCAGTTGCCATTCAAAGAGAAAATGGTAAGTTTTCAACTTGAGTTGTGGACTGAATTCCATGTAGCCCAGCTCTGTTACCTTGGCCAATCCTCTGTAAACACATACATGTTACCTTTAAACAATGTAGCCTTATAATAAATGAAGAGATAAATCAAGGCTGGATTTATAAAACCTCTTTAACATGAGAAAGAGAATTCACAGCATGAGCAGAGAGGGCTAGAGGGTTTGTGTTTGTGTTCTTAACGTGAAAGATGAAGTTGCTTTGAAAGCCGAAATCATCTGAAATATAGTACGGAAAGGAAAATGTTTTAATTTTCAGCAAGTTGACAACTTTTGCCTTTTCTGTGTAATTCAGGGAATTTTCTGTATTTTTAGGATCTGGCTACTGATGATGGACCAGCTTTCACGCATTAGCAGACCATAGATCTAAATGCAAGTCTTTCCAATAAAAAGGATCTCATTTGATTTTTTAATGTGGCTTTAATTTCTTGATGGAGTTTAGCGCTTTATTTGCATGCACGCTGCTGAGGCAAAAGTCCTGCAGAGCCTCATTTGAGAATTCTTCCTTCTCTCCTCAACTTGTCCATGAGATCATCACGGTCTCTCCTTCAGTTATTTAGCAAATATTTATTGTGCTCTCATCTTGCCTAAAGCCTTGACTGTACCCATTGAGGTATACAGGGATGCCAGTGATCCTGTGATCAGTGGCCCTCCAAAGGAGGCCATGCCAGTGGTACCCCTTGAAGACTGAGGTACTGGGGTATTTTCATGTTGTGTCAGCTAGAAATTACATCAATACAAGGGATAGGCACGTTATATTAGTTATCATGCTATGTGACAATGACGCATTGTAAATACAGCATTGATTACTGATTATGCCATCAATGTATGTATCGTCTATGTATAGACTTCTAATTTTATATATATATATATATATATATATATATATATATATATATACACACACACACACACACATATCGGAGAAGGCAATGGCAACCCACTCCAGCACTCTTGCCTGGAAAATCTCATGGATGGAGGAGCCTGGTAGGCTGCAGTCCATGGGGTCGCTAAGGATCGGACACGACTGAGTGACTTCACTTTCACTTTTCGCTTTCATGCATTGGAGAAGGAAATGGAAACCCACTCCAGTGTTCTTGCCTGGAGAATCCCAGGGACAGGGGAGCCTGGTGGGCTGCCGTCTCTGGGGTCACACAGAGTCAGACATGACTCAAGTGACTTAGCAGCATATATATATATGTATATGTATTATATGTGTATATATATATACATGTATATGTATTATATGATATATATATATATTTGACTGACTTGAAGATGTTCATAATGCTTTTTTCCCTTCTTACCTTGCTAGGTTTTGAGTATTTAATCCTACTTGATGTTGATATTCATGCTCTGTCTGACAATATCCTGAACTGTTTCATTCAGGCTCAATCCCTGGGTCAGGAAGATCCCCAGGAAGAGGGCATAGCAACCCACTCCAGTATTCTTGCCCATGGACAGAAAAACCTGGCACGCCTCAATCAGTGGAGTTGCAAGAGTTGAATACGACTTGGCAACAGAGCACACACACGCACCTCTCTTCTTAACATAAACTCCCTGATTTCCCCAGTGTGGGTGCATCTTCATTTTTAACTTCTGTTTTGCTTTTCAAAATGAGAGCAAATCCTATGTAGTAAACTGGATGAACATATAATAAGAGAATGTTAATGTGAGAAGGAGCCCCCACTATTGTTATTATTACCTAGCCCAAATTTTACAGAGAAGTACATGACAGGGGAGCTCAGGAAGGTTTATTTCTAAATAATCTCGGCCATAGAAAGGGCCACTGACAGGAAATGCCTGTCTTATGAAATCCCACTGGAGAAAGAGCAAAGATTTCCCTGGGGGAATCAAGCCCTCCATGGACATCTGAAAGTCGTGTTTATTGCTTACTTTTGCACAGGAGGATGGAGGCGTTTAATGAAAAGGGAAAAAAGATGGGATAAGGGGGGAGAGAAGGCAAAGAAGCATGGCAAAATGTGGGCGTGGATGGGTGGGGAGGGATAAACTATCAGCTTTGTTTGAATGGGGAAGCCAGAGAAAACTCAGCGATGGAGACAGCATCTTCGTGCAGGAAGACATATGAGAGATGGCACCTGCACTCTAGATAGAAATTAGCTTGCAGGAAATATAAGAGACCATGGGTATTGGTAGGGTGAAACAAAGATTTCATGAGATGGTGTACAGGTGTCTCTTCTTTGGAAGCAGAAAAGTATCCCTTGTGTTTGAAGAAGAACTGAGAATATTGGTGAGGAGTGCCTGGGGCAGAGGGGTCCTGAGGAACCCCTGCCTGCTTTCCCCACGTCCTGGTGGTCCACATTCATGGAGAGGGATGTGGCACGCACGCCGACCTGCACACAGGCTCCATGGACAGAGACAGCCTCTGGCCTGGCTTTCTATCTGTATCACCCCGGTATGCCAGCTTCTTGCTTTGGAAATTGCCAAGGCGGTTTCTTCCTCTCTGCAGAATAAAACTTCTGCTCTTCCTCCCCCTGGGGCACTGTCTAGCACCACCCTTTTGTTCCAATTTCTGGCAGCCTGGCAGTCTTCTTTGAGTCAATGAATTAGGAATCCATGCCCTGGTTGCATCTGTCTTCGTAGTCCTGCGTCTATGTTCCCCCAAGAGAAAACTGAGAGCCTTGCCTGTCGTTTAAGTGCATTTTGGTTGACTCATTAATCTGTGCAGTTACTTATGAAATAACGCACCAGCAAACTACCACAGGCGCCGTGGGTTCTTTCCGATGCAGGCGACAAGAGACATGGGTTTGATCCCTGGGCCTGGAAGATCCCCTGGAGAAGGGAATGGCTGTCCACTCCAGTATTCTTGCCTGGAGAATTCCATGGAGAGAGGAGCCTGGTGAGCTATAATCCATGGGGTCACAAAGAGTTGGACACAATGGAGCAACTGAGCACAGAGAAACTACCATAATTGTGCTATTTTTCTAAAGCAAGCTGACCCACATAATCATGAACATTGTTAAAAAATAATTACATGTGTACACCTATAATATATGTACGCAATTTCTGTGTTCCAGATTTCTTACTGTTAGGGGCTATTTAAGGCTTTTGAAAGAGATCCAGTCTTTTCTGGAAAATGTCCAAGGATGGATTTAGGACTGTTTTGTCATCTGATGAATATTTTTTCTTTATTTGCTTTAATTCTAAGCGACATTCAAAAACACCTTAAATAGGCATTGAACACATGTTACCAGTAATGACAGTTTGGTAGTAAATGACCCGCAGGCGGGTCCTCCTTCTGCTTAAAGCCTTCCTTGTGCATAATATCCTGTGGTTCATCTGATGCGGTTTAAAGAGCTTTTCACTGTCAGCACTCTGCTCCATTTAAATGAACATTTCCTGGCTGCTGTGTAGTTGACCAATCGTGGACTCCACATACTAATTTGGATTTGAACAAATTCAAGGAACTTCATTCTGATGCTGCAGTTTTTTTCATAACTTCCTGATATTTTGTGTTTCTTAGAATATACATGTATTCACTGAGCATTAGCTTTTGCCTGGTGTTTTCAGAGGTACCCTGGAATGTCGTCTTCACCATCACCCTACTAGTTTGGAATTGTAGGAATTCAGCAGGTGAGAATCCTGCTGACTCAGGTGAGACTCAGAGAGGTTAGGTCACTTGTCCTAGTCCACAGAGAGGGTGAGTGTTAGAACTGAGTTCAAACACAAGGCTTTTACCCCTGAACTGAGTGTTTACTCAGCTAAGCTACATACACTAAATAATTGGCAGTATGTGACATGTTATCAGGAGGTAACTGAATCAAGAGATTTAACTTAACAAACAGTACTGATTAGAAAATCACTAGTTTATCACTGTTTAAGATAGAAGTGTGAAAGTGCACTTTAAAAAGAAATTTAAAGTTTTCTATAGAGTATGTTTAAAGAAAAATATTAGACAAACAGTAGTTCATTGGTTATGTGGGCTCTATATCCACATACATATAGATGAATAAAACCATACGTGTTACAGATGCATGTGTGTGCTTACATGTGTGTATATATGGGCTTCCCTGGTGAAGAATCCACCTGCAGTGCAGGAGACCCAGGTTCAGTCCCTGGGCGGGGAAGAGCCCCTGGAGAAGGAAATGGCAACCCCCTCTGGTATTCCTGCCCGGAAAAGTCCCAAGGATAAAGGAGCCTGGTGGGCTACAGTCCATGGAGTTGCAAAAATTTGGACACAACCTAGCGACTAAGACACCAGCGTATATCTGTATATGGTCGGCCCCAAAGTTGATTCAGGTTTTTCCATCATTTGTTTTGGACAAATCCAAATTAACTTTTCAGCCAACCCAATACATCTATCTATCAGCCAAATGAGAAAAGCAAAGGATGTTGATTCAAAGCCTACTCCGGTAACGGAATCAGTCACCAGCACCTGAGTTCTGGTAGAGACTCAAAGGCAAGCAGAGGAGTGGGCAAGCTTTCTAGTGGAAAACAGGAAGGTTTCCTGTCTGCCCTGCTTAGAGGCTCGTGCCCTAGGGAAGCTGGGAGGTGGTCATCCCAAGTTGGTTGGGGGTGCCTGTTTGGTTTTCTCATGCTGGATCCTGAGTTGGAAGTGGGGACAAAATGTAATCAGCAATCAAGTAGTCAGTTTTAATTGAGTCCTGGCCAGTTTAAACCCATTGTTCCAGAAGTTACTGTTTCGCTTTCTTGGATTGTCACTAGAAAGAGCAATCAGGCTTCCTGCAAGTCTGGCTTGTAGCAGGCTGACTTCTTGGGCTGTTCATTGTAGGGAAGGGTTGGGTTCCCAGGCAGGTTGCTTCAGGTTGTGGGTGAGTTTTATACAGAGTCTGGCCATTGTTCATTTGTATATTGATTCTCCCTCTCTACCTCCCTGCCTCCCTCCTCCCTTCTCTGTCTATCTGTTAGATATTTTATGTAGTAGTTGCTTCCCATCACTAATAACTCAAGTGCATGCCAGTGACTAGGTAGTGGTAACCTTGAATTCTCCAAGAAGCCATTCTGCTTCTCCTACACGTGGACAAGCAGTGGCAAAGACAGAGCAGGACAAGTCCTTACTGAAATCGGAGTCTTTGATTTCTCGGGCAGAGTGAACAGACCTCAGACTTCTGATTCTTCCAAAGACAGGCGGTGTCACCACCTGTGGATCATTTTAGATTTCTGGATTTCCCCTCCTGTTCCTCTAGAATACAGCTTCTAATGTCTATCAGCTCAGGAAGCGACAAGAACATGCACGTGCATTGAGCAGTCTTGATCCGGAAGAGTCAGCAACCAATAGGCAAGAAGGGCAAGCGGGTGATGATAGTGCATGTGGTGTGATGAGAGCCAAAGCTGAGACTGAGAGAAGCGCCGTCTCACAGAGGCTGCACTGTGCCATGCGCCTCGGGGGGCGGAGGAGACAATATTCCGTCTGGGTTTTGAAGGAGACATATTTCTGGAAACGGACGTCCCCTCTGAGGCTAGCCCTTTCAAGCTGTTTATTTAATAGATATTTTGCTCTGTTGTAGAATCACAGAATATAAGAGCTAAAGGATCCAGCTAAACACCTAATGTAACTCTCACATTTTCTGACAAAGAGGCAGTGCAGCATGATGGCTGAGCGTGTGGGTTGGAATCTGATTTGATCTCACTCCATGCACCTGCCCTGAACACATTACTTTCTATGCCTTTCTTTGTCATCTGTAAAATGGGGTTGCTCATCCCAGCTACCTTATAAGGTTATTGAGTTAAATTGCAAAAGTGATTTTTAAAAAGTTACCAACACATTGTAAGATAGCATTCCACAAGCAGTAGCTGTTGCTATGATACAGAAACTGGGAAACAGAGAAGTCGAGCGGTTTGCCTACCGTCTCAGGTAATTACTGGCAGACTCGGATGAGCATCTCTGCCTTCCACTTTCTAGTCCAGGACACAGCATTTCATTCTATCTTGAACTGGCTTATGTTACTTTAATTATTTATTGAAACAAAACAGAAATGAAGGTAAGCTTTTTCTCTCTTTGCTGAGCCATGGTTCGCAACGCAAGAAATGAGCGCAATGAACTCCTACTTTATCTTCAATTCCTCAAAATTCTTTGAAGCTGCCTCTAAGGTCACTGTGCCTTCACTCTCTAGCCTTCTGGCTTAAACCATCTAGAAACTGACCATCCTGCAGCCTAACCATGTCAAGGGAGGAAATGGAAAGTTTCAGGGACAAGGTAAGATGAAAAATCTTCCCTGGTCAGTAGGTTCGGTGTGAGCTGTATTTCGGAGAAGGCAACGGCACCCCACTCCAGTACTCTTGCCTGGAAAATGCCATGGACGGAGGGGCCTGGTGGGCTGCAGTCCATGGGGTCGCTGAGTCGGACACAACTGAGTGACTTCACTTTCACTTTCACTTTCATGCACTGGAGAAGGAAACGGCACCCACTCCAGTGCTCTTGCCTGGAGGACCCCAGGGACGGGGGAGCCTGGGGGGCTGCCGTCTGTGGGGTCGCACGGAGTCGGGCGCGACTGAAGCAACTCAGCAGCAGCAGCAGCAGCAGCAGAGCTGTATTTAGGATGTAAGGTGTCTTATCACTGACAAAGGAAGAAGCTGCACAACTGAGGTTTGCCAATCCATATACTGGGCTTCCCAGGTGGTGGTGATGGATAAAGAAGCTGTGGTACACATACAGAGTGGAACACTATGCAGCCATAGACAGGAATATGTTTGCGTCGCTTCCAGTGAAGTGAACGAACCTGGAGCCTATTACACAGAGTGAAGTAAGCCAGAAAGGGAAAGAAAACATCATGTTCTAACACACACATATGGAATCCAGAAAGATGGTGCTGATGAAATTATTTTCAGGGCAGCAATGGAGAAACAGACATAGAGACCAGACCTGTGGGCACGGTGGGAGGGGCGGGGGGGAGAAGGTAACGTATATGGAGAGAGTAACATGGACATTTACCATACCACTTGTAAAATAGAGAGCCAATGGGAATTTGCTATGTGACTCAGGGACTTCAAACCTGACCATCTAGAAGGGCAGCATGGGGAGGGAGGTGGGAGGGCAGTTCAGGAGGGAGGGTGTGCCCGTGGCTGACTCTTGCTGATGTATGACAGAACACCACAAAACACTGTAAAGCAGTGATCCTTCAATTGAAAAAAAGGGACCCGCCTGCCAATGCAGGAGACATAAGAGATGTGGGTTAGATGCCTGGGTCATAGCAGTGCTGTTTCAAAACAGCCAAACCATGGGAACAGCCTAAATGCTCATCAAGAGGTGAATGGATAGAGAAGATACGGCAGATATATACAATGGGGTATTACTCAGCCACAAAAGAATGAAGCAATGCCCCTGGCAGTAACATGCATGCCACCAGGGATTAGCACACTAAGTGAGTCAGAAAGACAAATAGATGACATCCTTCACGTGTGGAATCTAAAATATGGCACAAATGAACCTATCTACAAAATAGAGACAGAGTCACAGATGTAGTGGAGAAGGAAGTGGCAACCCACTCCAGTATCCTTGCTCAGAGATTCCCAGGGATAGAGGAGCAAGGTGGGAGACTCGGCCTGCGATGCAGGAGACAGGTTTGATCCCTGGGTCGGGAAGATCCCCTGAAGGAGGAAATGGCAACCCACTCCAGTATTCTTGCCTGGAGAATCCCATGGACAGAGGAGCCTGGAGGGGGATCACAAAGAGTTGGACTCGACTGAGCGACTGACGCTCACTCACTCCACAGGCATGAGGAACAGACTTGCGGTCTCTAGGGAAATCGAGGGAGGGAGAGGGCTGGACCGGAGGTTTGAGGTTGGTAGATGCAAACTGTAACATTTAGAATGGATAAAACACAAGGTCCTAATGTATAGCACAGGGAACTATATAGGAACCGTACGGAAAGGGATATACAAAAAGAATGTCCATATGTCTAGAACTGAACCACTTTGCTATACAGCAGAGATTGGCACTCTGTAAAGTAACAATATTTCAATTCAAACATTAAAAAAATAAAAATAAGGGAAGCAAAATTTTACCAAGGCAGTGGATTTTTTTTTTTTTTTTTTTCAGCAAAAGTCACCTCTTAATCATGGAGCAGTAGAGTGCAGGATTTAAAAATCAAATGTAAAAAGTTTGCCACTGATTGCTGATTTGATTATCTGTCCATTTGCTCTATCTATCAACGTGGATAACTGAGAACTGACTCTGGTTTAATTTGCATTTTTGTTTAGTGCCTGTTTATGGATCTTTGCAGACACCCTTACTGGGGAGGCCACAAAAGTAGAGATAAGGTTCACTGATTTAATTTTTGCCAGAAATTCAAGCCTGCACATACTCAGTCTTTGAGGACAGTTTTATCACCAATTTAAAAATAATGTTATGCAGGCTTAGTATGTAAATGGCCAGAGGACAGAGTTTTTGGAATAAGGGAGCTTACAGTTTGTCATCTTTAGCTACTATTCAATGCCAGATTCCCTCCCTAACTTGCAAAATGTCTTGAATCTGAGTTTCCAGACCTTGACAGATGGAAAGCTTCCCACCTCTCAAATCAGCCCAGGTTGATTTTATGCTTAGAAAATTCATCCTTGTATTGAGTAGGATCCCACCTCTCTATCTCCATGAAATAAGATTATGACTTCAAAGATCTTGATCATTTGCTGGAAAGTGGAGCTTCCTTAGTAAAAGTTAATTTTCTATTACTATTTGTGTACTATACAAGAAAGGTACTAGTGTGTACTAGTACAAGAAAGGTATCATTTCTACAAGTTAAAGAATGGTTGTATTATTTATTCCTGGTGGGTCTCGTTAAAGCTGCTTAATTAAGCCAGTAGGGTTCTGATAAAACCAAGACCTCTTTGACCAAGACGAGCTGAGTTTTAACGGTTGGCAGTGGCATGTGCGCCCAGTCATATTTGACTTTGCAACACCATGAACTGAAGCCCGCCAGGCTCCACTGTCCATGGAATTTTCCAGGCAAGAATACTGGAGTGCGTTGCCATTTTTTTTTCTGCAGGGGATCTTCCTGACCCAGGGATCAAACCCGTGTCTCCTGTATTGGCAGGTGGATTCTTTACTACTGAGCCCCCAGGGAAGCCCTCATAATTAAGTCAATAGGCCAAGACCTTCTTGACCAAGATAAGCTGAGTTTTGATGGTTATCGTGATGCTAATAGTTTAGAGCTGAACTCTGTCTCTGGACGCAGAGATCTGGGTCTTAATCCAGGTGTTTCAACTAGAGAAACAGAACCAGTAGGAGATAAACATTAGGAGATTCATTGTAAGGAATTGCCTTATGTGATCATGGGAGCTGGCTTGGCAATTCCAAAATTACAGGGTGGGCCCTCTGGGAAGGGCAGGCTGGCACTGCCAGGTGTGAGCTGATGCTGCAGCCCGAAGTCGACTTTCTTCTTCCTTGAGGGTTATGATTTCTGCAGGACTTTCTGTTGATACAATTTGGCCCATCCAGACTAGGATAGTCTCCCTTACTTAAAGTCAACGGATGATGGCCTGTACTCACATCGAGGAAGGAACTTCCCTAGGACACTTAAATTAGTCTTAGCTTGAATTACTGACCACATTAACACAGAAAACTGGCATCACACCAGGCTTCACTTTGACTCCATATGACCTTGAAGGAGCTGCTGAACTCCTCCGCTCTTCATTTTTCTCATTGTAACAGTTTAACGAGTTATAAGACAATAAGTATTTAAATTGACCTTGGATCATGCATAAAATAATTCTGAGGCTCTGGTGCCTTTTTGCTTCAAGCTGTTTTGTGTCACTGATCTTCAGTTTTCTCATCCATAAAATGGGAAGAACAATACTGTCTACTCGATAATGCTGTGAGGAGTGAGAGGAACTGAATTTCAAATTGCTGGCAAATTATAAGTACAGCCAGCACTCAGGGGATCTTTACACGGGCCAGGTGCTGTTACAAATCCATTACTTGTGTTACCACATTTAAGACCACGATAAACACTACTCATAGTAACAATAACTGTAAACATGAAAATGTTTTTAGTGGAGAGAATTTACTAATTCACTGAGCTATCGATAGGTCCGGGGCAGGAAGGGTGGAACTGTGAGACACACTGGTGTTTTCAAGCAGATCAATTGTATGAGTAATGGAGAATGCACCTGCGCTCAGTTGCTAAGTTGAATCCGGCTCTTTGCGATCTGATGGCCTATCGTCCGTCAGGCTCCTCTGTCCATGAGCTTCTCTAGGCAAGAGTACTGGAGTGGGTTGCCATTTCCTTCTCCAGGGGATCTTCCCAACCCAAGGATCTAGCCTGCATCTCCTGTGTCCCCTGCATTGGCAGGCAGATTTTTAACCACTGAGCCACCTGGGAAGGCCAATGGCGAATATGTATATCCATAAAATTTACTTATTTTTATGTATAAAGATATATATTTGGTGCATACCCTATCTTTTGCGTCAATCGTTTCCTTTTTAAGCTGCTTTATTGAGATATGATTGAGATCTAGAATGCCTATGTAATTAATATATACGATTTGATGAACTTGGAGGAAAGGATACGCCCATGAAACCATTATAATCTACGCCATAAACATATCTGTCACCTCCAAATGCTTTCTCCTGCCTCTTTATATTTTATTATTTTTAGTCATTTGGGAGGATAAGAATGCTTCATATCAGACCCACCTTCTCAGCAAACTTTTAAATGTGGGATTCAGTACTGTTACCTGCAGGTCCCCGTGCTGTGCGCTAGAGCTCTAGCGCTTACTCATGTTGCTAAGCCGAAACCTAGGACCCTGGGAGAAGGAGATTTATTTTTAAGTGATTTTTCTTGTGCTACAGAAGGCCTTATCGAAGAACAAAAGGCCAAAGTCATACTCACTCTCTGTAGAACTAACATCGTGGAAATAAGGTTCCTTTGGCTTACTTCATTGATCTTATGACTGGATTCCTATCAAGCCGCGGAGCCCCCGTACTTCCTGCAGGCACTTGTTTTGCAGCTGAAAGGCATGGCTTCCTTTCCCTGGCTGTGTATGCTGCTTTCTCTGAAGGAATCATCTGCAACAAAGCGATCACGAAAGAATGGACTAAAACAATTGGACCGTGCTTATGTCGAGAAGAAAGGAATAAGGAGAACCAAGCAGATCATAAAGCCTCTTCAAGAGCAAACTGGCTGCTGTGTATAAAATCTTTTATTTTTCCTATTGCATTTACTCATAACCTTTCACACTGCAGGTGATTCCCTCTCACACACCTACTTACTCTGAGGCTCCATCGTCACAGTTTTCTTCAATATATAAACATTAGATTCTGCAAATGCACACGGCAGGATATGGCAGTTTAATCTCTGGAAGGTGTCTCTGGCATCAACAGTACGAGCGGGCTACAGATGTTCTTTTAAGAGCAGTAGATACATGTCTGTTATCTATTACTGCAGTATTTCTGAGAGAATGTTCTGGAATGCCAATAAATAGGTGCTACACAAGGACTTCTATCCGTGAGGAGGCAAGTTTGGGAAAGTCTGGTGTTCATAAATTATACTAGGTTCTTTATGCAATACCTCACCTAGGTTTTTGTATGTGGCTTTGTTACGAATCTCTAAGATGGAGAAAAATATTCAGTGATTTCCCAGTTAAGTTGGTCATGCCTCCCTCCCCATCCTCATTTTTTTTTCCCCTCAAGGGATGATGAGCTATAGGATATACTCGGAGAAATTATAGCACAGCCATTAGGTCAATGAGTGCATATCCAGACTGGCTGCCTTGAATATGCAAATCACAATGTTTGCCCATGTGTCTTGTGTCTAAAGATAGCAGTGAGAGTAAAAGTTGTCAGAATAGCATTTGGTTTAAAGCCATTTAAAATTCTTAGACTCAATCTTATCTTGAAAATTCTCTTAAACTTCTTTTGTTTTTCCTTTTCATTGCATTAGACAGCTTATTGAGTGGATTGAAGAGTATACACACTTGTGCGTCTATGTAAAATCATATCTGTTGCACAGATACAAATAGTTACATGGTTTAAAATTCCCCGTCTAGATTGGCAGCCCCCTGAGGACAGGATCCATGTTCTGTGTCCCTCCCTTTCTTCTGTTTCGCTGGTAGCTGGGACAATGCTCAGCACCCAAAGCAGGCTGAATACATAATTCTCCAGTAGGTAGATGACCTGCACCATTACCAACAACTGCCCCGGATCCCCATCCCAGTGAAACTCACATGCATCAGTTGCTTTTTTTCTTCCCTCCCAGAAAAATGATGTTGCTTGTTTATTTGCATTTTTAAACTTACCCTGATGTCTTCATTAATCCCCCACTGGGTTCCACGTTTCATATGATTTTTGTCTACCAAACTGCATTTCTTATATAACAATGAACTTGTTTTCCCATTGTTTGCTGTTGAAAGATAGAGCTTCTGATTGTAACAGATAAGCACTGTTATCACTGTTTCTAAATCCCTGCTTAAAGCAAAAGAACTTGATATTTTAGTTAATCTTGGCAGTCCTATTTCGGGGGGTGGTAAAATAGAGCCTGGGATGCTGCAGCCTATGGGGTCGAACAGTCAGACAGGAACTTAGGGACTGAACAACAGCAAAAGGATCTTCTAAGTGCTTTGAGCCTTGGGGGCCCCCATTACCACTGTCAGGAATATTTAAAGGGGACAAATGTACATGCAGTGTCACTGGCAAAGTCATTTGGGCAAAGTATCAAGCAACACAATCCATTCATCAAAGGGGGAAGTGGTTATCAAGTAGTACGTTTGGATATAATAGACACAAGGTAGTAAATGAATGTCAGATAATTGTGTGCATTCTTTGTTCGCTTGCAGGACTGCGGGGTAGCTAAACACACAGACTTGGGAAAACACAGAAGACTTTTTGCTATGATTATTAAGATTCTTAAAGTATGAGTTTTAATCATAGTTTGGAATCATTTTTTTCCCCTGGGGAAACTTCCTGCCAATGGAAGTAATGACAATATGCAGCTATTTGCATCCCCTTACAGAATACTTTCACGTGCACAGCGGGATCAGGGTAATGCTTGGTGTTCAAGGTAGCGATCAGTTTTCTCCATCAACACCCAGTTAACCAGGCCTGCATTTTCCAACTTGTAGAATTAGCAGAGCTATTGTTTCTTGTGCTGAGTCATCGTCTCTTGATCGCCTATTTCTAGTCCCAGTAGAAAGGGAAGTGGAAAAGAGAGAGAAATGAAGTTAGTCATCATCTCTATTGTTACATTATTATTTACCACCAGTTCAGGCAAAAAATGAAGCAACTAAAGGCATTAGCTATGATTTGGTCTTACCTTTAGCCTTTCTTTTTCCAAACTAACCTAACCATACATGACTTTGAATAGTTAAGAAACATCTAGTATATGCTTGTAAGCAAAGAGGGGAAGGCAGAGAACTTTGCTTGGGTCTGCTGCTTCTCGCTCGCCTCCAGTTCTGATTGATCCGTATGTTAGTATTAGCCAGGGTTAGTCACTCAGTTGTGTTCCACTCCTTCAATCCCGTGGACGGTAGCCCGCCAGGCTCCTCTGTCCATGGGATTCTCCAGGCAAGAATCCTGGAGTGGGTTGCCATGCCCTTCTCCAGGGGATCTTTCCAACCCAGGGGTCAAATCCATGTCTTTGTGACCCCGTGGTCTGCAGCACATCATGCTTCCCTGTCCATCACCAACTCCTGGAGCTTGCTCAAACTCATGTCCATCACGTCAGTGATGCCATCCAACCATCTCATCCTCTGTAGTCCCCTTCTCCTCCTGCCTTCAATCTTTCCCAGCATAAGGGTCTTTTCCTGTGAGTCAGTTCTTTGCATCAGGTGGCCAAAGTATTGGAGTTTCAGCTTCAGCATCAGTCCTTCCAATGAATATTTAGGACTGATTCCTGAATTCCAATTCCTTTAAGATTGACTGGTTTGATCTCCTTGCAGTCCAGGGGACTCTCAAATAATTAGGTCTAGCTTGAGTCATTTCTTTTTTCTTTTCTTTTAAATTTATTTTTTATTGAAGTATAGTTGCTATACAGCAGGCTTCCTGGTGGCTCAGATGGTAAAGAATCTGCCTGCAATGCAGGAGACCTGGGTTTGATCCCTGGATTGGGAAGATCCCCTGAGGAGGGAAATGGCAACCGACTCCAGTGTTCTTAACTCATATATAAGTTACAGGTGTACAATAGGGTGATTCACAATGTTTAAAGGTTACAGTCTTTATAGTTATCGTAAAATGTTGGCTGCATTCCCCACGTTGTACCATACATCCCTTTGTCTTATGCCTAATAATTTGTATCTCTTAGTTCCCCAGCCCTGTACTGCTCCCCACCTTCCCTCTCCCCACTGGTAACCACTAGTTTTTTTCTCTGTTATCTGCGAGTCCACTTCTTTTGTGTTACGGTCACTGGTTTGTTGTATGTCTTTAGGTTCCACATGTGAGTGATGGCATATAACCATTGTCTTTCTCTCTCTGACTCATTTCACTTGGCATAACGCCCTCCAAGTCCACCCAGGTTGCTGCAAAGGGCAAAATGTCATTCTTTTATGCCTGGAAAGCCATTTTTGGTTTTTGCCAGATCCTATTGCAGTCTTGTTGACATCTCTACCCCAGTGTCCAATACAAAGTCTGTGGCATTGCAGGCATTTATTTAATCAAGAAGTGTATAGTAAGCACCTCCTGTGTTGTTTGCTAATAAAAAAATGAATGAGATCTGATGTTCCCCATAATCTACATGAAGCTGGCACTTTGTCTTGTTGTGCCTCTGTGGGAGGCAGCATCAAGACCTTGTTTGCATGGGTGCTCTAGAATTATTCTACATGCCCTTCTGAATAGTGGATTTCGGAGAGGAAAAACTTTTTCCTTCTGTCCCTTTGAGCTCTTTGGCTGGTCTCATAACTCAGACCAGTTTAATCTGTTATGCACAGAGGCCGCACAAAGACATGCGCTCCTCCTGGAAGTCAGGTAGGTGACTGAGGCTTGTACACTACCCTGGGCTAAGGAGGAGGGGACAAGGGCCCAGGGTCTCAAAGGCAAGGCATAGAAATCTCAGGAAGATGAGATGTTTGGTGAACCACTGTTTTCTATGCCATGTGGATAAGACTTTCTGATATAAAAAATTATCTTTGGTATTAGCTCTCTTCCTGATGAAAGCCCTCAATCTAAATTTATTTTAGGCAGTTAAGGGAGAGGTTAAAAATAAACACTTCCCCTGAGTCTGCTAGGCCTTAACTGCCCTCAGGTTAAAACTACCCATATGAGGAAGTGGCAGATTTTGGGGTGGTGTCTTCTGTCCCCCTCCTCACTGAGCGACATGGGCCAGTTAGTCAGTCTCTTAGGAACCTCATTTATAAGATGTGTGTAAGTTTTTATTGGCCTCCCTGGTAGGTCAGTAATAAAGAACCTGCCTGCCAGTGCAGGGGATGCAGGAGACTCTGGTTTGGTCCCTGGGTCGGGAAGATCCCCTGGAGAAGGAAACGGCAGCCCACTCCAGTGCTCTTGCCAGGAGAATCCCATGGACAGAGGAGCCTGGCGGTCTACGGTCCATGGGGTCACAAAGAGTCAGACTCAGCTGAGCTGGAACTATCACCACCAAGTTTCATGTGGTATGGAATAAATGCGGTTATGCATCTGAAGCCCCTTGAGACACATCGGCTCCACATAAAATCTCACTAAGTGTTAGCTGTCAGCAGAGTGATTCTGTACCCCTAAAAGATATGCTCAAGGCCTAAGCCCCAGTACCTGTGCGTGTGACCTGATTTAAAAATTAGGTCATTGCCTGTGTGCGTGCTCAGTTGTATCCAACTCTTTGCGACCCTGTGAACTGTAGCCTGCCAGGCTCCTCTACAGGAATCTCCAGGGACGAATACTGGAGTGGGTTGCCATTTCCTTCTCCAGGGATCTTCCCCCACCCAGGGATCGAACCTGCGTCTCTTCCATCTCCTGAGTTGCAGGCGGATTCTTTACCGCTTGAGACACCTAGGGGGCCCCTTGAGGTTTTGCAGATGTAGTTAAAGATCTCAAGATGGACTCCTGGATTTAGGGAGTGTCCTAAACCCTATGACAGGTGTTCCCAGGAGCGAAAGGAGCAGGAGGTTTGAGACACAGAGGGGGAGGACCACAGGGAAGCCCGGTGAAGACAGAAGCAAAGGTTCCAGTTACGTGCCTCTGAGCCAAGGAGCCCCAAGGTCCAGCAGCCCCAGAGGCTGGAGAAAGGCCTGAAACGCATTCTTCCCCAGAGTCCACAGAAGGAACCGGCCCTGAGGAGATCGTGATTTTGGACTTGTGGCCTCTATGGCTGGGAATGAAAAAATCTGTTTCCAGCCACCCAGTTTGTGATAATATGTGACAGCAGCCAGCCACGGGAAACCAACATGCTATTCTAACCATAGGGGAAGAGACAGGCTTTATGTTGTTATCTTTTCTTGCACTGGAGCATCGAGGACACCCCCAGTTAGCAGGCTGGCCTGTTTCAGACTCCACGCTGGGAAAGAACTTTCCGAGCTTGAAGAGGCCTTGGCATCCGTCGGCCGCAGCCATCGCACTGTCGCCCAGAAGGGTGATGGCGCCCAGCCAAGACACACAGGAGGACGGGCCCCGAGTGGACAGACGGCCTCTGGGCAGTCAGCTGGTCTCCTCTGGGCGCTGCCCACACCACCATACCCTCCCTGGGGAGATGTGCCTGGACCGTGTGTTGGAGCCTGGCTACCTGGCCATCTCAAACCTGCCTGGGGTGAGCAGGCAGGCAACGCTCGCTTGTTCATTCCGTGCACAAGTAAAATTTCTGCTGAAGAAATGTGGCAGCCTGGTATTTATTCTTCTCCAGTTCATCTTCCAGCAGCTTAGTACCCAGGTTGGACTGGTCACCATAGAGAAACCAGTTTCTCAGGGGTACCTCTTAGCACGAGACAGGTGGGAGGTGGCTTCCTGCCCGGAGGAGGCCGTGTTCCACTCTGTGAACTTTTCCGTGGCCATTTCTGGCTGCTTGTCAGGGAGGAAGCTGTTAATTGCCTTTTAAACATCTTCTCAGTAGTGAATGAGTCCTAACTGCTCTTAATTTCTCTCTGGCTGTTGTCCTGGCCCTACCGTTTGGCATTTCTGATGATCTCAGGCAGAGATCATCAATATGTAAATGAATATCCCTACAGAAGGCAATGGCAAAGCCGGGCTAGCTTTGCTCCGGCCAGAATCTACAGCTAGAGAAGAAGAGCGGTGCGTGTTCCCTGCCCTGTGGATCAGGATCACTGTGTGGATGACCTGTGGAAATAAAGGGTTACCAAGCATTCTAAGGAATTCCCTGGGCGGCCTGTGAAGTTGATCCTTCTTCTAGTCACAGATAGTGTCACTGGATCACCACTTAGTGTGTGACTTTCAGAAAATCTCTTAACCTCTCTGTGCCTCGGCAGGGTTATTTCTTATATAAAGCACGGATAACAATGGGCTAGGTGTTTAGTCACGTCTGTCTCTTTGCAACTCCTTGTACTGTAGTTCGGCAGGCTCCATTCTCCTTGGGATTTTCCTGTCAAGGTTACTGGAGTGGGTTGCCATTTCATCCTTTAAGGGATCGTCCCTATCCAGGGACCAAACCCGCATCTTCAGGCAGGCAGATTCTTTACCACTGACCCAGCTGGGAATCTCATGGGTAATAATAGTCCCAACCGAATAAGGTTTCTACAAAAACCATGCAGTGGTTCATATTAGACCCATAACAGCGTCTGGTGCACAACAGTTGCTCAGTTAAGTTGATCCATCAGATCATCCTTGTTTTCAACCTTTCAATCCTAGAATTTTTTTCTTCTGCCACATATTTTTATATCACTTTTGTTTCCAAGTTCAAATTCTGCTGATGCTATTTTTTTTTATTGTTGGTTCACATCACGTTCCTCCATTCTTCATGTTCTTTTTAACATCTTTACTGTTTATTTTATGCATACCATAAACTTGACCCATGTTAAGTATACAACTCAATATTTTTAAAATTATGCTTACATAGCTGTTTGAGCTGCACCACAATCCAGTTTCAGAACACTCCCATCACCCTAAATAATACCACCGTTTAAGAAATGTGTACACTCTGCACTGCTGGCTCTCAGTTCAGTTCAGTTCAGTCACTCAGTCGTGTCCGACTCTTTGGAACTCCATGAATCACAGCACGCCAGGCCTCCCTTTCCATCACCAACTCCCGGAGTTCACTCAGACTCATGTCCATAGAGTCCGTGATGCCATCCAGCCATCTCATCCTCTGTCTTCCCCTTCTCCTTTTGCTCCCAATCCCTCCCAGCATCAGAGTCTTTTCAAATGAGACAGCTCTTTGCATGAATTGGTCAAAGTATTGGAGTTTCAGCTTTAGCATCAGTCCTTCCAATGAATACCCAGGACTGATCTCCTTTAGGATGGACTAGTTGGATCTCCTTGCAGTTCAAGGAACTCTCAAGAGTCTTCTCCAACACCGCAGTTCAAAAGCATCAATTCTTCAGTGCTCAGCTTTCTTCACAGTCCAACTCTCACATCCATACATGACCACTAGAAAAACTACAGCCTTGACTAAATGGACCTTTTTGGCAAAGTAATATCTCTGCTTTTCAATATGCTATCTAGGTTGGTCATAACTTTTCTTCCAAGGAGTAAGTGTCTTTTAATTTCATGGCTGCAGTCACCATATGCAGTGATTTTGGAGCCCCCAAAATAAAGTCAGCCACTGTTTCCACTGTTTTCCCATCTGGTTCCCATGAAGTGATGGGACCAGATGCCATGATCTTCGTTTTCTGAATGTTGAGCTTTAAGCCGACTTTTTCACTCTCCTCTTTCACTTTCACCGAGAGGCTTTTTAGTTCCTCTTCACTTTCTGCAATAAGGGTGGTGTCATCTGCATATCTGAGGTTACTGATATTTCTCCCGGCTATCTTGATTCCAGCTTGTGCTTCTTCCAGCCCAGCATTTCTCATGATATACTCTGCATATAAGTTAAATAAACAGGGTGACAATACACAGCCTTGACATACTCCTTTTCCTATTTGGAACCAGTCTGTTGATCCATGTCCAGTTCTAACTGTTGCTTCCTGACTTGCATATAGGTTTCTCAAGAGGCAGGTCAGGTGGTCTGGTATTCCCATCTCTTTCAGAATTTTCCACAGTTTATTGTGATCCACACAGTCAAAGGCTTTGGTATAGCCAATAAAGCACAGAAATAGATGTTTTTCTGGAACTCTCTTGCCTTTTTGATGATCCAGCAGATGTTGACAATTTGATCTCTGGTTTCTCGGCCTTTTCTAAAACCAGCTTGAACATCTGGAAGTTCGTGGTTCACGTATTGCTGAAGCCTGGCTTGGAAAATTTTGAGCATTACTTTACTAGCGTATGAGATGAGTGCAACTGTGCAGTAGTTTAAGCATTGTTTGGCATTGCCTTTCTTTGGGATTGGAATGAAAACTGACTTTTTCCAGTCCTGTGGCCACTGCTGAGTTTTCCAAATTTGCTGGCATATTGAGTGCAGCACTTTCACAGCATCATCTTTCAGAATTTGAAACCGCTCCACAGGAATTCCATCACCTCCACTAGCTTTATTAGTAGTGATGCTTTCTAAGGCCCACTTGACTTCACATTCCAGGATGTCTGGCTCTAGATGAGTGATCACACCATCGTGACTATCTTGGTCATGAAGATCTTTTTGTACAGTTCTTCTGTGTATTCTTGCACCTCTTCTTAATATCTTCTTCTTCTCTTAGGTCCATACCATTTCTTTCCTTTATTGAGCCCATCTTTGCATGAAATGTTCCCTTGGTATCTCTAATTTTCTTGCAGAGCTCTCTAGTCTTTCCCATTCTGTTCTTTCCCTCTGTTTCTTTGCATTGATCACTGAGGAAGGCTTCCTTATCTCTTCTTGCTATTCTTTGGAACTCTGCATTCAGATTTATATATTTCCTTTTCTTCTTTGCTTTTCGCTTCTCTTCTTTTCACAGCTATTTGTAAGGCCTCCCCAGACAGCCATTTTGCTTTTTTGCATTTCTTTTCCATGGGGATGGTCTTAATCCCTGTCTAAATCTTATTAGACCCACTCAAATAATTCTAAGCTAACAGGACTAACCAGAAAGTTTTCAGGAAGGAGAAACTGTCCTCAAGCAGGATACATTGTTGTTATATAATCCTTAGTACAGAGTTTAAACTGAGTTGTTTGTTGTGTAATCATCAGTTCCAGGCTTAAAGAAAAAACTGTTTTATGTTACTAAGACTAAGGAGCGTAAAGGAAAAAAAAGATGTTTATCCTTTCCTCCTGCTTGAGAATTCCAGACCCATATCTCCTTTTGGGAACCCCAGATCCCCTTCTCCTCGTCTGGGACCCTGGACTTTCTATCAACTTGCCTAGGAACTGACTCTCCCAATCTTCTTTGGAGAAGTGTGTACGCAATCTTTTGCCCATTATCAAATGTGTTACTAGTCTTTTCTATTGTTGAGCTATAAGAATTACTTACATATTCAGGGTAAAAGTCCTTTATTGAACATATAGTTTAAGAGACTTTCTCCATGTTTCTGGGTTGTCTTTTCACTTTTTAAATAATTTCTTTTGAAGTACAAAAATTTGTAATCTGATGAGGTGTAAATTATTGATTTTTTGTGGGATGTACTTTTGATATTATATTTAAAGAATCTTTTTTAATTTTCAAAAGTTTTTATTGGAATATAGTTGCTTTACAACTCGTTTCTGCTATACAGCACAGTGAGTCAGCTGCGTGTGCACGTCCCCTCTGCCTGGATTCCCTCCCCATTTAGGTCATCACAGAGCACTGAGTAGAGCTGCCTGTGAATATAGTCAGTTCCCGTGAGTGATCTTTTCATGCATAGTAGTGGATATGTCTATTCTAATCTCCCAGCTCATCGTATGCCTCCTACCTTCTTGATGTCTATATGTCTTTTCTCTGTATCTGTGTCTCTATTTCTGCTTTGCACATAAGCTCATCTGTACCAGAGATTCCACACCTATGTATTATTGTACTATATTTATTTTTCTCTGACTTCCTTCATTCTGTATTACAGTCTTTAGCTCTGTCCACTTCTCTACAAATGTTACAGCTTTGTTCCTTTCCTTTCTTTGGCTGAGCAATATGCCATTGTATATATATGCACCACTCCTTCTCTATCCTTTCCTGTGCTGATGCACGTTTAGGCTGCTTCTGTGTCCAGGCTATTGTAAATAGGACTATAATGAATATAGGAGTGTATGCATCTTTTTGAATTATGGCTTTCTCAAGGTATATGCCCAATAGTTGGATTGTTGCTATTGGTAGCTCTATTTTTAATTTTTCAAGGAATTTTCATATTGGTCTCCAAAGTGGTTGTATCAACTTACATTTCCACCAAAAATGTAAGAGGGTTTCTTTTACTCTACGTTTTCTCTGTCATTTATTGTTTATAGACATTTTTCTGATGGCCATTCTGACTGGTATGAGGTGATATATCATTGGTTTTTTGATTTACAGTCCTCTAACAATTAGCTCAACATTCAGAAAATGAAGATCGTGGCATCTGGTCCCATCACTTCATGGGAAATAGATGGGGAAACAGTAGAAAGAGTGTCAGACTTTATTTTGCGGAGCTCTAAAATCACTGCAGATGGTGACTGCAGCCATGAAATTAAAAGACACTTACTCCTTGGAAGAAAAGTTATGACCATTCTAGATAGCATATTCAAAAGCAGTGACATTACTTTGCCGACTAAGGTCCATCTAGTCAAGGCTATGGTTTTTCCTGTGGTCATGTACAGATGTGAGAGTTGGACCGTAAGGAAGGCTGAGCACCGAAGAATTGATGCTTTTGAACTGCGGTGTTGGAGAAGACTCTTGAGAGTCCCTTGGACTGCAAGGAGATCCAACCAGTCCATTCTAAAGGAAATCAGTCCTGAATATTCATTGAGGGACTGATGCTGAAACTAAAGCTCCAGTACTTTGGCCACCCTGATGTGAGAAGCCGACTCACTGGAAAAGACCCTGATATGGGGAAAGAAGGCAAAGGAGAAGAGGGCGGCAGAGGATGAGATGGTGGATGGGATCACTGACTCAATGGACATGAATTTGAGCAAATTCTGGGAAACAGTGAAGGACAGGGAAGCCTAGCATGCTGCTTCCATAGGGTCACAAAGAGTCAGGCATGACTTAGCGAGTGAACAACTTATTTTTGACTGGGTTGTTTATTTGATATTGAACTGCATCAGCTGTTTGTATATTTTGGACATTAATCCCTTGTTGGTTGTTTGCTTGCAAATATTTTATTCTATTCTGAGTTCTTTTAACTTTTAATCTAGTTTATGGTGTTCTTTGCACAGGCTTTTAATTGGGTCTCATGTGCTTATTTTTGTTTTTATTTTCATTACTTTTCAAAAGATCTTGCTGCAATTTATATTTGCTTAAACCAAAGTCTTATGTTATCTTCTAAATTTTTTCTGTTTTGGGTCTATGATTCATTTTGAGCTCATTATGATGTTTGGTATGATTTAAGGGTTCACACTCATTCTTTTGTATGTGAATATCCAGTTAACCTAGCACCATTTGTTGAAAATACATCTTTCCCTACTGAATTGTCTCTACTGCTTCATTTAAAGTCTATTGACAGTAAATGTAAAGATTTATTTCTGTACTTTCAATTCTAGTCAGTTGATCTATATGTTTATCCTTATACCAGAACCATATTGTCTTTATTACTATAGCTTTACCATGAATTTTGAAATCAAATCCTTATCTGTTCTCACCTGAATGACTGGACCATCTTCCTAATTGGTCTCTTGCCCCTAGTCTCTGCCTTTTGCAGTCCATTCTCTATACAGCATTCAGAGAGATCTTTCTAAAACCCTATCTGGCTTGTCATCTTTTTATTTCTAATAAATAAAGTTATTTATTAAGGGAAGGTGCCCCTGCCTATCCATTCATCATTGTCTCATCAGATCTTCACTCAGAGTTGTTCATTCCAACATCCCCGGGCTATTCAAACTGCCCAAAGAAGCTGTATGCTTTTAACACCTTCAAGCACCAGAGCCTAGCACATTGGCAAGCACGGTGCCTGGAAAAAGTAGATATCTACTATATAAGATGGGCTTCCCTGGTGGCTCAGATGGTAGAGAATTTGTCTGCAACGAGGGAGACCTGGGTTGGATCCCTGGGTTGGGAAGATCCCCTGGAGGACAGGATGGCAACCCACTCCAGTATTCATGCCTGGAGAATCCCCATGGACAGAGGAGCCTGGTGGGCTACAGTCCGTGGGGTCTCAAAGAGTCAGGTATGACTAAGCGACTAAGCATAGTACATTATATAAGATGAACAAACCAGGGATACCCATGATTATTACTTGGGCACCATTTTTTTCTTTCTTTTTACCTGGTAAACTGCTCCTAGAAGTTTTCCCTTGACCAAATACTCCCTTGTTGCCATGTACTTTAGGTGCCCTGAAAATAATTCCAGCATACCAGTTATCATATTTCACTATGAGTATTGGTTTATATGTATATACCTTCTCCTAGATTGTAAGACCTTCAGTAGTGACCTTCATGGGACCTGGTACCCAATAACATTGTTGAATGAATGGATAGGTAAATGCATGTTTTGAAATTTATTTTTAGGGTTTTTCAGAAAGCACCTACACAGCCAGGGATACTTCACAAGATTGCTGGAGTCTAGACCCTTGGCTATGTGCAGTGAGATTGTTGCCCAGACTCTGGCAGTAAGGGCAGAGTCAGTTGCCTTTGGCCCTTTCTTGAGCCCACTGCTCTCCACCCTCTGTTTTGCATCTTTCCCTGTTGACTCAACCTGTTATTTTGAGATGGTTCTGGGCCAATAAACAGTGGATTAGAAACAAAAAGAGGGAAAAAATTAAACAAGAACAACTCTTGGCATCATGATAAAGCTCAGCTTGAATATTGCTTAAGGATAAGTTGCTGAGACTTTTGTCCTAATTCAAATCCAATAAAATATCCTTGGAGACACGGTTTTGTTTTTTTGTTTATTGTTTTCTTATTTTCTTAAAAAGCCTTCAAGAAACCATCCTGTCAACTACTAGGGAATGGCTTTCTGAGCTTGCTTTCTACTTGGGTGTCTGTTTTTTTCCCTCTGGATCGCTAGTATTTATCTTTCATGCTACCTTCTAATGTTCTGTTGCTGCTGCTGCCGCTAAGTCGCTTCAGTCGTGTCTGACTCTCTGCGACCCCATAGATGGCAGCCCACCAGGCTCCCCGTCCCTGGGATCCTCCAAGCAAGAACACTGGAGTGGGTTGCCATTTCCTTCTCCAATGCATGAAAGTGAAAAGTGAAAGTGAAGTCGCTCAGTCGTGTCCGACTCTTAGCGACCCCATGGACTGCAGCCTACCAGGCTCCTTCGTCCACGGGATTTTCCAGGCAAGAGTACTGGAGTGTTCTACCCACACATAAATAACTCCAGATTTCTCAGGAAGCCTGGATTCTCTTTAGACTCACAATAATTTTCACTTCATTATGTTACTGACAGGTCTAACCCAAAGGAGAAGGATTTGACTGTCAGACACCAGACCCTGAATACAACCACTCCACTTTTGGAGGTGTCAGTGGATCTCACTGTCAAACCAGGCATTTTTCTTCTAGCATTTTCCAGACTGTCTGTAGTCATGGCTGACCCTTCTCCTCCCCACAGGCCAGCAGGGAGCACGTGGAGAACAAGTTAATGCACCCCACCCTGTTTGCAGCTTACTTGGCTGGTTGGAGAGTATTTTGAGTTTTATTTGTAAAGGCAGAGAGTTTTTTTAAAGTGGTTTTTCTTCCCATCCCATCACTCTCCATTTTAAACTCTGTTAGAAAATAGACAAAGGATTTAAACTATAAATTATTAAGAATCAAATAGCACCTTAGGGCACCTAATCACAAATGATCTCTCTTGCTTCTCCTCTAATACATTTCTTTGGATCAGAGCCACAGAACCAAAAACCTCTGGGGTGTATGGATGCTTGAGGCCAGCCAGGTGTGGACCACCGTGAGGTGGAGAGTTCAGGCCCCACTCAAGCGAGATGGGCCCCTGGAGCTTTCTAAATAAATGGCTCCTGGTTTTATTCCCACTAGCGCTCTTTCTAGATTCTCTCTCATATTTTCTCAAAAATATAAAGGTTAAATTTTTTAAAATGTCAGATATTTTCCTAATGTCAAATTCCCCATGTTGGTAAACAATTCAAAATTTAGAAAAACAAGCTTAAGATCGAACAGAACACATCTGCAGGCCACTAGCTGATGCATTCTTGCACAGAAACCCTCACCAAACAAAAATGTCTTTTAAGTCCCAAGTTTATTTTAGCTCCTTCATTTAATATGTTCAATAAGTATTATGAGCACCTTTTGGTGCTAAGTGATAGGGAATCAGCAGTGGATAAAGATAGACCCCATGGAATGCTCATGAAATGGGCATTCTAGTCAGGTGTTTGGGACCGTGGCCCCTTATTGATGGGCAGTTGGTTCTCGACTGGTAGATCGAGTTCCCTTTGGCCTTGAAGCAGACTCGTGATAAATTCAGAACTTCTTTCTGTTCTTATGCACTCCAGAATAGTTTCATGTGGTCACAAGTTTCTACTCAAACATCATCTACTGTATTGGTAGATATCATAATGTGAAAAACAATTCATTAATATAACATGTTATTTATTCATTTAGTTTGTTCAAGAAATATTTATTGAGCATCTTTATGAAGGAGGCAGTGATAAAGTAAATGAGAAATTGGTGATGGAGGTAATAGCTGCTTATCATAGCACTGGCTTCCCAGGTGGTACTAGTGGTAAAGAAGCCGCCTGCCAGTACAGGAGACATAAGAGATGCGGGTTTGATCTCTGGATCAGGAAGATCCCCCAGAGGGAGGGCAGGGCAATCCACTCTAGTATTCTTGCCTCCAATCATATGGACAGAGGAGCCTGGTGGGCTGTGGTCACGCAGCGTCAGACAGGACTGAAGTGACTTAGTGTGCATATCACGGAATGCCTTCTGTACAAGGGCCTGGACCAGGACCAAGCATGTGTTCCAAGGAAGAGCTGCCATTGAATCCAGACCTGTAGTTTGGGAGCAAATGGCCAGCTCTTGCCTGCAAGGTGTTGGAGGTGCTAGGGCAGGAAGAGGTGGCCTGCAGAGTGAGGGTTTGTAGAGCATGTTGCTATTTTCACATGTTCCCTTCCCTTGGAGACCAAGGTCATGCCTGTCTCACCCTCCCATTCAGGAGGAAAGCAAGTGTGGTGGAGAGACAGAGCTTCCAGAGAGAACAAAGGAGACCTGAGCGGGGAGGAGAGCCCCCCCCCACCCCCCGCCCCGCCTTCTTGCAGTCTCTCCTGTCCCGAGTGGGGATGCTGATGGCTTTACCATATAGCAAGTGCCCTACATATGAATGAGTCTCTGCATAAGTCCACTTTGCTTGGAAATCCAGCAAAGTGAGCCTAGGTACCCAGCTAACATGACCAGCTATATAGTATGATACTTGCATAGGTTTATAATACACAAATAATACATTAAAAACCACTAAAAATAAAGAGATCATTTGTCATCCTATAGCACAGTACCTTGAAAAGTCCAGTACAACAGCTGGCAAGAAGAGTTACTGAAAGGGAGAGGGTAGGAGGTGGGAAATTGTGGAGTGAAGGGTCGTCAGCAACAGAAGACCAGGGAAAGCGGCAAGTTGACTCTGCTTGATGCTGATGACACAGGTTCTGGATCCTTGGTGGAGTCAGTCCTATCTACTGTCTTAAAAAGCGATCTAGCGACGCCTGGGTAGTTCTGCAGCAGCGCCGTTGCTGCTGCTCTTATGCTTGTTTCTGGGTATCTTGTCTTGAAATAAAGACACAATACACAGCGCTGCACAGTGAAGTACACAAAAGCACAGTTACTGGTTGAGGACGCACACACGTGTGACAGTGTGCGCCAGACATGTCAACTAACTTGCGTGATGGGACATGTGAACACATGTTCGGCTCTTTGAAAGTCCACAGCTTAAAGGTTCATACGTAGGGGACTTACTGTAATTACCATCTTTCCTGTTGACTCTACTCTTCATGAAACAGACACCATTTCTGTTTTGTCCAGTAATGGATCTCCAGCACAAGGCCCAGAATCTGGTGCCTAATCAGTGCACAGTAAATGCTGCTGGCTGAGGAAGGAGACGGCATGAAAAAGGGGAGAGTTGCAGAGAGGGGAAATGGAAGGTAGTAAATGGCAGGTGAATTCCTGCAGGACAGAGGTAAGGAAAGGGGAAGCAGGGAGGGTCCAAGGCAGGAAAATGTCAGTGGGGCAGAGGCTCAGTGGCCCTGGAGGAGTGTCGTCCTGGTACATGGTCAGGTAGACAGTAAGAAGGTCGAGCAGAGGCTGACCATTCTGTAGAACTTTCTAAAGTTGACTGGAAGTCAAGGGAACCTGCGCTGAGGTTCTCAGTGAAAGATGGGTTACCACCAATAGGGCAAAGTTAAAGGAACCAGGTTTCTAAATTGGACAAAACTCACTTTGTTAAGCACAAAAGTTCCCGTAGCCATCCAAGGTCACCACGTGTCAGTCAGCCCTGGAAATCACTCTTTCGAGGCACACGCTTGAATCATTCTCATTCTACATTATCTAAGTTTGCATGAAGAATTTCCCACTTTCCAGCCATGAGTCATGTGGACCTCTGTGAAGGTCAGTGTATAATGATACAACATCTTGTGTGATGACATTTTTCACGATGTATTTTCCTAATCAAGATTTCTAAAAATCAATCATTCCGTTTTTAAGCCCTTTTTTTCCTTCTGAGCTGAACCTGAGCAGCTGGATGTTGGAATTTGCCATCAAACCATTCACCCATTCCTAACCTTTAAATGTTTGGAGAGGAAAATAAAAAAGACCGGTGTAAAATAATTTAGTAACCCACAGAATTCATTTAGTTTAATTTATGCTAATTACAGCATATTGGTGTACTGGCAGATAAAAATAAAGCTGGTGGAGAAGATTGCATTGAATAAACTGAGACAATTAACCCTCAAAATTATCACGTGAAATGATTTGAGCTTGCTACTGAAAATAACAGGCCCTACCAATTGTCTTAACTAGTGATGATTAAAAAGCTCATTAAATTCCAGGATTTATTTTACATTATCCCTGCATCCATTGGTCATTTTGTATAATATTTTAATTATAAGGTTTTTTTCCTCCCTCTAAATGGTTAGAGCACAAAATTAGAATTTTATTTTATTATCATGCTCAGTTATTTGGCCAAAATGTAAATAATAGAAAGATAGTGGTCCTTTTATATGTCACAGATGTTAAGCTGAAAATTCTTGGTGACATAAGATGACACACAGCAATGTCTTTTGAGCTGTGAGATAATTCACAAAATATCAAATTTTCGTCTTATCAAATTAGTTCCTAGATTTCCATGTGCAGCTTCTGCCCCCTATAATAAGTACAATAGGATTATCATTAATTTTCTGATGGAGGGCAAATAAATAAAAATTGTGAATATTTTGTCTAAACCCAGGTGGCTCAGTAGTAATATATCTGCCTGCCGATACAGGAGATGCTGGAGATTCAGTTTCAGTCCCTGGGTTGAGAAGATCCCCTGGAGAAGGAAATGGTACCCTATTCCAGTGTTCTTGTGGAGAATCCCAAGGACAGAGAAGCCTGGCAGGCTACAGTCCACAGGGTCACAAAGAGCTGGACACAACTGAGAAACTGCACAGACACGCGCACATTGCAGACTTTGCTTTATCCCAGAGAACGTGCCAAAGTAAAAATACAATCATTTTCCCAGAGGGCTGGAGGATAGAATCAAAGCCAGCGAAGGCAGACAGAACCAACCCTGTGCTCAAACTGCAAACTTTGGAGGAATAAGCTGCTTTCTGACCAAGCCATCCTTGTCACCCTGCCCGCCATGATGTCTCTCAGAAAAGATGCTGTTGACTCTGTTTTTCTTTTCCAATTTTATTGTTCACTCAACTGTCTCTTTCTCATCATTTAACATTCAATCAGCTCAACCTGCTTCAAGAGGTTTCCCGATTTTCCCCAGGTCCTAGTTAGATGCTTCTTCTTTTATATCCCCCTGGAGAGAACCCTCTATCTAGCCAAATGCTTGATGCACTAAAGTTGAGATGTCCAGGGAATTGTGTCTCCCAGGACAGTATAAAGGACTTCAGGCCAAGAACCACGAGCTTGCTCTTCCTGCCTCAAGGAGATAACACGGCGCTTTGTTGCTGTTCGGTCTCCGACTCATGTCCTGTGAGACTCTTTGTGACTCCATAAACTACAGCCCGCCAGGCCTCCTTGTCCATCACCATCTCCCGGAGTGTGCTCAAACTCATGTCCATCACGTCGGTGATGCCATCCAACCATGTCATCTTTTGTCGTCCCCTTCTCCTCCTGTCCTCAATCTTTCCCAGCATCAGGCTCTTTGTAGAAAGTCAGTTTCCTATCAAAAGGCTTATTCCATGAATAAAGGAATACACAAATTCAGAAGTATTCTGACTAGCATTATTGGACCCTCCACCATTCAAAAATGCAGTAAATATTTTCTCCAACAGCTTTGCTTTGGTTTGGTTTTTTTGACCGCACCATGTGGCACGGGGAACTTCTCTGACCAGAGATTGAAACTGCATTCTCACTGCAGTGAGAGTCTTAACTCCTGGACCACCAGGAAATTTCTCGAACTGTGTGTAACATGGCACCAGAGCTTTTGTTTGTAAGATTCGCCTGTTTATTTGGTTCACTTAAAAAAAAAAAATTGATTCTACAGTTACTGGCAAAAGTGGAAGAACATCCCATATGTGTTGTGTCTACCACTTTTAACGTAGGGTCGCTTATTTCTCTTAAACTCACATCTTATCGGTGACAGAGGACTGGAGTAATACAATAAGCTCACGCAGTAGACTCATAGACCGTTAAATATGATGTCCTAAAGAGCGCAAGAAACGGCAGTGGACCAGACCCTGACGTTAACTTTGCAGATTTATAGTCATTCAAGGAATCACATAATGTGCACTAAGGGCTAATGACATATTGTTCAGCTATATCATCCTATTGTTGTGCAACATCAGAATCCAGTGACTTGAAGCACCAGCTGTTTACTCTCTGCTTCCTGGGTCTGCGGTAGGCTGGGGCAGCCCCATGTCAGCCTCGGCTCAGCCAGGCTTGGCTGCAGGCCCACCTACTGGACATTAATGTGCCTCATCCTCCTTGGAACAGCAGCTTTGGGTCAGTGGTTCTCATAGCACATTATCAGAGGTCAAGGAGAGAGGGCAACTTGCTCTGTCATCGAGATTTCACAGTCACTATCTATTGGCCAAGGGTGTTACAGGGTCATGCCCAGTCTCAAAGGGTGGGAAAATATACCCCACTCAACTCCAATAGGAGACCCAGCAAGTCAGAGGCTACATGGATGTGTGATTCTAACACAGGGAGGCTGTGAAGGGTGTGGACGCTGATTCAGTCTGCTGTGGGGAGGCAGAAAAGTCACAAGACGGTTCTAGTCATTTTTTAAAAAAAAACTGTTTATTTATTTTTGGCTGTGCTGGGTCTTCCTTGCTGCACGGGCTTGCTTCTCGTTGTGGCAAGAGGGGGTTACTCTAGGTGCGGAGCATGGGTTTCTCACTGAAGTGACTTCTTTTGTTACGGAGCATGGGCTTTGTGCTCTCAGGCTTCAATAATTGCGGCAAAGGGACTTACTTCCTCTGCAGCATCTGGAAGTTTCCAGACCAGGGACTGACATGTCCCCTGCATTGGCAGGCGGATTCTTTACTGCCGAGCCACTGAAAAGCCCATATATAGTTGTATGTATGTGTGAGTCCCAAATTCTTAATTAATCTCTCTCCACCCACTAATAATTGATCAGAGATTTTTCTTTATGTGACTGTCATTGACCTTGAAACTAGACATTAAATCAGAAGCCCAGTATATTATTTGTAAATTTTTTCTTGCTTTGAACCTTATCCAGGATTTAGTCTTTACCTATAAATCATACAAGCTATGTAAACATGTATTATGTGTGTATATATATATATATATATACATGTAGAGAGAAAGAGAGAGCAGGTGTGGGCATAAATGTGAAAGTGAATAGAGATGTATGCGACTTGCCTTTGATTTAGTATCTACTGCCAATTTACACAGGAAATTTATGTTCTGGTTATAGCACCACAAATAATCATCATAATAATTTTAATTAAACCCTCTTTTCTAATAATCATAATAATAGTAGAGGTCATAATCATCATAACAGTAAGATAGCTATATGGATAGGTTATAGTTTGGGGTTGCAAACAAAAGAAAGTAACCCTGGTTAATTTAACCAAAAGGGAAATTTTCTTCCCTTTCATGGGAAAACTTTCTCATAAAGTTTCTCATGTGTAACTGCTCTCTGCCCATCAGTGACCAGAGAATGTAAACTGGCCATGACAATCATTTTACTGACACACAGACAAACACTAATATTCTCTAAGAAAATCTCTGTCCTTCCCACACAGCACGCCCATTCTACCCTAGCATGCTCACATAGCACCTACACCTGCGCTTCCCTATGGCTCAATGGTAAAGAGTCTGCCACTGCAGGAGACATTGGTTCAATCCCTGGGTTGGGAAGAGCCCCTGAAGAAGGGAAAGGCTACTCCATTCTGGCCTGGGTAACAAAAGTAAAACATGGGTGGGCTTATCACACAGAAGATGCCCAATGAATGCGGGGCTCTCTGATACTCAGCATATAAAAATACACAGGAAGAAAAAGGAATGCAGAATGTTTTTGTGATTGAGAATGGCTTTCTAGAAGGTACCATGTTTAAACTTAACCATTCAGGATAAGTGGAGGGAAGGAGTTTTTCCATATGGAAGAATTATTTGCATCAGAGCATGGAGAAGGCCCACTGGACATCCAAGGACTGGGAGAAATTGAGCATGGCACAGTGGGAGGGACAGGGCTTGGAAGGTCGTCAGGAGCAGACCCAGCAAGCCTCTTAAGCCACAGGAAGGAAGGAGCCGTAGTCACACTGCGAGTGCTCCTTCAGGGGCATGTGTGTGCAGAGTCACCTCTGGGGGTGGGTTCACGCCTCAGTCCCCGTGCAGACCAAGACAGCATCTAGACCTCATCAGCCGTTGCTTTCATCTCCAGAATGAAATAGAGACGCAAAGGATGATGCTAACCTGCCTCCCAGGGTCTGCTGGCAAGGAAGCAGATCTTGCTTGGAGAGGAAGATAAACCCCAACAAGGCCCGGAACACAATAGAAGCTTCTCTCACCTTCACTTTGTTCTTACCTCTTGAAAGTACCCTGAAGAGAGGACGTGGAGGAAGGGGAACAGGCGGAAGCTTTAGAGCTATTAGACCCGTGCATGCAGGCTTGGTCAGGCAATTCAGGGTGGTATGTCACGCGGCTACTGGGTGAGTTCCAGACATCGAATCCACGCTCCTCTCGTCATCCCCTTTGCTTCACACTTGGGAGCATAATGGGTGGTGAGGCTGGTCCTCAGAGAAACGTGATGCTTGTCAGCTGACAGGCTGTCTACTGAGCAGTTAGATCTTCACTGTGGAGGCTGAGGCTGCCAGTGTGGATTCTGATATAATCAGAATAAGACCTCTGGAGAGGCCATTAGATTTGCTCCACGTGGCTATTCTGTTTCGTCTTTCCCTTGTCAGATAATCTGAGGAACAAGCCACCTCATAGAAAGCAAGCATCCTATTCTCTGCCTTGGTTTGAATTTCATCCTGGCCACTTGCAGGTGGGGTAACCTGGGGTCATGATTTAACTCTTCTGTGAGTTAGGCTTCTCTGCAGTAAAGTGGAAGTAATGAGTTCTTCCCTTATGGGACTGTTCTAAGTAACAAATGAGTTAATATATATAAAACACACTTCAGGCGAAATGAGAACTGTTTATATTAGTATTGTTTGATATTGGCTGTGATTTTCTCACTCATTTGTCCCTTTACTAGGTGGAAGCTGATGAGGACATTTATTCGTATATATTCAGCAGGGAGTTTTAACTTTCTTTATGAAGGCATTATCTAGATTGCTTCTGTATTCAAACTGGTCCAGGGGAAGTCAGAAATGATTGCTGTAGTTAACAGTTCAGTGAGCTTTTGTTTTCACTTCAAGTCTTTCCACTTTCTGTGGACTTCCTAGGTGACTCAGTGGTAAAGAATCTGCCTGCCAGTGCAGGAGACGCAGGATTCTCGGGTTGGCTTTCTGGGTCAGAAAGATCCCCGAGAGTAGGAAATGGCAACCCACTCTAGTATTCTTGCCTGGGAAATCCCATGGACAGAGGAGCCTGGAGTGCTACAGTCCCTGGAATTGGACACGATTTAGTGAATACACAACAACCGCTTCCCACTTTGCTACTGATAAGAGGTTTCCATGGACTTCTCGCTACATAGTCTGACTTCCCCCAGCATAACGTGTTGCTTTCCAACTCATGACCATCTTTGCATGCATGATGTGACTGAATACAAATTGCCACTAGAAACAGGACAAATACCGTCATCTTTTTAACCCACTGGAAGTTTCCAGGGGGAAAGCATGTGGTAATTGTTCCTCAGATCAGAATATGTTTATATACAAATGAAATATCTGGTTAGATTTTTTTCCCCTAAGATGTTAGAACTTCTCAGGACAAGAATGTCTTCTTACACAGCAGCCAAGTGTTTTTAACAGATAATATAAAGACCTTGTAAATTTGGAGTTACCCCAATGACCATCTTCATAGAATGTGGAGTTCACAAAATGAAAATAAGTTTACCATTCCTGAGGGTTGCCAGATCAAATGCAGGCCACAGCTGCAAGATCTGTGACATTTTTACTCTAAAAAAATCAGTCATTATTTATCTGAAATTTAACTGCATGTTTTGCATTTTTACTTGTTGAATCCTGCATACATATTGTATAATATATATATTATATATAATATATATATATATTATACACATATATATGGCATGCTGCATAGCATGTGGTATTTTAGTTCCCTGAACAGGGGTCAAACCAGTGCCCCCTGTAATGGAAGCGCAGTCTTAATTACTGGGCTGCAGGGTGGGTCCCCTTTATCTGCTGAGTCTGGCAACCTGGCGTCCATGTGTTACCAGTGGATGCAGCTTCAGCCACCTTGGGAATAGAGCGCATCATGGGAACTGAGCCTCCCGGATTTCTCCTGATTTCCCTCCCAGAGAAGAGAGAAGTGAGCAATGAAAGACTGAAGGTTTTCTTTGGAGTGATGATCATCTTAAGCCGTAAGCCTATCTTTGGCCTTTTCTTCCCTGCTTCTCTTCTCTACAGCTTTCATTTCTGAAGGTTGGAGTTATTACCTTAGTTCTCTCACGGCTGGTAGTGCAGTGTCTATTTCTAGGTGTTCCATAGACTTTTCCATCTCAAACATTCTCCAGGAGAACAGAGGTTCCTTTGCATAATGGATGTTGATACCAGGCCACCGTATATCTAATAACATAAAGAGATTCAGTGGAAAGTGGTAGTGATATTCAGAACTTAATTTTATAGGCAAACTCATACAAGTACATCCTATTCCCATGAATTGTTAAAACACACACACACACACACACACACCTGTTACTTGATAATATCACTGCAGAGTGAAATCGGTGTCAGGATTTACTACACAGTTAGTAGCGATCCTTATCAGGGAGTGTTGGCTTGATTTTTGCAGCATGGACTGCAAAGATTGGCAGAATCTGTTCTTTCAAGTGGGTTCACTTTATTACAGAGTCATGATCAGTCAGCAGGAGACAGCACGGGGCTTCATATTAGGAGGAACTAGCTCACACCAAAGCTGAAGAATGAGCAGCCCCCAAAGATGCTGTTACCTCCTGTGCTTGACCTCTGTGCACCCGGTTCCTCTGCCTGGACCACGGTTCTTCTACCTCTTATTTCAACAAATGGATAAGAAGTTGTTTAACAATATAAAGAGCTGCCTCTTAAAACAGGAAATTTGATACCTATGGTGGTTGAAGGAGAAACTGACCAATTTTTCATCAGAGACATCAAGAAGGAGATTTCGTCATTGACTGGAAAAACCTTATTTTTCTTTACGTGCCTTTAATTGCCAACTCTAGGAATTCTGTTTTTAAGATAACTACTATAGACTGAAGGTTTTTGGCCTTCCAAATGCGTGTGTTAAAAGCTAATCCCCAGTGTGATGGAATTAGGTGGTAGAGATTTCTTGGAGTTGGTTAGGTCTCAAGGGTGCAGCCCTCATGAATTGAGTTAGTGCCCTTGTAAGAGGAATAGAGAGCACCCATGTCCTTTCCACCAAATGAAGACAAGGGGAGAAGGCTTCTCTCTATTAATTAGAAAGGGGGTTCTCAGCAGACACTGAAGCTGCTGGTGCCTTGATATTGGACTCCTCGGCTCCAGAACTGGAAGGAATAATTTTCTGCCATTGAAAGCCCAGTCTGTGGCATTTTGTACACTAGGGCTAGGACTAGGACTTCATTCATGACGAGACACTAAGATCCTTACTACAAAGAAACAGTCATTGCCAAGGAACCATCAAAGAAGAGAGCATGTTCGCCTTTATGCAAATAAAAACTTACTCACGGGGCAAATAAAAATACACTAATAAAGAAAAATAAATGTGAAAGGAAAAATGACAAATGTGAAAGAAATTTTTGTAATATGAATCATAAAGCAAATTAATTTACAAAGAATCCACAGAAAGGAATAAGAAAAAAAGGTGAACAACTCAAGAATAAAGGGCAAAGGATATATGAAAAGACAGTTCAGAAAGGAGTGCAAATAGCCCATAAACATATGGAAAGACAATCAGGCTCATTCATAATTCAGTTCAGTCACGCAGTCATGTCTGACAATTTGCGACCCCATGGACCGGAGCACGCCAGGCCTCCCTGTCCATCACCAATTCCCAGAGTTTACCTCAAATTCATGTCCATTGAGTCTGTGATGCCATCCAACCATCTCATCCTCTGTCGTCACCTTCTCCTCTCGCCTTCAGTCTTTCCCAGCATCAGGGTCTTTTCAAATGAGTCAGCTCTTCGCATCAGGTGGCCCAACTTTGCAGTTTTAGCTTCAACATCAGTCCTTCCAATAAACATTCAGGACTGACCTCCTTTACGATGGACTGGTTGGATCTCCTTGCAGTCCAAGGGACTCTCAAGAGTCTTCTCCAACACCACAGTTCCAAAGCATCAATTCATAATTAAAGAAATGCAAATCAAATGGAACAAGCAGACATCTATCAGACTGAGAAACTAAAAGTCTGACGATAGAGGGGCCCTGTGAAGTATGTGGAAGCAGCATTATTGTTGTACACTGGGAGTGTGTGGGCATTCAAATGGCAATATTTTTAAGGATAATTGGCAATATTTATCAAAATTATATGGCTTATATTCTTTTGACCCAATAATTTCGCCCCCTAGGAATGTCCTTCACTAATGTGGTGCCCAGTAAGTCAAGATATATATTCATAACGTTCAGTGAAACGATGTTCTGAACTACCAAAAAAAAAGAGGAAAAAAAAAAGAAATGATCTATCACCAGGATTCAACTGGATGAAAACAGTAAATAATAGGGTAGATCTGTATAAGCTTATGAGAAAAACTGTCTAAGATATATCATCAACAGAAAAAAGTAGAACATAGGACAGTGCATAAATTATAATCCTTTTTGTTTTAGCATTAAAAAAAGAGTACACATGATATTATCTAAAGTAGATAACCAACAGTGACATACTGCAGAGCACAGGGAACTCTGCTCAGTATTCTGTAACCACCTACATGGGAGAAGAATTTGAAAAACAATAGACACTTGCGTATGTATAACGGAATCACTTTGCTGTACACCTGAAGCTAACACAGTATCAACTACACTCCAATATAAAATAAATTTTTTAATAAAAAATGTGCATGCACAAAGAGGAATCCAATTTTAACTAACATTACTTAATGCCTCCAGTGTTCCAAGGACCTTTTTAGGTGCTAGCACTACAATGGCGGGCGAATTTTGTTCACATCATTTTGTGTTATTTTCTTTACATTACATGGCACTGCTTAGGTCAGTCTTACTTGTGTATTTCCTGTTTCCTCTCCGTCTGCTCCTACTAGACTGTCAGATGGATGGGAACAGGAGCACTGTCTATCTCTCCCACCAGGTTATCCCCAGAACTGGGCTGGGGGCACCAGGAAGCGTTGCTGTGCAGGTCCTAGAGCCAGGGAGGCAAATAGACCCAGCGCCAGTGCTGTCAGGGTTCAGGCAGAGGGAGGCGAGTGCAGGGTCCCTGTGGCGGGTGGACAGGTGGTGGATTCGAGACGAGAGTGGAGGAGGAGAAGCAAAGTGATGCTGAGAGCGTCAGACACGTGGGCAGAGGTTGAGTGTCATGAAGCCTCAGGAGGCCATGGTGGGGCGTAGTGCCATCCTTTTAAGTTTAATAGGAAGTCATGGGAAGGTTTTAAGCAAAGGAGTATCTTGACTTGATTTCTGTTTTTCCAAAGTCCTTCCAGCTGCTCTGAGGAATGCAGGGGATGAGGCAGGAGAGAGCAGGCAGAACCTCCTGCTCTGGTCCAGGGAGAGATGCAGGCGGGCCTGGGAGGCCTCCCTGCGCATCCAGTCGTCGAGCTGATTTGGAAAGGTAGATAGAGGTTAGCTATTTGCAGGTGGAGGAGGCTGGATCAATCCAGGCTGAGGGAACCACATAGATCTAGCCTTGAGGTGCAGAGCAGCCCGGAAATGCAATTAGAAACTTCTGCTCAGCGGCCAAAAGTGGAAAAAAGCACCTGTGAAGTCACAGGTGGAGGCCACAGGTCACTATTAGCCACGCGCATAGTTTGTGCTCAGCAAAGGCTTTCTGGTGGTTGAACTGAAAGTGACATATCTGGGGAAAAGGATGAATTTATGAATATATTTGAGGAGAGTAGCGATCTGCTGGAGCAAACACATGGCGTGGTGCAAAGATATTTTGAAAGCTTGCACTTTGTTGTTACTAAAGATGGAGATGCAACACTTGGTAGCCTTCGAAGCTTGTTCTGGGCTTGGTTGCCGTGATGTCCGTGGAGACTATAACAGCCTTTTCCACACCCCCTCCCCACTTCCTGAAGAAGCTGGTCTTGTGGTTCACTGGAGAAGAGAGCTCAAAGCTGGCTGGTAGGTTGTACGTTTTGGGTGCTTGGGGAAAGAATATCAAAAGAAGCAAAGTATTTCCCAGCACCTGAACGTCACATGAGACTCGCGGCTCGGTGTCCGTCCGTGAGGCCTTATCGGCACACAGCCGTGCTCTAGTCATTGCGTCTGTCTGCGCCTGCTTCCCCCTGCAAGGGCAGATCCGAGCCGTCTTCAGACACCCTGTGGCCAGCCTGAAATATTTTCTGTTTGACCCTTTGTAGAAAACAGTTGCCAATCTCTGATCTACTTGTTTCTGATCCTGCTTATACTACGCACTCTTTGTTGTTCAGTCACTCAGTCGTGTTCGAATTTGCAGCCCCGTGGACTGCAGGACGCCAAGCCTCCCTGCCATCACCAACTCCCGGAGCTTGCTCAAACTCATGACCGTCGAGTCTGTGATGCCATCCACCGTCTCACCCTCTGTTGCCCCCTTCTCCTCCTGCCTTCAATCTTTCCCAGCATCAGGGTCTTTTTCAATGAGTCAACGTTCTAGATATAGTTTAAAGCACTATGAACTTTTGGTCTGACTTTTCTTCTGGCGAGGCTTTTTGTTTTTTTGGTTTCTTTTTTTTCATTTATTTCTTTACTGAAGGATAACTGTTTTACAGAATTTTGTTGTTTTCTGTCAAACCTCAACGTGAATCAGACATAGGTATACATATAACCCTCCCTTTTGAACCTCCCTCCCACTTGGTGAGGTTTTATAAGGCTTTGAGAACTGTTTTCTTATTAAATCTGTCACCTTTCTTGATGCGTCTCTAGTTCCATGAGGACCCCTGATCTCTGTAGAGAGGCTGGAATGTTGACGGCCCTGGTGCCCCTCCAGAACATGACTGCATCACTTCCCATACAAGCATGCATATTTTCTGTCTTTCTGCTGAGGTTCACGTTCCCGTGCTGACACTAACCAGGGCAAGGTGCAATTATAGGAGGTGACCTGACACACCAGCCTTTTCTCTCCCTTCCAAGGCAGCAGCCTGAGATGCAAATGGACGGGAATTACCTCAAGTCCCCTGCAATATGTACACAGAATGAATCATTCTGCTGGTCTCTGAGTCAGCAAAAGCTGAAAAACTACAGCTCCATGGACCACTCCTGGGGCTAACCCATCTAAGCTGTGATGCATTTTCTTTTATTCCGCCCCGAAGCTGCAGAGCTTAGCGCAATGCCCACACTGTGAGGAAGCTTCTTTTCGCCAGGATTTGGACTGCACATTTGGGATAACCTACTGGAAGGATTTTAATGGATTTCTGACCCCGGTAGTCACTTGTGAAAGCAGCATTTTACAAACATGTTGCCATATTTACTCTCACATTCACACTTTTGCTCTTTTTGAGAAGAAACTCAGGAGAGGTGTTCTCTGTATCCACTGCCTCCTTATCTCCAGCCTTTTTCCTCTCTGTTTTAAGAACATGGACCCATAGACTGACATGTACACATGGCTATATTTGAAGTGGAAAACCAACAAGACCTACTGTATAGTACAGGAAACTCTGTTATGTAGCAGCCTAGATGGGAAGGGAGTTTGGGGAGAATGGATACCTCAGTATGTACGGCTGAGTCCCTTTGCTGTCCACCTGAAACTAGCAACATTGTTAATCAGCTGGCTACACCCCAATACAAAATAAAAAGTAAAAAAAAAAAAAAGAACATGGACCCATAACAGCTGGTGCTATAACATGTGACTGAGAGAAGACTCACTGCATAGTGAAAAGTATCATTGTGGTTCATGTTTATTTTAATGAAGGGTGAAAGTGAAGTCACTCAGTCTTGTTGACTCTTTGTGACCCCATGGACTGTAGCCCACCAGGCTCTTCTGTCCATGAAATTCTCCAGGCAAGAGTATTGGAGTGAATTGCCATTTCCTTCTCCAGGGCATCTTCCAGACCCGGGGATCGAACCTGGGTTTCCCACATTGTAGGCAGGTGCTTTTACTGTCTGAGCCACCAGGGAAGTCCCTAATGAAGGGTGCTTCTTGTGAAAAAAAGCAAAACACTAAATTGGACATCTGAGCTGTTCACATCTGGTGATGATCTCCTGTGATAGCTTACACGTTACCTCCTGCAAGACGTTTCTCCTGTTCGTCCAAACCTTAGGAGGACACACCTGGCTTAAAACTTCTAATGGGATATGTGTTGTAAGTTCCGACATGAAGACAAAACCCAGCACAAATACTAACAGCAACTTGTTTTTCCTAGAGGGTCCAGCGTCATACAGCCTGTTTTTGTCTATTCTCTACTGCTCACGTGTATAAAGTCCCTATACCCTGAGAAGCTTTAGAGTACTGGCACAGCCAACACTCAGGACGATGCCAGGAATATGACAATTATTTAACAAGCGTTGTTTGCTGTTCAGTTGCTAAGTCGTGTTCGACCGCATGGATTGCAGCTTGGCAGGCTCGCCTGCCCTCCACTGTCTCCTGGAGTTTGCCCTGAATCACTCCTCTGAGTCGGTGATGCCATCCAGATATCTCATCCTCTGTCACCCGCTTCACTTCCTGCCCTCAAGCTTTCCCATCATCAGAGTCTTTCAATGAGTCGGCTCTTCACATCAAATGGTGGGAGTATTGGAGCTTCAGCTTCATGATTATAACTCTTATTTTCTATCCATGCATGAAATTCATGGCTTTTTGGTACTAGTTTTGATAGGGGAACAAAAATTCCTTGTTTAGGAATTTCTATACTTACTTTTTCCATTTTTTCCCCCATAATCTCCTTCCCAACTCATTATTATTTTACAAGTAGTATGTAGTAGTTAGCTTTGATTATTTCATAGATTTTGCTAGAATGGATTTATAGCTTAAGGTCCAAAACTTATAACTTCAGGAGCCCATCAGTGGCTTGAACACAGAATCAGTTCAGTTGAGTCGCTCAGTCGTGTCCGACTCTTTGTGACTCCATGGACTGCAGCACACCAGGCTTCCCTGTCCATCATCAACTAACAGAGCTTGCTCAAACTCATGTCCACTGAATGGGGGATGCCAGCCAACCATCTCATCCTCTGCTGTCCCCTTCTCATGCCTTCAGTCTTTCCCAGCATCAGGGTCTTTTCCAGTGAGTCAGTTCTTCATATCAGGGGGCCAAAGTACTGGAGTGTCAGTTTCAGCATCAGTCCTGTCAATGAATATTTAGGACTAATTTCCTTTAGGATTGACTGGTTTGATCTCCTTTCAGTCCAAGGGACTCTCAAGCGTCTTCTCCAGCATCACAGTTCAAAAGCATCAATTCTTTGGTGCTCAGTTTACTTTATGGTCCATCTCTCACATCCATACATGACTACTGGAAAAACCACAGCTTTGATAGACGGACCTTTGTCGGCAAAGTGATATCTCTGCTTTATAATGTGATGTCTAGTTTTGTCACAGATTTTCTTCCAAGGAGCAAGCATCATTTCATGGCTGCAGTCACCATCTGCAATTTTCTTGGAGCCCAAGAAAATAAAGTCTGTCACTGTTTCCATTGCTTCTCATTTATTTGTAATGAAGTGATGAGACCGGATGCCATGATCTTAGTTTTTTGAATAAGTTTTTAACCAGATTTTTCACTCTCCTCCTTCACGTTCATCAAGAGGCTTTTCAGTTCCTCTTTGCTTTCTGCCATAAGGGTGGTGTCATCTGCGGTTATTGATATTTCTCCCTGCAATCTTGATTCCAGCTTGTGTTTCTTCTAGTCCAGCGTTTCTCATGATGTACTCTGCATATAAGTTAAATAAGCAAGGTGACAATATACAGCCTTGACGTACTCCTTTTCTTATTTGGAACCAGTTTGTTGTTCCATGTCCAGTTCTAACTGTTGCTTCCTCACCTGCATATAGGTTTCTCAAGAGGCAGGTCAGGTGGTCTGGTAGTCCCATCTCTTTCAGAATTTTCCACAGTTTATTGTGATCCACACAGTCAAAGGCTTTGGCATAGTCAATAAAGCAGAAGTGGATGTTTTTCTGGAACTCTCTTGCTTTTTCCATGATCCAACAGGTGTTGGCAATTTGATCTCTGTTTCCTCTGCCTTTTCTAAAACAAGCTTGAACATCAGGAAGTTCACTGGTCACGTATTGCTGAAGCCTGGCTTGCATAAATTTGAGCATTACTTTACTAGCATGTGAGATGAGTGCAATTGTGCAGTAGTTTGAGCATTCTTTGGCATTGCCTTTCTTTCGGATTGGAATAAAAACTGACATTTTCCAGTCCTGTGGCCCCTGCTGAGTTTTCCAAATTTGCTGGCATATTGAGTGCAACACTTTCACAGCATCATCTTTTAGGATTTGAAACAGCTCCACTGGAATTCCATCACCTCCACTAGCTTTGTTTGTAGTGATGCTTTCTAAGGCCCACTTGACTTCACATTCCAAGATGTCTGGCTCTAGATTAGTGATCACATCATCATGATTATCTTGGTCATGAAGATCTTTTTGTATAGTTCTTCCATGTATTCTTGCCATCTCTTCTTTTTTTTTAATATATATTTTTTAGTTGACTACTGATTATCTTTTTTTGTTTTTTTCTCTTTTTTTTTAGATTTTTATTTTTACTTTATTTTACTTTACAGTACTGTTTTGGTTTTGCCATATATTGACACGAATCTGCCACAGGTGTACATGAGTTCCCAATCCTGAACCCCTCTCCCACCTCCCACCCCATATCGTCTCTCTGGATTGTCCCTGTGCACCAGCCCCAAACATCCTGTATCCTGTATCGAACATAGACTGGTGATTCATTTCTTATATGATAGTATACATGTTTCAATGCCATTCTCCCACATCATCCCACCCTCTCCCTCTCCCTCAGAGTTCAAAAGTCCTTTCTAAACATCTGTGGTCCCTTTTGCTGTCTTGTATACGGGGTTATCCTTACCATCTTTCTAAATTCCATATATATGTGTTAGTATACTGTATTGGTGTTTTTCTTTCTGGCTTACTTCACTCTGTATAATCAGCTCCAGTTTCATCCATCTCAGTAGAACTGATTCAAATGTCTTCTTCTTAATGGCTGAGTAATATTCCATTGTGTAAATGTACCACAGCTTTCTTATCCATTCATCTGCTGATGGACATCTAGGTTGTTTCCATGTCCTGGCTATTATAAACAGTGCTGCAATGAACATTGGGGTACATGTGTCTCTTTCAGTTCTGGTTTCCTTGGTGTGTATTCCTAGCAGTGAGATTGCTGGGTCATAAGGCAGCCACCTCTTCTTAATATCTTCTGCTTCTGTTAGGTCCATACCATTTCTGTCCTTTATCATAGAAGTGTTCAAATTCAGCTTCTTCAGCATTTGTGGTTGGGGCATAGGCTTGCATTACTGTGATATTGAATGGTTTGCCTTGGATGAGAACAGAGATCATTCTGTCATTTTTGAGACTGCATCCAAGTACTGCATTTCAGACTCTTCTGTTGACTCTGAGGGCTACTCCATTTCCTCTAAGGAATTCCTGCCCACAGTAGTATATATAATGGCCATCTGAATTAAATTCTCCTATTCTGATCTATTTTAGTTCATTGATTCCTAAAATGTTGATGTTCACTCTTGCCATCTCCTGTTTGACCACTTCAAAGTTACCTTGATTCTTGGACCTAACATTCCAGGTTCCTGTGCAGTATTGTCTTTACAGAATTAGACTTTACCACCATCAACAGTCACATCCACAACTGGGCATTGTTTCACTTTGGCTCCATCTCTTCATTCTTTCTAGAGTTATTTCTCCACTCCTCCAGTAGCATATTTGGCACCTACTAACCTGGGGAGTTCATCTTTCAGTGTCCAATCGTTTTTCCTTTTCATACTGTTCATGGGATTCTCCAGGCAAGAATACTAAAGTGATTTGCCATTCCCTTCTCCAGTGGACCGTGTTTTTTCAGAACTCTCCACCATGACCCGTCTGTCTGGGAGGCCCCACATAGCATGGTTCATAGTTCCATTGCGTTAGACCAGGCTGTGGTCCATGTGATCATTTTGGTCAGTTTTTTCTATGATTGTGGTTTTCATTCTGTCTGCCCTCTGATGGAGAAGGGTGGGAGGTTTGTGGACTCTTCCTGATGGGAGGGACTAGCTGTGGGGGAATCTGGGTGGGTCTTATTGTGATAGTGGGGCCATACTCAGTAGATCTTTAATCTTATTTTCTGTTGACGGGCCATGTTCCCTCCCTATTGTTTGGCCATGGCCAAACTATGGTAGGGGTAATGGCAACCTCCTTTAAAAGGACTTACGCAAGCACTGTTCTATTCAGTGCCCCTGCCCTGCAGCAGGCCACTGTAAACCCACACCTCCACCGGAGACTCCTGGACACTCCCAGGCAAGTCTGACCTCTTGTGAGGTCACGGCTCCTTTCTCCTGGGTTTTGGTGCATACAGCGTTTTGTTTGTGCCCTCCAAGAGTCTGTTTCCCCAGGCCTGTGGAAGTTCTATAATCAAATCACACTGGCCTCCAAAGTCAAATTCCTGGGGTTTCTCAGTCCCTTTGTTGGATCACAAGGTTTAGAAATCTATTGTGAGTCCTAGAACTTTCATAATAGTGTGAGAATGTCTTTGGTAAAATTTTTCTCCAGTTCGTGGGTCTCTAGTGGGGCTGATGGCGACCTCCTCCAAGAGGGCTTATGCCACGTGCCAGCCCCTCCCAGATCTGCTGTACCCATAGTGCCTGTCCCCGCCATGCCCACTGCTGACCCGTGCCCACTGCTGACCCATGCCTCTGCTGACCCGTGCCCACTGCTGACCAGTGCCCACTGCTGATCTGTGCCTCTGCTGACCCATGCCCACTGCTGACCCGTGCCTATGCTGACCCATGCCCACTGCTGACCCGTGCCTCTGCTGACCCGTGCCCACTGCTGACCCATGCCTCTGCTGACCCGTGCCCACTGCTGACCCATGCCTCTGCTAACCCATGCCCACTGCTGACCTGTGCCTCTGCTGACCCATGCTCACTGCTGACCTGTGCCCACTGCTGACCCATGCCTCTGTTGACCCCGTGCCCACTGCTGACCAGTGCCCACTGCTGACCCATGTCTCTGCTGACCCGTGCTCACTGCTGACCCGTGCCCACTGCTGACTCGTGCCTCTGCTGACTCATGCCCACTGCTGACCCGTGCTCACTGCTGACCTGCACCTCTGCTGACCCATGCCACTGCTGACCCATGCCCACTGCTGACCTGTGCCTCTGCTGACCCATGCCCACTGCTGGCCAGTGCCCACTGCTGACCCATGCCTCTGCTAACCTGTGCCCACTGCTGACCTGTGTCTGCAGGAGACACACAAACACGTCTCTGTGGGATCTCTGGGCCCTGGTGCACACAAGGGTTTTTATGAGCCCTCTGAGAGTCTCTGGTGGATATGGGGTTTGATTCTAAACATGATTGCATCCCTTCTACCACTTTATTGGGGCTTCTCCTTTTCCCTTGGATGTGGGATGTCTTTTTTGGGGGTGGGATCCAACAGACTCCAATTGTAGCAAGTTGCAATTCTGGAGTTCTCACCAGAGCAGATGAGCTCACATCCTTCTATTCCACCATCTTAGCACTAACTGCTTTGTAATATGTATTACTAATAAGCTAAGATTTGTGTTATAAAAACAGAATACAAATTTTTAAATATTTGTATTAGTATGTCTGTGAATTTTTCTAAGTCCAGTGACTTATAGATTTTTGTCAGAGTGTCAAAGGGGTGCAGGCCACAAAAGTGTAGCATCAATCCTCTAGGGAGTAAGTACCCCCAGTGCCAGGGCACAGGCGTTCTGGAAGATTCCAGGGCTGCAACAGGTCCCTGGTTCTTCTTGCTAAAGATTCCTTAGGTCCCCATATTGATGAGTCTCAAATAAAATCATGATTCATCAATAGTCAGTCTTTGGTTTTTCTCTGGGACTCATTCCCTATGTGTCTCATTTTATGGCAGCCTCCCTGCCAATGTCCTGCAATAAGCCAATTCAAGGTCCCGAAATCTATTTATTCACTTTCCTTGAGAATTACAGGATGTCTGGCCCAGAGAAGTACCTAATTCTCAGTGTAAAAATTAATGGGGCTTGGAGGTGAGGAGAGGAAATTTGGAGAGTAAATACTTATATACTAATTCTACCCCAGTGAAGAGAAGAACTGATGCCAGTGCTCAGAGTGAGAAACAGTTGTCTTTGATTTCTAAGGCAGACATCAGTCTCATATTTTCATATGTCTGTGTGAGAACTTGGTGGCTCAGATGGTAAAGAATCTGCCTGAAATGCAGGGTTTGATCCCTGGATTGGGAGGATCCCCTGGAGCAGGGAATGGCTACTCACTCCAGTATTCTTGCCCAGAGAATTCCACGGAAAGAAGAGCCTAGCAGGCTACAGTCCATGGGGTTCCAAGGAGGCAGACATGACTGAGCAACTAACATGTCAGGACTACTTTGTGCATCCATGAAGAATGCAAAGGGACTCAGGCATGCTCACCAGCTTATCACAGGCTCAGCATCAGGCTTGAGGACCCTGAAACATCTCTGAAATTCAGCAACTGACAAATCTTCATCTCTGTGCCTCTTTCTGGCTCTGTGTCCTCACTATGCTCTCTAACTAGACTGATGGGGGCAGTGTAAAATCCCAAATGGACAGTGTTCTTTTTTTCCCTTCCTCCTGCTGGGCTGAGCTTTACTGAGAGAGAAAAAAAAAAGTAGATTTCTGTGTTTCCACAGCAAAGAAGAAAAAAAAATTAAAGTTGTATAGCATTATAAATATTACATGCTCAGAGCACCAGTTCCTCCATATCTCCACGTTCGGAGGCTGAGTTAGAGGTAACCCCTTTTCTTGGTGCTGTTGGATTTAGACTTGATAGATCCCTAAGGACAAGACTGTACCTAACTTTTTATTTATTTGTGTATTAGCAAGAGAATTGATAGGAAGACATCAACTGTGGCAATTCTGAGGCTCTCAGCAATTAACGGAAGATTGTTTTCTCCTTTATATCCTCCAGGCATGAGTCAATGGATTTACATTCAACTTCTGCTTTATCAAATTAGGATGTGTAACTACAGAAGTTTATAGACACAGAGATATCTTGATGTTTTGATAACACATAAGGCTTCTTTTCCTATAAGATTTATCCCTCCAAATACATGTTTCTGGCTTTCATGATGAAGCAAAGGGTAATTATTTCACATAATATTTAGAATACTTAGATCCTGTGATTCTCAGAATGTCACCAAAGCCATGGTAGGGAAGTCGCTCAGTCATGTCCAACTCTCTGTGACCCCGTGGACTGCAGCCCACCAGGCTCCTCTGTCCATGGGATTTTCTAGGCAAGAGTACTGGAGTGGGGTGCCATTTCCTTCTGCAGGAAAGCCATGGTAAGGTCACTGGAATATCAAAGAGAAAAGGTCAGGAACTCAACTCTTTTTAACCACAACAGTGTTGATAACTAGCAGGCAGGGAAAAGAGACAAAGCTCAGGACAGGAAGCAGCTTCTCAAAGGATCCTTACCTTAAGGAGAGAGGGTGTCCCTAACAGAAGGAATGGAAACCTGAGTTTGTCAGACACCTAAACTCCTTTTGATGATCTTCATCACAAGAAGGAAATGGGTTAACTTCTCCCTTTCATTTTAGAATGAGAAAATGGGAAGATCAGAGTGTAGAAGGTGGTTGTGGTTCAGTCACTCAGTCATGTCCGACTCTTTGTGACCCCGTGGACTGCAGCATGCCAGGCTTCCCTGTCCTTCACTATTTCCCAGAGTTTGCTCAAACTCATGTCCATTGAGTCAGTGATGCCATCCAGCCATGTCATCCTCTGTTGTCCCCTTTTCCTCCTACCTTCAGTCTTTCCCAGCATCAGGGTCTTTTCTGATGAGTCCACACTTTGAATCAGGTGGCCATAGTACTGGAGCTTCAGCTTCAGTGTCGGTCCTTCTAATGAACATTCAGGGTTGATTTCCTTTAGAATTGACTGGTTTGATCTCCTTGTTGTCCAAGGGACTCTCAGGAGTCTTCTCCAGCACCACAGTTCGAAGCATCAATTCTTTGGCACTCAGCCTTCTTTTTGGTCCAACTCTCACATCCATGGAGAAGGCAATGGCAACCCATTCCAGTACTCTTGCCTGGAAAATGGACAAGAGAAGAGAAGCCTGGTAGGCTGCAGTCCATGGTGTCGCTAAAAGTCAGACATGACTAAGTGACTTCACTTTCACTTTTCACTTTCATGCATTGGAGAAGGTAATGGCAACCCACTCCAGTGTTCTTGCCTGGAGAATCCCAGGGACGGGGGGAGCCTGGTGGGCTGCTGTCTTTGGGGTTGCACAGAGTCAGACATGGCTCAAGCAACTTAGCAGCAGTAGCAGCAGCTCACATCCATACATGATTACTGGGGGAAAAAATGAAGGTGGTGAACTGCCTCTATTCCCCAAAGAAGGCCTGAAACAAAATGCTGCCAAAGCCCACTCACCAAGCTGAGATTGAACTCAGATGGGCCACGTGGAGTTCTCAGGCTTGAAATCAGATATCGTGTTGTTCCTACATGAAGGACCCCACCGTGTGTGTTCTTACGTCCCTGACCCCATTGCCTTCTTTCTATCTTGTGGTTAAAACGTCTGCTCTCCTACCCAATGGGTAACGTCATTTAAATACTTATATTTGCATACGGGGATAACATCACAGACTCAATGGACACAAAATTAAGCAAATTCCAGGGGATAGTGGAGGACAGAGGAGCCTGGTGTGCTGCAGACCATGGGGCCACAAAGAGTTGAACACAGCTAAGCGACTGAACAGCAGCAAGCATACACAGCCCTTAGTTGCAGAAGAGTCTCCTTCCCTTCAGGACAGGGAGCGTGCACTTACTGCCGTGACTTACATTTGCACAGCTCTTCCACCCCATGCTTATTCCTGATGGTTCAGAGCCCAGGACTGTTCCATATAATGGTTAGCCTTCATTAGCTATTTGCTTAATGAATGAATGAATGATTGAATATTATTTTCTCTCAGAAGAGACACAGCATTGTCCATTGGGAAAAGCATGCACAACCTGAAAGCTGAGAATTGTGTTTTATTCTTCAAAATTTCTGAGGGCATAAGCCCAGAAGAGGGCTTCCCTGGTGGCTCAGACAGTAAAGAATCTGCCTGCAATGCAGGAGATGTGAGTCCGATCCCTCCAGTATTCCTGCCTGGAGAATCCCATGGACAGAGGAGCCAGGTGGGCTGCAGTCCATGAGGTAGCAAAGAGTCAAACATGACTGAGCTGAATACTAAGCCCAGATGACAGCCTCTTAGATTGCTCCGAGGGACTGTCCCAAAGAAGTAAGGGAGGAACCAGAATATATAGTTGTGTTGTTTTTTTCTTTCCAACAAAATACTAGATAGTTGGAACACCTCAAGCTAACTCCTAATTAAAGAAAACCAGATATCTCAAGTTAATGAATTTAGCCCTTTGCTGTGTATGGGAAAACGTAAGAATCTGGGCTCACCGAAATCATCGTTCTGCTATGCACCTTCAGTGTCTGGGTTCAGTACTCTGCTTTCCTCCATCCTGAACCCCTCAGGGTGCACAGCTGGGAGGGGCTGCGGTGGCTGCCGCTTGACGGCAGCGATGGCCTTTGTTTGCTGATGCAGCGCTTGACGGCAGCGATGGCCTTTGTTTGCTGATGCAGCGGGTGACATTTGTCTTCCTCACACGGTCCAGCTGAAAGAGGAAGGACCTTAGAGCCTCAGAGACAAACAGCCTGGGTTGATTCACACTTCTGCTACATGAAAGCTGTTTGACCTTGGATGACCCACCTAATGGAGAAGGCAATGGCACCCCACTCCAGTACTCTTGCCTGGAAAATCCCACGGATGGAGGAGCCTGATAGGCTGCAGTCCATGGGGTCTCGAAGAGTCGGGCACGACTGAGCAACTTCACTTTCACTTTTCACTTTCATGCATTGGAGAATGTAATGGCAACCCACTCCAGTGTTCTTGCCTGGAGAATCCCAGTGATGGGGGAGCCTGGTGGGCTGCCATCTATGGGGTCGCACAGAGTTGGACTGAAGCGACTTTGCAGCAGCAGCAGCAGCAGCAGACCCACCTAAGTTCTCTCACCTTGGTGTCCTCATCTCTAAGATTTAGATAACAATGCCTATCCTGCAGTGATGCCTCAAGACTTGGAAATCCTTAATGGAAATGATTTGCCTATTGTATGGATTGATAAATAGCAGTGAAGGTGCTTATATTTAAGAGACATAAGAAGAAATCTAAGATAACTGCTTTTCCACATGGAGGAAACTGGCCATCTGACAGGCTTCTCTCTGGACAAGTACAGAGTGGTTTTAAACTATATTTAAATCTCTAGAATCTCATTGTGTAAAACTTTAAGAAGTTTACCCTAAAGTCAAGCTTTAGGAAGTTTACCCTTCAGTGAAGCTGAAGCAGTAACTGAGATCTCTCAGTAACTTTGTCTCTCTCCCATAAGTTTCTCAGGCGTCAATTCTCAGGTTGAAGTTTCTAATCAGATTTCACTTCTAGCATCTACATTGGTTTGCCCTCTTTCCCCCGAGCCTGAAGGCTGTCCTTACTTAGGAGGACCCATCCCAGCTCCCAAGATGATCACAGCAGGTGCAAAACACCATAGGTCATCCAAGTACATTTTGATACTTGATGAGGAAATCTTGGCAGTAGCTGGTGTGGCATTGTTTATAACACCCATCCTTGTGATGAGTTAGAGAGTGAAGACAGCCTGTCCTTGTTTTAAGAGCACTTGGCCACGGAGGTTAGCCCAACCATCTTTGTTTATTTGGTTGGGTAACTGAAGTTGATGAATTGCACAGATGGGTTTCACCCAATTTGGGCCAGCCCCTTCTGCAGCCTTCTTCAGAAGCTGCTTTCTACTGTTAATTTCTCAGGAGGGATGGCTTTAAGGAAGATGAACTCTGCAAATAGATTTTCATATTTACAACATCAAGGCCTAACTGCTCTTAGAACTTTCCCCCAGACACAGTCCATTCCATTAGGTTGTACAAGATACAGTGAGTGATTTAGGGAGATGAACAAATAGAAACCATTAGCTCTCCGAATGCATCGTAATTTATCTGCAACCCAGAGAAGCCTGCACTACAGTAAGAAGCTACTCATTTGCTGAGTGCAGGGAGGCTTAAGCCACGTTTCAGCATTTCATCTTTCTGCTGTCCCTACGTGGATGAGTTTTTTCCTCCCACATTGTAGATGAGAAAACTGAGCCAGACATAGTAATTTAACAAGAGTCAGAAATCTTATAAGCGGGAGAGCCAGGATTTGAACCCAGGTCAATCAAGCTTGCATCTATTACATCTAAGGCCTGGGACAACACCAGACTCCTGGCTGGTGCTTGCCTTGGAGGCTCACAGGCTATTCTGCATACGTGACTGTAATGTCTGGCTGATGCAGACATTGTCTCTGGCAGAGGCTGAATCCCTTCTATGAGTTGGTTCTTCTGGAATTGCCCTTCCCTCCATGTCACAGGCCACGAGTTGTTCCTGCTACTACCAGGAGACCTTGCATCCAGAACTCCTGTCTTCCTTTGTGGCTTCAGAGCTCAGGTGGGCTAAAACCATCCGTCCACCTCAGATGGGACTCAAACCCACAGGCCAGGGCTTGAACTCAGCCAGAATCCAAACTGGGACTTGAACCCATATCTTTTAACTGAGACCACGCATCAGGTCTTAGAATGGAATGAAGCTCAAGTTCTTGATGTCTTGCCTCAGAAAGAATTTAGAGACAAAGTGATAGGTGAGAAGTGGTTTGATTTATAGAGGCACACACTTTACAGGCTAAGTGTGGGTCATATCAGAAGGTGAGAGGTCTTGGCATATGGTGTGGTTAGTTCTTATGGGCTAGGTAATTTCAAAGGCTAATGGGTGGGATGTGTGTGTGTGTATTTAGTCATGTCCGAGTCTTTGTGACCCCATGGACTGTAGTTCACTAGGCTCCTCTGTCCATGGGATTCTCCAGGCAAGAATAGTGGAGGGATTGCCATTTCCTTTTCCAGAGGATCTTCCTGATCCAGGGATCAAACCCAAGTCTCTTGGATCTCCTGCATTAGCAGGTAGTTTCTTTACCACTGTGCCACCTGGGGCTGCCCTTGTGGCTAAAGAATCTGCTTGCAATGTGGGAGACCTGGGTTCAATCCTGGGTTGGGAAGATTCCCTGGAGAAGGGAACGGCTACCCACTCCAGTATTCTGTCCTGGAGAATTCCATGGACTGTATAGTCCAAAGAGTTGGGTCGCAAAGAGTTGGACACAACTGAGCAACTTTCACTTTCACCTGGGAAGCCAGGTGGGAGGATTATTCCAGTTTTTCCAGGGAAGGGGTGGTGATTTCCAGGAATTGGGCTACTGTCCACTTTTTGACCTATTGTGGTTAACCTTGGGACTGTCATTTAGCCAATGTATTACAGTGAGCATATAAAGAGGCTCAAGGTCCACTGGAAGTCGAATCTTCCTCTGTCTTGGACCTAACTGGTTCTACCCAGCTTTTGTCATGCCCTATGGTTCTGCCATGTTTTAAAGACTGTGCCATGCCCCCTCCCCTCCTGTCTCACTCCTCCCTTAGAGAGCTTACTCTTGTATTTTTACGAGAAGCAGACGGGCTACAGTCCTGCTGTGGGTAATTTCTAGATCACTCTCTATCCTTGAGTTGTTGTCTCGGCTCCTCTGTCATCTGTGAGGACAATGCCTGTGCTGGACCACCCCTCCTCTCCCCGCTTGGGATTCCTAAAGTGGGTTTTGTTTCTGTGACTCGACCTTGCCTGATGCAGAATTCAAAGCTAGACATCTGATATATTGTTTCTCATTTTTAAAAGCCACAAAAATAACATATCAAGACTTGAAGATGTGTATGTTAGGAGGAAAAAAGGATTGCTAGGGGCGAGAAGAGGGGGCAGAGATTCTGAGTTTAGGCTCTGAGACCCTGTTGTTCTAACACTGCGCCTGCAGACTTGGAGCAGAGAACTTTACATAGAGCACATACCTCATTGAAATGCAGCCCATTCTCTGTTTTGAACACAACTGGATTGAAAAGACCCCACACTCTGTCTCCTGGGCAAATCGCTAAAGATGCTGAGAGAAGCAAATCTACGTTATCATTTTTTAAAATTATTATCAGATCTCATATTCTAATCAAGTGCTGTAGCAGTTATTACAGCTACAGAGTAAAATGCTCATCTGTGCTTTTTTAAGAAAATGGAATAAAAGGAAAAACAAGAACCTACAATTTCCTGCCCGTCCAGCACATCGGCAGTCGTAGCAGCTCCCGTGGCCTCTGCCACGCTCTGCATTTAAGCGGCCTTAACTCTCACATGGCTCTTCACGTCCAGAGGGGTCTCCTCCATGGCGCCAAGGTGACTGCGCCTTCTCACCATCCCTGGGGGAAACGGGGAAGCCTCTCTCCAGCCTTGCTCAAAAGGGATGCGATTTTCCTTGATTTCCTCTTATAGATCTAAAGTGAGGCTTCTCCTTTCTTCATAATTTCCCCAGGAATTACTTACCCATCATCCTCGCATCGAGTCCCTCCTTGGTCTGCCTCTCCTCCTCTTCCCTAAAGAAATCCGTAAACCAGGTTAATCTAGCCCCCATCCACAGAGCCCATAGTGAGCAGCCTGTGCAGTTGGAAAAGACCCCACGTGGACTCTTGGCAAACAAGCTCATGGGCTGCTCAACTTGCTTTTCCTGGCCTTGGGAAGGTGCCCGCACCTGTTGGCTGATCTGCCCTCGCCCATGCACATCTCCTTGTCAATGTCTGAATGGGCTCTTCCAACTCAGAACTTCTTAGACAAAAATGTTAGTAAAGAGAAACTATATCTACAGCCTACTGCAGTGTGTGTGTGTGTGTGTGTGTGTGTACATAGACAAAGCCACAGTTGTCATTCAGTTGCAGCCGTGTCCAACTCTAGTGGACTGCAGCACACCAGGCCTGCCTGTCTCTCACGATCTCCCAGAGTTTGCCCAAGTTCATGTCCATTGAGTCAGGGATGCCTTCCCACCGTCTCATCCTCCACAAAAGTAGCATGTGCCTGAACTCCAGTCCTTCCCTAAACATTTTTATGAATTCCTCTGGTCCCGCCTGGACCCTCTTTGACTTCTCCTGTTCTCTGTGGGTTCCATTCTTCTCCTGTCCCAGGTCATGTCCCACTTGGAATTCTGCTCCTGAAAGCCACAAAGACCATTTGTGAACATCTGGGTTGGTGTGTCAGTCACGTGTAGTTACCAGATTTAGAGATTAAAGATTAAGAATGCAGGTTTTACTTTTGGACACAGCAGGTGAAGGAGCGGATGGGACAACTTGGGAGATCAGCATTGAAACGTATACAGCCCCATTTGTAAAATAGCCAGTGGGAATTCGCTGTTTGATGCAGGGAGCTCAAACTGATGCTCTGTGACAAGCTAGAAGGGGTGGCATGGGGTGGGAGGTGGAAGGGACGTTCAAGAGGGAGGGGACATGTGTATACCTGTGACTGATTCATGTGGAAGTATGACAGAATCCAACATAGTATTGTAAAACACTCATCCTCCAGTTAAAAATAATAATAAAATTTTTTAAAAATGAGTGCAGATTTTGGTAGGTGGCAAAGCCAGGCTCGCCTCCTAACTTCACTAGCAATCAAATTGTGGACCTTGGAAAGCAGACTCCTAAGCAACCCTTTCCTCATTTATTAACAACAAACTCAAAATGAGAACAATAGTACCTCCTCCAAGGGTTATAGGGGTGAAACAAAATCATGTAGGCAGAGAGCTTATCAAAGCTCCGCATGACTGGTCCATGCTAAACGCTTACTAAAGGCAGATGCCCGTCCTAATACTCAGTGACAGCAAGGGTGTGCTGCCCTTCAGCCAGCTGGGTGATTGCTGCAGCCCCAGGATCCTGCGCGCGCCGCAGTGATGCGGGGCTTCCCAGGGCGGTGGGCCTGAGGCAGCTGCCCTGCAGAGCTGGCGGCTGCATAAACACCTGCCTGAATTTGGTGGGATGGGGGATCTCGGAGCCAAAATCTACTTGACTGAGAAGACGCTCGTTCAGTGGGTATTTCCTTCGTACTCTTACCAAGTTCCTGTATCCAGCTCCCAGGGAACCACTCTTTTCCTGCAGCTCAGAGATCACTCCTGGATGCAGAGTGGTTGCGGTAGCAACAGGGATTTCAGGGCCCCAAGGACTGGAGTTCAAATCCCCCTTTCTTGCCCTTTCACACCTTGTAACTTGGAATAATTCAGTTTAGTCTTGATGACTCATTTTTACAATCTGTCTCATAAAGTCTGAGTCTGCAGCTAAAATTTAATATAAACACATCCAGCCCAGTGCCTGACACTTACTGGATGCTGAACAAGCTTAAGACTCTTTCCAGCATTTATACCTGCAATATGAGTTGAACTGAAGAAGGTCTCCCACTCAGCTGTTTACTCCCCACATTTTTGTTTATGATGAACGAGGTTAATTCCACGCTTAACTTGCCTATCCTGAAAATGCCTCAGTCAGTTCCTAGAGTCACATATTCTCACATTTTAACTTTTCCCTGTCTCCTTTTAGATCCAGGCTCAGTATAGCACCCTGAACAAAGGAAATAATGGGGGGAACTCCTTGAATGAATGAGTGAGCATTTTTTGGTATGGGTAGCTATATTTCCCAATAGCGTCTGCTATTGTTTGGTTTCTAAAGAAATCCAGACTTAGTTTATATATGTCTTAAGTCACCATCTTCCTTATTATTATTATTCCCACGACTGAAAATAGGACACTTAATAAGAAGCACATGGTGTTGCGTTAATGAACTCATGTTTTTTTTAAGTTTATAAAGCCATAGGATTTAAATGGATATAAAAACAAAAAGTCCTTCCTCTCACCCAATACTCTACCAGTGTGGGGGAAAAAGAGAAGAAAATCTGAGGCTTTCTTTTCTGAAAGCATTTGGGATGAAGATGAAGGACAGTGGGCAAGAAAGGTAGGAGGCCAAAGAAAATAGAAGGTCAGGCTTCCAAAGGCTGAAATCTGGATGAATAAGGACAGAAAAATGTAATTTGTGGCAAAGAGCTAGGACATGTGCTAAAAGAAAAACAGAAGAGGCAGCACAAGATTTATTTTATCCACGGACCAGCATGATGCTGGCAATTGAAATATAAACCAGTCCTTCACTGACTCATTCGTTCATTCAAAAACATGCAGAGTTCACGTGCAGTGTGCCTGGCTCTGTGCCAAGGTCAAGAACAACCTGGTCCTCCTGACTTAACATTCTGATTGTCTTCCTGTCTTATCCATCTTCTAGAAGAGAGCCCCATGGTTTGGGAAGCAGACCCTGATTTTCAGATTCACTGGGAAGTTTGGTTTCAGACATCTTGCCTCACTTATTCATATCCACCCAAAGATTTTTAACTTCTCTTGAGATTTGGGCCTAAGAACAAAAGCACGGTTTCTGTGGAATCGAACAATCCTCTCTGCAGGCTTTGTTTTTGGAAAGTTATTTAAGCTCGTGCCTCCTCAGCCTCTCAGCATCAGTGAGAATGAGAAGCATCATGCCAACTGCAGAGAAAGGCTGTAAATGTACAGTGAGAAAAATGCCCTCAGAGGCCAGCACAGTGCCTGGCACAAGGGAGGTAATCAGCTTTCACCCGAGCCTGGCTCAGTGCTCTGTTAAGCTGTGGGATTTGGGCTGGGGCTGTGATGAAGAAACAGCCACAGGAAGGGAGAAGCTGGACTCTAGGTCTCCGAGCATCTAGCGAAAGAACTGGGGGAATCCCCATTCATGGCTGCTCCTCCATTAGAACTTTCTGCCCCATGGAAATTACATCTTGAGAGCTTGCATTTAGCCTTGATCAGCCACATTTACATTTTTAATTACTTGATTTTGATGATCACTTCCACGAAAATGCTTCTTGATTCTAAGGGATTGGGGCAGCTTTGATGGTCACTTTAGGATAACTGAAGTGAAGGAAATTTCCTTAAATTAGCCATGGATTTGGATTCGACTCACATTGCAGTCATGAAATTAAAAGACACTTGCTCCCTTGGGAGAAAAGCTATGACAAACCTAGAGAGAGCAGTAAAAAAATTAAGACATCACTTTGGTTACAAAGGTCCATATTAGTCAAAACTATGGTTTTTCCAGTAGTCACGTATAAATGTGAGAGTTGGACCATAAAGAAAGCTGAGTGCTGAAGAACTGATGCTTTCTAATGGTGGTGCTGAGAAGACTCTTGAGAGTCCCTTGGACTGCAAGTAGGTCAAACCAGTCCAACCCTCTATATTCGTTGGAAGGACTGATGCTGAAGCTGAAGCTCCAATACTTTGGCCACCTGATGTGAAGAGCTGACTCATCGGAAAAGACCCTGATGCTGGGAAACACTGAAGGTTCTCCTGCCTTCAAAAAGGGTACATCAGAGGACAAGAGGGTTAGATAGCTTCACCAACTCAATGGACGTGAATCTGAGCAAACCCAGGGAGATAGTGAAGGACAGGAGAGCCTGGCATGCTTTCCATGGCGTTGTAAAGAGTCAGACACGACTTAGGGACGGAACAACACCACCACGTTGGAACAAGATCCGGGTGTGGTCCTGCCACTCATCTTCACATCGTGTATCCCACTTCATCCTGACAGATAAAGTGTATTAGGCTCATCCAACAGTTGGAGAAGCTAGACTTGGAGAGTCTAAGTAACTCCTCCCAGATGGCATACCTGGCAAGACGTAGGGCTGTGCCCTCTGGGTCCAAGTCTGACGTTTTTCTCCAGCACAGTTAGCTTTTCAGTCTAAAAGGAACCTGAGAGTTGTAAAGGGTATTCCAGGTAATCTCGCCCGACTCCCTCATTTTAGGGAAGCAGAAACAAAGGCCTATTGAAGTTAAATGAGGCAAGTGAGATCACATCCATACTGGCACAACCAAAATTAGAACTGGATCTCCTTGGTGTCAAACTTCGTTCATTAGCAGCTGGCAAATATCCTTCCCTTTCATCACCTGTTTACCATAGAAACAGTATCTGTGTTATTTTTTATCTTTTTTCTATAGAAATATAATTGCTGTACAATATTATGTAAGTTAAGTTGACTCATTGGAAAAGGCTTTGATGCTGGGAGGGATTGGGGGCAGGAGGAGAAGGGGACAACAGAGGATGAGATGGCTGGATGGCATCACTGACTCGATGGATGCGAGTCTGAGTGAACTCCGGGCATTGGTGATGGACAGGGAGGCCTGGCATACTGTGATTCATGGGGTCGCAAGAAGAGCCAGACACGACTGAGCAACTGAACTGAACAGGTGTACAATATAGTAACTCCTAATGTTTAAAGATTATACTCCACTTATAGTTATTATGAAATATTGACTGTATTCCCTGTGTTGTATAATATGTCCTTGTAGCTTATTTTATGTGTAACAATTTGCATCTTAATCCTCTGTGCATGCATGTGTGCTAAGTCACTTCAGTCTTGTCTGACTCTTTGAAACTCCATGGACTGTAGCCCGCCAGGCTCCTCTGTCCACAGGATAGGATTCTCCAGCAAGAATACTGGAGTGGGTTACCATTCCCTCCTCCAGGGGATCTTCTCAACCCAGGGATCGAACCCGAGTCTCACGTCTCCTGTGTTGGCAGGTCGGATCTTTGCACAATCTCTGCGCCTGTAATACTCCTTCCTCTCCCTACCGGTAACCACTAGTTTGTCCTCTGTATCTGAGCCTGCTTCTTTTTGTTATATTTACTGGTTTGTTGTATGTTTTAGATTCTAAGTAGAAGAAATATCATATAGTATCTTTCTTTGTCTCTCTGACTTGTTTCACCTTGTACAGTGCTCTCCATGTCTTCCCATGTTGCTGCAAGAGGCAAGAGTTTGTTCCTTTTTTGGCTGACTAATATTCCACTGCACATATACACCACATCTTTATCTGTTTATCTGCTGATGGAAAAACATTATCTATTTTATATAGGAAGTTCCAAACAAACTAGGAACATTTAAGTCCAAAGTGGAAGAGGAAGACAGGCCACCTGCCAGCCACGAGTGAGGATGTTTTCCACTTTGGACTTTCTACCATCATGTCTTTATTTTAGGGGCCAGTAAGTTATAGCCTGGGGAGTCAGAGGCAGTTCATCATCTGTTTTTAAATAAAGTTTTATTGGAACACAGCCATGTCTATTTCCATCTCATCTACGGCTGCTTTCTGCCTCCCTGCTACAATAGCAAGATTGCTTTTTTTCTTTTTGTTCCTGTCCCAGGAGTTGAGACAGAAACTAAATGGCCTTTGAAACCCAAAGTATTTGCTGTTTGGCCCATTACAGAAAGAAAAAAATTTTTCAGTTTTTGCTTCAGTTAATATTTGTTGTTGGCCTAGAGGTCTGAAATCATATTTTTAATAAGTTTTTCTCAATTATCAGTGATAATGTATGGTGGAGATGTTATTAAACCTCAAACCCAAGGGTTCAGTTGCCTCTACTGGACTCAAACCTGCACTTTTCTTTGCCTTGAGAGCAAATTTAAAAGAAAGTTCAGCTACCTTAAATAATAACATGACACTTTTTCAAAGTGTTTTTTTCCCCCACACAAAACAAGAAATATAACTCTGTCAGCAGCTCAATAAGCCAAACTATGATGAATGGGCAATCAAAGAATATATACATATTTTGTAGAATATTCTTGATGAGTTGAATTCTACCTGAATCCAGCCATTCTTCATGTGTTTGTTCTTATTACAGTTGGACAGACATAACAGCAGTCACGTTTTCTCTCCTCATAGTCATCTGACTTGTATTTCTGCTCACATGCATTGAAAAAGAAAATGGTACATGGAGCAAAGCACACACTCCATTTCAGCTGAGCTGAGCTTGCTTTTCATCAGGAATGGTGCTGTTTTATTTGGCACATTTGTGCTACATAATTAAAAGCAGATAAAGCAGAGATCAGTTGCTAACAGGCAAGTTGCCATAAAGAATAGAAGGTTTATATCTGTGACAAGCACATCATATTAACTGTGAAAGATGCAGCCATTGTTTTGCGAAGATGGACTCAGTTTCTGTGGAAGAGAGTTCCTGCTGCGAAGTGCATGCCCCACCAGGAACTAGAATTCCTTACCCTTTCTTTATGTCTAGGCAAGGCCTTCCTGGCGGCTCCGTGGTAAAGAACCCGGCTGCAATGCAGGAGCTGCAGGAGATGGGACTTTCATCTCTGGGTGGGGAACATCCCCTGGAGAAGGAAATGGCAACTCACTCCAGTATCCTTGCCTGGGAACTCCTGTGGACAGAGGAGCCTGGCAGGCCACAGTCCATGGGGTCACAAAGGGTTGGACAGGGCTGAAGCTACTTAGCAGGCAAGGTCTTATGACCCACTGCTGCCAACAGAATGTGAGAGAAGTGATGTATGTTATTTCCGAGCTGAATGGTAGGAAGGGATGTACCTTCTTCACTGTGTTTCACTTCGACCCTGGGAAGGAATTGATGAACTAGAGGCCTGAGGGTGATGGGGCCACAAGACAGGAGTTGGGGTCCTCAGTGAGCAAGAAACACATTTCTGTTGTGCTAAACCACTGAAATCTGGGGTTTTCTCTGTTACAGTGGCTAACGTTAATTAATACACTCATCCATAATTCTACTTTATTCTATCACAGCACCTCCCTAATGTGAACAATTCCCAGTGACTGTGATATTCACTCTCTTCTCCAAGGGACCCTTCCCCACCTTTCTGATTAATTCTACTCGTGTGTTCTTTGTTAATTAGAGCCAGGTGGCACTTGGGAGATTATAGTCCAACCAACTGCCTTTACAGGTTAGTTAACTGAAGTTTATAAATGACATCAAGCAATCCAGTCAAGGTCTCATTGCTCATCAGTGATTCAGTGTGCTCATGCCCCCAGAATTCACTGTTGTTGTTTTTAACCTCACCATAGTATACCTTTGTAATCTATTACTTTATACTTGAAACTACTTACGTTAGCTCTTAGGGATGGGGAAAGCATAATATTAGTATTGAGGCAGGAAGTAACCCTATGTGACATTGTCCAGCTGTACAGTTATCTCAAGTGGAATTTTCCAAAAGAGAAATATAATTGGAGATAAATGCATTGTTGTCTTTGTAATGGATTATTTAAAGTGACATATTATTATCTTCTAGACCTCGTAAGCATTTATTTAAGTTTACTTCTCATTTATCTTTGGAATGTAGAGCTTCCAGGTTGGGTGAGTTTGTTAGATAGAAAAAACAAAAACTGCTTAATGTAATTTACTAGAGAGATTTGCAACTAAAACTGAACACCCAGTAAGGCAAAATGGTCTAGAAGCATAGTAGCTCAATCACGAACCTCAAAATAAAACAGAGATGAGTTACAGTGTTTGGGGTAGTGATTGGGAGTTAAGAACAGAAAATCCAATACCAAGTGTCCTATTTCCCATCTTGGTTTTAAACAAGTAGGAAAATAGAGCATTGAAGAATAGGCTTAAAAGCACCTTTCTGATTAAGAGGTCAGATTGGAGGGCTTGTCATGAGGTACACTGTCCAAGTGGTCTCCTTATTCTGAGCCCTGGAACCAGGTGCAGGAAGGCTGAACTTTGCAAACCTCCTATAGAAGCTGAGTCGGTCCCCGGAGGGTCAGCTGACTCCTTTGTTTGTCCGTTGTTTGTTTTTTCATTGAGGTATAGTTGATTTACAATGTCGTGTTAATTACTGGGGTACACCAAAGTGATTCAGTTATATGTAAATTCACATTCACTTTTATAGTCTTTAACACTATGGTTTCTTGTGGGATATTGAATGTAGTACAATGTGCTATACAGTAGGACTTGGTTTATCCATTCTACACATAAAAGCTTACATCTGCCAGCGCTAACTCCCACTCCATCCTGTCCCCACCCTGCGCCCCCTCCCCACCTTTGGCGACCATCTCTTTGTTCTCCATGTTCATAATTCTGTTTCTGTGTCACAGACAGGTTTATCTGTGCCATGTTCTGCAAGTAAGTGACATCACCTGGTATCTGTCTTTCTCCTTCTGACTTACTTCCGTTAGTATGATACTCTCTAGGCTCATGCATGTTGCTGCAAATGGCATACGCCATTCTTTTTATTGGCCGAGTAATACTCCATTGTATGCACCATGTGTTTTTTATCCATTGATTTGACCATGGGCTTTAGATTGTTTCTGTGTCCTGGCTACTTTGAATAGTGCTGCTGTGAGCGTAGGGGTACGTGTATCTTTTCAGATTAGAGTTTGCCTGGATATGTGCCCAGGAATGGGGTCGCTGGGTCATACAGTGACTATAGTTTTAGTCTCCGAGGAACCTCCATACCGTTTCCCACAGCGGCTGAGCCAACTTACACTCCCACCGACAGCGGGAGAGGGCTTCCTTTTCTCCGCACCCTCTCCAGCATTTGCTATTTGTAGCCTTCTTAATGATGACTGCCCGGATCAGCGTTGACTTCTTGGAGGGGTGGAGATGCACTGAGCATGCGCGGAGTCTTGAGCTCGTTGAGCTGCTGCCGCGGGAAAGAGACGTCAGGAGCCGGGAAGCGGCATCTCCGGCTCATCAGGAGGTTGTCCGCAGGGGCAGGGACAGACATTCACGGAGCATCGGTCCACGGTTGTTACTGTTCTAAATGCCTTATAAGATATCGGCTGTCCTGACAGCCACCTCGTGATGAGGCTCCTTGGTCATTGAGAAGGCGGAGCTTCAGGTGGTCAATGAGGGAGGAGCCACCGGGCAGATCCTGGTCCTCCCTTCCCTTCCGGATCATTCGACCCATTTCCCCATCTCTGCCTCTCATCCTCAGAGAGACGAAATAGCCACATTTCAGGGCTGACAGAACCTAAACTGGGATCTCACTTCTTGTTACTTTTTAAGTTGTTTCTAAGGCTTTTCTTTTTTCCTGACAGATTAAAAAACATTGTGGTGTGGGAACAAACACTTTTTACTTCTTTAAGACTCAAATCCCATCAACTATCTTACACAGTTGTCTTCTTGCTCTCTATAGAAAATAAACATGTTGACGAGCAATGTTCAAAATGACATGAAAACTTTGTTGAAAAGAAACCGTCTGGGAAATAAATTAGTCTGCATGTTACTGTAAGTCTTCATTTATAAACAGGCAGCTGTCTCCTATGTTTCTAGATGGTTAAACTTAATGTGGCTAAAAGTAGGAAAGGTTTCCCCAGTTCTCAGGTTTGCAGAACCGGGATGCACACGTTTTATTAAAATGAGGAGCAGAGTGCATTTCAATAATGAATATTATCACAGCGAAATTCTTATATTCTTTTATTTATTTATAATTTTGCTGTGTAACAAATTACAACAAACAATGGTTTAATGTAGAAGTGAAGTTGCTCAGTCGTGTCCAACTCCTTTCGACCCCATAGGCTGTAGCCTACCATGCTCCTCCGTCCATGGGATTTTCCAAGCAAGAGTACTTAAGTGGGTTGCTATTCCCTTCACATCTATTATGCCTTGGTTTTATAAGACACCCATCAGATGAGTTCAACTTAGGATTTAACAAGACCCAAGTCAAGATATCAGCTGGGTTATGCTCCTAGCTCATTCAGGTTGTTAGAAGAATTTGACTTCTTGTGGCTTTAGGTGTTTTGCTGCTCAGCTGCTCAGTTGTGTCTGACTCTGCACCGCAATGGACTGCAGCACACCAGGCTTCCCTGCCCTTCACTATCTCTTGGAGTTTGCTCAACCTCGTATCCATTGAGCTGGTGATGCAATCCAACCATCTCATCCTCTGTTGCCCCCTTCTCCTCCTGCCCTCAATCTTTCCCAGCATAAGGTCTTTTCCAATGAGTTGGCTCTCGCATCAGGTGGACAAAGTATTGGAGTTTCCACTTCAGCATCAGTCCTTCCAATGGATATTCAGGGTTGATTTCATTTAGGATTGACTGGTATGATCTCCCTTGCTGTCCCAGGGACTCTCAGCTTTTTCCTCTTCTGTGACCAGCCAGAGAATATTTTCTGTTTTTAACAGGCTCGTGAGATTGGGTCAAGCCCACTTGGATGCCCTCCATATCTTAGGCTGATTAACTGGGACTTCAGTCACATCTGCAGAATGTCTTTGCAGCTGCACCTGAATTAGTACTGTATCGATAAGCAGGGACCAGAGTCCTGTGGCACATCTGAGAATTCTGCCCACCAAAGTTCTATTTTCTTGTGACTTTTCATCTTAATGATAAGTTCTCAGATTTACTACATAACTGAACAGTGAGTGGCTGTTTCTGCCCTCTTTGGCTATATGATAGTCAGGGACTGTTGATTCTAAGGAATAAAAAAGGAGATGGCCAGTACGTTGGATTGCATGAGGGTCTTTCTCTCTCTCTCTTTTTGTTTTTTTTTCCTTTTGCATTTTCTCTCCCCCGACTCTTCTATATCCTCTGCCACTTGTGGAAACAGTGGCGAAAAGCTAAGTGTTCAATAAGGGACAAGAGCATGGCTTTGGAAAGGAGTGGACGGGACTCCAATCCGTGCCTCTCTACCTACTTGCGTGCACCACTGGGCTTGCTCCCTAGCCTTTCTGAGCCTCATCTCCTACCTCTAAATGAGAAACAAGCCTTCCCAAGTGCTCTCTGTTGTCAGCGAGTGAGTCCTCTGTGTAGCCTCCCAGCATGTTCTCTGGATCCTGCAGATGGTGACTATTTTAGTTGTTTACACAGTAAAGTGTTTTTGTGTGTTGTTTTTTTTTTAATTTGGCCCAACTATGTGGCATGTAGGATCTTAGTTCCCCAACCAGGGATGGAGCCTGTGCCCCTGCATTGAAAGTACAGAGTCTGAACCACAGACCACCAGGAAGCCTCCCACAATAAAGTTCCAAGAAGCCGAATGTCGGCCCTCATTCCTAGAGGTGATTTTTGAACACAGTTGGCAAAAGAAAGATAAACCCAGGAGCAGATACGGTGTTTCCCTGCCTCCACGTCACTGAGTCTAGAAGAAGGTGGAAGTTAAGATCAGCTTTGATTGAGGGAAAGGGACAAGAAAAAGAGCACGCAAGTAGAAAAGGGACAGTTTGTGTCCTTAGACAATGCTGGGCTCTGCTCAGCCACTCAGTCGCGTCCAATTCTTTGCCACCCCGTGGACTGTAGCCTGCCAGGCTCAGACTGGCAGGGGCCGACCTTCCAGTCTGGGCAGGCTGGTTGGCAGGTGTCCTGGGGAAGGATCTTTGCCTGCCCCACCTCCGGCCCTTTGTCCCCATCAGCTTTCCTTCTGGATCACTCTCATGCCCCTCCTCCCTCTCGCACTTCCTTGCCTGACTGCCCTGCTCCGTGGCCGCAGAGGGTAAAGGTTGAGAAGCACGTGGCTGGACTGAAGCCAGCCCAGCTTGTCCCTTGAAGGTCACGTGGGCTGCCAAAAGGTCACTTAACTTCTGTCTGCCTCATTTGGCTCCTTTTTGAAATTGACGTGAAAGATAATAGTATCGACCTTGCAGCATTGTTGTGAGGATTAAGTAAGTTCATAAAGGTAGAAGATTAGTGCCTGGCCATAGCGAATGCTTGAGAAGTGTTATGCTCAGCATTATTAATGGTCGTCATCATTATTCTCTTTCAACCTAGAAAAGTGCCCTTCTCTCTCCCCCACCTTCATCCCCAACTCTCTCCTTCTCTCTGTTATTTCTTTACTACGCAATGCCATAGCATCTACAATTAAAAGAAGCATTCAATCGCAGTCACTCCCTAAACTCACTTTGTTTTTTGTATTGTTTTTCAGTTCTTGAGCGTATGAATGAAAAGGATGAAAGAGGAAAGGTCTAAACAAATCACCTCAGTGCCCTTTACCTTCCTGCAAGGCCCTGAGACCAGGCAATGTTTTATTTCATATCTTTTCAATTTTCTGAGTGTGTGTGTGTGTGTATGCTTTCCTGCACCAACCTGGTGATAAGCTCAGAGACCCTGTTTTATATTTCTTAGATTTCCCACCACTGAGATTTGGAAAAGCCTAATAAACATCATGCTCATCTCTATACTTGTTTGACAATAAAGAGAACCCAAGAAGATGGATGGTAAAGAATCCACCTGCAATGCAGGAGACCCAGGTTTGACCTCTGGGTCAGAGAGATCTCCTGGAGAATGGAATGGCAACCCACCCAGTATTCTTGCCCGGAGAATCCCATGGACAGAGGACCTGGTGGGCTACAGTCCAAGGGGGTAGCAAAGTCACATGAGTGACTTTCCCTTTCAAGAAGATGGAAATAAAAATTGCTAGTGTTATTGCCTTAAAAGATAAAGTGTAGTTTAGAAAATGGGACTTCTGGGCCCATGAATCAACTGGACTTTCTCCTAGCGTCCTCAGAGGAGACACTTACTCATCCCATGTGAACAGGGCTAACATTTCCTAATCCTTCTATCCATCTCTCTCCCAGGCCCTCCTGAAAGCAGACAGCAGAGGAGCAGGAATGGGTTCTTTCTGCAGGTCTATTCCATAAAAGAGAGGCTGAGGCCAAGCTGGATTTTCTCAAAATCTCCTGCAGAGTTTACCAAATAATTCATTCCACATTTCCTGAGACAGAATGAGAAGCGGGCCCAAGAGAGACACAGGGCATTACTCTAAAGAGGCTCACTCCACTTGGAAACCTGAAAGCCAGGACAAGGTGCCCCTCTGGATTCCCTAAAACCCTACCAGTACCCAAGATTGCCTGCCACACACTATGCATTTGGAGCACATCAAATGGACACTTGATAGCCACATGGGGTTAAGAATCCCTCCAAGTCAATAACGTGTCTGGTTTGTTGTATGTCAATTACACCTCAGTGCAGCTGTGAAAAGAGAACGGAATTTACCAGCAGGCCTGGCGCAAAATAATTGCTCAGCAAATGTTAACTCTGAGTTGACCTTTGCTGCATTCCCGTGGTGAAGACAAAGGCCACAAAGATGTCATCCTTGACTGCGGCCTGTAGAGCTATAGAATCTACAGAGTTCAGAAGCCCTCTCTGGACTCCTTGGTCACCGTCTGGCAGGCTTGGCCACCCTGCCTGGGGACTTCTGATTTGGGGCTGAGCTCCGAAATCACTGTTTGTTTTCTCTGTCCACTGCTGTCCAGACACAGTGGCCCATCTCTCCCACATGGCAGCTCTCAGGACTGCTCATAATTGTCTCAAATGCTCTGGGTGAATGGCTGTGTATAGCTTCAAGGCATTTCCCAGACTACTCCTTGCAAACTTTACAGAGATCCACGTTCTGATTCACATGGTCCCCAATATACCCACCAAACATGGTGAAAATATTTCCAGCCATTTTCCAGTGTTTCTATAATAGAATAAAAAAACAGAAATGTAATATCATTTATAAATTTATTTACATGGGTTGAATGAAATTGGAACACACGCTCTGGTTTGGCTGGATATTTCAGTTTCTCTCCATTTTCCTGGCATCCCAGCTGTTTTCACATTTGCCAGAACAAAAGCCTCTCAGTTTGGATAATAAAGTTTGTGGGTGTGTGTTTGCCGCTCGGTCGTGCCCGACTCTTTGCGCCCCCGTGGACTGTAGCCCCCAGGCTCCTCTGTCCGTGGGATTCTCCAGGCAAGAACACTGGAGTGGTTGCCACTAATCAGATAATAAATATCAAAATATAACAACATAGTTGGAGTTGAGGCTCCAGTAGTAAACTATTGGAGTACGTAATTATACACAACGAGATATTAGATCTAAAAACAAGTCATGTTCTGGAGCTTTATGGAATCAGCTGGAAACTCAGATTGCTCAGTTTTCAGGTCCTTTCCCGAGAAGGGGTCTTGCCTGACCGGGACCAGCGTCACCAGGCTGCTAGGCTGAATGTGGGGCGTGTGGATTGCCTTCCCCTTCTCTCCCCAGCGAGTATCTCCCAGCTTCACTCACTTCCTGCCGGACCCAGCCTTCCCTCCTGCTATCTATCTGTTGCAGTTCTCTCCCGCACACTTCAGTGCTTTTCTCCATTCTGTTCAGCTGGTTGTCAGTAACTTCTGTGACCACACTCTCTGCACATGTGCTCATTTGTTTCCACGTAACTGGATGAGGACAGACGACTCTTCACAGCCTGGGAAAGAAGTTCAGGTCCACTGCCCCACGCCAGGCCCCCTGAACTCTGTCCATCCTTCTGACCCTCGTGCGTACTCCGTCTCCCTCTCCCCGCAACCTCACACCTAGTGACAGTCTTCCTCCAGAGATGATTAAATATGCCAAGCACATCACAGGTATTAGCACATGCAGACCTCTCCATGACTTTACCCTGTGCCCACTGCCCTGTCCCCACTTACAGAGGGAAACTGAGTCTCCAAGAGCCTAAGGAGCTCTCTCCCTGCTGATAAGAGAGGAGCCAAGAGGCAGAATTCATCTTCTCTGAATCAAACTCCAGAGGCAGGTCTTTGTCCTGCTTTCCATCTTGCACCCAGCTCCGGGCACCCTCAACACCAAGTGCAGAGACACCACCACGTGCAAGAACCCTTTCCTGACTTGGCTCTTAAGTTCCTCCTTTCCTTGTGGTTTCCTTAAACTGTCATGGCTTAGACCGCATGCTTTTATAAAATAAGGCATTATATCATTCTTGTACTTGCCTTGAAATGCTTCTCATTTCTGGATTATTATTTATTTTTTAATATTAAGATTTTTTTGTTGTTATATTTCCTTTTGTTAGCACTTGTTTACATATCTTTTTCGCTGCCTTTTTTCCAACTGTCTTCTGTCCTCTAAACAGTATACAATTATATTGGTTCCTTTAAATCCTATCTAACAATCTTAATAGATGAGCTTAACCATGTTTATTACAAGTATTGATATGCTTAAACTTTATTCTTGACATCTTATTTTGGGTTTCCTGTTTAACCTATTTCCAAGATTTTTTTTTAAGATTTTTTTTAATGTAGACCATTTTTAAGTATTTATTGAATTTGTTACAATATTGTTTGTCTTTTATGTTTTGTTTTGTTTATTTCTGAGGCATGTGGAATCTTAGCTCCCCAACCAAGAATCGAACACACACCCACTGTATTGGAAGGCAACGTCTTAACTCCTGGACCACCAGGGAAATCCCTGGCTTACTATTTAGACTGTGTAGTTCTCGAAGCTACTGATAATTCCTTAGGGCTATTTGCACCTTTGGAACTTAGCAGAGTGCTCATCTGCCATATGTGTGTGTGTGTGTGTGTGTGTGTGTGTGCATATGTTCAGTCATGTCCAATTCTTTGTGACCCCCTGGACTGTGACTCACCACGTTCCTCTGTCCTTAGAAGTTTCCAGGCAAGAATATGGTTGCTGTTCAGTCCCTCAGTCGTGTCTGACTCTCTGCAGTCCGATGGGCTGCAGCACACCAGGCTCCCCCATCCTTCCCCATCTCCTGGAGTTTTCCCATACTCATGTTGATTGAGTCAATGGTGCCATCCACCCATCTCATCCTCTGTCACCCCGTTCTCCTCGTGTTCTCAATCTTTCCTCATCCAGGTCTTTTCCAATGAGTCATGTCTTTTCCAGACTGCCAAAGTATTAGAGCTTCAACTTCAGCATCAGTCCTTCCAATGAATATACAGGACTGATTTTCTTTAGGATGGACTGGTTGGATCTCCTTGCAGTCCAAGGGATACTCAAGTCTTCTCCAGCACCACAGTTTGAGAGGATCAGTTCTTTGGTGTTCAGCCTTCTTTATGGTCCAAATCTCACATCTGTACATGACTACTGGGAAAACCATAGCTTTGACTTTACAGACCTTTGTAGGCAAAGTGTTATCTCTACCTTTTAATATGCTGTCTAGATTTATCATAGCTTTTCTTCCAAGGAGCAAGCGTCTTTTAATTTCATGGCTGCAGTCCCCATCTGCAGTGATTTTGGAGCCCAAGAAAATAAAGTCTGTCACTGTTTCCATTTTTTCCCCATCTATTTGGCATGAAGTCTTAGGACTGGATGACATGATCTTAGTTTTTTGAATGCTGTGTTTTAGGCCAGCTTTTTTCACTCTCCTTTTTCACCTTCATCAAGAGGCTCTTTAGTTCCTCTTCACTTTCTGCCATTAGGGTGACATTATTGGCAGATCTGAAGTTATTGATAATTCTCCTGGCAATCTTGATTCCAGCTTGTGTTTCATTCAGCCCAATGTATTGCATGATGAACTCTGCATAGAAGTTAAATAATATGCAGCCTTGACATACTCCTTTCACAATCTGAAACCAATATGTTGTTCCATGTCCAGTTCTAACTGTTGCTTCTTGACCTGCATACAGATTTCTCAGGAAGCCAGTAAGATGGTCTGGTATTCCCATCTGTTGAAGAATTTTCTACAGTTTATTGTGATTCACACAGTCAAAGGCTTTAGCGTAGTCAACGAAACAGAAGTAAATGGGTTATTTTGGAATTCTCTTGCTTTTTCTATGATCCGATGAATGCTGGCAATTTGATCTCTGGCTCCTCCACCTTTTCTAAATCCAGCTTGTGCATCTGGAAGCGCTCAGTTCACATATTGCTGAAGCCTAGCTTGAAGGATTTTGAGCATTAACTTGCTAGCCTGTGAGATGCGTGCAGCTGTGCAGTAGTTTGAGCATTCTTTGGCATTGCCCTTCTTTGGGATTGAGTGAAAACCGTCCTTTTCCAGTCCTGTGGCCACTGGTGAGTGCAGCACTTTAACAGCATCATCTTACTGGAAGAGACTGCCATTTCCTTCTCCAAGGGATCTTCCCGACCCAGGATCAAACCGTGTCTCTTGCATCTGCTGCATTGGCAAGTGGACTCTTTACCACTGTGCCACCTGAGAAACCCATCTATGTCCTAGGAGGTGAATGATGCTCACTGGTTAACAGAAGCTTCCTCTTCTGTGTAAGTCCCGACAACACCTGCCACGTAGTCTTGTACAAAGCAGGGGTTCTGATCTAGCCTGTGTCACCAGTGGGCATGTGATCCTCACCTGGGGGTTTGCCTTCTTGTACTCCTGTCCTTTCCAGGTAAAACCATTTCAACCCCCTCTCCACTCTCTAGGGAAAGAGGGATGGGATAGGGAAAGAGATGAAATACTCTCCAGCCCAACTCTTTGCAATCCCAAGGACTGCAGCTCGCCAGGCTCCTCTGTCCATGGGATTCTCCAGGCAAGAACTCTGGGGTGGATTACATGCCCTCCTCCAAGGGATCGTCCCAACTCAGGGATAGAACCACATCTCTTAAGTCTCCTGCATTGGCAGGTGAGTTCATTACCACTAGTGCTACCTGGGAAGTCCCAGGATGTGATGATACTCCATTATAAAACCTGACTTCTCCCGACAGAGGTGTTCATGTGGGTATGAAATATACTGTTCATTTTCCTATCATTAATAAAAGCTTAATGAGCATCTGCCAATATGCCAAATAGTCCTTCCTAATCTGACAAACATCTTTGTTTAATTAAGCACAGACAGATACGTGTATTTGATGGGATTCTAAATGATCTTGTACTAAAGAAATGGGGAAATCTCTGTATAAATAAGTCAAGTCTGGCTTTGAATTATTTTTATGTTTTAACATATTGAAGTAGATTGTTGCAATGGGGAAAGATGCACAGACCTCATCTTGATCGAGCATGAGAGCTCATATTTTTAAATGTTCAGCATAAGTTGCATGGGCACCATTAATATCTCAAGATGTACAGAGTGTTAAGTGTTCAAGTGACTCTGGGCTCGGGGCCAACGTTTTAATAATAACCACCAAGATATATAATTTTATTCCTCTTGATTATTTTTGCAGCAACAGTTGACCCTTGAAAAACATGGGATTGGACTGTATGGGTCCACTTACACGTGGATTTTTTTCAGTAAATATGCATAGCAGTAGTACAGGATCCCCGGTTGGCTGCATCCCACCAATGCAGAATAGCATGATCAGAAGGCTGACCATAAAGTGCCATGTGGATTTTCAATTCCACTGGGAGTCAGCGCACCTATCTCTCGTGTTGTTCAGGAGTCAACTGCAGTTGAAAGACTTCTTTTATTTTGCAGTTGCTGGGTTCTATAATTATCTACATTCCTGCCTTTCCCATGAGACCAGAAGTGCCAGGACAGCAGGAGCTAGATGTTTCTTTTCTCTTCCTGCCTAATATTTTTTATTTTATGAAAGTGCTCGGCAGAGAACATCTTCAGTGAATCTTTTGAACTACTGTATCTATATTAGGAATGTGACTCATCAATGTTTTTGCACTCTTTGACTTTTATTGAAGTTGCATAGAGTTCTTACCATATTACAAAATTTAAAAAGTATGCATGTGATAAAATTGCATAAGATTAAAGTCACACTCAGTGGTAAAGAATCCGCCTGCCAATGCAGGAGACTCAAGAGATGGAGGCTCAGTCCCTGGGTTGGGAAGGTCTCCTGGAGGAGGGAATGGCAACCCACTCCAGTATTCTTGCCTGGGAAATCTCATGGACAGAGGAGACTAGTGGGCTACACTCCATGGAGTTTTGAAGAGTGGAACATGACCGAGTGACTGAACATAAGCTCGCACACACGCCCACACACATGTGAATATTTGTACAAGTAGTGAGCCCTGACTCAGGTGGGGCTGAGGTGTTAAGGCCAATGTCAGTTCCCTGGATGCAGTCATTCCTATGCTTGGGCTCTGCCAGGGAGACCGATGGGGAGAATGGAGGGAAGAATATTCTGGATCTCTCTGTATTATTTCTTACAATGGCAGATGAACCAACAATTATTTCAAAATGAAGAGTTTTTAGAAACAAGTACATCCATGGTACAGAGGAGGTGCTATGACAACACTCAGAACTGTGGGCACAAGTTGGCAGCAATCTGATCGTTTCCTGGTTTGTGGAGCTTCCTTACGTGTCGACATGAATGCCAGTGAAGGCTTCATTTTGGGGTTCCTCATCCATACATTAGGTATTCTGCTATCACAGTGCTGAACAGGAACAAAAGCCACCCGCCATTCCTTCACCCTTGACAGAGAACAAGATGTGTACGTGTGTTTGTGTGCAGTCAAAAGATGAGATTTTTATTTCTTCTATAATTTTATCCAGAAAAATGACAGCAACAAGAAATACTAATTCAGTCCCTCCTGTGTACAGGCACCACACGACTGCAGATCCCAGGAAATGCAGTTCTTTCTTCGGATGATGAGGGCACGGTGGGGTGGGGCAGGCGTGGGGTGGTGTGCCAGGCAGACAAGGTTCAAAGCCTGCATCACAAGTTCTTCCTGCCGGTATGCCTTCACTGTTCACTTGTGTGAGGCAGTTGCTCAGCTTCTCGGTCTCCTTATCCATACGCACACGAGTGAGTGACAGTCCCTACCTTGCAAAAATACAGCCCAGAAAGGAAATTATTGGGTTGGCCAGACAGTTTGTTCAAATTTTTCATAAGATGGTAGAGAAAAACCTGAATGAGCTTTTTTGGCCGAAGCAATATAGTATGTACGGATAATATATAAACCAAGTCCCAGTCTAGCCCATTACATGGGAACACAACAAAAGATATGTGCTTCTAACTTGCTGCTTTGCCAACAAAGGTCTATACAGTCAAAGCTATGGTTTTTCCAATGGTCATGTATGGATGTGAGAGTTGGACTGTGAAGAAGGCTGAATGCCAAAGAATTGATGCTTTTGAACTGTGGTGTTGGAGAAGACTCTTGAGAGTCCCTTGGACTGCAAGGAGATCCAACCAGTCCATTCTAAATGAGATCAGTCCTGAGTGTTCATTGGAAGGACTTATGCTGAAGCTCCAATACTTTGGCTGCCTGATGTGAAGACCTTACTCATTAGAAAAGACCCTGATGGGGAAAGACTGAAGGCAGGAGAAGGGAATGACAGAGGATGAGATGGTTGGACGACACCACCAACTCGATGGACGTGAGTTTGAGCAAACTCCTGGTGATGGTAAAGGACAGGGAGGCCCGGTGTGCTGCAGTTCATGGGGTTGCAAAGAGTCGAACATGACTTAGCGACTGAACAATAACTTACCACTGGGAACACCTCGGTTCCCTCTTCCGATCACCTCCCCATGGTGGCTGCTCTCATCTGTGGCATTTCAAAGACTAAAGACAACCTCCATGGCTGGGTATCAGCAGAGATGCCAGCAAGAATCGCAACCAGCATGAGATTTGGAAGTAGACACCTGTGATGGATTATTACAATTTTCTATCATGTAATATCATGTAATTGCTTTCCCGTTTGACCAAAAGTATTTCATTTAAGCTATTTCTAATTTGCTTTAAACTGTTAACTCTGGAAATGCATTAAATTGGAATCTTCTTCGGGCAACCTCCCAGCTTCCTCAGCAGCGCAGCTGCAGCTGAGTTAACCTGTGGGCGCATGCTCTGTAAACAGTAAACTGACGCACAAATGTGGGTCGTTACCGTTATTACTGTTACTGATCTTTGCTCTGATTTTCCTGTGCGCTTTCTCTGTGCTCTGGGCAGAGGTCCCATGGAATTTAACAGGCCTCTCTGCAAGGAGGGGAGGCATGCGGAAGAGGAAGGGGTGTCCTCATTTTGATATTCAGGGTTCCCGTCCTCTTCAGCAAGACCTCTTGCCAGGGTAATCTGGCTTTTCAGCCTTGGCACTAGGGGCTTTTTGGTGTGGATAGTTTTATATTTGGGGGTGGAGAAGGAGATGATAATGCATGTTCAGGGACTTCAGTCATGTTCAACTCTTAGCATTCCCATGGACTCTAGCCCACCAGGCTTCTCTGTCCATGAGATTCCCCAGGCAAGAATACTAGAGTAGGTTACCATCCCCTCCTCCAGGAGGTCTTCCCAACCCAGAGATCAAACTCATGCCTGCCTGCGTCTCCTGCACTGCAGGTGGATTCTTTACCCACTGAAGCACCTGGGAAGCTGGAAGAAGGAGGAGGGCCTGTGAAATGTAGGCTGCTGGCAGCATCCCTGCCTTCTAGACGCCAACTACCCCCTCATCACTTGTGGCAACCATAGTGTGTCCAGATATGGCCAGATGCTCCCCATACAACAGTTTACTCCTGCCAGGACTTGTCAACTGCAAAGAAAAATAGAACACTCAGCAGCATAAGGAAACCCCAAAAACCTCTGCAAATTCTGATGACTTCACAAAACCTACTGCAACAAATTTCAGAACTACCTAAAATGAATTCTTAAACAGAGGGCATGTGTGAAAAGAAGGTTTTTAGAAGACCTTAGGTTTGGAAATGGCTACCCACTTCAGTATTCTTACCTGGAAAATCCCGTGAACAGAGGAGTCTGCTAGGCTACAGTCCATGGGTTAGCAAAGAATCAGACATGACTGACCATCTGAGCATAGGTTTTGAGAAGACCTGAGTGTTTCTTATTGCTAACTAATCTAAAAGTGACGCACAACAGCTCCAAAATCCAACAGGGGTAGTGGAGGAGGTGCTGCAGAAATAACCTTGATTTCGGCCGTCTACTTCTGATATTCATGCATTCATTCACTCACTGATTACTTAATAAGTATCCACAAGTGTTTTCAACACAATCTTTGCGCAGATTATACACATGCTGAAGACGTTGGGCTGGTGGTGCAGGAAGAGCGTATCCCATAAAGAGTTTGTATTTATAGATGGTAAGCAAAGATATTAACTGTGAAACAGATTCATGCCCTTATCCCTGAAAAGGAATATTATGGTAATTACCATTGTCCTTCAGAATCAAGCTTCCCTGGTGGCTCAGACGGGTAAAGAATCTGCCTGCAATGCAGAAGACGTGGGTTCGACCCCTGAGTTGGGAAGATCCCCTGGAACAAGGAATGGCTGCCCGCTCTGGTATTCTTGCCTGGAGAATCCCATGGACAGAGGAGCCTGGTAGGCTACAATCCATGGGGGTTGTAAAGAGTCAGACAGGACTGAGTGACTAACACTTTCACTTCAGAATCAAAACCCTGTTGGTCACAAATCAGAATTTTCAGTGATGAGTTGGAAGAAGAAGGGAGAGAGGGGAGAGAGGAAAGGAAAGAAAGAAGGCAGTAGTTGGTTTTGTTTTGTTTTTTGCCCCCTTGAAGGACTCATTCTCTCCTGGTTACTGTAGAGAATGAAATGCGCTATTGTTTCTCCACTGCTTCTTATTTTCCTAACCCTGCCAGAGGCAGGGGGTTTAACTGGAGATCCTCAGCCTGTTGACTGGCTGGAGGCAAACCCCGCCTCCACGGATGCTGGCTGCCTGTAGCCTGGCTCCTTTTTGCTCATGTGTATCTATCTGTTCTGTAGCTGCTGCCTAAATAGATTTTCTGTTTTTAATAAGGAGCAGGAAAGGCGTACAGTCCTTCCCAGTAGGATAGTTGAAAAAGAACCTGGAACGCAAGTCAACAGGGGCACAGCCACCCTTCTGTTAACTCTTGCCTGTCTGGTGGTGAGCCTGGGTGCTGTCCGCCAGTCTCAGCATCTTCTTAGACGATATTGCCAGACTTCAAGCAACTTCTACCAGGCTTCCTCCCCTCTGCTCTTCTCCTGTTCTAACTTGGCCACAAGAGAATGTTGGTTTTGGGGGACACACTTATCCTGGGAATCACTAGAGATAGAGGCTAGGATTGCTGGTTCTGAACTCGAATTGATTTCTAACTGGGTTCTGTCACTTACAGGCTGTGTGATCACAGGCCAGTTGGTTAACATCTCTGAGTTGTCGTTGTTGTTTCTGTAAAACTGGGATGATAATGACACCTTCCTCATGGGGTAGCTCCGAGTAATGAATGAGGACGCTTCTTTGGGGCACTGGGAAACTGGCAAGCAGTCGCTGCTGATTTTCTGTCACTGTCACCGAAGTCCTGGTGTTCTCATGCACCTGGGCAGGAAGCTGAGACGCAGCTCTGGAAACTGCATCCCAGGCATCATTTTTCCTGCAGAAACTAAGAAAATGGTGAGTCATTAAAACAACAGCAAGACGGCTGCAGCCCACTTTTGTCCTGTGTGGAAAGCAACTGACTTCTTGAACCTGGCTGTGTGTGTGTGTGTGTGTGTGTGTGTGTGTGTGTGTGTGTGTCTGCGTGTGTGTAAGCCACTCAGTTGTGTCCAACTTTGCCACACCATGGACTATACAGTCCATGGACTCCTCCAGGCCAGAATACTGGAGTGGGTAACCTTTCCCTTCTCCGGGGGATCTTGCCAACTCAGGGATCGAACCCAGGTCTCCCCACATTGCAGGCGAATTCTTTACCAGCTGAGCCACAAGGGAAGCCCAAGAATATGAGAGTGGGTAGCCTATCCCTTCTCCAGCAGATCTTCCCAACCCAGGAATCGAACTGGGGTCTCCTGCATTGCAGGCGGATTCTTTACCAATGGAGCTCCCAGGGGAAGCCCCTGAACCTGGCTAGTGTCATCTAACCATGGCTCCAGACACCTGCCTGCTTGCCGAGTCACTCTGTGCCTGGCACAGAGGCTTCTGGCACATAGGAGGACCTCTGGGCTCCACGGTGTCCCCCCAAGCTCTTGGGCGCTTCTCAGTGGCGTGGACCCCGCCTGCCATGGGACAGGGATTGGGCTCTCGGAGTCACCCACTGGGGGTCTCTGTCCGGGCTGCTGGACACTCGAGCTCCCAGAGTCAGGACAGGATGGTCATCTGTTTGCACACGTTAAGCCCAAGGTTCTGATTGTAGGTTGGTCTCTGTCTCTGGGGGCTTGACTGATCTGTGCCCAGAATAGGCTTGGGTTCTGGCTGCTGAGAGAACCCAGACACCGTGGGACAGTGACAGGGGAGCCGAGGGCTCTCAGGGTGCCAGGAGCCCCCACTTTGGGCAGTGATCTGAAAGATGCTCGCAGAAGATCTCATTTCTCTTTCACTACAAGCCTGGGAGCCTGACTCCGTGCAGATGAAGAAACTCGTGATTGACTGAAAGGGAGTGTGAGTCTAAGTTCCCAAGATAGAGATTTGCCAGAATTTTCCTCCTGACATCCATTTGACAGGTGATGTTCTCATGGTTGACATGCTCTCCGGGGGAGGGGGTTAATCTATGATTTTAATAAGCCCTCTTCTGAATTTTTCAGAGAAATTTGAGAAAATTGGGTTTAAATTCAAAGCTCTTGTTTCTGTGTGCATGCTACTTAAAAAAATTTTTTTTTGAGTATTTGAGTGATGATATCATCCAGTGAAAGATCTATTTCTGAGTATCACAAAGATAACACAGGCTGTGGGTTCTGCACCATCCCCCACACACCAGCTGTGACTAACTCTTCCTTCTAGGAAAGGAGCCCACACACCGCAGTTCAGGGCCACAGGTTCAAGGTAATCCACACACAGCTCTTAGAATACAATCGCATAGTCAACACACTCAGTAAATAACAATAGCGAATCTGCGTGTAGCCTTTCCTCCAGGCCAAGCATTCTGGCTTCCCTGGTGGCTCAGACGGTTAAAAAAAAAAGGAGATCTGGGCTCAGTCCCTGGTTTGGGAAGATCCCCTGGAGGAGAGCATGGAACCCACTCCAGGATTCTTGCCTGGAGAATTCGCATGGACAGAGGAGCCAAGCAGGCTACACTCCGTGTGGTCGCACAGAGTCGGACACGACTGAGCATCTTTCACTTTTCTAGCATTCTCTCACTGTTGTTGTTCAGTTGCTAAGTCACTTCTGACTCTTTGTGACCCCATGGACTGCAGCACACCAGACTCCTCTGTCTTCCACTATCTCCCAGGGTTTGCTCAAATTCATGTCCACTGAGTCAGCGATGCTATCCCACCATCTCATCCTCTGCTGCCCCCTTCTCCTTTTGCTTTCAGTTTTTCCCAGCTTCAGGCTCTTCTCCAAGGAGTTGCTTCTTGGCATCAAGTGGCCAAAATATTGGAGCTTCAGCAGCAGTCCTTCCAATATGTATTCAGGGTTCATTTCCTTTTAGAATTGACTGGTTTGATCTCTCACTGAGTGACATATTTTAACAAATTTAATTGCCACAAAACCTTTTTAGGTGAGTATTATCATTACTTGCATTTTATAGATAAGACTCCTGTTGCCTAGGGTAGAGTATTTGCCCAAGGTCTGTATGTGGAAAGCAGTGGACCTGGGATTTCAGCTGAGAGGAGCTTCCTTTGATCACAGTCTGCAGTCTTTCATGGCACTGGGTGATGTTTTACCATGAACTTGAACTGGCTTGTTTTTATTTAATAGTCAGTGAGTCCTGAGAATCCGGATTTGAACTGTTGTTATTGGCAAGTTGCTGTAGCAGTCTCACAGCTCCCAGGGAGACCGCTGTCTGTGACTCCACCTTGAGAACCACCCTGGAGGGTGGTCAGCAGAGAGCGTAGTGGCAAAGACACAACTTCCGTGTGTGAAGTCACAGGGCAGTCTGCCCTGAAATTAAAGATTTGCAAAAAAAAAAAAAAAAAAAGCCACTCGAGGTCATGTGGCTTATGTTAGTGAGCCTCTTGACTCATGGGGCTGCCATTTTTCTTGGACTGGCATATATTGGAGCTCCCCATGGCTCAGCCATAAAGAATCTACCTGCATTGCAGGAGTCTCAGGTTCAATCCCCAGGTCAGGAAGATCCTCTGGAGAAGGGAATGGCTACCCATTCCAATATTCTTGCTGGAAAATCCCCTAGACAGAGGATCCTGGTGGGTATATATCACCAAATTGTGTCCTGGCTCTGGACAAGCTCTGACTCTAAGGAGTGCCGATCACAAGCCATCTGCAAAGGTTTCCAGTGGTGGGCACAGGGCAGATCTCAGGCTGCTTCTGTTCAGCTTCTTCATCAGTGACTTAGATCAGTAGGTGCAAAACTTTTCATGAAGAGTTAGAGAGGAAATACGGCTTTGCAGACTGTTGGCTCTCTGTCATACCTACTCATGTCTGGTATCACTGCTTGTAAGTAGGCTTCAGTTCAGTTAAGTTGAGTCACTCAGTCGTGTCTGACTCTTTGCAACCCCATGAATCGCAGCAGGCCAGGCCTCCCTGTTCATTACCATCTCTCGGAGTTCACTCAGACTCACATCCATCGAGTCCGTGATGCCATCCAGCCATCTCATCCTCTGTCGTCCCCTTCTCCTCCTGCCCCCAATCTCTCCCAGCATCAGAGTCTTTTCCAATGAGTCAACTCTTTGAATGAGGTGGCCAAAGTACTGGAGCTTCAGCTTTAGATCATTCTTTCCAAAGAAATCCCAGAGCTGATCTCCTTCAGAACGGACTGGTTGGATTTCCTTGCAGTCCAAGGGACTTAAGAGTCTTCTCCAACGCCACAGTTAAAAGCATCAATTCTTCAGTGCTCAGCCTTCTTCACAGTCCAACTCTCCAATAAATGTACACAGCTATATTCCAATAAAACACTATAAAAACAGGTGATGAGCCAGTATGTGACATGAACCTTAGGCCCTAGTTTGCTGACCTCTGATCAAGACTCAGAAGCCAGGGACTTCCCTGGAAGTCCAGTGGTAGAGAATCTGCCTTCCAGTGCAGGGGACATAGGATCCAGCCCTGGTCAGGAAACTAAGATCCCGCTTACTTCAAGGCAACTAAACCTGCGTCACGATGGAGACCCAGCACAGCCAAAAACAAGCGAACGAAAAGCTATATCTGAAGACACAGAGACAGAATTATTACACTAGTAATGGCAAAAACCTGGGAAAGAGGGCTGAAATGTGGGTGCTGAAAATGAAGATTCACAAAGCTCTCAGCGGTCCAGGACAATGGCAGGTAGTAAGCGTTAGAAATTCTGTGAATAGCTGGGTTGGAATTCTGGTTATGTCACTTGTTAGGTTTGTCTGCCTTTGACAACTGATGCAATGCACTCCGTCTTTCTGAATCTCACATGTGTCTTCTGTAAAGGAGAGAACATCATGAACCTTCCTCTGTGCTCAGTCGTGTCCAGTTCTTTGTGACCCCATGAACTGTAGCCCACTAGGCTCCTCTGTCCCTGGGGTTTCTCCAGGCAAGAATGCTGGCATGGATAGCCATTGCCTTCTGCAAACCTTCCTCTGTGGATCTGTGTAAAGATCAAATATAGAGCTCTATTTATCAATAGATATAAAAATGCATTTTTAATTACAAAAGGATAAAGGTAGATACTTTCATTAATCTTTTAGGGGATAATCAGCAGAAGTCTAGATTGCAAGAACTCGGTTAAGAATCAGGGTCCAGATTTTAGGTGACTGAAAGCCTAGGATGAGCCAGGCATGTGGCCTGGCTACCCAAAGGCAGCTGCCACCACCCCTGCGTGTTTGGGGGTGAGCAGCGGATATGAAGGAAACTGGTATCCATAGGCTGGACCAACCTGAGAGGCAGGGTCGTTGCTGTCAGAGAAGCATAGCAGAGGGCAGAGGACAAGAACTGAGAATTCTGGGCTAACATCCCAGTTCTGTCACCTCTTGGCCTTGAGATCTTAGTCAAATCACATAGTTAGCCTGACCTTCAGTTCTGCGTCCAAGAACAGCATCTTGCTTCCAGGACTGTGGGGACCCTGATAGATGACTCTCCCTCCAGTTGGTCAACATTCACACTCTTTTTTTCTGAGATGGCCACCTTCTCCCCATGTCCTCACATGGCAGAGGGAAAGCTTCAGCCTTTCTTTCTTGCTCTTTTTGTTTGTTTTGGTTTTTACAGCATGTGGGACCTTAGTTCCCTGACCAGGAATCGAACTAGCGCCCCCTGCACTGGAAGTCTGGAGTCCTAACCATGAACTTCTAGGGAAGTCCCAAAAGCTTCGGTCTTTCCATCCCCTTACAAGGCACTCTCTCCATTCATGAGGGTACCATTCTCATCATCTAATTAACTCCCAAAGGCCCCACATCTTAATGCCATCACACCCAAGGGTAGGATTTCAACATATGAATTTTTGGTGTTGGAACACCAACACTCAGTGCATAACACCTTTTATAGAGAGGGTTTGTTTTTGTTTTTGTTTTTTTAAGGACTCAAGCTCCCAATGGGCAACATATTGTATTCTGGCGGTGATACAGGATCATGAGAGAAGAAGGGAAAATAGTAGACATGGATGCATGCGCCTGGGGCTCACGGGCCATAGAGAGCCCTGGGGCCAGGAGGAGCGTGCCCAGGGCAAGTCCAGCGGCGTGGAGACGCCTGGGCTGGGTCTCACACTTCCGACTGCGGCGTGACACCGAGCCCGTCACCCTCTCTGATTCTCAGCCTGTCCTCCTTTATAAATTGGGTGGGTTGGACAAGTGACATGGTGACTAGCTAGTGCTTCTTGATCTGAACCATACATCACAGCCGGGGCTGGAGGATGTGTCTGGGCGTCTCCTGAAGCAGTTCTTCCAACCTGAGCCCGAGCTTTGTGCATTCATGCCATTGGCTGCTTAGTTATCGATTACTTTTGTTCGATATTTTACTCATTGAAAGACAATCATCCCAATGACAGCTAACATTTATGGAGCACTTAGTATGTGTCTTCTCTAAGAGCTTTCCTTGTATTAACTCATTTAGTCTTTACAACAATTCTGTAAAGTAAGTACTATTATTATGCCTACTGTGTAGATAAGGACCCAAAGATTGAATATCTTGGGATGGAGAAGCCCAAATTCAAACTCTGGGTGTTTGTCTCCAGAATTTGGGCATGAGTGGTCACAGAACCACAGCACCAGAGAGTAAAATAATCCCTGAAAAATGTTTAGCCTGGATCCTAGCCTAGAGTGAGGACTTGATGCGTATTATACTTTTCAGCTGCAAAATGGATATTAAAAAAATATTACACATCCCAGGTTACAAGGTATTGTGAGAGTAAATGAAAGAGCAACTATGCAGTTTTTAAGACAGGGCTAGGTTCCCTGCAGAGAATTGCTAAGTGCTAGCTATTAATACCTTTAAATTAGTGTTCATCTTCAGTCATGTCCGAGTCTTTGCGGCCCCACAGACTGTAAACCTCCAGGCTCCTCTGTCTATGGGATTCTCCAGGCAAGGGTACTGGAGTGAGCTGCCATGGCCTCCTTCAGAGGATCTCCCTGACCCAGGGATCGAACCCACATGTCTCATGTCTCCTGAACTAGCAGGCGAGTTCTTTACCACGAGCACCACCTAGGAAGTCCTTGTAAATAAATAAATATACTGAATTAGTGTTTAATCAACAGAAGCACATGTGTCCATTTCTTACTATATTCCAATCGTAAACCTACTAAGAAAAGAGATCAGATGGGACAAGAAGACATCTCAAAGCTCTTACCCAGCTGTGTCCAGAATTAGCTTTCCACTCAAAACTTGCAGGACAAAGTATCTCATTTGAAAGAGATAAGACAAATCTTGTGATCATCACTGTAGAGATGAGAAAACTGAGGCTTCCTTAGCAAAGTCAGTCATCTGGGAGAGAGTCTGAAAAATCAGCCACCTTTGTAGCTTTTATTTATCAGTGTTGACTCTGCTCCAGATGCTAAGTGTGATTTATCCCGCATGATTAGTTCAAGCCTCCGTGACGTGGGTGCTGTCGTCCTCATTTTCCAGGTACTGAAATTAAGGTTAAAGAAGATGAATCTTGCCAGTCTGATCCTCTAGTCTCAGAACCCGAGTCCAGGTCTTGTGTCCTTTCCATCCCAGCATTCAAGGAATCCTCATGGGTTTCATGACCTCAGTTCTTTATTTTTCTTTAATTTTTTTAAATGCGTATTTATGTCGCTGTGTTGGGTCTCCGTTGTGGCATGGGAGATCTTCGTTATGGCACGTGGGTTCTCTCCAGTTTGGGCTGGAGGGCTTAGTTACCCCGTGGCATGTGGGACCCCCACCTCCCCAGCCAGGGACTGAACTCTTGTCCCCTGCACTGGGAGGCGGATTCTCAGCCGCGGGATCATCAGGGAAGTCCCTGACCTCGTTATTTTAAATGAACTGCCCCTTCTTTGCCCTGAATAGTTTGCTCTCCTGCCAGTATCCAGTGCGAATCTGACACTATCATGAGCTTCACTGCCAGTGTTTCTGTTGTTTTTGCAATTGTCAGCGCATGGAGGGGTCACCCAGGTGCATCATGCAGAGACATCATTACTGAAGACCGTTTCTGAGCACCTAGTCTGTGCAAGGTGAGGCTCTTTGCATTTGAAATTCTGCCCAGTCCTCTGGAGAACCTAACACAGCAGATATCACCACCACCCCGTTCGCAGTGGAGGAGAGCAAGCACCCAGAGGCTATGACTCATGCCCCTGGGTTGCAGAGCTCAAAAAACTGAACAGGGCAATATTCTTGTCCAGGACTTGCCTGGTGATGCAGTCATCAATCACCTGCCTGCCAGTGCCGGGGACACAGGTTCCGCTCCTGGTTCAGGAAGATCCCGATGCTGCGGGGATCCTGAGCCGGTGTTGCACGACGACTGCAGTCCTTGCACCCTAGAGCCTGTGCTCCGCCAGGAGAGAAGCCGCTGCAATGAGATGCCCGCACTCCACAACGCGAGAGTGACCCCAGCTCACCACATCTAGAGAAAAGCCCGCGTGGCAACGAAAACCCAGTGCCGCCAAAAATAGATAAATAATTTTTAAGAAGATGCATACCCAGATCTCTCTGAGTACAAAGTTGCTTCTGCCACATCATTTACATAAACCCATATGGAGGGAGCCCGAAATAACCAGAAACACAAGCCATGTCATCTGGCAGCATGTGACTAAACGTCAGCACCGGGACTAGGGCGGAACTTCAGAGGAGAGCGACGGTGGGATGGCCTTGAAAGGTTTCACCAAGTGCCAAAACCCTTTGAAATGAAGTGAGGGGAAAGCGTTAGTCACTCAGTCCTGTCCAACTCTTTGCGGACCCATGGACTGTAGCCCTCCAGGCTCCTCTGTCCATGGGATTATCCGGGCAAGAATAGTGGTTGTTTGTTCCGTCCCTCAGTCATGTCTGACCCTTTGCAACCCTGTGGACCATAGCCCTCCAGGCTCCTCTGTCCACAGACTCCTCCAGGCAAGAGTCCTGAAGTGGGTTGCTATTCCCTTTTCCAGGGGATCTTCCTGACCCAGGGATTAGACCCTAGTCTTAGGTCTTCCAAAGGCTGGTGGTTGAGACAGTAAAGAGTCTGCCTACAAAGTGGGAGACTTGGGTTCAGTCCCTGGTTTGGGAAGATCTCCTGGAGAAGGAAATGGCAACCCACTCTAATATTCTTGCCTGGAAAATGTCATGGACGAAGGAGCCTGGTAGGCTAGAGTCCATGGGGTCGCAAAGAGTCGGACACGACTGAGCACCTTCACTTAGGTCTTGTAGGCAGATTCTTTACCATCTGAGCGCCCAGGGAGGCCATTAGGATGGGTCAACAGGAGAGAAACCCAGAGGTAAAGGAAGGTGAGCAGTCAGGGAATGAGGGGATTCCAGGGTCCTTGAACCTCAGGTGCTTTTAGGAGAACAAAGGCAGAAAAGATGTCTTCGCCTGGCCTTGTCTGCCACTGCATCTGCCTGCCGGAACGTCTGCCGATGAGCCTCGATGGTGAACGAAGTAGCCTCCTCCTCCGCCAGGTTTCTGGGCCATCATCCTGCCGGGGGGCCAATGGTGCAGAAGGCCCGAGGAGGCCCCCAGGTGAGAAGGAAGCTCCTGGCCTCATCAGGTGCTTCCATTACATAAAAGTGCACCCAGGGAGCAGAGTCTGGGGCCGGTCCAGGGACATCCGGGGTGGGGGACAGGCATCTTCTCCCCCTCAACCACGTCCAGGCAGACGTGGCTCATTGATCCCGGCACCTTTCTTGTCCTCCAGGCCTGAGCTTGGCCTCTATGTCTAGACAATCGCTCCCCAAGAGGAAACCTATTTGCCATCGTGCATGGGTGCATGGGTGCTTAGCCGCTTCAGTCGTGTCTGACTCTCTGCGACCACATGGCCCATGGCCCATGGCCCACCAGGCTCCTCTGTCCATGGGATTCTCCAGGCCCGAACACTGGAGTGGGCTGCCATTTCCCTCTCTGATCCATGAGTTAGCCTTATAGCTGAGAAAGAACAAATCTCTGGGAGTTGTCTGAGCCCAGAGTCCAGCCTGACACCCAGCTCTGCCTGATTACAAAGCCTTCATTAATTCTTCTGCCTCTGACCTGCTCTGTGGGGGTCGGAGTGGCAAGTGTAGCAGAAAGAATACCAAATAGAGGGAATTCTCTGGTGGTCCAGGGGCTAAGACTCTTCGCTTCCAGTGCAGGGGACATGGGTTCCATCCCTGGTAGGGGAACTAAGATCCCACATGCCACATGAGACAACCTAAAAATAAAAATAAAGCAACAACACCAAGAAGATAAAGGGGGCAGAAAATGCAAGTAGTTACTTAAGTAAACATTAAAAGAAAAAATGAAAATCCCAGATCTGCTGGAAACTAGCAGATCCTTCCTCCTCTTTTGACTTCGGACTTTCCCAGTGGCTCAATGGGTAAAGGATCCTCCTGCAATGCAGGAGACACAGGTTTGATCCCTGGGTGAGGAAGATCCCCTTGAAGAGGAAATGGCAATGTACAACAGGATTCTTACCTGGGGAGTCCCATGGACAGAGGAGCCTGACAGGCAATACAGTCCAAAGGATCAGAAAGAATCAGACAAGACTAAGCCCATGCTCACACTCGATTTCAGCTCCATCAACCCTAAGATGGAAATGATTCCTGGGAGTTTTCAGGAAGGCAGTAGGGAAAAACCCAGGAAAAGCATGGAGCCCAAGGCTTGCACACTGCAGGGCCCGAGAAATACCTGGCCTCCCATCCCTGCTTAGCCACAGTTGGAAGCCCCCATGGTGTGATGGAAATGCCTTTGTAACTGTCAGATACTAAACAGAGGTCACCCCGAGATCATGGAGACCAAGCCTAGAGATGGAAGAGTTCTGGGCTGAGACCCAAGTGCTATCTCTTCCTGTCTCTGTGTGTCCTTTGACAAATCACTCACCCTCTCTGTGCTTCACTTTACGAACCAAGATGAGATTGAGTGATCTGGAACATTCCCAGACACCCTGGAGTGGCAATCTTAGTATGACAGCCCAACCTGGCATTCAGGATCTAACTAATCAGCTTATGCCCACTCCCACCCCTCCAGCCACACCTCCCCAGCCGCCAACTCAAAGGGAAAAGCCCCCACCCAACCCTTGTGGATGGAATAAGGTCCCTTTCTTTGCCCCTGTCTCCCATTAAAAAAAAAAAAAAAAAAAACACAAAGAGGCTCTGTGAGAAAACAACCACCGCCTGTTTTTCAAATTGAGTCAAGGGGGGGAGATCGCAGCACTGCTTTTGGGCGGGCGTGTGTCCAGGTTGCTGCTTTGTGAAGACTCACGGGTCTTTCTACTTCGGAGGTTTTCTGAAATACTGTGGATTTTCTCTGTAAGAGCCTGTCTCCATTAAAGAGTCGTCTACCAGTAGGGTGCTCGGTAAAGCCACAGTAAAGTCCGAAACCTGAGCTTCAGCAGACATCTCCGCGGTAGAAAGGAAATGAGACCCACCCAGAGGACCAGCAGAGGAGGGGGCTGGCGCTGCTGGCAGGGATTCCACCCTCAGCAGAGCTGCCTGGTTTCTTCCAGGGCTAGAAAGTGAGCCTCAGCAAAGCGTCAAGACCCCCTTGTGGGTTTGCCAACTGGGGGTCAGCTGCAGGCCCGGGAGGCCTTCTTTCCTTCTCAGCCCTGCCCCTTGGCTGGCTGATTGCCTTGGGCAGCCATCCGGGGCCATGACTGCTCTTGGCGAGGCTTTTTCTCTTCATTACTGCACTCCCTGAGCCAGAGCTAGACAGGTAGCCACCCCCCACCCCGTAACTCCTGTGTGGCCCAAGCTTGTCATGTAGATTACGATAAAACAAGCCCTTACTTTGCCTTCCCAGCATCTCTTCAAATTTACCCCGGGGCTTCAAATTTCCTGTGGCTTCCATACAAAAGTACCCCAAACCTGGCTGCTTGAAAACAACGGAAACTTACTCTCCCGCAATTTTAGAGGCTAGAAGCTGAAATCAAGGTGTCTGCTGGGTTGAGGCGCTGAGATTGTTCCAAGTGTCCCTTCTCGATCCTGGTGGCTCCTGGCAAGCTTTGGCTTATAGACAAATCACTCCTCTCCCTGCCCCTGTCTTCACATGGACCCCTCCCCTGTGTCTCTGGGTCTATCTTCCTTCTTAACCTCCCATAAGGACTTATCATTGGATTTAGGGTACACCTAATCCAAGATAATCTTACATTTTCAACTAGATTACATATGCAAACACCCCCTTTTTCCATGTTGTTGTTAAGTCACTAAGCTGTATCTGACTCTTTGCGACCCCATGGACCACAGAATGCCAGGCTCCCCTGTCCTTCACTATCTCCCGGAGTTTACTCAAACTCATGTCCATCGAGTTGATTATGCCATCCAACCATCTTATCCCCTGTCATCTCCTTCTCCTCTTGCCCTTAATCTTTCCCAGCATCAAGGTCTTTTCCAATGAGTTTGCTCTTCACATGAGGAGTCCAAAGTTTTGGAGTTTCTGCTTCAGCATTAGTCCTTCCAATGAATATTTGGGGTTGATTTCCTTTAGGATTGACTGGTTTGATCTCCTTATAATCCAAGGGCTTCTCAAGAGGCTTCTCTAGCACCACAATTTGAAAACATCAGTTCTTTGGTGCTCAGCCTTCTTGATGGTCCAGCTCTTACATCTGTACATGACAGGTTCCAAGTGGACCTAACTTTTGAGTGGGGTGGGGCTACTATTCAACCCACTGCAGATTTTTTCCTCCTTTTGTCCCTGCAGAAAGCTGATTTGCTCCCTCTCAGGTATGACTCAGCTACTTTGAGTTTCAGTTCACCTGCTGGAACATCTAATGTTGAATAACAGCCATATCCTGAGGTCCAGTTAGATCTTCTCTGCTGTGCAGCTCAGACTTGGTTCAGACTGAGAGAAGCACGGGGCAAGGAAAGCACCGTCCTCTCTTTTCTACTCACCTCCATCTGTCCCCCACCCACAGCTGCTGCTTTACTCTCCTTCAGAGTCTGTGGGTGAGGTGGGGGTGCTGGGAGGGTTCATGTTCCAGGCTTGGCAAATATATTCCAAGCAGAGATCCTGGAGTCGGCCTGGCCAGTGTGGGCAGAGGTTTGTTCCCTCCCAGACCCGTGCCTCCTGCAGTCCTCATGCTCAGGGCCCTAAGTCCTGGCGTTGCAGAGAAGAAGTTCTGACTCCGTGCTGGAAACGGTTTCTTTGGCTTCCTTTCTGGTGCTTTTGTTATTATCATCACACATAACGTCCCACCTCAGAGGACACTGTCATGCTGCCCGCCTGTAAACTAAAGTGCCTTGTTCAGCTCATAGACAGACAATCTGACCCTGCCCAACTGGGAAAGGCTGGCTCCTTGGAAAAGACCCTGATGGTGGGAAAGACTGAGGGCCAGAGGAGAAGGGGGCGACAGAGGATGAGATGGTTGGATGGCATCACCGACTCAATGGACGTGAGTTTGAGCAAGCTCTGGGAGATGGTGAAGGATGGGAAAGCCTGGAGTGCTGCAGTCCATGGGGTCGCAAAGAGTGGGACACGACTGAGCAACTGAACAGCAACATAGCCCTTGCAAAGGCTGGCCCTTCCCTTGGAGATGTTTTGCAACCCTGGAGACCCTTTCACTTTACTTTCCCACTGCCTCTCCCTCTCTGCTCTGCCTTTTGACTTCAGTTCCTCATTGCTTCTTTCTCTCTGACTCCACAAAGGAACCTGGCATCCAGACCCCGACAAGATGGTTTTTTGAGGCACTAGCCTGCCATCTTCTCAGTCAGCCAGCTCCCCAAATAAAGTGTCTTCCTTGCCTTAACCCCCTCATCTCTCAGATGTATCAGCCTGTCATGTGGCTCAATAACACTAGCATTAAGCCAGTAGAGACATTACTTTGTCAACAAAGGTCCGTCTAGTCAAGGCTATGGTTTTTCCAGTGGTCATGTATGGATGTGAGAGTTGGGACTAAAAGAAAGCAGAGCACCGAAGAATTGATGCTTTTGAACTGTGAAGTTGAAGAAGACTCTTGAGAGTCCCTTGGACAGCAAGGAGATCCAACCAGTCCATCCTAAAGGAGATCAGTCCTGGATGCTCACTGGAGGGACTGATGTTGAAGCTGAAACTCCAGTACTTTGAACACCTGATGCAAAGAGCTGACTCATTTGAAAAGACCCTGATGTTGGGAAAGATTGAGGGCAGGAGGAGAAGCAACTGAACTGAACTGTAGACCTGTTTTACTGGGCCTGCCCTCATTCCCCCTTTGATTATCTGGCCCACAGGCACAGCATCAGGGTCTTTTCCAAGGAGTTAGCTCTTCGCATCAGGTGACCCAAATATTGGTCACCCAGCAGGAAGGCGCTTAGCCTCCCCTACCCGTTCTTAGGGCTCAAACCCCCACACCCAATCCTCTCTCACTCTTTCAGGTGTAAGTTGCTCTCAAGACTTGCTGTCTTTCAACTGCCAGAAATGTCAATGGACTTCAAGGATCTCCACATCCCTGGAGCCTCCCTCTGGAGTGTGTGTGTGTTAGTCACTCAGTTGTGTCCCGCTTTTTGTGACCCTGTGACTGTAGCCCACCAGGTTCTTCTGTCCATGGAATTCTCCAGGCAAGAATACTGGAGTGGGTTGCCATTCCCTTTTCCAGGGGATCTTTTTCCCCATCCAAGGGCGGATCCCTGGTCTCCTGCATTGCAGGCAGATTCTTTACCATCTGAGCCATCAGCATCTAAGGTCGTAAAAGCCCCATGCCCTGGGGAAAGGGTGAGACTCCTATGAACTTCAGATCCTCCAAGAACTCCGTTCCCCTGGGCTCTGTGCCCACACCCAAGACTCCTTTATCTCCTTGTTCTGCTGGCTCTGTCTGTCTGCACACAGAGGCATCCTGCTGTCTCCCACTTATTTCGCTCTGTGATTATTGCATTGGCTCCTTAGCTGCAATGGAAAAGGCAGCGCCTATTCTAGTTATGTGGATTATCTTAGGGCGTCCTTTCGATGAGGGCATTCTCACTATTTTAGCTCTCTGCTGTTAAAAAAAAAAAAAAAAAAGGCAGGCACAGCACAGCACAGTAGAGTGGGAATCTGCAGAGAAGCCAGTCCGAAGTTTCTGGAATCATGCAGACAGTACAAGTGTCCCTCCACTCTTCATCTATTATCATAAAGACCCTTGAAGGATGGAGAAAGGTAGAAAAGAATTAAATATGGGCCATTGTTTTACACCTTGTGGAAAAGACCTTCACCGCAGGAATGCACATTTGAATAGCAGACTGGTTTTTTTGGTTTTTTTTTTTTAATCTCTTCTGTGAAAGTGGTGAGGTATTGGGTGGTCTTTTTTATTAAAAAGAAAGAAAGAAAGAAAGAAAGAAAACTGATTGGTAACAGATGAAATGGAAACCCGAGAGCTCTTTCTTAGTTCAGATCAGCCATGGGGGCTTTGTTCCCACCTTCATTTCCGTGATCCTGGCCTCCTCAAATGACCCACCGCTCCTGGCATGCTGCCCTGCTCTAATTTCATGTCCCAAATCTTTTGAATTATCGTTTTTCCCTCACATTTATGTAAGCCTCATGCCACTTTGTCCTTCCAATCCCTACCTGTCTGCCAAGAATGCCGTTTTCAGGCTCCAAGTTGTGTCCAACTCTTTGTGCCCCACTCCAGTATTCTTGCCTGGAAATCCTATAGACAGAGGAACCAGGTGGGCTAGGGGCCCACGGGATTGCAAACCAGTGGGCCATGACTCAGTGACTAAATGACAACAAAAGGGATAACACCAAGCATCTGGGCTCCCATGTTGTGCACCTGGAACCCTTTCTGCTTCACATGAAGTGAAAAGTGAAAGTGAAAGTCGCTCAGTCGTGCCAGACTCTTTGCGACCCCTTGGACTGTAGAGTCCGTGGAATTCTCCAGGCCAGAATACTGGAATGGGCAGCCTTTCCCTTCTTCAGGGGATCTTCGCAAGCCAGGGATCAAACCCAGGTCTCCTGCATTGCAGGCAGATTCTTTACCAACTGAGCTATTAGGGATTCTGTTTCATAGATAAATTCACGTGTAAGCAATATCATAGGATTTTTGCCTTTCTCTCTTATAAGAGAAACTATGAGAATCAAGGAAGGCATACAAAAGGAAGCACTTTGAGCTTCCTAGAAGAAAAGTTTTCTTTTCTTTATTCCTTGGCTCCAAGAAGCGAAGGCTCCGGGTAATTCAAGTTCTCTTCTGAGGTCCAGCTAGTTAGTAGCAGATCCTGGTGGGAGAGGCCCTCTGCTCTGTTTGTTATTATAATGTTTCAAATCACCCTCTTACTCAACAAAAATAGAACTCTGTAACATAAAGTCTACTTTAAACATCTTCCTCACTGTTTGCTATGACTGGATAATGTATTCTCTCCAGATATTAACTGATGCAAGACATGGTGTGGGAGATGGTGGGCTTATAACAGTCAGGGAGAGGGGCTTTAGAAGTTCATGGCCAATGCTTGTTTTTTAAAATAAGTTTTAAAATTTATTTTGATTTCTGACGGCACTGAGTCTTCGTTGCCGAGCAGGCTTTCTCTAGTTAGAGTGAGAAGGGGCTACTCTCTAGCTGCAGGGCACAGGCTTTGCATTGCGGTGGTTTCTCCTGTTGCAGAGCATGGGCTCTTGGGTGCAAGCACCTCGGTCATTGCTGCGCCTGGGCTCGCTAGTCGTGGCTCGGGCTCTAGACCACTGGCTCAGGAGTCGTGGTTCCCCGGGCTTAGTTGCTCTGTGGCATGTGGAATTTTCCTGACCCGGAGTTCCAGCTCACATCTCATGTGGCTCTTGCACTGGCAGGTGGATTCTTACCCACTGAGCCACGTGGGAAGCCCCAGTACTTATTAAGGAGCCAAGGTCCATACTCTGTTTTGCTTGGACTGTTTTCATCTTTCAACAGAGATTGTTGAGCATCTTCTGTGCTGTGTCTGGGGCAAAGATCAAGAAGAATCTAATCCCCTTGTGGGATGTGCTGAAGGTCCAGAATCAGTGTGTTTATGGGATGGGTGGACTTAGTGGTTAGGAAAGGCTGGGGTGGGGTGCCAACCAAACTCTTCCAGAGTGAAGTGGACCCAGAAAGATAGTCACAACAAGAATTTGCACAGAACGAATCTCGACTTTTCTAGCAATCAGTTACCTTCTCCCCTTCTACCTCTTCCTTAGAAAAAGGAGAAATAAATAATTGAAAGGCTGGAAGGAGACCAAGAGTTCATCAGGGGCTTCCCTTGGCCGAAGGCTAGAATCTGTGTGGACAGTTTCCAAGAATGAGCGTCACCTGCCACGTTAATTAAAGTTCCAGGGGAAGACATTTCCGTGAGCCCTTCTGCCAACAGCCTGCAGGGCCGGTCTTCCTGCTGACGAGGATCTCTCTGGCTTTCCGTCCATCTTGACTCAGTTTCTGCTCTGGATCTCTTCCACAGCATTTGGATGTATTTCATTCCATCATCTATTTATTTTTTAATCGCTATGGAAAACCAACTGCATACTAAATCAGTGATTTTTCAAACGAGTGGAGCTTTTGGAAAAAAATACTGATGCCCGGTCCCTCATTCCTTAAAAGTGATGGAATGCTTTTGGGCTAGAACCCAGGGCCTCTTGTAATGATGATGGTGATGACGACGATGATGATGATCATGCTGAAAATGGTAGCAGCTACACAGTAAACAGTTATTGGGTGCCAACACTGTTCTGTATAAATTATCTCGTTGAATCCTCCCAACAGCCCTATGGATGGGCAATACTATCCCCATAAAAGATGAGGCGGCTGCAGCATGGAGAAGCCAAACAACCTGCCGCCAGGTCCGTACAAGGTCAGTGGCAGCTGGCGTTTGAGCTCGTTCACTCTGTTTCCTAACCACTGTGCTTTGCCTCTGTATTTCCATAAAGTTTCCCCAAAGCTTCTAATGTGTTTCTGCAGTTGAAAACCATTGCCATGCTGATGGTACCTGGCACAAGTAGGCTGTTTCCCCAGACTGGTTTCCCCTTTCCTTTTGCTCCTTGATTCACTGTCTGGCATGACTCAGTGGACATGAATTTGAGCAAACTGCAGGAGATAGTGAAGGACAGAGGAGACTGGCATGCTGCAGTCCACGGGGTCGCAGAGTCAGACATGACTTCACGACTGAACAGCAACAGCAGCCACTGTCCAGCTGTGGGGACAGACACACTAAATGCACAAATGCACACGAGCACACCACGCACAGGGTGACGCCTCGTGCTCCACGTTGGGAGGTGAAGCTTCCCGGGCGTTGGAGGGAAGGTTGGGAAGTATAGGGTGTCAGTTCAGTTCAGTTCAGTCTCTCAGTCATGTCCAACTCTTTGCACCCCCATGAACTACAGCACGCCAGGCCTCCCCTGTCCATCACCAACTCCCGAAGCTTACTCAAACTCACGTCCACCAAGTTGTTGATGCCATCCAACCATCTCATTCTCTGTCATCCTCTTCTCCTCCCACCGTCAATCTTTCCCAGCATCAGGGTCTTTTCATATGAGTCAGTTCTTCGCATCAGGTAGCCAAAGTATTGGAGTTTCAGCTTCAGCATCAGTCCTTCCAATGAATATTCAGGACTGATTTCCTTTAGAATGGACTGATTGGATAGGGTGTCATTTGGCTTTAAAATCTGAAGTCTATTCACAGATCTTCAGGAGAATTAAATTTGCATCCATGGGAGCCCTGCTCTCCTGTGGAAGTGTTCTCTATAATCCTTTCTGGGACTACGATTGTCTTCCTGGTTCTTCTGGAAAAAAAGTGAACCTATGCCTGAATCTGATTGGGCCAAACTCCAAATAATTGATGGAACCTGTTTCCTAAGCCAGTCCCATACATCTCTCCAGCCATTCTTGATTTCAGTTACATCTTTCTCTGAGGGTCGCCAGTTATGAAAGGGACCATGTGATAAGGCACCAGGACTCTTCTGAGTCCTGTATTTATTTCATTTGTTCTGTCCAGTGATCATAAGATCTTGGAGAACAGGAATTGATGGAGCAAGGGAATAAGTTTTGAATGTTTTGCTCGTATTTATAACCCCTGAACTTCAGGATGCCCAGCATGTAGCAGGTGCTACATAAATAATTCAGTAAATAATTGCTGAATAAATAAATGAAAAAGAAAAATGAGTGAAAAAGGAAGCTGTTAATTTAACATGGACATTTGTGGTCCATGTGGATGCTGAATGATGGTGGTGGGGGTGGTGGTGGTGGTGACATCTGATCATGCCTGACAGGCGTCATCTCGTTGAATTTTCTCCAGTGTCTTGTGAGATCAGATGGGCAGCTATTGTTATCATCTGCAGCCCACTGATACGTAAACAAGCTAAGTTTCAAAGAGCTGAAAGTCTTCCCCTAAGACCACTTGATGGCCTGTGCAAAATATGGGTCTTGTGCTCAGGCTTCTGGAATTCCATGCTTTCTCTGCAGCTGTGAGAGGCATTGCTCATATCAGCTACAAAATAAGATTTCTTCACCAGAGGAACTGGAGAAACAAGTGCTTTATTTTCCCTGTGAGATGAAAGATGCCTCCATAATCTCTTTCTCTTCAGGGCAAACTCTCATATCACACTTGCTCGGTTTTGTGGTTTGATCTACACACTGGAGGCCAGTGGCAACACCGCCAAACCTTGGCCACCAAAAATGTCTTCAGACATCGCTAATTGTCCCCCGGGAGCAAAATTCTCACCTGTTGAGGTCCACTCGTCTAATGATTCTGTCCAAAAGATGCATTTCCATTGATTTCTGGTCATGTGTATGCTTAGTCACTCAGTCGTGTCCAACTCTTTGCAGCCCCATGGACTGTAGCCCACCAGACTCCTCTGTCCTTGGGATTCTCCAGGCAAGAATCCTGGAGTGGGTTGCCATGCCTTGCTCCAGGGGATCTTCTCAACCCAGGTATCAAACCCAGGTATTCCACGTTGCAGGCAGATTCTTTATCGACTGAGACACCAGGGAAGCCTAGTTCGGGTCACACTATCTCCTTTTCTCCTTAAATGAAAACTCTGCGCTACATAGTTATTAAAAGCCTGGTTTAAAAAAAGAGGTTAGGAGTCAGAAGACAGAGTTAGTCAAATACAATCACCAGAGTCACGAAATCACCTGACACAGGGGAAGTGAAGGGAAAGTCGACTTTGCTCAGTCGTGTCCCACTTTGCAACCCCATGGACTATACAGTCCATGGAATTCTCCAGGCCAGAAGACTGGAGTGGGTAGCCTTTCCCTTCTCCAGGGGATCTTCCCAACCCAGGGACTGAACTCAGGTCTTCCGCACTGCAGGCAGATTCTTTACCAACCACAAGGGAAACCCAAGAATACAATCACAATAAAATAATCCTATTTCATTTTTTTAATTTTTAAATTTTTAATTAGTTTATAGTATTATAATGGTTTCTGCCATACATCAACATGGATCAGCCATAGGTATGCATATGTCCCCTCCCTCTTGAAACCCCCTCCTGCCTCCCATCTCCCACCCCAGTTTTATTTTTTCACATTGAGCTTTAAGCTTCTCTCCATTTACTCATCTCAGAAGTCTGATTATATTGTCACATTCTAAACACATGCATGTATGTGTGTATGAATATTATATAATATATTTATATAATTTTTTCTTTAGAAGTGTTCATAACTCTCTTCCTCCTGACTACTTCAAATTAACCAAAGAAATTAAATAATGACAAAGGTAGAAAAATTCAGTCTTGAGTCATGAGTAGCATTTCTTTTCTAACCAACAGACGAACATTGAAATTCAGGAAAAGTATGGAATTAAAGCCTAATAAAATGTTATATAAACTCTTAAGTCATGTTGACTTAAGTGGTGAGATCATGCCAGGAAAGTTAATGGAGCTGGCTCCAGAGACGCCAGTCCAGTGATTTATCCACCTCTGTGCATTTCTAAGCAGAAACACATGTCTGCAAAATGAACTCTGCAAAAACCAAAGAGAGAAAGATCAAACTGCCAAGTGTATATCAGACCTTCTCTGTACAGTTTAGGTCTTTCTGTGTACTCTTTGGCTGCACTTGAGAAAGGTACAGCAGAACCTTGACATAGTTCAGGACATGTCTTTGGAGGGTGTTGTCTGGGTGGTGCTCCTGGTCATGTTTAAAATATGACCCCATCCTAAAATTCAAGCCAATTTGGTGGGCCTTTTAGAAAGAGAATTTTTTTTTCTCTCTTTGTTTAAGAACCGTTGTGGTATCTGTAATTAGAAAGTTAGAAGGAAAATCAGTGTATTGCAAAGATCAATGGCTTTGATTTTCAGCCCCTGCCACACCAACTTACTGGTTGTGTGACCTTGGGTGAATTACCGGGTTGGCCAAAAAGATTCGTTTGGGGAAATCTGAACAAGCTTTTTTTTTTTTTAATCTTGTATTGGGGTATTCAGTTCAGTTCAGTTCAGTCGCTCAGTCATGTCCGACTCTTTGTGACCCCATGAATCATAGCATGCAGGCCTCCCTGTCCATCAGACTCACATCCATCGAGTCAGTGATGCCATCCAGCCATTTCATCCTCTGTCGTCCCCTTCTCCTCCTGCCCCCAACCCCTCTCAGCATCAGAGTCTTTTCCAACGAGTCAACTCTTCACATGTATTGGGGTATAGCTAATTCAAAAACAATGTTTCAGGTGCACAGCAAAGGGACTCAGCCATACATATTCAGGCATCCGCTCTCCCCCAAACTCTCTTCCCATCCAGCTGCCACGTTAACGTTGAGCAGAGTTCCTTGTGCTGTACAGCAGGTCTTTGTTGGTTATCCATTTTGAATATAGCAGAGTGTACATCCATCCCAAACTCCCTAACTATCCCCTTCCCCCAGCCTTCCCCCTTCCAAGCATAAGCGAATGAACTTTTGGGCCAACATGATGTTTAACCCGTCTGTGTCCTACTCTTCTCTGCTGTAAAGAGAGCTAATGAGATGCAGTTTTCAGGCAGCTGGGAGACAGAAGGAGAGGAGGAAAAGAAAGGTCCCAGGGCAGAACTTGCTACATGGATGGATACTAGCAAGTGTTTATTCCCAACCCCTTTTTCATGGCACCAGGATCACAATTGGACCACCCAAGGAGCCCAGAGTGGCCTGCCTATGTGTCCGTTGGCGAAGTTCTTCTGGACATTCTGAAATAATTGCCAATATTTAGAAATTGGAGGTTTCAAGTAAAAGCCTAAATTGCAGGTGTTTGAAAGCAACAGAGAATCAGAAGATCTGGTGACACTGGGGCCCTGTAGATGGGGCACCTTGCCCCAGTTTCCCGATTCCCATCCCTCTCTGATGTCTCACACCTGGCTTGCTTTTCACACCTTCTGTCACCTGCCTGATAGGTTCAAGACTCGAGGTTTTCGCCACAATGCAGATAAGCGATTGCAGAGACTCTGGGTACCTAAAAGGAAGGCCTCCGGGATGCAGAGACCGACCACCACAGTCCCTGCCTTCAAGGAATTCACAGTCTTATTAAGGCCTATTGTAAGCGATGATTTCAATTTAGCAGGAATTTATTGAATTCCTACCGCAGATCTGGCATGGAGGACACAAAATGTAATAAGATACGGCCCCTGCCCAAGAGGAAGCTGCCCTGCTGACATCTTCCGTCCGTTGATCAGGTCACAGTTTCTGTTTTCTGTTTTCTTCCTGGGTTGAGACTCGTAACATCATTAACTTTTCATATTCTGCTTGCGAGCCCTAGTTTCTGTTTTGTTTTTTCCATGTACTGATAACATAATATCATTGGAATGACTTTGCTGCAGATAAATTTAGTCTTCCTAAAATTTAGGGAAACAGGAGACACAAGCAGAAGCCATTTCCCCCCTTTTTCCTCCCCTACAGAGAGACATTTTTCTAAGAAAAACATCTGGCTTCCCAACTCTTAACTAGTGCCTGGCAAAGTGCGGGAATTAAGTAATGTTTGTTTGTTGAAATAATGCATGAATGCCTATGACAAGAAATGGATGGAGGAAATTCCAGTGTCTAACCCAATTCACTCTTCCCCTGACATCCGTTTTATTTACTTAATCAGCGATGTATATACAGAGCTGGGGGATAGAGGGCTTCAGACAAAGGGACAGTGGGTCTGAAGGCCTTGAAATGGGAACAAGCAGGGATATCTTCCAAGAAGCAGAAGGAAGGCCAGTGTGGTTGGAGGATGCAGGGAAAAAGGCAGTTGGAAATGACATTGGCCATTTATTCAAGGCCTGTAGGCTTTGCCGTGGGTCTTGTGTGTTTTCTGAGTGTGGTGGGAATGAGAAAACTGATTTCCATTTTTAAAAGATCTCATTGATCACGATGTGGAGCATGGGTTACAAGGAGGCAAGAGAGAAGCCGGAAGGCCAGTGAGGTGGTGTCCAGCTTAGGGCAAGTGAGGGGGGGTGGGGGACGCTGCTACCACATCTGAGCTCACTCTGCTTGCTGTGTGCACGCGTGCATGCTCAGCTGCTTCAGTCGTGTCCAACTGGGGCCACATGGATGGTAGCCCACCAGGCCCCTCTGTCCACGGGATTCTCTAGGCAAGAACATTGGAGTGGGTTGCCATGCCATCCTCCAGGGGATCTTCCCAACCCAGGGATGTAACCCAAGTCTCCTGCATTGCAGGTGAATTCATGGCAGTTTCTTTACCTGTTGGCCAATTAACTGAGAGACAAGGGGTTGAGGCAAGGAATACGGACTTTATTCGGAGAGCCGGCAGATCGAGAAGAGGGCAGACTAATGTCTCAAAATAACCATCTCGTCATCACTCTCTGGATGCCACTTTCTTTTATAGAACAGAGAGGGAGAAAAGGTGAGGAAGTAAAGTATAAAGGCCATTAGCCTTACAAATATCTCCTGAAATGGCCAACATCAGGGAAGAGATGTTATTTCTTCCTTCCTGTAGCCACTCACTGGTGGACAGGGTCTTGAACGAAGGCAGTTTGGTTTAACTTTCAGGCAGTTGGTTAAGGTTCCCCAAGGCAGGCCATTATGTGTGGACATTATCCTTCTAGTGAACAAAAGCATCCAGAAGCAAAAGTAAAAGAAATAGATCCAACATGGAGCCAGTTCTTCCCTGTAACAGCACCTGTGGGATGACAATGGCTATGGATGCAGATTCAGGACAGACTTTGAAGACTGAGTGTGTGCTGGCCCCATGACACTAGAGCACACCAATTATATCTGTAATTTTAAATTTTCTAGGAACCATCTTTTCTAGTAGCAACGTTATTAGTTCACGTTTTGGAGGGGGGAGCTCTTTTCAAAACTACTGATATTTCCTGAAAATGTCTTTTTATATGGCCCATTTTATTACGTTTAACTTTTACACAACAATCAGCTTTGTTCTTTTCTGCTGCAGTAAATCTCAGTCAACATACCTCAAAATTTGTGGTGTTCCTTCTTTTAGTCTAAAGGGGGGGATTTTAAAAATATTTTTTAGTCTATTTTGTCTTAACTTTTCTGGTTGTAGAAGTGGCTTGTAATTTGCCCCTAGATTTTGCATCAGCTTATACACTTTAAAATCTATCTCTACTTATTTGTTTTACCTGGAAATTAATGTAATGATTTACAACTAGCACCATTATTTTAATTCTCAATTATGATTTATGTAGAAATCCCTGTTATTTATGCTGTCTGCATAAAATATTTAAATAAAAATATTATAATGCTGTCTGTTGCAAAGGAAAGCCATTCAAGCTGAATCAATGTGTTGACAGGAATGAACACACAATGTATGGTAGCATCATAGAAATGACACATGTGCCCCACTCTCTCAACTACGAAATGACTATATTATCTTGTGTGATACAATAGCTGCATGGATGGAAATGGATCATTCCAGCATCATAGCCATGCTTGATGGAAAGGTATTTTGCACTGCTTAAATTTTTAAATTTAACTCTGCATCAGTTAAATTTAAACAAAAATTTCCGTTCCCTGGTCTCCCCAGCCACATTTCAAGTCCTCAACAGCCACCTGTGACGACTCACTGGTGCCTGCCATGTTGGACTTGCAACCCCAGTAAGATTCTAAGCTGAGAGGCCCTGCCCTTACCTCTCCTGGACTGTTCCCCTCTGACCAGAGAAGGCATTGGGTGATAGGGGCTCTAAATGCCACACTCTCTGCTTTCCCATCCCGTGGGACTCAAAACTGAACTCCTGGGGCTTGCGAGAGCATTCCATTAACAAACAAGTCAAGGCCACGTGACGCCAAGCACATAAGAGCCAGGTTGCATTTAAAAGCTGTTTTTACACACAGACCAATGAGTATTTTCTTTACGAGAAGGAAATGGTCCATTTGACATAGAAAAATTGTCTCATGCACACAAATGTGACTTTCTTTTACCTGTTCCATTTTAAACATACATGTTCATAAGCCTGGCAGTCTTGAGTGGGCCGGGACTGGCTACCAGCCCTGATGGCTGATGTCCACATCACAGCTTTGAGGAGTGGCTGCTGAAAGCTGGCAGAATATGTGCATTTTTGTTAAATGCCAACTAGGGGGTGTTGGAAGTCTGTCATGCTCCATCGAACAAATCATGCCAGTAAACACCATCGGTATTCAGTAGACCGTCACATTTCTGAAGTCTGTTGAGCAAATCATACTCATTTTAAAATTTGTGTAACTGGGAATTGACACTTATTCTTGTGTTTGCTTGATAGGCAGAGTCATTGGCTGTCGCTCACACACCCCCCAAGCACAGACTCTCACTCATCTACATCCATCACATTTTTGTTCTGTAGAAGCACTATCCTGCTTAAACTTTGATCCCACCGTAGCCCTCCTAATGGTTCTCTGGACCTGCCAACACTGTGCCTTGTCCTTGGGGAGCACTTTAAAGCAAGAACAAACCCCTTAATGTCTGCGAGACTTGGGTTTCAAGAAGGATCCACTTTGACTTCCTGCTGCTGAGGCAAGACCCTCTCTGCAACCCCATCCCCGTGGCTGGTGTCACAAATATTAATGCCACGCTTCCACATGCTGGGCTCAGAACGGCCCCTTTTAATTAAAATATGGATCTATTTTTTCAAATGCATTTTCTGATATCTGCGCACGGGGAGAAGTGCTTCTCCTGCCGAGCGCAATTTCAGATTGGGCAAAATAGGTGCCGATTTCATTCGAATCTCTTTGAAGTTTCTGAACGTCCTTAAACCCTAGGATGGTTTTTTGCTGCTTTTATATTCTCAGTGGTTTCCTGGACATTAGGGAACAACTTTCATGTATTCACTTCTTTGGGATTCTGAAATATTACTGGATAAATATTAAAGAGAACCAAATTGAATCGAGGTTAAAGTGAATCAAATGGGCCCTAAATAAAATTTTAAAAGCAACACTTAAAATATATTGTTATTAATCAAGACTTTGGGGGAAGTTATAGATTAAATGTGGTTCTCATACCAATGAATCGAGGGTTTCTCATGGGGAAAAATACCCTCTATTTTTGCATATCCATGTGTCCACATGGAAATAAAGCTCAGAATGCATCTCTTTAGGCAGCAGGGGTGAAATATCAAGAAAGGACCTTGCTCTGAGCTAAATGTCTCTAACTCTCTGAGTGGATCATGGCCTCCTCTGGGTCCCACAGTACATTTTTGAGCCTTATTTTTTACATTTATAGCACATTGGGCTACCCAAAAATTTCATATGAATTTTTCCATTACATCTTATGGAAAAACCTGAATGAATTTTTTTTGCCAACCCAGTACCTTACTGGCATTAAAATTTTATATGTATATATATATATATATATATATAAAGGAACACACCTGCCGCTCCCGCTAGACTGTTACACTCCCTGAGGCCCAGAATGATGCTGAGTGCTGTTAATCACAGCTTACGTGCCTCTTCATCAGCCCTCCAGATGCTCCATCATTTTGTCGCTGACTTACTCTCAGTTTCTTGCTGTCTGAATGAAGTGAGGCAGCTTGCAGTGACCTATTCTGCAACTAAGGAGATAAAGCAGGGCTTTAGAGAGCAGGCATCATGTTGACCTTGTTTTCACTAACGTCGTGTTTCAGGAGAGCTTCCTGGATTCCTCTTTCTTCTCCATAATGTTCACATGTTGGTCAGTATTCTCACACTCAAATGCTTGTGTGCATTAAATTTTCATACAGTTCTTTGTGCTCATATTTGGACCTTGGGAGTATAACTCAATCATAGAATTTTAGTATTGCTGTGCATCATTTATTTAGAATCATCAGCCCTTTACGGATCACCCCAAACAGAGGACGTTCCAAGGCTTGTCTGGGGCTTTCCAGAATTAATACTGTGAAATTCAAGGAAGAGTTCCAAATTCCATCTTCTCTTATCAATTTAGTTCCCCCAATGAAATAAACCTTAGATACAGTCACCGCTGGAGTCACTGATAAGAATGGCCAGATCTGAGAAGGAGCAATCATGATGTGCTTCAAAGACTCTGAATCATGTCAGACCAGCCACACTGGGAGCTGCCTTACCCCCCCAGGCCTCAGCCCTGGAAATGAGCCCAGCCCCTCATGTCCTTCAGTACTATTTCCTGACTTGATTTTATCGTGTGGTGTATTCATGTTCCCTGCCTTATTTGCACTCTGTTTGCAAAATTTTACAAAATGTTTTGTTTAAAGCCTCCCTTTTTCATTCCTCGGCTGATTGTAGCCCTCTTATTCTCTGGATTTTAAGCCCTTTGAGAAGAATGGGGTCTGATCTTCATGAGGGTGGCGGTGTTTCAAAGGCAGGTGAAGACTTTACAGGGATGCCCCTTTATTTGGAATATTAACACTTTGCTTTTGCCAGGCCACAGTCTTAGAGCTTTTGTTTACAGGACGTTAAGTCCCAGGTTTGGTTTTCGCTGATGTTTTCATCACCAAGCCCCAGTGGCGGGCAGAAGATCACCACATGTAAGACTCACCAGGGGGCTTGCTGCGTCCCACCTATGTTTATCTGCCGGTGTTGTTTTTCATTTTTTTTGGTTTTGTTTTTGTTTTTATGGTGGGGACAGAGGGCACTCAGCCACAGTCAGCAAAACCTAAGAATGAAAAGAAGGTGTGAGTCAGGAAAGGTGAGAGGGCGCCCGCAGGACTGAGTTTTCGTGAGGCAAGGCGACCGAGAGACAGTTCCTTTCCGATCCGCCGCAGGGCCCCGGGCACCAGCAACTCAAGCTGTGTCTCACAGCCACTCCCAAGCGTTAACTTCAAGCACATTTCCGCACTGTTTGGCTCAAGCTCCTGGCAGTGTTCCTAAACACTCTGAGGAAATAATTCCACAAAGTGGCATAAATTAATGTGACTAATTAACATGATGTTAATTATTTGTAAATTGTATGTTTGGATACACATTACTTGAGAGGCATATGTTACATTCAGTGTTTACTGAAACAAGTGACTGCTAATAGCGCCTCCTGAGTGTTCCCTGCAAGGCAGTCAGCAAATGGAGGCTCCTCTAAAAATAAGAGCCGTGTCCTGGGGGAGCTGTGTGAACGCCTGAATAGCAAGTGCCGCAGGAGTTGCCCGCTCCCTTGAAAGAGGGGCTTCCTGAGGCTTCTTGCTCCACACCTGGAGTGTTGGAGTAGGCTCCCTTAAAGCTGGCTCTTCTTTCCCGAAGCCCGGACAGCAGAGCTTCTGGACACTCCCGAAGTGGCACCTGGGCCCGCTCCACCCTCAGCGGCTCCCCACCGGAAGCGAGGGGTGAGGTGGGTGGTGAGAATTTTGCCAGCCTGGCCATTATACATTGAGATGTGCACGGCTTCTCACTCAGCAACATAGCAGTATCTTTGGGCTCAAACTTGGTGCTCTTATTCTTGGTCCTGGGATCAACCAGTCTATGTGGCTTATTAGTTCTGACGAGGGCATTCTATTTCTTCAAGGTTCGTTAGTTTCAGATGCTTTGGGCATGTATTGCTGTTCAGTCGCTAAGTCCTGTCCGACTCGAAATCCCATGGACTGCAGCCTGCCAGGCTCCTCTGTTCTCTGTTATCTCCCAGAGTTTGCTCAAATTCATGTCCATCGAGTCAGGTATGCTCTCTAACCATCTCACCCTCTGCCAATCCCTCTCCTCCTGCCTTCAATCTTTCCCAGCATCAGGGTCTTTTCCAGTGTCTTCTCTTTGCATCAGGTGGCCAAAGTATTGGAGCTTCAGCTTCAACATCACCTTCCAATGAATATTCAGGGCTGAATCAATCAGGTTGATTTTCTGCAACCCTGAATATTGTTTTTCTTACCAATCTTGATTGATTGTCTTCAACCAGGATTGACTGATTTGAACTCCTTGCTATCTAAGAGACTCTTAAGAGTCTTCCTCCAGCACCACAATTTGAAGATATCAATTCTTCAACAGTCAAGACAGTTATGGAAACCTCAAAACATTTTGATTTATTCACAAAAGCTATTGACTTAAGTAATAGCAAACAATTGTGCTTAAAATACACAACTGATTAGCACCCATATTGAAGCTGGGACCAAGTCCCAATGAAGTTGGCACTTGTCTTAGGAGCCGTCGCATCTAATGCTAATCTTACCTTTCCCATCATGACCACCACAAGGCAAGTGCCTGGCACAGAGTGGAACCTAAAGTCATGGGAGGGATGAATGTCTGAGGCCCAGTGGGGAATTAAAAAGAAAATGTGTATCCTTCTAAGACCTTGATAACATGTGGGTGTGTATTCAGTCGCTTCAGCCATGTCCAGCTCTTTGAGACCCAATGGCCTGTAGCCCACCAGGCTCCTCTGTCCATGGGACTCTCCAGGCAAGAACACTGGAGTGGGTTGTCATGCCTCCCTCCAGGGGATCTTCCCAACCCAGGGATAAAACCCACATCTCTTGCATTGCAGGTGGATTCTTTACCACTGAGCCATCAGGAAAACCCCAGATAACATAGTCATTCTCAAAACTTTGTAACAACACAGGAAGAAAAATCATCCCAAAGTCTCCAGAGAAAATGTGAGCTGATTTCAACTAAGCTGACAGAGTGAATTTATGACACTTGGACGGTATAGGGGCACAGGAAAAACGTGGGAGGAAAGTTGGCAAAATGAATTACCCATGAATGTGGTGGCCCATAAATAGGAACGAAGGAATTAGGACATCCAGAAGGGATTTTCTATATTATTTGGGGAGCGCAACTTTGAATTGATTGGAAAGTGTTGTGTCTTGTAGGAATAAAGAGTGTGGACATTTACATGACAATGTTGTAGGAACATATGCATTCAGATGTCAGGAGGAGCCACCTTTGAGATGACTCTGAAAACCTGGGGATCTTTCGGTGTGTCCACTTGCAAAGAGATGTCATAACTCAGTGCTAAAAGAAAGATAGCAACTGTTGCTATACATGGCAGCTTTGGTATTTTAAGTGAAAGTCTCTCAGTCATGTCCGACTCTTTGCGACCCCATGGACTATACAGTCCATGGAATTCTCCAGGCCAGAATACTGGAGTGGGTAGCCTTTCCCTTCTCCAGGGGATCTTCCCAACCCAGGGATCGAGCCCAGGTCTCCTGCACTGCTGGCAGATTCTTTACCAACTGAGCCACCAGGGAAGCCCATTGGTATTTTAAAACATGATTTTTATGTTCTTTTTTTGTTTGTTTGTATTTTAAAACATAGACAAACGTTTACAGTAACTAAATGTTATAAGTAGAGTTCTAGAACATATTACTTTTAAATTGTGCTAATAGGCAATGGCACCCCACTCCAGTACTCTTGCCTGTAAAATCCCATGGATGGAGGAGCCTGGTAGGCTGCAGTCCATGCGGTCGCTGAGAGTCGGACACGACTGAGCAACTTCACTTTTCACTTTTCACTTTTCACTTTCATGCATTGGAGAAGGAAATGGCAACCCACTCCAGTGTTCTTGCCTGGAGAATCCCAGGGACAGAGGAGCCTGGTGGGCTGCTGTCTATGGGGTCGCACAGAGTCGGACACGACTGAAGTGACTTAGCAGTAGCAATGACTAATTTTATTAGTGAAAAATTGTGAAATATTTTTCACCTTCCAAACATAATCTTAGAGAAATTGTCCTGAATTTAGATTCTTTGCAACCCTAGCACACAGCATGAACCCCAACATATGGTTAACCCTCAATAAGTGTTTACTGGATGAATGAAAAATTCCACTAAGCAAACTGTCAAGATGTGAAGGTTTATGATCATAATAATAGCAAATGTGCTGCTGAGAGTCGACTCTATCACAGGCCTAGTTCTGAGTGCTTAGTGTGTATATCTCTTTGAAGCTTCCCATTTCTTCCTCCATCATCTCTATTGTACAGAAACGGTAATCTGACACAGAGAGATCAGCAAACTTGCCTAGGGTCACACAGCATACCAGAGTGGTGGCCCCAGGATTGGAAATTAGACGTGTTGGTTCCCGAGATTGTACTTCTAAACATTCCTTCACTTGATTAAAGAGAAGAAAAACTTTCACTCGGAGGAAGCATGCTTTTGCCTCTGTTAACAAGCAATTTCAGAAAGAACCAGGACAAAAGTCACACTTGGGAGCAGAAATGGGGACAAAGTGAGACACCCCCAACACACTCCCAGTCAGGCATCTACAGGATAAAGGGAAAAGATAAGCATTCTTTACCACAGATATTTTCCCTGTTACAGCCCAGCTCTATAAATCCCTTGAAGTACTGTTGCAGATAACCCTCACCTCCCAGGCACTTTGATGGCACGGCATTCATTAATTAGTTTAATTTTCTGTATCTTATGCTGCCCTCTTAAGTTCTAGTAGCAGTGATGAGAAAAAGAAGAGGTGAATTCTGATTCAGTGTTTTCTATATGCAAAGCACCGTTCTAAGCCTTTTGCAGTAAGTACATCCCATTTTACAGATGAGGAAACTGAGGCACCAAATTTAAAAGTGTTAGTGAGTGGTAGAGCTGGGACCTGAGCAGTCTGGGTCTGCAGCTGCTCCCATGATTCCTTCTTAATGCACATACAATAAAGGCCGAGTGAAGGAGGCATGCCTTAGACTGACTGACTCTAGCAAATGCGAATGTGGTCTGCTTTGTCTGCCCTTTGCGTGAGGGAGCGCTGCTAAATGCTTGTTTCTAAAGTTATCTGGTTTTGGCTGTGCTGAGTCTTCAGTGCTGCGCGAAGGCTTCCACTAGAAAAGACCGTAGGGTTTTCGCTGTGCTCAGTTGCTTCTCTCGTTGCAGAGCGTGGACTCAGGCTTGTGGTGCACCGGCTCAGCAGCCCCAAGACATGCGGGATCTCGGTTTCTGGACTAGGAACTGAACCCATGTCCCTTACATTAGCAAGCAGATTCTTAGCCACTGGACTCCCAGGAAGTCCCTAAACATTTTCTTTTCTTCTTCTTTTAAAATGTATGCCAACCTTTCCATGTCTTCAGAAACCTAAGGAAAGTGAAAAGTTTATAATACGTGAATGCAATTAGTCTTTGGTCGTATATTTTACAGGGAACATTTTGGTCAAACGTATACTTCATCATGATGAACGGAAGTCCTTCATTCCCAGTATAAACCTAGCTAGACCTGCAGTTCTTGTATCAGTTCACTCTGAAGGCCAGATATTATAGTCATCTGACAGCAGAGAGTGCTGGGTAACATTCCCACTAGGGTAATGCCAAGGAAAGATACAAAGAAAGAAAGTCTGAAGTTGAGACTTGGCTTCTTGCCACTGCCTAGTTAACATAAGATTAATATTTTCCTTTTCTACATAAAAAGTAGTTTTCTAAGGGATCATAAATTTTAAACCAGAGACTGTCTGTGATTTCTGAATTTTTTTTTAATAAATTCAAATTATTGGCTTCAGCTCCCATTTTTAAACTCTGCCCTGCTTTGTACTTACTGAGAACGTTCAAACTTCAGAGCCCTTCATCTGTGAATTAATCATGTGTGGAGTATATGCAGTTGGAATTTAGCTATAAATATAAATGAAATGGCTCCAGCCATGGCTGGGTTCAGAAAAACTAAAGTGATTTGGAGAAGTTCTCAGTTAAAAACATAGAAAAGTTTTAAGGAAGAAAAGAGGAGGAAAATTGAGAGGAGTGACTAAATATGATACAGTCTCTTTGCATTAAAATGTTGGGCTTGTGTGGGTTCTATACTTTATTCCTAAGAGTCTGCAAATCAGCTTATAAAGTCCAGTGTCAAGGTGAAAGGCATTGCATGGTGTTTACCAGGCTCTGGAGGATCTTTCTCATTGCCCGGCAGACACATGAAAGGAAGCCGTGGACGTGAATCACTCTGAGAGGTGACCGCATGAGAGGTTCTACGGTTTTTCTGGGTACCAGTTGGCAAGAAGGCTTGCCAAGCTGGACAAGTGAGACAGATGGGAGAGGGCGGGAACCGTGCCTGCTCACCTAAGGTTATGCATCGCATGCGTCTGAGATGCTCTTTTCCTCCCAGAAAAGTCTGGGGTATGAATAGCTGGGAAGCACTCTCACCTACTCTCAAGTCTCTCATCAGGTCCGGCTGAAATGTCTGCACTGCTGATGAGGGAGGATAAGGAGCTGGAACCTGCGGCTGGGGCTCTGCACTTCAGTCCTGATTGGCACATGTACTAGCTGGGGGCCTCCAGCAATTACCTAGTCCTCTCGGAGACCGAACTTCGCCATTCGTAGAACAAGGGCCTCTGCCTTTCAAGGTCCCCGTGTGTCCACAGTTGGGATCAGCTGCTTGAACTGCGGAGCTATATTGAATGTCTGTCGTGTGCAGTGACGCTATGTGAAGGGCTAAGGATACGAGAAACACTTACTTCTGTCGAGGAAGTTACCTCTCAGGAAGACAGACTAGTGAACAATAATGAAGTTAAACTGTGAGAAATAAAACAGTGCAAGTAGGTTTAGGGTGGAGGCCTGACAGCATATTAAAAAGCAGAGACATTACTTGCCGACAAAGGTCCGTCGAGGCAAAGCCATGGTTTTTCCAGTGGTCATGTATGCATGTGAGAGTTCGACCATAAAGAAAGCTAAGGGCTGAAGAATTGATGCTTTTGAACTGTGGTGTTGGAGAAGACTCTTGAGAGTCCCTTGGACAGCCAGGAGATCCAACCAGTCCATCCTAAAGGAGATCAGTCCTGAATATTCATTGGAAAGACTGATGCTGAAGCTGAAGCTCCAATACTTTGGCCACCTGATGCAAAGAACGGACTCATTGGAAAAGACCCTAACGCTGGGAAAGATTAAGGGCAGGAGGAGAAGGGGACGACAGAGGATGAGATGGTCAGATGGCATCATTGACTCTACAGACATGAGTTTGAGCAAGCTCTGGGAGTTGGTGATGGACAGGGAAGCCTGGTGTGCTGCAGTCCATGGGACCGCAAAGAGTCGGACACGACCGAGTGACTGAGCACCGCGCATATAACTTAGCAGGCACGCAGGCACGTTTGACTCTGCGACCCCATGGACTATAGCCCACCAGACTCCTCTGTCCATGGCTTTTCTCAGGCAAGGAGACTGCAGTGGGTTTTCATTTCCTTCTCCAGGTAATTTTCCAGACCCAGGGATCAATCCCAAGACTTGGGCATCTCCTGCATCGGCAGGCGAATTCTTTACCACTGAGCCACCCGGGAGGCCCTAACCACGGAGGCCCTAACCACGTCGTACAATTTGCCTTTTTAAAATACACAATTCAGTGGTTATTACTATATCCATTGAGCTGTGCAATCATAATCGCGATCAATTTTAGAACATCTCTTCACACCCCGACACCCCGTACCCGTTGACAGTCACATTGCTTCCTCCCTTCTCTCAGCCCCTGGCAGCCTCTAAGCTCCTCTCTATCCCGATGGACTCTATTTCATTCTGGACCACAGCCTGTGGCCCCTTGGAACTGACTTCTTTCTTTGCCTGAACTTGTCTTCCAGGTTCACCCAGGCTACAGTGCATATCAGGACCAGCTCTTTGTCCACTGGGTGGTCAGGCCACTCCTCAGCTGACGGCTGTTTGGGCTGTTTTCTTTGGGGCTGTTATGAGTAACGCTGCTCTGAGCACCCATGTTCAAGTTCATGTGTGGACATCATGTGCTTTTGTGTCTCTTGAGTAGGTACCTAGTAGTGGTGTTGTTGAATCATGTTTAACCTTTTGAGGATCTGTTAGACTCTCCAAAGCAGCTGCACCATTTCCCCTTTTTTCTCTTAATGCCTGAAGTATTGTCTCTTGTACAAACAATACCTCCCCACTGTGTGAACTGAGGAAGAACCCAAACAGGGCGATACAAGTCGATTTAGTCTGTTTTCACTTGATAATCCAGGGAAGGGTTAGCTATCATTGTGATAACGTTGCATAGAAAGCCCAGATCTCAGTGGCTTAAAATAGCAAATATTTCTTTCTTGCTCTTAGGTCTGCCAGTCGGTGGTAACTCTGCCGCCTCTGCCAGGAGGGGCTTGACTGCAGTCTGTAGGGCAGGTTCATTCAGGGGCTAGTGGCTACCCGGACTCTGTTCTCTTACGGCAAGGACAGACGTGCATGAGGCCGTGTCAAACCAACAACCTTCCTTTGGTCAAAGCGAGTCACACAGCTAGGCCCAGGAGTCACGGTGTGGGGAAGTTTGCTCTACCTATTTTTTTTCTGGAAGATTCTGCAGTGTCACATGGCGCAGTATGTGTTTGTATAACCCCATTATAGGGAAGATCCCCTGGAGAAGGCAATGGCACCCCCACTCCAGTACTCTTGCCTGGAAAATCCCATGGATAGAGGAGCCTGGTGGGCTGCACTCCATGGGGTCACAAAGAGTCGGACACGACTGAGCGACTTCACAACTCCATTATATAAATGGAGTAAAGATCTGAGAAGAATGACCTAACACAGAATTTACAGGTCTGTAAATCAAGGTGAGAACCAGGGAAATAGAAAGGGTAGAGAGATTTCCAAATTATAACTTATTGTTTAAAAATTGAGAGGTGAGAAAGTAATAGCAATTTAGAAGCCATTCTTTGGACAGGGACTGTAATGGAAAGATGAAGGCATTTTGTCATTAACCTATTGATTTTTTAAATATTTATTTATTTATTTGGCTATTCTCAGTCTTGGCTATGGCACTCGGGGTCTCTAGTTGCGACAGGCATGTAGGATATTGTTCCCTGACCAGGGATCGAATCCAGGCCCTGTGCGTTGGGAGCTCAGAGTCTTAGCCATTGGACCACCAAGGCAGTCTGTAACCTATTGATTTTACATATTCTGTTTTGATCCTCCTGGAGTCCTCAGATGCTTGGTTACTTCACAGAATAACAAAATTCAGGGATGGAAAGAGCCTTCAGCGATACCGCCTTCCTATCTGTAGAATCGCTGGAAGAGGGTTGAAAGGTGTGAGCCCTGGCTGCAGCCTGAATGGGGTCCCCTTCTTAATGCAGCTGGTTCTCTGACAGTCGCCCTGTCTGGGTCTCATGGTGATTACTCAGGTACTCGTGCATGTGCGCAGTCGTTCCTTCATGTCCGACTCTTTGCGACCCCATGGACTCCACCAGGCTCCTCTGTCCATGGAATTTTCTAGACCTTTCCTACTCCAGTGGATCTTCCAAGCCCAGGGACTGAACCTGTGTCTCCTGTGTCTCCTGCACTGGCAGGCATGTTCTTTACTCCTGTGCAAACTGGGAAGCCCTGCTTATACTTCGGAGCTACCCAACTGATCCTTTTTTATAACTATTATATTAGGACTTCCCTGGTGGCTCAGACGGTAAAGCGTCTGTCTACACTGCCGGAGATCCGGGTTCGATCCCTGGGTCAGGAAGATCCACTGGAGAAGGAAATGGCAATCCACTCCAGTACTATTGCCTGGGAAAATCCCATGGACAGAGGGAGCCTGGTAGGCTACAGTCCATGGAGCCGCAAAGAATCGGACACGACTGAGCGACATTCCTTCCTTCCTATAAAAGGAAACCTTGACCACCCCTGTGAATTCACTTAGGTTCTGAATTAGTGGGGTCTGAATCACTGGGGTTTAATCTGTTGCCTAAAAGATGCTCTACTTTTTACATGGCCTTCAATCGTCCACCGTTCTCCCTTTGGTCACAGCCTACATGGAACACAGCTGAAACATAGAATGGAAAGTTGCTTTATTTCAAAACTAGTAAGTTCTTTTTCCTCAAATTAAGTGTTTGTACTTATGCCTTTATATCAGGCAAGCCACTGGAAGCAAATTAGATTTTTGGAAGGTACTTAGAATGGTAACAGAGTGATGGTGAGAATGAAAAGGGAAAGAAAGAAAAAAACAGTGTCAGGAAGGTTAATTGGTCTGAATATCTGATATGGAAGGTGAATGGAAAAGATGTAGTTTATCAAGAGAACATTATGGGGATCTGAAATGTAGGATTATGAAAGAGAGAAGCTTTATCAGAAAGCATAAAACAAAAACCAGCTCCTGGGACATGCTGATGGTGAGGTTGGTGGTGATGAGGTTGGTGGTGATGAGGTTGGTGCTGATGATGAGGTTGCAGGAGGAGCCAAGGCATTTGACCAACCTGTCCTTAAGGAAACCCCTGGAGCTTGAAATGAAATGTTGAAGCACAGGCCCCATCCATTCATGTCTCTGCACCGGTCGGCATTCTGTATTCAAAGAAATTCTGTCAAAATCTGAATCTGCCAGAAGAGTGGCAATAAGTCTCCCGTGGACTCTCTCTCTATCATCCTGGACATGAGCAGAACTCACTGAAACAGGGCTGCCATCTTCAAAGGCAACCCGAAGGCATGAGCCTCTCCGTCAGACTGTAGACAGTTGTTCTATTTGACTGTTCATAAACCGTGTGCAAGCAATTGACAAGTTGACAAAACATTGACAAGAAACAATTACTCAAGAAGCAGCACTTGGAAAGGTTGCTTGTTGTTGAGGAGATACCACAGAAAGAACAAGGGAAGATGCTGTTTATGCCAAGGCGCTAAAACGTAATTTCTCAGATGCCATCACAGAACTATCTGTGAGGAAAGAGTCAACAGACGAAATGATATACTCTAATATAATAAATGGGCTCCCCAGGTGGCGACTGTGGTAAAGAATCTGCCTGCCAACACAGGAGATGTAAGAGACGCCAATTCTGGGGTGGGAAAATCCCCTGGAGGAAGAAATGGCACACCACTCCAGAATTCTTGCCTGGAAAATTCCGTGGATAGAGGAACCCGGTGGGCTACAGTCCACGAGGCCACAAAGAGCTGGACATGACTGAGTGATTGAGCACAAAATGCAGTAAATAAATCCTTTACATTTTGTTTGTGAGATGCACTTTATCACTGGGCAGCTTAAAAAAAAATCACTAATCACTTTCTACCAAAGACCAAAATGCAGAAGTTATTTTAAGATGCCTGTATTCAAATGCTTGAAATAGACAACACACTTTGAAGTGCTTAAAATACAAAATATATCTTATCAGTTTGAAATAATTGCTATATTTTTAGGCGTGATCTGCATACTCTACTTATTTTGAGACTGATTTGCCTTCTTGGGTTGGAAAATACGAAGGAAGCAGGTTTTAAAACAATTTAACAACAACCACAGTAATAATAATTTGATGAGGATGATGTAAAGTACCTTTTAGGTCTTATTTTGTGCCAGTTAGTCACGCTCAATGTTTTACTTGGATTGTTTAATAATTCCTCGATCCCTCTCTATGAGACAGGAACTTCTATTAGCCTTTTTACAGATAGGAAGTTTGAACCCTGAAGCAGTTATATTACTTTTCCAAGATCATACAGCTAGCAATCAGAGCAGTGAGGTTTTGAACACAGGTATGTTGAATTCCTGCCCTGGACACTGCGGGTATACACATGGAGTCTCCATGGGAATTAGGAAGCAGTGTCTCTCCCTCAAGATTCTTTTATCTCCATCTGTTTGAAAAATGTTGTAATAAACTGACTGTGTAGACCAAGACAGCTTACTGCCATCTACCGGAAAATTGTTGTAATAAGTATAAAAATCTATGATACCCTTGATGTGAAAGGTATTCCCTTGGAGGTGGCTCTGTCTCCAGCTCCAGCAGGAGAATACCCCTGTTTTCTAAGAAAGCTAAAGAAGATAAAGTTCTCCCACCTTGCCCCCTCCAAGTTTTCCTTTTATTCAGACTTAAACCTTAATGAAATACTGTGTTGATCTTGACACCCAGTTATCTCTTTGTGTGTGTGTGCATTCAGTCCTGTCCAACTCTTTGGGACCCCAAGGTCTGTGGCCCACCAGGCTACTCTCCAGGCAAGAATACTAGCAAAGGAAAGGAAAGTGAAAATCACTCAGTCATGTCCAACTCTTTGCAACCCCATGGACTATACAGTCCATGGAATTCTCCAGGCCAGAACACTAGAGTGTGGTAGCCCTTTCCCTTCTCCAGGGGATCTTCCCAACCCAGGGATTGAACCCAGGTCTCCTGCATTGCAGGCGGATTCTTTACCAGCTGAGCCACAAGAATACTAGAGTAGGTCGCTATTTCCTTCTCCAGGGGATCTTCCCAACCCAGGGATTGAACCCAGGTCTCCTGGTTTGGCAGGCAGATTCTTTACCCCTAACGCCACTTGGGAAGAAGTCTGACCGCCGACTGTTCGTGCTCTTCCAAGGGGATGCAGAGAAGAATGAGCATATCTGCTTCTCAGGAGCCCACAGTCTAGGTGGGGCAATGGTTAAACACATTACTACAGTATGGAATAAAGGTCCCTGGGTTTCCTTGCAGGAACTCCTTCCAAGGGGTTGTTCAGGGCCATGTGGAGGGGAATCACTGACCTCGAGGAAGAAATGGACCATTTATGTAGATACACCCATCCTTTTCAGATTCTTTTCCCATATCAGTTATCATAGAACACTGAGTAGAGTTCTCTGTGCTATGCAGAAGATCTTTCCTGTTTATCTGTTTTTAATATAGTAGTTATTGTATGTTAATCTCAAACTCTTACTTTCTCTCTCCCCTGAACCTTTCCCCTTTGGTAATCATAAACTTGTTTTCCAAGCCTATGAGTCTGTTTTCATTTTGAAAATAAGTTCATTTGTACTGTTTTTTTTTAGATTCCACACATAAGGGACATCATGTGATATTTGCCTTTGTCTCTCTGACTTATCTCATCTAGCATGATCATCTCCAGGTCCACTCATGTTGCTGCAAATGGCATGACTTCATTCTTTTCTGACCGAGTAGTATTCTGTTATGCATCTGTACCATATCTTCATTACCCATCCATCTGTTGGTGGACATTTAAGCTGCTTCCATGTCTTGGCTACTGTAAACAGTGCTGCTATGAAAATTAGAGTGCACATATCTTGTCAAAGATATATTCCCGGGGAGTGCGATTGCATGATCATGTGGTGCTTATATTTTTGTTTTTCAAAGAACCTCTGATACTACATTTTTGGGGAGAATCTATCACTCGATCAGTTCAGTTGTTCAGTCGTGCCCCACTCTTTTTGACCCCCATGGACAGTAGCACGCCAGGCTTCCCTATCTATCACCAACTCCTGGAGCGTGCTCAAATTCACATCCATCGAGTCGGTGATGCCATCCAACCATCTCATCCTCTGTCGTCCCCTTCTTCTCCTGCCTTCAATCTTTCCCAGCATCAGGGTCTTTTCCAATGAGTCAGTTCTTTGCATCACGTGGCCAAAGTATTGGAGTTTCAGTTTCAGCATCAGTCCTTTCAATGAATATTCAGGACTGTTTTCCTTCAGGATTGACTGGTTGGATCTCCTTGCAGTCCAGAGGACTTTCAAGAATCTTCTCCAACACCAAAATTCAAAAGCATCAATTCTTCAGTGCTTAGCTTTCTTTATAACCCAACTCTCCCATCCATATATGTGGCTACTAGAAAAACCAAAGCTTTGACTAGATGGCCCTTTGTCAGCAAAGTAATGTCTCTTCTTTTTAATATGCTCTAAAGGTTGGTCATAACTTTTCTTCCGAGGATCAAGCGTCTTTTAATTTCATGACTGCAGTCACCATCTGCAGTGATTTTGGAGCCCAAGAAAATAAAGTCTGTTACTGTTTCCATTGTTTCCCCATCTATAGCCATGAAGTGAGGGGACTGGATGCCATGATCTTCATTTTTTGAATGTTGAGTTTTAAGCCAACCTTTTTCACTCTCCTATTTCACTTTCATCAAGAGGCTCTTTAGCTCCTCTTCACTTTCTGCCATGAGGGTGGTGTCATCTGCATATCTCAGGTTTTTGATATTTCTCCCAGCAGTCTTGATTCCAGCTTGTGCTTCCTCCAGCCCAGCATTTCACATGATGTACTCTGCATATAAGTTAAATAAGCAGGGTGATAATATACAGCCTTGACATACTCCTTTTCCAATTTGGGACCAATCTGTTTTTCCACGTCTGGTTCTACCTGTTGCTTCTTGACCTGCATACAGATTTCTCAGGAGACAGGTCAGGTGGTCTGGTATTCCTATTTCTTAAACAACTTTCCACAGTTTATTGTGATCCACACAGTCAAAGGCTTTGGTATAGCCAATAAAGCACAGAAATAGATGTTTTTCTGAAAGTCTGTTCCCTTTTCAATGATCCAACCGATGTTGGCAATTTGATTTCTTGTTCCTCTGCCTGTTCTAAATCCAACTTGAACATCTGGAAGTTCAGTGTTCACATACTGCTAAAACCTGGCTCGGAGAATTTTGAGCATTACTGTGCTAGTGTGTCAGATGACCGCAACTGTGCATTAGTTTGAACATTCTTTGGTATTGCCTTGCTTTGGAATTGGAATGAAAACTGAACTTTTCCAGTCCTGTGGCCACTGCTGAGTTTTCCAAATTTGCTAACATATTGAATGCAGCATTTTCACAGCATCATCTTTTATGATTTGCAATATCTCCACTGGAATTCAATCACCTCCACTAGCTTTGTTTGTAGTGATGCTTCCTAAGGCCCACTTGACTTCACATTCCAGGATGTCTGGCTCTAGGTGAGTGATCACACCTTTGTGATTGTCTGGGTCATGAAGATCTTTTTTGTACAGCTCTTCTGTGTATTCTTGTCACTTCTTCTTAATATCTTCTGCTTCTGTTAGATCCATACCATTTCGGTCCTTTATTGTGCCCATCTTTCCATGAAATGTTCCCTTAGTATCTCTAATTTTCTTAAAGAGACCTCTAGTCTTTCCCATTCTATTGTTTTCCTCTATTTCTTTGCATTGATCACTGAGGAAGACTTTTTAACTCTCTCCTTGCTATTCTTTGGAACTTTGCATTCAGATGCTTATATTTTTCCTTTTCTCCTTTGCCTTTGCTTCTCTTCTTTTCTCAGCTATTTTTAAGGACTCCTCAAACAACCATTTTGCATTTTTGCTTTTCTTTTTCTTGGAGATGATCTTGATCCCTGCCTTCTGTACAATGTCATGAACCTCCATCCATAGTTCTTCAGGCACTCTGTCTGTCAGATCTAATCCCTTGAATCTATTTTGTTTTGTTGTATTTTCTTTTTAATCTTTAATTTATCTCCGTCTGACATTTTTTCATCTTGCTTCTGAATTTTCAATTTACTAAATTCATAATCTTAACAAGCTGTTGTAATTCATGAATTTGTATGGGACATTTTCTCCTTCTTATTTACTTTTTCTTAGAAGTGCATTTTTCTTTCATCTTTTACCTTCTTTGCTCTCTTTTTTTTCCTCTTCTATTTACAAATATTCTTTTCTATGGCTTATCTCCAAGGTTACTGTGTAGTTCATGGTCGTATTGATCTTGCTAGGCAATGCAGACGTACCAGGAGTCCTAATGGAGTAGGGACGACATCTTTGCTCTCTTCTGTACTGAAACTGCTATGATTTTCCTATAAAAGACTCTCTTTTCTGAAGCCATTTGATTTCTGGGGCTGAGACTAGCTCTGGCAGTCAGGTTGTGAAGCAACTCTTCCTTCGTTCCACTTGAGAATCGCCTCTTCGTAAATTTCATTACATCAGGTCCCTTCACTCTGGTTACTCTTAGTCTTAACCCCAAGAAAGCTCTATATCCTCTAGTTACATTTTTAAATATTACTTTCCTATTAGTTTTCTGTGTTTCTTGCACTATCTATTCACATATCTAGACACACACATGCTCTGGTATAAGAATTACTCATTACTGTAATCTATATCTTCTTTTCTCTAAATTTATGATTTTCAGTTCAGTCACTCAGTCGTGTCCGACATTTTGCAGAATCACAGCACGCCAGGCCTCCCTGTTCATCATCATCTCCCGGAGTTCACTCAGACTCACGTCTATCAAGTCCGTGATGCCATCCAGCCATCTCATCCTCGGTCATCCCCTTCTCCTCCTGCCCCCAATCCCTCCCAGCATCAGAGTCTTTTCCAATAAGTCAGCTCTTCACATGAGGTGGCCAAAGTACTGGAGTTTCAGCTTTAGCATCATTCCTTCCAAAGAAATCCCAGGGTTGATCTCCTTCAGAATGGACTTGTTGGATCTCCTTGCAGTCCAAGGGACTCTCAAGAGTCTTCTCCAACACCACAGTTCAAAAGCATCAATTCTTTGGTGCTCAGCCTTCTTCACAGTCCAACTCTCACATCCATACATGACCACAGGAAAAACCATAGCCTTGACTAGAAGGACCTTAGTCAGCAAAGTAATGTCTCTGCTTTTGAATATACTATCTAGGTTGCTCATAACTTTTCTTCCAAGGAGTAAGTGTCTTTTAATTTCATGGCTGCAGTCACCATCTGCAGTGATTTTGGAGCCCTAAAAACTAAAGTCTGACACTGTTTCCACTGTTTCCCCGTCTATTTCCCATGAAGTGATGGGACCGGATGCCTTGTTCTTCGTTTTCTGAATGCTGAGCTTTAAACCAACTTTTTCGCTTTCCTCTTTCACTTTCATTAAGAGGCTCTTTAGTTCTTCTTCACTTTCTGGCTTAAGGGTGGTATTATCTGCATATCTGAGATTATTGACATTTCTCCCGGCAATCTTGAGTCCAGCTTGTGTTTCTTCTAGTCCAGCATTTCTCATGATGTACACTGCATAAAAGTTAAATAAGCAGGGTGACAGTATACAGCCTTGCCGTACTCCTTTTCCTATTTCGAACCAGTCTGTTGTTCCACGTCCAGTTCTAACTGTTGCTTCCTGACCTGCATACAGATTTCTCAAGAGGCAGGTCAGGTGGTCTGGTATTCCCATCTCTTTCAGAATTTTCCACAGTTTATTGTGATCCACACAGTCAAAGGCTTTGGCATAGTCAATAAAGCAGAAGTAGATGTTTTCTCTGGACCTCTCCCGATGTTGGCAATCTGATCTCTGGTTCCTCTGCCTTTTCTAAAACCAGCTTGAACATCAGGGAGTTCACCGTTCACGTATTGCTGAAGCCTGGCTTGCAGAAGTTTGAGCATTACTTTACTAGCATGTGAGATGAGTGCAATTGTGTGGTAGTGTGAGCATTCTTTGGCATTGCCTTTCTTTGGGATTGGAATGAAAACTGACCTTTTCCAGTCCTGTGGCCCCTGCTGAGTTTTCCAAACTTGCTGGCATATTGAGTACAGCACTTTCACAGCGTCATCTTTCAGGATTTGAAACAGCTCCACTGGAATTCCATCACCTCCACTAGCTTTGTTTGTAGTGGTGCTTTCTAAGGCCCACTTGACTTCACATTCCAAGATGTCTGGCTCTAGATTAGTGATCACATCATCATGATTTTCTGGGTCGTGATGACCTTTTTTGTACAGTTCTTTCATGTATTCTTGCCAACACAGACCATAGTCTAGACCATTGTCTTAAAATGTGTGTGTGTGTGCATGCATGTGCACACACAGGCCTGCATTTAGTTTACTTCCTATCCCAGCACTGCATATTTAGGACAGACAGAATACCAGTCCCACATGATAAAGAAATCAAAATTATGATGCAGATCATGATAAATCTTTTGTTGACCATGATGGCTGCTCCATTTCTTCTGAAGGATTCCTGCGTGCAGTAGTAGGTATAACGGTCATCTGAGTTAAATTCACCCATTCCAGTCAATTTTAGTTTGCTGATTACTAGAATGTCGATGTTCTCTCTTGCCCTCTCTTGTTTGACCACTTCCAATTTGCCTTAATTCATGGACTTGACATTCCAGGTTCCTATGCAATATTGCTCTTTACAGCATCGGACCTTGCTTCTATCACCAGTCACATCCACAACTGGGTATTGTTTTTGCTTTGGCTCCATCCCTTCATTCTTTCTGGTGTTATTTTTCCACTGATCTCCAGTAGCATATTGGGTACCTACTGACCTGGGGAGTTCCTCTTTTGGTATCCTATCAGTTTGCCTTTTCATACTATTCATGGGGTTCTCAAGGCAAGAATACTGAAGTGGCTTGCCATTCCCTTCTCCAGTGGACCACGTTCTGTCAGGAATGCAGTACTTGGATGCAATCTCAAAAATGACAGAATGATCTCTGTTAGTTTCCAAGGCAAATCATTCAATATCACAGTTATCCAAGTCTATGCCCCAACCAGTAATGCTGAAGAAGCTGAAGTTGAACGACTTTATGAAGACCTACAAGACCTTTTAGAACTAACACCCAAAAAGATATCCTTTTCATTATAGGGGACTGGAATGCTAAAGTAGCAAGTCAAGAAACACCTGGAGTAACAGGCAAATTTGGCCTTGGAATGCGGAATGAAGCAGGGCAAAGACTAATTGAGTTTTTCCAAGAAAATGCACTGGTCGTAGCAAACACCCTCTTCCAACAACACAAGAGAAGACTCTACACATGGACATCACCAGATGGTCAACACCAAAATCAGATTGATCATATTCTCTGCAGCCAAAGATGGAGAAGCTCTATACTGTCAACAAAAACAAGACCAGGAGCTGACTGTGACTCAGATCATGAACTCCTTATTACCAAATTCAGACTTAAATTGAAGAAAGTAGGAAAACCACTGGACCATTCAGGTATGACCTAAATCAAATCCCTTATGATTATACAGTGGAAGTGAGAAATAGATTTAAGGACCTAGATCTGATAGATAGAGTGCCTGATGAACTATGAAATGAGGTTCGTGACATTGTATGGGAGACAGGGATCAAGACCATCCCCATGGAAAAGAAATGCAAAAAGCAAAATGGCTGTCTGGGGAGGCCTTACAAATAGCTGTGAAAAGAAGAGAGGCGAAAAGCAAAGGAGAAAGGAAAGATATAAGCATCTGAATGCAGAGTTCCAAAGAAGATATAAGAAAGCCTTCTTCAGTGATCAATGCAAAGAAATAGAGGAAAACAACAGAATGGGAAAGACCAGCGATCTCTTCAAGAAAATTAGAGATACCAAGGGAACATTTCATGCAAAGATGGGCTCGATAAAGGACAGAAATGGTCTGGACCTAACAGAAGCAGAAGATATTAAGAAGAAGTGGCAAGAATACATGGAAGAACTGTACAAAAAGATCCTCACAGCCCAGATAATCATGATGATGTGATCACTAATCTAGAGCCAGACATCTTGGAATGTGAAGTCAAGTGGGCCTTAGAAAGCACCACTACAAACAAAGCTAGTGGAGGTGATGGAATTCCAGTGGAGCTGTTTCAAATCCTGAAAGATGACGCTGTGAAAGTGCTGTACTCAATATGCCAGCAAGTTTGGAAAACTCAGCAGGGGCCACAGGACTGGAAAAGGTCAGTTTTCATTCCAATCCCAAAGAAAGGCAATGCCAAAGAATGCTCACACTACCACACAATTGCACTCATCTCACATGCTAGTAAAGTAATGCTCAAACTTCTGCAAGCCAGGCTTCAGCAATACGTGAACGGTGAACTCCCTGATGTTCAAGCTGGTTTTAGAAAAGGCAGAGGAACCAGAGATCAGATTGCCAACATCTGCTGGATCATGGAAAAAGCAAGAGAGTTCCAGAAAAACATCTACTTCTGCTTTATTGACTATGCCAAAGCCTTTGACTGTGTGGATCACAATAAACTGTGGAAAATTCTGAAAGAGATGGGAATACCAGACCACCTGACCTGCCTCTTGAGAAATCTGTATGCAGGTCAGGAAGCAACAGTTAGAACTGGACGTGGAACAACAGACTGGTTCGAAATAGGAAAAGGAGTACGGCAAGGCTGTATACTGTCACCCTGCTTATTTAACTTTTATGCAGTGTACATCATGAGAAATGCTGGACTAGAAGAAACACAAGCTGGACTCAAGATTGCCGGGAGAAATGTCAATAATCTCAGATATGCAGATAATACCACCCTTAAGCCAGAAAGTGAAGAAGAACTAAAGAGCCTCTTAATGAAAGTGAAAGAGGAAAGCGAAAAAGTTGGTTTAAAGCTCAGCATTCAGAAAACGAAGAACAAGGCATCCGGTCCCATCACTTCATGGGAAATAGACGGGGAAACAGTGGAAACAGTGTCAGACTTTAGTTTTTAGGGCTCCAAAATCACTGCAGATGGTGACTGCAGCCATGAAATTAAAAGACACTTACTCCTTGGAAGAAAAGTTATGAGCAACCTAGATAGTATATTCAAAAGCAGAGACATTACTTTGCTGACTAAGGTCCTTCTAGTCAAGGCTATGGTTTTTCCTGTGGTCATGTATGGATGTGAGAGTTGGACTGTGAAGAAGGCTGAGCACCAAAGAATTGATGCTTTTGAACTGTGGTGTTGGAGAAGACTCTTGAGAGTCCCTTGGACTGCAAGGAGATCCAACAAGTCCATTCTGAAGGAGATCAACCCTGGGATTTCTTTGGAAGGAATGATGCTAAAGCTGAAACTCCAGTACTTTGGCCACCTCATGTGAAGAGCTGACTTATTGGAAAAGACTCTGATGCTGGGAGGGATTGGGGGCAGGAGGAGAAGGGGATGACCGAGGATGAGATGGCTGGATGGCATCAGTGACTCGATGAACGTGAGTCTGAGTGAACTCCGGGAGATGGTGATGGACAGGGAAGCCTGGTGTGCTGCAATTCATGTGGTCACAAAGAGTCGGACACAACTAAGCGGCTGAACTGAACTGAACTGACGCTCTGTGTTAACTTCCTGATATTGGGATCTATAGCTGGACTCTACCAGGTAGAACAGTGATGTAGTGTTGGTTGGCTTCATTGCATAGACTGCTCTGAGCCTCAAGTGGAAATAGACTCCACTTAAATGAAAGCAATATTATCATCTAGACATCATGGCTGAATTTTAACTAAGATGGCATTATTTCCTAAGAAGAACCAGTTCCAAATGCGAATCTTAGGTACAAAATGTTAGGTAAGCCATTCATTAGGAGCCCTTTAAAGTAGAATCTGCACTGTCCAGAGAAACGTTGGAAGCAAGACCATTTGGGTTTGAATCCTGTGTCTGTCCATTGCCAGCTATAAGGTCTGAGCCAAGTACTACACCTCTTTATTGGTTAGTTTCAATATATGTAGCCTGAGATCATAGTAATATCATTTTCATAGGCTCTTTGAGAATTAAATTAATTCATAAATCGCAAGTGGTTTTAATACCACCTGACTGGTAGTAAATAATCCAAAAATATTACTAATATCTTCCTTTATCCCATGGGATCTGAGAAACAATAGGGAAGAAAAAGGGACAAGTGCACATCCCTAGCATTTTCTTTTGGCTTCTTCCCTCTCCTTAAAGAGTCAGGACCATCTCTGGAGCCTTTCTAACCACTCAGCACACTTAGGAGACCTTTATTATTTCAATTAACTATTGAAAATCCCTTAACCATCTAGAGAGTTCCCATTACTGCATTTACTTGGCCATATTACTGCTCTCTCTGATTTTTCTTCACTATTCTGTTTGTTCATCTCTTTGTTGATTCTGCATTTTTTCGCAGACCCACAAGGTGAGATGCTAAAGTCTCATACTCCTTATAGAATAAAAGAGTCATAAGATGCCAAACAGCTGATTATACTAGTAGTTAGTATATTCCAATTGTGATAAGTATGAGTAAAAGAGAAATTTGTTATTGTTCAATCACTAAGTCGTGTCCAGCTCTTTGCAACCCCATGGACTGCAGCATGTCAGGCTTCCCTGTCCTTCACTGTCTCTGGAGTTTGTTCAAACTCATGTCCATTGAGTCGGTGATGCCACCCAATCGTCTCATCCTCTGTTGCTTCCTTCTCCTCCTGCCCTCAATCTTTCCCAACATCAGGGTTTTTCCCGCAGGCTGGCTTTTCACATTAGTTGGCCAAAGTATAGGGTGCTACAAAAGTAAATAAAATAGGCTGGCATGTAGTGGATGTTAACAAATAATTAATGACTATATGGGTAGATACATAGATAAAAACTTGAGGTTTAACTAACTGTACAAAGTGAGGTGACTATAACATCCTTTGGAGATGGATGGATAATGGATGTGTTCAGTCATCTTTGCATCTACTGGTATTTTAACAGACTGTGTGTGCCTTGAAAGCACCTTTCTGTGTGCTTTCTGTTCTACCTCCTCTGAGTCTCCAGTTACATATTCATTGAAAGAATGAATTTAATGTAAAATGTAAGCTACATTCAATATTGGAAAAAAAAATTATTTGGTTCTAACCTTCTGTATATTTCTTTTTTTTTTTTATCATAATAGCTATGTTGTTCTCATTAAAAGCTTTGTTTAGCCAGGGTTGTATTTAGAACATTATACTTACCCTTGAGTTTTGTCTTACAGTTCTCTCTGAAGCCAAGGCGTGCCTATGCCAAATTTCTATTTACCCAATTTAGCATAATTAACTTTTTAACCTCTAAACTATTTCACATGGCAACAGAAATTTGGGAGGTGGTTCATGTTGTTGTTATTTTTCTTTGGTTGGTTTTGCCAGACAATGTTAGAAATCTTTTCCCTAGAACTAATTCTACATGGAATTATTCAGGGTGAGAACTGTGAAACTAAGTGAGGATTATAATTCTTCTTTAGTCTCTTTTCCTTCTTCTGCAATCTTTTTCAAGTTTTTCTCAAACTCTTCTCTGAAACATTCCAAAGTTGAAGATCCAAGCTTGAGTTTACTGCTGTTTTTCACATCACAAGAGAATAAGGCATTTAAATGGTTATCTTACACATTCCAGATAGGAGATTGTCTCTTTGCTCCCATAAAATCCTGGTCTGGCTTCTATCACAGAGCACACATTGTTGTCTTCTTGAAACAATCTTCCCTTACATGTGTTGAGCATCAAATGATAGACTTGCGTGCAGAAAGTTGAAAATGCCTGCCTCTGTGCCCTGATACCCAGCAAAGTGCTTGGCCAGAGAAGGAGCTCAGTGGATAAGTGTTTGCCAGACAGATGAAGGAACATGCAAACTTTCAAAGCGCAGTGTGCATGGGGTTCCCAAAACACAGAAAACAGTGAACGTTCATTTGAAAATTAAGAAAAGACAAATTATGACCAACCTAGATAGTATATTCAAAAGCAGAGACATTACTTTGCCGACTAAGGTCCGTCTAGTCAAGGCTATGGTTTTTCCTGTGGTCATGTATGGATGTGAGAGTTGGACTGTGAAGAAGGCTGAGCACCAAAGAATTGATGCTTTTGAACTGTGGTGTTGGAGAAGACTCTTGAGAGTCCCTTGGACTGCAAGGAGATCCAACCAGTCCATTCTGAAGGAGATCAACCCTAGGATTTCTTTGGAAGATATGATGCTAAAGCTGAAACTCCAGTACTTTGGCCACCTCATGTGAAGAGCTGACTTATTGGAAAAGACTCTGATGCTGGGAGGGATTTGGGGGCAGGAGGAGAAGGGGATGACCGAGGATGAGATGGCTGGATGGCATCACGGACTCAATGGACGTGAGTCTGAGTGAACTCCGGGAAATGGTAATGAACAGGGAGGCCTGGCATGCTGCGATTCATGGGGTTGTGAAGAGTCGGACACGACTGAGCGACTGAACTGAACTGAACTGATATGAATTTGAATTTATTTACAAACCAGACTCACACACATAGAAAACAAACTTATGGTTCCCAAAGAGGAAAGCGGGAGATAAATTAGGAATCTGGGATTCACGTATGTACACTACTATATATATATAAAGTAGATAACCAACAAAGACCTATTGTATAGCACAGGGAACTCCACTCAATATTCTGTAATCACCTATAATGGAAAAGAGTCTTAAAAAGGATATGTGTGTGTGTGTACATGTGTGCATGCGTGTGTGTGTGTGTATTAGACCATAAGAAAGTATTAGTTTGTCCGACTCTTTGTGAGCTCATGGACTGTAGCCCGCCAGGCTCCTCTGTTTATGGAATTCTCCAGGCAAGAATACTGGGATGGGTTGCCATGACCTCCTCCAGAGGATCTTCCTGACCCAGGGATCAAACTTGGGTGTCCTGCATTGTAGGCAGATTCTTTACCATCTGAGCCTTCAGGGAGAACGGGTACATGTGTGGGTATAGTTGAGTCCCTTTGCTGTTCACCTGAAATTACCACAACATTGTTTGTTTACCAGCTATACCCCAGTACAAAATAAAAAGTTTTTAAAAAAAAATTTTAGTGGAAAAAAGAAACAAACAATCTTCCTCTCTGTAATGGCAGGGGATGTTGAAAAAGGAATTACTCAGGAAAGAATTTCCATGGAGCATTCAAATCTTTCTCACAGAGAACTGGGATTCTTTATGTGAGGTTGAGAAACAACTCAGGTTTTGTGACTGAAACTTCCTGCATTTAAACTCCACAAATGTAGAGTCTGGGAATATTTTACCTGGCCTGGGCTGGGCTGCAAAAGTGTTTCCAAACCCAGTGATTTACAGCAACAAGCAGAAGGCACTTTTGTTTATTCTACAGCAAAGTGGTTTTGAGGAATCTCAGCACCCAGATTGCTGGTGATCAGTAGGGGGTTTCCGCTTTCAATTAAAGCAGATCCACTCGGACTGCTGTCTGGAAATCCTTCGTTATCAGGAAGTTTATTCTGCAACTTGCAGAATAAACTTGACTGCAGCCAGAGAGTGCTTCCTAAAGTCAGCGCAATTACATTGCTTTTCCTTCCAAAAGGCTTCTCCACTCTCTTTTGTGCAAATCCTGTTTAAACCGCTTTGACATATATGAGCTGTAATACTCCAAGCTACTTGAGAGCCTTTTGTTCTGGTTTGAGCTGACAGATAATTTATAAATTAATTAAAGAAAAATGTCATCTCCCTCTAAAATCACTGTAGGGGCTAGGCTTCTCTACCCAGTTCTAACTGCCGCTCTTGTCCGCTTCCCCCACCCCCACTCTGCACTCCCTTGTCAAAATGTAAGAGGAGTTGCTGTAATAAAGTGATTCTTCTTATTAATCTCCAAGAATAAAGATACAGAGTTGAAAACAAAATACACAAATAGCAGTTGTCATACAGCAGGAAGCATCATCAGATAAATTACAGCATCTTATTGTCCAGGGATGGAGAAGGCAATGGCACCCCCACTCCAGTACTCTTGCCTGGAGAATCCCATGGACGGAGGAGCCTGGTGGGCTGCAGTCCATGGGGTCACTAAGAGTTGGACATGACTGAGAGACTTCACTTTCACTTTTCACTTTCATGCATTGAAGAAGAAAATGGCAACCCACTCCAGTGTTCTTGTCTAGAGAATCCCAGGGACAGGGGAGCCTGGTGATCTGCCATCTCTGGGGTCGCACAGAGTCGGACACAACTGAAGCGACTTAGCTCAGCAGCATTGTCCAGGGATGAGCTCATCTCCTAAATAATCAGAGAGTGATTACCAGAAACGTAACAGTGGTGGGCTGTCCACAGTCTGCTCCCATAGGCTGGCTCCCATGGTCCTCTTGGCTGCTGCGAAGCATGATCTCTGTGTCTCTCCACTTGCAATTTCTCTGATCTGGTAACTTTTGGAGAAAAGAAGCAAATGTAGGATGGCTGGGACAGCAGGTAGTGACAGAGGATTGTCTACATTGCTGTGGACCCAGCAGACTGGGATCTCAGCTCTGTCTTTGATATGGTAGTATGATCCTAAACACTCCCTGAGACTCAGTGTTCTCATCTGTGAAATGGGAATAACATGCTCATGATGTTCAGGATTTGACCCTCAGTGTAAGTCAGCGGGAACTTTAATAATTTATAATGGCTTTTATGCTATGTGTGCTCCCATATAAAATAACCCTCAACCCTGCAAAAGTTCTGGATGACTAAGCACCTTCATGCTACTTCCAGCCTTAAGGAGCCACTTCTTAGTAAGAGCATCTGTTTATCTGGAACATATCTGCAGAGCTAAGACATGACAAATGATAATCAGAGCCCCCTATATGGGAATGATAAATCCCATGCAGCAAATCTCTTGAATTTCACTCATACCAGAACCTGTGAGCCCAGATTTGAAATCACATTTACTCTTTCTACACATTTCCAAGTGGCTTTCTTGGTTTTCTAATTGATGGGAGAGTAGGAACAACATACAGAAGGGTTGCTACAAAGCTGAATGAGCAAAGCAGAGTCAGGTGATAATACAGCAAAGACAAGGCAGAATTTCTTTTTTTTTCTTTTAATTGTATCCAGCTTCATACAGATACTTTTCATAAACAATCATGGTATTTTAAGCAGGACATGAACATTTAATTCTAAAACGGTCCCTGCAAAGAAGGAAGAGAAGTTACCTGAAGGGGAAAGGGGGAAAGCTGATGCTGGCAAGGATGGGTGTAACCCGGCAGAAAATGGAGATGCCAAAACAGCCTCGGCGCAGAAACCTGAAGGGGCTGGACACACCGTGTGAAGTGCGTACATGCGTGATAACTGTGTGCTTCTGCTGACTGTACAGAAATAGTTTTGTATCATTCAGTCAGTCCATTCAGTCACTCAGTCGTGTCTGGCTCTTTGCAAACCCATCACTGCAGCACATCAGGCTTCCCTGTCCATCACCACCTCCCAGAGCTTGCTTAAACTCTTGTCCATCTAGTCAGTGATGCCACCGGACCATCTCATCCTCTGTCATCCTCTTCTTTCCCAGCCTTCAATCTCTCCCAGCATCAGGGTCTTTTCTAATGAGTTGGCTCTTCACATCAGGAGGCCAAAGTATTGGAACTTCAGCATCAGTCCTTCCAATGAATATTCAAGGCTGATCTCCTTTAGAATGGACTGGTTGGATCTCCTTGCTGTCCAAGGGACTCTCAAGAGTCTTCTCCAACACCACAGTTCAAAAGCATAAGTTCGTTGGTGCTCAGCCTTCTTTATGGTCCAACTCTCACATCCATACATGACTACTGGAAAAACCATAGTTTTGACTAAATGGAAATTTGTCAGCAAAGTAATATCTCTGATTTTTAATATGCTGTCTAGGTTGGTCATAGCTTTTCTTTCAAGAAGCAAGCATATTTAAATTTCACGACCACAGTCACCATCTGCAGTGATTTTGGAATTCAAGAAAATAAACTCTGTCACTGTCTCCAATGTTTCCCCATCTATTTGCCATGAAGTAAGTGATGGGACCAGATGCCATGATCTTCATTTTCTGAATGTTAAGTTTTAAGCTAACTTTTTCATTCTCCTCTTTCACTTTCATCAAGAGGCTCTTTAGTTCTTTTTCACTTTCTGCCATAAGGGTGGTGTCATCTGCATATCTGACGTTATTGATATTTCTCCTGGCAATCTTGATTCCAGCTTGTGCTTCTTCTAGCCCAGTTTTTCTCATGATGTTCTCTGCATAGAAGTTAAATAAGCAGGGTGACAATATACAGCCTTGACGTACTCCTTTTCCTATTTGGAACCAGTCTGTTGTTCCGTGTCCAGTTCTAACTGTTGCTTCTTGACCTACATACAGATTTCTCAGGAGGCAGGTAAAGTGGTCTGCTATTCCTATTTCTTAAAGAACTTTCCACAGTTTATTGTGATCCACACAGTCAGAGGCTTTAGTGTAATCAATGAAGCAGAAGTAGATGTTTTCTGAAAGTCTCTTGCTTTTTGATGATACAACGGGTGTTGGCAATTTGATCTCTGCCTCCTTTGCCTTTTCTAAAACCAGCTTGAACATTTGGAAGTTCATGGTTCACATACTGCTGAAGCCTGGCTTGGAGAATTTTGAGCATTACTTTGCTAGCGTGTGAGATGACTGCAATTGTGCCGTGGTTTGAGCATTCTTTGGCATTGCCTTTCTTTGGGATTGGAATAAAAACTGGCCTTTTCCAGTCCTGTGGCCACTGCTGAGTTTTCCAAATTTGCTAACATATTGAGTGCAGCACTTTCACAACATCGTCTTTCAGGATTTGAAATAGCTTTACTAGAATTCCATCACCTCCACTAGCTTTGTTTAGTGATGCTTCCTAAGGCCCACTTGACTTCACATTCCAGGATGTCAGGCTCTAGATGAGTGCTCACACCATCGTGATTATCTGGGTCATGAAGATCTTTTGGTATAGTTCTTCTATATATTTTTGCTACCTTCTCTTCATATCTTCTGCTTCTGTTACATCCATACCTTTTCTGTCCTTTAGTTTTTTTATCAAGCTTTATAGAAATGCAGAATTTTGTTTTACTTTTTTAAAAGCTGCGTTGTTAGCACACAGAACACTTCATTGTTGTGTTTTGGGCAAGGGCACATGTCACTAAAAGAATCACTTTTTGTCCCACCTTCCTTCTCCTCCAACACCAGAACTGGAAAGCGTGGCTGGTGTAGATATAAATATCCCCACGTGTTTTTGGTAACATTTCAGGGCATGACTGCATTCCAGCACTAACCAGTACATTTGCGGCAAGCTTCCCATCACTCCATCCACCTGTATCCAGAGCAAACATCACAAGTCAGTCTCATACTCTCAACTAAAGCTAGTACATGACATCCTGCATTAGCTCCAGAACCTTTCCCCAGTCTTACTCAGGCACTGCCTACAAGCCTCTGAATGAAGTCTGCGAGCTGACATTCATTCACGCTCCAAGTGATGGCCATTTGAAAGCACAGGAGCATGAGTAGCCACATTTGAGAGAGGGTTTCGTTTTTGTTTTTGTTTTTGTTTCTGATGTTGGGGGAGAGGGTTAACAAAGGTTTGACTCATTGCAGGATGTGTAGGTTTTTGTCAAGCGAGAAAGTTGAGAAAGGCCTCCCCTGAAGTTATTTTTCTCTCCTATGATTATTAGGAAGACGGAGCGTGGCAAATCAATCTGAACCAAATTCGCTGGCTGTTAATTTGGGTTAGAATCAATTACTTTGGGCCAGGGCTCCCATTGTAGCTAAAGGCATGGCGAACTGCCCTGAGACATTCTAAGTCAGATGACACTCTCCCCTGCTGTGAGGATCCTGTTTGGAGTTTTGGGGGCATGAGATAAAGAAATGCTTTTCTGTAAGGTTCTCTGGAATTCACATAATCCTTACAATACAATATTCTGATGACTTGAATCAGAGGAATGCAACCGTCTGTTTCTGATTCTTGTGAAGTTTATGAGGGTTTAGAAGTTAGAGGGAGAGGGTGCCAGGCAAGACGTAGCGGCCAATTTCACTAAGCCCAGACACTGTGAACAGAGCCTCCTCTTCCCTTCCTTGCATTTAACCCAAAGCTCAGCGACTTTCTGGCCATTCAGGAACCTTTCTAAGCTGCCCTGGGCTTTTATGACCCACCCGGGGACCAAGGTGTGTTTCTTTAGAGATCCATGCACCGACGCACAGTGAAGGGACATTATCCAAATAGTAAATTGCTGGCATGTGTTCATGTCACATTGGTTTCTTGGCCCTCCCCGTCTGCAGGGCCTGGGTGATCAGGCCCGTCCTCAGACGCCAGTCCTCTCAACCCTCAGTGGAATGTGTAGAGATGTTGAAACTCAGCCTCTGTCCACCAGGTTCCAAACAGAAACATGGAGACAGAGCTTGGGATGAAGTAGAAAAGACTAGTTTTATTGCTTTGCCAGGCAAAGGAGGCCACGGTGGGCTAATGCCAGTAGGACTGTGTGGCCCACCCCAAGTGCTGGAGCTTTACAGCGTTTAGAGAGCAGGGTGGAATCAGCTTGTGGACAGTTCTCTGATCGGTTGGCATCAAGGTGAATGTCAAGCATCACTAACCTTCTAGTTTTAACCAGTCAGAGTCTATGTTCCTGTGGTCAACAGTTTTCCTCGGGAGGGGTCTGCTTCCTGTAAAACCAACTTAGGAATGTGTGTCAGGCCTTTATCTGTGTCTTTCGGTAAACCCAGAGTTCAGTGATTCTGCTGTGTGGCAGAATTAGTCTAAATTGTTGCCAGTTCCCTAGCCCATCACCGATTCTTTGTTTCTTCATCTTCATATTTCCTAATTATTAACTCTGGAGGCACACATTACTTCAAAAGACAAGGACACAGGGACTTGTACATGGTTTCAGGAATAATTCATTAAAAGTGCAGAGCGCCATGCCTCTACATGCAGGCACATTTCAGGGACAAACCACTTAGACCTTCTTCATGGGGCTGCTCTTCCTCCCATGCTTTCCCGTTACATGTATATATTCATTTAAAGAATATTTTTGACCCCCTGGAGTGTGCATTTGGGATACTGAAATGCCTGATATCAGCTGTAATTCTCAGTGAAGAGGAAAGAGCGATCATAAACACAGAGCCTTGTAATACAGCACAATGCATGCTGTGTGAGAGGAGATGCCCGCTGTTTTGGGAGGACACAGTGGCTCTTCTGACGGAGCCTGGGATACTGGGATGGGGGTAGGCCACCAGATGTCAGGAAAGATGTCCTGCAAGGAATGGCCTGTGGATTGCATTTTGAAGTATGTGTAGGCGTTCACCAGAATGGTAAATAATCGTGAGGAGGATAAAAGGGAGATGGGAGAGAGCAGTCCTGGTGGGAGGTGCAGCACGGGTAAGCACCGAGGCCTGAGGAAGCATCCCCATGGGACAATGCGTGGCGGTGCTGCTAAGCAGGCGACGTCGCTCAGGTCACCCCGGGCAGTGGAATGGAGACCCTTGAGTCCCACGTGGCTGGTGGGGTCCATTATGTGAGAGGCCCTAAAGGCTGAGAGCTGAAGCGGGTCTTGAATATAGATTCAGGATGGAGAAAGAAGAACTTGGGTGGAGGATATAGGAGTGCCCAGTCGGCTCAGGAGTAAGGAATCTGCTTGCAGTGCAGGAGACGTAGGTTCAGTGCCCAGGCTGGGAAGATCCCCTGGAGAAGGGAATGGCAATCTGCTCCAGCATTCTCGCCTGGAGAACTCCACGGACAGAGGAGCCTGTGGGCTTCCGCCCACGGCGTCTCAAAGAGTCAGACGCAACTGAACAACTGAGCAGCAGCTGCAGATATCCAATGCTTTTCAGTCTTCCTGTGTCTACCCACTGCCCCCGCGTTTTCCTGAGACCCTGCAATGGGCCTGCCTCCTCTGGCTTATGTCCAACTGCACAATCCAACTTGCCCTGCACCCCAAGCCAGTGCACCAGAGGAAGAGCCTCACACATTTCCTGCACCCAGAGCCTCTCTGCCCCTGAAGGAAACAAGACATGACCCTCTTCTTAGAAGGACAGAGTCGTCAGGACTCTGGCCCTGGAGGTGGAGTCTGCAGGTGCTGGAAAGACAGACTGTGCTGGGAGCTCTGAAAGCAGTCCCCTTTGTGACTCTCGAGTACTCTCAGGGGTCTCTCTCATCGACTCCCACCTACAGCTATTATCCGGCTCCACAAAGGAATGCCACCCAGTTCCCCCTTTGAAGCTTCAGATCAAGTGAAGCTTCTGAAACACCACAACCAATGACAAAAGTCACCTCTGTCTTGCCCATATACTACAGCTGTAGATGAGGCCCTGTCTACAGTCTAGCCCCACCGTATCTCAGTTCTTGAGGTGTGCACACCTGGACTCCTTCTTAGAGCCCAGCAATGGTGGAGCGTGAGAAGGTCAGACTTCAGGGTTTCTTAACCAGCTTCCCTCTACTCTTTCTTCTCTCCTTCTCAACTCCCAGTCTGTCTGTGTTTTGCTCCATTGTGGGTCATCCTTGGGATGAGGTCCCCAAAGCACGGACTTGCAACATTACAATGCAAAGGCAGGTGTCCCAAGGACACAGTGACACAGAGAAAGAGCCCAACACTTTAGCTTTGAGGTCAGCCAGGCTAGCTTCCCTGGTGGCTCAGAGGGTAAAGCAGCTGCCTGCAATGCGTGAGACCTGGGTTTGTTCCCTGGGTCAGGAAGATTCCCTGGAGAAGGAAATCACAGCCCACTCCAGTACTCTTGCCTGGAAAATCCCATGGATGGAGGAGCCTGGTAAGTCCATGGGGTCTCAAAGAGTCAGACACGACTGAGGGACTTCACTTTCCTTTCCAATCAAACTAAATTGGTGTAAGAGTTCGGTTGCTGCTGCTGCTGCTGCTGCTAAGTCGCTTCAGTCGTGTCCGAGTCTGTGCGACCTTATAGACTGCAGCCCACCAGGCTCCTCCGTCCCTGGGATTCTCCAGGCAAGAACACTGGAGTGGGTTGCCATTTCCTCCTCCAATGCATGAAAGCGAAAAGTGAAAGTGAAGTCACTCAGTCGTGTCCGAGACAAGATTAAAGTGACTTAGCACATAACACACGTGTAGTCCATTAGCACAAAACACAGCAGTTGAAAGAGTGAACATTTATTATCCCACAGTCTCTGTAGTTTAGGGATCCCAGTGTGTCTTTGCTGGGTGCCTCTGGACCAGGTTCCTCACAAAGCTTGAATCCAGGTGTCAGCTGGGCCTGCGTTCATCTCAGCACTCAACTGGGGGAATCTGCTTCCAGGCTCACTCTCTTGACTGCTGGCAGATTTCCGTCCTTGGGGTCTGCAAGCCAGAAACACCCTGCCATAGTGCAGCTCACACCTGGCAACTGGCTTCCTCGGTAAGCAGGCAGTACAGGCCAGCCGTGATGAAAGTTAGCCACCTAACCTCGGAAGTGGTGTCCCATCCCCTCTGCACGATCTGGTGTATTTCCAGAAGCAAGCCACTAAATCCAGCCCACGCTAAAGGGAAGAGGATTGCCCATGTGTTCGAATACCAGAAGGCAAGGGTAGTTGAGTGCCATCTTGGAGACACCCCGTGCACAAGTGTGTTAGTCGCTCAGTCGTGTCCGACTCTTTGGGACCCTGCCAGACTCCTCTGTCTATGGGATTCTCCGGCAAGAATACTGGAGTGGATTGCCATTCCTTCTGCAGGGGATCTTCCCCACCCAGGGATCAAACCTGGGTCTCCTGTGCTGTGGGCAGATTCTTCACTGTCTGAGCCACCTGGGAAGCAACCTACTGCACTGGGAATCCTAGGTCTCGGGCACTTAGTATCTGCGTGAACTTGAACAGTTCATCTAATCTTTCTCCATCAGAAATCTTTACTGATTTCTCCATCAATCAAATGGAGATAATTAATGTAAACGACTTGATATGTAATAATAAATAGCAGCTAAAACTAATCATGATTGGTAGTGATAACGGTAGTGATGATGATGACGATGAATGTTAGTTTTGGGTTTTTTCCCCGTGTTTCCAGAAGGTAGAGGAAGGCCCCAGTGAGCTCCTGGTGGGGCAGCCATGTGTGTGGAAGGATGAGCTGGATGGGTGCGCCTAAGGCTGAAAGCATTAGCCACCCACTTTCTGCTAGGCTGGGGGAGAACAGAAGCACATTGCCCTGGTAACAGGAGCCACACCCATGACATCCATATCCATTTCTAGTCCTCTCAATGATTATTTATTTTCCAGAAGCTTTAAAAACATGAAGTTGCAAATGGAACGCGGAATTATGGTGGTGTGGCGTGACACCGAAGGGAATAATCCTTTAGGCACTGGGCTCTCAGTGTGACTCATGGGCTTGTCTCGCTGCCAAGAAGCCCTCCTGACTGCAAAGACGCAGCCCTCAGGGGAGAGACATCGATGAGAGTGGGTGTTTTCTTCTTCATAGAGCCTCCCCAGGAGAGTTTCTTTAAAAGCATATGCTCAGCATATGCTCAGTCGTGTCTGACTCTTTGCAAACCCACCGACTGTAACCTGGAAGGCTCTTCTGTCCATGGGCTTCTCTAGGCAAGAGAATTGAAGTGGGTTGCCACGCCCTCCCTCCAGGGGATCTTCCCGACCCAGGGATTGAACTCGCGTCTCTTAGTTCTCCTGCATTAGCAGGCAGGTTCTTTACCACTAGAGCCACCAAGAAGCTCTCTTTAAACAACAGCAGCAGCCTTTAACAAGGCTCTCTCTTATTAAAGAGAGACGCAGCTCTCTCTGCCCATCCTCCTTGCAGTTCTTGGTGAGTCCTGTCTGTAATCCGGTTCTCTCTTTGCGGCCATCCAAGCGGACCTGTTTTCTGCAGGGTTTTCTTCCAGGTGTGGGCATCTGTTCAGAGTAGAAGCCAGGAGAGGTCTTGCACTGAAGCTCCTGTGCATTAAACACGTGGTTAACTGGACCTCCACTGATGGTTTGTCTTCCAAAGACCTCATCGAAAGCTCACTACACTTGAGAGGAGGGCTGTTCTAACTCCCATTTTATAGATGAGGAAACTGGCCCAGTGAGGAGAAGCAGCCTGTCCAAGGTCACAGAGCTAGGACATGAAAAGATGTTTGTGAGAATCTGCAACCAAGTGCAGTTTTGCCCCGAGTGCCACTGGAAAGGTGTACAAGTTGTACTTGCTTGATCTTTCCCTGAGAATCTGCCTTGGTTCCAAGTACTGGACTGGGGCGCAGAGCTAGCAGGATTTTGAAACCAAGGCTTCTCAAAGCTGTCAGCATGAGCTGATCACTCCTGGCCATCGTCATACTTTAGGCTTTATGGTGACATGTCTCCCAAGGCAGTATATTGAGAGTAAGTTCGGTGACACTGTTCTAATGCAAAACAGAGAGAGGGTAAGATGGGGCAAGTGAAATCCAGGGGCTTGGATTGCTGCTGAGGCTTAAATCTCACATTCTCGGGTGGTCCGGGAACTGATGTGTATTCTGATGGGAAGGCAGTGGTTTGGAGTAGGGGATGGGGACTGGGCACTACGTGTTCTAGCCAGTGTGGAACTTTCGACCAGCTGCTTAGCATCTTTAAGCCTTACTCCTTCATTTGTACAAATGGGTTAATAACAGATGCCGCCCCATACAGCTGTTCTGTCAATAATTTAAGATTATGCACAAAACCTGGGTTCACATATGCAGGGTTCTGCCCACTATCGTGTGATATTTAGGGATTCCAGCTCCTGTCCTACATCAGCCTATATCAGAATCAGGGTGCTGAGCAAAATGGTCTCCACAGACCCTTCCAACTGGGCCATGCTGTGATCCTGGGACAAAGCAGAAGGGAATGAGGATCCCATGGAGATGCGGGGAGCGGGAGAGATGTGCCTTCCTAAGAAGCTTTCTGAACATTCTTTACAATCATTCATTCGTGCGTGCGTGCTCAGTTGTGTCCAACTCTTTGAGACCCCATAGACTGTATTCCTCCAATCTCCTCTGTCCATGGAATTCTCCAGGCAAGAATACTGGAGTAGGTTGCCATTTCCTTCTCCAAGGGATCTTCCCAACCCAGAGATCAAATTTACATCTCTTGCATTGGCAAGCGGATTCTTTACCACTGAGCCACCTGGGAAGCCCATTCTTTACAACAGAGGATGCTAGCACAGGTGAAACTGCATGCCCAGATCAAGACTGGCTTCCGGTGGCTCAGAGAAGCCGCAGAACTGAGTCGTCTTGGGACTGTGGTTAAGCCTCCGTGAGCTTTCAGGGCAGCTCAGACTGTGACCCAGGTGGACGCCATTCCCAGAAGTCAGAGGACTGTATTGCACAAAGGCTTTACGGCTTCTACGTTTCCCCCCACTAGATACGCTGATGTATCCATGGACAAGAACCCAGCAAGCGTTGAGGTGCTGGCTGTTGGGTCCAACTCATGCTTCACCAAGAGCTCATTCAGCCTGCTCTGTCCCTGATCCTGCAAGGACATAGGATCAGAGCAGCTGTAGTTCCAGCCTTCAGAGAGGATCAGGTGGGGATCAAGCACACTGTCCAGGGCAGTGCGAGCTGTGGTCTCTTACTGGAGAGCAGAAGAAATGCCAGATGCACTGCTAAGAGATGCCTTCTCCAAATGTCCCAGAGATGGTTTTTAAGAAGAAATTAGCCAGAGAAAGGTAATGACATGCCAGGCAGATGGACTCTCATGAGCTAAAAATGCAGAAGCAAGGGAGAGTTGTCGGACTTAGAGGAGCAGGAAAACGTTCTGTTGGCGCCAAGACTGTGCGTCTTTCTGTGATGTGGGGTGAATGGTAGGGACACAGGAGGAGGAAGGAGAGGATGAGGAGGAACAGGGGAAGCAGGGAACTTGAAAGAAACAAGATCAAAGCGATAAGCAGAGACCCCGTCATGAAAGACCCTTGGAAATCATATTGAAGAGTCTGCACTTTACCCTAATGTGGAGAGCCAGCTCACTGGAAAAGACCCTGATGCGGAGTGAGATTGAAGGCAAAGGGAGAAGGAGGCAGCGGAGGATGAGAAGGTCAGATAGCGTCACCGACCCAGTGGACCTGAATCTGAGCAAAGCTCAGGAGATAGTGAAGGACAGGAAGACCTGGCGTGCTACAGTCCATGGGGTTGCAAAGAGCTGGACATGATCTAGCGACTGAACAACAGCATCACCTTGAAAACAATGGCAGAGCCACTGAAAGATTCTAAAGACTGTTGGATTGGCCAGACACTTTTGGCAAACGGTTAGACTAGGTGATCTGTAAGATCCCTGTAGATTTGTGCCATCTCCAAAAGATACTATTGCATTCTCTTTGAGATGTTATCCAAATTAATATATTCTTTAATATTTTAAAAATAGTCTACTATACTATCATACTCTGTATTCACACAGTGGCATCAATCTAGCAAAACTTTCACTCTTCAGGGTGTACTGGGAGGGTTCATTTGTGCATAAAGTTAAATAAAAACTCGAGGAACACATAACCTTCCTACACAATAAAAGAGGGGGCATGAGATGGATTAATATTATTGATTGGTTGATTTGTGCGTCAGGCATTCTAGGTACTCATTCCTCTCTGAGCCTGGGCCCCTTTATGTATAACATTCAGATAATAGTAGTAACTACGATGTAATGTCATTGAGAGTATTAGAGGAAATAATAGAGTTAAAACAAACTTAATCCAATGACCAGCACCTGAGAAGAATTTAAATTTAGTTAGCTATTAACAGCCTTCGAGGTGGCAGTAGGACTGATACTTTTGGGAAGCTAAAACTGGCAGAAAGGGTTTGGATAACAACAGTTAAGTTACTACCATCACATTACCAGCTGCAATATAATCTATTTAAACACCTCAAATTCAAGATCCTGTTAAGTTGATGTACTGTGAAGTTCCTTTCTCCAGGAGACTAAGACCCTTTTGCTTTAAAATAAACAAAGGAAAGTCTGGCAATTGTAGAGAAGACTTATCATTCAGTCACCGAATCATGTCTATCTCTTTATGACCACATGGACTACATCACACCAGGCTCTCTGTCCTCCGCTATCTCCTGGAGTTTGCTCAGATTCATATCCATTGAGTCGATGAAGTTATCTAACCATCTCATCTTCTGCCATCTCCTTCTCCTCTTGCCTTCAATCTTTCCCAGCATAAGGGTCTTTTCCAATGAGTCGGCTCTTTGTACCAGGTGGCCAAAGTGTTGGAGCTTCAATATTATTCCTTCTAATGAATATTCATGTTTGATTTCCTTTAGGATTAACTGGTTTGATCTCCTTGCAGTTTAAGGGACTCTCAACAGTCTTCTCCAACACTTTCAAAAGCATCAGTTCTTCGGCACTCAGCCTTCTTTATGGTCCCAAATCTCACATCCACACATGACCACTGGAAAGATCATAGCTTTGACTATATGGACTTTTGTTGGCAAAGTAATGTGTCTGCTTTTAATATGCTGCCTAGGTTTGTCATAGCTTTCCTTCCAAGGAGCAAACATCCTTTTATTTCATGGCTGAAGTGACCATCCACTGCAATGATTTTGGAGCCCCCAAAAATAAAATTTGTCACTATTTCCAATTTTGCCTTTCTATATGCCACGGTAGAGGATATTGGGGTGTTTGGTTCCAGTTCAGTCACTCAGTCATGTCCGACTCTGCAACCCATGGACTGCAGCAGGCCGCATCTCCCTGTCCATCACCAGCTCCCAGAGTTTGCTCAGACTCATGTCTATCAAGTCAGTGATGCCATCCAACCATCTCATGTTCTGCCATCCTCTTCTCCTTCAGCCTTCAATCCTTCCCAGCATCAGGGTCTTTTCAAATGAGTCAGTTCTTCCCATCAGGTGGCCCAAGTATTGGAGTTTCAGCTCCAGCATCAGTCCTTCCAATGAATATTCAGGACTGATTTCCTTTAGGATGGACTGGTTGGATCTCCTTGCAGTCCAAGGGACTCTCAAGAGTCTTCTCCAACACCACAGTTCAAAAGCATCAATTCTTTGGCACTCAGCCTTCTTTTAGTCCACCTCTCAGATCCATAAATGACTACCAGAAAAACCATAGCTTTGACTTGATGGACCTTTGTTGGCAAAGTAATGTCTCTGCTTTTTAAAATGCTTTCTAGGTTGGCCATAGCTTTTCTTCCAAGCAGCAAGTGTCTTTTAATTTCATGGCTGCAGTCACCATCTGCAGTGATTTTGGAGCCACCCCCAAAAATAAAGTCTGTCACTGTTTCCATTGTTTCCCCACTTATTTGCCATGAAGTGATGAGACCAGATGCCATGATCTTAGTTTTCTGAATGTTGAGTTTTAAGCTAACTTTTTCACTTTCTTTCATTTGCATCAAGAGACTCTTTGGATTGGGGTGTTAAACTCTTAAAAAATATTTCCAGTACTTTTAGCCACTACTAGGTATATATGCCACATGGTAATTATAAATGTGGTCCTACTGATCTATGCAAGTATTAATATCTGTAAGTATCACATTAATTGGTAGCACTTGATAGCCATTGATTTTAAAGAGCATGTTTAAAAGCAATAAAATGGCATTTCTTTGCAGAACATTTTGTCCTCTTTATTATTTGGCATGGCTTTCTCCCCCTTGCTTTCCTCTGGTTACTTTCAGTGAGTGTTGTTTTTGTTAAATTCATAGCTATCATCATTTATTTATTCAACAAATATTTATTGAGTCCCTGCCCTGTGCCAGGAAATAGTCTGGGCCCTAGAGATACAGAAAAAATAAGAAGTAAAAGTCTTCCCTCTTGGAACTTGCATTCTGGTCATATATTTGGCTTTGGAATGGAGCAGTTATCATCTTTGAGAGGTGGTTAGAACTGTCTAGAGGTAGGCGTAGAAAAATAAATGTGGCAAAATAGCAGATTGGTAGAATGATAGGTTTATCAGACTTTAGATCATTACACAGGGTTATAGACTCAAGACAATAGCTTTTATATGACCTTGTTTTTGTAGAGGTTTTTATTAAGTCTCAAAATTACACAAATGACTCCTTTTGCACACAGAGATTTGTACATTCTCCCCACTAACTAATGCATGCTTTCACCCCATACCAGATCCTTTAAAATTCCTTCTTAGTTCCTCCATGATTTGATACACGTATTAACAGAGAAAATTAAGCATTACTGGGCTGTTACCAAAAGCAGTCACAGAAATTTAAAGCTGGGAAATATTTAAATCCAGATCCATTCCAAGGTTCAAAACCCTTCATAACTTCTGTCTGCAGAGCAAAAGCTGAACTCGAAAGCTTTCATTCAAAACTGCCATAGGAAGTTAGCCAACAGCTGTTGCTCTTCTTGCTATCTCGCCTTTAATTCTCAAGGCTTCCTGAGGACGCCGGGGACTTTGGGTGTGCAGGAGAAGATATCCCAAAGCTACTGCCTGTAACTTGAGCCACTGCCTCCTCCCAGTGCTCTGCGATGCCTGCCTGTCTGGGCTTTCTTTTTCTAAGCATGTGTCTATGTCACTTATGCCATTCAACCAAGAGATGTCAAAGGCACACTGTATGCCAGATAGTCATTGTTTTTGTTTTTCTCTTTATTTTTTCCCTTGAAACATACAATCCAATCTGTGGTTCCTCTGAATTTAAATAAGCATTCATTGTTGGCATTCTCCAACTGATACTTGACTCAGTCATTTAGAGAATCAAAAATAATCTTCCCCATCAACAGGCAAATGTCACGGTTCCACTAATTCTTTCCTAACCATCTGACCAAAAGAAAAGACTCACGGAAGGAAGAAGCAGGAGATCTTTGCATACATTTTTTATCCACCTACCTAGCAGCCTTCATTTTTGTTTCAAAGCATCTTACTGTTGAAACATGATTCTTCATCTAGAAAGAATCTCTACTATTTTTGAAAACATCCTCTAAATGTGCATGATTTATTTAGAGTGCAACTGTTAGAAGAGCTCAAACTCTCTCTCTCTCTGACTTGTCACTCTGATCACTTGAGGTGGAGATGATCTTTACCTTCTTCACAACACAAGTCTTTCCATATCCAGTAGAACTTATCCATCCATCCATCTAGCCAACAATTCCATTATGATGTTCTAGGTTAATCCATGTTCCAGACACTGAGACCAAGGTCAAGACTAAGGCAGAGTTCTTGCTTTCAAGGGCCTCACATTACAAGACGCACTTGGGGCTGCAAGTGCGCCGTGTAATGTGAAATGTAGGTCAATCAAAGAGCTTGTATATCTGATCATGGACACTGGGCAATGGGCTTTGCCATCAAGTCAGCAGTCATGACATCTGCTCCCCGCCTCAAGTCTAGAATGTCGTATGGTACCCTGGCCTGAAAGCTTGCCTTGATTACTGCTGTAAACATTCCAAAAGGCAACATGGGCCTGTACACATAGTAGGTATGTGAAAAGCATTTGTGAGATTGAATTGAGTTGAGATGTTTGCTACCTGCCAACTATTTGTCCAGGGAACTGAGATTCCAATAAGTGACACATTTTTTTTAAACACTTAAAAGTTCTAAACCAGTTGAGAAGTAAGACAAAGGAGATGCCAGATGCAGATGACTTTATAATTCTGGTACAGATACTCTTTGGAGAACATACCGTATATTCCCAGGCAAATGGATTTCCTAAAATTAAGTCCAAGACCAAGTAGACTTGTTCACGCCATCACCAGCGTTGCTTGTCACCCTAGAGGGCAGATTCTGGCACTACAGAAGCTGAGTGGAACACACATTTCTTGTAGAGCTTCTATCCAAGAGAAGGCAGCAGAATGAAGAGGACTACGCATGCCTAATTTTGCCTTCTGCACTTTCAACTCTTTGGTGAGATTTCTCATGTCCCTGCTTCACCCAGGTGCAGTAAGCAAAGAGTCAAAGAGAGGTGAGGTGTATCACTTTAATGAAGATTCCTCCACAAAGAAGAACCCTCAAGAGTCTAGAACATTCCCTGGCAACGCCAATTCCCTGTTGATTCAGAAAGCCCTCCTTACCTATTCCCTGCCTGTATTTTTGTATTAGTCTTAGGCAGCTGTTGGTTTCCTCTTCCACATCATTCGAGTCTTTTAATTCCAACCCAGAACTTCCCTTTTTTTTTTAAACTTTTCATTTTATATCAGAGTATAGCCAATTAGCAATGTTGCAGTAGTTTTAGGTGGACAGCAGAGGGACTCAGCCATACATATTTGTTGTTCTTATTCAGTTGCTATGTTATGTCCAACTCTCTGTGACCCCATAGAGTACAACACACCAGGCTTCCCTGTCCTTCACTATCTCCTGACGTTTACATAGATTCATGCCTGTTGAGTTGGCGATGCCATACAACCATCTCATCCTCTGCCATCCCCTTCTTCTCCAGCCTTCAATTTTTCCCATCATCGGGGTTTTTCTAATGAGTCAGCTCTTCACATCAGGTGGCCAAAGAGTTGGAGCTTCACCATCAGTCCTTCCAGTGAAGAGTCACAATTGATTTCCTTTAGAGTTGACTGGTTTGATCTCCTTGCAGTCCAAGGGACTCTCAAGAGTCTTCTCCAGGACCATAGTTCAAAAGCATCAATTCTTCAGCACTCAGACTTTCTCATGGTCCAGCTCTCACATCCATACATGACTACTGGAAAACCCATAGCTTTGATGACATGGACCTTTGTCATCAAAGTGATGTCTCTGCTTTTTAATATCCTGTCTAGGTTTGTGTATCCAACCTCCCCTCCCTCCAGGCTGCCACAGAGCATTGAGCAAACTTCCCTGTGTTGTATAGCAGGACTTTGTTAGTTATTCATTTTAAATATAGCAGTGTGTACATGTCCATCCCCAACTCCCTAGCTATCCTGCCCCCTGATTCTTCCATCCTGGTAACCATATGGTCATTCTCTAAGTCTTACATTTTATTCTCTAAGTCTTTTGTATTTTATTCTCTAAGTCTTCCATTTTATTCTCTAAGTCTTTTGTTTATGAAGCAGAAACAGAAGCACAGACTTAAGAGAACTTCCTTCCTCCTTGCCTCATATCTCTCACCTTCACCTTCCCCAGAGACTCACCCCGTTTCCTGGGTCATATCTGCCTGGGTTGGTTCCTAATCCCAGTCTACCTGATCAGTTCCTGTCTTCCAACTCTTAGAAACCCAAGGTAACACCAAGGAAACCAGAATTGAAAGAGACACGTGTACCCCAGTGTTCATTGCAGCACTGTTTATAATAGCCAGTGCATGGAAGCAACCTAGATGGCCATCAGCAGATGAATGGATAAGAAAGCTGTGGCACATATACACAATGGAGTATTATTCAGCCATTAAAAAGATTGCATCTGAATCAGTTCTAATGAGGTAGATGAAACTGGAGCCTATTATACAGAGTGAAGTAAGCCAGAAAGAAAAACACCAATACAGTATACTAATGCATATATATGGAATTTAGAAAGATGGTGATGATGACCCTATATATGAGACAGCAAAAGAGACACAGATGTAAAGAACAGTCTTTGGACTCTGTTGGAGAAGGCGAGGGTGGGATGATTTGAGAGAATAACATTGAAACGTGTATATTATCATATGTGAAACATATCATCAGTCCAGGTTTGATGCATGAGACAGGGTGCTCAGGGCTGGTGCACTGGGATGACCCTGAGGGATGGGATGGGTAGTGAGGTGGGAGGGGGGTTCAGGATGGGGGACACATGTACACCCACGGCTGATTCATGTCAATGTATGGCAAAACCCTACAATATTGTAAAGTAATTAGCCTCCAATTAAAATAAATAAATTTCAAAAAAAAAAAAGAAACCCAAGGTGATGAACGAGCACATCAGTTATTCAGCAGCTGTGGAGGTGCTGGTTTGGGCGTTCAAGATGTGGAGGCGGACAGACATGGTTCCGTTCTTACAGAACCCTGAGACACCAGGGCTAAAAGATGTCATGACAATTAAATCTCACCCTCATAATCTTTCAGGCAGAGAAAGAAGTGCCTCTGACGTACACAGGTTTCTTGTCACATTGACTACAGATACTAAAATACGCATTTGAAATGTTTTCAGTGGTGTTTAAAGGGCTGATGAAATGGTTCTTCATATTTTTTTTTTCTGTCTTCACTACTTTTTTCTGCTGACATTTTCTCTACTATTAACCTCTCTGGTCAAGGAAGGGGAAAAAAGAAATCTAACCTTTCCAAAGTCTTATGCAGCTAGGAAAAAAAAAATCGAAGATATCCACCAGCAGCTTGCAAAAACAAGAGGGAGTCCTGGGGGTTATAAAACATATGCTTGACAACTGATATTATCCACTAGCGAGATATTGTTCGTATCTCCACAGCCTGAAATTGCACGAGTGATCACTCTGCTTATCAATTCATACATGCTCACAATGGCCTGTTGGCTCTGGGAATTGCCTTCTTGGATTACTGCAAGTCCCTCATCTGCAACACATTCATCATGCAAAGTCCCCACTATAATGAACCTGTAGTAAAGCTCAACACTCAATTGTATTCTAACATGTTAAGTGGAGTGTGGGCAGTCCCAGATTTATAACAGTTTGGGGATGTGACTGATGGGAAAGAGACTTCATCTTTCAAATGTTTCCTAGCATTATCTTGACACGTGACCCCACCGCAGTCTTGGTTGTTTGGAACCGAAGTATTTGTTTTCTCAGCAGAAGTGCCACAAGGGAACACTCCCACCAGGTGGTGCTGAGGGTTCTTGGGCAGGGTCTGCCCAGGAAGACTCAGCAGGGGGAGCCTAGAGGAGTGTCTGGCAGGATAGAGGTGGCCACTTCTTACCTAGTCACCAGTAAGTGGAAGGTTTTGCTTTCTGAGAATCCTGTCCATTCTCTTGGCAACACATGATGGAAGAATCAGTGATGACAACCAGAGGCTATGAGATACTGCTCCATGCCACGATCATTCTCATCTCTGTCAAACACAGCTCCATACCATATTCACTCTGTGACCATATGTGTGTGTGTGTGTACATATGCACATACATATATATACATGTACAGATACAGATACCCAGCCATCTACATGCCTACATACACATATAGGGAGTATAGTTATGGCAGACCTATTTAAAAGCAAAGATGTCACTTTGCTGACAAAGGTCCGTATAGTCAAAGCTATGGTTTTTCCAGTAGTCATGTACAGTTATGAGTGATGGAACATAAAGAAGGCTGAGAGCTGAAGAATCGATGCTTTCAAACTGTGGTGCTGGAGAAGACTCTTGAGAGTCCCTGGGACTGCAAGGAAATCAACCCTGAATATTCATTGGAAGGACTGGTGCTGAAGCTGAAGCTCCAATACTTCAGTCATCTGATGCAAACAGCTGCCTTATTGGAAAAGTCTTTGATGTGGGGAAAGATTGAAGGCAGGATGAGAAAGGGACAGGAGAGGATGAGATGGTTAGATGGCATCACCGACTCGATGGACATGAGTTACAGCAACCTCTGGGAGTTGGTGATGGACAGAGGAGCCTGCGTGCCACAGTGCATGGGGTCGCAGAGTCAGACACGACTTAGCAACTGAACAGCAACAAAGGGAGTGGCTGTTATTGAATGCTGATTGCTCAGATCAATCCTCGGCAGATTTGGTTTCTGTTCTCATGGACCTGACTTAGGAAGAGGACTCAGAGAGAAGTTAGATAAACCAGAGTCTCTGAATACGCTCTAGGGATTATCTGTGACCAAAGCATCTGGAATACTTGTTAAAAATACCAGACCCTGGCCCCATCCCACTCCTGCTGAAATAGATGCTTTTGGAGGTGAGGTTTGGAAATCTTTATCTCAACAAGCTCCCCAAGTTGCAGTCTGTTGGAGGACCACTGCGATACAATAAATCCTATGACAGAGAAGGAGAGGCTGTCGAAAGGATTTGCAAGAAACAGACCGAACCAGCTTGACCTGCGGAAATCTGAGAAGTAGTTCCTCCTTGGAAGAAGTAGTTCCCAAGTCAGAAGCTAAAGAAGAGGAAGAGTTACCCAGAAAAAAATAAAGGAAGGAAGAAGGGTCAGCAAGAATGTCGAGCAAAGGAAAACCAGAGAGACTATGGGGAGATTCTTTCTGGTAACAGAGGTCACTGTGGTGCCTCCTCCATGGCAATGCTTCCAGGCTAACAGGAGACAGAACTTTCCTGGCGTCTTGGTAGGCTGCATGCATTAGTTTCCATTCCCGTTCCTGTGCACATTTCTTTTCGATGATGACAGCGCCACGGAAGCCTGCACGATGTGATGGCTGGAGCCAGGCCTCAGCTCTGGCCCTTCCACGGGCATGCTCAGGAACTCCGAGTCGACCTCACCCCTGGGCTCTGTGGCCACCACCCCCTGTGGAGTGAATGCGTTCACGCTTCTGTACAGAACCAAGAAAGTTCCGAGAAAGTGCAACTTCAAATGTCTACACATGGATGGTCCATTTCTCCCCCTGGATGCTACCGACTTCTTAATTTTATGTTTGTTTAGGATCCAGCTTACTGAGGTCAATTAAAGTCAGGAAGAGATGTCGGTTTGATTTAGTAAAATTGGATTTTTTTCTGCCTTGGGTTTATCTCCTTGGGCTGGGCTGTCATTTGAATTTTATGTTTTTGTCCTTATTTCTTCAGACCTTTTTTTTTTTTTTTTTTTTCCGGGAAAGGTTTTTCAGTGTAATGCCTGCTCTGTCTGTTTGCAAGGAAGGTGTTTGTTTCTATAAAGTGCCTGTCCCGTCTGATCTCCATCATCTTTATGGTTTTGCATTCTGTCATCGTGGCTCATGTCAGGCTGTGGTTTTTTGTTATGTTTTGACAGGAGTTTGTTATAAAGCTTGGGGAATCACGTCTCTGACTTTGCCTTTCAAACTTTCTTCTTTACAGTAGTCATAAACCCATGCTGCTAAAATGTTCCCTCTGGGGGAGGGGGTGAAATTCTGCAAACACAAACGTTGGAGGAAAGGAAAGAAAGAGAGAGGAGGAAGAGGGGACGGAGAGAAGGGGAGCTGGAAGGAGGAAGAATTTTGTAGAGATGCTATTAAAGTAGCCAGGTACATTCTGTCATTCCGGCCAGCTGTCATTCCAACGTAAACCATGGAAAGAATACAAACAGTTGCCAAAGACTGAGATAATAATGGTAGACAGGCAAGAAAAACGTACCCATGTTACTGTGCTCTGCTGTGTTTAATCTTTGGGATCTTGGACAAGTTTGGAAGTGCAGACCAGTGAATACAGTTAGCTCTGCATTTGCTAGAAAAGGAGAGAGCAAGGTGGGAACAGACCCTGAGCCCCTCTGTCCTTAAAAGCAGCCGTCTTGCAAGTTCCTTTCGTGAAAACACTTAGAATCATCTTTTGTGTGTAGATGGTTGTGTTTGTGGTTGTTCTAAGCCGTGTCTGACTCTCTGCGACTCCACAGACTGCAGCACACCACACTCCCTGTTCTCCTGGAGTTTGCTCAAATTCATATCCGTTGAGTCGGTGATGCTACCTAACCTTCTCATCCTCTGCCGCCCCCTTCTCTTTTGCCTTCAATCTTTCCCAGCATCAGGGTCTTTTCCAATGAGTCGGCTCTTTGCATCTGGTGACCAAAGTATTATGTTGATGGTGAGAGATTTGTATGAGTTTTAATGAGGTATCTAGATTTCAACCTTTGTTCTCATCTTCAGTAAGTAAATACTGAGGACTTGCTGAGTGTGAGGTCCCAACTCTGTACCCCTACCTGTCAGAGTCTATTGAGTCCTGGGAGCCCAGCTAGATAGTCAATGCCTTTTCTATTTCAGTTAATCCTTAAGGGTGTCTAGAAAGTAAGTAATATTATCTCCATGGAACTAGCTTATGACCAGCCATAAGCTGGTCATAACACATGTGTAGGGACATGGACTGATGCTGAAGCTGAAGCTCCAGTACTTTGGCCACATGATGCAAAGAGCCAACTCATTGGAAAAGACCTTGATGATGTGAATGGTTGAAGGCAAAAGCAGAAGGGCATGGCAGAGGATGAGATAGTTAGATAGCATCGCTGACTCATTGGACATGAATTTGAGCAAACTCTGGGAAATAGTGGAGGACAGTGGAGCCTGGCAGTCTGCATGCAGTCCATGGGGTCGCAACGAGTCAGACACAACTTAGCAGTTGAACAACTACAGTGACGCGGAGGGGCAAGGGTCTACAGAGACAAGGAGCAAGTGGATCCATTCTCGTTAACTTACACCGTGGCTGCCTGTAGCAGCAGCAGGAGGTTTGGCCCTGTTCCACCTGATTTCACGGCTGTGTCTCTCATGCTACCCCAAGCTGATTCTTCTCTAACCACCTATGAGGGAGAGGATGAGGTGAGCACCAGCTCACTTCATGGGAAGGTCTGGGCACCTTTTACTAAGCAGGCAGTTGCACCCCTAGCCTGGAAAATAGCTCAGGAGATGCCTCGAGATCCCAAACGCAGCCAACCTGCTGCCATTCCTGTGCAGCCGGAGTAACTGCCACCCAACACGAGTCCTCCTTGTCTCCCTGGTCTCAAGCACCGCTCACACGTGGGTGTTTGCCCAAGGATTTCAATGGCACTGGCCCACCCACCCATTCCCCTAACGCTGGCCTCACGTTCGCCTCATTGCCTCCCTTGCAGAAGTTGTTTGGGAATGTGTCTGCTCTTCTTCCTTGCATTTATCCACCATCTCCTTCCTTTTTTCTTTCTAGCCTTTATTCGCTGTGTGTTGAACACCTCAATACTCAGGCACGCTCCATGCTATTTAATCTGTATGGCATGCTAATAACGATAGTAATGTCTTAATGTGTGTGCAAGCTAACTTGCTTCAGTCAAGTCCAACTCCTTGTGACCCCATGGACTATAACCCTTCAGGCTCCTCTCTCTATGGGGTTCTCCAGGCAAGAATACTGGAGTGTGTTGCCGTGCCCTCCTCCAGGGGTTCTTCCCAACCCAGGGATCAAACCTGTGTCTCTTATGCTGCATTAGCAGGCAAGTTTTTTTTTTTTTTTTTTTTTTTTTACCACTAGTACAACCCTGGAAGCCTGATGTCTTTATGTTCACCCATGCAAAATTCAGCCATTCTATAAATAGTAAGTGCCCACTCTTTATTCCATATTGCTCTGGGTTCTGAGACAATACAGCCAGGAGCAAACAGACACAGCTCCTCCCTTCTTGGAGCTTGTATTCCAGTGAAGGAGCAGATAATACACAAATATAATATGTGATCAATACTATGAAGAAAAATTAATTAGGATCTGGTTAATAATTACTTTATAGCCAGAGGGGAGAGCATTCTGTGCCTGCTTTTACGTGCTCTGCACAGCATCCCTGTGGGGCTGGCCCTGCCCACATCCTTATCTGACAAATGGGGAGCCTGAGTTCAGGGTGACTGGGCTTGCCGAGGTCACACAGCAGCGGAGCTGGGCCTCAAGCTCAGGCCGGGTGGCTCCAAGCGCACGCTCTTGACCCTACGGTCCACTCCTCGGAAGAGGCCAGAGCTGGTGAGACCTCGGAGCAACGACACCAGGAACGCCCTGGGCCTTTTGTCAGCTCTTGATAGTGACAGAGGAGAAAGGGAGGAGTGAGGGAGAGGACAGACCCGTGTGCCTGTCAGGACGCAGTGGCCTGGCTCCAGACCCTGCGGCCCAAGGACCCTCGCCTCCCTGTGAGGTGGCACCTCCCCCTCAGAAGTGTCCTTTCAGCCTGGGGATAGGGGAGGCGAGTCACAGTCTGTTTACTGAGAGGAGCTGGGCAGCCAGGGAGGGGCTACTGGATGATGCTGGGTAGTGAGGGGATTTTTTTTTTTTTAATGCTGCTTAATGCACAAGAGATGTTAGCATCATGCTGATCACTGGGTACCAAGGCTCAGGCAAACCAAGCCCATCCCAGAACCCCCAGAGCACTCGGAAGCTGCCTTCTCTTAACTAAATCCTCGGATTTCTCTGAAACCTGCCCTCGGCGTGTCAGACTCCAACAGCTGGCGCCCACGCGGTTTCACCAGACGCGGGTGGGTGCAGTGGGGCTGTTAAGCGCTGCTGCCGGAAAGCCTATGCAACACTGAACTCACTGTCGGAATCGCTGTTCCTTTGCTTGTAGACACCATCTAAGGGTCAAAAGCACAGCCCCCAGTGGACTTCTGTGGAATGCGAAGCTGACCCTCTTTACTGCTTCTCATTTCCAAGGATTTTTACATCCCTGTAAAATGCCCCTGGAATGCTGAGTAGGCCTGCAGATGGTGCCTTTCTTTCTTTCTTTCCTTCTCTCTCTCTCTCTCTGCCTTCCTGACTTTATTCCATTCTTTCCTTCCTTTCCTTCTCTCTTTCTTTCCCTTTGCATGTGTGCATGCTAAGTCACTTCAGTCATGTCTAGCTCTTTGCAGCCCCGTGGACCGTAGCCCACCAGACTCCTCTGTCCATGGCATTGTCCAGGCAAGAAGACTGGACTGAGTTGTTGTTCCCATTCTCCGGGGTTCTTTCCCTTTAGTTTCCTTTTTAAAGAGGCCTGCTTTTGTTGATGGAGTTGGGATGTTTATAAATCAGTCCCACAGATACAGTAAGGGTGAAGCCCCTTCAAACTAAGGAGTCTCAGTTGAGACACTTTTTTACTTATGCAAAATTAGCTTTAATCCCAAGATGACTCTTTCAAAATGACTAATCTTTGATCCTTAATTATCTCGATCAGAACATTCAGATAAGAATATTCCAGACATGGGACCTTAAAACCTTCTTTTCTTCTCCTTGTGAATTTGGTTCTCCAGCCCTGAACTCTGAAAGTAGCTTTAAAACCCCACGTGTACACGTAACCAGGCTGGGGCTGGCAGCCTCTCTATGCAGACATGCCAAATCTACCTTCATCCACTTGCCAAACGTCTCTTAGTAGCTATTCACATCCCGAATGTGCTGTGATACTACGATGATGGAGAAATGTTCTCTGCCTTCAGGGAACCTCAGTCACTGATGGAGAGGCAATAAAGTGGAGGATTCCAGGGCTGCAGGGTAAAAGCCGCATGGTCCGTGCACACGCGGAGCGTTATGGGAACAGTGACATGCATTAAACACTTACAGAGTCCAACTCTGTGCCAAATACTTTACATGCAAGACACTAGTAATAGCTGTAAGTGCTCACTGAATGCGTGGATTCTCCGACTCCGGTTTCTACAGATGAAGACACTGGGGTGTGAAGGGCACAAATGGTTTGTTCAAGGTCACCAAGGGAGTCAATGAATTCAGAACTTTGACTACAGCATCCAAGCTTAAAATCACTTGAAGGGTACCAAGGAGAGGGGCTCCCCTGGCGAGCCAGTGGTTGGGACTCTGCCCTTTCACCACAGGGGGCACAGGTTTGATCCCTGGTCTGAGAAATAAGATCTCACTTGCCTCGGGCACAGCCAAAATAATAGTAATAATTTTAAAGAAGAGTACTAAGGACAGAAGAAGAAAACTAGAAGGGAAAAGGGACGCTCCACTATAGCATGTGGTTCTTGAGCTGAGATTGAAGGTTGCCTAAGCCTTAGGATGAAGCAGAAGAGGGAAGATTAGGGTGTCGCAGGCAAAGGATGCTGCGTGAATGATGGTTTCAAGGTGTGCTAAGCCTGGAAACACTAAGAGAATGGGTGAGACTGAAATGGAGTTGGGAGAACGGTGGGGACAGCCAGTTTATTATTTTAATTCCATAAACCTTTCCCGTGACTTCAAAATCCACTTTAAAGGGTCGTGTTTTATTAGCTTCTATTTCAGTGACCACTTAACGCCTTACAGGGAACGTCTCGTGTAATATCCAGTCCTGGGGACAGGCCCAGTTTCCCCATGCCTGCCTGTCCCTACAGAGAGGAAATGGTCTCTTTTGCCACTCTTGGCATTGCTAAAGGTTGCCGAGTCCTGGTTTCGATTAAGTTTGAAATCACACACATATGTCTGTTTCTCTGGCAGGCTTTCTCTAACTCAGTTGAACTGTGCTGATATTAAAACACAGAACTGAATGACTTATAGTGTCCCCACAGGTCTGAGTTTGAGCAGTTCCAATAAATCATCATATTGAAATAATTTCATAAGAATTCTTGATGTTTGGCACCTTTGAAAAATCAAGGAATGGAATTTTTTTTTTTTTTTTTTGGCTTCTCTAGTCTAGAGGAGTTATTTTTCTTTTAGTAAAGTGAAGGGGTTTTGGGTTAAAAAAAATTCCAGAAAAGGCAAATCATCTGAAAATGTCAGATATGGATAACTCACTTGGAACATTAACCCCATGAGTTGGAAGTCTGTGGTTAATTACTTAATTTCATCATCTACACATACATAAAACTGCATACTTGAGGGTCGTCTCATTGTAAGGGAAATACTTTGTGATCTAAATGGCAGAAAAAATGCAAAAGTTGGCAACATTCAGTGCTGGTGAAGTTGTGGGTAAAGTGTGTGCTATCAGGGGTCCATGGAATCCCCTCCTGGGTCTTCAACACCTGGCTGTTAGAGCTGGGAAAGAGCTTATCAGTTACATGTAGAATAATTGCATCCATTATTTCTGAAAGTTAAATAGTTTTCCTTGATGTCTGCTTGGTGGGAAAAAATGAAAAGAATAGAAACACCCATTGGACACTGGTTTCAATGCCATCGTAAGCCAGCCTCTCAGCCATAAGGGAGTTTAGGAAGTGAGGTCTACTCTATGCCTAGGAAAAAAAATCAGATCTAGTGAACAGTTAGTGAGTCTCTGCAACTGCACTGTATTAATTTTTTGCATGTGGATCATTTATGTAACTAAAAAATTAATAAAAATTAAATTCAGGCATAGAAACAAAGTTTGGTCGATTAAAAAGAATAAGCATTCTACTTTATATTACCCTGGCTCCAAGTAGCTATGCAGTATTCTTCTCTAGCCATCAGATTCTTCTGCTATAAAGTGAAGGTATGAAATATAATCATGGATAATCTTATTACATTTATTAAATAATTGTTAGTATACTGTATCATATTTTTCCCACATATGTTAAGTGTTATTCATAATCACTAATCAGGAGCTAATCAGTATCACCATGAGCTGAGTTCACTTTACTCAAATCAGAGAAACATGCTAAACATATTCTTTTTAACAGTATTTTTGAAGTATGGAACTAGCTAGGGTGCTTCTTAAGGTCTTCAGAAACGCACTGGAATTAGAAAATGCTGGAGCACTGGACTAAATGTGAGGTCGTCTCTTGCCCCATCATCCGAAGTTAGAAGCTAGGCTAGGGCCTCATAGCATAGTTAGTAGCATAGGCTAGTGGACTGCTTTCATGGGTCTTTGTTAAAGAAATTAATAAAATCATGGATTTATGCAAAACTTTACTTAAAATGTATGTGTGCTCAAGAAAAAGGTTTATACCAAGTACAAAAATTATTTAATAACTGCAAATATATTAATAGGTAATTTTCTAAAGGAACTTAGACAACCAACTCAATAATAAGTGAGGAAGCACTTGATCAAATTAGACATTCATCGGGATTAGAAAGGACAAAATCAAACACAAGAGTTACAAAAATAATTTGTTTCTCTTTCCATAGTAAGTTAAATGATCAGATCTCAGATCAACAAAAGTACTTCCCTTACTCTTAGAGGAAGTGCTCAAAAAAATTAGGGGAAAAAAGAAAGCCCACTACTTGCCTCATTATTTTTCCTTTTGTCCTGGAAGAGCTATTCCAACTACTGTAGTAAAATGAGAAATTAATGATATAAATATATTGGAAAGAAGGAAATACATAGATTTCTTCACCTAGAAAAATCAAAGCAACCTTCCAAAAGACTATTAAAATAGTAAGAGCATTCAAGTAAGTGTCTGTGTTCCAAACCGAAAAATAATGAAAAAAATTACATTAACCATTCAGCATAACTAAAATATTCAAACACTCTTAGCTATCTACTTATAGAAAGCTACAGAATTATTGTGAGGTGGAAATAAAGATTTAAACAAATGGACGTTTTATCTTCTTTTATGGGATGATTGGGTATTCTAAAGATGTCAATTCTTTTTAGCAAATTTAATTTAAACAAACCTCCTACCAACTTTTCTTGGTGGGGGGCAGGACTTGCAAAATTATCTTCAAGTTTATCTAGAAGAATAAACAATGTCAGTTGTGAAAACGCTGAAATAAAAATAATAGAGCATAAATAAATCTACCCGATGTAAACTACAGTAAGCAGAGTGAGAAAATGTCACGGTTATGCAATAGTTCATCCGACAAACTCTTCTAAAGTACAAATATGTAGGTTCCAGTTGCCGCTTCCTTGGTGGCCCAATAGTTAAGACTTCGCCTTTTAATGCAGAGAGCGCCAGTTCAATCCCTGGTTGGGGAACTAAGATCCCATATGCTCCACAGGCACAAAATGTACAACAGAAGCAAAATCAATAAAGATTTTTAAAACAATTTACATTGAAAAGAAAACTATTTTTTTAATTTTTAAAGATTAAATAAAAGGCCACAGCCCAAATCGTGGGGAAATGCCCCTGCTCCTCACACACATGCTGTCTCCTCGGCCAGGACTGCTCTCTTCCCTGCGGTTCCTTGTGTCTGATGGATGTCTACGCTTCCCTGATGGCTCGGTTGGGAAAGAATACACCTGTAATGCAAGAGACCCCGGTTCGATTCCTGGGTCAGGAAGATCCACTGGAGAAGGGATAAGCTACTTACTCCAGAATTCTTGGGTTTCCCTTGTGGCTCAGCTGATAAAGAATCCACCTGCAATGTGGGAGATCTGGGTTCAATTCCAGGGTTGGGAAGATCCCCTGGAGAAGGGAAAGGCTACCCACTCCAGTATTCTGGCCTGGAGAATTCCATGAACTGTATATTCCACGGGGTTGCAAAGAGTCAGATACAATTGAGCGACTTTCACTTTCATCCTTCTGCTCAGGTGTTTCTCTGATGCCTCACTCTTTCCATCAACACTGGCCTGTGTCCATGAGGCACAGTAGCTAGGACATGGATTTAATCTGGAAGTTATTCAAGGGTTTCAATTTCATACCTATAGGGTACTGATTCTTGGTAAGAGGTACACAGTGGCTGTGGACTTCCCTTGCACAATGTCATTATCAAAACTGTGGGTCAAAGAGATAAAGAATTTTGCCCATCATGAGAGGCACATAAGTGAGAAAAACACTCTGTGGCATAGATGAAAAAAAAAAAATCACAGACCAACGTTATCTAATTATGCCCAATCACTGGTTGAATTAAATAAGGTGAAATGAGGCAAGACTTACATGTAAATTCTTGGAACTTTTAAACTGTAAATCCATTCATGGATTGCACTCACTCATTCAGCAAATATTTTCGGGTTCCATTTGTGTGTTCAGAATGAATAAACAACGGAGAACAAGAACAAGCCATGAGTTGCATCCTATTATATTTGTCCTTAATTAATGAACTCACAGCTCTAAGAATCACTTGACCAGAAGCTCCCTAAGAGCGGGATGAGATTTATCAGTCTGCACTGTTCTCCCAGCGTCTCTGCTAGGTGATGTTGAATAGAAGTCTTCTGGTAGAAAACAGAAGAAAAATGCCTATTACATTTCTGGGAGGAACAAAAAATTTTGTGGCACTTTGGAACCATGTTGATAGGTGGAACGTGTTGACAGGTGGATGACACATTTAAAAGCAGCAACTTCATCAGATCATAATATAATATAATGCATTGAGAAACAGAGTAAGTCCGTCTCATCACATCGTTGGCTAACACCTGAAACTGCTGTTGAACTGCACTGAGACTGAGCTGCCAGTCATTGCAGCAGCCAAGAATTTTCTGGATAGTCTGGCCCCACCTCCTTCTCTGAACTCGCCTGTCATCTCACTCTCCGTGACTGTGGTCCCACCGCACTTCCTTCTTGCTGACCGTAGGACCCACCAGGCTCCCTCAATCCAGCTCAGTTTTGTCTTAGTGCTTTTGCATTATAGCACCTTTTCATTCCCAGATGCTCACATGACCTGTCCAGCCTAGACTCAGCTCCATCAGGACCTTGCCACTGCAGCCTTGCAGACCAGCCAACCTAAACCAGCCTGCCTTCCTTCCCTACCAATTTATTCTCTGTCTTCCCACTTGGCTGCTAATTATCTCCAGCACCTAGAACAATGTCAGACCCATCAGTTCAGTTCAGCTCATTTCAGTCGCTCAGTCATGACCGACTCTTTGCGACCCCATGAATCGCAGCACGCCAGGCCTCCCTGTTCATCACCATCTCCCGGAGTTAACTCAGATTCACGTCCATTGAGTCCGTGATGGCATCCAGCCATCTCATCCTCGGTCATCCCCTTCTCCTCCTGCCCCCAATCCCTCCCAGCATCAGAGTCTTTTCCAGTGAGTCAACTCTTCATATGAGATGGCCAAAGTACTGGAGTTTCAGCTTCAGCATCATTCCTTCAAAAGAAATCCCAGGGTTGATCTCCTTCAGAATGGACTGGTTGGATCTCCTTGCAGTCCAAGGGACTCTCAAGAGTCTTCTCCAACACCACAGTTCAAAAGTATCAGTTCTTCGACCCTCAGCCTTCTTCACAGTCCAACTCTCACATCCATACATGACCACAGGAAAAACCATAGCCTTGACTAGATGGACCTTTGATGACAAAGTAATGTCTCTGCTTTTGAATATACTATCTAGGTTGGTCATAACTTTTCTTCCAAGGACTAAGCGTCTTTTATTTTCATGGCTGCAGTCACCATCTGCAGTGATTTTGGAGCCCCCCAAAATAAAGTCTGACACTGTTTCCACTGTTTCCCCATCTATTTCCCATGAAGTGATGGGACCAGATGCCATAATCTTCATTTTCTGAATGTTGAGCTTTAAGCCAACTTTTTCACTCTCCTCTTTCACCTTCGTCAAGAGACCCTTTAGCTCCTCTTCACTTTCTGCCATAAGGGTGGTGTCATCTGCATATCTGAGGTTATTGATATTTCTCCCGGCAATCTTGATTCCAGCTTGTGCTTCTTCCAGCCCAGCGTTTCTCATGATGTACTCTGCATAGACGTTAAATAAATAGGGTGACAATATACCGCCTTGACGTACTCTTTTCCCTATTTGGAACCAGTCTGTTGTTCCATGTCCACTTCTAACTGTTGCTTCCTGACCTGCATACAGATTTCTCAAGAGGCAGGTCAGGTGGTCTGGTATTCCCATCACTTTGAAGAATTTTCCACAGTTTATTGGGATCCACACAGTCAAAGGCTTTGGCATAGTCAATAAAGCAGAAGTAGGTGCTTTTCTGGAACTCTCTTGCTTTTTCCGTGATCCAGAGGATGTTGGCAATTTGATCTCTGGTTCCTCTGCCTTTTCTAAAACCAGCTTGAACATCTGGAAGTTCACAGTTCACATACTGCTGAAGCCTGGCTTGGAGAATTTTGAGCGTTATTTTACTAGCATGTGAGATGAATGCAATTGTGTGGTAGTTTGAGCATTCTTTGACATTGCTTTTCTTTGGGACTGGAATGAAAACTGACCTTTTCCAGTCCTGTGGCCACTGCTGAGTTTTCCAAATTTGCTGGCATATTGAGTACAGCACTTGCACAGCATCATCTTTCAGGATTTGAAACAGCTCACCTGGAATTCCATCTCCTCCACTAGCTTTGTTCGTAGTGATGCTTTCTAAGGCCCACTTTACTTCACATTGCAAGATGTCTGGCTCTAGATTAGTGATCACATCATCATGATTATCTGGGTCGTGAAGATCTTTTTGTACAGTTCTTCTGTGTATTCTTGCCACCTCTTCTTAATATCTTCTGCATCTGTTAGGTCCAGACCATTTCTGTCCTTTATCGAGCCCATTTTTGCATGAAATGTTCCCTTGGTATCTTTAATTTTCTTGAAGAGATCTCTAGTCTTTCCCATTCTGTTCTTTTCCTCTATTTTCATTGATCACTGAGGAAGGCTTTCTTATCTCTTCTTGCTGTTCTTTGGAACTCTGCATTCAGATGCTTATACCTTTCCTTTTCTCCTTTGCTTTTCACCTCTCTTCTTTTCACAGCTATTTGTAAAGCCTCCCCAGACAGCCATTTTGCTTTTTTGCATTTCTTTTCCATGGGGATGGTCTTGATCCCTGTCTCCTGTACAATGTCACGAACCTCATTCCATAGTTCATCAGGCACTCTATCTATCAGATCTAGGCCCTTGAATCTATTTCTCACTTCCACTGTATAATCATAAGGGATTTGATTTAGGTCATACCTGAATGGTCTAGCAGTTTTCCCTACTTTCTTCAATTTAAGTCTGAATTTGGTAATAAGGAGTTCATGATCTGAGCCACAGTCAGCTCCTGGTCTTGTTTTTGTTGACAGTATAGAGCTTCTCCATCTTTGGCTGCAGAGAATATGATCAATCTGATTTCGGTGTTGACCATCTGGTGATGTCCGTGTAGAGTCTTCTCTTGTGTTGTTGGAAGAGGGTGTTTGCTATGACCAGTGCATTTTCTTGGCAAAACTCTATTAGTCTTTGCCCTGCTTCATTCCGCATTCCAAGGCCAAATTTGCCTGTTACTCCAGGTGTTTCTTGACTTCCTACTTTAGCATTCCAGTCCCCTATAATGAAAAGGACCTCTTTCTTGGGTGTTAGTTCTAAAAGGTCTTGTAGGTCTCCATAAAACCGTTCAACTTCAGCTTCTTTGGCATTACTGGTTGGTGCATAGACTTGGATAACTGTGGTATTTAATGGTTTGCCTTGGAGACGAACAGAGATCATTCTGTCGTTTTTGAGATTGCATCCAAGTACTGCATTTCTGAATCTTTTGTTGACCATGATGGCTACTCCATTTCTTCTGAGAGATTCCAGGAAGTCCCGTCAGGCCCATAGCAGGTACTTAATAAACATATATTGAATGAAAGAATCTTTGAAATAGCAAGAAAGAAGAATCTTTAAATCAAATTGCTTTGTTTACAAAAAGTAGTTAAAGATACATGGCAATGAATATAATTTATGAAAGTCAAGTGATTTGGGCTTGCTTTACCTTCATCAAGACAAAGAAATTTGCCTTAATCCTATATCACTCCCTTCAAAGTTCAAGCATGTTTTAATTCCATCATTTTAGTTATATAGTTATATATGGTGGCTCAGTAGTAAAGAATTTTCCTGTCAATGCAGAAGCCACAGGAGATGCGAGTTCAATCCCAGGGTCAGGAAGATCCCCTGCAGGAGGAACCAGCAACCCACTCCAGCATTCTTACCTGGAGAATCCCATGGACAGAGGCTCCTGTGGGCCACAGTCCATGGGGCTGCAGAGTCAGACACAGCTGAGCCACTGTGTATGATGTCACAAGGACCATAAATTAAAACATCAGTATTGTTTATTTCAGTACTAGGAGCATTCCCATTATGTTAGCATAATGCATTTACTAATTTCTGAATTCAGAGAAGTCTAAACTTGAATGAATCTTCACATGTATTATGAGTAGAATTTTGTATGTATGATGTAGTGGTAGATTCTAGTAGATGTAGTGGTAGATTCTAGTAGATATAGTGGTAAATTCTAGTAGAATTTCCTTTTGAATTTTTGAGGTACTACAGCTTTAGAACAACTCTATAAAAAGTACTCAGATTTAGGCAACCAGTTTATCCTTTGTCATGTTGATGAAAAAAATGTTTAAAAATCATAGTTATCAATTGCTTTATAATAATTAATTATGCCTAATTAAAAGCACTAATGTGCAGTATGGTAGCATGATTTCCTTTTCCAATGAGGCAGAAAATCACTAGTTAAATAATTGTCAAGAGTGAAGCGGTCCTAATATACTGTTAGTTTATATGCATTATTCTTATTCCTCATTTTCATTTAATTCCCTCAACTTTTTACATTTTTTGGAGTGATTTTTCTTTGAAAGGTGAAGTTATAGGCATTTAGAATATAAGGGATGACCCCAAACCAAAAGGTCTTCACATTGGACAATGGTTTACAGAGCGCTGAAGAGCTGAATACTAGAACCTCAATTTGGCCAGAATCTTTACCAAGAGCTTAGCCTCATGTCTAATAAACTGTCTGAGAGTTAGACACTCCTCACGCTAGGAGTAATTGTTACATTGATTTCCCTAGAAGTATGTATGCTCATTTCACCACAGCTTCATCAGGTTGATGTTTTAATCTTTTTAATTTTATTCTAATATGTATTTTGGTTGCTAGTTTGATTTGAACATTTTCTCATGTGATTATTTTCTTCTTGCAATTTCTTTCATGTGAATTCCTTCTAAACATCCTCAAGAGTTTAAGAAAAGCACTTCATAATTATTAGCAGAGACAAACTGCTCCAAAAGGCAGAGGCTTATATCTTCTCAGTGATTAAGAGCTACCAATGTGTACCATTTGGTTTCTAAATAGGGAGGAAATAAGCTAATATCTACAGGTATCCTGTAGACAGCTCAATGTCTACAAGTAACCCCTATGAGAAAAAAGAGAAGCTAGATCCTGCCTCCACAGTTCCATCAGCCCTCCAATGTTCACAGCAAGAATTTCTGGGGAAGTGGGGCCAATACTTGGGGACAAACAGAACAACAAGGAAAAACTTCCCAAGGAACTGGAATTCAGAGCTCAGCACCAAGTTATCTTTGGATAATGAGCCTCCCTGGTGGCTCAAACGGTAAAGAATCTCTCTGCAGTGCAGGAGACCAGGGTTCAGTCCCTGGGTTGGGAAGATTCCCTGAGGAAGGAAATGGCAAGCCTCTCCAGTATTCTTGCCTGGGAATCCCATGGACTGAGGAACTGGTGGGCTACAGTCCATGCGATCGCAGAGTCAGACACGCGCCACACACACACACACATACGCACACACTGTTAGCTATTCTGAACTAATCGTGTTTACCTACAGGGTAGAGCATTGTTTAAACATTCTTTATACACATTTCAGACTCCTGAATAATTTAATCTGTGATCTTCTTTTCTGTTTCATAAACACATGGATAAATAACATATACAATATTCCACTCACATAATATCACAGAAAATCTTCTCATGCTATCTGACTTTCCATACTCTCTCTTTCCAATTTTTGGAGCTTTGACCTAAATGTGTTAGAAAAATAGAATCACTTTTATAATTATTAGAATCTTAATCTCTTTTCAAGTATATTTGAAAGATACAATCCCTTTCATGGAGGCACAAATGTAGATTTATCATATCAATATTTAAAATTATTTTTTATTCCAAGGATTAACATATCAATGTAAAGCATAGGTGTAGCTTATGAGTGGGACAGTATACAACTTAAATAGATTCAGAATTGGTATGGCTGATGAATTAGGGGACCACGGGGTCTAAATCTGAAATGTTCACTTTAAAGTCATTTATATTAGGCTGTGTGGTGAGGATGCACCATTTATTAAATTAAAAGACATTTTAATCTTAGTGCCTCAAAAGTAATAAAATTGTACATCAAATTCAGGATTCAGGAGAAAACGGCAAAGTTCAAAATCACAAATCTATTTTTTAACTTTATTTTTACATTATGTTACAGATAGTTAGATATTTGTTATTAGAAACGAGGTGTTAAGACAAGGACAAAAATCTGTCTTTGTGTTTCCAGCACCTGCCAAGGAGCTTTGCACCTACTCTGGGTTCAGTAAAGGTTTATAGAGGAAATCAATGAATGCGTTATAGCGCGGGTTCCTCAAACACATGCAATTCTTTTTTTCTGGTTTCTCTTCCCATTCATTGCACATTAAATGTTGTATCTAGTGTGCATGTGTGTACTGTATTTTTGACTCCACTCCCTTGTAGAACAGAAGCTCTTTGATGGCAGATAGAATCACAGCCTCCCAGAAAAGTTCAGTCCTCACCCCTGGAACCTATGAAGACGTTACCTTTTGGCAAAATGAACTTTGCAGACTCGATTAAATGAAGGATCTTGAGGTGGGCAATGATCTTGGATTATTTGGGTGGGCCCAGTGTGCTCAGGGGGCTTCCCAGGTGACTCAGTGACTCAGTGGGTAAAGAATTTGCCTGCAGTGAAGGAGATGCAGATCTGGGTTCAATGCCTGGCTCGGGAAGATCCCCATGGAGGAGGCCACGGCAACCCACTCAGTATTTGTGCCTGGAGAATGCCATGGGCAGAGGCACCGGTGGGCTACAGTCTATGGGGTCGCAAAGAGTCAGACACGCCTGAAGCAACTGGGCACACGCACAGGCACACCGCACTCACGAGGGCCCTTCAAAGTGGGAGAGGGAGGCGGAGGAGGAGGCGAGGATATGACCTCGGAGGGCCCGTCCACCATTGCTGACTCTGAAGATGGAGGAAGCAGCCACAGTCAGGCAGTAAGGGAGAGCCTGTGGCTGCTGCAAAAGCAGGAAGAGTGAGTCTCCCCTAGAGCCTCTGAAAAGGAGCACGGCCCCGCTGACACGTTAATTTGGGCCCAGCAAGACCCACGTCAGTCTGTCAGAACCATAAGATAAGTAATCGATGATTGATAGATAAATAATAGAGGATAGATAGACAGATGGATTTTATGGCTCTAAGTCTGTTGCTGTTGTTTAGTTGCTAGGTCATGTCCAACTCTGCGGCCCCATGGACCATAGCCCCCCAGGCTCCTCTGTCCAGGGGATTTCCCAGGCAAGAAAGTTAGATTGGCTTGCCATCTCCTTCTCCGGGGGTCTTCCCAACCCAAAGATCGAACCTGCATCTCTAGCATTGGGAGGTGGATTGTTTACCACTGAGCCATCAGGGAAGCCCAAGTTTGTAGGAGCAACGATTAAAATACAGGCATAGTCTTTGACAGCTTTTTCTTATCACTTCCTCTTTATTTTGTGTGTCCCCTCCTTTACTCCATGCTGAAACAAGACAACATTAATCAAGATATCTCTGTTCACTAATCACAGAAATCTAACACAAACTCGAGCAAAAAGTAAGGGTACATATTTCACATAAGTGAAACCTCCAAGAGATGGAGTTGGCCTCTGTCCCAGCTAAGATGAGGCCTGCATCAGTCCACAGAGAGTCAGTCTCTCTGATCTGCTTCCTCTGTACAGAATTCAACATTTCTACAATTGACATGCTTTTAGTGGCAAAACTATCCTCTTCCAGGGAAGAATTCCAATTTGCCCATCTCTGTAGCCTAAGAGATTGAAAGTCTGCTGTGATGATCCTTTGCTGTACTTAGAAATGCCCCAAGACGTTTGTTTTATTGACTCATGATTCTGCAGTTTGGGCAAAGCCTCTGGAAGGCAGCTCGCTTCTGATCCATGTGAGACATGCTGAAGGCAGCTCTTTGGGGGCTCAAGTGTCCAGAACGTCCCTCCTCATGCAAGCTACTGCTGGCTAGGGATGCTCAACTGGGGATATTGTCCTTTGTACTCCCCTTAGTGCGACTGTTCCTCGTGGCTAGGTTGGGCTTCTTGCAGGATGGCAGTTTTAAGAGTAGTTGGACTTTGCACACAGCAACCGGTTTTTCCCTTAAGCTCAAGGTGGGAGTGTCTAGGCCCTCTCAAGTTTGGGCCCCAATAGACACAAGGTTACTCATGCCACCTTCTATATAATTTTTAATTTATTTATTTTTAATTGGAGAATAATTTTTCAATTAAAAAAATAATAGCTTTACAATATTGTGTTGGTTTCTACATATATCAACATGAATCAGCCACAGGTATAGGCATGTCTCCTCCCCTTGAACCTCCCGCCCTCCCCCAACTCCATCCCACCCCTCTGTTGCTGTTCAGTCGCTCAGTTGTATCTGACTCTTTCCAACCCCATGGACTGCTGCACGCAAGGCTTCCCTGTCCTTCACCATCTCCCACAGCTTGCTCAAACTCATATGCATTGAGACAGTGATTTCCATCTGGCCATCTCCGTCCTCTGTCATTCCCTTCTCCTCCTGCCTTCAATCTCTCCCAGCATCAGGGCCTTTTCTAATGAGTCAGCTCTTTGCATCAGGTGGCCAAAGTATCGGAGCTTCAGCTTCAGCATCAGTCCTTCCAATGAATATTCAGGACTGATCTCCTTTAGGATGCACTGGTTGGATCTCCTTGCAGTCCAAGGGACTCTCAAGAGTCTTCTCCAACACCACAGTTCAAAAGCATCAGTTCTTTGGTGCTCAGCTTTCTTTACGGTCCAACTCTCACATCCATACTTGAGTACTGGAAAAACCATGGCTTTGGCTAGATGGACCTTTGTCAACAAAGTGATGTCTCAGCTTTTTAATATGCTGTCTAGGTTGCTTATAGCTTTTCTCCCAAGGGAGCAAGCATCTTTTAATTTCCCGCCCCTCTCGGTTGTCACAGAATTTGGATTAGAGCTCCCTGCATCATGCAGCAAGTTCCCACTGTCTGTTTTATACAGGGTACTGCACACAGGCCAGGGCCCTCTCTCCATTCGTCGCCCCCTCTGCTTCCCCCGCTGTGTCCACAAGTCAGTTCTCTGTGTCTGCCTCTCCATTTCTGCCCTGCAGATAGGTTCATAAGTACCCTCTTTCTAGACTCCATATAAATACGTTAATATAGGATTTTTGTCTTTCTCTTCTGGACTTACTTCACTCTGTGTAATCTTCAAAAATCAGACGCTGGAGACAGTGCTAAGAAAGGGGATCCCTCTTGCCCTGTTGGCGGGACTGCAAATTGATACAACCACTATGGAGAATGGTGCAGAGACTGCTTGAAAAACTAGGAATAAAACTACACTATGACCCAGCATTCCCAATACTGGGCATATATCCTGAGAAAACCGTAATTGAAAAAGACACATGTACCCCAGTGTTCACCGTAGCATGATTTACAATAGCAAGTTGGGATACACACACACAGTGGAATATTGCATGCGTGCTTGCTAAGTTGCTTCAGTCATGTCCCACTGTTTGCAACCCTGTGGACTGAAGTCACCAGGCTCCTCTGTCCATGGGGATTCTCCAGACAAGAATACTGGAGTGGGTTGCCATGCCCTCCTCCAGGAGATTATCCCGACCCAGGAATCGAACCTGAATCTCTTAAGTCTTCCTGCACTGACAGCCAGATTCTTTACCACTAGCCACCTAGGAAGCCCCAGGGGAATATTACTCAGCCTTCAAAAGGAAGGGGTCTGACTCAGTTCTAATGAGGTAGACGAACCTAGAGCTTATACAGAGTGAAGTGAGCCCCCCTTCTTCTTATGAAAGCAGATCACAGGATCCGGGCCCGATCTGAAGAGAGGAGGCTACACATGCAAGGCTGTGAACCCCACTGCTGTGAGGCACTGGGGTCATCAGAGCAGCCAGCCCGCCACGGAGGACAGCAGAGCTTTGTGCCTGACAGGCCAAGCCAGACAGCGGGAAGATGGTAGAGGTAGTCCCACAAAGGACACAGGACTGAAAACAGCCCTCAGGTATCCTGAACAATCGTCTCCTTCAGTGACAGGATTCGGTGAAGCAACGTGGACACCCTCTATGACAACTGAGTACAGAGCTGGTGCATTATCTAGAGTTAGAGAGGATATGCTGCTGCTGCTGCTAAGTCACTTCAGTCGTGTCCGACTGTGTGCCACCCATGGGCCAGATGCACACAAGTACTCTGTAACTGCACTTATGCACGTCACGTAGAATAGTCAAACTCATAGAGTCAGAAAGTATACTGTTAGACGCCAGGGAACAGGGCTTCAGGAGGCGGGGAGGGGAGCTAGTATTTAAAGGGGACGGAGTTTCAGTTTAGGAAGGTGAAAACTTCAGGAGGCAGGTGATGATGAGAGCTGCCCAGCAAAGTGAACATACCTTTAAAATAGTATGCTTTGTTTTATGTGACTTTTATCACAAAAAAGGATTGAAAAATTTCAATTGAAAATTGAGGAATTTTGAAGGTTTTTCCCATTTGAATTTCCTTAAACTATGAATGAAAATAATGCTTACATATAGCAGACACTACTAGAGAGAAATTAAATTGTGCATGATTCATGAATAAATGATAATGTAGCTAATCCAATGATGTTTATTTGCATAACCTTTTTAATGTGACAACTCCTTGGATATTGCAATGAAACATTTTCACCCTACATCTGTATTTTTATGGTGTGTGCTTACTTCCCACAGTACAGATCCCAAAATGTCAAATTGCTAGAGCTGATTTATGGTAATTAGTTTTAACTTGGAATATTTGAAATGCATTTAATTAATTTTAGCTGTTTAGCAAAGTACAATAAGGTTTTTCATATTAGCAAAGTTTTCTTTATGACATATCAGCTATGCATATGTTTAAGGATATGATGGACTCAAATGACTCTTATTTGAATTTTATATTTAGCAAATAAACATGCACTATTGGGGATTAGGCAGTATTTAGGAAGTGTATGTATAAGGATTATTTAGGATGAAATTGCCAAAGATCCTGGAATATTCAGCACACACTTGTTGACTGATTTCACTGCGGTAAATATGAAGCAATAACAACTATATAAATTATTCAGAGACTAGGCATTCACATTGGGATTCTTTAGCGATCACTTCAGAAAACATTTGGCAGAGTATTCTTTTATAGTATTTTTTCCAAATCCGTGTACAAAAGAGATATAGATTCATACAAAATGGATTAATACTGATTCTTTTAAAATGAAATTAAACATTTTTAAACATTCAAGTGATGATTGAATGATCTTTCCTACTAAAGCACTCTTTGGAAATGTATTTATCTTAAATATTATTTTTGTCTTTTAGGAAGCCTTATATAGTGAATGTAAGAGATTTATTAAAATCTTGACTCACTTGAGAGTGCTTTAGTACTTTGCCTCAAAATCTGCACATAGGCAAAATTCCTGATATTATGAGTTGGGATTTTCAGTGTAAGAGGATTTAAAATCTCTGCTAAAGCAAGGGCTTGTTAGCTGTTTCTAAGCATCATATATCAGAGAGACCCAGCTACTTAGGAATCGCTCAAACTAAAATGGGACAGGACAGGACACGCAGAATGAAAGAGACCAAGTAGAAGGTATCAGGTTTTCTTAAGATGGCCCTTTGATTCTGGAAAGAGATTTTCTTTCAACTCCAGAAGCAGACAGAGCAGTGTGCATTCACGTAGGTATGGTTTTCTTTGTATACAGATAGGGATCACTTGTTAAAGATATCCATTCATTAAAGCAGTTTGAGACATGGTGTTGGAAAGTGTTTCAATGTAGGCAGATTTTTTTTAAGTTTTTATTTTATATTGGAGTGTATCTGGTTAACAATATTGTGATAGTATCATGTGAACTGCAAAGGGACTCAACCATACATACCCATAATATCCATTCACCCCCAAACTCCCTTCCCATCCAGACTGCCACATAACGTTGAGCAGAGTTCCCTGCGCCATACAGTAGGTCCTTGCTGGTTACTCATTTTAAATATAATAGTGTGTACATGTCCATCCCAAACTCCTATGGGCATCTGCAGATTTGACGTTAGAGACCCCAGTTATCTACTTGTAAGTCATGTGACTTTCAAACATTCCTAATAACTTTTTCTTTTATAATAATCATTGTGTTTCCTACATTCCCTAGTCTCTTGACTTTGCGCTGAAGATCCAATGAGTGAGTGAAGCCCAAAAATAATTCATAGCCCACAAAGCTTTACATTATCAAAACTTATATTACCATGACTACCACTACTAATAAAACATGACTGAGTAACTGGTGTGCAATCCATTGAAAAGTCCAAGTGGATTGGTTATGTTTTATTTTTTGAAAATATGGTAATTTAGAGAATATCTATGAGGTCAGAAGTCATCAGCATTTCCCCTTTTATGTTTAAAGTACTAACTCTTACATGATTGATGGATGCCAGATCTGGAGAGATGACTGCATAGATTCTTCGTGAAGAGATTCGATTTTATTAGCTGTAAGCCGTAAGGGATATGGCAGTTGGTAAGGAGAAAAACTCCGCCTCTTGGTATGATCTGTATCCAGCTGGAGGTCTGGCCGTGGTGTGGGGTATACGGGACGATCCGGACATTATTGTTAACGGTTTGTTTCTCTGTGTGTCTCTTCCAGCTATCGGCAGGACCCTCATCCCTCGTTATTTTAGCACTGTGTTTGAAGGAGGGGTGACCGACCTGTATTACGTTCTCAAGCACTCGAAAGAGTCCTACCACAGCTCCTCCATCACCGTGGACTGCGACCAGTGCGCCATGGTCACCCAGCATGGGAAGCCCATGTTCACCAAGGTACGGGCTGGGCTCGCGACAAGGCGAGCTCTTCTCTGGGTGCGCGGCAGGATGCCGATTAGGGTGGCTCAGCCGGTAAAGCGCCTGCCTGCAATGCGGGGAGACCCGGGTTCAATCCCTGGGTCGGGAAGATCCCCTGGAGAAGGAAATGGCAATCCACTCCAGTACTATTGCCTGGAAGATCCCATGGAGAGAGGAGCCTGGTAGGCTACAGTGCATGGGGTCGCAAAAGAGTCGGACACGACTGAGCGACTTCACTTCACTTCTGGAACTTTAAGCTGACCTCTCACATGTCAGATACGAGCAGCCCGTGAGGTCATCTTTTGGTTTGTAACCTGGCAAGATTCTTTGGGGGAGCCCTGGGCATTTGATACAGACCCCAAGAAAGTCAAACAGGATAAACCTTCAAGAAAGAGAAAAGAGTTTTGGCTGCCTATCAAACTTAGGCTACTAAATTACAATTTTGGTGGTCTTTTCTTTTTTTTTATTGAGATATAATTGACATTTAACAGACTTCTCTGGTAAAGACTACCTGTTAGGCAGGAGACAGAGGTTTGATCCCTGGGTTGGGAAGATCCCCTGGAGAAGGGAATGGCAACCCACTCGATTATTCCTGCCTGGAGAATTTGGGGACTGAGGGGTCCAGCGGGCTACAGTCCATGGATTCACAGAGTGTCGGGCACCACTGAGGGACCAACACTTATACCACTTATACGTAACAGTGTATCAGTGTTACATTTACAACATGTTGCTCTGATATATGTATATATTGTGAGGTGATTACTAATAAGTGTAGTTAACATCCATCACTGTACTTAGTCACTCAGTCGTATCCAACTCTTTGCGACCCCATGGACTGTAGCCCCCTAAGCTCCTCTGTTCGTGAGATTTCCCAGGCAAAAATACTGGAGTAGGTTGCCATGCCCTCCTCCAGGGGATCTTCCTGACCCAGGGATCAAACCCAGCTCTCCCACATTGCCGGCAGATTCTTTACTATCTGAGCCACCAGGGAAGGCCCCCATCCATCACTCAGTTCAGTTCAGTTCAGTCACTCAGTGGTGTCTGACTCTTTGCGACCCCATGAATTGCAGCACGCCAGGCCTCCCTGTCTATCACCAACTCCCGGAGTTTACCCAAAGTCATGTGCATCGAGTCGGTGATGCCATCCAGCCACTACACGACACATGCTTAAAATTTCTTTCTTGTGACAAGCCCTTTAACACATTATTGACTGGGTTTTTTTTTTTTAATAAACTAATGCCTGTGATGTGAATATGTCTCTGGTCAGTAATGTGTTAAAGACTATTAGTAACTTTCAAATATACAACACTCGAGAGATACTATGTGTAATTCACTATAGCCCATGATGATATACATTACATAGAACTTCAGTTTTGATACTCAGGGATATCCTACAACTAAAAGAACATTCTTCTATTATTGTGCAGTCAGTATTTGTGCTTTGTTACTGAGATTAAAGTTTTTAAAGCTGAATTCAAATATTAAGAAGCAGGGGGAAAATCAACAAACCACAATTCAACTAGTCATAATCTTTAAGGAATACAAAAGTATAAAAGGAACACTATGGACAATCCCTTTATATCATCTCCCAAGCAGAAAAATTAGTAAGAATAAATATTTAGTCAAAGAATCTGGCAAATGGAAGTTTATTTTAATGAACACTAGTTCATTGCATTTTGACTAAGACTCAGTGTGAAACTAATTTGTAACATCAACAAGACCAGTTCTTTCTTTTAGCTGAAAACACAAATGACAACCTTCTCTTTATAGTTAAGAGAAGCTGAATTATCAGGGTTAATTGCGGAAGCCTAAATTATAAAACTGAAGATGTGTCTGCTACTTACACACTATTTTGCTGAAAGAGTAGATATAAAACATTTATTATTTAAAGTATTCTTTGATCTTGGTGCAGTTTCACCTTTCTGGTGCCCACAGGGGTGTTAAAAACCACAGGCAAAGAAAATGCTTATATAAATGCAAAAACGAATCATCCAGTGCCATTGAGTTCATGGCATCTTGATTATCATCCACACATTTTAAATGTGGAAAAGGAGGAAGGTTTTTCCCATTTTCCCTTTTTAACCATTGAGCGGAGGGAAAAGCTGTCAGTCTGGGATAAGGAAGATTCCCACTCATGTACTGGAGCCTGCTGGTCCTGAGAGTTGCTGTGTGGAAAGGAATGGTCACCTGGGTGACGGTTTACTCTGTCTGTCCATGACTCACTTATTTTTGAAGACACCGAACATTTACATCACCTTGTGGATACAGGAGCCATTTCTAGCATTATAAAGCCCAAGCACTGCCGGGAAAGCCTTTTTCTGTTGCTTCAGTATCCTTTGTGTAGGCTTAGTGTTACTTTCCCTGGAAAAGGGAATGGCAACCCACTCCAGTATTCTGCTACTGAGCAGCTAACACACACATACAGGGCGTTACTTTGAGGCTTCCCACATGGCGCCAGTGGTAAAGAATCCACCTGCCGATGCAAGAGACACAGGAGACACGGGTTCGATCCCTGGGTCAGGAAGATCCCCTGGAGAAGGAAATGGCACCCCATTCCAGTAGCCTTGCCTGGAAAATCCCATGGACAGAGGAGCCTGGCGGGCTGCAGTCCACGGGGCCGCACAGAGTCGGACACGCCTGAGCCACTGCCACACTAACACTCGTGTTACTTTTAGGTCATTCAAGAAAAACACACCAGTTCCTTATGCTTTCAGAGAAAAAAGAAGCCCGTGATAATTAAACTTGGCTGTAATGAAGGAGCTACTTCCCCAGCCTGTAGCCACTGAAAATAAAAATGCACATTGCAATGAGCCTTTCATATATTTCCTCCATTTCTTTCTCAGACCGAAACTTTTTTTCAGAAATGAACATAGTCAGTTGCTCTGAAGATATCGTGCTGTGCATGCCAGATTGGTTTTAAATCAAAAAGAATCCCATTCTTCCTATGAATTGATAAGGTGGTTTTCTTTTTTACCATTCAAATTAAGAAACCAAGGTTCTCCTCCGTTGCCTCCTCCTCCCTGCTGGAGCACTCCCTCTCACATGGCACCCCCTCCCACACGGGGACATTCTCCTGAACTCAGCTCTCTGGGTTTCAAGCTTTAATTATTTAGATCACCCATCTGACTCTACTCCATGGCAATACTTTTGCCAGCTCCGGTAATGAATATTTCTATACTGTGATGAAAAATATCACTTTCTGGGAAATGTAGCTTAGCTGTGTGGCCTTCGTCCAGATGCTAATTATGCACATTTATTTTTAGAATATTCCAAAGCGTTTCATTTTTTCTCTCTCTCTTTTTTTTTTTTTTTTGCTCCTTGGGTGATTATTACACTACCCAAAGAATCTTTCCAATTTTTCTTTTGTTCTTATATTAATTAAAAATAACTCATCTTTGTGTAATAAAATAATATGGTGATTTAGTAGAAATCAGAAAGCTAATGACCTTTCAGTATCACAAAGAAAAATAGTTTGGTAGTGATGCTTTATTTTTTTTTTAAAGGGAGCCTGCTATTAGTACCTGGTATCACTTAGCGCATTATGTGTAGGCATTTTCGCATTGTTCTAATTTAGACTATCAATAAACTCTAATTCTCCAAATAGCGTTTGACTCTGCATTTCTGAGTTGCTTTTATGAAAATGTGGTCAACTGGTGAATCAAAAATCAGCCACAGCCTTAATCAACAGTAATGTTTAATATTCCTCAGGACCACAAAGCATGTTTTGCAATTTCCTGACCCTAGGAACACTATAGATGCTGTAATGAGAGTTTTTACACATATATTCTGAAAGCTTTCTTTTCTGTATTCAACTTTGAATCAAATTGGAAACAAAGCTTAATAATCAGAAGAGCAATCCCCAAGGCTTTCAGAATTAAAGACCCTTGAATTATATTTGAGGATGTGAATTCTGGCCAATACTGAAAGGACCCTCTCTGGGGTAAATGTTGCATCATTTGGGGGTTCACAAACTGGAACCATAATTACAGCCATTATTGGACACCTTATCATTTCTATAAACATAGGCTATGTTCTTTTCTTATCTCAACTATTTACTGTGAAATTATTTACTACTGTGGAAAAGTACCATGGAAATACCAACCAGTGTGGGCCTCCCTGGTAGCTCAGCTGGTAAAGAATCCACCTGCAATGCAGGAAACACCAGGTCAATTCCTGGGTCAGGAAGATCCGCTGGAGAAGGGATAGGCTCCCCTCTCCAGTATTCCTGAATGCCCCTGGTGGCTCAGACAGCAAAGAATCCACCCGCAATGCAGGAGACCTGGGCTCAGTCCTTGGGTTAGGAGGATCCACTGGAGAAGGGAATGGCTACCCACTCCAGTATTCTTGCCTGGAGAATCCCATGGACAGAGGAGCCTGGCGGGCTACAGTCCATGGGGTCGAAAGAATCGGACACGAGTAACTTTCCCTTTTTTTCCAGTATGAACTCTCACTGATGTCTCTGACAGCTGGTTCCTCATTCTTATTGTGTATACTCGTGTGTGTGCTCAGCCCTCAGTCGTGTCTAACTCTGTGACCCCATGGAATGTAGCTCGCCAGGTTCCTCTGTCCATGGGATGTTCTAGACAGGACTACTGGAGTGGATTGCCATCCCCTACTCCCGGGGATCTTTCCAACCCTGGGATTGAGCCTCTGCCTCTTAAATCCAGCTTCATTGGCAGGCGAGTTCTTTATCACTCGCACCACCTGGAAAGCCCGCTATGCTCTCATCCTGACTCTAATGGAATTGCTATAACATCAGTGAGTACATCCCTCTAATAAGTGTGCATCCCTCTAATAAGTGTGCATCCCTCTAATAATATGTATTTACATACGGGCTTCCTCGGTGGCTAAGCAGGTGAAGAATCTGCCTGCAATGCAGGAGACTGGGTTCAGTCCCTGAGTCAGGAGGATCCCCTGGAGAAGGAAATAGTAACCCAGGTACTCTTGCCTGGGAAATTCCGTGGACAGTGGAGCCTGAGGGGCAAAGGTGTCCATGGGAAGAGTTGGACACAACTTAGCAATTAAACCACTGTGGATTTACATGTGGAGCATTTTCAAGTAAGATACACTGAGCTTTATGCAACTGTTGATCTAAAAGCCTCAGTCCATGCGTACTGTTCTAAGCATAAAGACCAAGAAAAATTAAATGAATACTCCCATCTAACAAGCATATTATATTTCACAAAAGCTGCATGAGAATCATTTTGTTATACAACGACATGGTCAGTATTGCCTTACAATTAGGCAAAGGGAAAAAAGGGTTAAAAAGCTAAGGGTTAGTTTGAGAAATGTTCTTTTTTCGTTCTCTTGTTCCTGGCCTACTCTCAAGCCAACACGTGATGCACTGAGTGCCTGCCAGCCTCTTTCTTGTTGATCCTCCGGAGACCATCTGTGCTGGGGGCATTGATTAGAGTGTGTCTGCTGGGATTACATCTTTTCTGTTGCCATGCCAACTAATCAGCTGATTTTGGTTACCACAGAAACAAAATGTCAGAGCTCACAGTAACATGAATTCAGCACAACAGAAAATGTTTTCTTAATTGGGGACCCTTTTGAATTTGGACTCCAAGTGAAAGGCAGCTTTTTTTTTTCTTTAAAAAAAGGCCAACTTTAGATAAAAGCTACATTAATTGTATTGATTACGAGGAATGTGCAGAGTTTTTCTGAAAAGAAAAACATTAGTTCCTCTTCGTAAGCTATGTTCATTTTTTTTAACTATTCCAAACAAGGAATATATATATATATATGTATATTTTTTTCTTAAGCATCTCTATTTCATTTTCTGATTGTTGCATGTAAAATAAAATAAATCACAAAACCTTCAGTTTCCTTTGACCTCCATGAGCTGGGCAGGGGGTGGAGAGGATGGGCAGGGCTTGGGAGGAGGCTGTGGGAAGAACTGCTTGGGGAAGGTCATCATTGATCAAATTGTCTCCCATCCTTTCATTCAAAGAAGTCACCAGGGTTCCTCAGATGCTAAAGAATCTGCCTGCAATGCCGGAGACCTGGGTTCAATCCCTGGGTTGGGAAGATCCCCTGGAGAAGGGAATGGATACCTACTCCAGTGTCCTGGCCTGGAGAATTCCATGGACAGGGGAGCCTGGCGGGCTACAGCCCATGGGGTCACAAAGAGTCAGACACGACTGAGTGACTTTCAGACCACTTCAGTCATTCAGTTTCCCTTAAAGAAAACATTCAACACAAGTGAGTGACTTAGATTCAATTCTCAGGCTTCCTCTCTTGCGCATGCTATGTCCCAGATAAACCTGAGTCCTTGGTTTTAGCTGAGAAAGGAGGAGCCCAAGGCTGCTGCAGTGTTTCTTTTCGTAGGCCCTTAGCAGTTTGATGGCAAAAGAGTCCTCAGCTGGTTTGCTACATCATAGTAAACAAAGAACACAGTTGAACATGGCCTTAGAGATTCTCCAACTGAGTAATTCATCAGAAGAACTCCATCCAGGCCTTCCCTTTATGAAATTCTATTCCTGTAGAAGCAAACCAGAACCTCTCTCTGCCTTGGGTTTGTGTCTCATAAACACAAAACAAATAGATTAGATAATAAAAAAAAAAGCATGACATTTAACTGGGCTAATATTTGCTTAAACAGCCAATAACCCCCTCTCTTTAAAAGAAAAGGATTATGGCATCCAAATATCCTTGTCCTGCATTGTCAAGACGTTTCTCTGCCCATGTCTGGCTATAGTCACCTCTCTTCTGGGAAAGCCTCCCCTGCCGGTGGCTTCCGTCCTGTTAACACTCAGGGGAGAATGGTGTGGCTTAACCTCCATGCAACTCTTTGGCAAATCTTGGTGAATTAAGTCTGATGCTGATAGGCAAGGCTCTGGAGGAGTGGTGTGGGGATGCTGAAGTCTTCCCCTATTTCACTGTGCTCGACTCTCATGGCGAAGATCCAGAAACGAGGCCCTGAAGAACACTCAGCCGAGGAGTCTGAGGGCAGGGAGCCCAAATGCCTGGAATTACCCACAGCTTGTGCCAGTTGGGTCCGAGTCAGAGGCCTTCACCCAGATTATCAATCATTACTTGACAGTGCTTCTGAGACCTTTGATGAAACAGAAATGGCAGGTGTTATTAGCATCTTTCTTTCTTTTTTTTTTTTTTACTTGTTTAAGTATGCATTTATTACACCTTCATTTAAAAGGATATTTTTCACTAGATATGTGGTGCTCTGTCAACAGGTTACTAACTCTTCTCCACTTGGTGTTTTTCTCATTTAAAGAAAATAGTTCTTTAAATTAGAGAGACTCGAAAGCACCTAACCCAGTGCCTAGGACCTAGTTGGAATTCAATAAATGATGGTTTTTGGTATAAAATTCCCAGTCGCTCAGTCCTGTCCAACTGTTTGAGACCCCATGGACCGCAGCATGCCAGGGTTCCCTGTCCATTGCCAACTCCCGGAGTTTACTCAAACTCATATCCATTGAGTCGGGGATGCCATCCAACCATCTCATCCTCTGTCGTCCCCTTCTCCTCCCACCTTCATTCTTTCCCAGCATCAGGGTCTTTTCAGATGAGTCCCTTGGACTGCAAGGAGATCCAACAGTCCATCCTAAAGGAAATCAGTCCTGAATATTCATTGGAAGGACTGATGCTGAAGCTGAAACTCCAACATTTTGGCCACCTGATGCAAAGAACTGACTCATTTGAAAAGACATTTGAAGTGATTATTAAGATTTCATAAAACGTTGATGTGCTGTGCTATGTCACTTCAGTAATGTCCAACTCTTTTTGACCCTATGGACTGTAGCCCACCAGGCTCCTCTGTCCATGGGATTCTCCAGGCAAGAATACTGGAGAGGGTTGCTGTGCCTGTTCCAGGGGATCTTCCTGACTCGGGGATTGAACCCGTGTCTCTTATGTCTCCTGCATTGGCAGGTGGGCTCTTTACCACTACTGCCACCTTGGGAAGCTCAGAAGAATGATTTACATTGCTAATTGTCTTCACGGCTATAGTTTAGACTATTTCTAAAATGACCATATTCCCTATTCAGTTGACTGTTATTTTTCTTTAAGTGGAAGTGCAATGATTTCCAAAGTTTTGTGCTTCTTTTAGGCTAAGAAATCTTTCTCCAGACAGGCTTGATCAGAGGTCCACTACTTAAAACAGATAAAACTGGAGCTGTTCTGCTTGAATCAAGAAAGTGAGTGGGAATCTCAGTGTTAGGTGGAGGCTTAGCTCTTCCCAGAAGAGCCCCCAATACACTGCTCATAAGCCCCCAAGTCTCAGATAGGACATTACAACAACCCCTGGTCTAAGGCTCTGTGTTCCTTGCTTGCATGTCTTTCATCTTTAAACTATCATTTACTGTCAAGTACAATACTAGGCAGGCTTCCATGGTGTCTCAGCTGTAAAGAATCCACCTGCCAATGCAAGAGACATGGGTTCGATCCCTGGGTCAAGAAGATCCCCTGGAGAAGGAAATGGCAACCCACTCCAGGACTTGCCTGGAAAATCCTAGGGACGAAGGAGCCTGGAGGGCTATAGTCCATGGGGTCACAAAGAGCTGGACATGACTTAGCCACTAAACAACACCAACAATACTAGGCAATCTATACAGAATTTCACTTAATATACTTTCCCAACGTCCCTATCTAAGGGCATTCTGACCCTTATTCTGCAGATAAGGAAACTGAAACTTATGGAATCTCTTGCAAAATAAGTGGAAAACAGTCAAGATTTGAATCTAGGACTTTCTGGTGCGAAAGCCTCCTATTTTTGTACTGCTTCTCTAGGCAAACGTGGGCTGAATAACGAGCTGCAATTATTTAAACTGGACCAATATACTGTCACTGCTTCCCATCTTAGAGGTGAGATAGAATGAGTGGCATAAGGCTTCCCCACATTTTCTTTCATTTCAAAGTCATTAACAGTGATAAAAGGCTTCCCCAATGGCTTAGTAGGTAAGGAATACGCCTGCAGTGCAGGAGACACAGGAGGTGCAAGTTCAGTCCCTGGGTCGGAAAGATCCCCTGCAGAAGGACATGGCAACCCACTTCAGTATTCTTGCGTGAAAAATCTCATGAACAGAGGAGACTGGCAGGCCACAGTCCAATGGGCTGCACAAGAGTTGGGAGATGACTGAGCAAATAAGCACACAGCACAACAGTGAGAAGAAATGTGAATAAAATAGAAACTAGGGAATTTTCTGACAGTCCAGTGGTTAGGACTTGGCCATTTCACGGCCATGAGCCCAGGTTCGATCCCTGGTCAGGGAACTAAGATCCTATAAACTGCCCCAAAAAAGAAAAATGAACTACATGCCAAAAATCATCTGACTTTCAAAGCAGATAAAAATGCTGCCCTGTCACTGATCACTCTATAAAACCCACTGTATTTCATTAAGAATATACATTTATCTTAGATTAGTTTGGCTCCCCAAATCCTGGCCCTTTTTACAAGCAGAATTCGTCATGTCTAATAGAATGTGATTCAAGGAATTTACTCTACAATGCCTTTCTTTCCAAACATCCGTAACTGATAACCCACAGCCTTGGGTTAAGCACCACCCTCTGACATTTCTCTTTGGAAATGAAAACTTCCTCTGCTTCAGTTCAGCTCAGTTCAGTCACTCAGTCCTGTCCAACTCCTTGGGACCCCATGGCCTGCAGCACACCAGGCTTCCCTGTCTATCACCAACTCCCAGAGCTTGCTCAAACTCATGTCCATCAAGTCGGTGATGCCATCCAACCATCTCATCCTCTGTCATCCCCTTCTCCTCCTGCCTGGATGACCTTGAAGTAACTCATACTTACACAGGAATACTTTTATTAGGTACTTTCTCCCAGAGTAGGATAACCGAGATTAGAACAGAGCTCAAGCTCTTATTCTAGAAGGATGATGAAGGTGGAGGAGGAAGGAGGTGGAAGCATGTTCATGTCATGGGGGACACACTGTGTACAGGCGTGTTTGACATGGCATTGCTATAAGGTGGGTTTTGTCTGCGTATTTACAAAAGAAATAGGGGCTCGTGGAGTTTCTGCCAAAACTAGTTGAGTTACCAGTAGCTCATGAGCTGCTGTGCTGACCTTCGACCCCCTTAATTTCAGAGCTGATACCTTCCCTGTGCCACGTTTTTGCTAAGATCGAGCACCTCCCAAGAGGAGTCAGGGAGACCGCGTTAAGTGGCTGACATGTGAATTACAGAAATGTCACAATCACCAAGTGCATAACCATTGAGCCTCCTGTTTGTCCCTTCCAGGTGTGTACAGAAGGCAGACTGATTTTGGAGTTCACCTTTGACGACCTCATGAGAATAAAAACGTGGCACTTTACCATTAGACAATACAGAGAGTTAGTCCCAAGAAGCATTCTAGCCATGCACGTAAGTATTTTAATTTCTATTTCCCTTTCTTCCCCTCCTCATCTTACCCAGAAAAGAGAAGCCCTGCTTTCTCACTATGAAAAAGCTCCCAGAAACTTCACACTTTAGGCAATTAACTCTAAATTTTGAGTTTTCCGCTCAACCATTTTCATCCACAGGCCCCTTTTGCCCTCCTTTGTTTCTGAGTTTGGTAAATTGTGAGACTATTTCCTTTCCTATTTTATTATTTTAAACTCCAAATGGAGGTTACCTCAATAAACAGTCTGTACTTTTCTTAAATTCCACGCATTTGTTATCAAGTACCACTCGGCCTGGGCTAATAAACCTGTTGTGTATAAATGAGAGAAATAAAACAAGGAGTAGGAAAAACAGTTTCCAGTTTTTATTGGAACCATCTGACAAGATGTGGGGCTCACATACCTCAGGTGTGTGTCCACACGTTTCCTAACCACGGCATTGGAAACCCGAGGAAGACCTGGGTTCCTCTTGATTGCATTTGGCTGTAAATCATATCAAATTGGTTGGACATCAAGAAGGTGCAAGGATGGATTCGATGCCAATCTAGAGAGATGTTTTAATGGTAAGACTTGACAGAAACTCATCAGGTCAGTCCCTTAAGAAGGAATCACCAGGCATTGACTTAATAAATGCTTTTCCCAGAATACACAATGCAGCAGCTTCTTGGAAAATGCTTTGGAGCAAAATCAGATTTGAGCCTGATTTTTAAGACCCTATGTGGTGAAAGAGAATACAATTACAGTTGTAATTGCAACCCACTCTAGTACTGAATGACAACCCGCTCCAGTATTCTTGCCTGGAGAATCCCATGGACAGAGGAGCCTGGTGGGCTACAGTCCATAGAGTCGCAAAGAGTCCGATACAACTGAAGTGACTTAGCATGCATGCATGCATGTCTACGGAGGACCCTCATTCAGAAATTGAGATGAAAAATGGCAAGCTATTTTCACCTACATAAGTTTTTTTAAATTTATATACACAAAGCCAATTGATTGCATTAAGTACAGAAAAAGAATAAATTAAGATGTTGGTATAACCTAGGTAGTCTCATGAATGCAGAACCGGAGGCAAGGAGATGTTTACTTAAGACTTCCTCTGTTTAGCAATAGTTTATATCTATCAAGAAAGAAGGAAAAACAAACAGAAAGAAAGAGCAATGACTAAGAGACTCACCTTACAATGGAATCCAGAAAGAATTTATTTTCTTTTCTCGACAAACAGAACATTGGGGGTGGCCCATGAAACATGACATCTTGATATTTTTAATGTGGCTGATATTTCTGAAAATAGAATGCATACCTTTACAGTCCTTCAAGATGAAAGTTGTTGAGGACATCTATTTCTAGCCTCAGCTTAATGGAGAAGAGAGTTAGACATTTTTAATATATATGTATTAATATATTTCATGGCAGTTCCAAAATTTTCAAATATAGGACTGAACTCCAAGCTGCTACAAACACTGTCATGAGATTTCCTTGGTGGCCCAGTGGTTAAGAATCCACATTTCCATTGCATGGGTCTCAGGTTTGATCCCTGGTCTAGGAACAAAGATCCCCCATGCCTCATGATGTGGTCAAAAATAAAATAAAAATGTGTCCTCTCCCCAAAAATAACATCAGTAGATAATTATTAGAGATTAGAATAAGAAATTTGAAGATCTTTAAAAAAAAAATATTATAACACACAGCAAAGGCCAGTCCTAAAGCCTGTGTGCCTGTGTGCTACGTCACTTCAGTCCTGTCCAGCTCTTTTCGACCCCATGGACTGTAGCCTGGCCAGGCTCCTCTATCCATGGTAATTTTCAGGCACAAATACTGGAGTAGGTTGTCATTTCCTTCTCCAGGGAATCTTCTCCACCCAGGGATCAAGCCCAAGTCTCTCGTGTCTTCTGCATCAGCATTGGCAGACAGGTTCTTTATGGCTAGCACCACCCAGAAAGCCCTGAAACATGCTTCTGCCAAACCCAGACCCCACCTCCCCTCAGGGCTGAGGGGGTGCCAGGGACCTGGAGCTGTCCTGATCGGGCTTAATAACCCTCCTCTGGAAGACACAGGGCCTCTCACGGAGGATGGAAAGTCCTCTCTCCCATCTGACTCAGTTCGGTTCTCCCTGGCAATGAGTCTTGCACCATTGATCCAAAGGTGACCTTGAGCACTATATGCAAGTTTCTTCAAAATGTAAAACAAATTATCTACAGCAGCCTACCCTCCGAGGGAAACTGGCAAGATGCATGTCTTAGCAGCAGTAGCACAGTCAGGACTCCTTGATACCATCTTGCAGAGATAAAATATTTGATTTTTTTTTTCCTGTTTAGGCACAAGATCCTCAGGTCTTGGATCAGCTGTCCAAAAACATCACCAGGATGGGGCTGACAAATTTCACCCTCAACTACCTCAGGGTAAGACCAATGGGCTGAGGATATTTCCCGTTGAGTTTGAAAAGTGTTTTAGAGAGTTATGTGTATCTTGAACCAAGGAATTAAAATGAGGTAATATAGCGTAATACATATGTCTTTTAAAAATGTATCTTATTCAAGTATAGTTCATTTACAATGTTGTGTTAATTTCTACTGTACAGTAAAGTGATTCAGTTATACATATATATACATTCTCTTTCATTTCGTATTCTTTCCCATTATAGTTATCACAGGATATTGACACAGTTCCCTGAGCTGTATAGTAGGAGTTTGTCATTTATCCATTCTGTGTATGGTAGTTTGCATCTGCAGATCCAAAACTGCCAATTCATCTCTCCTTTGGCAATCACAAGGCTGTTCTCTATAGCTGTCAGTCTGTTTTGTAAATAAGCTCATTGTGTCTTATTTTAGATTCCACCTGTACGTGATATCACTTCTATTGTAAGAAGTGTTGGCTTTCTTCTTCTAACATACTGCACTTAGTAGGATCATGTTGCGCAAATGATGCTGTTTCATCCTTTTCCGTGGCTGAGCAATATCCCGCTGTATATGTGCACCACATCTCATTTATCCATTCATCTACCGATAGACATTTAGGTTGTACCCAGGCCTTGGCAATTGTGAATAGTAGCACAGTGGTATGTCTTATACCACTGTGTGGGCGTGTGTGTGTGTGTGAGATCAACGGATGATTGGATTTAACCCACAAAAAGCTGAAAGACTGAACCTAGACTTTGTCAGGGTTGAGCATCTTCTCTACGTTTGTATGACTCCCGGAATGAATTATTCAAAGGCTGGCAATGTCTCTCTCGTCAAATGCTTCCGTGCGGTGTCCCTTCTGATGGTCTCAAGTCATCAATGTACTGTTGCCGAGTTCACAGTCTCTGTGTCTGCATCCGGGGACTCCTCACTCCTAAGGAGGCTCAGTGTGCCTTCCAGAGAGGGTCCCCTGGAAACACTCAGCTCGGTGCTGGAACACAGACATTTATTTCTAAGGCTAGTTGGGGACTCTCTGTGTAACATGTAATCAGTTTTCTGCTTTAGATATAGAGTGAATTTTTATTTTTAAAAATTAAATGTTAGGCATAACTCTTTGCCCACATAGTGCAGCCTCCAGAGTTGGTCTCTTGTAACAAGCATCTTTATATTTATTGGTCTATGCTAATGACTACCGTGACATAGCTGCTCAGGGTAATAAACATCACACTGCTTCTTTTTAAAATATTCGATACTCATTTTTATAAGTCAGTGTTACTTACAGTTTTAAAATCACTTTTTGATCAGAGTATAATTGCTTTACAATGTTGCGTTGATTTCTTCTGTGAATCAGCTGTGTGTATATATACCCCCCTCCTTCTCGAGCCCCCTCCCACCCACCTCCACCCCCTCCAGGGCATTCCTGAGCCCTGAGTGCTGCACAGTAGATGTCCACTAGCAATCTGTTTTACACGAGGTGGTCTATATATGATCCCCTGGAGGAGGGCACAGCAACCCACTCCAGTATTCTTGCCTGGAGAATCCCATGGACAGAGGAGCCTGGCGGGCTGCAGTCCACAGGGTTGCACAGAGTCAGACACGACTGAAGTGACCTTGCACACACACGTGCACGGTGTCTATATGTCAGTGCTGGTTTTCAGTGTGGAGTGGCAGCCGCCACGCTGCAAGCAGAGGATACGGTTTCCTTCATAAAGCCAGCACTGCCTTCCAGAACCAACTGGAAGGCATTACCATGGTCCACATCCCTTTGCCTCTGAGTTGCTGGCTTCCACATCACCCTGCTTCTCCAGGGGCCCACCCCATTGGAGTGTTTATGCCATTGTTTCTTTTCCTTTTTATCTACCTGAAAACTTATGTTTACTATTAGATGAAAGCCTTGTAACGTATTCATTTATTTGGCACTTGATTCTGAGAGGTGGAAAGAATCAGATTCATAGTAAATTCACATTTAAGCTTTTAAAAATGTCAATTAAACAAGAAGGACAACAGCTCTGCTGTAGGATCTATTCAGCTCAAAAATAGTAAAATGGTTGATATTATCCAATTCGAAGGCTAAAAAATAATATACGATTGTTTCTTTATCCTTAAGGGCAGGCTTGTGAATCTTATTTTGCATTCGCAGTCCTCTAAGTTCAGTCTAGTTTGCATACTTCTACATGCTGAAATGCTTGGGCAGGACTCTGTCTTCTGTAAGTGAAGAATGATTTTCACAAATGTTTCCAAATTGTGCCCTCATTGCAATGTGATGGGCGCTGAACTAGATGCTGAAGATTCAAAGACAAAAGTCATGGCACCCATTACAAAGAAATCCTCCCCTCTGAGGGTTTATACAGAGAGATCTGTAAAGAGATCTGTATATGAAAGGGTGAATATCATGACAGAAGTTTCCAGACTGAGGTACAGGAGTACAAGATAGACACCTCTGGTGAATCAACCAGAGACGGTTTCGTGGAGGAGGTGATGCCTGCATAGAGTGTGAAGAATGAATAAGGAAAGGCCAAAGGAAGGAAGAGGAAGGCCTATCCATCAGAGAGAGCGGGAGGGGCGCAGGTTAGGGAGCGGGACGCCGAGCAGTTTGGCGATGCTGAGATGTGAAGGGAGGCGCCGAGGAGAAGAGGGAGAGAGAGCTGGTTGGGAGCCAGGTGTTGGAGCAACTGGCTGGCCCGGCTACCAGGGCCAGGAACCCCGAAAGGATTAAACATGAGGATAGCAGGGTCTCCGTCCAAGTACAGGAAGAAGAGTCTTCTTCTATTCAGTTTAGAGGCCCCAGAACCAAATCCAACTGTTGTGGCAAGACCCAGAGTCAGCCTCACACCCCGCCACTTGACGCCAACACGCCTGCCGTCTTGGCTGCCCTCAGCCAGGTCGCTCTCCACTAAACGGGCCCTTGGCTCCTGCTCAGAGGGAAACCAGGGTCTGCCCAGGAGGCTGGGTCGGAGGAGAGCTCTCAGCAGATAGATGAGGCTGTGTTTCCGCCAGCCTCCAGGGTCTGTGTTCAGCACTGGCTCCCGTAAGGGCTGCTGGCACAGAGTGGGTAGGACGTGGGGGTATTCAGTGCTGTTCCAGCCACAGGAATTCAGAAGGCATTGCAGCTCATCAGGGGCCGGGAGAGATTTCCTTTGAACCATCTAATGATGCCTCTCCTTAGGCAGATAGAGAAGTCCCACACTACATGTCCTCAGCTGACACCTCCAAGGAATCTGGGACTTTGGCGTCCATCCTAGACTCCGTTGCTCAGTCTCTGATGAGATCTTGAATAGACTAATACATATTTCAGCTGCATTTAACACAGAGTGATAAATGCTGAATTTCCCTCCTCCCCCACCCACCCAGCTCCTCTGTTGTCATCAGTAAAATGGTGACCTTCACTGTGGGATCAGCAAGGTTCACTGGTCCCCACCTCTGCAGTCTTTTGATGGGAAAGACTAGCGATCTCTTCTAGAAAATAGAGATACCAAGGGAACATTTCATGCAAAGATGGGCTCGATAAAGGAGAAAAATGGTATGGACCTAAGAGAAGCAGAAGATATTAAGAAGAGGTGGCAATAATACACAGAAGAACTGTACAAAGAAGATCTTCATGACCAAGATAATCATGATGATGTGATCACTCACCAAAAGCCAGACATCCAGGAAGGTAAAGTCAAGTGGGCCTTAGAAAGCATCACTATGAACAAAGCTAGTGAAGGTGATGGAATTCCAGTTGAGCTATCGCAAATCCTGGAAGATGATGCTGTGAAAGTGCTGCACTCAATATGCCAGCAAATTTGGAAAACTCAGCAGTGGCCACAGGACTGGAAAAGGTCAGTTTTCATTCCAGTCCCAAAGAAAGGCAATGCCAAAGAATGCTCAAACTACTGCACAATTGCACTCATCTCACATGCTAATAAAGTAATGCTCAAAATTCTCCAAGCCAGGCTCCAGCAATACGTGAACCCTGAACCTCCAGATGTTCCATGAACTTTACAGCTGGTTTTAGAAAAGGCAGAGGAACCAGAGATCAAATGGCCAACATCTGCTGGATCATCAAAAAAGCAAGAGGGTTCCAGAAAAACATCTATTTCTGCTTTATTGACTATGCCAAAGCCTTTGACTGTGTGGATCACAATAAACTGTGGAAAATTCTGAAAGAGATGGGAATACCAGACCACCTAACCTGCCTCTTGAGAAATCTGTATGCAGGTCAGGAAACAACAGTTAGAACTGGACATGGAACAACAGACTGGTTCCAAATAGGAAAAGGAGTACGTCAAGGCTGTATGTTGTCACCCTGCTTATTTAACTTCTATGCAGAATACATCATGAGAAACGCTGGGCTGGAAGAAGCACAAGCTGGAATCAAGATTGTCAGGAGAAATATCAATAACCTCAGCTATTCAGATGACACCACCCTTATGACAGAAAGTGAAGAGGAACTAAAAAGCCCCTTGATGAAAGTGAAAGAGGAGAGTGAAAAAGTTGGCTTAAAGCTCAACATTCAGAAAACTAAGATCATGGCATCCGGTCCCACCACTTCATGAGAAATAGATAGGGAACAGTGGAAACAGTGTCAGACTTTATTTTGGGGGGCTCCAAAATCACTGCAGATGGTGATTGCACCCATGAAATTAAAACACTTCCTCCTTCGAAGGAAAGTTATGACCAACCTAGATAGCATATTCAAGAGCAGAGACATTACTTGGCCAACAAAGGTCCATCAAGGCTATGGTTTTCCTGTGGTCATGTATGGATGTGAGTTGGACTGTGAAGAAAGCTGAGTGCTGAAGAATTGATGCTTTTGAACTGCGGTGTTGGAGAAGACTCTTGAGAGTCCCTTGAACTGCAAGGAGATCCAACCAGTCCATTCTGAAGGAGATCAGCCCTGGGATTTCTTTGGAGGGAATGATGCTAAAGCTGAAACTCCAGTTCTTTGGCCACCTCATGTGAAGAGTTGACTCATTGGAAAAGACTCTGATGCTTGGAGGGATTGGAGGCAGGAGGAGAAGGGAATGACAGAGGATGAGATGCTGGATGGCATCACGGACTCGATGGATGTGAGTCTGAGTGAACTCCGAGAGATGGTAATCTGAGTGAACTCCAAGAGATGGTAACGAACAGGGAGGCCCGGCCTGCTACGATTCATGAGGTTGCAAAGAGTCGGACATGACTGAGCGACTGAACTGAACTGAACTGGAAGGAGTAAGGACATCATGCCAGCAGAGACGAAATGGCATCAAGCCCTCTGCTGATAATGACATAGGGGAAAGATTTGGGGCAACAGAGAGAGAGATGCATTTCCAAGGCTACCACCTAAAGTGAAGTACTGCAGGCTGTCCTGATGTAGCTGGACTCCACAGTGGCCCGTGTGAAACCGTGCGCACTTTCACTTTCGCATAAAAGTGCTGGCACAGGGGATAGAAATAAAATTAGTCACCCAGCTTTATGCCCCCAAATGGCAGAGCTGGAACTTGAACTCTAGCACCTATGTGCTCCCTGGCAAAACACTTCTTTCTGGTAAGAATATACAATGATAATTTAAAAATTATTTTTGTAATGACGTATAGTTGATTTACAATTTGTGTTAGTTTCAAGTGTACAGCTAAGTGATTCATAAATATATATGGTATATGCATATATATATATATTCTTTGTCAGATTCTTTTCCATTCTAGGTTATTGCAAGATACTGAATATAGTTCCGTGTGCTATGCAATGATTTCCTGTTGTTTATCTATTTTGTATACAGTAGTGTGGGTCTGTTCATCTCAAACCTACCCCCTTCCTCTTTGGCCATTGTAAGTTTGTGTTCTGTGTCTGTGAGTCTGCTTCTGTTTTGTAAATAAGTTCATTTGCACCATTTTTTTTTAGATTCCACAGAGGAGTGACAGCCTGATGTTTAGTTTTGTCTGACCTGCTTCACTTAGGATGACCCTCTCTGGGTCCATCCATGGTGCTGCCAACAGTGTTGTCTCACAGAATGATGACATGGATAGGAACTGGATCATGTCTTTCCTGCCTTGACAGAGAAGTCAGTGTTTCTCCCTGGATCCTTAATCTCCTTCACCAAAAGTTATGTCAGCTCCTAGTAGGGTTTAATGTAAGGATTTGTTGTTGTTGTTTGGTCGCTAAGTCATGTCCAGCTCTTTTTGACCTCAGGGACTATAGCCCACCAAGTTCCTCTGTCCGTGGGACTTCCCAGGCAAGGATACTGGAGTGGGTTGCCATTTCTTCCTCCAGGGGATCTTCCCAACTCAGGGATCAAACCCGTGTTTCTGGCCTCTCCTGCACTGCAGGTGAATTCTTCACCACTGAGCCACCTGGGAAGCCCAGTATGAGGATTAAGAGAGGTAACCGACACAAAGGGCTTAGCCCAAGGTCTCGGCCAGAAGGTGCCCAGTCACTGTTTATTGTCATAGTTTACCAAGCGCCTGTCATGTGTCCATCTTTGTCCTCCAGCCGGGAACTCCTTTGAGCAACACGGCATCTGGCTCTCTCCTCTCACTCACAGTCTTCCTAACACCACTGGGCTTCCCAGGCTCGTGCATCCTGGTTTGGTGGCCATTTGCCTTTCTTGCCTCCACTCACCTGACCCCTTACTCATCTATTGATTGGTTCAGGACACTTTCTGAGCCCACTCTGTCTTCCTGGCACTGTGCCAGGTGATGTACCTCCATCAGGGAGCTGTGGCCTCCTTCCTAGGGTAGTGGTCACGGGCTGGTGGGCAAAGCTGGCAGGGAGAGGTGTGCTGGCTTAGAGGGGTGTGCAAGGCCCATGAGAAGAGCCTGGGGAGGGACCTGTGGGTCTTGCAGGGAAGGTGGTCAGTATAGAAGCCAACCTCCCATCCACAACCTCTCGGGGCAGCTGAGGACCACTTGGCAGGTCATGGCTGAGCAGACTCTCAAACTCAGAGCCCAAAACCAGTGCACAGGGCTTCCATGACGAGACCTGGCCTGGTCAGTGGTCACCAAGAATGAGAAATAAAGCTTAATTTCTTCATTTTAGAACCAGGCTCTAACATTTTCCTAGTACTCTTATCACCTAATATTTGCAAAACAGTTGAGCAATAAGAAAATACATTTACTGGGATTTCCTTGATGGTCCAGAGTGGTTACAACTTCACACTTTCAGTGCACACGGTACAGCCTCACTCCCTGGTCAGGGAACTGGATTCCACATGCCAAGCAGCAAAATAAAAAAAAAAAAAAAAAAGAGGAAAGAAAATAATTTTTATTTATAAAAACTACTTTAAAAGCTCTCCCATCCTTCTGAGGAAATGGGCTTTGGCTCTAGCCTCAGAAAGTCACCTGAAGAGTTGTTTCAACAGAGCTAGTCAGGAATTTCACTAGCCACACCCAGCTTCGGAAGAAGTCAGACATTTTATCTGGGCAAATACTAAACCAGGGCCTTCTAAATCAGAGGAAGAATTTTCAACATCAATGCACCCTGCTTTGGAAAGGAAGGGTAGGAGATTTTTAAATACTTCAGACATCTGAAATTTCAGTAAGCTTTGTCTTTCAGGAAACAAGCAATATAGGAAGTAAGCAGTTATGATCACCCAGCTTTGCCTGAAGTTCCCAGTCGCTCTCCGGGCGGCCTGTGGGAGGGGTTACAAGGAGGCGGCTGCCCCAGTTAGAGGGAAGGAGCTGGCGAAGCACAGGGCCCGGCTCCGGAGAGGTGACACGATGACGTTGCCGGAGCAGCTGGCAGCGCGCTGCTGGGGACTCTGTTGGCCTGATGCTGTGACGTGGCCACAGACCGGCTGTTGTCCTTTAATTTGAGCTGTCACGTTGCCTGCGTTCCCTTGGCCACCTCCAGCACATCGAGGCTGGAGGGGCGTGGTGCCCTGGGGGCGCGCTGGCCAGAGCAGAGCAGAGGCTTGGGGAGGCAGAGCAGGGATGGTGTCCTGACCACGTGCGGCCTCGCTTCCCCTGGATGCCCGGGATGCCCCTGCTGACCTCCGGGAGGCCAGGGCTTGCTGACCTCGTGCCCCTGGGGTAGCTCTCCTGGCTGCGGCCAGGCTAGGAACAGACCTGCAGAGTGAGGGGGTTGTTAGGAGGCCCAGAAACTGGGTAGCGTGTTTCAGGAATGTGTCCACCGTCTCCTGGAAGTGGAGAAATTTACTATTATGGGAGTGATGGCGCCCCTCAACCAGTGTGTTCTGGGGAGGGAACGCTAGATCTAGAATGGGGAGAAGCAGGTAGGATTTCAAGCATGTGTTCTGTGCCATGTTTGCTGGACACAGCATCAGACAGGCTGTCCTTCCAATCTCCTGAAGAGCTTGGTCCACGGAAGGCCAGGCACCCTCCGAGAAGCATGGGGGGTCCAGGTCAATGCGATCTGCCTGTGGAGTTCGTCAGAACCCCCCCACCCCCCGCCACCGCGCCAGATCCTCCTTCAGCCATTATTCATGGTTCATCCCACAAGCATCTATGAGACACTACGGATCCATCATCCTTAAGGAGATCAGTGTCTAGAAGGAGAGAAAGAAAAAGACTCTGCTGGGAGAGACATCTGCCTGCTCACGGCAATGCACAGAATGCTGGCTAACATCACCAAGGGTTTCCTGCATGCCAGGCATGCTGCTGTGCTCTGGGCAAGGAGTTATTTTATTTTTAATGCTCACAACAACTTTATGGGATTCTTGTTGGCCCTATTTTGCAGGTGAGGAAACTGAGGCTTAGGGAGGTACTTCCCCAAGGTCGCAGGGCTGGTGGGTGGCCGAGAAGGAATTAGAACCCACAGTCTGACTCCAGGCACAAAGAACAGAGAGGTTGTTGGACGGTGGGGGTGGAAGGCCAAGGCTCCAAGGAGGAACTGGCTCTTGAATTGATTCTGAAAGATGAGTAAGTGGTCCCATCCAGGAGTAGCATCAGAAGGATGGAGAAAACTGGGGGTATGGATGGATTCTAGGCAGTTTCACTTGTTCAGTCGCTAAGTCATGTCCGACTCTTTGGGACCCCCTGGACTGCCGCACGCCACCAGGTCTCCCTGTCCTCCTCTATCTCCCGGAGTTTGCTCAAGTTCATGTGCATTGCATGGGTGATCCATCCAACCACCTCATCCTCTGCTGCCCCCTTCCCCTCCTGCCCGCAGTCTTTTTCAGCATCAGGGTATTTTCCATTAAGTTGGCTTCACATGACTGGAATGTAAATTTTAAGCTTGTTTAACTTAAGGGTGTAAGGGTCAGACAGACAAGAGTGTATATCTGAGGACTGCCGCTTGCTAGCTGTGTGAGCTTGGAAAAGTTACTTGACCTTTCTGAGCCTGTTTCCCTATTGGGGAAATGACGTGTAACCACCCCCTTAACTGATTTCCAGTGAGATACATTCATGTGGAGCTCCCTTCTCTTTGCAAGCACACTCTTGTGGGGTCTCTGGTCCTTTCTTCTCGGTGGGATCAAGTCATTCATGAGATTCCCCTGTGTTCAGAGCTTACGAGAAGAGCTCCAGTTGGTCAGGACACCCAGAAGTCCTATCCTTCTTTATTTCCATTTCATCCAAGTGAAAACCCTTTCTAACTCAGGGTTTGAAATTGCCACCATCCTAGATTTCTTATATGCAGTTCTTATATGTGAATGTTTACTGTGTGGAGGATTTATTTTCTTTAAATAGCTTCAAAGATAAGACTTTAAAATTGAAACTGAAATAACTGACGTCTGTTTCATTTCCTACCCCATAAAAAGAATGAAGGTTGGTAATGCAGAAACCCTGTCCGTAAGCGTTTAAAGGAAACCCCGCGAATTTCTGCCTTGGCTGTAAGTGGGATGTGCCATTTTCACTCATCTACTGTCAACAGTAGAAACAGACAATCTCTGCCCACTGGGTACTGCAGGATATCACCACTTTATCCCTTGACAATGAGGGGTAGTTTGGCTCTGTGTTTAAATTTTAAGTCAATCATCTGGCCAAGAGAGGTTTTGGGTGGCACCTACCAGGCCCCGGGCACAAAAGGAACAGGGTGTGGTGTTTATAAGGATGCATAAGGCACATTCCCTTTTGCGAGGAGGTGAAGGCAGTGTGATAGGTAGGTCTGTGCACAGTTCATACTGCCCAGCCTCAGCCAGGGACCTCAGATCACCCCAGAATGTTCCACTGCTCCTAAAACGCACCCGTGTGTCCCAGTAGGTGACTTAAGCTGCACTTGTGCAGATTCCAGTGCACCCATCAAGTGCTCTGCTCCTGACTTTGGCTCTCAAAGCCCTCCACGGGGGGCCTTTGCACTTCCCAGCCTTGGTGCACCTCCCTCCCCCACTTCGTGCATCATCCTGTAGCCACAGGGACCACCTGCCCATCCCCAGACTGGCCATGCTCTTTTGCCTGCATGCCTTGGCACGGTGTGGCTCACTGCCTGGACCGCAGTCCCTGCCCTTCCCTTCCGTCTGATTTCCCCAGTCTAGCGTCTCCTCATGTTTCAGGACCCACTGTCCATCACCTCTTCCAAGCATCTCTCTCTGACTCTCAGTGGGGGCAGCCACCCCTGCCCTGTGCCCCTGGCGTCCTGCACACAGGATACCTCTTACCTCTCTGCAGATCTGCGTAGGAATCGGCTCTCCATGCGCCTCTTTGTCTCCATGTTTAGTCTTTCCTTGTTTCCTGTGTGAGACTCAGAGGAACCTGAGGACAAGTTGACTGTCTTGTATTTCTAGGGCCTCACAAGGTCTAGATCACGATAAGTGATTCGCTCAGTCGTGTTCAACTCTTTGCGACCCCATGGACCTTAGCCCACCAGGCTCCTTTATCCACAGGATTCTCCAGGCAAGAATACTGGAGTTGGTATCCATTCCCTTTTCTAGAGGATCTTCCTCACCCAAGGATCGAACCCAGGTCTCCTGCATTGCAGGGGGATTCTTTACTGTCTGAGCCACCAGGGAAACTGGTAGGCACCCAGTAAATGCATCTTGAATGGATGATTGGTGGATGAGAGTTTGGTGAATAGAAAGCTGGATTTTTGAATGACATACACACACACAAAGTAATAGATGCGTTCACTTGCCCTACAGCATCTAAAAACAATGTGTGATTCATTTTGAAAGTCACCACCTAGAACTTCACCATGAAATCTAAAAAGAAGCAGAGTTGATGCGCTGAAGAAATGAAAGAAACATGGCCTTTGGATCACTCTAGTGTACAAAACCTACACTTAGAATACTCAGACTTCCCAGTGTTAAGCTTTTACTCTAAGACCACTCTGAATCAGTATGTAATGGTTGCCCTAAGTGCCCTATGGCCATCTCATCATTTTGGAAACATCTTCTTTAAATTCTTGAGGACGCATTTCTTAGTGGGTGATTATTCTGCCTATTCTCTCTGGCCAGCTTTTCCCGACGCCTGAATGCACATACTTCTTTAAGCATTCTGTTTTGTTTAATGCAGCTTTAAAACATCTTGGGCTTCTCTGGCGGCCCAAATGGTAAAGAATCTGCCTGCAGTGCAGGAGACTGGGGTTCAATCCATGGGTCAGGAAAATACCCTGGAGAAGGGAATGGCTACACACCCCAATATTCTTGCCTAGAGAATTCCATGGACAAAGGAGCCTGGCAGGCTACAGTCCATGGGGCCGCAAAGAGTTGGACACAACTGAGCAACTAATAAGGCTAAAGCATCTTATTGTCCTGTATCCCAGCTGAAAGCTATTTTCTTTGTGGGTCTTACACTTTATCCATCTATATGCATAATTTCTGCATAAATGTAATCAGTACACATACGATTTCTTAATGTTATTTGGTAAACACTTTTGCCTGTTTCTACATAGTCATCATATTAACCATTTATAATAGCTGCAAATACCAGTGTGAGGATAATTTAATCATTTCTGTAAATGCTGAAAACTGAGTCACACGCAAGCTGTTGCTGTCATTAACAGCATTCCTCTGAACGCCCTAGCCATGCCTTTCTCTCAGCGCTGTTCTCTGCAGAGGCCGAACTGTTGAGGCCACGTAGTGAGTAAAACAGATGTGCTTCAGATTCAGAGCAATGTGGGCCCAGATCCTAGCCCTCTTATGACCTATATCAGTCTCGAACAAGTTTAAATTCTCTGAACCCCACTCTCTTCATCTGAAAATCAGGAAGAATAATGTCTCACAGGTTGGCACAAATTTCGATTTATAAGATTAGATCAGCTACAAACTATAAGAGCCTGGCACAAGTGGCTCAGTGGATAAAGAATCCACCTGCTGCTGCTGCTGCTAAGTTGCTTCAGTCGTGCCTGACTCTGTGTGACCTCATAGACGGCAGCCACCAGGCTCCCCCATCCCTGGGATTCTCCAGGCAAGAACACTGGAGAGGGTTGCCATTTCCTTCTTCAATGCATGAAAGTGAAAAGTGAAAGTGAAGTAGCTCAGTCGTGTCCGACTCTTCGAGACCCCAGGGACTGCAGCCTACCAGGCTCCTCCGCCCACCTACAATATGGCAAACATAGGAGATTTGGGTTCAATCCTTGGGTTAGGAAGATACTCTGGAGGAAGTGGATGTGGCAACCCACTCCAGCATCTGTGCCTGGGGCATCCCGTGGGCAGAGGATCCTGGCAGTCTGTAGTCCATGGGGTCACAAAGAGTCACACAAGACTGAAGTGAGTGAGCATGCATGCACAGAGCATACAGAAGGAGCATAATAAACCCTACTCCCCTCCTGTGCTGTCCACAACAGTGGGTCAGGGCTCCAAAGTCACTATTGATTGACTGCCTTAATTTCTCAGATCTCCAGTTTTCTCACGTGTGAGTGATTACGTACACTGTGACTAGCAAGAATCACACTGCTGGTGAGGGTTAAAATGATAATGCATGTGAAGAGCACATGTTACTTGAAATGACTACACCAGGAAGCCAAATAACTCCCGTTCCATTTATCATCTCCTGTGCGTCGGCCATGGCCTTGAATTCTACACTGACATTCTGAAGCCAGATGATAGAGAAAAAAGAGAGAAGGGATTTGCAAATGACAGCTGCCGAGAAGCGGGGCAGGAGAGAGTCTGAGGCATGTGCCAAATATTTGAAACTCCCTTTTCAATAGAAATGTTATTACAGACATATCACCATCATCACTGGCTGTTTTCAAAGCTATTTATAACCTTTTGTTGTTAAAGAAGTCTTTCCCTTCAAAAGGCAGTATCCTCAACTGGCCTTGAAAGCGTTGAGTTTTCAGTTAATGTTTTCTGACCCTGTACCTTTAATTTCCCAAGTGAATGAAGATTGTTTTCGTGATTCTTAGGCCCTAAAGAACACTGGTCCCTGTATGTAGCTTGTACTGATACCAAAGGAGTATAATCCAGTGCCTGGAAGAACTAGGCAATTTGCTTTGGAAAATGACCCTCAACTGAATGACACCAAGTGGCCTTTTGGAGGGAGAGTGGCTGTGGCAGGAGTCAGCCCTTTGAAATCCTGCCAAGAGTTTCTGTTGTTACTGCTGCTTTGTGAGGCTTGACTGCCAGCCAGGATGTTTTCCTTGGTTTTATGGCATGAGAAAGGACGGCGATCCAATCCCCTTTCCTGTCTACATGCCAAGCCAAACCCGAGGGTGGAACAGGATCCTTGCTCAGAGGCCGAGATGAACTCTGGTGGTCACCGTGGAGATGGGCTGGCACCTGGGCAGACCGTTCACTGTTCTTGCGGGCAGACCAGCGGCACAGGCTTCCTGAGCACCGGAAGTGTGGGGGTGTGGGGGCACGACCATCCCAGCAAATCTCCTGGGCTTCCCACAGCACCTGTGCCATATGGATCCTCTAAGGGCTCACAGCCCAAAGCATGGATCACTGCAGACTTCCAGTTCATTATCAGTTTGGGATAAGTTCAGAAAACGAGAATTAAAAGCTTTAAAATTACTGCAGCAGTTGGACATCGCCAGGACGTCCAAGTTCATCCAAGTTCAGGCAGTGGTTCAGGACTCAACCCACTGACCAGGCTATGAAGGGGTACGGGTGTTGTCCGACTCACGGAGCACGTGGTCACTAGTCAAGGGCACGTGACCCACAGGTGGACAAGCACTGACTAGAGCGTCAGACATGGAAAGGACTCAGACACCTTTCAGCACCTTTGGTACCATCATAACACCATTAGTGAGGCAGGAATTTCTCTGTGCTCTCAGCAAAAGGACGAGACAGCAATTATTATCCACGTTTTACAGATGGAAGTCAGTCCGTGCCTAAGGTTGCTAAGCTGGTCCTAGAGGCAATGCTTCCTGGCTCAGCCCCAAGCCGGCGTCCTACCCCACCCACTGCTGCGGGAGACTGGCTTCTGGCCCCTGCAGGAGAGACGGTGCCTTAAGACTGAGGGGTCTGGCTTCCCATCTCATTCTGACTTTCCGCTGCTCCACCTTCTCCTCCTTGGAGAAAAGTTCCATTGGAGAGGAGGCCAAGAAAGGCCTTCTGAGCCCGGGAGCGCTGCACACATAGAATGATTAAAACTTGGAACACCCAAAGGGCACTTTTAATTGCGTTTTGAGATGGAAAAGTAGCTCACGTGACTGCATGATCAGGGGATTAAAGCAGTTCACTCTTAAAGAGCTAAAATAATCATAACATAGAGATAGCCCAGTATCCAGAAAACACAGATTCCTAAAGTCATGCATAAGCAATGGCTGCCAGAACATTAAAGGAAAACACACACACACAGAGAGTATTTTAACAGGGCAGTCTTGACTGAAAACTATTTTAGAGCCACGCATGCTTCTAAAATGCTTGGCCTTAAAGGTACGAATAGGGCTGGGATTAAAGAAAATAATTTCCCAGTCTCAGGTACTAGAGAAAGAGAAAGAAATTGTCATTTAACAAGACATCGAAAATCAGGGGAGATGGGAAGGTGGGCAGTGAGATTCTAGGCGGAAGTGGATGAGGGATTGCAAAGTGAAATGCAGGACAGAGCCCAGAGTTCCGGGTCGTGAGAAACAGCCTTCCTAATTGCCTCAGCCGGTCAGCTCAGTCGCTCAGTGTTGCGACCCCACGGGCACCAGCACGCCAGGCCTCCCCTGCCCATCACCAACAACCGGAGTTCACTCAACCCACATCCACTGAGTCGGTGATGCCATCCAACCTCTCACCCTCTGTCACCCCCTTCTCCTCCTGCTTTCCATCTTTCCCAGGATCAGGGTCTTTTCCAGTGAGTCAGCTCTTCATATCAGGTGGCCAAAGTACTGGAGCTTCAGCTTCTAATTGTCTAGAATGGGTCACAGATATGTCAGGAAAATGCAGGGCAGGCAGCCAGAGGAGAGCTGTTTGAATTTATCTTAAGAGCACAGCCAGGGCCGACTTCCCAGGGGGCTCAGTGGTAAAGAACCCACTTGCCAGTACAAGAGATGAAGGAGATGTGGGTTTGATCCCATGTCGGGAAGATCCCCTGGAGGAGGGCATGGCACCCCACTCCAGTGTTCTTGCGAGGAGAATCCCATGGACAGAGGAGCCTGGCGGGCTACAGTCCGTGGTGTCTCAAAGAGTCGGACTCAGCTGAGCGACTGAGCACAGCACACATCCAGGGAAGTAGCCTGGATATGAAGAGGGCCCGGTTTCCCTGCATCGTTCTGAGGCTCGAGGCCTTTCTCTGGGCTCTCTGTTGTTGTCCAGCTTTGTATGGGCACCGCATCACTGCCCACAGAAAACTCCCATTCCTTAGAGGGAGCAGTTGTTGTTGTTAGGCTGCAGGACTCACTGTCTGTCCCCAGCAGAGTTCAGGGAGCGGAGGAGGCAGGTGATAAACAAGCGTGTGGAAAGGAGGGAAGGCAGGGAAGCTAAACCCCTCAGTCCTGATCTTCATCAGCAGTTTGGAGTGGATGGAGGGTCTGCCCCACAATTAAGGAGCAAGGGAAGGCAGAGAACTAGGATTGCTGAGTGTCTACAGTGGGCGCCAGACAGAAACTTGCCCCAGTGGCTCCGACGGTCGAGAATCTGCCTGCTGTGCGGGAGACGGCAGTACCAGCCCCAGGCTGGGAGGATCCCCCGGAGAAGGGACTGGCTACTCACTCCAGCGATCTGGCCTGGAGAACCCCATGGACAGAGGAGCCTGGGGGCTACAGTCCATAGGGTCTCAAAGAGTCAGACACGACTGAGTGACGAACACTTTCACCTTTTCGTTCTTCTCTCTCTGGTTTTATTTAATCCTCACAACTGCTTTGGGAGGGGAGTGTGCATGGCCTCATTTTACAGAAGAAACTGACACTCATCCTGTTCTGGGGCTCATCTAAGGTCATTCTGTGTGTAAACTGCCAGGCGGGGTGGGATCCTGCGTGGGCCTGCTATCCCCCCCGCCCACTCTCATGTTGCAGAAATATCACCTGCTAACATGAGCTGGGTTGAAGATTAGGTCAGCCACTCCCGCTGAGATCTCCAGGCTGTTTTGCCAGACTGTCAACAGATAACTGTCAACAGTTGCCTTGGATGGCAAACAATTTCACAGAACAGACACTGGCCTGCGAGGCCCTATAGGATCTGACCTCCCCAAGTTCATCTCAGAGCTGGCTCCAGTGCCCTGGCCTGACTTTTGCTTTTCCAACCTACTAAGTTCTTCCCCATATAGCAGGGGTTCTGACTTGCTCTATCAGATCATTTTAGCTATAGAACCACAGGCAACTCTCTGTCCTTTCTGTGCCTCAATTTTCCCATCAAGAAAATGGGGATAATAATAGTCCCTTACTTCAGCGAGTCATCGAGAAGGTTGAATACAATGGCCCTGGCGCTTAGAGTGGAGCCTGGGGTGCGACGAGCCCCTCAGGAGAGATCACTGCTGCCGGTGCCGCCAGCATCAGCCCCTCTGCCTGGGGCACTTCAGCCAGATTTCCGCAGGGGCTTCCCAGGTGGCCCAGACGGTAAAGAACCTGCCTGCAGTGTAGGAGGCCTGGGTTTGATCCCTGGGTAGGGAAGATCCCCTGGAGAAGGGAATGGCTACCCACTCCAGTATTCCTGCCTGGAGAATTCCACGGACAGAGGAACCTGGCAGGCTGCCATCCATAGGGTCTCAAAGTCTTGGACAGGACTGAGCGACTAACATTTTCACTTCTTTTACTCAGGTCTCAGGGCTTGTCTGCTCCTCCAAAAGGTCTCAGCTGGTCAGCCAGTCTAAAGAGGACTCCCCCCCCACCCCCCCACCTCCAGTTATCTTCTGTCAGCCCCTTACCTGGCTTCTTTTCCTCGCAGCAGTTTTCATCAGTTGAATTGTCCTGCATAACCATCAGCTTCACTTTCCTGTTGTTTCCCCTCTCTCATACCTGTCACTGAAATGCAGGGTTTTGAGAGCGGCTCTCTTGTCTCTTCGCCCCTGAAGAGAGAGCTAGTAATGGTAAGTCTCCTCAACTTGAGGTGTGCTTCTTGACCAGCTGCAAGTTTTAAAGAGGAAACCGCTTATAAAATCCCAAATCCGAGTGTTATCTTGGAATATCAAGGACACTTGTGTGAAGGCTGTTAAGCATCCTGACACTGCAGGCTGAGCGCCTGCAGCATTTTCCTCCATGGATCTGATGTTCTTATTTGCAATTATCAACAATCCTGTCGGGACGGCAAGGGAGGGATGCCATTACCTTTATCTGATGAACGTGCCTCATCTCTAAAGCACAGGAGATGAGCGTGACTTCCAAGGACTTCCACTCAAGCCTTCTAAAAAGGAGGAGCACAAAGTAGAAATATTAGCACATACAACAAATAAAATGTTAAAGAATCTATGCTAGAAATGAGGAAACTGCACTCAAGAGGTTCCAGGGTGGCCCGGGTCTGCCAGCTTCTTAGTATGGCATGGTTTATAGTTTGCTTTCTGTCTTGATTCCCCATTTTCAGAACTCAGTCACATCCATTCAGTTCACAAACATTTACTGAGGCCGTATTATATACCTGGATCTACTCTGGTCCCATTCAGTCTGTAAGTGTTTCAGTTCAGTTCAGTTTAGTCGCTTAGTTGTGTCCAACTTTTTGAAACACCATGAATCGCAGCACACCAGGCCTCCCTGTCCATCACCAACTCCTGGAGTTGACCCAAACTCATGTCCATTGAGTCGGTGATGCCGTCCAACCACCTCATCCTCTGTCTTCCCCCTTCTCCTCCTGCCCCCAATCTTTCTCAGTGTCAGGGTCTTTTCCAATGACTCAGCTCTTCACATCAAGTGGCCGAAGTATTGGAGTTTCAGCTTCAGCATCAGTCTTTCCAATGAACACCCAGGACTGATCTCCTTTAGGATGGACTGGTTGGATCTCCATGCAATCCAAGGGACTCTCAAGAGTCTTCTCCAACACCACAGTTCAAAAGCATCAATTCTTCAGTGCTCAGCTTTCTTTACAGTCCAATTTTCACACACATACATGACCAGTAGCTAGTGGAGGTGATGGAATTCCAGTTGAGCTGTTTCAAATCCTGAAAGATGACGCTGTGAAAGTGCTGCACTCAATATGCCAGCAAATTTGGAAAACTCAGCAGTGGCCACAGGACTGGAAAAGGTCAGTTTTCATTCCAATCTCAAAGAAAGGCAATGCCAAAGAATGCTCAAACTACTGCACAATTGCACTCATCTCACATGTTAGTAAAGTAATGCTCAAAATTCTCCAAGCCAGGCTTCAGCAATGCGTGAACCATGAACTCCCTGATGTTCAAGCTGGCATCCGGTCCCTTCACTTCATGGGAAATAGATGGGGAAACAGTGGAAACAGTGTCAGACTTTATTTTGGGGGCTCCAAAATCACTGCAGATGGTGACTGCAGCCATGAAATTAGAAGACACTCACTCACTCCTTGGAAGAAGAGTTATGACCAATCTAGATAGTATATTCAAAAGCAGAGACATTACTTTGCCAACTAAGGTCTGTCTAGTTAAGGCCATGGTTTTTCCTGTGGTCATGTATGGATGTGAGAGTTGGACTGTGAAGAAGGCTGAGCACTGAAGAATTGATGCTTTTGAACTGCGGTGTTGGAGAAGACTCTTGAGAGTCCCTTGGACTGCAAGGAGATCCAAGCAGTCCATTCTGAAGGAGATCAGCCCTGGAATTTCTTTGGAAGGAATGATGCTAAAGCTGAAACTCCAGTACTTTGGCCACCTTATGTGAAGAGTTGACTCACTGGAAAATACTCTGATGCTAGGAGGGATTAGGGGCAGGAGGAGAAGGGGATGACCAAGGATGAGATGGCTGGATGGCATCATGGACTCGATGGACATGAGTCTGAGTGAACTCCGAGAGATGGTAATGAACAAAGAGGCCTAGAGTGCTGCAATTCATGGGGTCACAAAGAGTTGGACATGAGTGAGCAACTGAACTGAACTGAACTGAACATGACCACTGGAAAAACCATAGCGTTGACTAGACGGACCTTTATGGGCAAAGTAATGTCTCTGCTTTTTAATATGCTGTAGGTGTGTAGTGAGCACCTATCATATACCTGGGTCGACTCTGGTCCCATTCAGTCTACAAGCGTCTCCTGAGCACCTATTGTATACCAGGGTCTACTGTGGTCTCTAGCCAACAGATTCCCTATTTGATAGTGAATTTTTCTGTGCTCATGAGAATCTCATCTATGTTGCTTCTGATTTCCTTAAAACAATTCCTAGGTCAGTCTCAGCATAAGACTGGAAGTCTACCTGAGAAGGCAACTCATTTCCGCCTCCTCTCTTCCTGCCTGTTCCCAAGATTTGGGAGGGATGAACTGACTCCTTTTGGGTTTCAGTACAGCCTTAGATCATTATGGAAACTTTGGGCATAAGAGCAGCCTCAACTCCAGAAGCTTCACAATGTGGCTTTTGTAGATTAAATGTCTGTAGCCTTAGGAACTGATCAAAGCGGCTGTCTTCCTTCTTCCCTTTTTGATGTCCCTTTGGGAGTCTGCCTATGTTTTACCTACAGAAGGAGTTTGCTGTGACCTATCTATTCTTCAATGGTTTTATCATGAGGGGGAAACTTAGGTAGAAAAATTAGAGTGTTCTTGATGGTGGTTAACAGAATCTACAAACATTTGCAAAACGATAGCTGCCCTGACCAGTGCTGTTACTTTTCCCTGTGAGCTTTCCCCGGTGGCTCAGGTGGCACAGAATCTGCCTGCAAGGCAGGACACCCAGGTTCAGTCCCTGGGTGAGGAAGATCCCCTGGAGAAGAGAGTGGCAACCCACGCCAGGATTTTTGCTGAAGAATTCCGTGGACAGAGGAGCCTGGCAGGCTTCAGTCTATCGGGCGGCAAAGACTGAGACCCGTCTGAGGCGTCCGTGCTGCTGCCACTGGCGCGTAGCTTCTGAGCTTCTGGACTCTTGACATCTCACTAACAGATGGAAGGCAGGAAGGACAAGTGTTTGCCTTGGAAGAGATGTGACCTGTAGTCTTCCCGTTGAACAGGCACCCTGTCCTACAGTAGGTCTAGTGTTTTGTCAGGTCCCTCAACGCCAGTTATGCTGAACGGTTAGCACTGGCTCGCAGTGGAAAGCAGAAACAGTTCCCCTTTTGTTAAATGGGACGGGCATTGGGATAACACCTCCATAGATTAAGACATATGTGAGGTCACTTATAATAAAATGCTTTGAGAGCTGTGAGGTTCTTCTGCAAAACAGGTACCCCTCATTGACTATCCAAACCCTCAGCGTCCAAACTTGTTATCTTAATTCAGGAATCAGTGGGTTTTCGGCGAAGGCAGTGGCAACCCACTCCAGCACTCTTGGCTGGAGACTCCCAGGGACGGGGCTGCCGTCTATGGGGTCGCACAGGGTCGGACACGACTGAAGCGACTTAGCAGCAGCAGTAGCAGCAGCAATGAGTTTTGAAAAAAAAAAAGTTTAAATAAATTCTTCCTTATCCAATTCACGATACTCACTATCCAAACTGCAGGAGCCAAGTTAATCCATGCAGTGCAGTAGCCCATTATTCTCACTCACTCTCTGAATTCTCACGCTCCAAACTGGAAACCAGGTAAGTTTCACTGGGGAGGAATAATTGAACTAATGGCCACCATGCTTCTCATGATCACCTACAGTCTAATTTACAAAGAATAAAGTAATTTGGGGTTGAATTGTATGAAATTGTTATTTTTGCAGGTCAAATGCTGTTAAATATTGGCTATTTCATATGGTTCATTCTAATACTTAGGGACTGCTGCTGCTGCTCAGTCGCTTCAGTCGTGTCCGACTCTGTGCGACCCCATAGACGGCAGCCCATCAGGCTCCCCAGTCCCTGGGATTCTCAGGCAAGAACACTGGAGTGGGCTGACATTTCCTTCTCCAGTGCATGAAAGTGACAAGTGAAAGTGAAGTCGCTCAGTCGTGTCCGACTCTTAGCGGCCTCATGGACTGCAGCCCCCCAGGCTCTCCCATCCATGGGATTTTCCAGGCAAGAGTGCTGGAGTGGCTTGCCATTGCCTTCTCCAAATACTTAGGGACAGGGCACCCCATATCCAAGATAGACAATCACTTGACTCCATGATTTTTCCATTTTTCACCATCATCTTCCAGTTGCCGTCTAGCATGTTAATAGCAAATGTAACAGCCATTCATTGCCTCCTGACCCTGTGTCAGGCATTGTAAGTCTTTTAACTAGTCGTCATTACCTCATTGAAAACTTAATGACTTATATTTTGAATAGAGAATGTATTCATATATATTGTAAAACTTTAAAAATGTAAAAATATTTTTAAACATACACCTTTACACCTAGTTTCAACCTCTCAGTTCACCTCCCTAGAAGCAGCCAACATTGTCAGTTTCTTACATTTTCTTCCTGGAATATTTTCTGCATATACTTTAAATAGATACTGTTTTAAACACGCACAGACACACACATGCATGTATGCACAAATGGTAATATAATGCTCATACTGTTTTAAGAGCTGAGCAGTGATCCTGTTTATAAAAGCAGCAGAGATAGATTCTAAAGAGGTATATCACTCTAGAGATGTAATTTATTTTGCAAGTATTTTGTTGATGGGCATTTGGGTGATTTCTAATCTTTTTCTATTATTAACAACGATGTGCAAATGTCTTCTTGTATTTGATTTTACTCAAGAGCAACTAAAAGACTAAATTCATAGAAGAAATTCCTGGAAGTAAAATTTCCAGGTCAAAAGACACGTACACTGCAATTCTGATAGATATTGTCAAGCTGTTCAACATAGAGGTTGTCCCAAGTTTCCATTTCCCCAGCAGTACATAAAATGACTATTTTCCACACTTTTCAAAAACTAAAGGTTATCAAATTTTTCTATGTTCCAATATTGTAGGTGAAAAATTGTGTCTCATTTTCATTGTAATATGCCTTTCTCTTATTACAAGAGAGATTTATTATCTTCTTCTATACTTATGAGCCATTTGTATTTCCTTTCTTGTGAATTATTTGTTCATGTAATTTACCCATTTTTCTTCTGGCTTGTTCTTTTCTTATAATTTAAAGAAGTGTACACTTTTTATGATATAATTGAAATTACATTGCAAGTTTTGGGGATGTTTGAGTTTTTCTATAAAGTTGTTTTATGCGAATGTTTTCTGACGTGTTAAATGAAGCGATATTTCCCCTGTGTCTTTTGCTTTGTGTTTCATATTTAGCATTAGTCCTCTGAGCTAGTAATAATTAAAATACAGTCTACGCTTTCTAATGCCACTTTTAAAATTTGGGAGACTTTTTCATGTTGGAGAAGGCAATGGTGCCCACTCCAGTGCTCTTGCCAGGAAAATGCCATGGACGGAGGAGCCTGGTGGGCTGCAGCCCATGGGGTCACTAAGAGTCGGACACGACTGAGCGACTTCACTTTCACTCTTCATGTCTAAATAATTGATCCACATGAAATATGGGGGGTATAAAATGTGAAAGTGAAAATGTTAATCACTCAGTCACGTCTGACTCTTTGCTACTCCATGGACTGTAGGCCACCAGGCTCCTCTGTCCTTGGAGTTCTCCAGGCAAGAATACTGGAATGGGTAGCCATTCCCTTTTCCAAGGGAATCTTACTGACCCAGGGATTGAACCTGGGTATCCTGTATGTAGGATCCTAGGCAGATTTCTTTACCGTGTAATTAGTCAGTTGTCTAAACACTCTCTGCTAGTTAAAGCATATTTTCTCTACTGATTTGAAGTTTCAATTTGGCATTTCCTTCTTTGCCCCATTTAAGCCTACTTATGAACTCTAATTTCTGTTCTGTTAACCTGTCTTCATCTTCTTTATCCCGAACCACATTTATTCATTTATTTAAGCTGTGCCACACAGTATGTGGGGTCTTAATTCCCCCACTAGGTGATCGAAAATTCACCCCCTGCAGTGAAAGCAGAGTCTTAACCTCTGGATCACCAGGAAGTGCCCCCAAAGCAAGCTTTAAAAATTACCTTTCCATTACAATATACTTTAGCATCTAGTAGAATTAAGATTATATCATTATTTTTCTTTATAGAATTCTTAAAGTTTTTATTTTTTCATCTGAGTGACTGTTGTTCAGTCACTCAGTCGTGTCCAGCTCTTTGTGACCCCATGGACTGCAGCATGCCAGGCTTCCCTGTCCTTCACCATCTCCTGGAACTTGCTCAAACTCCATCGTGTTGTTGATGTCATCAACCATCTCATCTTCTGTCTTCCCCTTCTCCCTCCTGCCTTCAATCCTTCCCACCATCAAGGTCTTTTCCAATGAACTGGCTCTTTGAATCACGTGGCCGAAGTATTGGAGCTTCAGTTTCAGGATGAGTCTTTCCATTGAATATTCAGGGTTGATTTCTTTTAGGACTGACTTCTTTTTAATATGCTCTCTAGGTTGGTCATAGCTTTTCTTCCAAGGAGCAAGTAGTGTCTTTTAATTTTGTGGCTGCTGTCACCATCTGCACTGATTTTGGAGCCCAAGAAAATAATCTGTCACTGTTTGCATTGTTTTGCCATCTATTTGCCATGAAGTGATGGGACCAGATGCCACAATCTTAGTTTTCTGAATGTTGAGTTTTAAACCAGCTTTTTCATTCTCCTCTTTCACCTTCATTAATAGATTCTTTAGTTCCTCTTTGCTTTCAGCCATAAGGGAGGTGTCATCTGAAGCTATTGAGATTTCTCCCAGCAGTCTTGATTCCAGCCCAGCATTTCACATAATGTACACTGCATATAAGTTAAATAAGCAGGGTGACAATATACAGCATTGACGTACCGCTTTGCCAATTTTGAACCAGTCCATTGTTCCATACCTGTTTCTAACTATTGTTTCTTGACTTACATACAGGCCAAGAATTAGCCTATCTAATTAAAAATAAATTTATTGGTATTCTATTGGAATGCTATTAAATATAAATTGGAGAAACTAAATTTCAATTCAGTTCAGTCACTCAGTCGTGTCAATTTTTGCGACCCCATGGACTGCAGCATGCCAGGCCTCCCTGTCAACCACCAACTCCCAGAGTTCACTCAAACTCATGTCCATTGAGTCAGTGATGCCATCCAACCATCTCATCCTCTGTCGTCCCCTTCTCCTCCTGCCTGCAGTCTTTTCCAGCATTAGGGTCTTTTCCAATGAATCAGTTCTTCACATCAGGTGGCCAAACTTTGGAGCTTCAGCTTCAACATCAGTCCTTCAATGAACACCCAGAACTGATCTCCTTTAGGATGGAATGGTTGGATCTCCTTGCAGCCCAAGGGACTCTCAAGAGTCTTCTCCAACACCACAGTTCAAAAGCATCAGTTCTTCAGTGCTCAGCTTTCTTTATAATTGAACTCTCACATCCATACATGGCTACGGGAAAAAACATAGCTTTGACTAGACTGAAACTAAATTTACATTGGAGTTAATTAAATTAACATTGGAGAAACTGCTGTCATTATGACCTTTGGTCTTTCTATCCATAATTTTGGAAAGCCTTTCCAATATTAACGTCCTTTTGTGTCCTCTGGTAAAGTGTTGAGGGTTTTTGTTGCCTGGTGGGCTGCTGTCTATGGAGTCACACAGAGTCGGACACGACTGAAGTGACTTAGCAGCAGCAGCAGCAGCACATGTATTTGTATTTTGTATACAGATATAGACATGTATTTTATTTTACATCTCTTGATAACTTTGCATCTGCATCTGTTTTTGGCTCTGTCTGTTTTGAGTTCATTATCATAAATATGGGCTTTTTTTCTCTGAAACTGAAAATGGCATTTTATTTACTTTTTTTTTTACGTTATTTTACTTTACAGTACAGTATTGGTTTTGGCATAAATATGGTCTTTTCATTTTATTTTATAGTTTAACTGGCTTCACTGTATTTATAAAAGTTATTGAGTTCTATATATTAATTTTATTCCTAAGCATCATAGAGAATCTTCTTAACAGTTTCAGGAACTTTTTTTCAGTTTGTCTTCTTGGGTGGGCATTCCAGCCAGGTTATCTCATTTGCAGATTATGGTGATTTTACAAAGCCTTGTCCAATTTTTACATTTTCTTTTCTTCTTTTTCTAATTATATTGGCTAGTACCATTAGAAAAGTATTAAATAATAGGATAATTGACATCCTTATCTTGTGTCTGGCTTTAATGGGAATGCTTCTAGATTTTTTTCGTTAAGCAGGATGATGATGGCTTATGATTTGAGATAGACATATTTCTCATGTTAGAGTAATATCTATCTATTCTTATTTTATTAAGAGCTCTTTAAAGAAACAGATAGACGTTGAATTTTATCTAATGCATTTATAGTGTCCAAGGAGATGATAGTATTTTTCTCTTTTTATTGTTTTGAATAGATCTATTAATAAAAGTAATTGGTGCTTCCTTGGTGCAATTGTTACCCAAAGTGGTATTCTAAGATCTTTACATGCATCAACTCACTTAATCCTTACCCAGTCTATAACTCAGTATTATTAGTACTTTCACTCTAAAGTGGAAAAAAAAACCCTCACATTTGCAGAGGTTAAATAACTTGAATAAGATCAGACGAGCAAAAGCAGCAGAGCTGAGAGTGGATTCAGGCAGTTCTTCTGTGTGCAAGCCTATTTTACCTTGAGAAGTTTCTTAGTAGATCGTCATTTCATTCTTGGAGCAAATCCCGCTTGCGACAGATACTTTTGGTGTATCACAGGTTCCATCTGTTAATATTTATTTACAGTTTCTGCGTCAGTCTTAAAAAAGTCCAACCAAAGTTCTCCTTTTATGATGTTTGTTCTCAGTGCCGAGGCTTGTTGGTAACCTGGCCTCATACATGTTGTGGAAATATTTCCCTTTTTTCTTTTTCCAGGAATATCTATGTGGCATTGAAGTTACTTATCTTTTAAAGCTATTGCAGAAGTTCTCTATGAAACTACCTTGGACAAATTTCCCCCATGAAAAAATCTAGGCTTGGGGCTTTTATTTTATTTTATTTTATTTTATTGAGGGAGAGCCTCCTGATAAATTTTTAAATTTGTTCTAGGTAATTGGAGTTTAACATATGGGAATGATACACACTGAATGAATAAAACTCATGAATGTAAAATTATAACCACAGTGAGGTCTAGGAAAGAACTCACATGTCACAAGAGAGAAAGTAAAGTCATGGAGGTTGGAGGTAAAAGGGGATGGGGCGGAAATTCTCCCAAAATGAATAAAAACCCAGTATGGGCAGGAGGCTTTTATACAGTGATAGTTCAGGGTCTAAAACATTTGAATGTGGCTGGAACTCAAACAGCCAAATAGAGAGCATGGTTCAACCTGAGGCTGGACACCTATGATGTTCAAAATTTTACCCTAAATCAGTGCAAAGCTGTTGAAGGTGAAGAACACAGAGAAATGAGTGCATCTGAAAGATCTGAGGAAAGAAAAGTTAGTGATTAGATAGGATAAACTGTGTGAGGGAGAAGGAGGTATCCACTCTGTGTCTGGTTCTCAAAACAGGCTGGGTGCTGGACACCTTTACTGAGTAGGGACTGGATGAAGATTTTGTGCAGGGTGGGTGTCAGGGTGGGGGACTGCGTGCAGAGTCACCGAGTTGGTTTTATGTTTGCATCTTTGTTTTTGATGTGTTGGATTAGAAGGTATTTGAGACAGGTAGATTGGCAAAAGGGATTGAATATAAGCTGGGAGTCTTCTTAGCATCTGACTGCCTGGCAATTACAGCCTTGAACATCACTGTGCAGGATGAAGCCCAGGAAGAAACAGGGAGCCTGGAGCCAGAGCCGTACACTCACAGATGTTAATTCTTAGACCACTTCATCCATTGAGCATTCAGTCCATTTTGCTACCCACCAAGATTCTTTGTCAGGGAGTCTATGAATTCTAGGAGGAAGAAATCTGGAGAGCTTCCAAAAGAACGTCACTGACTCAGGGGTCTCAGGGAATACACAGGTGCCTGGCCTTAAGGAGATATTTGGTTTCCTCCTTCAGAAGATCAGATCTAAAGCGTTGTGACTGCCTTCTAGTCTTTCTGTTGTGTTGTTTTAGACTCTCTGAGAAGATGTTTTTAATAACACTGTGGTTTGTAATTCAGTACATACAACCCAAAGAGCCTCTTAAAACATGACATAGAAGTTTTTAATACAAAAATATTCTAATGTTCAGAGGCACACATAGAAACCAGTGTCTGGAATCCTGAGAAAGATTTGTCTACTCATGAAAATTCTGTAAATTCTTTAAGAAAAGAAAGTACTTTCACAATTTTAATGTGGCTCTCTGGAATAATCTCTGGATATGATAATATTAGCACATAGAGTTACTTTTTTAAAATTTAATAGAGGTTAACTTTGGTTTTTTTAGATGTAGAATTTTCTAGAAAACTCTAGAGTTTGCCTTCCCCCAATCTGAGTCTAAGTAATATTCTTATGTTATTCCTTCTTTCTTAAAAGTATCAGGCATGCTTACTTCATTAGGCATAGCTATAAATTGATAAGGGGACTGCTTCATTTTTTAAAAAGTAGTTATAACCATGCTTTTGATAGCTATATTTACATACAGTTGATTCAACTTTTAACTACATGTGTTCACTTAGCTTTTTCTTATTAGAGGTCTTTCACCCCTCTGAAAACTATTATTTCCTTATTAATTTCCCAGTGGCTTTAGGCAATCTCTAGCTGTGGCAATGACTGTGTGTATAAACAGTCTTTATTGTCTATGGTTTTATGATAGAGAAAAATACCTTTGATATACTTAAAATGCTGATTATTAGATGAAGTCAAAAGAACAGTTATTGCCTTTGATAATACACAAGGTAATCTCTTATTCTCACTGTATTCCAAAGCCTGGGGATTATAAAAATGAAGGCGTGTTGCTGCTCTCACCAAGCTTGGCATTAATGACCAGAGTATTCTGATCACTTATTATGTGCTGGGCATTCATCGACTCTGGTAGCAAATGTTTAGGATGCCTGCTAGGTGCCAGGCATGATGTGGGGTGCTGGAATTACAGGGATGAGCAGGGAAAGTGGTGTTCAAGCTTTCATATGCTTATGGGGGAGTGGAGAGGCATTTACTCAATTGTTGTTGTTCAGTCACTAAGTTGTCTCTTTGCGACCCCATGGGCTCCAGCATGCAAGGCTCCTTTGTCCTTCACTATCTCCCCGAAAGTGAAAGTGAAGTCACTCAGTCATGTCCAACTCTTTGCCACCCCCTAGACTGAGAAGCCTGGTAGGCTTCTCAGTCCATGGAATATTCCAGGCAAGAGTACTGAAGTGGGTTGCCATTTCCTTCTCTAGGGGATCTTCTCAACCTAGGGATGGAAGCCGGGTCTCCTGCATTGCAGGCAGATGCTTTAGCATCTGAGCCACCAGGGAAGCCCTGATCTCCTAGAGTTTGCTCAGATTCATGCCCATTGAATCTCACACAGATGTGTGTGTAATTAATTTTTTTTTAATTGAGATATAGTTGATTCACAATGTGTTGAGTTCTGCTGTACAGCCAAGTGTTTCAGTTATACATACACATCCATCCTTGTTTATATTATCTTCCATTACATTTTATCACGGGATATTGAGCTGTAGAGGAGGGCCTTGCTGTCTGTCCCTTCTACATATAATAGTTTGCAGCTGCGAACTCCAGGCTCCCAATCCATCCCTCTCCAGCCCCCTGCCCTGTGGCAACCGCAAGTCTGCTCTCTTAGTGAGTCTGTTGCTGTTTCATAGATAAATTCATTTGCATCATATTTGATTCCATATATAAGTGATATCATATGGTATTCATCTCTCTCTGACCCACTTAGTACGATAATCTCTAGGTTCATCCACGTTGCTGAAAATGGCATTGCTTCATTTCCTTTTGATGACTAATATTCCATTTTATATATATATATCACATCTTCTTTATCCATTCATATATATATATATATACACATATATATATATATATATACACCACATCTTCTTTATCTATTCATCTGTTTAGGTTACTTCCATGTGTTGGCTATTATAAATAGTGCTGCAGTGAACGCTGGGATGCATGTATCTTCTTGAATTATAGTTTTCCCAGGTATGTTGCCCAGGAGTGGGATTTCTGGATCATATGGTAGTTCTAGTTTTAGTTTTTAAGGACTGTCCATGCCGTTCTCCATAGTGCCTGCAGTAACTTACATTCCCGTGTTGGACATTATCCAACCCACTCCAGTGGGAAGGTCTTGGGCAAGGAGGCAGGAAGACTTGGAGCAGAAAAGTTGGAAAAGGACCGGCACTGGAGGAAGAGAACTCTGAAAGGAGACCCAAGAGAAGTCCTCAGAGACGGAGGGAGGCAATCAGGAGAAAGACCTAGAAACCCAAAGAGAGTACATCACGTATAAAAAGGATGGCATGGCGGCAGTGTCAGCCTGAGAGGTGTGGCACCCACACAGTGGGTCAGCGGTGGGGGCGGGGTGGCGACCTTGACATGGACCATTTGGGAATTTATTTTGTCAATCAGCAGTGTTGGTGGGAAAGACAGCAGCGTCGAGCTGAGATTCCTGGTAGCCAGCACTATCACACAGCTTGCAAGCTGTTCAATGACATTCTATGCATCAGTAGCCTAGCAGGGTCCAGACAAGGATACTCTCATATTCTAACCCTCCCCCACCCCTTATGTAGACATAAGAGTGTGTTTTACACTAACACTCACTTCTACAATTACACTGAAGTACAGACAAATGAATGACTTTGTCTGTATAAGGTAATTATGTTAGCTGACAATATTTTGACTCTCCATTTCCTTTAAATTAGTTTTACATGGTAGGGGGCCAATTCACATTTTCGAGTTGGTTCAGAAGCTGTTTTAATTGTGCCTTCAGACACAGACACCCGGGCTCCTGAAATGTCAAAACTCGACTGCATTTTTGGTAGCAATAATGATATTTCTTATATTTTGAATTTCACTGGTACGATCATGCAAGTGTCCACTGTGAAACAGCAGGGCATGGAGCTGACCCCAAGTGGAAACTGGATGCTTAGATTACCTTCTTGTATCCGCTAGTCTAAAATAAGAATGTAACTTTTCTTACAGTTACCAGAGTTCATTTCAATTAAATCTTAATGAGGAAAAATGTGACAAATGGGTCCACGAGCATCACCTCACAGACCTTTTAATTTTTATAAATTCACTTGCCGAGTTAGACTTCCCTGTTGCAATTATTTCATTTGGCACTTGGAAATTTCACCCGAATTGCATACGGTGGGTGCTAGAGGCAGTCATTTGCTTCAGGGAGTTTAACTCTTATGGTCATGCTATCCATCTAAATCTGTAATCGGAGAAGGGGGCGTGCTAAAAGGTGAAAAGTGCCATTTGTCACAGCACTCTTGCATAAAGATGGCTGGGGATTAGGAAATAAGGCAGTAGGGCCAGTTTTTCTTCTCATTAGCTGCTTTATTTGTAACTGCAGGGGCTGTCAGAAGCATGGACTTAATAACCTTCAAGTTCTTCTGCATTAATATAAGAAAGGTTGCATGAATTTTGGCAAATCCTTGTCCCCATGAGGTTATTGGAAATACTTTGGCAGGTGAATACAGAATAACCCTTCTTTGGGGAGTGCCCAGCTGAATTAAATATATAATTGAAGTGGATTCATCTAGAATGAGACGTTTATGCTGATCATGTATGCCTTCTGATGATGCTGAACCTTCACGTGGAGTGCCTTTTCAATTCTCCACGGGGAGAAGTTGGGAGGAAAGTTACCAGCCATGCTATTATTATAATAACAGGGTGCAAGGGATGCTTTTTGTACTTGGATATGATTTTATCTATTTTGTACTGAGATATCTTTATCCACTAGGTCTTTGCATGCCTTGGGAGATATCAGGAGAAAATAAGAGTCCTCAGTTCTATGATGAGGCCCAGAGAATATAAAGCCTGCCTGGATCTCAGACTAACTGGGGAAGGAAGGAAGAGAGGAAAGGAGGGTGGGTTCCTTCTTTTTTTTTTAATTGAAGAATAATTGCTTTATAGTATTTTGTAGTATTCTGCCATACATTAACACGAATCAACCATAGATATCCACACGTCCTATCCCATCCCACACGTCTAGATGGTCACAGAGTACCAGGTTGAGATCCCTGTGTCGTACAGCACCTTCCCTTTAGCTATCTATTTTACACATGAAAGCGAAAGTGAAGTCGCTCAGTCGTGTCTGACTCTTTGCGACCACATGGACTGTAGCTTGCCAGCCTCCTCCCTCCATGGGATTCTACAGGCAAAAGTACTGGAGTGGGTTGCCATTTCCTTCTCCAGGAGATCTTCCCAACCCAGGGATCGAACTCGGGTCTCCCGCATTCCAGACAGACGCTTGAACCTCTGAGCCACCACTTCAATGCTACTCTCAATTCATCCCACTCTCTCCTTCCCCTACTACCACCATGTCCATAAATAAGTCTGCTCTCTATATCTGAGTCTGTACTCCTGCCCTGCAAATAGGTTCATCAGTACCTAAATGACCTCATTTTAAAAATCAGCTAGACTGCTTTGGGGAGTCTAAAAGTGTCCTGAGCAAAGTGGTCCTTTCTCATAGATTCGTTTTTCCAAGGCATTCAGTCCCATGCACATTCCTTTTGTTCCAAGTTCTTCCTGGGAAGTATTTCTTTTTCCAAACAATCGCCACAGCTCTGCTTTCAAGGAACTTATAATCCAGTAGGAGAAGGAGGACTGTAAATAATTCTTGAAGGCCATATGCAGGGAATCTATGTGGTGCACTGAGGCAGGAAATTAAACTGGGGAGGAAATGCTGGTGGGAAATAAAATACAAAGATGAGTAGATCGCAAAATATCTGACCTGCCAGGCTCAGGAATTCAGACGCCAGCCGGAGCAGTGGGAAATCTTTGAAGACTTTTGAGCAAGAAAGAGAAGTGAGCTCAGCCAACCCTATTATGAGATTAGCAATAGCATGTTTGCTCAAATACTTCTATTTGTCTCTGTTCTCTAGAAGATATGTGTCAACCTGAGATAAAGACTAATAGAAGGTAAGGAATAAATGCCAACATTGGAAAACTGTTGTAGGAAGGACAGGTTAGGCTATGTCAGAGTAAAGATAAGACCCAAAACTGCAGCTGGGTTGACCCAGTAAAGACTTATTTCCAGCTTGAGCTGGCCACCCTCTGCCACCTATCGCATCTAGAAGATGAGATGTCCCTGTCTCAGGTGAAAAGCAATTAAAAGAAAGGAAGTAACTACTTTAACCTGGAATGACACCTCACTTCTTGTCCCAGCCCATCGTTCAGAATTTGTCATGTGACTTCGGCTCAACTGGAAGTTGGGGTGGGGGGGGGGGGAGGGATTAGGAGATTCAAGGGAGCGCATGGTTATTTGGTGAACATTAACTCTGAAGTTTTAGTGGATCTGATTGATTTTTGTTGTTGTTGTTCTTACTGGATAAGAGAAAAACAGTAGACTCCTAGACTCCAAATGCAAAGCAAACAAATAAAAAACATTGTTTGATCACTGCCTTTGGGGGTGGCTGAGTACATCTGGGACAAACTCTTGTAAGCAACTGGCGGTTAAACTATTTTTTGTGTAACAGGGGGATTAGAAATGCTCCCTGTGTTGCCTTCTTCATGGGATCAAGTGATGGACTGTGATGTATGTGACTGTGTTTCACAAACTGCTAGGCGCTGTGCAAATCTAATCTAGTCTCATCATCACCACCATCATCACCATGGTTACCGGTGTGGAGGAGGGCAGTGACTGCCCCAGTCTGTGTGTGTGACCAGAGAAACTTAAAGCCCCTGCTCATCCTTTAAGCGTCACGTCCCTCGTTTTTCTTATAAATATCCTGCATTCCAACCCTACTGAACTCCTGACAGTTTCCCAAACACGTCTGATCTTTTCTGTGCTTTGTCCCCCTGTCTCTCTCTACCCGAAATGCCTTGCGCCTCCTTCCCTCCCTTCCTTCATCGAGAAAGTACACACACACTCCAAGATTTCACTTGAAATCCCCTGTCTGTTAAGGTTTCCTTGACTTCCACTTCTAAGATGGGTTGAGTTCCCTCCATATGTCACAGCTCTGTTGTGAACCCCGTGCCTACATGTCACAACCACTTTCACGCCTGTCTCACTAGTAAGCTGTGAGCATCCTCAGAGTAGGGACGGAGTGGTGTGCTTTATTCTCCAGGACCGGCACAGGACGACTGAGTGTGCATTCCCATCCCAGTTCAGCCGCCCACTGGGGATGTGACCCTGAGTTATTGCAACCGTCTTTGCTGCCATTTCATCATCTGTAACATGAAGATAATGAAAGGAACTGCCACAGGGTTGTCTTGATGGTCAAATAAAAAATACACCCCGTAGTGTTTAATAATAATAATGCCTGGCATGTAGTAGGTGCCCAGTAAACAGAGTAGGTAGCTCAGTAAATGTTTAGTGAGCAAAGAAATAACAATGTCTGGCACACAGCAGGTATTCAGTACACAAGTAGCGAGTGAAGGAGTAAGTGAATGAATGAGTGAGTGGTTCACTGACTCAGTATCACAAGCTGGGGCTTCTCAGATGAGGAAACTGAGACTGAGGCTTCAAGAAGGCTTTGTGCTCCAGGCCACACAGCTGCTCTGAGCGGGGCTGACTCTAGGAAATCCACTTCTGATGCCGTATGTGCGCATGGCTGCTGCCTCTCAACTGGGTGGGATGAACATCTGTGCTGACCTGGATGGGAATGGTGGGAAGCGGAAAGGAAAGGGCACGTTGAGCAAGGCTTCAGGATAGCACTCCTCCTCTCCCACTGAATCTTTGCTATGATGATAGCTTTTCCTTCTCAGACTTGCCTGATTTCATTCTAGTGAACAGAAAAGGAGCGGTCCAGGCAGCAGGTTGGAAAGCTCTGGGTGCAGAGCAGGGATTTTTCATTTCTTAGTCATACGCAGTGCTCAGCAGCCCAGCTCACAAAGTCAGTCTTTCGTCATTTCTTTTTAATTGGAATATAGTTGGTTTTCAATGTTGTGTCCATTTCTGGTATACAGAGAAGTAAGCCAGTTACATAGATATATGTATTGTTTTTAAGATTCTTTTCTACTGTGGTTTGTCATAGGATGTTGACTATACTTCCCTGTGCTGTACAGTATTGTTGTTTATCTATTTTATGTATAGTTGTTTGTATCTGTTGGGCTTCCCTGGTGGTTCAGCTGGGAATCTTCCTGCAATGCAGGAGACCTGGGTTTGATCCCTGGGTCGGGAGGATCCCCTGCAGAACGGAAAGGCTACACACTCCAGTATTCTGACCTAGAGAATTCTGGACCGTATAGTCCATGGGGTTGCAAAGAATCAGTCACGACTGAGCAACTCTCACTTTCACTTCTGTGTGTATCTTTAACCCCAAACTCCTAATTTAGCCCTGTGAATTATACATATATATTCTTTTTACATTTTATATTACATTATAGCATAACTGATTAAAAATGTGTTTCACTTATACAGTAAAGTGATTCAGTTATTTATATATATATATATATATATATGTATCTATTCTTTTTCAAATTATTTTTCCAATTAGGTTGTTACATAATATTGAGCAGAGTTCCTTGTGCTATACAGTAGGTCCTTGTCGATTATTCTTTTTTTTTTTTGATTATCCATTTTAAATACAGCAGTGTGCACATGTCCATCCCAAACTCCCTAACTGTCCCTCCCCTGGCCCTTCCTGCCATAACATAAGTTTATTCTCTAAGTCTGTGAGTGTTTCTGTTTTGTAAGTGAGTTCATCTGCATGATTTGATTCCACATATAAGTGACATCGTATGATGCTTGTCCTTCTCTGATTTACTCCACCCAGCATGACCATCTGTAGGTTCATCCACGTTGCTTCATTCCTTATAATGGCTGAGTAATATTCCATTTACACATCTTCTTTATCCAGTCACGTCTTTATTCTTAACGCCTCCTTGATGCTGGGAGAAAGCAAAACAGAGTTTGTTGCTTAGAAATGCAATCCAGGCCCATCAGAGAATAACCCCTCTTTCTTCTGCTGCTGTGTTAAGAAAGCAGATGAGACATCCCAGGACTTGAGCCTAGCAAGTGCGAGGTTTGGGGATGACTCATGGGGAGGTGCTCACCAAGTCACATTCACACCCAGCCTCCTCGGTTACCAAGATGCTGTATCACCCATGCCCAAGTCCCTTGTCCCAGCCCTGATGTTAAAGGGACCAAGTGGCATGATAGAAATGAAAGGGGCTTCCTCCCTCAACAGTTGGACCTACTTTCTTACCCTTGGGGGTGACCTCTGCAATAAGTAACTGCCTGCACTATGCTGTAGGCAACTCGGTGGAGCAGGGGCTTCAGAAACCCGGGGCAGCCAGGGACAGACAGGAAAAGACCTGGACTCGAATCCCACTCCAGTCCTGATCACCACTGGTCAGGGCATTGCACGTAACATCATCGTCTGGCTTTGACTGCCTGTAAAAGGAGGAGGGATCTTCATTGACCCTCCCCCTCTGGATGGTTAGGGGAACATTAGGAACAGTAGGGGACGACCGAGGATGAGATGGCTGGATGGCATCATGGACTCAATGGGCGTAAGTCTGAGTGAACTCCGGGAGATGGTGATGGACAGGGAGGCCTGGAGTGCTGCGATTCATGGGGTCGCAGGGTCAGACACGATTGAGTGACTGAACTGAACTGAACTGAATCCACCCTCCACGAAAGCTCTTTGCAAACTGCTGTGATCTGTAACCACATAAGGGCTTCCCCGGTGGCAGAGTCGGTAAAGAATCCACCTGCTGTGCGGGAGACCTGGGTTTGATTCCTGGATTGAGAGATCCCCTGGGGAAGGGGACTGGCTACCCAGTCCAGTATTCTTGCCTGAAGAATCCCCATGGACAGAGGAGCCTGGTTGGCTACAGTCTATGATTTTGCAAAGAGCTGGACCAGAGCAGCTAAGCATAGCACAATAACCACAGAAAACAGGAAGAGGGACTAGAGGGTTTTTGTTTTCTTTTATTCTTTAAAAGAATTTTTTTATTTGGCTGCACTCAGTCTTAATTGTGGCACATGGGATCTTTTTCTTGTTCCAGTTATGGACTGTGTGGTTCCCCGACCAGGGATTGAACCCAGGCCCCCTGCATTGGGCACATGGAGTCTTAGCCACTGGACCGCCAGGAAATCCCAAGAACAGCTAGTGCTGACCTCAGACACTGATATGCCGAATTCCCAACACCCTCTGTGCTATCAGTCACAGACTCCGTTTTCTCAGTAAAGAAACAAAAGGAAAAACAGACCAGGCTCTCATGAATGTCAAAGAATTTTTGCTTGAAATATATTTTCCCCCAGAATTATGCCTTCTTGGGTTTCTGTATCGAGGTCTTCACACAAGAAGAAGAAACTAAGGAGATCTACACTTTTCCTTCTAAAAGAAGGAAGATCAAGAGAAACTAGTTGTTACTCAGTGAAAAGTAAACTGTATTGCCCCTGACAAAGTCTCCTGGGGTTTTCTTATATTGTCATTCAGGTGAAAAAAAATTTAAAAAAACTGATGTTTCTAGGAATCAAAAAGAAGATAGTCTCTCTGTCCTTAAAAAGAAAAAAAAAAAAACCATGGTCATGCGAACATGATTTTTCATGTCATATAACAATTTTTTTAAATTAACTTTTTAAAATCGCCAAAAAGGCAATGTATAAATATGACTTCAGAAGAAAAAACAAAACAAGCCTGGAGTAACTCGATTGGTGGCACAGCACTGGCTACACGCAGCTCAGGATTGGGCCTGGTGCCTTACATGCGTCATCTTGTTTAAATTCCAGAGCATCCCTGAGAAGGAGGCTGCATTTTGAGCACAGAGAGACTAAGGAACTGGCCTAAGGCCACACAGCAATAAGCCAGGGTACAGGATTAACAAGCAGCCATATTTGACTCCTGACCTGTGCTCACCGTCTAGGCCTTCCTTCCACCCCATCAAGCCCCCAGGAGGGTGTTCAGCTGCCTTGCCTCCCCCTCCTCTAGCCACTGTCCATCACCTGAGCCATCGGTGGCCCATGATTCCAGAAGCTGGTGGACAGGAGCCCCTCCACCCTTGGACAGTCTCCTTTTCCATGAGGACACATGTCCTTACCCAGCCAGTGTGGGGTCACATGGGTGCCTGTGCTTCGCATCACTGCTCCGCCTTCTCACCCAGGGGGCAGGGATTTTTCTGTCACTGGAAGCAAAAGCATCTTAAAGAGGTTCTGTGTTATCTGGCCAGTGGTGGAGGCCACCTGGGCATCTGACCAGCAGCCCAGCTCCCCTGAGCTCACAGCTGGTGTGGTCCAGGTGGATCACACAGTTTCCTAGTCTCTTACTTGGCTCTGGCCTTCAGGATAGGGTGAGGCCTTTCTTGTTGTTGTTCCATCCTGAGTCATGTCTGACTCTTTGTGACCCCACGGATGATAGCCTGCCAGAATCCTCTGTCCTTCACTGTCTCCCAGGGTTTGCTCAAACTCATGTCCATTGAGTCGGTGATACTATCTAAACATCTCATTCTCTGTTGCCCTCTTCTCCTCCCTCCTTCAATCTTTCCCAGCATCAGGGTCTTTTCTAATGAGTCAGCTCTTCGAATCAGGTGGCCAGAGTATTGGAGCTTCTGCATCAGCATCAGTTCTTCCAGTGAATATTCATGGGTGAGGCCTGCGATACGGCAAACACTGAGTCCAATCTGTTGACCTTGAGCTATCTGTTGATCCGATTTTCCTTTTTGCATATTACACCCTCAAGTACCTAAGGGGTGACTTGGAAACATTGCTGCTGTTTGTAGGTAGATCTTCTTGTCCTGGAGAAAAGTCCATCAGACAGCCTGATTTCAAAAGTTTTTATTAAATAGCAATTAGTCTGGAAGTAGGGACGGTATGCAAGGAAAATATGACATATTCCGTTTTCACGAGGGGTTCTGCTCTGGATGGGAAAACACTTCTATTCGTATTTCGCAAACTGTTCTCCAAAACAGAAGTTCCTGATCAAAGAGCTTGGTGGTAAAATGCTAGGTTGAATCGTATAAAATTGCCACTATTTGACTGTTTCTTATCTACAAAAATGGCAGATTTGATTTTTGTTTTAAAGGGTTCAACTTAGTAATAAATTTGGGAAAGCCTGTCACCTTCTCTTGGGAATTCAGCTGATGGCTCTGAGAATTCCTGCAGAAAATTTGCTTCATTGTAATTCATTCAATATTTTATTCCAAACGACTTCAACCTGGGATATTTTTTATTCTTTGCCAAATACTTGTTAATATCTGCAAAATATATAATAGGAAATATTGATAATACACATGTTATAGGCCCTGGGCTTCATTTTCTGTCAGTCTTACTCCCCCCACTCCCCACCACTAAGTCATGTCAGACACTCTTCAAATATACTATTAATATTATGGCCTGATGTTCTACATGTCTGCATGTGATTTTCCTTCTTTTCTGTCTGGAAAATTCCTTTTCACATTCAAAACCTAGCTCAATAGACCTTCGTTGGGGGTCTCCTTTATTTTTGATAATTGGAGGATAACTGCTTTGCAATGCTGCGTTGGTTTCTGCTACCCAATAACGTGAATCAGCTATATGATATGTGTATCCCCTCCTTCTCGAGCCTCCCCCACGCCCCCCGCATCCCAGCCCTCTAGGTCATCACAGAGCACTGAGCTGAGCTCCCACTAGCCAACTATTTCACCCAGGAATGCGTGCTAGCGTGTTCTCTGGGACCCCATGGACTGTAGCCCACCAGGCTCCTCTGTCCATGGGATTTTCCAGGCAACCATACTGGACTGGGTTGCCATTTCCTCCTCCAGGGGATCTTCCCGACCCAGGGGTCGAATCTGTGTCTTTGAGTCTCCTGCATTGGCTGGCAGATTCTTTACCACTGAGCCACCTGGGAAGCTCCCAACAATTCTACACCCTAAGCCTATTTCTGTTTTATTTCTCACGGTGTAACTTCCCTATTGTTCACTAGTCTGTCTTCCTGAGAGGTAACTTCCTCAAGAGAAGTAACTGTTTCTCGTATCCTTAGCCTTTGGCATAGCGTCACCACACACAACAGACATTCTGGTTTTAAAATCTGAGGTTCTCCCAGGTGAGGTTGATTACCCTCATTCCATCCCATAGTTTTACATCACATCATTTTGCATCATCTTCCCTGATGAGTAATATCATCGGTTTATCCCGAAGAGGGGGTTGGAGACGATTAACCAGCTGGTACTCAGGGCTCAGTCACGTCTGACTCTTTCCAGACCCCGTGGACTGTAGCCCACCATGCTCCTCTGTCCATGGGATTCTCCAGGCGAGAATGCTGGAGTGGGTTGCCGTGCCCTCCTCCAGGGGATCTTCCTGACCCAGGGATCGAACCTTGCCTTTTCTATCTCTTGCATCGGCAGGCAGTGTCTTTGCCCCTGAGGCCCCAGAAGCCTCATTCTACACGTGGCAGAAGCCCTATTTTACAGACGTTAGTGCTACGCTCTCAGTTCAGTGCACCCTTTCCTTCCCCTGCCCACAAGTCCATCCCGCATCTCCATTCCTGTGGACACTCCTTTCTGACCCTCACATAGAAAAGAGAGCAACTCCCTTCTCCAAGCCAAGGCATCTCAGCCACGCCCATCCTGCGTGTTAAGGGGGACCGAAGTGCTGGGAGTCAAGTCACCGCAGTTTCACCCAGTCAGTAAGACCCAGACCCAGCCCGGATGCTCCTCTCCATACTGGGCGGGAACATAAAGTTACAGTGAGAGACACTGCTTTTCCTTAACCTGCGTGTGCATTGTCAGGCGGGAGTGGGTTAGACAGAATAAGCCCCTTATGACTACACAGAGGTCTCATTTATGTTCTTGTCTTTCACAACAAATTATATTCAGTGGTTTTATTTTCACTTGCCCATCTTCCTCACTGGGCTTTGAGCTCCTCTGAGTTAGGGAACAGGGCTTATTTATTTCAGCATCTTCAGAAGCTAGCCTAGTGTCCATCTAATCTCCGGTAGATCCTTGGAAAAATCTTTTTAAATTATTACTGCCTTTTTAATGGAGGCACAAAGAGTAAGAAAACACCAAAGGGCTAGATTGTGGTGGAGGAATGCCTACTCTGGGCATTCTGAGCAGAGAGATCTCACAGTAAAGGGCAGTGTGGGGAAGGTGCTGATGAGGGTGGCCGGGTACCTTGCAGACAGAAGGAGAGCCAGGGCACCCCCTAGAAGCATCCTCTGATCCTGCCCTAGTTCATTCTGCGTCTAACGTCCTCCTCCTTGTTGCCGTCTCAGCTGAGCTGTGGTCTTCATAATCCATGATGGCAAATGAAAATAACAATTTCCTATCATTTTATATCTATCCAATTGGCAAACTTATTTTTTCCAGGGTAAGACCTCTGTGAAGATATACAGGATTGGGTGCCCTTATAAGCTGCACAAGGAATGTGAAAGCTGCTCTGTTTCAGTGGGCTTTCCCGGTGACTCAGTGGTAAAGAATTCACGTGCAACACGGGAGACTCGGGTTCAATCCCTGTGTCGGAAAGATCCCCTGGAGGAGGGCAGGGCAACCCACCCCAGCATTCTCGCCTGGAGAATCCCATGGACAGAGGAGCCTGGTGGGCTGCAGTTCACGGGGCCACAAAAGAGACCCGGCATAGCAACTAAACAACCACCAACTGCTTCAGTATTTTGTTTCCCTTCTGGGGACTGGCACAGGCCTTCAGCAGAACCAGAGACGACAGAATGCGCGTCTCCCTTAGCCGAGTGCTTCTGGTTCTAGAGGCAAGAGTCTTACAAAGTCACCCGGAGTGCTGAAGGAGGGGCTGGAAATAGTGGGCCAAGCCCCCTGGGGTAAGCCTTGGTCTCTAAGACCCTCAGGAAGGCCTTCCTGCTCAGCTCATCCGTCGACAAGTATCATGATGTCCTGTGGATTTAAAGATGGAGCCTTAGATAGAATAAGCACTGTTCGGATATTCGTCATATTTTCCCGTGTACAAAATTTGGGAGCGCAGCCAAATTCACTCAAGCTTGGACTTTAAAACCTATGTCATTCCCCAAGGCGCTGTGGACAGGGCATTCGCTGTTACTCAGTGATCACCAGAGAGACGGGAGCTATACGCCGGACACCCTGCTCTGCGGGGCTCCCTGACCCCCACGTTTAGGTTCATTTACCTTGAAAGCTAAAATTAGAGCTTGGCTCTCTGCGCGAAGGCTCTGTCGGTGTAATTAATAATGCAGAGTGCTCACGTGCTGTATGATAGGAACTGTGTTGCTGATTATATTGTTATGAATGTGGTTTTGAGTATTATTAAGGCAGGAAATAGCAGTTCTTCAAAGCTCCACTGCTAGGGAGATCTTTGCTTCAGCAGGCATGAGCTGGCCTCTGAGCATTAAATGCTCTCTTGGTCAGAGGCATTAATCTGTACTCTCTCTGAATACATTTAATTAAAAATTGTGACTTCCCAGTCATTGTCATTTTTATGTAGCCCCAAAATAGAATTTTAGTGGAGGGCAGGGTCTTTTATATAAGCACCATCTGTCCAGCCAGGAGATGGTGAAGGAGGTGAACTTGTCAGTTGAAGTCTTGCTTTCCTGGGAAAATCGCATGGGAGTAAAGAGGAAGGGACCACCACGGACGGCATGATTTGACTGTGTCATTTGCCATCACATTTCTAGAACCCACTTCTGAGAGCCCATCACAAACCACCTAAGAGCCCCCCAACCCCGGCTCTAAAGTTTCTTTCCTTCTGTGTGTGTGTGTGTGTGTGTGTGTGTGTGTGTGTGTGTGTGTGAGTTTCAAGTATACAGCAAAGTGAACTGGTTATACATACACACCCACTCTTTTTTCCATAGATCATTGCAGACTATCGAGTAGAGTCCCTTGTGTTAGGCAGCAGGTCCTTATTAGCTATCTGTTTTAGATAAATACAGTTCATTACTCCCTATATGTGCAGATTTTGCCTTGTCTCATCCGAGAGATGAGGTAGCAGTTATTTTTATTTTTGCCGACGTGATGCTTTTATAACTTCAGAAACGATCGTGGCAGTGGGAATGTGCCAGGGCATGGTGTTCTACAACTTAAATATCTTACATTATTTAAACCTCACAGCACCCTAAGACTAGGCATTCACCCCATTTTGAATACACAGCGGCTTGAGGAGGTTAACGGGTCACCCAGGGTCACAGAGCTGACAGGGGCCACTGGAATTTAGAACTGGGTCTGACCCCACACCCCAGCCCCTCCAGGTTTCCTTCACTCAAGCTGGTTGACTCTACCATCTGGGGCAACCATCACCCCACTTTGAGTGGGACTGAGCAGTTTCCTGGGATGCGGGACTTCTGGTTTTAAAATCTGGGGCTGTCCCAGGTGAAGAAGTTGATCACCCTCATTCCATCCCATAATTTTACATTACATCATTTTACATCATCTTCCCTGATGACTAATATCATTGGTTTATCCCAAAGAGGGGGTTGGGAACCATTAACCAGCTGGTGCTCAGTGCTCAGGCGTGTCCGACTCTTTTGCAACCTCATGGACTGTAGCCCTCCAGGCTCCTCTGTCCAGGGGACTCTCCAAGCAGGAATGCTGGAGTGGGTTGCCATGCCTTCCTCCAGGGAATCTTCCGACCCAGGGATCAATCCTTGTCTTTTAAATCTCCTGCACTGGCACTACCTCCACCTGGGAAGCCCCCCAAAGTGGTTGACCTCCAAAGAAAGTCGAAGTGAACACAGAGAGGGCAGATGCCACCATGAAGGACAGAACTTCCCTGAAACAAACGTGATCCAGGAAGTTGCACTCAGTGGCCATGAGTCAGTTACCAGCAGATGCTAATCCCTCTGTCGGAAAAGATGTCCGCTCGTGCCAAGTTTGGGAAAACATAATGGTATTGTTTGATGCCACCTGTCATGGAGTCAGAGGAACACACAAGTTCTGTTACGGTGACAGAGAAAAGGAATGTTTATCAAATGTTCACCTCTCCAAATAATTGCAGCAGAGTGAAGAAGCCCTCCATGAACACGCCAAGGAGGGTCAGGCTGGGATATTTCACTAACAAAGTTGAGAACATGCTACTGTGAGTATCGCTGGCACGAAAGAATGGGAAATAAATGCCTGGACGCTTGTCAGCTTATTAATCACTCCTTTGTAAGCGGTGTTCTTACTTCCATTGCTACAGCATCTAACCACAGTTCATCGGCTGAAGGCCAGGCTAGCTTTCACGTTGGTGTGTTACCATGTGCTGAGCTTCTGTGCTTCTTGTCCATTTATTAGAGCTGCAGACTTCCTACAATTTAGTCTAAAAATAGCACCAGTTCTGTGAAAAACACTGCATTTGTGCTTTAGCCGTGGTATAGGAACCTAAAAGAAGGTGTATGTGTGTATCACATACGTGTGTACATGTGTGTGCATGTGTGTTTGCATGTAAGTGTGTATTGTATGTGTGCATATTCCATACTGCAGTGTATGCATGTGTGTGAGTGTGTGTATGCCTGTGTGTAAGTGTGTATGTGTGTGTACCTGGAGAAAACATTGTGATGCCTGAAATCCGTAATTTGTTATGCTCCTGAAAACTTCATTTTTGGCATACTGAAAATTAAAAGAAACAAATTAAAAAGGAAAGTTGGGAGGATAAAAAGAGGGTAGTAAAGGAAGCTGATTTTTTCCCTCAGAACCCTAGCTCTGAATAATGTTTATTTTTAGTGCCCAAGAGGATCACGCTAAGCCAGCATGAAACCTTAAAAACAACCTTTTATTAGAGCCTGTCATTCCTAAATGAAAACTGTGCCGTGCTCACCTTTAGACGCTCTTCTGCTTTTCCTCATAGTTTGAGCTGCCAACTGTCCGCAGGAAAAACGATCCGCTGGCATGTTTCCTTAGGGGATGCAAAACCGCATCTCTTTGGGGTACTTCTGGACAGAAGACTCCCAGATAAGAAGGCTCTCATACTATTCCAATAGTATGGCTCTCCTAAACCACATCCCTGGTAGACAGATGCGTCCATCTGTCTACTCAGCCGCACGCCACTGGGGCACGTGCAACCCTACGCGACAGGGCGATGATTTATTTTGGACCCCGAAGAACTTGAGCAAGACGAATAGTTTGAGAAGGCACGTGAACCTGAGGGAGCTGCCAAGGACACAGGTGAAGAGTGATAGGAGATGCCTTTCATAATGGAAACTCGAGGTGCGGGAGGAGCGATAAGATGTCTCCGCCGCACAAATAGAAAAAGCGAGCGGCTTGCCTATCAGAAGCATCGGGTGTTGGGATTGGATGCAGGACTCCTGAATAATGTGTTGTTGGCCTTTTGGAGAAATTAAGAGGAAGGAAATGTCATTCTGAAACTTCACGCCAGATAGCGAAGAGAGACGGGAGACCAGGAAATCGTCACTTCCCAGGCTGCTTCCGAAAGATACCGCTGGGAGCCGCGGGTTCCAGGGAGGTCACAGAGGCACTGGGGGCCCAATGCCGGCCCCAGGAGAGCGCTCTTGGCAGGATTCTTTTTAAATCAGTCTTGGTTTCAAAACCGGTGTGCTCAAGGAAGGCATAACGTTGCAACAGCTGAGGAAGGTGGTAGAAGGAATGTGGACTTTGGAATAATCCCTATCTTCAATTAGATGTTTATAGAGTGCCTGCCGTTGGCTGTGATCCTGTCAGAGTCTAGGATTAAAAGGAGTGAGAAAGAGAAAAACCAACATGGTATATTACTGCATATATGTGAAATCTAGAAAAGTGGTATAAATTAGCCTGTCTGCAGGGCAGGAACAGAGATGCAAATGAAGAGAATGGGTGGCGGTGGTTTATTCGCTCAGTCATGTCAGACTCTTTGCAACCCACGGACTGCAGCCCGCCAGGCTCCTCTGACCATGGGATTCTCCAGGCAAGAGTACTGGAATGGGTTGCCATTTCCTTCTCCAGGAGATTGTCCCAGGGGAGTTGAACTCACATCTCTTATGTCTCCTCCATTGGCAGGTGGGTTCTTTCTCTAGTGCCACCTGGGAAGCCCAAAGGAACTATACTCCAATAAATTTAAAAGAAAAAATTTTTAATAAATTGGACCCGTCTAGGTAATCCAGACTACACTCTCCATCTCAACATCAGCTGATTAGCGATTTTAATTCCCTTTGCCATAACCTGACATATTCACACACCCATGAGACTCTGCAGAGCTAGGAATCTTCCAAGCACAGTGACATTAGCCAAAATGTCCAAATTTTCCACCCTCCTTGATTTTTTTCCCTCTTTGGTACTCACCACTAACATATATCAAATGTATTCATCTCCTTCACTAGAATGTAGTTCCTTAAGAGGAGTGGACTCCAAAATCACTGCAGATGGTGGTTGCAGCCATGAAATAAAAAGATGCTTACTCCTTGGAAGGAAAGTTATGACCAATCTAGGCAGCCTATTCAAAAGCAGAGACATTACTTTGCCAACAAAGGTCCATCTAGTCAAGTCTATGGTTTTCCCAGTAGTCATGTATGGATGTGAGAGTTGGACTATAAAGAAAGCTGAGCGCTGAAGAATCAATGCTTTTGAACTGTGGTGTTGGAGAAGACTCTTGAGAGTCCCTTGGACTGCAAGGAGATCCAACCAGTCCATTCTGAAGGAGATCAGCCCTGGGCGTTCATTGGAAGGACTGATGTTGAAGCTGAAACTCCAGTACTCTGGCCACCTCATGCAAAGAGTTGACTCATTGGAAAAGACTCTGATGCTGGGAGGGATTGGGGGCAGGAGGAGAAGGGGACGAAGAGGATGAGATGGTTGGATGGCATCACTGACTCAATGGACTTGAGTTTGAGCAAGCTCTGGGAGTTGGTGATGGACAGGGAGGCCTGGCATGCTGCAGTCCATGGGGTCACAAAGAGTCAGACACGACCGAGCTGATTGACTGACTTAAGGGGAGCAATTTTCTTTATTTCTGTTTATTGCATTCCCAACACTTACTGCAACACGGGGTACAGAGTATGCATTCAATACATAAGTGCTGAGTGAGTGAACCTTTAGCCTCTTCCAGCTCCATTTTCATAAACCATTGCCACTGTCAACATGAATGTTGGTTTCCACCCATCCCTCTTCATCCTTGGGCAGGGAAGTGGCTGCTGACTCAAGGTTCCACAGGTGTGATGATGGAGGTGCCTGAGGAGCAGTCAGGCAGCTAAGAAATCACTCCTCCCCTTTGCATCAGGGGCGGAGCGGCGGGGAGGTTCTGTTGCCTGGCAGAAGCTCCCAGGCAGGCAGGCAGGCACTGCACAGACAGCTGTGCTCTGGGTGCCCAGGACCGAGAGAGACAAGTCTGCATGCCCAACCCAATCGGAGGCAGCCCAGCCATCCTCGCAGACAATGACCGTGGGAGTGCTACCCCAAACCCCACGATGCAGCGCTGTCTTTAACAGCCTCCTGGGCATTTACAGCAGGGCAGAAGGGAAGGGTACGCACGCAGTTAATGCTCAAGCGCGGTTTTAACTGTGTTCCTTGCAACCTGTGACTGACAACTCCCAAGGACCAAATCTGAATTCCCCACTCACAATATTGAGATTATAAGGACTCACTCATAAATGCCAATGCGTAAACACTGCTTCAGCACAACTACACAGTTTCTCAGTTCCCAGGAAAAAATAACCAACATGTGACAAAAACTACATCCTTCCAATGAGGGACTGCATCAGTCAGTTCAGTCTCTCAGCTGTGTCCAACTCTTTGTGACCCCATGGATTGCAGCAGGCCAGGGGGGCAGGGGGTGGGGGACAGTCTCCACTGCCTGGAGCCGGAGCAGCCAGTGATTCCCTTTGGGGACAGTTGGTGCTTTTGTTTTACCAGCCACATCCCAATGTCGATGAGGCCCTCCTCAGCCTCACGAATCGCGGGTGAAAGAACAGCATGATGTTTACCGTATCATCAGGGTTCAGCCAAGTGGCATTTGTGGAGGCCACATCAGTTGCCCCTCCCGACTTGTCTGTGGCGCTGAAACTGGGGCCTTGACGCATCTGGCCCCTGCCTGCCTCTCCACTGTAGCTCACACGTGTCAGCTCAGATGCCACCATCCTGCCGTTTCTAATTCTGTGTTCTCCCTTGCATTCCCATGTGTATTGCCTCAGCCTGAGATGCTCACCTTAACATTTGTCCTGGCTGCATTCTCTCTCACCTGGCTGGCTCCTGACTCATCTCAACTTCAATATTAGTGCCTCCTGGCAACCTTTCCTGAAGTCACTTGCCCCTCTCCTCTATAATATGCTGCCCATTTGGGATTCCTGTTTATCATCTGTCTCCCATCTAGACAGTAAGCTTCCAGGGAGGGAGGCTATGTCTGCTGTTCCACCACCACATCCCTGGTACCCCAGTCACTATAACTGCCAAGTGGGTGAAGCAAGGTCTGACCCATAGACACGCTGCTGACACTATGTTAAGACAGATGACTGATGAGAACCTACTGGATCGCTCAGGGACTCAGTGCTCTGTGGAGACATAACTGGGAAGGAAGTCCAAAAAAGAGGGGATATAGGTTTGCACGTAGCTGATTCGCTTTGCTGTACAGCAGAAGCTAACATGTTGTGGGACTTCTGTACTCTGATAAAAAAGAAACTAAAAAATCATCTGACTCATTTTCTGGTGTCTGATTGCCTTTTTGGTTTTCATTCGATGGTATTCATGGATTCAAGGAGTCATTCCATCCACAGACATCACACTTATCACTTGGTACTGGGTATTATTTTTAAAATAAAATGGTTTTTATTTTAACTTTTCCCAGGTCTCCACTTCCTTGCAGTGTAGTGGGAGGCTATGATGGTTCTCTGTGTCTTTCAGGCAGACCTAAGACAGTCACACTGCCTTTACAAAATATCACAGACTACGTGGTTTAAACAATAGAAATCTATTTTCTTACAGTTCTAGAATCTGGAAAGCTCAAGATCAAGGTCTGGCAGGGTTCCCTTTCTGCGGAGAGCTCTCTTCCTGGTTTGCAGAGGACTTCTCTTGCTTTGTTGTCCATGGTGGACATGGAGAGAGAAAGATATCTCTGATGTCTCTTCCTTCCCTTACAAGGCCACCAATCTGTCAGTTTTGAACCCCACTCTTATGAGCTCATTTAACCTTATTGACCTCCTAAAGCCCTATCTCCAAATATAGTCACAATGGGGGTTAAGATGTCAATGTTGGAATTTGAAGGGGTCACATTTCAGCTCAGATTAGCTAAGGTACCAGTTTTTAATCAGAGGCTAATCTAGGGTTTGCTGTTAAGTTATTTGCATCTGATTGGCATTGGTGATCATCCAGCCCTCAGACTGAAGGCAGGAGGAGAAGGGGGCAACAGAGGATGAGATGGTTGGATGGCATCACTGTCTCAATTGACATGAGTCTGAGCAAGCTCCAGGAGATAGTGAAGGACAGGGAAGCCTGACTTGCTGCAGTCCATGGGGTCACAAAGAGTCTGACACAGCTTAGCGACTGAACGGCAGCAGCCCCCAGGTGACTTTAAGTGAAACAGATTACTGCTGGGTGAGCTTCATCCAACCAGTCGAAACTGCGGTTCCTGCAGAAGAGAGAATTCCATCTCGAGACTGAAGCTTTAACTACTGCCTAAGATTCCAGCTCTGGAAACTATGGATTTCAGACTTGCTAACCACCACAGTCACATGAGCCAGTTCCTTAAAATACATGCACACACTCACCCTTATCTCTGATGAGTTCTGTGTCTTTTTCTGGAGAACCCTAATGTAGTGACAGACCATAAAGAGACTCTCAGTAATGCTGAGCCGCTGACCTTTGTTTTCAGTGCTTGTGTGTATGTCTACGTGTTCAGTTACTCAGTCGTGTCCAACTCTTTGTGACCCTGTGGACAGTAGCCCACCAGGCTCCTCTGTCCATGGAATTCTCCTGACAAGAATATTGGAGGGGGTTGCCATTCCTCCTCCAGGGCATCTTTCTGACGCAGGGAAAGTCTCCTGCATTGGCAAGTGATTCTACTGAACCACCTGGGAGGCCCCCTGGTTCATCTGAGGGCACAATAATTGCTCAACAAGAATTTTTTAAAAGGTACCTAAATTTTGCTCAGAGCCCTCTAGGTAGCCGACACCACTCACTAGATATTTATTAATGATGGTGGGGTAGCTCCAGGCAGATGCCACCTTTTTCCTTTGGAAGCATTCCAGCTCCTGTGCTCTCAGATTTAGAGCTGGAACACATGAATATGATACGTGTGGTAAAGCCTCAGTGGTCAAAGCAGGTTATTTATAGGAGAGGCATGTGGACTGAGCATTTTAAACATCCGTGTATCACCAAGATCTAATAATTAACCTGTGTGTATATATGTGTATACACTGGGCTGGCCAAAACGTCTGTTCCGGTTTTTCTGTAAGATAGTACAGAGAAACCCAAACAAACTTTTGGCCAGCCTAATATACTGAGCAGGGAATGCCCATGAAATTTTATTCAGTGTGTTCTGACAAGTTTCCAGATGTCTCCCACAAAGCCCCTGCCTCACAGACTGGTGATCAGCCCCATCATAATAAACGTGTACAGAGAACACTTGCCATATGTTAGAACCTAGGGACACAATTTATGTGGATTTTCTTGTTTCTCCTAACATGCTAATCAGATACCATTAGCTATCACTGTTACCCTCACTTTGCTGATGGAGAAGTTCAAACACCAAGAGCTTAAGTAACCCACCAGAGGTCATCCAGCTACTAAGTAGCTGCCATTTGAACCAGAGACACAGCTGCATGCTTAGCCCCTACCCAGGATGCTTCCACACACCTTTCTGTGCTCAACCACTCAGCCATGTCCCACTCAGGGGCCCCGCGGACTGCAGCCCACCAGGCTCCTCTGTCCATGGAATTTTCCAGGCAAGAACACACCTTTGAGACATGGCCTAATGTCTGACAAACCATGAACACCAATCAGAGTCTATCCAAGAAAACAAAACTCACAGCAGGCAATTTAATAGAGATATAATACGGCAAGCTATTGACAGAAGTGTTAGAGCTAGAAAAGCCACCAGGGGCAGATGAGGCAGCCGTGAGTCTATTTACTGCCCTCCTGGGAAGAAAGGCAAGAAGCTTCCTGTCAGGGCACCTGGTAGAAGCTGGGACCATCGTGGACCTTGGTGACAGCTGTTGGAGAGGCCATCTGAACCACAGGAAGGACAAGAAACACCCTTACGTACCTTTACCCATGCCGTACCATGCGTGCTCTTCCTCCAATATCCATGTTCATCTCCAACCTCAGGATGTGATTGCTTGGAAACCCAACGACTACTGCCTTTGTAAGGAGAGGAAAGAACACGGAGACACGGGACGGGGGAAGGCGAGGGGAAGACAGAAGCAGAGGTTGCAGAGATGCAACCTGAAGCCGAAGAGCACCGAGGCGAGCCAGGGCCACCGGAAGGTGGAAGGTGTGAGGAGAGCGTCTTCCCTAGAACGTTCAGAGGGAGCACAGCCCTGCTAGCACCTTGATTTCAGACTTCCGCCCTCCAGGGCCAAGAAGGAGTGCGTTTCAGTTGTTTCAAGCACCCGGTTTGCCTCCCTTGGTTATGTCAGCCCCACTCAAATAGCTCAGCCCATTTCCCCTCTGTCTGCCCTGGTTCCTTCAACTGGCCCAACCTCACCCGAGGCCAGTTGATAAAAGCAGCTGGAAAATAACATGCAGGGGTCTGTCCTCTGCAGGAAAGCAGGGAGGAAGGGGTAGATCTAAGGACATGAAGAAAAATGACCAGAGTACCGTGGAAGGGGTGCCCATGCTGAATGACAGGGCGGGGGGTTCAGTCCATGGGTCCAAAGGAAAGAGAGTAAACATTCGAAATCCTGGCCCATCTCATCATGGGCCTGACTAGTACAGCAGAAACCAGCCCTGAGCTTGGCTCTGCAGCTCAGGAAAATAAGCCAGCACTTCTCCCCTGGTGGGTGAGAAAACCAACCAGTGGCCTCTGTCGTCACATAGAGGCAACCTTCCTCGTGGCCTCAAAATTGAGGTCATGGCACAGATTCTGAAATGCGCATGCGTGAGTCCTTGCTCTGGCAGAGGACTGTCCCTCCTATCCCTCCAAGACCGGAGGGGGTCCTCTGCACCCCCTCAGCTGACGGAGCAGAGCGTGCAGAGAGGTGCCCATCTCTGGCAGACGTGATAACTTCCCTGAGTAATCAATTTGCAAAACAACTGAGAAAAGGCAAAGGCTCCCCTGGTTGAATCTTCAGATAAAAAAAAAGAGAGAGGATGTTTTGAATTTGACAATCAATCTACCTTTAATCCTATCAGGAAATAAACCCGAATCATAATCTGATGTTTCGAATTGCACAGCTTCTCAGGGAAAGCCTTTCCCCCTCTCCCCTGGTTTTCATCCTTGAAGGCAGAGTGGGTTTTACTCCTGTGGGTGCCTGTTTTTCATTCTTATCTGTTTCTAGGGGAATTATCTGCTTGTTTTGTTTCCTTCTAGATTCTGCAAGTTATATTTTTTTCTGTTGTTTATATGAGATCTCTTTTTGTGCTGTGTCTCTTAATTAGGAGAGGCTCCTCCACCCTTAGATAAGAGCTTGTTCTTAACCAGCCCTCCCCCATCCACTGATATTTTTCTAATTCAGAGTTACCCAGAAGAGTAAGTTACTGGGGGAAACAGAAAAGAAAAAAAGGACTCTCGTCTGTGGATTTGAACATTTTGTATTTATTGCTAAAAATGGGTTATTATCAGAGACCTGGGTCTCCTGCACTGCAGGCGGATTCTTCACCATCTGAGTCACCAGGGAAGCCGTAAGCATCCTGGAGTGAGTAGCCGTTCCCTTCTCCAGGGGATCTTCCAGACCCAGGAATTGAACCCAAGTCTCCTGCATTGCAGGTGGACTCTTTACTGTCTAAGCCACCAGGGAAAGCCAATTATCAGAGACATTAGCTACTAAATTTCCATGTACCATTGGCCTGGTTACCATCCCTTGGAGCATCTGGAGCCCCTAAGTCTCAGGGAAACAAGGTGATTTACTTCCCCAACTAGCTAACCAGTCACATCACACACTGATCTGTTGGCTCAGCGGGACTGCACCATAGATGCAGCCAATATTTATCATAATGTCAGTTTCCATCTTTTGAGTGCTGACCTCAGTCCAGGCACTGCATTAAGGATTTAAATGTATTCTTACAAATCTTCAGAGATAAGCGTCAGTGTCCCCATTTTACAGATGAGGAAACTGCGGTTCAGAGAGGCTGAGATTCTTGGCCAAGAGCGCACAGCTAGTAGTAGATGGCAGACACATGGGTTTGAATCCATATGAATCTGGCGCCAGAGCATGCACCCCTATGTATCACCCTTGTCTCCGTATAGACACACCTGTCTGCGTGCATTATTCCTTGTACAATAGCAAGGAACGATATAAAAGAGAAAGCCTTGGAACCTGGTATCTCGGCAGAGACTTAGGCCATTCATAGTCAGAGAGGTGGACAGCAGAGCAGTGAGGAGTTAAGAGCGCAGGGCTGGAGTCAGGCAGACTTGACCATGAGCCTCTTTTTCTGCCCTTCAAATTGTTATATAAGCTTGGATACATTGTAAGAATCACACTTTTTAATATCAAGAATGACTTAATGGCTTTGAGTCTTTGAGTTTTCTCACCTGTTAAAGGGGAGCAGGAAGTGGTGAGGGTTAATGATATAATATATGGCAGGTACATACTTCAGAGACAGACATAGGTTAGATACTCCACGGTGATTATTAAGATATGACTCAACAAATATTTGAGTATGCCTCATACCGTGTTAAATAAAAGGGAGAGAAAAGTAGAATAGGGCTTGCTATAGATAAGGTGATGAAACAAATCCACAAGAAAGGAAAATTCCCAAAGCAAATATAAACTCTGGGATGTACATAGATTAGTAATAAGTGCTGCAGATGTAAGAGTCCTTTATGCAGTGAGGGTGGTCAGAGACAGATATGAGCTCTGGGCTGGACCTTGGAGAACCTTAATAGTCATACTGTGTGAATCAAATATGGTTTGCCGACCAGGGCCAGACCGCAAACTCTCAATGATCCACACCAAAAGAAGGAGCTCGCTCTAGACTGTGAATCGACCACCTTGTTGAATACATTGTTCAGTTCATCTGACTTATTTTTTGACACAAGACTTTCTTAATGAAGGAAGCAGTGCCCTGAGTTATGCTCTGCCTCGAGCTCCTTATCCCTTCGAGGACACATAGCTAATGGTTTGCATAGCACCTCCTTTGAGTGGCATTGGTTTAGGACAGAAGTTAGCAACCTTTCTGTGAATGGCCAGATAGTACATATTTTGGGAGTTTATGGGTCACAGACTCTGCTGTACTTATTCAACTGTGGTGTTGCAACGCAGAAGCAGCTCAGGATAATACAAAGGCTTGGTCACAGTAAACCCAGTGGCTGTAGCTTGCCAATATCCCATTAAGATGACTGAGAAGGAGGGAGGAGGGTCTTCAAGGCAAGAACAACACGAGCAATGGCCTGAGCTGCTGTGATCACCATGACCCTGGATGAACCTGTATATGGAGAGTGGGTGGTTCACGCTCAGAGGATGTCATCCACCCCAGAAAGGCTGAATTAAAATGTTGGTGGCCAGGACCCATCTTTGGGAGTTAGCCAAAGGCCAGTCCCAAGGTATCAGCTTTTAAGCCAGCACCAACTCACCAGGGCTTCCCTGATTGCTCAGACTGTAAAGAATCTCCCTGCACTGCAGGAGACCCTGGTTCAGTCCCTGGGTCAGGAAGATCCCCCTGGAGAAGGGAATGGGAACCCACTCCAGTATTCTTGCCTGGAGAATCCCATGGATGGAGGAGCCTGGCAGGCTACAGTATTGGGGTTGCAAACAGTCCAACATGACTGAGTGACTAATATTTCATTTAATTTTTTAAATCAATAAGTATCACCCATTCCCAGGTTCAGATCAGGAGATAAGCAAAAAGAAAGAGTATGGGTGTATAGTTATGTATGGATAAAGAGAATCAAATTTCTCTGGGAGAACTGTTATATTTAAACAAAACAAAATGGCATTCTGTCTAGATTTGCTAGGCTCTTTGTTGCTATGAAAAGGCAGGAGTCTGGGGCTGAGCTAAGGCCATCTGGCTCAGCCAGGACATGTCGTAATTGCATGCATGTACACACGTGCAAAGCACTCTGCACAGACAAGGCAATCAGTTATCTACTAAACGGACAAATTCATCACCTCTAAGCCCAGAGGACAATGCCTCATTTGTCTGGCACTAGCAAATGACTCTTTGCTATAAATCTGGCCACGATATCTGTTCAACATTCACTCATCCATCCACCCATTCATTCATTCCCTCAGCAAGTCATCGTTGTGGTTATAGGTTTGGGTTTCGTACCAGAGGATCAGTGCTGGGCCATAATCCCAGGAAAATGAAATTAGAAGCATCGAGAACTCAAGCCCAGCCTAAAACTCTCACTAAGTCTGCCCAAGCCATCCTCAGAGCTTTGCCAGGCTGGCCAGTGGTTTTCTTTGGGATAATTAACTGGACCAAGCTATGAATACCAGTCTGGGGGGCTTCCTGTTCAGAGAGATCTCAGGCCTTGCTGATTCCTGTTCCCTCACACAATGTCCTGGGTTTCCCTGGTATCCTCGAGAAACGTTTTTAAAAAAAAAAAAAAAAAGAGGTAAACTGAGGCAAGCTCAAAAGACCAGAAATTGAGTGCATTCAGGATAGCAGAGAAACCAACTAGGGATCTGTGTGCTGTGCCAGCTCCAGCAAATCAGTTAAGGGTCTGAGACAGGCTGTGTTTGTGGACAAGGATGCAAAGGAGGCAGGAGTGTAGCCAGCATCCCAGGCACGCGTTCATTGGCTCGAGGATGGAGGTAGATTCTGGGCAGCCGTTCATTGGTCAGGAAGTCAGTTTATGTCATCTCTGTAGGGGAAACTAGTCTCTCCGTTCTTAAGTTACCTTCTTCCCAGCGCTGGGGTCGAGTCTCAGTTTCCTAGCCTGTGCTTCTATTTTAGATCCTTTCACCCCCTCCAGCAGCCGCGCAGGTGGAGACCAAACTCAGGCAGGCTAATGCAGTGTTGCAAATGTCATTGTCTGAATTTTTCCTTTCCAAGCAGGGGGACCGGGACTGGGAACTTTATAGCAGACACAACTTTGCAGATAGCGTTGTTCTTAAAATCAGAGAACTCTTTGCTATTCTGCTCAGTGCCATTAACATGCATTTGAGGTTGGAGTGGTGTGTGTGTGTGTGTGTGTGTGTGTGTGTGTGTGTGTGTGTGTGGAAGGTGGGGGCAAAGGCACCTTTGAACTCTGCCTCTTTTTGCATAATCTCTTACATGTCTCTACGTGTATATTACAAACAGGGGACTCTTTACCTACAGTCAATGGATGGGAATATAAGATAGTTTATAAACCTCCAAATATTTTGTGCAAAATTTGGAAGACGGGCTGCATAGCCTTCACCAGATCCTCAAGCGGATCTGAGACCTCAAGGAGAATAGGAATCCTGGCTCCGGAAGGATTTAGCGAGTGACTGCCGCAACCTACTCAACGAACCATCTTCCTGATCTCGTTCCATAAGGCCTCAGGCTTCTGCCGTTACCAAGATGCACTGGCTTGCTGCCTGAGAAGGAGGCATTTGTCTGCGTTCGTTCTGCCACCTACAGCTCGCAGCCGGGCAGAGGCGCCTGCTCGGCTCCCAGAGCGGGAGGCTCATTTGCATACATGAATAAGGGGCGGTGCGCGCTGCCTCTCCAGCCTGGTACCCTTCCGCTAGAAGAAAAATGGCTTTGGGGATTCCTGATTAGTATTCAGAGATGCAAATTCCTTTGGGGTGAGTTACAGCGATGGGAAGGTATTTTTACATGAAAGGGGAAGGGATAAATCCTGAGGATTAGCACCTGAAAGAAGTGTTGCCCAAAAACCCAAGAGGAAAGAGGGGAAAAGAAAGAGAAAATGAGCTCCTGAGTTCTCACGATAAATGCAACTCTTCGATTTCTTAGCGTGTTCAGTGCTGACAACCCATTCTAGGTCCAGATAGGAAACTTGTCATATAATAAAAATATTTACCATCTAATCTGTAATCATCAAACTGTCTGCTTCAGGAAGATGTGATTTTCTAAGCAGCTTGAAATGCAAACATAGGATAGTGTTCTTAATATACTTAAAATCATTTTTAAGGGACTGAATTTTGGGGACCGAGATTGTATTATTCTCATGTTGCTGCTGCTGCCAAGTCGCTTCTGTAATGCCCTACGCTTAACGACCCCATGGACTGCAGCCCACCAGGCTCCTCTGTCCATGGGATTTTCCAGGCAAGAGTACTGGAGTGGGATGCCATTGCCTTCTCCAAGCATTCTCATAGTTATGTCCTAAGCAGACTGCCTGAAATTTAGGAGGAAACTCAGTAATTTGCTGATTTAACATAATAGGAACGCGCTTTGTCTGCAGTGTGTGCTGTGCTTGCTACTATATGATCATAATATCTACTGTTTGTTGAACTTGCGTGTCAAGGTTCATCGTCTCAACTTTTTCAAACATCCGAGATATGTATGGTTTTACAGATGAAACCGAGTGCCAGCATTATTACGTGTTTCAGCCAAAGATAAGATTATAGCTAGACCTCTCCATTTTTAAGTCCATGTTTGTTCCACTCCATCCACGAAATTTTATATCCACTGTAAATCAGTTTCTCAAGAATGGGAATTGACCACAAGGAAATGGCTTTAAAATCTTTACAACATTTTTTAATTAAAAGAAAAAGTTTTCCCAGTCCTTAGAATTTCTCTGAAAGCTTTTAACTGTTCTAACTTAATAATAGATCCAAATATCTTCTGACCCTGTCTGAAGCTAATAGTAGTTCTTTGATGGATAATGCAGTCTTATCTCTATGTGGAGAGAGGATGTGGAACCTTTCACTGTGTTTGCTATGAGTGACAAGGGAAGACCTGAGAGTGTCTGTAATTTGCACACATATTTTGATTTCCAGTAAAGAATTCTTAGTAAAGGAAAACACACTGGAATATGGACCTAAATGTATAGGAACACTCCCTCTTTCACAGGTTTTTCTTTATTAACATTTTAGGCTTCAAGTTCAGTTCAGTTCAGTCACTCAGTCATGTCTGACTCTTTGTGACCTTATGGACTGCAGCACACCAGGCCTCCCTGTCCATCACCAACTCTTGGAGCTTGCTCAAATTCATGTCCATCGAGTCGGTGATGCCATCTAAACATCTCATCCTCGTCCCCTTATTCTACCTCCAATCTTTCCCAGCATCAGGGTTTTCTCCAATGAGTCGGTTCTTTGCATCAGGTGGTCAAAGTGTCAGAGTTTCAGCTTCAGCATCAGTCCCTCCAATGAATATTCAGGACTGATTTCCTTTAGGATGGACTGGTTTGACCTCCTTATAGTCCAAGGGACTCTTAAGAATCTTCAACACCACAGTTCAAAAGTATCAATTCTTCAGCGCTCACCTTTCTTTATAGTCCAACTCTCACATCCATACATGACTACTGGACAAACCATACCTTTGACTAGATGGACCTTTGTTGACAAAGTAATGTCTCTGCTTTTTAATATGCTGTTTAGGTTGGTCATAACTTTTCTTCCAAAGAGCAAGCGTCTTTTAATTTCATGACTACAGTCACCATCTGCAGTGATTTTGGAGCCCCCCAAAATAAAGTCTGACACTGTTTCCATTGTTTTCCCATATATGTGCCATGAAGTGATGGGACCGGATGCCATGATCTGCATTTTCTGAATGTTGTGTTTTAAGTCAACTTTTTCACTCTCCTCTTTGACTTTCATCAAGAGGCTCTTTAGCTCTTCTTCACTTTCTGCCATAAGTGTGGTGTCATCTATATATCTGAGGTTATTGATATTTCTCTTGGCAATCTTGATTCCAGCCCGGCATTTCTCATGATGTACTCTGCATATAAGTTAAATAAGCAGGGTGACAATATACAGCCTTGATGTACTCCTGTCCCAGTTTGGAACCAGTCTATTGTTTCAAAGAGGTTTCAAAAGGACTCTCAAGTAAACAAGAAGATAGGCAAATTGAAGATGGATCAGAACTAACCCAGATCTCATTACTTTGCAGCCTGATGCACTAGTGACTTTGATTCTTTGAATCACACTGTACCTGTGTCACTCAAGCTTTGAAATCTTAGTCTCTTTTCCTGAAGAAAGTGCAAATGAAAGGAGGTTACAGTTGGCCCTTGAGTGGAGTTAATGGTTTCGGCTTAGATCATTGATAGCTAGAAAGGGCTAAGGTATTTTTCTAGATGACGACAATTTTGATTATCATGCTTAGACTTGAGAAGAGGGAAAGTGGGGTGGGCCGTGAAAAGAGAGGGAAATTTGAGCAGAAAACCCTTGGAGACCTGTGCATGGCTTGCTTCTGTATTTATCTCGGCTAAAACCCAGCATTTGCAGGGCAGTGCTCTCAGCTTTGGGTAATACTTATCAGAATTAGATGAGGGAATGCGCTTTTAAATGCAGATTCAGGGCCCCACCTCCAGATTCAGTAAAACAGAAAGGGCAGAGCCCAGAAGTCTGCATTTTTAACAGCTCATCTGATTTTGATAGAAGCGTGCCTTAGATTTTGAGGAACATTGGCATAGAAAGGTCCTCCAGTCTTTCTGAGAAACACTCTTTCAATGCATCCATTCATTTGAGCCAAAGTCTAGGAACACAGAGATAAAAGGCATAATCTCATTTCAGCATTCAAAGAGTTCAAAGTCAAGTGGAGGAGAGACTTGGAAGCTGTGGTTACAAAATGTAAATAAGTTCATAGAGCAGAAAGAGCTGTGTGCTTATGGAGAGCTGGAGAGGCATCCGGCTCAGCCCACATGGGAAGAAGTGCACAGTCCTGGGGAGGAAGGCGTGACAGAAGAGGATGAGTGGGCAGAAACCAGGAAGAGAGGAGGGAAGATTCCAGGTGGAGGGAACCCAGTGGGCAATAAGAAGTTGGCCTCTAGGGAAATACTCAGATGAGCCAGGGCAAAAGGGAAAGGGGTAGTAAAAAAGATGGGCGGATGAAGGCAGAGAATGAACGTCTGTCTTTCATAATAAGATGACGTCTTCTCACACAGGTAGGCACATTGCCAGGGCTTTCTGGGTGGCGCTAGTAGTGAAGAACCCGCCTGCCAGTGCAGGAGATGCAAGAGCTGCAGGTTCAGTCCCCATGGGGGAAAGATGCCCTGAAGGAGGGCCTGGCAACCCACTGCAGTATTCTGCCTGGAGAATCCCATGGACAGAGGAGCCTGGCGGGCTGCAGTCCTTGGGGTCACGAAGAGTCGAACACGACCGAAGCGTCGTGGTATGCATGCACAGGTGCATTGCCAGTGTTCATATCGCTGCTGTTGCAGCAGCAGCGGATGCGTCATTCCAGGTTGTGGTCTTTGCCTTCTTAGCAGCTCTCTCAATGCAGCAGTGTTCTGATAAGCTTCCAACTGAGAAGGAATTCAGAAAAGTCCAGGGCAATCCTAACTGGATTTACCTTCTTATTTCATTCATTAATCTTGGTCGTCAGATGTTTTGGACTCCAGTAGAGCTGAAAGGTCTAACTAAAGGAAGCAAGAAGGGTGACTACGTACAGAACCAGAGCAAAAACTCCACGCTGAATATATGTGGGGGTATACATTACCAATTTTCACATCTTGTGTAAAATACAAATGAGTCCATGGATAAAAATGAAGTCATGTTCATCACAGTGTTTTATAAGAATTAGGATCAAAAAACGTACCTGAAGTTGCCTCTTTTTTCTCAAATGCTTGAATGATGCCTTCACTGCCACAAAATCTACATAAACTGCCATTGTAACTCACAGTGTGTGGTTATGCAAACAGGAAAAACAACAGAAGCTAGAGCAGAAATCTGAGCATGCTGTGCTAATATGAAAGAGCTTTTTTCTTTAACCAGAGAGAATCACGTCATTTCAGAATAGTACTGTGTATATCCACCCAACCATCAGTATAGAATATGTGGGGAAATGTGTGTGTGTGTGTGTATAAATCACACTCAGCTGTAATATGATATTATAAATGCTAGTAAAGAGAGTAAGCATTATCAAGTGTTGGTAATATTTCTTTTCCTCCACACTTATACAGAAAAAAATTTAAAATGGTGAGGGGGGGCAGGAGGGAAGAAAAGTGTCTTTAAGCTTCGAAATGGATTCTGGCTGTTAATATTATTTATTGCAAATAATATTATCAAGTGGTGAAACACCTGTCTTTGAACTCCTTGCAGTTGTGTGTAATACTGGAGCCAATGCAAGAACTGATGTCCAGACATAAAACTTACAACCTCAGTCCGCGGGACTGCCTGAAGACCTGCTTGTTTCAGAAGTGGCAGCGGATGGTGGCACCGCCAGGTACGACCTCACTCTTCACTCCCCATCTACATGCTTCTTCCAAGGCTTCTTCTGGGGACGAAGGGATAGGAAAAGGGGATGATTATAAATGTATCAGGCAAAGCAGTTTATAAGGGATGTTCTGACCCCGATGTTGGATCCAAAGACTGAGTTGGCGAAGGGCAAGCATCCTTCCTCTACGTGGTGACCATGCTCCACAGTCTCCTCACTTGCTAGATTTCGGAGGACCTGAAACTCACAGAAGGAAATTGATTTCTTTAATGTTACTGAGAAGATGTGGATAAAGCTGAGGTGAGAATCAAGGTTCACTGTCTCCCAGGCCAGTGTTCATTCCACTGGACAAGACTGGTGACCACTGATGGCTTTCTTTAGTTTTCTTTGTCCTTTAAGGAATGGTAGAAATTACTAAAAGAAAGGGGAAGAAGGAAGAAGAAAGGAAGAATGGGGGATGGGCAGAAGAGGAAAAGAAGGAAGGGAGGGAGGGGGAAGGAATAGATGGAAGAAAAAGGGAAGGAAGGAGGGAGAAAGTTTGCCCTATTTTTAAAGATACATAATATCAAAGGGTACTCTGATCATGAGAAGAATACACAAAAGACCCCATTTCTCTCACTTCCCTAGGATGCAGTTTAGATACTGTAGTCTCCTGCTGGGGTTCTGAAATTACTGCTTCAAGTCATCATTAATTGTCTTTCTATCTAATACATTTCACTCCCAGGCGTGTGCTGAGCCTCATTGATCATAAAAGCAAAATGTTTCCATTCGCTAAAAATTGTTTTTATGAAGAGTAATTATTAACATGAGGCACATAGCTTTCTGAATCATGAAATAGAATGGTCACCTTCCACTGGTAATTGGCCAGGGGTTTTAAATAAAGAGGATATAGTCAATATAACCAAGTACATGTTTAGAAAGCTGGGGAAATGAGCATTACTTTACATAGAATCGTTGCATCCCCATCTTAGGGGAATTTTCGACATTTAGAACATTATTTTTCAAAGATATTAAATGTGCTTAAATTCGCCTTATTTTCTCTTTCAATATCAGTAAGGTTTTATGGGGAAAAAATTTCATTCACTATAGGTGTTGAAAACTTCTATTTCCTGATGTATGCACATATAATTCATATGACGTGTGTGTGTGTGTGTGTGTGTGTGTGTGTGTGTGTGTGTGTGTTAGTCACTCAGTCATCTCTAACTCTTTGAGACCCCTTGGACTGTCACCCACCAGGCTCCTCCGTCCATAGCATTCTCCAGGCAAGAATACTGGAGTGGGTTGCCTTTCCCTTCTCCAGGGGATCTTCCTGAGCCAGGGATTGAACAGGGGTCTCCTGCACTGCAGGCAGATTCTTTACCATCTGAGCCACCAGGGAAGCCCCATGATTCATATATTATTCATTAATTCAGTCATTAACTCAGCAACTATTTATAGAGCCCCTGCAAGGTGCCAGGCACTGGTGCAGCCACTCTGCTTACAGCGCTGCATGAAAACAGCCACAGATCACAGTCTCTCAGACCTTTCTTTATTTTTCTATTGAATCTTCACTAGGGTTATTGTGAAGTGTGAGATATTTCTTGTTATTCCCATTCGATATACTAGGCCTGAGATTTAAAGTAGAGCTTGCCAGAGTTAGCGCAAGACTAATCAATGGAGACCAATGTCACAATAAGTTTGTATGTCTTCAGTTCATGACTCCATTCCTACAGCTACGCACAGGCAGTAGGAGCAACACAGAGCAAACATTTTAGGCATATTTTCCCAAAATTCCATTAAAAAATACCTTTTTTAAAAATAAAAAGCAGCATATTTCAAGTCAAAGGAAGGAGACACTGGTCAGGGAAAACTGGGATATTCACTTAACTTTAGACTGTACCACTCAACTCACCTCCAGCTGCCTAAGTTGGAAAAATTCTGTTTCCTGCTTCCATAACCTTCAGAATAAGCACCCATAACTCTCCATGGATAGGGATGTTAGGCCTCTGTTGATGAATATCTTCAGACATTAAGATGAAAATATTTACAAGAGAAAAAATAGTGTATAAATAGAAACCTTCTACTTCTTCATCAAAAGTCAGGAATAACATGATGGACCCAGTAGTCTTTGAAATGAGCCTTAAAACAAACTCACCCCATCGTTCAATAGAAGCAGCAAAAATGTCTCAAGAAAATGCCAAAGTCCCCTCACTTGGTTCCAGTACGGCCCTCGCTTACCTTCTTCCCATCAGGGTTGGACCTAGAATAGGGTTAGCTCTTACATACCATTTAGTAAGTGCCTGCAACAGGCTTCTGAAAGTTTCTCATTCTCAAAACAAAGATTATATAGCACCTAACTAATAGAGTGGCTATGAATATAAAATAATGACCGAAACTATCAGGAATATGAAAACACCGAGTCATGCTCATGATGCATAATAAATAAATGAAATTCTTACTACACATTTCCATAAATCTGTACACGTCCAGTAAGATCTTGCCTCATCCTTCAGGTTCAAAAAAATTTTTTTTCTATTTCTAAACCTTCTGGAAGAGGTCTAGTTTCCTTTCATTAATATATTGATTATAGCATATTAAGACATTTCCCCCAGGAATTTTCAAGTTAGTTGCATCCTTTAATCACCAGGGTGCAAACCATGGGCATTTCTCCTCTGCTTGGGAATCCGTAAGTTCCACATCAATGGCTGGTTGGATAGACACTTCTTTTTACTTCAGCATTTCAAGGTGTAATAGAACTTGGCTGCAATATGACACGTGACCAGTAGGTGCTGCTGTTACTCACTGGGTCCCTAATTTAACTAAATTCATACAGGTGGTGCTGCCAGTGGTAAAGAATCCACCTGCCAAAGCAGGAGTTGCAAGGTTCATCTCTGGGTCGGGAAGATCCCCGGAGTAGGAAATAGCAACCCACTCCAGTATTCCAGTATTCTGGAAAATTCCAGAGGAGCCTGGTGGGCTGCAGTCCATGGGGTCACAAAGGCTAGACACAACTGAGTGCACACACACACACACACACACACACACACAAACACACTTTTCTCAGGCCTTGGAGGCTCCCTAGGAATCTCAGTGTGAATAGTTTGAAAGTCGCTAAGTCGTGTCCAACTCTTTGCAACCCCATGGACTGTACATTCCACGGAATTCTCCAGGCCAGAATACTGGAGTGGGTTGCCATTTCTTTCTCCAGAGGATCTTTCCAACCCAGGGATCAAACCCAGGTCTCCTGCACTGCAGGCGGATTCTCAAAGCCCTCCTTTTATTATAAAAAGAAGGTAGGCCATAAAATATTTTTCTCAAAATTCATAATGGTAATAATATTTTAAGTTTGAATTGTGATAGGAGTGTGACTCACCCCTGAGACTTATTGATAGATTCCAGACATATAGGTGGGCTTCCCAGGTGGTGCTCGTGGCAAAGAGTCCACCGGACAGTGCAGAAGAGGGAGACTCGGGTTCAATCCCTGGGTCAGAAAGATCCCCTGGACTAGGAAATGGCAACTCACTGTCATGTTCTTGCCTGGAAAATCCCAGGGACAGAGGAGCCTGGTGGACTACAGTCCACGGGGTCACCAAGAGTGGGACTCGACTGAGCACACGACATATAGATGAAATCAGAAAGAACAGTTAAATGCAAATCACTTTATCGACACGTTAGAGAAGAGTTTCCATCATTTCGTGCTGAAACTAGACCATCAGTTTTCTCCTTTTGGGTTTTGTCAAGTTAAAAGAAACGGGGGGGGGGGAAATGTCAACAGTCTACTCTTTTCAGTTTACAAAAACGGCGTCACTGGAGGGACCGTGGTGGTCGCCCGGGAACTGATCCTCCTTCCATCCTCCATATTGCAGCAGAACCCACAAGGCAACCGACAACCAAGCGGAGGAAAAGGAAAAACTCCACGAGCAGCACCTCCAACAGCAGCGCGGGGAACGCCGCCAACAGCACCGGCAGCAAGAAGAAGAGCACGGCCGCCAGCCTGAGTCTGTCCAGTCAGGTACCTGTAAGTCTCGCTTTCCTTTTAGGCTGCAATTCCTGCCTTTACCGTCTCCCAACTCCAGAGGGGCCCGCGGAAAAGACTCTTAGCTGCAAAGACCTTCTGGGCCCGGGGGCGGGAGGTGGGGTGGGGGAAGGGGAAGGCAGGGACAGGAATTGGGAGGAAGGGCGGGGACTCTGTCCTGAAAACCAGCCCCTGCAAACTGGGAACTAGAAAGCAATACACAGAGGCTGTGCTGCAGCGGGACAGGATTGAAAATGCCGTCAGAGTCAGGAGATACGTCACCTAAGGTTTAATTAAAATATCACTGAGCGATGTGCCTGGTGGCAGATAAGGGGCTCTGGGCACCAACGCTGGGACTCTGTGTTCCCCTGGAGAGCTAGCTCCTGGCACTCAGACTCCAGATTGTCATTTGACTGTCCCCAAACCTCACCCCCCCCCCCCCAGACATGGGCATCTCCTCTTATTTTAAGACTCAGGTAATTAACTCAAGGCCAGTACAGCCCACTGGATTTTGCTTTCCTTGTTTCATTAGCTTAGAGGGAGGTTCAGCCCCAGGTTTGGTCTGAACTCTCTTGACGTCTTGACCCTTTTCTCTCCGTTCTGGGTCTTGACAAAGGAAATGGACCGCTCAGAAGGGGGCTTCTTTGAACTCTGAGTCTGATAGCCGAAGGTGTCCCCAAAGGGCAGACCTGGCAGATGGGACCTTTCTTCCTCTCCTCTTGATTTCTTCCCCCAGTCCTCCCCCTTCTTCCTGATTCCTTCTAGACACTGAATTCCTCATCCCAGAATTAGACCACTTACCGCTTTCACTGATAAGTTCTCACGTTCCTTGAAGCACGTCTGGCCTCTTCAGTGGCCTGCGGGTGGCCTGCGGGTTTTCCTTCTCTGAGGCCCTTGGTACATCAGCTCAGCAGGCTCTCGACGGTCCTTCTCCCAGCCCGGGGATTCCCGTGGTGCCTCAGAGGCGCCCTCTGGATCCTGTGTCTTTGCGAGTGTGTCCTTTCTCGTAGGCACCTTCCACCTCCAATGCAGAATTTTTTTTTCCTTTCCCCTCTTTTTTCACTCGTCTCCTCTCTTGGGCTGTGGTCCTTCTCCTTCAGGTTCTGATCCTGCTGTGTCTCCTGTCCATGTGAGAGTGGACCATCCTTTCCAGAAGGTTCTCTGCTTACTTCTAAGTGTGGCTTTCAAATCTGTCCCCCCACCCACTTACCCCCACATCCCACTGGTCAGTTCTCCTTGGCTAAACCCAACCCCATCAGTGTATCAGAGAATTGCCTGGCCTCTCCTCCTGCCCTCCATAGACAGAGGGTATGGTTGCCATTCCCCAGTACATTAAAAAGAAAGGGTCATGAGAGAGTGGCCGGCCTGCGGGGTAGGTGTCATTTTAATTTTAAGAACGTTAGGAATTTCAGTCTTTAGATAATACCAGAGTCACCTCTGTTGTTAACCGGGCTTTCATCCTTGAAGAGTGAGTGGGGTGGAAATCAAAAGAGAAAAGCAGTCTTCTTAAGGTGCCAGTAAGTTATACCCACTGCTGGTTAAATTGAAAATGCATCGAAAAAAAAAATGGCCAGATGCAAATAAACCAGCCCCCAAAGCATACACAAGTAGCCTATTCATTCATTTAATCTGAGAGTTTTAGAAACTAAAGGTTGTTAGTTTCCACAAACAATTGAAAGTACATTCTAGAGATTTCTGGAACTCTGAAGTAGCTACTTAAAGGCACAGAGACTTTAAGAATTCAGAGCGGTTCATCAAGCATCTTCTGAGCTCCTCTTGCGTGCCCTACGCTACACCAGGTGTTGGTAATCCCAAGATTTAAAATTTTAAAAAAAAAAAAAAAAAGACCAAAAGACGCTCAAGCTCTGTCATTGAAGAGCTCACTGTCTAAAGGAGGGACGATGAAGGGGTTTCTTCTCTCCTGGGGTCAACTCACAGGGTAGAGTGTCCAGAAAGATTCCAAGCCTGAACTGGGCATGGTAGGCCATCCATTAGTGATGTCTGCCATGGGTACAGAGTAGCAGCTACCTGTCCGTGTATTTTCACATACCTGGCCTAGTGAGAAGCACTGCAGTTTTTTATTAAAGAGCACCTAACTTTTTCTGCTCCATTACATTCTTGTCCTCCCAACTAAGCATTGCATTTTGCCAGAAGATGTCTATGTTGAGAGGGTCCTTAATGAGTTAAGACCCTTCAGACAACAGCAAGGCACCATTAGAAAGTGCAAGAAGAATGTTAGCAGTATCCTTACCGTGCAGTGAAGGGTGTTTTCATTAAGTGAAACTTAGAGATGGCTGAGAGAAGCAGGGAGGTCATCCAGGTTAGGCACACGTGTCCATTTCTGCAGGTCCCCCGGCTGGTTGGATGTCAGATGATAAGCACTGACTGGCTTGTAAGGATCACATCTTCTGTGTGTCCTGAATCACCCATGCCCCGTTCCTGTTTAACTAGAAATGCCACTTGCTGGCCTTAGCTGCCCTGTCTGCAGACACGGACAGGGGGCGTGTTGCCGCGGCCACGGCTGTGGTCCACCTAGTGGCCGGACGGTAGCGTGTGTGTCTGGCAAGGGCTCGGGTTTAATCCTCGGCTTCTGCTTCTCACCCACGAGCAGGGGCTAGGAGCGACCCCGAACCGCAGCCTCAACCCTGGGAGGGATGGAGACCTGTGTCAGTCCACAGCAGTGACCCCTGCTGGCCAGTTTAAGGAGAAGCGTTGAGGGGCCCTGAAAGGAGTCCCTCCCCGTCCTCAGAGGTTGGTGGTCCTTGCTCGGGGGCTTAGTGAGAAGAGGTAACATGGGCACCAGCTGGTGGCATCCCAGGGTCTCCAGCAAGGAGCAGAGGGGTCTGCCTCGTGGGGTGCTGAGACCACATGGGTCACTCACAGGTGGACCAATATCGCCTTGGGGTGGTCCCACAAGGCGGGGCAGGAAGTTCAGCTCTCACTGTGGATGCTGAATGGTGTGGGGTCGGGGGATTTTTATGGATGTGGGGGTGTGGGGAAAACGATGCCAACGCCCCCGTTAGAAGCAGCCCCAGATGTGCACTGGACTCCCCAGGTGGCGCTAGTGGTAAAGAACTCAGCTGACAATGCAGAGATAAAAGAGACGCGGGCTTGATCCCTGGGTCGGGAAGATCCCCTGGAGGTGGGCATGGCGACCCACTCCAGTATTCTTGCGTGGAGAATCTGATGAACAAAGGAGCCTGGTGGGCTCTATCCATGGGGTCACAAAGAATCAGACACAAGTGATGCGACTGAGCATGCACGAAAAACGTGCCTTATGTCTCCATTCATTTTGTGAAGATAGCAAGTCAAGCCCACCTGAGTGGAGAACCCTTGTCCTAGCCTGGAGGTTTAGCAGAGCCAGCTAGAGTCCTGTGCATAATTGTGTAACTGTCCTCAAGCCTCTAGGTACATACGAAGTCCTTAGCACACATCTGTTTAATTATAACTTGCCATCTATTCATCACTCACACGTGCACACGTGTGCACACACACTCACATACGTATACCCACAATTATGCATCTGGCTAAAGGTATGTTTTGTAATCAGTAAGGCAAATGTGGCATCTCTCTGAAATTTCAGATGCTCAAAAATATCTCTGCCTGGGCATCTTTTCCAGTGGTTCCTGGAACAAAGATACACCAAACACACTCTAAGCCTGTATGAGCCCCATTTGAGGAGATTCAGATCACCATTTTCGGAGGACTTTTCTGGAATGGCTGTTGTCTGCAGATGCAGTGAAGGCATCTGGAGTGTTGGAAACTTCTTGGCTAATATCACGTTTAAATTGGCTTCTGTTTCCAAATTATGCTTAATGCCTCCCCTTCCCCCAGCCTCTCTCGCTGACCTTGGACTCACAGTGCTAATGCAGACCCACGCGTCGGTTCTGACATTCCTTTCCTGCCCTGTGACATCTAATGCATGTGTTTCCCCCGCCCTTCAAAGGGCGCTGCACACAGGTCACGAGCTGGGCTTCACCCTCGTGTGGCGCTCTGCCACATCTTAACCTGGTCTTGCCTCCTGCCTTTGCTCCTGACTGTAAGCACAGTCTCCTGAGGGCCTGCAATGAAGGGGCCCTTTTGGTATCCCCCAACACCCCAAGGGGTCAGGTGGAAGCCCGGTTCCATTCAGCATCCCATCGGCTTTCTTGACACTCGAAGTCTGTGTCTGTTTTACATCTCATTTCAAGAGTCCTTGTGAGTCTCTTAGAAATCAGTGTCCCATCTAGCTCCTGGTGGCATCATAAGGACTTTCTTAGGGCCTCACAGTTGAATGCCCTGCGGGCACCTCGATGGCTGAGTCTACTCAAGTCACCCTTGAGCCATTTACTTCATCTGCGACATTTCTCTTTAACATCCTTGTTATCAATTCTCAAGAGTGATTAGTCTGAAAACACAGTGTGAAACCTATTGATTATCTTCCCTCTAATTCGAGGGGAATCTATCTATCAGACAAACAAGGTTTTCCATTCCAAAACAAACCAGATGGTCATAAAGGGATTAGTTCAGTGGGCACCTTCAAAATTTGAGAAGGGCCCTGGAGGGACAGCTGGACCTTTCTCCTGACCTCAGGCAGTGTTCCACTCATAGACTGCCCCAGGCAGCCTCTCTTGCCCCAGAGGAAAGAAAGTTTGCCCAGTTGTCAAGGCAAATTCGCATCCATATCAGCAAATGCGTACTTATATCTCCAAAAGCATCTGGCTGGCCCTGATGTTTCAGCTTCAGCCAAGGTCAAGGGCAGTCAGGCACTCTTAAGTAGATTGTTGCTCAGAGTTGGCAGAGCAGGATCCACCTGACGGATGCCCTGTGCCGTGCCCACGTCAGCCATTGGGCCCGTAGGGGCCCCTTGGAGCCACGCCTCGGGTAGGCTTTCTCTCCCCTGTCCTCAAGGCTCTGCAGCAGTGGCCTCTGCGAAGCTCCCAGCTCTAGGAGGTGCCGTCCTTGTTTGCATGGAAGGACAGTTTGTACTTAAAGGAGTGATTAGATGGATTCTTCTTGCACACTTCCATCTCTGATGATGACCAGCTTCATCCATATAATTATCATTAGTTCTCTTCATCTTCCTTTAATGGCACCAGCTGGACAGACTGGTTCTCTTTACTGCCCAGATTGGTGGTGGGGTTGCCTGTGTGGGGATAGGTGACAGGCACCATGGAATAACAGATGGTAAATTCAGGGCTTGTTGGCAATCAGCAGGTTTTTGCTAATGACTTAATTAGCTATGCAAATTGTCAAATCAGTGTGAACATTGTTTTTATCGAAAAATTTACCTAAATTAATTACCATAATTAAGTAGCAGAATGTCAAGGATGTTGGCTGCGTAAAAGGGCCTGGCTGAGTAGGAAAAAAGAGAGATCTGTCTTCAATTAAAACGCATACCGTCCTTGGGACAGAGAAAATGCCGTTTGGAATGAGTTGTGTGAAGACGGCAGAACCGCCTCCTCCCCGGCGCTGGCCGCTATTCTCGGAAGCTGGCAAAGCCGTCCCGAGACCCTCAGTAAAAGTGGTGGCGTTTCAGAGGTCTCGCACAGCGCCCACTGCCCTCTCAAGAGTCCCCAGTGTCGGCAGGTTGCAAAGCGTGGATTTTTTTAATTTTGAAAAATCCATTTTTTTATTTCTGCAGATTGCTAGCATTGCTCGTTCTCCGGTGTCAGGCTGCACACTAAGGACATAAACTCGCGTGGTTGTTTCCCGTCAGGAGGCGATGTTTATTTCCTGTAGAAATCCAATACGCGTCTCGGCCCCGACACTGAGACCCGGCCCCGGTGTACAGGACGCGGTGTGTCTGGCCCAGCCCCGCGCCTCCTCCCGCTAGTGCTTTAAGTGGGCTCCCCTCCCAGGTTCCCCGTAATAATGTCAGCTGCTGTCCACAGGACGTGATGGTGGTAGGAGAGCCAGCTCTGATGGGAGGTGAGTTTGGGGACGAGGACGAAAGGCTAATCACTAGATTAGAAAACACGCAGTACGATGCGGCCGACGGCATGGACGACGAGGAGGACCTCACCGGCCCACCCGCCCTGGGGAACAGCAGCCCATGGAGCAGTAAGCCTCCGGCCACTCAAGACACCAAGTCAGAGAACCCCCGCCCCAGGCTTCCCAGTGAGAGCGACCGGCCCCAGAATCCGCTGCCCATCGCCCCCGCGGGTCACGCGCGCTGTTTCAGATCCTCGCTTACAGGAGAGGAAGGAGCGAGACGTTAACCTTTGCCACGCAAATACCGATTTCTAAACCACAATGATCTGAGTTTCTTCCTTTATTTTTCTTTTTAAATTGAGAGGACCATTCCAAATAAACTTCCATGACCCCTCCCCAGAGGCCTTCGCAGGCAACCCAGATACTGGCACTGATCATAACTTAAACAAGAGCAAATGCTAGCGCTTCTCCTGGCTCAGTGTGAGCCATGTCCGTGAATTTCCTTTCGCCAACCCCGCATCCAACCATCCAGCGAAGGCCATACTGTCAGTAAACCCTCAGTGCTCAGGATCCCATTCTATGCCGAATCCAACTACAGATGACTTTTTAAGATTGTAAAATATTTTCTGCTTTTTGACTTGCATCTGAGAGTTTCTTGTTTCAGTAAAAAAGAAAAGGAAAAAAATCCGCTTTTGAAAAGTTATTTAAATGTACCTCTTTTTTTCTCTCTCTCTCCTTCACCTTTTCTTTCTTTGGGTAACAGCGAAGAGGGCCCAGCAGGGTAATTTATGGCCAAGCTAATGTCAATTGGTCCTCGAGCCCGAGCTGGTTCAATCGAGCCCGAGTGCAGAAACAAGAAATGTCTTTTTGTCATCAGAGACACCAAGGCAGATTTTTACGTAACGAAAGGCACCTGGCCCCTTGAGAATGTATTCGTTTGTAAAATTGCTGTTGATCCAAATATTTCCAAGCCATGTAATCCATTAATTTTGTGGGCAGTTTAATAAATCTGAAATTTCTGGGTTTCTTTTTTTTAGTGTATCTGAGTTGACTGTTGTTTCTCTTCATAGTATATTTCCTGTATAATATTTTGTAAAGCCCTCACCTGGTTCTTTTATGGGGACTTTACTTTGGGGGCAATCCCAGTGTATTTATGTGAAACTTTATAAAAGAACTAATTTTTCCATTTGCATATTAATATGTTCCTCTATACATGTAAAGACACAGTGGCTCGTGTGTTATAAAACAGCTGTATTTTATGTATGCTTTACTGATAAGTGTGCCAATAATAAATTGTGTTAACGACCAAAGCAAATGCGTCTGCGTATCTGTGACCCTGGCAGAGAAATCTGCCCACGTTGATGAGAAGTACTGAGCATGGATTTATAACCCAAATCCCACATGGAGTGGGACTGTGAAAACAGCTCATCTTTATGAAGTACAGTTCCTTCCACACTCACTGCAGTTGACTTGGGCAAACACAGGAGCGCCTTCTCTGTGCCGGGCACTCTGCTGGCCACAGACACAGGGACCGGAAAGCAAGGGTTGACCGGACTCCCTATGGCTGGTCAAATACAAGGGCAGCAGCTTCCACTCACTGAGTGCTTCCTCTGTACCAAACATCTCAATTTAAGGTCCACAGACCTTACTTAGGGCTTCCTGAGAGCTCAGACAGTGAAGAATCTGTCTGTAATGCAGGATACCCAGATTCTATCCCTGGGTCGAGAAGATCCACTGGAGAAGGGAATGGCAACCCACTCCAGTATTCTTGCCTGGAGAATTCCATGGACAGAGGAGCCTTTTTTCAGCTAATCCTCACAGCTCCACCAAGCAGGCCTTCATCTCCCCATTTTTTATTAATCAGTGCTCCTACTTGCCTCTTTTTCTAAAAAGCTTATTATACAAAGATTATGGAAAACTCATTGGAGGACTTTGGGTTTCAAGAACTTTCATCGCATTTGTCTACTCTGTTCGAATGAGGAAGATGAGAGAAGAAATCTGTTAGCATTAACTGGGTGTGTACAAAGTGCCAGGCCATAGTAACAGATCATCTCAGCCAGTTCTGGAAAAGAGGGCTTGCAAAAGAGAAGAGAAAGGAGAGTGTGTCTCTTAGGTTGAGGTTCCCAGAAGCAGAACCTGGCACCAGAATTCAGAGCACAGAGTTACTGAGAGGATCTTCTTCAGTTAAAAAAAAAAAAATCCTTAAGGGAATGGAGAGGGGAAGATGGAGAAGAGGAAAGAGCTAGGAGAGCTGCGAACTCGGGAAGCCTACTTCCCAAGCCTGGTCCATGGTGCAGGGGAAGGCTTGGGGCACAGAGCTATCTAACCCTCGCAACTGAGCTGCCAGATTTTTGTCCACCTGTAGCAGTCAGTCATTGGCTGGGGCCACCCCGAGGGGGTGTGGGAGGCAGTAACTTCCAGAATAAGATGGGCCTCATCAGCCAAGAGCTGTCCTGCAGAGGAGAGGTCAACTGGAAGCAACAGTCTTAGCATCTCAGCATAGGTAGGTTAGTCCCAGAAAGGGCGTCTGGGCAGGGGACCAACCGTCTGCTTCAGTAAGCAACTTGCTCCATCTCACAGCTCATGGGTGACGTCGGTGGAATTTGTTTCTGCATCCCCCTTGACTACAAAGCCTGGCTTCTCTCTAGAGCATCACGTTGTTTCCTTAGACCATTAGCATGGGGAGGGAAATGTGTGGTACAGTAGCAACAGAGCCAAAGAAAATTGAGGGAAACAGCTACTGTAACTGAAACATCCCCACTGGAGCAAGAGGACTGCCAGCTTATCCTCCGCCCACTTCATCATTTCAGGTTTCCTTTTATCCGTTCTTTTAAGTCACCAACCTGCAGTCATCACTGATGATTTCTGGGACAATTTGTTTGACGTCTGTTCCACTTATCTATTGCTGCACAGCTGATCAACCCCAAACCCAGAGACTCAAGAGGCAATTTACTATTATCAGTTAACATTCTGAGAGCTCAATGGTCAGGCGGTCTGCACTTAGGGGCACAGACAGTTGGGGATGGTGTCATCAGAGGTTTGGCTGGGCTGGACATTCAAGATGACACAATCACATAGCTGGCGATTAGGATGGAATTTAGGGCTGTTGAATACAGCCTCTCCACAAGGCTTTCACAGAATGATGGTTGGGTTCCCAGGGGAGAAGCAGCCTAGAACTGAAACACCATCACTTCTCTGCGCTGTCCATCAAGGCAGCCCAGATTCGAGGTGCATAGACCCAGACTTCCCTCTGTGATGGGTAAGTAGCACGTGCCCCCAACGAGGGGAGAGACTGCAGGCGGCCATGTTTGGAAACAAACCTCTACGGCATCCAACACAGTTCGCAGGCTGGTCCTTGCTTCCCTGACATTGCGTCCTTAGCCCCTTCCCACTGGTGCCCGACCACCATCTACCTACACTCCTTCTCGTTGTCTGAATACACTAAGTGCTCACGTCAGACACGTCTTTGCATATGTTTCTCCCTCTTAGAATGCCACCCCCACCTCTTTACATAACCAGAGCTGCTCAATCCTTTTTTATTTTTAATCAATTTATTTTTGGCTGCACTGGGCCTTTGTCAAGGTGTGTGGGCTTTTCACTGCAGTGGTTTCTCTTGCTGCAGAGTGTGGGCTCTAGGCATGCAGGCTCAGTAGTTGAGGTGCTTGGACTTTGTTGCTCCTTGGCATGTGAGACCTTCCCAGATCAGGGATCGAACCCATGTTCTCTGCCTTGGCAGGTGGATTCTTAACCACTGGACCGCTAGGGAAGTCCCCAAAGCTATTCACTCTTAAAGGTCTAGTTTGATTCTCCTGGCCCCTGAGATGACTCCCCCAACTCCGGTCAGCATCCGTAGTACCCTCTGGGATCCAAGAGCACTTGGTTCTTGATTCTGCCTTGGCTCTGTCCTGACAAATTTTTGTTTCTGTTGTTAGATACCTTTCACTGTCCTGCTAGACTTTTCTAGGACTGAGTGGTTTAATCATTTCCATCTGAATCCTTAATATCTAAACTCTATCATACATATCAAAATAGACAGAGTTTAAAACTCCCAAGCAAGAAATCATGAAACCACTGCTTACCATGCATTTTCCCTTTATGTTGCCATCTGTCATTCTATGGCACAACACAAAGTGACATTCACGCCTGTGGGTACTGAGAGATGAGAGGTGGCAGAGAGGGGCATGCTGAAGCTTCTCAGAGGCAAGACAGCACAAAACAAACATTCCAGAAAACACTGGCTTAAACCTAACTTAAATGATTTGTCAGGCCCAGGATAATTCCGAGGGCAACCATTTCTCAAGTACACACTACGTGTCAGCCACTTGCTAGGTCCTTTGCTGAGTGGTCTCACAATGACGGGAACCCAGCGGTAGTGCACAGTTGGGTTTTTCTCTGTGATAACCTCCAAACCTCAGCAGCCCATGACCAGAAAGATTTTGTTTTTCTCCCTGATGGGACTGTGGATGCCCTGGAACAAATGTATCTCAGGTCTGCCCCTCGGGTCTCTATCCAGAACAGGCAGGCTTCGGAGCACACACTTTCTTGGCAGATTCTGAAAGAAGTAGAAGAAGTCAAGCCAAATCACACAGACACACACTTGCACACACTGCATCCACTGGTCAACTCAAGGCCCAAGGACAATCCAGCATCAGAGGAGTGGGAAATGAACTCTAGAGGACTCAAGGGTGTGAGCAAACAGCTGGGAATCCAACCCAGCCCTGGCAGCCTATACAAAGATGCCTGAAAAACTTCTAGCTATTTGTTAACATTTAAAAACTGATGAGTTCTCAAAATATCGTATTAATACTTATATATGGAATCTAGAGTCGGACACGACTGAGCGACTTCACTTTCACTTTTCACTTTCATGCATTGGAAAAGGAAATGGCAACCCACTCCAGTATTCTTGCCTGAAGAATCCCAGGGATGGGAGAGCCCAGTGGGCTGCCATCTCTGGGGTCGCACAGAGTCGGACACGACTGAGTCAGACATGCAGCAGCAGCATGGAATCTAGAAAGCTGGTGCTGATGAATCTACTTGCCAGGCAGCTTTGAAGACGCAGATGCAGAGGACACACTTATGGATAGTGTGGAGGAAGGGAGAGGGATGGTGCGGATAGTGTGGAGATAGGAAGAAGAGGGTGGACAAGTGGGAAGAATAGTGTGGAAGCGTATACACTGGCATTTGTAAACGGTCAATGGGAAATAGTTAAAAAAAGAATATAAATAGTTAAAATTTTAAAAGAAAACATAGTCCAAACTAAAATCACACCTTTATGTGACACCATGAAGTCCGTTCTGGAGGAAACCTTCAAATTGCAAGTACTATCAATATGCCACTTCAGAGACCCTTGTCCTCAGAGACATCAGATATTCCTTAATTCTCATCCTGAAGTTTGCTTTTAGATAAGGGTATTTTTGGTTGTTTATTTTTAAATTGGGCACCGATTGATCAATAAAAGCATGATAAAACTGGACTGAAGAAAAAAATAGTCAATGGGAATTTGCTGTATAACCCAGGGAACTCAAAGTGGGGCTCTGTGACAACCTAGAGGGGTGGGTTGGGGTGGGAAGTGAGAGGGAGCCTCAAGAGGGAGGGGACTTACGTATGGATATGGCTGATTCATGTTGATGTCTGATGGAAACCAACACAATATTGTAATTATCCTTCAGTTAAAAATAAAGGAAAAAATGGATGCATTTTCAATAAAAATTAAAATGTTTTGGCTTTAACATTTTTATTATTTTAATATAAATTTATTTATTTTAATTGGAGGCTAATTACTTTACAATATTGTATTGGTTTTGCCATACATCAACATGAATCCGCCACGGGTATACACGTGTTCCCCATCCTGAACCCCTCTCCCACCTCCCTCCCCATACCATCCCTCTGGGTCATCCCAGTGCACCAGCCCCAAGCATCCTGTATCATGCATCTAACCTGGACTGGTGATTCATTTCACATATGATATTAAACATGTTTCAATGCCATTCTCCCAAATCATCCCACCCTCTCCCTCTCCTACAGAGTCCAAAAGACTGTTCTATACATCTGTCTCTTTTGCTGTTTTGCATACAGGGTTATTGTTACCATCTTTCTAAATTCCATATATATGCATTAGTATACTGTATTGGTGTTTTTCTTTCTGGCTTACTTCACTCTGTATAATAGGCTCCAGTTTCATCCATCTCATTAGAACTGATTCAAATGTATTCTTTTTAATGGATGAGTAATACTCCATTGTGTATATGTACCACAGCTTTCTTATCCATTCATCTGCCGTTGGAAATCTAGGTTGCTTCCATGTCCTGGCGATTATAAACAGTGCTGCAATGAACATTGGGGTATATGTGTCTCTTTCAATTCTGGTTCCCTTGGTGTGTATGCCCAGCAGTGGGATTGCTGGGTCATATGGCAGTTCTATTTCGTTTTTTAAGAATATTTTTTTAACTGGAGGATAATTGTTTTATAATATTGTTTCTGCTGTACAACAGTGTGAATCATCTAAATGTGTAGGTATCTCCCCTGCCTTCTGGACCTCTCACCTCCACCCTCCTCTTCCCATCTCTCGCAGTCATTCCAGAACACGAGGCTGAGCTCCCTGTGCTAACAGGAGCTTCCCACTAGCTCTCTATTTTATATGTAGTCCCTCAGTCCAGAGAAGGCAATGGCACCCCACTCCAGTACTCTTGCCTGGAGAATCCCATGGACAGAGGAGCCTGGTAGGCTGCAGTCCATGGGGTCACGAAGAGTTGGACACTTATTGAGAGACTTCACTTTGACTTTTCACTTTCATACACTGGAGAAGGCAATGGCAACCCACTCCAGTGTTCTTGCCCAGAGAATCCCAGGGATGGGGGAGCCTGGTGGGCTACCATTTATGGGGTCGCACAGAGTCAGACACGACTGAAGCAACTTAGCAGCAGCAGCAGCAGCAGCCCCTCAGTCATGTCTGACTCTTTGCAACCCCATGGACTGTAGCCTGTCAGGCTCCTCCGTCCATGGGATTTCCCAGGCAAGAATACGGGAGTGGGTAGCCATTCCCTTCTCCAGGGGATCTTCCCTACCCAGGGATCAAACCCAGGTCTCCTACATTGTAGGCAGATTCTTTTCCTGTCTGAGCCACCAGGGAAGCCCCATTTTACATATGGTAGTGTATATATGTGGAGTAGGAAATAGCAACCCACTCCAATATTCTTGCCTCGAAAATTCCATGAACAGAGGAGACTGGCAGGCTACAGTCTGTGGGGTCACAGAAGAGTTGGCATGAGCGAGTGGCGGAGCATGCACGCATACGCAGTGCGTATATGTCAATGCCACTCCTCAATTCATCCCACCCTCTCCCCTGCTTACGTCCAAAATTCCATTCTCTAGGTCTGCATCTCTTTTCCTGCCCTGTACATCGGCTCATCAGTACCATTTTTCTAGATTCTATGTATATCCGCTAATATATGATAAAAATTAAAATTTCTTGCTTCTCTTAACCAACAGGATCTAACAACCCTAGACCCACACTTCTGAATTCCTGAATGGTGACATGTGGCTGGTGTCCGGTCATGGATGCCCTTCTTAGATGCTCCAGCCTGTCACCCTGACACCATTTTTCTGACTCACTCGACCAGCCCAGCTTTAGTCATTAGCTGCTCCACCTGTTTTCCTCATTCTCTATACTCCTTAAATCCTCATTTGGAGGCATTAAGGGCCCATTTTGCAGATGCGAAGATTGATGCATGAGCAGTTTAGTTAACACTGTTGATTGCACAGCTCAAAAATGGTAAAATGGGTTTGAACCTGGGTCCTCGGGGTCAAATCCTGGGCTCCACCAAACCAGGCTGCTTTAGGAACCACAGTGGTAGTTTGACCTTCAGTGGATTAGGTCAGAAATGAGATAAGCATAATCTCATTGAGTCTTTGCAGTATCTTTGGTGGTGAGATGAGGTTATTTCCCCCTATTTTGCAGATGAAGTATAGAGCACTTAAACAGTTTGCCCAAGGTCACAGAGCTCACAAAGGACACCATCACGTCACCTTGACTCTGACCCACTCTGTTAGACTCATTGTCAGGTGTACAGTCCATAGATGGGGGGTTTGGAGAGAGAAGGGTCTAGCCTGGGAGAGGGGTCCTGGCATCCACCTTCTGCCACTGACTTTATGTTTCAGGGGGTGTCAGAGAGTTTGATCAGAAGCCACAAATTGTCACTCACCTGATAATTAAGCAAAGCAGATCCTTTGAGGGCCATGAAATCACAGGGACATCTGACAAGGGATTTATAAATAAGTGGCCCAGTCCCTTTGGGAAATCCTCTCTCTTTCTCCATCTCCCTTTTACTTTGAGGTGAACATTTAGTGCAACAAGAAAACACAACTCACACGACAACTTGGGGATGGGCACCGTGAGAGCCAGGCCAACAAGGTCAACTTCTCTTAAGCAGGGTTGGCAGCCTCCTTGAGAAACTCATTGTATAGTGGGATGTCCCCTCCATCTGCCATAAAAAATTACGAGGCTTTTTTCTGATGGCTAAACAACACATGCTCATGTAGACCATTTGAGAAAATGGGGACAAGAAGAAAATAGAGTAATCCCCCTATCCTGATATAACCAATGTTAATATTCTGATGCAAATCCATCTTTTTTTTCTAGGTTCATCTACACTTCAATGTTGGTAACATACAGAGTAGATAATTACCTATCCTGCCCTTTTCATATAATATTATATCATGAGCTACCTCATTAACTATTTTTTAAAAACATGATTTTAATTTCGATATAATGATCCACTAATGGAATATTACCATAATGCATTAAGCCAATTATTTATGACTGGTCAACTCCCTTTTTACATCCCATTAGAATTCCATAATCATGAAGAATAAGCTGGTTGAAGGTTGATGAGCCTGTATTAAGTTGGAATTCACTTCCTGGCTATTTGCCCAACATCATGCTGGGCCTTATAAGGATTCCTTCACCTGGTCCTGCCTTCAAGGCGCTTACAGTTGGGATAGAAGATGAGTGCACAGAATGCTACCCAACCAAGTGAGTCTGAGTACACACAAAGTGTCCACAAAGCATCAGGAATAAAACTCCAAGAGGTTATAAGAATGGCACTCACGTCCATTCCCCCTTCCTATGTTGTGCCCTGCATCTCATAAGCAGGGATGCAGGCGTTTTGTACAAGAAGATCAGAGAGGTTGAATCACTTGCCCAAGGTCACACAGACCAAAAACAAGGTCAGATTTGAATCAGCGCCTGCCCCAAGGTCTGTTCTTTCTTTGGTGAGCCACAGGAAATCCCTGGGGAGACACAAATGCCGTGACTGTGTTGGTGGCAATGACTCCACCCAGAGGAGTGATGCCCTGATGCACACGTGCACATGTGAGTGTCTGGTGGCTGCTCTGAAACTGCTCTCTGGCTTCGCCTCCTTTGATCCATCACTGCTGTCAGCTCAGTGCCTCTGATCATCGGGAATGCTGGGGACTTTGCGTTGAAACAAAACCTACCATATCAGCACTGTTGGTGTATATACAAAGGTGTTTTTTTGCACTGGAAGCCACTGAGCTAGGAGAATCAGGGAAAGATAATTAAAACTATAAATTAAGGAAACTGGTGAAGCAATGGCTATGGCCTTGCCCATTCCTGTTTTCAGTTCCTATTCATTCCAGAACTTTACCATCCTTGGAGAAAGAAATATTTTCTTGTTTTCCAATGGCCTTCAGTGAATCTCCATAAAATACAGTCACCCCATCATCTGTATGTGACTGGTTCCTTTAACCTCCCACCCCCACCCTCTCAACCTTCCCTTACCAAAATCCTGGATGCTCAAGCCCCTTACATTAAACAATGTGGTATTTTCATACAATCTTCGCACATCCTCCTGCATACTTTAAAGCATTTCTAGATTACTTACAATACTTAATACAATGTAAATGCTACGGTAAATTGTTGCCAGTGGGCAAATTCAAATTTTGCTTTTGGAACTTTCTGGAACTTTTTCTCAAATATTTTTGATCTGCAATCATTGAATTTGCAGAAAAGGAAATCCTGGCTATTCCAGGCTGACTGTGTTTCTTCCTGAGTTAGGGAAATCTGTTTGGGAGGAAGTTCTTGTGAGGAATCTCTTTCAGAGCTGACATGCTGTATCTTGAGCCCTTTACCAAAGACAAGTCATTCTCTCCTTTTTCATTCTTAACTTGTTGAGAGAGTTAAGTTCACTTTGGGGGTGCAAATTCTTCTGTTATGTTCTAATGAAGGTGTTAATGCTTTAAGTGAAAACTGTAAAAATTCACAAATGAGTGTGAAATTAATAGAACTCCTGAGACCTACCTGAAGTCGATTGTCACAAAAATGAAATTATAAAAATAAAAATTTACATTTGGTTACTACTGTTTTTCAGTTGCTAAGTCACGTCTGACCAACTCTTTGTGGCCCATTGGGCTGCAGCACCACAGGTTCCTCTGTCCTCCACTATCTCCCGGAGTTTGCTCAAATTCATGTCCACTGAGTCTGTAATGCCATCTAGGCATCCTATCCTCTGCTGCCCCCTTCTTCTGCCTTCAATCCTTCCCAGCATCAGGGTCTTTTCCAATGAGTCACCTCTTTGCATCAGGTGGCCAAAATATTGGAGCTTCAGCTTCAGCATCAGTCCTTCGAATGAATATTTAGGACTGATTTCCTTTAGAATTGACAGGTTTGATCTCCTTGCAGTCCAAGGTAGACAGGGGAGTTTTGGAAAACTGAGGCACTGTCTAAGGGATTGAACTCTATTTGTTGATCGTGGCAACTTTGACCTTGTGTTAGGAAAGCTTCTGAGGAGCCCTCACTCAGGGAAAGATTGATATGAACCATATTAGCATGCTTGACACAAAATTCATCATGATTGTCTCCCACAAGAGAGTGACTAACTCCACTTTCCTGGATCTGCCCCAGTTTAACACTGAACATCTCTCTTCCTGGGAAACTCCTCCATCCCAGGCAAACCCACACCTGTAACTACACAGACATATGCAAAATCACAACCATTGCTACTTATTGAGCGTCCTTTTCACCCGGACACTTGGCATGTATTGATTTTAATACACCCACCCCGGGTGGGGAGCCCTTAATATTATCATTTTACAGGTAAGACAGCTGAAGTGAAGAAACATGAAGGAAGATGCCCAAGGTATTCCAGCTAAACAACAACAGAGCCACGATCCAGCCCTCAAGGTGACTGACTTCCAGCCTGTGCTTTCTCTTCTATGTCCTTGGCTTTGGAATTTTTTTTTTTTTTTTGGCCAGGCCAGGGCCATGGCAGTGAAAACCCAGAATCTCAACCACTGGGCCACCAGGAAACTCCTGGAACTTTTATTCTAAATAAGACCAAGATAAGTGCAATATGTAAGCTGACTAAGAGGAACAATCAAACATCAGAAACTGTGAGATGCAAAAATTCCCCAGGAACAAGAGTCCTGGCCGGGCAAGCCAAGAACACAGCTGCCTCTCACACCATCCCCTCCTCCTTCAGTTACAGAAGAACCCTCCTGGTTCAAAAAAAAATCCACTGTGCACTATTATTTTTACTGGAGTTTAATTGCTTTGCAACATTGTGCTGGTCTCTGCTGTAGAGCAGAGTGAATCCGCTGCCTGTTGACGTGTGCCGTCTGCGCCTCCCCCACCCCTCTGGTTATCACAGAGCACTGAGCTGAGCTCCCTGCTGTACAGAGCAGCCTCCCACTGGCATCTAATTCCACATGATACTGCATCTATGCCGTTGCTCCCCTCTCAATCCGCCCCACCCTCTCCTTCCACAAGCCCATTCTCTAGGTCTGTGTCTCTATTCCCGCCCTGAAAATAGTTCATCAGTACCATTTTTCTAGATTCCATATGTGTGCATTAATATTCAATATTTGTTTTTCTCTTTCTTACTTCCCTCTGTGGCAGACTCTAGGTTGAATTTGGCCAGTTAGAAAGCATTCAGACAAATGACATCAGGAACATACAACAGGCAGGCAAAGAATTATCCCATCTGGCCCACCGAAAACCTCTCTTTCTGTGTGAACCAGGCCAACCTAGGCTGTCTAAGGACTCACCACGGTTTTGCTCAAGGCAAGAGAACAGCCAGAAACATCTGTAGCAACTTTGCACATCCGTTCAGTTACTCTGCAGCTGGGTCTAAGGAGTTTGCCTTTGCCAGGGGCACCCTGGGAGATTCTTGGCAAAAATTAAAAAGTGGAAGCTGTTGTCTGGAGTGAGAGGAGAAATCTCCCGGGTGGACACTTGTGTAAGCCAGCCACGGAGACTACCCTTCTGTCGCCACCCAGGAGGGTCGGTGCGGCTCAGCTGTCACTGCTGAACTCAGATACTGAGGGTGCAGAGCCCCCAGGCGGTATGTCTTCATATAATTTTGTTTTTTCATTTTTGGCTGCGCTGGGTCTTCATTGCTGCTTGTGGGCTTTCCCCTAGTTGCAGCGAGCGCAGGCTGCTCTCTAGTTGTGGACCCGCGACTCTCAATCCGGTGGCATCTCTTGGTGCAGAGCACAGGCTCCGAGGCGCTTGAGCTGCGGCGCTTGCCGTTCCAGGGCTCTAGAGCACAGGCTCCGTAGCTGCGTCACGTGGGCCCCGTAGCTGCGTCACGTGGGCTCCGTAGCTGCGTCACGTGGGCTCCGTAGCTGCGTCACGTGGGCTCACCTGCTCCGCGGCGCGTCGGATCTTCCTGGACCAGGGATCGAACCCCTGACTCCTGCACTGGCAGCAAGACTCTTTACCACTGAGCCGTCAGGGAAGTCTCTCAGTCTGTAATTTTGAATGGAAGGACACAGTACCTTTTAAAAGACAGAAGATTGTCTCTGTTAGCAGATTTAATCTCAATAGTGGCAAAGCCCAAACATCCTTTATTCTCTCCTTTCTTTCAAATAGGTACACAAAGTTGACATCACTTTTATAGATCCAGATGAATTATTTTTTCTCTCCAACAAGATTGCTTATTTTGTTTCAAGGAATGTTTTAAATATATTTCTATTATTTTATTAGCTTGGTCCTTGTAGAAAATTTTAAAAGTATTGATAAGCAGTAATAATTATTATTATAGCAATAATAATAAAATAAAGTTGAAACCACCTATATTACCACAACCAAGAGATAGCTATGTCTCACACTTTGGTTTGTTGCTTTGCTTTTAAATTTTTTATTGAAGTATAGTCAATTTACAATGTTGTGATGATTTCTGCTGCACAGCAAACTGACTCAGTTATGCACATGTGTATGTTATTTTCCACTGTGGTTTATCCCAGAATCTTGAATAGAGTTCCCTGTGCTTTACACAAGGACCTTGTTGCTTACCCATTCTGAATATAAGAGTCTGCATCTGCTGACCCCAAACCTTCAGTCCATCCTTCTCACTTCTCCGCCCCCTTGGCGGCCACCAGTCCCTTCCACATGTCTGTGAGGCTGTTTCTGTTCTGTCGATAGGTTCATTATTGTTTTATATCCCTAGGAGAGCGGTCTCAGAGAAGGCAATGGCACCCCACTCCAGTACTCTTGCCTGGAAAATCCCATGGACGGAGGAGCCTGGTAGGCTGCAGTCCATGGGGTCACTGACAGTTGGACGCGACTGAGTGACTTCACTTTCACTTTTCACTTTCCTACATTGGAGAAGGAAATGGCAACTCACTCCAGTGTTCTTGCCTGGAGAATCCCAGGGACGGGGGAGCCTTTTGGGCTGCCATCTATCGGGTTGCACAGAGTTGGACATGACTGAAGCAACTTAGCAGGAGAGAGGTTCGTGGATAACTTCTTATTTAAAACGAGATCCAGTTAAAAACTGCCCCTAGAAGTTGCCCTTAAATCAGAGGACGACTGATACTTCCATCAAAAACAAATACTGGAAGGTACAGCCTAAAACATTTTTGAACCTGAAGAACAATAAGGGGAACCTGACCCATCTCACATGCTAGTAAAGTAATGCTCAAAATTCTCCAAGCCAGGCTTCAGCAATACGTGAACTTCCAGATGTTCAAGCTGGTTTTAGAAAAGGCAGAGGAAACAGAAATCAAATCACCAACATCCACTGGATCATGGAAAAAGCAAGAGAGTTCCAGAAAAACATCTACTTCTGCTTTATTGACTATGCCAAAGCCTTTGACTGTGTGGATCCCAATAAACTGTGGAAAATTCTGAAAGAGATGGGAATACCAGACCACCTAACCTGCCTCTTGAGAAATCTGTATGCAGGTCAGGAAGCAACAGTTAGAACTGGACATGGAACAACAGACTGGTTCCAAATAGGAAAAGAAGTACGACAAGGCTGTATATTGTCACCCTGCTTACTTAACTTATATGCAGAGTACATCATGAGAAATGCTGGACTGGAAGAAACACAAGCTGGAATCAAGATTGCCAGGAGAAATATCAATAACCTCAGACATGCAGATGACACCACCCTTATGGCAGAAAGTGAAGAGGAACTAAAAAGCCTCTTGATGGAAGTGAAAGAGGAGAGTGAAAAAGTTGGCTTAAAGCTCAACATTCAGAAAACGAAGATCATGGCATCTGGTCCCATCAATTCATGGGAAATAGACGGGGAAACAGTGGAAACAGTGTCAGACTTTATTTTGGGGGCTCCAAAATCACTGCAGATGGTGATTGCAGCCATGAAATTAAAAGATGCTTACTCCTTGGAAGAAAAGTTATGAGCAACCTAGATAGCATATTCTAAAGCAGAGACATTACTTTGCCAACTAAGGTCCGTCTAATCAAGGCTATGGTTTTTCCTGTGGTCATGTATGGATGTGAGAGTTGGACTGTGAAGAAGGCTGAGGGCCGAAGAATTGATGCATTTGTACTGTGTTGTTGGAGAAGACTCTTGAGAGCCCCTTAGACTGCAAGGAGATCCAACCAATCCATTCTGAAGGAGATCAGACCTGGGATTTCTTTGGAAGGAATGATGTGAAAGCTGAAACTCCAGTACTTTGGCCACCTCATGTGAAGAGTTGACTCATTGGGAAAGACTCTGATGCTGGGAGGGATTGGGAGCAGGAGGAAAAGGGAACGACCGAGGATGAGATGGCTGGATGGCATCACTGACTTGATGGACATGGATCTGAGTGAACTCCAGGAGTTGGTGATGGACAGGGAGGCCTGTCATGCTGCGACTCATGGGGTCGCAAAGAGTCGGACACGACTGAGCGACTGAACTGAACTGAACTGACCCCCAGAGATGTCAGAGCAGAGTGTAATATGGTGAAGCATCTGCCCCAAAGCAGGCACACCGGGGCAAGGGTTCAGACACACACCAATGTCTGAATCTCCATTTACAGTGTTTTGTATATATGAACAAAGGATGAAATAAACTAATATTTAAACTGTTGACTATACATTTTGAAATCATTATTTTACATCCTTACCTTAGCCTGCAAATAAAATGTTCAGATGGATTAGAGACTCAAGCTAAAACTACAAAGCACTAGAATAAAACAAGAAATCGTACTAACATTGGGAGCTGAAAAACAATCTCTCTTCTCTAAACACCAAGATTAGATATCCTTTTTTTTCTTAATGCATATATTTAGAAGGACATATGTATAACTGTGTTGAAACATCTGAACTCTGGAGGGTCAGACCTAGGTGCAAACTCTGACTGTGGCATACTCTGGCTGGATGACCTTACAAATGCCTTAAACTCCTCTGATTTTTGTTGTCTTATCTATAAAACAGACATGTCAGCAGCTTCTACTCAAAAAGTGGTGTCACAAATTAAATAAAATATCATATAAAAACATTTGGCACAATTAACATTATAAATTATTTGTAAAATTTTACATATAAGAACATATAAAACTTAGAAAATGCAATAGAAATAAGGTCAAACTAAGGGCTATGTAATAAGCCTAACTGGCTTAAGCACCCCTATTAAAAGCAAAACGCAAAACAGAGGCAGACACAAAACGAGTCAGTGCTCAGCCGCTAAGAAAACACATATGAGATGAAAATGACATAGGATGGTTACAATTAAGCAGATGGGAAATTATCAACTATACAGAAACAAAGGGAAATCAAGAGACATGTTAACTTTAGACAAGTTAAAGTTTATGGTAAAAAATATTAAATTTTATATTAACTAAAAGTGCCATTATGTTCCAAGCAATAAAGCATCAGAATATAAAGCAAAAGACTATCAGAACTCAAGAATTTGATTAAAGCACAATGGCAACATATCACTTTAGTTTTTCAGAGATTAAACAAGAAAAAAATGGAAACAGAAAATTAATATAATTAGATTGGAATAATACATACATTTTTATCTTTAGACAGATTAACTGCATTTTCTTAGGCTCCAGGAGATAGTAAAGGACAGAGAATCCTGGAGTGCTGCCTTCCATGGGCTTGAAAAGAACTGGACACGACTTAGAGACCAAACAACAACAACATATACAAAATTGCTCCAAATCACAGATCAAAGGAAAAAATTACTAATGCAGTAATTTGTACGGGTTGCTTGCTTTAATTGCAATATAATAATACAAAAAAACAGTTTAACAGAAGCCTAGACAAAGATTCTCAGCCACTTACATTGTTTTTACGTTTTCCTAAATAAACATTGGGTCAAAGAGAAAATATAGTTAATATGCACATGCTATTTTGAACTAAAGAAATTAAACCATTGCTTCTAAAACCAGTTATGGAATTCCTGGGCTCCAAAACCACTGAGGATGGTGACTGCAGCCATGAAGTTAAAAGACACTTGCTCCTTGGAAGAAAAGCTATTGACAAACCTAGACAGCGTATTAAAAACCAGAGACGTTACTTTGCCTACAAAGGTCCAATAATCATGTACGGATGGCGAGCTGGACAATAAAAAGGCTGAGTGCCAAAGAATTGATACTTTTGAACTGTGATGCTGGAGAAGATTCTTGAGAGTCCCTTGGACAGCAAGGAGATCCAACCGGTCCATCCTAAAGGAGATTGGTCCTGGGTGTTCATTGAAAGACTGATGCTGAAGCTAAAGCTCCAATACTTTGGCCACCTGATGTGAAGAACTGACTCATTGGAAAAGACCCTGATGTTGGGAAAGACTGAAGGCAGGAGGAGAAGGGAATGACAGAGGATGAAATGGTTGGATGGCATCACTAACTCAATGGACATGAGTTTGAGCAAAGTGTCAGAGATGTTGAACGACGGGGAAGCCTTGTGTGCTGCAGCCCATGGGGTCGCAAAGAGTCAGACACGACTGAGCGACTGAACAATAGTTGCTTCACAATGCTGTGTTAGTTTCTGCTGGGCAGGAAAGTGGAGCAGCTTTGTGTGCATATATATCCCTTCTTTTGGAGATTTCTTTCCCATGCAGGCCACCACAGAGAACTTAGTTGAGTTCCCTGTGCTATACAGTAGGTTATCATTACTTATCCATTTTATACATAGTAGTGTGTGTATGCATGTCAATCCCAATCTCCTAATTGATCCCACCTTCTCTTTCTCCCCCTTGGTATTCATACATTCTTTTGCTCTACTTCTGTGTCTCTATTTCTGCTTTGCAAATCATATCATCTACACAATTTTTTCTAGATTCCACATACGTGCATTAATGTATGACATTTGTCCTTCTCTTTCTGATTCACTTCACTCTGTATGGCCGTTACTTCTTCTTAACTGGGTGAAATATTGGTAGGACTGCAAATCAAGCTGTTCTGCTTTTCTCTAGCCAAGGACGTGGCTTCCAGATAGACCATTCAGAGTATTGCTCCCAGGGAATCAAGTTGAGCAGAAAGAAAATGACTAAATAATCTTAGATGGCCATGGGGGCCGTGAAACACACGAAATGAAAGAGTGGGCCAGGCCCTACCTTCAGCTTCCTTAGCTAGGGAGTGAGGTCACGCGCAGTAGGACAGGCTCGGCCTGAGTCACTTCTATCATAAAAATATGAAAGGCACCTCCGTTCCACTGAAGTCCAGCAGGACCCAGTTCTAGGAGAAATTCACCAGTTCTCATGAAGAGGTGACGCTCTCTTGTATGATAAATGCATTACCTCAGTCATTCCATGAGTTTTACATTTAAATGCTCAAGAAAATGTTTACGGGGGTGGCTTCTTCCCTTCCAATTCTATTCTGCAACTGGCCCTCATAATTTGTTATAAGAATTCAGATGGTACCTAACACAACCTTTTTTCCTGTTGTATTGTTCAGAGAGAAATGAATGATTGTCTATTTTGAGTATTAATCTTCCGTTGTCACCATGGATACCTGATTCACTTAGAAATGAGAGGCTCGGAAGCCAGAGGACCTATATTTGGTTCCTCAAGGATGGAGAGTCTGAGGCTCAGGGAGGAAACTGTAAACCCCATCACTGTGAACACAGATTGGCTAAGCAATAAAACACCATCTACAGTGTTTGAGAAAGAGGGAAACATGTTCAATCATTTTTACAGCTGATGTAATAGCATCTGAGTTTCTGCTCAAAGAAGGAATCCATTTTCAGATCACACTCCAGTCAAAGGGATTCTCTCACTGCTGAGAAGAGGAGACTATAAACCCGCTGCCATCAGACCCAGAAGGAAGAAAAGCAGCTACAGAAGCTCTCAGACACTGAGCCGGGCAGGGCCATGTGGAAGCGTGAGGCGGGCCTTCCTGGGATGAAGCTTTTCCAGAAATGGTTTCCATTAAGTGGAAAAATCTTATTTTTTAATCACAGTATGCAGAAGCTAAGGGTTTGGTCTGCAGTCTCACCTCATGTAAGTACTCAAGGGAAAGCACGCACCTTGACAGCTGACCTAAGTCAAAAGGTGCAGAGGGCAAACTGGTGAGAAACAGGAGAACCTGAGGAAAGAGAAAGCGGGACCAGAACTAATGCAGACGATTCTCTGATTCACAGCTAGGCCAGTGGCTTCACCAGTTCCTTATACAAGAAAAGAAAACATACCAAAATCCCTCTGTATTTTTTTTTTTTTTTTTTTGCATTTTAATGTGTATTGTTACACTTATGTTGACCACTTTATTTTTTTATATATACAACAATTTTTATTTTTATTTTATATATTTATTTATTTATTTAAATTAGAGGCTAATTACTTTACAATATTGTATTGCTTTTGCCATACATCAACATGAATCTGCCACAGGTGTACACGTGTTCACCATCCTGAACCCTCCTCCCTCCTCCCTCCCTGTACCATCTCTCTGGGTCATCCCAGCGCACCAGTCCCAAGCATCCAGTATCATGCATCGAGCCTGCACTGGCAATTCATTTCATATATGATATTATACATGTTTCAATGCCATTCTCCCAAATCATCCCACCATCTCTCTCTCCCACAGAGTCCAAAAGACTGTTCTATACATCTGTGTCTCTTTTGCTGTCTCGCATACAGGGTTATTGTTACCATCTTTCTAAATTCCATATATATATACATTAGTATATATACATTAGTATATACATTAGTATATAATGTATATATATATACATATATATATACATTAGTATACATTAGTATACTGTATATATACATTAGTATACTGTGTTATATACATTAGTATATTTTTCTTTCTGGCTTACTTCACTCTGTATAAGTTGACCACTTTAGCACTTAAGGGTCTGAATATCCTGATGGTTAAGACAAAGAGAGAATTATGAATGATGACTCTTATATGCTGGAGCAGGAAGGTCTTAATCCATAAAGGAGTCTCACTTCTGACCAGGTTTGGAATCAATTCAGAGTTGGATGTAGATTATAGTATATGCATATCAGACTATTACATCATTACGGACTATACCGATGTGGAGAATGTGGCTTATATCTGCATGCACACAGGCTTCCAAGACTTCATTAGAGAGACCATCATAAGGCTATCAATGATGAGCTGTGATTAGCTGGCTAATCACAGGTAGCCCTGTGGTCCTGCAGGCCTCCTGGCAAGACCTGCTTTGCCATGCCACAGCGAACTGAGTCAGCAAAAATGTATTCCATTCATAAGAGCAAGGAGAGGGTTTCCTTGCCCCTGGTTTCACTTCTCAAACCATCCAACCAGTAAGATTGTTCACTGCCCAGGCAGGAGGGTTGAGAGGGGTCCACAGCATTAAGCTGGCAGATTTCCTTCCACATGGGGTGGGACAGACAAAGCCGCTACTCCCAAATCAAACACTAGGGTCCAAAGATTAAAAACCAGTTTTTTAGAAAAGCCAGTTTCCTGGCACTAAGACTTGAATTCCCAATACTATGATCTGAACCTCCTTTTCAAAGCACTGTAGCCCTTCTATGTCCTTCAAGACCAACATCCTCCCACTGATAATGACAACCAAAATGATCTCTGAGATTCATTCACAGAATTTGAAAGCAGTCAAGGGAATATATCTTTGAATACAGGACTGTGTTGGTTACAAAGAAATGGACTATTATGGCGCAGTGTAGAAGGTCACAGAACTGGGGAAGGATGGAGAAGAAGGAGGAAACTCAAAGCCATGCTGTGTTCTGCCGTTTGAGTTCACTTGGAAGAATCCAGTTTTTTCAGATTTGATAAGAACTTAACTACTATTTATTGAGGGCATCAGTCTCTCCAGTCTCCATTATGATAGCCTTTGCTTTCGTCTTATAAAAGTCATCTAAGACTCTGACCCAGGAAAGTAGCCTTTGGGACAGCATCATGGCAGGAGATGAGAGCTCAGTCACTTCAGTCGTGTCTGACTCTTTGCAACCCCACGGACCTCAGCCCACCAGACTCCTCTGTCCATGGGATTCTCCAGGCAAGATATAGGAGTGGGTTGATGTGCCCTCCTTGTAGCAGGAAACACAGGTCACAGAACAGACAGAGTTTAATTCTCTGAAGCCCAGTTCTTTGCAATGTCACATAGCTCTTCAGAAGAGTTTGTTTTGAACCCTTCAACTATCAAATTCCCTCCAGTATTTTCTGCATCTGTGGACACCTCCCTAAACAAACACCAGTAACCATGAAAACTATTCCTAAACCAGATCATCTCTCAAGAAGATGGTAGCTGTATTTTAAGTCAAATTCAACTCAACAATTCATTTCAGAAATTATTTTGGAAACTCCTATTATGTACTTTCATTGTTTCATCTCTAAGTTGTGTCTGACTCTGCAACCCCGTGGACTGTAGCCCACCAGGCTCTGTCCATGGGATTTCCCAGGCAAGGAGACTGGGGTGGGTGACCATCCTATTACGTGTAAGGCTTGAGAAAAGTGGGTCTTGCCTTTCAGGAGTGCTGAGTCTTCTCAGGGTTTCAGAGACATCCATAGACCATCCCCAACAGCCCCGCAACAGAAGGCAAGCTGAGGGCTGTGGAAACACATAGGGACAGGAGCATTTTTCTACCTGGAGAAGAGATGAGTTCCAAACGAAGCCTTGCTGTAAGGACAGGAATTGAATCGAGTCGAGGCTCTGGTTCATTTTGTACATACGCACGTGGCTAGTGCAGACAGGGTTACTTTAGAGAATGTTGAGCTTCTGAGGCCGTGTCACTTTGTCTCCTATGCTCTATGATCTGATCCTGCCTGGAACTTCTAGGCCTTTCAAGGGTCAGTAACCAACCTGTGACCTTTCAAAGGCCAGTAAGGAGGAGTCTAATCTATCCACCATCTTCCTCTGACTTCTCTACAGTGAATGCCCGTGGATACTCCAAACACATCTCCTAGTCACATCCAGCATGAGCTAGAGGCAGGATGGAAAGCCTGGATCAGAGTTTCTCAAGGTCAAGGATTTATCTCCTAAGGCATGGGTCCCCAGTCTCTAGGATCTAGTGCCTGATGATCTGAGGCAGCGTAATAATAATAGAAATAACATGCACAACAAATATGTGTGCATGCAAAGTCGCCTCAGCTGTGTCCAACTCTTTGCAATCTAACAGGCCTCCCCCACATCAGGCTCTTGGGACCCTCCAGGCAAGAATACTAGAGTGGGTTGCTATGCTCTCCTCCAGGAGGATCTTCCCAGCCTAGAGATCAAACCTGCATATCTCACGTCTCTTGCATTGCCAGGTGAGTTATTTACATCTACTGCCACCTGGGAAGCCCTGATAGGTCAATTTCACCCTAAATCCTCCTGGAGGTGGCCGGCCATCCCAAGGTCACTCTTTATGGTCAGTCACCTTTCACTTGTGTGTTCAGGCAGTGTCCACAACTGGGGTCCAGGGACTAGATTTCATCCACAAGTCACAAGTCTTAGCAGTTTATTCAAGAGAAATGTTCAGAAGCATTTTCCTGAGCAAGGTCCCATGAATGCAGAGGCTTTACAGACTCTACCATCAACTCATCCCAACCAGATTCAAAAGCTGCCTCCAATCGATTACAGGGACACAAGACACAAACTGAAACACATGCCCACAGAAGCTTGACAAGTTCCAATGCTTTGGGGGATACAGGGATGCCTAAAGCTGGAGCCTCCTGCTGGCTCCAAAGGAGAAGGCTGAAGTGACCATCCAGGGCAGTAGGGTTCCTGCAAGCCTTGAGGAGGGCCTCAACCAGACAGTGTCTCTCTGCAAGAATTTTTTTTTTTCCTGCAGATAATAGAATGCACACTGTTCCCCTTAGAGAAAAGCAGGGCCTGGACAGCATTGTGATCCAGGCTGTAATTTTCAGAATTTTAGAATGCTAATCATCACTCTGCATTAGATTTGCATAAGTATACTTAAAGGGTCTTCCTTATTAAACTTTTAAGATGAGCATTAGCATTTTAATTTCTGAAAGATTTATTACATGATATTATGCCTCCCTTATCAGTAAACAAACACAAACAGTTGGAAATGGAAACACTCGTGTGTTTGAGATTCACCCTTTGATATGAACAACAAAGAAGCTCAACAGAGAAGAGACGCTGTTTCTACAGGGTTTCAAGATGCCCCACTTTCCCACCTGAAAGTTGTTACTTGGCTCTGAGGGATTCTGGGAGGGTTTGTCATGGACCCTACCTTGTCTGGGCCTGGATCAGAAGCTCACTGCATGGCCCAGGTAAGTCTCACCCTCAGATATAAACAATGCTAGGACCAGTATTTGCAGTCTCAAGAGAACAAGCAGATGAAAAGCTGCAAACAATTTACCAGGAACACTGTGGTCTCCGCTCCCCCAGGAAGACTTCCTGGAACACAGTCCCTCAGGTTCTCTCTCCAGGGAACTTTGATCATCCTTGCTGTTGTTGTTGAGTTGCACAGTCTTGTCTGATTCTTTGTGACCCCATGGACTGCAACACGCCAGACTCCTCTGTCCTCCGCTATCTCCCAGAGTTTGCTCAAATTCACATCCATCAAGTCAGTAATATGATATAATCATCTCATCCTCTGCCACTCCCTTCTCCTTTTGCCTTCAATCTTTTGCATCATCAAAGTCTTTTCCAATGAGTCAGTTCTTCACATCAGGTGGCCAAAGTATTGGAGCTTCAGCTTCAGCTTCAACAGCAAGTTCTTCCAGTGAATATTCAGAGCTGATTTCCTCTAGGATTGACTGGTTTGATTGGTTTGGTTGTCTTTATGACACACAACCAAATGCTCACTGAACCACAGATAGTCAGAGCTGGAGACGATCTCAGGACATCTATCCAGACCGTGGTCCCCCAGTCACTGCCCACAAAGTGACCTTCAGATGTACTTGGTTTGGGTATGTAATATTTTGGGAAATATGTAACCACTCAACAGCATTTAGAACTAGGAAAATTTTAAGTTTTTTTTTTCTTTAGAACTAGACTTTTTGATTCTCTTGAAAAATAAGAAGGTCTTACAAGGCATTTTTAATTTTCTTTTGTGGACTTTTGGTTGTGCTGAGTCTTCATTGCAGTGTGTGGGCTCTAGTTGCAGTGACTGGGGTCTACTCTCTGCTCGGCTGCACAGGCTTCTCATTGCGGCGGCTTCTCTTACTGTAGAACATGGGCTCTAGAGCACAGGCTCAGTAGTGGTGGGTACATGGGCTTAATTGCCCCACGGCATGTGAGATCTTGCCAGACCAGAGATCAAACATGTGTGCCCTGGAAGTGGTGGGCAGATTCTTAACCACTGGGCCACCAGGGGAGCCCCAAAGCCAGGCATTTTGGTTATTTTTTTTAATTAATTTATTTATTTTAATTGAAGGCTAATTACTTTACAACATTGTACTGGTTTTTGCCATACATTGACATGAATCAGCCATGTGTCCCCCATCCTGAACCTCCTCCCACCTCCCTCCCCATCCCATCCTTCAGGGTCATCCCAGTGCACTGGCTTTGAGTGCCCTGTTTCAGGCATAGAACTTGGAAAGTGAAAGTGAAACTGAAGTCGTGCAGTCAAGTCAGACTCTTTGCGACCTCACGGACTGTAGCCTGCTAGTCTCCTCTGTCCATGGGATTCTCCAGGCAAGAATCCTGGAGTGGGTTGCCATTTCCTTCTCCAGGGGATCTTCCCAACACAGGGATCAAACCCGGGTCTCCCACATTGCAGGCAGACTCTTTACTGTCTGAGCCATCAGGGGTTCCTGCATTGAACCTGGACTGGGGATCTGTGTCACATATGGTAATACACATGTTTCAGTGCTATTCTCGCAAACCATCCCACCCTCGCCTTCTCCCACAGAGTCCAGAAGTCTGTTCTTTACATCTGTGTCTCTTCTGCTGTCTCACATATAGGGTCATTGTTACTATCTTTCTAAATTCCATATGTATGTGTTAATATACTGTATTGGTGTTTTTCTTTCTGACTTACTATTATATTCCGTATAATAGGCCTGTTTCATCCACCTCATTAAAGCTGATTCAAACGCATTCTTTTCAATAGCTGAGTGGCATTTTGGTTATTAAACTACAGGCTCTCCTGTGCTCTAGAGCCTACACTCTGGAGGTCACGCTCCTCACCAGGAGTAGTTGCCACAATGAGAAACCCAAGCTCAGTAATCAAAAATAATCCCACTCAAGTAACTAGAGAAAGCCCGTGTGCAGCAGCAGCAGCAAAGACCCAGCGCAACCAAAACAGAAATAAATAATTAAAACCAAATAAATAAACTATAGGCTCTCCCCTCCAAGCCCATTCTATCCTAATCTGGTCTGTGATGCTGGCACTGGGGCTCTGCAAACAATTCTTTTTGCCAGCTGCTTCCCTGTTAGGCTTGGCCAGTAACAGCTGTTAAAAAGAGAAGATTTGGATGTTGGGACACATACCTCTCTGGGTGCTTCCTCTTCCTGTCTTTGTCACATCAGCAATGGGGTTTCTTGCTCTGGCGGAGCAGGTGGTCACAGTCGTGGTTTCTCCTACACTCTCCAAAGCAGTGCAACCGGACCCCTCACTGAGATGCAAGCTCCAGCCAGCCCACACCCGCTCCTTGCACATCTGGGTCCCCGTGCTATGGGGCTCCTGCTCCTCACTTCTAGGTTAGCACAGTAATAGAAGGATAATGAGAGCTACACATGTGAGTCACACACATAATTAAATAATTAAAACTTTTCTAGTCACTACTGTAAAAATGATAAAAAGAAACAGGAGAAATTTACTCTTACTAATCACTTTTACTCATCTCAGTTTATCCAAAATGCTATCACAGTATACCATCAATATTAAAAGCATCATTAATGACATAGTTTACATGTTTTTTAATGTAATGGAGACTTTGACTCCAGGATGCATTTTATATGTAGAGGAATTCATCACTCGACTGGCTACGTTTCCAGCCCTCGAGAGACACTTGGAACTGGTGGCCACTGTGCTGGATGTTGCGGCCCTAGGCTGAAGAGCCCAGTCCGCTCTGCCCAGCCTCCAGTGTGGCAGCTCCCTGCAGTGATTAAGTCAGCACTGTCTCAATGTGCTCCTCAGGCCTTTACAGTCCCCTAGACTTGCCTGGTGTCTCAGGCAGTAAATAATCTGCTTGCAATGCAGGAGACCTGGGTTGGGAAGAAACCCAGGAGAAGGGCACGGCAACCCACTCCAGTATTCTTGACTGGAGAATCCCATGGACAGAGGAGACTTATGGACTACAGTCTATGGGGTCACAAAGAGTCAGGATACGACTGAGTGATTAAGCACAGTATCTGTTTCCAGTTCAGTTCAGTTCAGCCTCTCAGTCGTGTCCAACTCTTTGTGACCCCATGGACTGCAGCATGCCAGGTTTCCTTGTCCATCACCAACTCCTGGAGTTTGCTCAAATTCATGTCCATCGAATTGGTGATATCATCCAACCATCATCCTCTGTCGTCCCCTTCTCCACATGCTCTCAATCTTTCCCAGCATCAGAGCCTTTTCCAAGGAGTCAGTTCTTCCCATCAGGTGGCCAAAGTATTGGAGTTTCAGCTTCAGCATCAGACCTTCCAATGAACACCCAGGACTGATCTCCTTTAGGATGGACTGGTTGGATCTCCTTGTAGTCCAAGGGCCTCTCAAGAGTCTTCTCAAGCACCACAGTTCAAAAGCATCAGTTCTTCAGCACTCAGCTTTCTTTAGGGCCCAAGTCTCACATCCATACATGACTACTGGAAAACCATAGTTTTGACTAGACAGACATTTGTAGGCAAATCGATGTCTCTGATTTTTAATATGCTGTCTAGTTTGGTCATAGCTTTTCTTCCAAGGAGCAAATGTCTTTTAATTTCGTGGTTGCAATCACCATCTGCTGTGATTTTGGAGCCCCCAAAAATAAAGTTTGACACTGTTTCCACTCTTTCCCCATCTATTTCCCATGAAGTGATGAGACCAGATGCCGTGATCTTCATTTTCTGAATGTTGAACTTTAAGCCAACTTTTTCACTCTCCTCTCTCACTTTCATCATGAGGATCTTTAGTTCTTCACTTTTGCCACAAAGGTGGTGTCATCTGCATATCTGAGGTTAATGATGTTTCTCCCGGCAATCTTGATTCCAGCTTGTGCTTATTCCAGCCCGGCATTTCACATGAAATACTCTGCATAGAAATTTAAAAAGCAGGGTGACAATATAGAGCCTTAACGTACTCCTTTTCCTATTTGGAACCAGTCTGTTGTTCCATGTCTGGTTCTAACTGTTGCTTCTTGGCCAGTGTACAGATTTCTCAACAGGTAGGTTTGGTAGTCTGGTATTCCCATCTCTTTCAGAATTTCCCACAGTTTATTGTGATCCACACAGTCAAAGGCTTTAGGGTAGTCTCTTGCTTTTTCAGTGATCCAACAGATGTTTGCAATTTGATCTCTTGTTCCTCTGCCTTTTCTAAATCCAGCTTGAACATCTGGAAGTTCACAGTTCACATACTATTGAAGCCTGGCTTGGAGAATTCTGAGCATTACTTTACTAGCATGTGAGATGAGTACAATTGTGTGGTAGTTTGAGCATTCTTTGGCATTGCCTTTCTTTGGGATTGGAATGAAAACTGACCTTTTCCAATCCTGTGGTCACTGCTGAGTTTTCCAAATTTGCTGGCATATTGAGTACAGCACTTTCACACCATCATCTTCTAGGATTTGAAACAGCTCAACTGGAATTCCATCACCTCCACTAGCTTTGTTCATAGTGATGCTTTCTAAGGCCCACTTGACTTTGCATTCCAGAATGTTTGGCTCTAGGTGAGTGATCACACCATTGTGGTTATCTAGGTCTTGAAGATCTTTTTTGCATAGTTCTTCTGTGTATTCTTGCCACCTCTTCTTAATATCTTCTGCTTCTGTTAGTTTTATGTCGTTTCTGCTCTTAATTGTACCCATCTTTGCATGAAATGTTCCTTTGGTTTCTCTAGTTTTCTTGAAGAGATCTCTAGTCTTTCCCATTCTATTGTTTTCCTCTATTTCTTTGCATTGATCACTGAGGAAGGCTTTCTTATCTCTCCTTGCTATTCTTTGGAACTCTGCATTCAAATGGGTATATCCTTCCTTTTCTCCTTTGCCTTTTGCTTCTCTTCCACTTTAAAACAAGTGACATGTTTGAAGTTTCCTGAGAGATCCTGATCCACATGGTACTCGAAACAACTGCTGAGCAGCATCTGCCTTTCTGGTGAGTGCAGTACTCAGTCTTTTAACCCAGAGTCCATCCATGCCGAGTCACTTCAGTTGTGTCCAACTCTTTGAGACCCTATGGACTGTAGCCAGCCAGCCTCCTCTGTCCATGGAATTCTCCAGGCAGGAATACTGGAATGCATAGTCATGCCCCACTCCAGGGGATCTTCCCAACCCAAAGACCAAACCCATGTCTCTTCAGTTCAGTTCAGTTCAGTCGCTCAGTCGTGTCCAACTCTTTGCGTCCCCATGAATCGCAGCACCAATTCCAAAGATAGGCAATGCCAAAGAATGCTCAAACTACCAATGTCTCTTAGGTCCCCTGAATTGGCAGTTGGGTTGTTTTTTTGTTTTTTTTTAACCACTAGCACCACCTCAGAAGCCCCCAAGCCCACCTCTCCTGAACTCTGAGGCTGACCAGCAAATGAGTTGTGATTTATCACTCTATTGTTGGTAAAATTATGATGAAAAAGATGTTTCCAATAAATATTTTCTCTTCCAAATTCGGAAAATAAGTGAAGAAACTGATTTGTGTGCCTAGTAAAATGTGAATGGCTTTGCCTCCCACCCCTGGAAGTATAGACTCTTCCTATAGTTTTAATCTGTAAACAGTGGCAGTGTTCCTTACCCAGCTCCTTCACTTAATCACATCATTCCCCAGGGCCCTCTGGGCATGCGGGACTGCAGTCCCAGTTCTGGATTGTTCTGGGTATGAGCTCTCAGAGAATGGATTGTACATCCTGGGGGAAGCCAAGGACCTCCTGACTGAAGAACAACTTGACAGTTGATCATGTCACAGGCCATGCTGAGAATGAGTAATGGTAACTATGATGATGCTTTAGCACTCACAAAGTAGTGGGTTCGCCAAAAAATTTGTTTAAGTTTTTTCCATAAGAGGTAACAGAAAAACTCCAATGAACTTTATGGCCAAACCAATACCTTCGCTTGTATTATCTCATTAGCCAGATACATATCCATTGCCCTCCTACAGCCTTGCTTCTCAGTCCACTGCCAAGCCTACAAGACTCCTGGCCTTTGCAAAATAGGCTGCAGTTGTTGGGAGTGAAGACTGAAACCAGAATTCCTGGGCTGGGATTCTGGTCTAACTTCCCAGGAACAAGTTCTTCTTTTTTTTTTTTTTAATTTACTGGAGAGTTTTTTTAATTTTTTTAAATACTTTATTCTACATTACAATATTGTATTTGTTTTGCCATATATTGACATGATTCAGCCACAGGTGTACACGATCTACCAATGCCGAAGCCCCCTCCCACCTCCCACCCCACACAGTCTCCCCGGATCATCCCTGCACCAGCCCCAAGCATCTTGTATCCTGTATTGAACATAGACTGGCGCTTCGTTTCTTACATGATAGTATACATGTTTCAATGCCATTCTCCCAAATCATCCCACCCTCTCCCTCTCCCTCAGAGTCCAAAGGTCCATTCTATACCTCTGTGTCTCTTTTGTTGTCACACATAGAGGGTCATCATTACTACCTTTCTAAATTCCATATATATGTGTCAGTATACTGTATTGGTGTTTTTCTTTCTGGCTTACTTCACTCTGTATAATCGGCTCCAGTTTCATCCATCTCATTAGAACTGAGTCAAATTTATTCTTTTTAAGGGCTGAGTAATACTCCATTGTGTATATGTATCACAGCTTTCTTATCCATTCATCTGCTGATGGACATCTAGGTTGTTTCCATGTCCTGGCTATTATAAACAGTGCTGCAATGAACATTGGGGTACATGTGTCTCTTTCAATTCTGATTTCCTCAGTGTGTATGTCCAGCAGGGGGATTGCTGGGTCATAAGGCAGTTCTATTTGCAGTTTTTTAAGGAATCTCCACACTGTTTTCCATAACGGCTGTACTAGTTTGCATTCCCACCAGCAGTGTAAGAGGGTTCCCTTTTCTCCACATCCTCTCCAGCATTTATTGCTTGTAGACTTTTGGATCACAGCCATTCTGACTGGTGTGAAATGATACCTCATTGTGGTCTTGATTTGCATTTCTCTGATAATGAGTGATGTTGAGTATCTTTTCATGTGTTTGTTAGCCATCCGTATGTCTTCTTTGGAGAAATGCCTATTTAGTTCTTTGGCCCATTTTTTGATTGGGTCGTTTATTTTTCTGGAGTTGAGCTGCATAAGTTGCTTGTATATCTTTGAGATTAGTTGTTTGTCAGTTGTTTCATTTGCTATTGTTTTCTCCCATTCAGAAGGCTGTCTTTTCACCTTGTCCACTTTCACCACTACTATTCAATATAGTTCTGGAAGTTTTGGCCACAGCAATCAGAGCAGAAAAAGAAATAAAAGGAATCCAAATTGGAAAAGAAGAAGTAAAACTCTCACTGTTTGCAGATGACATGATCCTCTACATAGAAAATTCTAAAGACTTGACCAGAAAACTACTAGAGCTAATCAATGAATATAGTAAAGTTGCAGGATATAAAATCAACACTCAGAAATCCCTTGCATTCCTATACACTAATAATGAGAAAATAGAAAAAGAAGTTAAGGAAACAATTCCATTGACCATTGCAATGAAAAGAATAAAATACTTAGGAATATACCTACCTAAAGAAACTAAAGACCTCTATATCGAAAAATTATAAAACGCTGATGAAAGGAATCAAAGAGGACACTAATAGATGGAGAAATATACCATGTTCATGGGTTGGAAGAGTCAATATAGTGAAAATGAGTATACTACCCAAAGCAATCTACAGATTCAATGCAATTCCTATCAAGCTATCAGCAGTATTTTTCACAGAACTAGATCAAATAATCTCAAGATTTATATGGAAATACAAGAAACCTCAAATAGCAAAAGCAATCCTGAGAAAAGAAGAATGAGACTGGAGGAATCAACTTGCCTGACTTCAGGCTCTACTACAAAGCCACAGTCATTAAGACAGTATGGTACTGGCACAAAGACAGAAATACAGATCAATGGAACAAAATAGAAAGCCCTGAGATAAACCCACACACCTATGGACACCTTATCTTCGACAAAGGAGGCAAGAACATACAATGGAGTAAAGACAGTCTCTTTAACAGGTGGTGCTGGGAAAACTGGTCAACCACTTGTAAAAGAATGCTACTAGATCTCTTTCTAACACCACACACAAAAATAAACTCAAAATGGATTAAAGATCCAAATGTAAGACCAGAAACTATAAAACTCCTAGAGGAAAACATAGGCAAAACAATCTCTGACAAAAATCACAGCAGGATCCTCTATGATCCACCTCCCAATATACTGGAAATAAAAGCAAAAATAAACAAATGGGATCTAATTAAAATTAAAAGCTTCTGCACAACAAAGGAAACTATAAGCAGGAACAAGTTCTTTAACTTCCCTCTTTGTGCCTTGACAGCCACATCTAAATATCAAGGATAATAATGGTGTTGGCTCACTGGGTTGGTGTGAGGACTAAATGTGTTAGAGCGTGCTCACAAGAATACCACGTGCTTGGCACCTAGTAAATGCTCAATAATCATTCGGAGGAAGCAGCAGCAGCAGCAGCACCACTTTCTGACCTGATGAGATCAGTAGCAGGAGATTAAAACTATGAATTTGAATCCAGACAAATCCATGTTCAAATCTTGGCTACTGCACTTGCCAGCTGTGTTGCTTTCAGCAAATTGCTTAACCTCTCGAAGCCCCAGTGTTCTCATCTATAAACTGTAATACGTGCCTCAAAGGGTTTTGCTGGGATGTTCAAGCTGGATTTAGAAAAGGCGGAGGAACCAGAGATCACTTTGCCAACATCCATTGGATCATCAAAACAGCAGTCCCTTGGACTTCAAGGAGATACAACCAGTCCATCCTAAAGGAAATTAGTCCTGAATATCCCAAATTGAAGGTCAGGAATGGCGGCGGTAAGGACATACCCCTCGTCCAAGGTAAGGAGCAATGGCTGTGCTTTGCTGGAGCAGCCATGAAGAGATACCCCACGCCCAAGGTAAGAGAAACCCAAGTAAGATGGTAGGTGTTGCAAGAGGGCATCAGAGGGCAGACATACTGAAACCATACTCACAGAAAACTAGTCAGTCTAATCACACTAGGACCACAGCCTTGTCTAACTAAATGAAACCAAGCCATGTCTGTGGGGCAACCCAAGATGGGCGGGTCATGGTGGAGAGGGCTGACACAATGTGGTCCACTGGAGAAGGTAATGGCAAGCCACTTCAGTATTCTTGCCTTGAGAACCACATGAACAGTATGAAAAGGTAAAATGACAGGATACCAAAAGAGGAACTCCCCAGGTCATTAGGTGCCCAATATGCTACTGGATATCAGCAGAGAAATAACTCCAGAAAGAATGAAGGGATGTAGCCAAAGCAAAAACAATACCCAGCTGTGGATGTGACTGGTGACAGAAGCAAGGTCCGATGCTGTAAAGAGCAATATTGCATAGGAACCTGGAATGTCAGGTCCATGAATCAGGCAAATTGGAAGTGGTCAAACAAGAGATGGCAAGGGTGAACGTTGACATTCTAGGAATCAGCACACTAAAATGGACTGGAATGGGTGAATTTAACTCAGATGACCATTATATCTACTACTGCAGTCAAGAATCCCTCAGAAGAAATGGAGTCACCATCATGGTCAACAAGAGTCCAAAATGCAGTACTTGGATGCAAACTCAAAAACGACAGAATGATCTCTGTTCATCTCCAAGGCAAACCATTCAGTATCACAGTTATCCAAGTCTATGCCCCAACCAGTAGTGCTGAAGAAGCTGAAGTTGAACGGTTTTATGAAGACCTACAAGACCTTTTAGAACTAACACCCCAAAAAGATGCCCTTTTCATTATAGTGGACTAGAATGCTAAAGTAGGAAGTCAAGAAACACCTGGAGTAACAGGCAAATTTGGTCTTGGAATGTGGAATGAAGCAGGGCAAAGACTAATAGAGTTTTGCCAAGAAAATGCACTGGTCATAGCAAACACCCTCTTCCAACAACACGAGAAGACTCCACACATGGACATCACCAGATGGTCAACATCGTAATCAGATTGATTATCTTCTTTGCAGCCAAAGATGTAGAAGCTCTATACAGTCAACAAAAACAAGACCAGGAGCTGACTGTGGCACAGATCATGAACTCCTTATTACCAAATTCAGACTTAAACTGAAGAAAGTAGGGGAAAATGCTAGACCATTCAGGTATGACCTAAATCAGATCCCTTATGATTATACAGTGGAAGTGAGAAATAGATTCAAGGGCCAAGATCTGATATATAGAGTGCCAGATGAACTATGGAATGAGGTTCATGACATGGTACAGGAAACAGGGATCAAGACCATCCCCATGGGAAAGAAATGCAAAAAGCAAAATGGCTGTCTGAGAAGGCCTTACAAATAGCTGTGAAAAGAAGAGAGGCGAAGAGCAAAACAGAAAAGGAAAGATATAAGCATCTGAATGCAGAGTTCCAAAGAATAGCAAGAAGAGATAAGAAAGCCTTCTTCAGCGATCAATGCAAAGAAATAGAGGAAAAGAACAGAATGGGAAAGACTAGAGATCTCTTCAAGAAAATTAGAGATATCAAGGGAAAATTTCATGCAAAAATGGGCTCGATAAAGGACAGAAATGGTCTAGACCTAACAGAAGCAGAAGATATTAAGAAGAGGTGGCAATAATACATGGAAGAACTGTACAAAAAACATCTTCACGACCCAGATAGTCATGATGATGTGATCACTCATCTAGAGCCAGACATCCTGGAATGTGAAGTCAAGTGGGCCTTAGAAAGCATCACTACGAACAAAGCTAGTGGAGGTGATGGAATTCCAGTGGAGCTGTTTCAAATGCTGAAAGATGATGCTGTGAAAGTGCTGCACTCAATATGCCAGCAAGTTTGGAAAACTCAGCAGGACTGGAAAAGGTCAGTTTTCATTCCAATCCCACAGAAAGGCAATGCCAAAGAATGCTCAAACTACCACACAATTGCACTCATCTCACATGCTAGGAAAGTAATGTTTAGAATCCTCCTAGCCAGGCTTCAGATATACATGAACTGTGAACTCCCTGATGCTCAAGCTGGCTTTAGAGAAGGCAGAGGAAAGAGAGACCAAATTGCCAACATCCGTTGGATCATGGAAAAAGCAAGAGAGTTCCAGAAAAACATCCATTTCTGCTTTATTGACTATGCCAAAGCTTTTAATTGTGTGGATCACAATAAACTGTGGAAAAATCTGAAAGAGATGGGAATACCAGACCACCTAACCTGCCTCTTGAGAAATCTGTATGCAGGTCAGGAAGCAACAGTTAGAACTGGACATGGAACAACAGACTGGTTCCAAATAGGAAAAGGAGTACATCAAGGCTGTATATTGTCACTCTCCTTATTTAACTTATATGCAGAGTGCATCATGAGAAACGTTGGACTGGAAGAAACACAAGCTGGAATCAAGATTGCCAGGAGAAATATCAATAACCTCAGACATGCAGATGACACCACCTTTATGGCAGAAAGTGAAGAGGAACTAAAAAGCCTCTTGATGAAAGTGAAAAGAGGCGAGCGAAAAAGTTGGCTTAAAGCTCAACATTCAGAAAATGAAGATCATGGCATCCGGTCCCATCACTTCATGGGAAATAGATGGGAAACAGTGGAAACATTGTCAGACTTTATTTTGGGGGGCTCCAAAATCACTGCAGATGGTGACTGCAGCCATGAAATTAGAAGACGCTTCTTCCTTGGAAGAAAAGTTATGACCAACCTAGATAGCATATTCAAAAGCAGAGACATTACTTTACCAACTAAGGTCCATCTAGTCAAGGCTATGGTTTTTCCAGTAGTCATGTACGGATGTGAGAGTTGGACTGTGAAGAAGGCTGAGCGCCGAAGAATTGATGCTTTTGAACTGTGTTGTTGGAGAAGACTCTTGAGAGTCCCTTGGACTGCAAGGAGATCCAACCAGTCCATTCTGAAGGAGATCAACCCTGGGATTTCTTTGGAAGGAATGATGCTAAAGCTGAAACTCGAGTTTTGGCCACCTCATGTGAAGAGTTGACTCATTGGAAAAGACTCTGATGCTGGGAGGGATTGGGGGCAGGAGAAGGGGACGACTGAGGATGAGATGGCTGGATGGCATCACGGACTCGATGGACATGAGTCTGAGTGAACTCAGGGAGATGGTGATGGACAGGGTGGCCTGGCATGCTGCAATTTACGGGGTCGCAAAGAGTTGGACATGACTGAGCAATTGAACTGAACTGATTCATTGGAAGGACTGAAGCTGAAGCTGAAACTCCAATACTTTGGCCCCCTGATGTGAAGAACCTTCTCAGTGGAAAAGACCCTGTTACCGGGAAAGACTGAAGACCAGAAGAGAAGGGTGAAGGAGTCTTTGGGCCTAGAAAAGAAAAGAACAACCTCAGAGGCCCTTGATGAATCATCTAACTGCAGAGAAAACAAAACGGAACTTTAGGTCCCGCCCTGATGCTCCAGGCCAGTTGCATCTACCTGGAACTTATCACCGCCTGTCCAGAAACCTTCCATCCCCTACACCTGCCCAGAAGACTTATCTCCCCCTGCCCAACTACAAATGCCATCTCAACTAAAGAATACGCAAAACATCCCACCTGGTTAACGTTTCTCTTATCACTTCCACAAACCTCCCTGTAAATATGGATCCTCCCGGATCCCTCTCGGCACTCAGCCTGGTTGTTAGGCCGACTGTCTCCCCTCCTTGCCTGAATAAAGGTAACCTACTTCCATTGAGGTCATCTCTCCTTTTCTGCCTCGGCCCAAACTATACATTACAAAGGGGACAGCAGAGGATGAGATGGTTGTATGACATCACCAGCTTGATGGACCTGAGTCTGAATAAGCTCTGGGTGTTGACGATGGACAGGGAAGCCTGGAGTGCTGCAGTCCATGGGGTCACAAAGAGTCAGACACGACTGAGCGACTGAACTGACTGACTGAAATAAAGTAATAACATAGTCCACAGCATTAAGTTTAAGACAAGGACTAAAAACATATCACGACTGAGCGACTGAACAGAAAAAGCATATTATTACCAACATCTTTACCACTTTTATCATTATCTTTCTTCCAGTAAAAGACAAACATGGAAAAACAGTCTGTTTAGATTCCCTGTATTCAAGGTCAAGGGAACCTTACAAATTTTAACGTGTTTCCACTAGACCATGAAGCATCTCCCACTTCTCTCAACCTCTGTTCATAAGTAAATTAAGAGATATGAGCTAAAACCCCAAAGATCTCTCAGGCTTTGAAATGTTTTATTGTCTAAGTTCTATAAACATTCCCATGAATAGGATTTTACAATAAATTTCAGATGCCCAGAGAGCCTCGGGGATAGAATACGGAAAGAGTAATTTGGGGATCATAGAAAAAAGGAAAGATGAAGTGATTAAAATATGGATGGATGGATGGAGAGAGAGATAGATTGATAGACTGACAGATTACTAAATGCGGCAGGGTCAAAGTTTCATCTAGTGCAGCAGAATCTTAGAAGGGAGATTCAGTAAATGGAAAGAATGGGGAACCAAAAATCTACTGGACAACTACTACACAGGTCAACTTGAACTTGCTATTTTATTTCATTGCCCACATCTTACAGATGCATCTCAGAGATGAAGTGTCAAAAGTCACAGTACTTATAAGTGGTAGAGTATGAACTTGAACCAAGGACTATTGAACTCCAAAGCTCAAGTTCTGTTTCCAAAGCGCTGAGTCTTCCAGTTCAGAGTCAAGCTGGCTAGAAGGGCAACCACAAACTTGAATCCTTAATTAGAAAAGCAAAGGCAGGATAAGAAATGGTGCGTGGTTAATTTCATAGGAAATTCCTTCCCCTTCCAAGTGTGGGGGAAATGGACTAAAATAAAACTGTCATCATGGAAATAAAATCTGTGCAGCCAGCTGAGTCTAAGTGTAATATACTTTGCAATTGGCTCTTTGGAAATTTAAGCTGGATTGCTCTGTGCTGACCTCCTTAACCAATTTTAAATCTAGGCAATATTTAAAACATTTTACTCTGGGGGAAAAATCTTTCTCATAAAGCAATTAAAGAAGCTGAACAAGAAATAGGATGCCTTTTCTAGGAATAAAGGATGAAATTGCTTGTCCTGCATTTTCATCACTTGTTTACTCAAAATTTTTCCACCAAGGAGTTCACACAGCACAGAATTCCCCAGCATCCAACTTAATCAACTACTGGGCCCCACAGAAACCAGCTCAGCTCAAGCTAATCCTCTCATCAGTTAGATACATATCTTAGACCTTTCTCAGAGTGGTCCAATTGGCTTTATTATTGTTATAAACTTGTCACTTTCATTTCCATCATTGTACAATTTAATACTCAGATCTGATACTCAGAGTCCACAGGGCAAAGGTCATGGTTTAAAAGTCAGAAAGCTTTGGGGAAGGAAAAGTTTCAGTGAAAATACAAAGGGTTGGGGGTTGCCTAGAACATCCAACAATTTCAAAAACCTAGGCAGAGATGGACCAGTTGAGACTGTTTGTTTTATTTTATGGTTGTGGAAACTGAGCTGAAATCAAGGAAGTGACTTGCCCAGACACAACCTAGTGAGTGACAGCTTCTTGACTTGTGGCTTAATGTTCCATCATTTTTTGCTGCTTTAGTCTGTGTCTTCTTTCATCACTGAACCTGCAAACGTACCTTACAATTCCCCTCTCAGCCTCTGATTTTCCAATCTGTAGCAATGCATGACACATGTGAGAGAACAACTCGAAAAGATGGACATTGTGATGGATTGAATCGTGTCCTCCAAAAGAATGCTGAAGTCCTGAACTCCGGTACCAGTTTCCTTCAGCACTTGGTACACACCTGTATCCTCCTTTGCCTCCTTGAGTCAGTCAGCTCCACCTGCAATAACGCTGCATAACAAACAACCTCCAAACTCAAAGGTTTACAAGCACAAGCACTTCTTCCTTTCTCATGTTGCATTTTAGCAGCAGCAGGTCAAATGCGGTGGTTCTACCAGCTTGCGATCAAGTTTGGGTCTGGTTCTCATTTTTTTCCTCATTTAAGTACCCAGGCTGAGAAGCAATCCCCCAGTCAGTACCATAAAGTCCTCAGGGTTGAGGGTGGGAACACAAAAGAAAGCTAGAGAGAAAATGTTCAATAACTCTTAAAACCTCTGTTGGGATACGGCAAATGACCACCCCCACCCCACACACACACACAACTCCATAGACAAAAGCAAGTTCACACAGCCAAGTCTGCCTTTCTGAAGGAGTGAGAGTGAGTCTTTGCTGATAATAATAGAGCTTTCCATGCTCCTGATGTTGCAATAATATATTTATTTTTCTGACATTGGCACTAGATTGAGTTCTTATATAATGGATGTTCATGGTGGCTCTTAGAAACTCACATTACCAGATTTCCTCACAGCGAAGGCAGCTAAGCGTGTGACTAAGGCTTCTCCCATCAGAAAGACTCACTGGAGACGTCACTTCAGGCACAGTATCCTGAAGAAGGCAAGACCATGAAGAAGCCGTTTCAGCAAGGACATTTGACCCCTGGCACTGGCCCCAGGCTGAGAACCTCTCTTCCAGTGACAAGACCAGAGGATCCGCTGGTTTAGCCCCGTGGAAGAACTTGGCATTGTGACTGCCGATGTTGGCCAGTAGCTAGGCCTCCCAGAGTCACTGTGTGCGCTGCACCAAGCCGCTTCAGTCATGTCCCACTCTGTAAACCTATGGACTACGTCCCGCCAGGCCCTTCTGTCCATGGGATTTCCCAGGCAAGAATACTGGACTGGGTTTCCATGCCTTCTGCCAGGGGATCTTCCTGACCCAGGGATTGAGCCTGAGTGTCTTATGTGACGCATTGGCAGGTGGGTTCTTTACTGTTAACACCACCTGGGAAACCCCCAGAGAATCTATGAGCTACCAAATATCCTTTGATAAGCAGGATCCTCTTCTGCCTAGAGCAGCTAAAATAGATTCTGCCATTTTGCAGCTCTAACACCCTGTGTCTTATCACTGTGCCCATTATGTGGTAGATGCTTCAGGTTTGATGCAGAAAGAACAATTAACAAAATTAGGAAGAGCCAGTTTATTGAGCACTTAGTATATACAGGGCCATATTCTAAGACATCTTAGTCAATTTTCTCATTGAATCTTTATAATTTCCCTTTAAAGTGAACCCATTGCAGAGAGCAAAGCACTGAGGTTAAGAATGAATAATGATCACATTATCAAATAACTAGCAAACACTTCTCTGGCGACATGATTTCTCTTGCACTGCTTTAATTAAAAACCACAGTCTCCTAAACTCTGCATGTACCTTATTCAGTCAGGAACCTCTCTCTAAAAAAAAATTTACTGGAGTCTAGTTGCTTTACAGTGGTGTGTTAGTTTCTGTGGTGCAGCAAAGTGAATCAGCTGTGTGTTCACACATATCTCATCTTTTAGGATCTCCTTCCCAGGTAGGTCCCCCAGGAGCACTGAGTAGAGTTTGTGCTATACAGTAAGTTCTCACTAGTTACCTGTTTTATACACAGTAGTGTATGCTGGAAGCCAGCACGGGGAATCCCGCCCATGGCAAAGGTCATGAGGAAGGGGGCCTGGCAAAAAGCAAAGGCTGAGATCAGGCCTCAGGGGTACCCCTGGATTCTCCTGAGCTTCTACCCCCAAAACCAGAGTCTGCCTGCCTTACTGTACTGTGCTTTCCACTCTTCTGACATAACAGGGGGCTATCCCCGACCAACTTTCTCTGGAAAGAGTTAACTTGGAGCTCCTGTTAACAGTCTCCTGAATATAAAAGGAGTGTCTCAAGCTCAGACCCCTCTGATGGCTCTCTAACTTGCCTGACAGAGACTTTTACAACTTGTGATTATTTACAGCCCCCCAACCGAGAGAGGCACGCAGCTTAAAACATCTTAAAGATATAGAGCCTTTTCTAAAGAGCTAAGAATTATATTGGTGATGGGTTTTCATTGTTGAGTCAATGACTGCTGCCAGGCCTCCATATTCTTTATCTTTTAGGCACCTGGAGGATATTATTCAATGTAATTGGGAGATAGAAAAAGGAGTATAGTAGTCTTGATGTTAGCAACACTAGACTTTTGAGTTAATGAACTTTCTCTTTGTTATGAATCACTGTACTCCTCTTTCCTTGTTATAAATTGTTGTGTCCTTGCTATGTAAGAATGTAACCTTAATTAGTGCTTTCTGAGAGTGGCACCAGACTTTAGTAAGAACAATACTTTTAAGGCAAATAAGTTTTCTGGTCGCCGGACCCTTATCAGAAAAGGGCCATAAATGCTAATAGGCCTCCTGGCCAGAAGATGATGTAAAACACCTAAGACCTGTGTATACAGATGGATATGCAGACAGAAAGCCTGGGTCAGAGCTGCTGACCCTGGCGTGACTTTGCTTTTTACATTTATCTCTATGTACAGCTAAAAGTATAAAAGTTTTTCCAGACAATAAAGGATGGGCCAGTTCCTGGAAAGACTGGTTCCCCCTTCTTCTTTTCTTTCTTACTCTATTTTCTGGCTGATTCCCGTCTGGGGCATAGAGGCTTAGCCGTGTCTGCTTATTTGCCCTGGCTTCTAAGACCCACGTGAGAGGGAGCCCAAGGCAGGGCACCCGTTCCTGTTCAAGCAGGTGCCTGTGGCCCTACGTAGACGGTTCCAGTCCCTTGTCTCGGGGCTTTATTGGCTTTCTATGTAAACCAAGGAATACAGCCTCTTTCTCTCCTCTATTCTCTTAACTGCAAACTCTCTCCTTATCTCTCTCTCAACCTATGTATTTCTCTCGCCATGCCCTCCCCGGCTTCGAATTACCCTGGATCCACCGGGGCTGGCCCCCTGCAAGTGCATTGATGTCAATTCCAATTTCCCGAGCCGTCCCAGCCCACCTTCCGCCCTTGGTGTCCGTGCGCTTGTTCTCTATGTCTGTCTCTCTATTTCTACTTTGCAAATAGGTTCATCCGTACCATTGTTCTGGACTCCACACATATGTGTTCACATATGATACTTGTCTTTCTCGCTCTGACTTAGTTTACTCTCTGTGTGACAGTCCCGAGGTCCAGGGAACCCCTCTCTTGAATGTCCCTGTGGAGTTTCCTGGCGTCTCTCTCATCAGTGCATTTACATAACATTTAGTGAGCGGAGCAGCTGTTTAGCTCTTACCATATCCTCCTTCAATGCTCATTTCCTCACATAAAGTTTTATTCTTCTCCTTAAATGATCTCTGGGGGTTGCAGGACCGAAAAAGCTTTTAACAATGATTGTTTGAGTAACTCCACTAGCCTCTTTAGGAAAATGGCTCTGAAATAATTCAGGTGTTATTTTTAAATCTCTACTTAGTGAATTTAACCCTTCAGCTGCTTTCAAAGATGAGTGGCATTATCAATTCTGTTTTGCTAACTTTATGCTTCAAAATTAGACACCCAAAGTTAGACTGAATTCTGCAACATCCTGGAAGATTATCATTTAGGGCAGGCTTTGCTGCATCATCTTAAAAATTTTATCGCAGCTGATTCTATTGATGTGGGTAGCTTTTGGCAGGAAAAATAAAATGGAAGAGAAAGCAGTTTATAATCTGTAAGAATGGTACTGAGAGATCTCAGTGCAGAGTTCTTCCTCCCCGAAACCATCCAGATGAAGAAATTTTACTCTCTCACGTTACCCGCAGGCCCCTTCTCTCTCCTGTCTGTTCTGGTTTGGGTCTCCTCCTATTTTTGTTTGTTAGGAAGGAAGGAAGGAAACAATGCTAAGGGCCAGATGAGTAGGTGCTGAGTAGACAACACACAATCTCTCATTCCATCTTCACAGCCACTACTACAGATCCTGGTGAAAACAGACAGAGCTGAAGTCTGGAGGAGCAGAGAGGCCAGCGAACGAGCAGCAGAGATGAATTTCTCATGCCGTTCTCATTGTATTAGATCATGTAATGTAATCATATCATCCTGAGAGATACTTGCATTTTAAAATTCAAGGATGAAAATTCCCCAAAGCACAAAGGAGGGAAACAAAAAGCTGGACCAGAAATAGAGGGGGCTTCTGTCAAGCATGCTGACCTGCAGATAAGGTGGAGGAAGCCTGCTTCCGAAGGAAACCCTAAGCTAGACAGGCACTGTCGGGCACTTTTATTCTCACAGTTTCACTTAAGGAAACAATTTATCCAGAGACTGACTGCTCCTAGGGGACGCCACCTGGCGTGCCTGTGGCAGGAGTTCTTTCTTGGGCTGGCTGGAGCAATGGCCTTTCGTCCTTGCTGCTGTGGCTCAGTCACTAACCCATGTCTGACTCTTTGCCACCCCATGAACCAGGACCACTCCAGGATCCTCGGTCCTTCACCGTCTCCCAGGGTTTGCTCAGATTCATGTCCGTTGAGTCAGTGATGCTATCTAACCATCTCATTCTCTGCCACCCCATTCTCTGCCACCCCATTCTCCTTTTGCCTTCAATCTTTCCCAGCATCAGGGTCTTTTGCAAGAGTCTTCTCTTCTCATCAGGTAGCCAAAGTAATGGAGCTTCAGTTTCAGCATCAGTCCTTCCAATGAATACTCAGGGTTGATTTCCTTTAGGATTGACTGGTTTGATCTCCTTGCAATTCAAGGGACTTTCACGAGTCTTCTCCATCACCACAATTCAAAAGTATCAATTCTTTAGCACTCAGCCTCCTTTATGGTTCAACTTTTATATCCTTACATGACTATTTGAAAAACCATAGCTTTGACTATATGGAACTTTGTCAGCAAAGTGATGTCTCTGTTTTTTTAAAAATCTGCTGTCTAAGTTTGTCATAGCTTTTCTTCCAGGGAGCAAGTGTCTTTAAATTACATGACTGTAGTCACCATCCACAGTGATTTTGGAACCCAAGAAGTATAATAAAATGCAAAATCTGAAATCTCACCTGGTCTTCCAGCTCCAGCATAAATGGCCTCCCCCCTCCCCCGCCCCCCCACACCAAGCCTTCTCTTCAGGAAAGAAAGATCTTTGAACATCAGGGAAGAAAGGGACTCGGTGCTCAGTGAACCCATGCACCTATTCTGGGTGGGTCCACAGCACCCATCCACCCAGTGACATGGCCACACATTCTGATGACCACCACGTATGGACCAGCATGGCATAGACCAAGAAGGGCTCGAGAACTGGATCCTGCCTCTCCATCTCGGTTTGGTTGTCAAAACAACATCCTCGTTGATCTTCTGTCTTACCTGTTCTATCAGTCATTGAAAGAGAGGTATTTTTAATACCTCCAGCTCTTTGGGGTCAGGTCTATTGTTTCTCCATGTATTTTAATGCTCTGTTATCAGTGACACAGAAGTTTCAAATCATCATGTTCTCTTGTTGAATTTACCCTTTCAGTTGAGTTCAGTTCAGTTGCTCAGTCATGTCCAACTCTTGGAACCCCATGAAACGCAGCACACCAGGCCTCCCTGTCCATCACCAATTCCAGAGTCCACCCAAACCTGTGTCCATCGAGTCAGTGATGCCATCCAATCATCTCATCCTCTGTCATCCCCTTCTCCTCCTGCCCTCAATCTTTCCCAGAATCAGGGTCTTTTCAAATGAGTCAGCTCTTTGCATCAGGTGGCCAAAGTACTGGAGTTTCAGCTTCAACATCAGTCCTTCCAATGAACACCCAGGACTGATCTCCTTTAGGATGGACTGGTTGGATCTCCTTGCAGTCCAAGGGACTCTCAAGAGTCTTCTCCAACACCACAGTTCAAAAACATCAATTCTTCGGCATTGAGCTTTCTTTATAGTTCAACTCTCACATCCATAAACGACCACAGGAGAAACCATACCCTTGACTAGATGGACCTTTGCTTGCAAAGTAATGTCTCTGCTTTTTAATATGCTGTCTAGGTTGGTCATAACTTTCCTTCCAAGCATTAGCATCTTTAAATTTCATTGTTGCAATCACCATCTACAGTGATTTGGGAGCCCAGAAAAATAAAATCAGCCACTGTTTCCACAGTTTCCCCATCTGTTTGCCATGAAGTGATGGGACTGGATGCCATGATCTTCGTTTTCCAAATGTTGAGCTTTAAGCCAATTTTTTTCACTCTCTTCTTTTAATTTCATCAAGAGGTTCTTTAGTTCTTCTTCACTGTCTGCCATAAGGGTGATGTCATCTGCATATCTGAGGTTATTGATATTTCTCCTGGCAATCTTGAGTCCAGCTTGTGCTTCTTCCAACCCACCGTTTCTCATGATGGACTCTGAATTTACCCTTTAACTGTTATGAAATGGCCTTCTTTGGGGCCATTTGCTCTGAAATGGGGTTCTTTGCTCTGAAATCTAATTTGTCTAATGTTGATACAGACACTGCAGCTTTCTCTTACTTGGTGTTAGTTTCTATGTCTTTTTCTGTTGTTTTTCTTTACAACTATTTGTTCCTTTTTATTTAAAGGTGCTTATTGTATAAGAATATTGATGAATCTTACCTTTTTATTCAATTTGACAATCTCTGCTAAAATGATTCTTAATATGACTAGGTTTTTTTGTTTTTAAATTCAAAGCAATGTTTTAATAAACCAAATACAACTATACATAAAAGGCTAACACACAATGATCGAAAGAGTTTATCCCAAGAATGAAAGATGGGCTTAACATTCAGAAATCAGTGTAAGTCATCATATCAACATATTTTCTAAAACTGATACAATTCTGTTTTATTTTATTAATATGAGTAGGTTTAAATCTATCACATTTCTACTTGCATTCTACTTGCTCCTCCTTTTGTCTACTCTATTTTTCTTCTTTTCATCTATTTTAAGAGTAAATATTTTTATTATTCCTATCTCCTTTTTGGCTTAACTATTGCTTTTGCTGTGTTGATTTAGTGGTTTCTTTAAGTTTATAATATACAGCTTCAGCTTATAGCAGTCTGATGCTGTTGCTGCTAAGTCGCTTCAGTCAGGTCCAACTCTTTTCGACCCCATAGACGGCAGCCCACCAGGTTCCTCTGTCCCTGGGATTCTCAACGCAAGAACACTGGAGTGGGTTGCCATTTCCTTCTCCAGTGTATGCATGCCTGCTAAGTCAGTTCAGTTCAGTAGAGTTCAGTCACTCAGTCGTGTTCAACTCTTTGCAACCCCATGAATCACAGCACGCCAGGCCTCCCTGTCCATCACCATCTCCCAGAGTTCACTCAGACTCACGTCCATCGAGTCCGTGATGCCATCCAGCCATCTCATTTTCTGTCGTCCCCTTGTCCTCCTGCCCCTATTCCCTCCCAGCATCAGAGTCTTTCCCAATGAGTCAACTCTTCACATGAGGTGGCCAAAGTACTGGAGTTTCAGCTTTAGAATCATTCCTTCCAAAGAAATCCCAGGGCTGATCTCCTTCAGAATGGACTGCTTGGATCTCCTTGCAGTGCCAGGGACTCTCAAGAGTCTTCTCCAACACCACAATTCAAAAGCATCAATTCTTCGGCGCTCAGCCTTCTTCACAGTCCAACTCTCACATCCATACATGACCACTGGAAAAACCGTAGCCTTGACTAGACGGACCTTAGTTGGTAAAGTAATGTCTCTGCTTTTGAATATACTATCTAGGTTGGTCATAACTTTTCTTCCAAGGAGTAAGTGTCTTTTAATTTCAGGGCAGCAGTCACCATCTGCAGTGATTTTGGAGCCCCCCAAAATAAAGTCTGACACTGTTTCCACTGTGTCCCATCTATTTGCCATGAGGTGATGGGACCAGATGCCATGATCTTCATTTTCTGAATGTTGAGCTTTAAGCCAACTTTTTCACTCTCCTCTTTCACTTTAATCAAGAAGCTTTTAACTCCCCTTCACTTTCTACCATAAAGGTGGTGTCATCTGCATATCTGAGGTTATTGATATTTCTCCCGATGATCTTGATTCCAGCTTGTGTTTCTTCCAGTCCAGCATTTCTCATGATGTACTCTTCATAGAAGTTAAATAAGCAGGGTGACTATATACAGCCTTGATGTACTCTTTTTCCTATTTGGAATCATGCTGTTGTTCCATGTCCAGGTCTAACTGTTACTTCCTGACCTGCATACAGATTTCTCAAGAGGCAGGTCAGGTGGTCTGGTATTCCCATCTCTTTCAGAATTTTCCACAGTTTATTGTGATCCACACAGTCAAAGACTTTGACATAGTCAATAAAGCAGAAATAGATGTTTTTCTGGAACTCTCTTGCTTTTTCCATGATCCAGCGGACGTTGGCAATTTGATCTCTGGTTCCTCTGCCTTTTCTAAAACCAGCTTGAACATCAGGAAGTTCATAGTTCATGTATTGCTGAAGCTTGGCTTGGAGAATTTTGAGCATTACTTTCCTAGCATGTGAGATGAGTTTGTGCAGCAGTTTGAGCATTCTTTGGCATTGCCTTTCTTTGGGACTGGAATGAAAACTGACCTTTTCCAGTCCTGTGGCCACCACTGAGTTTTCCAAATTCGCTGACATATTGAGTGCAGCACTTTCACAGCATCATCTTTCAGCATTTGAAACAGCTCAACTGGAATTCCATCACTTCCACTAGCTTTGTTCGTAGTGATGCTTTCTAAGGCCCGCTTGACTTCACATTCCAAAATGTCTGGCTCTAGATTAGTGATCAAATCATCATGATTATCTGGGTCGTGAAGATCTTTTTGTACAGTTCTTCCATGTATTCTTGCCACCTCTTCTTAATATCTTCTGCTTCTATTAGGTCCAGACCATTGCTGTCCTTTATCGAGCCCATCTTTGCATGAAATGTTCCCTTGGTATCTCTAATTTTCTTGAAGAGATCTCTAGTCTTTCCCATTCTGTTCTTTTCCTCTATTTCTTTGCATTGATCACTGAAGAAGGCTTTCTTATCTCTTCTTGCTATTCTTTGGAACTCTGCATTCAGATGCTTATATCTTTCCTTTTCTCTTTTGCTCTTCGCCTCTCTTTTTTTCACAGCTATTTGTAAGGCTTCCCAGACAGCCATTTTGCTTTTTTGCGTTTCTTTTCCATGGGGATGGTGTTGATCTCTGTCTCCTGTACAATGTCACGAACCTCATTCCATAGTTCATCAGGCACTCTGTCTATCAGATCTAGGCCCTTGAATCTATTTCTCACTTCCACTGTATAATCATAAGGGATTTGATTTAGGTCATACCTGAATGGTTTCACGGTTTTCCCTACTTTCTTCAGTTTAAGTCTGAATTTGGTAATAAGGAGTTCATGATCTGAGCCACAGTCAGCTCCTGGTCTTGTTTTTGTTGACTGTATAGAGCTTCTCCATCTTTGGCTGCATAGAATATAATCAGTCTGATTTCGGTGTTGACCATCTGGTGATGTCCATGTGTAGAGTCTTCTCTTGCGTTGTTGGAAGAGGGTGTTTGCTATGACCAGTGCATTTTCTTGGCAAAACTTTGCCCTGCTTCATTCCACATTCCAAGACCAAATTTGCCTGTTACTCCAGGTGTTTCTTGACTTCCTACTTTAGCATTCCAGTCCCCCATAATGAAAAGGACATCTTTTTTGGGTGTTAGTTCTAACCGTCTTGTAGGTCTTCATAAAACCATTCAGTTTCAGCTTCTTTGGCATTACTCGTTGGGGCATAGACTTGGATAACTGTGATACTGAATGGTTGACCTTGGAGACGAACAGAGATCATTCTGTCATTTTGAGATTGCATCCAATCTCAAAATGGACTCTTTGTTGACCATGATGGCGACTCCATTTCTTCTGAGGGATTCCTGCCCGCAGTAGTAGATAGAATGATCATCTGAGTTAAATTCGCCCATTCCAGTCCATTTTAGTTCACTGATTCCCAGAATGTCGACGTTCACCCTTGCCATCTCTTGCAGTGTGCCTGCTAAGTCACTAAGTAGCAATTTATCTTCTAGTGATAGTTCACAATTATATATATTGTATAAGAGATTTTCTTTTTTTTTGATTCAGAATATTTTTATTAATCATTAGAAATAAAGAATAATAACAACAAGAAACAAAATCATATCAAACTGTTTGGGAATTAAGCAGTACAGCTTAAAATAGCCCATTTTTAAAGGAAGAAATCAGAAAGGAAATAAGTACTTTTTCTCTCTTTTTTAAATTTTATTTTTACTTTTTTCTACATTACAATATTGTATTGGTTTTGCCATACATTGACACGAATCAGCCACAGGTGTACACGATCTCCCAATGCCAAAGCCCCCTCCCACCTCCCACCTCATATCATCTCTCTGGATCATCCCATGCACCAACCCCAAGCATCCTGTATCCTGTATTGAACATAGACTGGTGCTTCGTTTCTTACATGATAGTATACATGTTTCACAATTGTATATATTGTATAAGAGATCTTCAATAATTCTGTGCTTCCTCTTTCACTTGGGTGTCGTGACTTTGAAACATCTTTATATATATATATATATTATATAGCTATAAATCACATAGTACTTTGTTACTACTTTTGTTTAAATAGTAAATTGTCTTTTATTAATTAAACTTTTTTTGAGATAACTATAGACTGCAGGAAATGACACAGAAATTCCATGTACTGCTTACCTAATATCCTTCCATAGTGATATTCTGCTGAACTGCAGTTGAATATCACAGTCAGGATACAGAGACTTATGTTGTTGTTGTTCAGTCACTAAGTCATGTCTGACTCTTTGTAACCCCATGGACTGCAGAATGCCAGTCCAGTTTTCCATGTCCTTCACTCTCTCCTGGAGTTTGCTCAAATTCATGTCCATTGAGTCAGTGATGCTGTCTAACCATCTCATCGTCTGCCACCCTCTTCTCCTTTGCCTTCAATCTTTCCCAGTATCAATGTCTTTTGCTGTGAGTCAGCTCTTTGCATCAGGTGGCCAGCATGTTGGAGCTTCAGCATCAGTACAGTGAATATTCAGGGTTGATTTCCTTTAGGACTGACTGGTTTAATCTCCTTGTTGTTCAAGGGATTCTTCAGCACCACAGTTTAAAAGCAACAGTCCTTTGGCACTCAGCTCTCTTTATGGTCTATTTCTCACCTACATACATGACTACTAGAAAAACCATACCTTTGACTAAACGGAACTTTGTTGGCCAAGTGATGCGTTATATACACAAACAATCTTACTCAAACTTCCACTGTTTTCTTTGTACTGATATGTGTGTGTGTGCTTATTTAGATCGGTACAGTTTTATTACACACGTAGGTTCATGTATCTGCCACCACAATCAATTATCTTTAAACAAATTGTTATGGACTGAATTGCTGGAGGCTTAATCCCAGTGTGATGATATTTTGGAGATAGTTAGATTTAGATTCGGTTGTAAGGGCTGGGCCCAAATGATGGGATGAATGTCCTTGCAAGAGACACCAGAGAGCTCTCTTGGCTCTGTCTTTCTCTGACTCCTCTCCCTGAATCCTTTTTTCTTCTGCCATGCGAGGTCACAGTTAGAAGGCAGTCGTCCACAAGATGTTCTGCAGACTGTATTGTATCCCTTCCTCCTCCTCTCATTCCCAATGCATGTGTTGAAAGGCTAACCTCTAATTCCTCACGATGTGACTGTGTTTAGAGATGGGGGTCTTTAAAGAGACTGTTGTTGTTCAGTCTCTCTGTCGCGTCCGACTCTTTGGGACCCCATGGACTGCAGCACCCCAGGCTTCCCTGTCCTTCGCCATCTCCCAGAGCTTACTCAAACTCATGTCCATTGAGTCGGTGTTGCCATCCAACCGTCTCATCCTCTGTTGCCCCTTCTTCTCCTGCCTTCAATCTTTCCCAGCATCAGGGTCTTTTCTTAATGAGTCAGTTCTTTGCATCAGGTGACCGAAGTATTGGAGTATTAAAGAAAGAACTGAGTTAAAATGAAATCATCTGGGTGGGCCTTAAACCCGTGGCCTTGGAAGAAAAGGAGATTAGGACATAGACACAGAAGGAAGACCATAGAGAAAAGACAAGGAGAGAAGCCTCAAAAGACTCTAATCTACAGAGATCTTGTTCTTGTACTTCTCCAGAATTGCCAGAAAATAAATTTGTGATATGGAAACCATCTACTCTACTGTTTTGTTATGGTAGCCCTGACAAATTTACAGTCAGCACGAGGCTCAGATTGGATCCTGCTCACTTCACTGTACAGTTGTTATTAGGTATTTAACATCTAGTAAACAGGTAGCAGGCGCTTCCCACTTGGCCCTAGTGGGAAAGCCCCTCCAGCCAATGAAGGAGAAGCCAGGTCGACCCCTGGGTCAGGAAGATCCCCTGGAGGAGGAAATGGCAGCCCACTCCAGTATTCTCGCCTTGAGAATCCCATGGACAGAGAGCCTGGTGGGCTACAGTCCATGGGGTCATAAAGAGTCAGACATGACTGAAGTGACTTAGCCCGCATGCATGCAGGCAGGCAGGCAAACAGACAGCAATATATTAGATATCTCTTTGGCACTATCAAACGTCTAGTTCTTCATCAAGCTTTCATCTAATGATTTTACTGCCAATAGAAAATCTTTCCTTCATCAACATTTCCAAGAGAGTTTGAGGATTTGAAAAATGAGATATTTTCTTTCTATTATTCCATTCCTATTTATTAGCTGATGTTCTCTTATAAAACAGAGATTTCTATTTGTTAACACAAAAGCATGAATTCTATTGAATAGATAGAATAAATGGTTAAATCTGTTCATATAATTACCAATTTTCTGAGTAATCAGTTGTTATTTTTCAAATTGCCTCAGATGATAACAAATGAGATATTTCTTTGTTAACTTTATTAGAGACTCATGGATTTTTATTGATTAAATGCTTTGCTAGTGTCAGTTGCTCAGTGGTGCCTGACTCTACAATCCCACGAACTGTAGCCCGCCAGGCTCCTCTGTCCATGGGATTCTCCAGGCAAGAATACTGGAGTGGGTAGCTATTCCCTTTTCCGGGGGATCTTACTGACCCAGGGATCGAACCTGGGTCTCCTGCATTGCAGGCAGATTCTTTACCATCTGAGCCACAGGTAGTGAAAGTCACTCATTCTTGTCTGACTCTTTGTGAGCCCATGGACTATACAGTCCATGGAATTCTCCAGGCCAGAATATTGGAGTGGGCACCTTTCCCTTCTCTAGGGGATCTTCCCAACCCAGGGATCAAACCCAGGTCTCCTGCATTGCAGGCGGATTCTTTACCAGATGAACCAGCAGGGAAGCCCTCTGAGCCATGATGGAAGCCCCAAGTGTTTTAGCCATTGTAATAATTACAGCTTTAATGTTCAAATTCTCATAACATTTTATAACCATTTTTAAGCTGACTCCTGGGTCTTTTTACATTACACTATTAAACTTGGAAAGTTTCTTTGCTTTTTGGCATAAGATGTTTCTAGTTCATCTTGGCCTCAGTCCTAGAATTTTCCATTTTTCTAAGAATCTCCAGTTCCCTTTAATGCATAATTGAATGAGAGGTCATAATTTGTATGTCAGGGGGTACACTTTGTTACCATTTCTATGGATAGATAGAGCTAGGGAAAACAGTATGATCATGAGAGTGTGTGTGTGTGTGTGTGTGTGTGTGTGTGCATGAATGCGTATGTGTACATAAGTATATATGAAGTGAAGTGAAAGTCATTCAGTTGTGTCTGACTCGGTGACCCTGTGGACTATACAATCCATGAAATTCTCCAGGTCAGAATACTGGAGATGGCAGCCATTCCCTTCCCCAGAGGATCTTCCCAACCCAGGAATCAAAACAGAGTCTTCTGCATTGCAGGCAGATTCTTTACCAGCTGAGTTACCAGGGAATTCCATATATATATATATATATATATATATATATATATCTTTCTGTGTCCTTATTAACACTTCAAGTCAATAACATTTCCTTTAACCATATAATTGTGTCTTATCTGAAAATTATGACTTCTGAGAGCATTAACATGATTATTCATTTGTTCTAACCAACATTATAAAAAATCAGTTTCAGAGTATCAGTGCTGAAGTTACGATAATTGTTTGCGGAAGCTGAAAATGTCTTTATACCTCTTCTCATCCTTAGAATATGTTCCACCGAGGATCACAGTATTCTAAAGCACATGCAATAAATGTGTACTTTGTGCCTGTGATGCCAATTTGACATATGGTTAGAGTCTTTTGCATATTGCTTTCAATTTAAGAAGTTTTTTTTTTTAAATAGCAGCATATTTGCATGATCTAAAGGCCAAAACTATACAGAAAGTTCCATCCAGAAAAAAACATGTTTCTACTCTTTACCCCTCCCTCCTCTCCCTTCCATCATAGCTGATGTATTTGCATTAGCTTTTATCTTTTAGGGTGTTTGCCAGTTTCCATGGTGTAAATATTCTAACCATGCTGATTTCAAGCTTCCATGGGGATGTTCGTTGGCTAGCAAAATGCCTGAAAATTCAACAGTCAGCCTCAGAAGCTGGTGCACGCTGCCTCTAGCACACCTTGCGTCTCTCCCCGCATCCCACTTGCACAGGCAGTAAGCTGCTCTGAGTCTTGGCCTTTTGTTTTCTTTTGTATTCCCTACTTAATAACACATGGTTAGATGCTATGACATGATGGCCAATTAAGTCACTAGAACCTCTTCCCGTTTCATTTCATGTGACCTGATTTTTCACTTTATCCCTAAGTACGGACTTATGCAAGAGTATACTTTGGAATGTAAAAAGATTTAATATGTGTGAACTTTGGCTGGTTTCCTCACCTCTCTGAACCTCGGTTTCTTAATTTATGAAATGGAAATCATAACAAAAGTTTATGGTTTCATAACTGATAAAATGTTCAAATATAGTATTAATGATTATTTCAATGGCCAGCACTTACTGAGTGTTTAATTTTTTCCAGAGATGATTCTTCACACTTAATCTAGATTCGCTCACTTCACCGAACATGGGGTGGACACTCTTCACAGCATCAGAGTGACGTGTGTACAGCTACTGTCACCACTTTACACACAAAGAAAGAGAGTCACAGAGGCTAGGGAATTTTCCCACGCTCACACAGCAAGTAAGCGGCGAAGCCAGGGCTGCACTAGGGCCACCTGCCTCCAGAGACTGCCCTGGGTTCAACTGCTGCCTTCCAGCAAGTGCCGGTAGAGTAGCCACTCGAAGGAGTCCCTTTCCCACCTCATTATCTTCTGATTCTTTGATTCAGTGGAAACGCTCTCTTAGTTATTCATGGAAAATTCTTCTCAATCATTGGATATCCTGAGTTTCTCTTACCAACCACCCATCTTCCTTATCTTCTCCCACCCTCCCAATCACTCCCTACCCACTCAGGTTCATGCCCACTGTCCCTCTGTGGGGAAACTGAGAAGCGGATAGGAAGGTCTCAGCAGTCAGCACTGCCCCGACCTCTCCCCAGTTCAGAGACCCCTGGAACTGCCTCCTGCAGTTACCCACCAAACAGCGTGTCTGTATGGATAGATCGGTGTCTTTGCTGGACTAATTGTAAATGTTTAAAGTATTTAGCAAGTCTCCATAGTGTAAATTCTCATATTTCAAATGGAGAGACTGACTCAAATAGATTAAACAATTTACCTGAATCCTGGGGAAACCAATCCTAAGATTCAAGCCCAGGTCAATGAAACTACCAAGCTCTTTTTCTTAAGCTATAGAAAGAAAAGAAAGAAAGTGAAGTCACTTAGCCATGTTCAATTTTTGCAGTCCCATGGACTGTAGCCTACCAGGCTCCTGCATCCATGGAATTTTCCATGCAAGAATACTGGAGTTGGTTGCCATTTCCTTCCAAGAGATCTTCCCAATAGCTTATTACAGCTAATATATATAATTACATAATTGCAATAACTATTTATAGCTTAAAAATTCTTTTCATTTTTTACTTGTTCACTTTTTTTTAACGTGAGTATAGTTGTGTTAATGTCTGCTATATGACAAAGTGATTCAGTTATGCACATATAATATACTCTTTTTTGTATTGTTTTCCATTATGGGCTATACAGTGGGGCCTTATTGCTTATCCACCCTATACACACCAGTTCACATCTGCTAACCCCAAACTCTCACAGCATCCCCCACCAGCCTCCTTCGGCCACCACAAGTCTATGCTGTCTGTCTGTGAGTCTGTCTCTGCTTCTTCCTTAAGTTCATTTGTGAGTGCCAAACTCTTAACCTTTGAACTTGGCATGGTCATTTTGGAAGGAGATGCAAGTCATCATTTCCAAGACTATCTGGGGGAGACGTTGGTTTCTCTCAGTGAGCGCTTAACTATCCAATTAAAAACTTTAGCCTCAACACTGTCTTAATGAGAGGTAGGATCTCAATCACCAGTGTTTGACTGAGGATCAAAACCCCAGGACTTCCCTGGTGGCTCAGATGGAAAAGCATCTGCTTATAATGTGGGAGACCCGGGTTCAATCCCTGGGTTGGGAAGATCTCCTAGAGAAGGAAATGGCAACCCACTCCAATATTCTTGCCTGGAAAATCCCATGGATGGAGGAGCCTGTTAGGCTGCAGTCCATGGGGTTGCAAAGAGCAGAGACATTTCTTTGTCAACAAAGGTCCACCTAGTCAGGCTATGGTTTTTCCAGTAGTCATGAATGGATGTGAGAGTTGGACTATAAAGAAAGCTGAGCACCAAAGAATTGATGCTTTTGAACTGTGGTGTTGGAGAAGACTCTTGAGAGTCCCTTGGACTGCAAGGAGATCCAACCAGTCCATCCTAAAGGAGATCAGTCCTGGGTGTTCATTGGAAAGACTGGTATTGAAGCTGAAACTCCTATACTTTGGCCACCTGATGCGAAGAGCTGACTCATTTGAAAAGACCCTGATGCTGGGAAAGATTGAGGGCAGGAGGAGAAGGGGAAGACAGAGGATGAGGTGGTTGGATGGCATCACTGACTCAATGGACAAGGGTCTAGGTGGAGTCCGGGAGTTGGTGATAGACAGGAAGGCCTGGTATGCTGCAATTCATGGGATCTCAAAGAGTCGGACACGACTGAGAGACTGAACTGAACTGAACTGATAGTATATGAGATGAACATACAAAGACAGAGACAGTCATGGGGCGAATTACTTTTGACGAGTTAGTGAAACTGTTAGTGGATCAGTCGTGTTACAGCCATGGGCTGTAACTCACCAGGCTTCTCTGTCCATGGAATTTTCCAGGCAAGAAAACTGAAATGGATTGCCATTTCCTTCTCCAGGGGATCTTCCCAACCCAGGGGTTGAGCCCGGATCTCCTGCATTGCACATTCTTTACCATCTGAGCCAACAAGGACAAGTTAATTGAACCTCAAGTGTTAATAATTATTGCTATAAAAGATGGCAGAATTATAAAGAATTATTCCACTTCTTTACTTATGAGCCATGTTTAACATCACATTTATTTTATTTTTATGTTAATTATGAAAGTGAAAGTTGCTCAGCCGTGTCTACTCTTTGCAACCTCATGGACTATACAGTCCACGGAATTCTCTAGGCCAGAACACTGGAGCGCATAGTCATTGCCTTCTCCAGAGGATCTTCTGAACCCAGGGGTCAAACCCAGGTCTCCTGAATTACATAGAAGAAGATATAGATTTATCGCCACCAACATACATTTTGAACAATGATTTTTGTTGTTCAGTCGCTGTCATGTTTGACTCTTTGTGACCCCATGGACTTCAGCTTCCCGCCCAAGGAGCCAAGCTTCCTTGTCTTCCACTATCTCAAGGAGTTTGCTAGGGTTCATGTCCATTGAGTCGGTGATGCTGTCTAACTATCTCATCCTCTGCCTCCCTCTTCTCCTTTTGCCATCCGTCTTTCCCAGCATCAAGGTCTTTAACATCACGTGACCAAAGCATTAGAGCTTCAGCTTCAGCATAAGTCCTTCCAAATCAATATTCAGGACAACAGTAATGCTCTATAATGTGAAATTATTTGTTAGAATTTATTTTTCAATTAAAGAATCATAGACTTTAAAGGTCAAAAGTATTTTTAGAGCTTGTTTTGTCCATCCATCCTTGACCTCTTAAATCCCTCTATCCACAACCGCTTCTTTGGCCCTTCTCCCTGTTGACGGGGAGGGGTAGGGAGGGTTGTTCCTCTTTGGTGAAACTGAGAGGCTCACGGAGAAAGCCAAAGGCCAGCTGGCATGGTGGATAGTGCCCCAGAAAAGGCGCACTTTCCCAGTTTCAGGCACTTTCTCAGCATCCCTTTCCATTGAATAAACTCTTTGCATCAAGTGCCAAAGTACCAGAACTTCAGCTTCAACATCAGTCTTTCCAATGAATATTCGGGGTTGACTTCCTTTAGGATTGACTAGTTTGATTTCCTTGCTGTTCAAGGGACTCTCAAGAGTCTTCAACAACACAATTGAAAGCATCAGTTCAGCAGTCAGCCTTCTTTATGGTCCAACTCTCACAGCTGTACATGACTACTGGGAAAACCATAGCCTTGACTCTATAGACCCGGTATCGCGTTAATTCACAAAACTATCTCAACCATATTATCAATTTTAATCTACATATTTTCTAATGTTTTATAACATTTTTACAGTTTCTCTATATGTATTTTTTTCCAGTTCAGTGAAATTCTTGATACATGTGGAAGTGGACCTCTGGTCTGCCTACCCTTGTGCTTTCAGTGGGCTCTTGTAGGGGAAGGGAGGGAAGGAAACTCACATTTATCTAGTACTTGTTACACACCATTTGGTTTCCATGTCTTATTACTTCACTTTGACTATGAACCACAGAAAGTTATAATTATCTGTATTTAATAGATAAAAAGGGCTTCCCTGTGGCTCAGTCAGTGATAAAGAATCTGCCTACCAATGCAGGAGAGTTGATCTTCAATCCCTGTGTCAGGAAGATCCCCTGGAGGAGGAAATGGCAACCCACTCCAGTATTCTTGCCTGGGAAATCCCACGGACAGAGGAGCCTGGTGGTCTTCCTTCCATGGGGTCTCAAAAGAGCCGGAACACAATGGAGGGAGTAAACAGCAACAATAGATAAACAGGTCAGAAAGGTTAAGGAACTTAACTAGGACCACAGAGAGACAAGCAGCATTGTCCTTATGTCTGTGAAGTTCACTTGCTTCCTTCCAGCCCCATGTCTGTCATTTGCAGTCACATCTCAGACTATGGAGTGAAGCTAGGGGGACCCGATAGTTAGAAAGATGAGGATCCCCAGTCACATGTGATCTATCTGTGGCTACACACCCCTCCCTGCAGTGAACCACCCAAGTGAACAAGAGATAACCTCACGAAGAGCAGAGAGCCCCTTCTGAAGCTCTGCATGTTACGCTTTCCAAATTGAAATGTGAAATATCCCACAGGCACAAGTGGCCCTCAAACTCTTGCATGTGGAGAAAGATCGATGCGAGTCCCTGGCAGATGTGACTCACCCAACCCAAGAAAAGGTGCTTTGGAGGGCAAATAACCTTCCCCAAGAAAGCAGGGGCTTCATCTTTCTTCAAGAGAAAACTTCTCCCGAGATGTCTGGGTGTCTGCCTGCACGTCCAGGGCAGACCACCAACATGATGGAAAGGCATGGGATACGTCCAGGCCCCTGGCCATCCTCCTTCTGTCTCAACGCTGCAGGCACGTGCCCATGGTCTCTTGTTCCTCCGTCATCCCCTCTCTGAAGCTCTGAGCCATTTCTGCAGGTACCCCACCTACCACTCAAACCTGCTTCCAGACGCTTCCTCGAGTTTTCACTTTCAGCTATCAGGTCTCAGTGAAGCTTTCCCATTCTTTCCAGGTGGTCTCATTTCATAGTCCTTCCTGTTCATTTCAATTTTAGGGTTAAATATAGCACCGTGTTCTACTTACCCATGAAATGTAACTTACAAGACTGCATTTCCAGAACAAGCAATGTCATTTTACACTTATAAGCAGATCACACGGAACTATGCCTTGTCCTGTAGACAAGCCAGAGAGCCTCTAGACCCAGCTTTAGCACATAGAAACTACGGGGAATCAACCACCTAAGCAAAACCCTACTGGTACCATTTATAGGAGCCCCACCCGGTGCTGGCACCCCTCCTCCCTTCTCCATCCTTCTTTTCCTTTGGGGCACTTAGCACATGGTTTTGGTGCCAACAGATGCTCACCTGTATACCCAACGGCATCCTGGTGGCTCAGGGGTGAAGAATCTGCCTGCCAATGCAGGAGACGTGGGTTTGATCCCTGGGTCTGGAAGATCCCCGGGAGGAGGAAATGGCAACCCACTCCAGTAGTCTTGCTTGGGGAACCCCATGGACAGAGGAGCCTGGGGGCTACAGTCCCCACGGTCACAGGGTCAGACACGACTGAAGCGGCTGAGCAGGCCTGGCAACACTGCTTTTTGAAGGCTGAAACCGCTGTGTCCCCAGCATCAATTACCTAATAAACCTTCATTTTATGTCTGCAGGAAGAATGAATAGGATTAGGAGCTGCCCCTGAGTTAAATGTTTATAAATTGTAATTTCTTTCAACTGTATACTCATTGGGCACTTTTGAACTAACTTAGGGCAAATTGATTTTTAAAGCAGTTCCTTCATGTCGTGTTAATAGATGAGAGAATGTGTAGGGCCAAGAGAAGAAAGACCAGCCCCGAGGAAGGAGGGCCAGGCATGGACCAGGTAGGAGCTGATTCAGTGAGGGTTCCTGGTGTCAAAGAGTGCGTGTGTGCCAAGTCACTTCAGCTGTGTCTGACCCTTTGCATCCCCAAAGACCTGTAGCCCGCCAGGCTCCTCTGTCCACAGATTCTCCAGGCAAATACTGGAGTGGGTTGCCGTGTCTTCCTCTAGGGGATCTTCCCAACCCCGAGATTGAACTCACATCTCTTATGTGTCCTGCATTGGCAGGTGGGTTCTTTATCACTGGGAAGCGCAGACAGAGACCAAAAGCCAAAACAGAAATCTGCCCTGTGGTCTGGACCAGCACCAAAGGTGGTCCTGCTGTGACTCAGTGTTAGGATCAAAGGGTCCCCAAAACTGATCGTGGGTGAAGAAGACCCATGAGGAGCACCTGGGAACCCAGGGGTGGTTTTCAAGGCGGAACACCCTCGGGTCACTGCATCTGTTGGCCCAGCAAAGGGAGATGGAGAAGCGGAGCTGCTTGTTTGCTGTGGGGGACGTGCCAACAACTCCACAGCTGGGGCTAGCTCTTAAAGAACAGAGATGTAAAGAAGGTGATGCAGACAGGGACCCCCCCGAGCCCATCTTTAATATGCATCATGCAGGTTAACAGATCAATTTCACGAGTGAAAAACCATTTCAGACATTCACTGAGTTACTCGGCAAAGCCTAAGCTATTGATCCAGTATGGTTAGCAGACATTTGGGTCTCTGTCCGTCAGTGTGGGCACTCCTGATTAGAAAGGGAGCAGGGTGTAGGTGATAGATTAACACCACACACACACACACACACACAAACACAAAATCACACTTTGTATACTGAAGTATGTTCAGATGCCTTCCAGACGCCATAAATTAACATTGGCAAAACTTCAGGTTGGCTTGGGGTCTTCCCTGGTGGTCCAGTGGTTAAGACTCTGTGCTGCCAGTACAGGGGGCTCAGGTTCGGTCCCTGATCAGAGAACTAGATGCCACATGGAGTGCAGCCAAAAAAAAAAGAAGAAAAATATATATAATGGACTTCCCTGGCAGCCCAGCGGTTAGATTCTGCTCTTCCACTGTGGGGCACAGGTTCGACCTCTGGTCAGGGAACTGAGATTCCACAGGCTGTGCAGCACAGCACCCCCAAGAAAATCCCAAGACTTCAGGCTGGCTTGATTGCTTGAGATCTTGCCCTCATCTCCACGTCTTCCGGAGGTGAGGCTCTGCCGCTCAGTGTGTCCATGAGAAGGCGCGCTCGCCACTCAGCAGAGCTCTGCACCGTGTGGTCCTCGGTGAGACCGAGACCCACAAAGGTGTCCTCAGCCCGAGAAACGCCTGTGGCTCTTCCTCCAACTCCTGGAACAGCCTAGGAAGGAGTCACCAAAAAGTTGGGTATTTTTTCCTTCAACTCTGCGTTTGTCGGTTGGGCCGTATTCGGTTTGATTTAGAAACAAAGAAGGCAGGCAGCGCTCCTGACACCATGATCTGACGGAGCACAAGCGCATTCGCGACACACCGCTATCTAATTTAATTCCCGAGGCCAAACTGCGGGCTTGGGAGTAAGTTTCCCACTCTAAAAGGGGAAACCTGAGGCCCTGAGCGGTTAAGAAATCTGCTTATCGCCACACAGCTAATAAACCCGGACTTGCCTCTGCCTGATTCTAGTGGGAGTGTTTTCTCTCCTTCCCAAGCTGGCTTTTCTATCAAGCGGCAAAAAGCTGTTTAAACGTGAGAATAGACATATACTTAGGCCACGAAGAGTTACTAAGACACAGAAAAGAGGCAAGGGAGCATATTTCCATTTTATTGCCACTTCTGTCCATTTAAAATCTCTTTTCTTTTACATTCTAGGGTTTTGACCCCTAGTCCTACTGAAGTAATAACTGGTGAGCCTTCATTGTTTAATTAGAAATATGGCACCATTATTCAAAGAGTTGTCATTACCTAAGCTGTATCAGTCGGAGAACAGTCTAAATACATTGAGAAAAAATTCATGACCCATCTCTTTAATTTAATTGTATTTATTTTCACATTTCTAAAAATACTCACTCTGCAAACAGCTTCTGGGCACAAATTCAAAGCTATAAATCCTCCAAGCCGATGGCACACTCCTCTGCTTCCTCATTTAGGTAATACCCCAAAGTCACTGTGGCTTGTCTTGTTTTCTAAATACTGTGCTCAAAGCCAATCTTGGATGGCTCCGGCTCTGACTCTGGTAGCCACCTGGCTAGGCTTTCAGAAAACCTGGTCTAGACGAAGGGGAAAGAGAATTTCCAGACCACACATCAGGAAGTTGAAATGTTGCAAAAATAACACTTAACACTTATTCAACATTTTGTGTCTGTGAACTTAACTTATTTATTCTCTGTAACACTTCTGATCAACCCATTTCACAGATGAGGACACAGGCCCAGAGTTACTAAGGAAACAGAAGAAAGGATTCCTGGGGTGACTATGCAGGTGAGGAATGGGTTCTGGAGAAGATTTCTTGAGCTGAGTCCTAAGGAAGGAGTGAGCGTTGCCAGGCAACCAGAGGGAGGGAGAGTTTACCAGTAGAAACAAAGGAATCGTGAGGAGAAAAAGCTGCCTGCCAGTAAATCTTCTGGAAGTTGCTTTTATTAACCTAGCGGGTAGGGGATGAAAACCCAGAGTGGCCAAGTGCACTGAAAAAGGAGGAGAAACAGAGAGATGGGGAATATTTTGAAAGAAAAAAGTCAGCCGTACTTGCTGGATTCGATTCAGAAGCAGAAGACGAAGAGGAGCTGAAAGGCTGGCAGGGGTCTGGAGGGACAAGGGAAGTGGGATGAGGAATAGGATGGGGGCACAGTGAGCGGCCACGCCCATGCACATCTTGGAGACACTCAGGGGCAGCTACCCACAGGAGTGGAAGCTGGTGGAAGGTTGCACTCTGGAGGTAAAAGAGATTGACAAGTGGGCGGCAGCAGTGGGAGCCGACATCCACAGACCACGCTTGCTGCACTTTCAGGGGCCCATAGAGCGCCTGAGCATCTCGTGAGAAACCAAGACAGCAGTTCAGTGGCTCTGGGGTGAGACCCAAGATACACCGCTTCTTACAAGCTCCCAGGCACTGCTAATGCTGCCCATGCACAGACCGCATGGTAAGCAGCAAGGTCCTAGACTCTCCCGGCCCCCAAGAAAAGGCTATTCAGAGGAAGAAAGCAGCTGATCGCCAGTATATACCTACAGGAACATCAATATTGAAAGGGAGCTTTTGTCTCAGAAGTCAGCCATGCAAGAGTTTTCACAAAAGCTGTGGCCCGCATCGCTGAAAGGAGCCAAAGGGCAAAGTCTGCCCCTCGGGTTTAGCGGATGACACAGCACAGAGATCCCCCTCTGACTTTCGGCAGGTGGTCTTACCAGTGGGCTGAGACCGAGGTCCCAGGGTGATAACCGCGTCTGGTCTATATCACATGCCGAGTGCTAAGCCAGGGGCTGACACCTAACAGGCAGAGCAGGCTGTCATGCCCCAATCTCACGGACTGAAGTCCTCAGCCTCAGCGCCCCAGGATGGGGCGGTGTGCAGAGACAGGTTCTTTCAAGAAGTCTTCAAGATAAAACGAATTGGGCCTCATCCCGTAAGACCCATGTCCTTATAAGAAGGGGGAATTTGAACACAGGGACGCAATACACAGGCCTCCCAGGTGGCACAGCGGTTACAAATCCGCCTGCCAGTGCAGGAGACGAGGGTTGATCCCTGAGTCAAGAAGCTCCCCTGCCGAAGGAAAGGGCAACCCACGGCACTCCAATATTCTTGCCTGGAAAATCCCACAGGCATAGGAGCCCAGTGTGCTGCAGTCCATGGGATCACAAAGAATCAGATGCGAACGGAAAGCAACAATGCAACACGCAGGGAAAGGCTGCGTGAGGACCCGGCGAGAAGGTGGCCATCTGCAAGCCGAGCAGAGAGGCCTCAGAAGAAGCCAACCCCCAACCCCACCACCACCTCCATCTCAGGCTTCCAGGAAAGGGAACAAATACACTTCCATTGTTGGAGCGCCCCGTCTGTGGTATTTTGTGACGGCAGCCCTGCTTACACAGTCGGTGCTGAGTAATGACTCGGTGAGACCTGAAGAGGTGTGCCCTGGTGTCCTTCACACTCGGAAACCCCGCAGCTCGCTCCACCGGCCCCCCGCTGGTTCCAGCGCAGCTGGGCGTTCTCGGTACCTCCTCCACACAGGACCCCCTGCCCCAGGCTTCCACGACCCCTCCATGAACCGGCACAGGCCGTGGCACAGGAATCCAAGCGGCCAGAAGCGGAGCCGCAGACCCCGAAAGGAGAGGAGCAAAGACAGGCAGCTGGCAAGACTGCCCTTCAGACGGCGTCTCCGCCCGAGGCGCCAAGGGCCTGACAAGTCTCAAGGCAGAGGGGACGCTGGGCCTTTGCCTTGTTGCCCAAGGCGACTGGCTTGCTTTTTCGAGACCGAGGTCCCCTTTGCAGCGACTATCAGATCCCAGTGACTTTTCCCTAGGCTCAGTCAGATGGTAATTGACTAGTATCGGGAGGTCATGCCCGGTCAACTGGCCAAATCACACACCCCAGATTCACAACCAACAGGATCTGAACACCTCAATCACTGCATACTCCCGACTCAGCCAATATCTCTAAAGCTGACTACCAGTAGTTAAGTGGTTCCCCCACGTGGCAGACCCCCTGGAGCCCCCCCAAAGCGCAAACACTTTAAACAAATGGAATTCTTGCGTTTAAATGTTCAAACAAGCCCCATTAGAATACAATTCAAAAATATCGCTTTGAAATAATTTACTTGGGAAAACCAAGTATTCTATGAAGGTGACAGTTAGCTGCATGCTGAGAAGGCATTCCAAAGCATCCTTGGGTAAATAAGGACCAATTTAGGACACCAAGGCACTTTCTTCTTTTCCCAAATGCCTGGCATCTAGCAGGGCTCCTTTCTCAAAAGGCACATCACTAAACCATAAAAATTGACCACTGAAGCATTTATGTCCAATTTGTAGAGATAAAGATACTTAGTACAGAGAAGCTTAAGCAATGAACCCCGTAACCGCACATAATAAACAGAGAGGGAAGAATTTTTCTAAAGCAAAATTACCCATTTTATTCCATTCCAGCAGCTGAGAATCATCGCCCTATTGCCAAGTCTCCCTGGTGGCTCAGACGGTAAGGAATCTACCTGCAATGTGGGAGACCTGGGTTCGATCCCTGGGTTGGGAAGACCCCTGGAGAAGGAAATGGCTACTCACTCCATATTCTTGCCTGGAGAATCCCATGGACTGAAGGGCTTGGCAGGCTACAGCCCATGGGGTCACAAAAGAGTCGGACACAACTCAGTGACTAAACAGAAAGAAGGACAACAAATTCAGTATTTTATTTTTTTAAAAATCACAAATGTTACAAAATAAAAGAACAAACAAGTATTACTTAATGTGTTGTGCAGTGTGCAGTCACGTCCAGCTCTGCAACCCTATGGACTGTAGCCGCCAGGCTCCTCTGTCCATGGGATTCTCCAGGCAGGAACACTGGAGATGGTTGCCATGCCCTCCTCCAGGAGATCTTCCCCACCCAGGAAACGAACCTGGGTCTCCCACATTGCAGGCAGATTCTTTAACATCTGAGCCACTGGGAAGCCCACAAGCTCTGTATACAGACGCTTTTATCAGTACCAAATACAGGGCAATCCTATTGTGGAAAAGCAAGGATTTTATCTCCGTTTCTCCTGCATCCAAAGCCTGCAAGTTTTCTCCTATCACCACCTTCTCTTAAGGAGTTCTTCTTCCTTCTGAGGTTACTTGTGTTGCTCATTTCATATCGATTTGCCTGAGCACTGTGCAGGCACCAGATTAGACCCAGAAATCTAACCCCAGCATCAAGCTGGTGACCTCTCAATGCACCTTCCTGGGGTCTAAAGCTAGCTTTTTTTTTCATCCATCCAGTCCCCTGTGCTGTGTTAATCAATAGCCCCTAAATCCAGTTCAAAGAAGACCATTGTCTGGGATCTAAATTGCTCCTTGCATAATGGTTTCAAACCTCTGTTTACCTGCAAATTTCAGGAAGAGATCAGCCTCTTTTATGAACTGTTGTCTCTGTGATCAAAGCAAATCATTCAGCCTCATCATCAAAGAGCTGCAAACTCCCATATGGCCTCCTTTCCCAACGTGTAACAACTTCTACTACGAAGTCATAATTAAAAAATAGTTCACTCAAGAATTCTGATTATAATAAATGAATGACCTTGTCGCTGGCAGGCTGGGAACAAAGCCACAAAGAGGGCCAGTATAAGCTTCCATATTATGAGAAATTATGGTGACCGTAAATGCCATGATTGTGCAGGTCAGTATGCTTTAACCTGCTAATTGGCCCTAGAAATCTTGGGGTCACCCAGCATAATCCAGAGAGAAAGGGGAAGGAGAAGGCAAGATGGAGAGGGACCAAGGAGCTGAGAATCATGCCGCAAGCCTTTGAAGTCTCCCCAGCAGTGCTTACCAATAGGAGAACTGAGACCTCGTAAATAGAAGCATCACTTGCTGACACCCCCCATGTCTGGGGTAGTTTAGTGAATTATGCCTGCAGCTGACACAATACGTAAAGCAAACCTCATGTGTCTCAGGCTGATACCATTCAGCAGCTGGAGAGATCTCGATTCCCATGGGCCTTCTGAAATGTGACTTGTTATAAAGGGGCTGGGGCAGAGGACAGGGACACAAGACCATTTAGCTCAGCTTCTCCAAAGGGGGAGAGGTCAAACACTAAGACATTTTGGCAAAACACAGTAAATCACCCAGCTCACCAGGAAAATAACAGCCAGCCATCCTTGGAGATACTGACGGAGCCCGCAATGTGCAGAAGACATTTGCTTAAAGGCAATCGAGGCCAAGACCTCTGAAGCTTAGCTTGTGCAAGGGGGCGTGGGATGGCACTGGAGAAAGTGCAGCCATCTGAATGTTCTGTGTCTTCTCTGCAGCTTGGAGCTACTGAGCATGCTTGAAAAAGTCAGGTGGGCACTTTAGCTGGGAGGTGAGCATTCAGGGTACTGTCCTCTGATGCCATCCTACAAAAATGTATTCACTGCAACTTCCCCAACCAAGAGCTCTTCAGGGGTCATGGCACGGATGACCTGGCTATTGGGCTCATGCTTCTCTGCTAATCTTCAAGCTGGTCCAGTTCTTACCCAGCAGACTTGGTGCGGGCTATAAGAGTGGTGGGGGATGGGGAACGTATGTGGCGATTGAGGAATATGGATATGGACTAGGAGGGATAGGGAAATTCACTCTCCTTGTGCAAGTTGGGCAAGTGGGGGCCTGGGAAGCACTAATGATCAGCCGTTAGCACATATAGTAAGAGCATCCTAATAACCTGTACTGAAGATTGCATATGCAGACACTGGGAAAGCTTTACAAACGCTATTTTCATATGCACGTTCAAGTGGTGGAGGATGTGTAGGGTGTAGTGTTTAGTTGCTAAGTCGTGTCTGATTCTTTGTGACCCCATGGACTGTAGCTCGCCAGGTGCCTCCGTCCATGGGATTCTCCAGGCAAGAATGCTGGAGTGGGTGGTCACACCCTCCTCCAGGGGATCTTCCCAATCCATAGATCGAATCTCCTGTATTGGCAAGGGGATTCTTTACCACTGAGCCACCAGGGAAGCCCAATGTACCCTCAAGTAGGTGCTATTTAAACATTTCATTTTTCAGATGAGAAAACTTGAGGCTTTTCATGATTAGGTAACTGGCTGAAGTTCACATACCAGTAAATAACAGAGCTAGGATGTGAACTCAAGCCTTTGTGGCAGCAGAGACTAAGCTTAGAACGTCCACTTTTGTTCAGCCTAAAAGGGCTCAGAAAGTACTTACAGATTTACATCAAATATATAAATGGTGCAAGACTGATGAATAAATAAATGAGTAGCAGCTTCACTTTGGAGAAGCCCCAGATTCTTTTCAGTTGCTAAGTCATACCTGACTCCTTGAGACCCCATGGACTGAAGCACAGCAGGCTTCCATGTGCTCCACTGTCTCCTGGAATTAGCTCAAATTCATCCATTGAGTCGATGATGTGATCTAATCACTTCTTCCTCTGCCACCGTCTTCTCCTTTTCCTTCAGTCCTTCCCAGACCTTCAGTTGTTTCCCAGACCAATGCTCTGAGCCATATAATTCTTTCTTTTATACGAGGTAAAGTCTGTGTGACAAAAAAATAAATCATTGCTGCTCCTCTATTAGTAATTAATGATAAATAAGACCATTGTTAATAATTAATGAAACAAAATATTAAGCAAACCAGGGCTATATATAGTATAATGTCAAATTTTATCAATGATTTGCAAATAATAAGCTATTATTAACATGTAACAATAGGTTAAAGGCAAGAAAAAGTATGTCATTTGAATAAATGGTACAAAGACACTTTATAAAACTTGTGACCAACTTCTATTTAAAAAATTCAAGTAGGAATATAAGAAAAGCTGCTAACCATGAAAAGTATATATATTTCACAGTAATAGCTGACAATCACTTGAAGGTAAAATAGCGACATTAAGAACCAAAAAACAAGCTTTACATCATTATTCATTGTTTGAGAAATTCTGATGAAAGGAAAAAATTAAAGGAAAGTTAAATATTGAAAAGAGAAAAAAACTTTTCTTCATAACTCATGTTCTTATAGATCTAGAAAATTCAAAGGAATGAGGTAGATACTATCAAGACTTAATAAAATATAGGAGTTTGAATCTAAAATAGACAAATGTTGTTGTTCAGTCTCCCAGTCGTATCCAACTCTTTGTGATCCCGTGGACTGCAGCACGCCAAGCCCCCCGTCCCTCACCATCTACCCAAAGTTTGTCCAAGTTCACGTCCATTGCATTGGTGATGCCATCCAGCCATCTCATCCTCTGATGGCCTCTTCTCCTTCTGCCCTCAATCTCTCCCAGCATCAGGGAATTTTCCAATGAATCAGCTGTTCACATCAGATGACCAAAATACTGGAGCTTCAGCTTCAGCATCAGTCTTTCCAGTAAATAGTCAAGGTTGATCTCCCTTAAGATCGACTGGTTTGATCTCCTTGCTGCCCAAGGGACTTTCAGGAGTCTCCTCCAGCACCACAGTTCAAAGTCATCAATTTTTGGCATTCTGCCTTCTTTATGGTCCACAGCTGTACATGACTGCTGGGAAGATCATAGCCTTGACTATATGCACTTTTGTCGGCAGAGTGATATCTCTGCTTTTCAACACACTGTCTATGTTTATCATAGCTTTCCTGCCAAGAAGCAATTGCCTTTTGATTTCATGGCTGCAGTCCCCATCCGCAGCGATTTTAGAGTCCAAGAAGAGGAAACCTGTCACTACTTCCACCTCTTCCCTTTCTATTTGCTGCGAAGTGATAGGGCCAGATGCCATGATATTAGGGGTTTTTTTCCAATATTTAGTTTTAAGCCAGTTCTTTCACTCTCCTCCTTCACCCTTATCAAGAGGCTCTAATTCTTCTTTGCTTTTTGCCATTAGAGTGGTACCATCCTCATATCTGAGGTTGTTGGTGTTTCTCGTGCCTATCTTGATTCCAGCTTGTAACTCATCCAGCCCGGCATTTCTCATGATGTGCTCAGGGTACAGGTTAAACAAAGGGTGGCAGCAGACAGCCCTGTCATACTCTTTCTCAATCTTGAACTAAACAAGTGTTCCCCACAGGGTTCTAACTGCTGCTGAGTGACCTGCACACAGGTTTCTCAGGAGACAGGTAAGATGGTCTGGTATTCCCACCTCTTTAAGAGCTTTCCACAGTTTGCTATGATCCACACAGTCACAGACTTCAGCACAGTCAATGAAGCAGAGGTGGAAGTTTTTCTGGAATTCCCTGCTTTCTCAATAGTCCAGCAAATGTTGGCAATTTGATCTCTGGCTCTTCTCCCTTTTCTAAACCCAGCTTGGACACCTGGAATTTCATGGTTCACATAATGCTGAAGCTTAGCATGCAAGATTTTAATCGTGACCCTACTAGCATGAGAGATGAGAACACGTTCTTCAGTACCACCATCTGATAGCTTACGGTGAATGATTTCAGAATCACGGTCTCTGAAGATTTAGCTTCGGGATCAGGGACCAGACTTACTCACTTAGAGCTTTTGCGGCAGAAGTATATTAGAGTGAAAAGGTCAGAGAAAGATTCTGACATAGACAGCAGAAGGGGGACAGAGAGTGACTCCCTTGCTAGTCTTATCAAGGCCTTATATACTTTTACCAGGCCCAACTCCGACAGACATCTTAAATCAACAAGATTAGAACTAACAATAGAAAGGTCTTACTAGACCTAGTGATCAATGCATAGAAAGAGAGGAAAACAACACAATGGGAAAGACTAGAGATCTCTTCAAGAAAATTAGAGATACCAAGGGAACATTTTATGCAAAGATGGGCTCAATAAAGGACAGAAATGGTAGGGACCTAACAGAAGCAGAAGATATTAAGAAGAGGTGGCAAGAATACACAGAAGAACTGTACAAAAAAGATTTTCACAACCCAGATAATCACGATGGTGTGATCACTCACCTAGAGCCAGACATCCAGGAACGTGAAGTCAAGTGGGCCTTAGGAAGCATCACTACAAAACTAGTGGAGGCGATGGAATTCCAGTTTAGCTATGTCAAATCCTGAAAGATAATGCTGTGAAAGTGCAGCACTCAATATGCCAGCAAATTTGGAAAACTCGGCAGTGGCCACAGGACTGGAAAAGGTCAGTTTTCATTCCAGTCCCAAAGAAAGGCAATGCCAAAGAATGCTCAAAGTGAAGTGAAGTTGCTCAGTCGTGTCCGACTCTTTGCGACCCCACAGACTGTAGCCTACCAGGCTCCTCTGTCCGTGGGAGTGAGTTGCCATTTCCTTCTCCAGGGGATCTTCCCAACCCAGGGATTGAACCTGGGTCTCCCACATTGTAGACAGACACTTTACCATCTGAGCCACCAGGGAACTACAGCACAACTGCACTCATCTCCCACACTGGTAAAGTGATGCTCAAAATTCTCCAAGCCAGGCTCCAGCAATACGTGAACCGTGAACTTGCAGATGTTCAAGCCGGTTTTAGAAAAGGCAGAGGAACCAGAGATCAAATTGCCAACATCTGCTGGATCATCAAAAAAGCAAGAGAGTTCCAGAAAAACATCTATTTCTGCTTTATTGACTATACCAAAGCCTTTGACTGTGTGGATCACAATAAACTATGGAAAATTCTGGAAAGAGATGGGAATACCAGACCACCTAACCTGCCTCTTGAGAAACCTATATGCAGGTCAGGAAGCAACAGTTAGAACTGGACATGGAACAACAGACTGGTTCCAAATAGGAAAAGGAGTACTTCAAGGCTGTACACTGTCACACTGTTTATTTAACTGATATACAGAGTACATCATGAGAAACGCTGGGCTGGAAGAAGTACAAGCTGGAATCAAGATTGCCGGGAGAAATGTCAATAACCTCAGATATGCAGATGACACCACCTTTATGGCAGAAAGTTAAGAGGAACTAAAAGCCTCTTGATGGAAGTGAAAGAGGACAGTGAAAAAGTTGGCTTAAAGCTCAACATTCAGAAAACGAAGACCATGGCATCTGGTCCCATCACTTCATGGCAAATAGATGGAGAAACAGTGAAAACAGTGTCAGACTTTCTTTTCTTAGGCTCCCAAATCACTGCAGATGGTGATTACAGCCATGAAATTAAAAGACACTTAGTTCTTGGAAGGAAAGTTATGACCAACCTAGACAGCATATTAAAAAGCAGAAACATTACTTTGCCAACAAAGGTCCATCTAGTCAAGACTATGGTTTTACCAGTGGTCATGTATGGATGTGAGAGTTGGACTGTGAAGAAAGCTGAGTGCAGAAGAATTGATGCTTTTGAACTGTGGGGTTGGAGAAGACTCTTGAGAGTCCCTTGGACTGCAAGGAGATCCAAGCAGTCCATTCTGAAGGAGATCAGTCCTGGGTGTTCTTTGGAAGACTGATGTTGAAACTGAAACTCCAATACTTTGGCCACCAGATGCGAAGAGCTAACTCATTTGAAAAGACCCTGATGCAGGAAGAGATTGAGGGCAGGAGGAGAAGTGGACAACAGAAGATGAGATGGCTGGATGGCATCACCGACTCAATGGACACGGGTTTTGGTGGACTCCGGGAGTTGGTGATGGACAGGGAGGCCTGGCGTGCTGCGGTTCATGGGGTTGCAAAGAGTCAGATACGACTGAACTATTGAACTGAACTGAATACATCATATACTAATACATGATAAATAATTCATCAGAAGTCAAACTCCCATAAAAGCTAGGAGTTTTCAGTGAATGGAGCTAGGACAATCAGCTAACAATTTGATATACTATATCTTTAGATTATTATATAATTCAAAGGCCATTTCTGATGAATTAGAGAATATAACATTTATAAGTAAAAATTAAAAGAGTATTCCATTTAATTCCCTTGTTTTGGAGGGAGAAAGTTTTTGATTCTCAGGTATGATAAAATAATTTGTAGAGAGAAAGATGGACAGACAGATGCTGATACAGTATACAGAAAAACACCCACCCTGATGGATTTATACTTGCATTACACCCAGGATTTACATTTTGAAAATCACTTGTGCAAACAATTGTGTGGCAATTGAAATTTTTGTGAGTAAAAACAAAAATATAATGACAACCAGAAGACTAATAATAAGAAGAAAATAACTGAACAAATATGAGAAGCAAATAAGCAAAGCATGATGACTCTTATAGGTAAGTTAGCAAAGGAAAGAAAAATTTACCAAAAAGGGAAATGTGATCAGCAAATAAAGTATAAGAAAATGTTCAACCTCAATATACATTATAAGATACTATTTTTTTCTGATAGGCCATTTTATATGTGTTTGCCTTTAAAAGAAAACAAACAAAAAACCCTAAAAATCCTCATGCAAGAGTGAGGTAAAACAGACACCCTCATATATTATTAATTGCAATTTAAATCTATAGCTTTAGAAAGGAACAAAGCAATTTGTAGAAGAACTTTTAAATGCTTATTTGCATACTTTGACCCGGAAATTCCTCTTCTGGGAATCTATCTTAATAATTCTAGATGTAGAAAATGCTCTGTGAATGAAGATGTTAAGTGCTGAGGTATATATTGTCATTGCCTTAGTTGCTCTGTTGTGTCCAACTTTCTGCACCCCGTGGACCATAGCCCACCAGGCTCCTCTGCCCATGGGATTTTCCAGGCAACGATACTGGAGTGGGTTGCCATTTTCTTTTCCAGTGAAAAATAATAACAGTTCTTCGATTTCAGAAGAATGTGTAATGGGTTGAATTATACCTCCAAAAAGTTATATTCCAGTCCTCACTTCCACTACCTGTGAACCATACCTTCTTTCACTTTAGTTTACAATAAGGTCTTTACAGATGTAATCAAGTTAAGGTCTTGTTTAGTCGCCAAGTGGTATCCATGTCTTTGCAACCCCATGGACTGCAGCATGCCAGGCTCCTCTGGAGTTTGTTTAAATTCATATCCATTGAGTAGGTGATGCTATCAAACCATCTCATCCTATTCTGCCCCCTTCTCTCTTTGCCTTCAATCTTTCCCAGAATCAGAGTCTTTTCCAATGAGTCAGCTCTTTGCATCAGACAGCCAAAGTATTGGAGCTTCAGCATCAGTCATTCCAATAAAGATTCAAGGTTGATTCCTTCTAGGATGGACTGGTTTGATCTCCTTGCAGGCCAAGGGACTCTCAAGAGTCTTCAGCACCACAATTCAAAGGCATCAATTCTCCAGCATCATCAAGTTAAGATGAGGTGAAACTAAGCTGGAATAGATCTTAATCCAATATGCCTGGTGTCCCTATGAGCAGAAGAGATACAGAGCCACACTGGAAGAATGTCCTGTGAAGATACAGAGACTGGAGTAAGGCACATACGAGCCAAGGATGCCAAGAATTGCTGACAATATCAAAAGCTAGGAGAGAGCCATGGACCAGATTCTCCCCAACTAGAGACTTCATAAACAGCATGGCCCTGTTGACACCTTGATCTTGGACTTGAACAGTCAAATAGCAATACGTTTTGTAATTTTCTAGAGTTTTTAATTTTGTTTATTGAAAACACAGCCATAATCAATTATCATAGGTGGCTGAGACTAATCAAGACACCCTAAGATTTGGGCTTGAGCTGTCTTTTATAAGGTCCTTGGCCCTCGAGTTGAAAACCTGAACAGAAGTGGATTTCTGTTTACAAAGAGGGTGGAATGTTAGGTAGACAACTAAAAACTGTCTGCTATCATATTCCTGGTGGCACTCCAAACTTGACAGAAGCTATAAAGAGGTGGAGTGGAAAAAGTACTTTAATTAAAGTGGAGAAGAAATGATGTATTTCCTGAATAATACCACTGAAAGGCTTTACTGGTAAAGCTCAACATTAGTATGTTACAAGTTGATCACCTAAGAGTGAATCTTAGAATAACCAACAGACTAATTTTCTTCTTCTTGGTAAGCCAAATACTAGAAACATTCTACAGTTCTTCCTTATACAGACAGGATTTAATCAATCACAAAAGGTCACAAAGTCCGGTAGTATATATTCACAATTCAGTCAGGTAAACTATGATATACTTGTTATTTAAACATGCAATCATTCATATTTCTTGCTTAATATTGGGTCTGGAGTTCATGTTACAGGACTAAACAAAAAAATGTCATAATCCCAACCCTTAAATATCCTGTAGTCACATTGGAGAAAGTGAAAGCGTTAGTCCTTCAGCTATGTCTGACTCTTTGTGACCCCATGGACCGGAGATCACTAGGCTCCTCTGTTCATGAAATTCTCTAGGCAAGAATACCGAAGTGGGTGGCCATTCCCTTCTCCAGGAGATCTTCCTGACCCAGGGATCGAACCCGGGTCTCCTGCATTGCAGGCAGATTCTTTACAGTCTGAGACAGTACTCGTTCCTTATTGGAGAAACCAACTTTAAACAAACCATAGTACATAATATATAATTATGATTGTGATTGCGGGCACACAAAGAAGACAACAGGTGCTGTGAGAGTACATAATGAGGAAAAGTAGTCTAGTGTGGGGAGCCTGGGAAGTGATATTTGAATTGCCCTATTTAAGATGGTGTTAAAACTGATTCAACAGTAAGGAGGAACTTGACAAACCAACTGGAGAATGGAAGTGATTTGACTTTCCTGAATAGAAGGAGCACCTTGGGCAGAGTTTCCAAGCCTAGACCTGTTCTGGCTGATTTGACTGATAAGAGGAGGCCAGTGTAACTGGCGTGCAATAAGCAATGTGGAAAGAGGGTGAGAGACGAGGCTGGAAGTGCACGTTAACGTTAGTGTTGCTCGCTCAGCCGTGTCCGACTCTTTGTGACTCCATGGACTGTAACACACCAGGATCCTCTGTCCATGGCATTCTCCAGGCAATAATATTGAAATGGGTAGCCATTTCCCCCTCCAGAGGATCCTCCCAACCCAGGGATCGAACCCTGGTCTCCTGTTGCTGGCAGATTGTTTACCATCTGAGCCACCAGGGAGTCTTTTTAGACAATGCTGAAAATACAGGACTTGACCCTGAGTGCAACGGGAGCCAATGAAGGACTCTAAAAAATAGAAAAGATAGTGATGGACGCTCTCAGGACAGGGCAAGAGTAGATGATAGGAGATCAGGAAACAAGTGATGTCACCAGTTCTGGCCAAAGGTAATGGTGGCTTTTCTTACTAGGAAGTGAGAATGTAGAACAGATTCGAGATATTTATGTATAACCAAGTTAATCTGGCCACACTGGAATACTGACACATGTTGAACACCAGGAAACATTGGACTACAATGATCTAATAAGGTTCTCCTTTGATCTCCTCATTCATGAATTCATTCAACACTCATTTACTATATGCAAATATTATATTCAGACTCGCCAATTCATTATCCAGCTGCATCCATCTGTCAGTTGAGTTTCCATTCTAACGGTTATGTTTTTAAACATTTAAGATCTCTGATGTTTGTCATCAGCTTAGTCTGTCCACATAACAACCCCCTGAGATTTAATTTCTCTTCTTTATCTCTCAAATAATATTGAGTACACTTTTAAAAGTTTTTTTCTTCCTGTTCTGAAGTATTCACTCTATTTTCCCGTATAAACACTCTTGCAGTTTTTAGGTTTGTGGTCTCTTCATAATCTGGGCCTTGCTCAGCTGTTTAGTGAGGCTTAGGAGCTCCCTTTCGTGAACTGGGCTGGGTGATAACCTTCATTAATGGCTGCGTTGTCCTGTGGCATCATACATCTTGTTACAGCAAATACTCACTCTCCCCACATTCAGCCCCCGTGGAAAGAATACATGCCCCTGAACCGTGGATGTTAGGCTTGACCATGTGACTTTTCCTGGCCAATGAGATGTTGTTACCAGGGCTAATAAAAGTAAAGACCTGCTTTAATGATTAACCTTGCTTTCTTAAAGTTTTGTCATCCCCATGAGAAACACATGCCCTAAACAGCTGCTGGTCCCAGAAGAAAGAAAATGGGAGGAAAGGTCTACACTAAGCCTGTGGCCAGGAGCCAAGAAAAACTGAGCCCAGCTAGATCAGCTTTAAGCCAGCCAATTCTCAACCCATCACTTGAAAAAGTATCACCCAGATGACTCCCCTCAGGCTAATGAATGAGGTTGTTGTTCTGCCACTAAGCCATGTCTGATTCTTTGAGACTCCATGAACTGCAGCATACCAGGATTTTCTGTCCTTCACTGTCTCCCAGAGTTTGCTCAAACTCATGTCCATTGAGTTGGTGATGCCATCCAACCATCTCATCCTCTGTCGTCCCCTTCTCCTCCTGCCTTCAATCTTTCCCAACATCAGGGTCTTTTCCAATGAATCAGCTCTTCGCATCAGGCCACATTATTGGAGCTTCAGCTTCAGCATCAGTCCTTCCAATGAATATTTAGGGTTGATTTCCTTTAGGATTGGCTGGTTTAATCTCCTTGCTGCTCAAGGGACTCTCAAAAGTCTTCTCCAGCTCCACAGTTCAAAAGCAGCATTTCTTCGGTGCTCAGAGCTTTTTACGATCCAACTCTCACACCCATATATGAACAAGGAGTAAATATTTATTATTCTGTCATTATTATTTTTGTGGTGGTTTATTACACAGCAATACCTGGTTAACACATCTTATCCCTTCTACTAAGAATTTTTCACAGCTTCTGGCCCATGAAGAATCTTCTCTTGTTTTCAAGTGCTAGTATCATTTGTTTATTAGTATTGATACTCACTGATGTTTATTTACACGGTTATTTTTTATCATTTATAGGCCTTTGCTGTGAAAGAGGGATATTTCAAAGAATTCTCAGGCCACCATCTTGACTTTAGAAATCTGATCACAAGATTGAATCTCTTATAGGATTATTCTAACTGCTTTAATCAGATAAGCTCTAGGAACTTTGGAGAAGTTCAGAGACTAGCAAGATCAAACCAGTCAATTCTAAAGGAAATCAATCCTGAATATTCATTGGAAGGACTGATGCGAGACTGAAGCTCCAATACTTTGGCCACCTGATGTGAAGAGCTGACTCATTGGAAAAGACCTTGATGCTAGAAAGATTGAGGGCAGGAGGAGAAGGGAGTGACAGAGGATGAGATGGTTAGACAGCATCCCTGACTCAAAAAACATGAGTTTGAGCAAATTCCGGGAGATAGTGAAAGACAGGGCAGCCTGGCCTGCTGCAGTCCATGGGGTCATGAAGAGTCAGACACAACTTAGAGATTGAACAGCAACAGGAGAACGGCACTTGGAGGAGATCACTTATCCCAGGGGGCTCGGTGGGAACGAACCCACCTGCCGACGTAGGAGATGCTGGCGCAATCCCTGGGTCAGGAAGGAATGCCACCTGCTCTGGTATTCTTGCCTGATAAAGCCCCAAGGACAGAGGAACGAGGCGAGCTATCGTCCCTGGGCGTGCAGGAGTTGGACACAACTGAGCACGCAGGCACACACTCATCTGGTAATGATGTCCACACTATAGCAAAGGGCTGCTCTCCTGGTGACACCAAGGCTACCACTTCTGGGCTCAGACACCATGATGACATGTCTGCTGCTGGATGGCACCCCTGGAAGCTCTGCTTTGGGCACCTCTGCCCGCTGGATGATCCTGACCCTGGCCTCACCAGGCTGGATCTTGCCCAGCATATGAGTCTTCACTTTGCCAGCTTCTGAACTGAAATCTCATGCAGCTGTATCTATCCAGAGCTGAAGTCACATTCCAGCAAGGAAAGCATGGAAGGTGAATTTCTGGCTTCATCTAGGCGAGGACTAAACCTATAATGTAGAACATTTCTCACACTTAGAAAGGCAGTTAAGGATGTCGACAAGCATGCCTTACAATCACTGCTTAGTTATGTTAGATATGAGAAAAAAGGAAAACACGTTTATACAGTTAAGAAGGTCACAGACTACATCTCTCAATCACAATTAGTTGATCTAATATTCACAGATGTCCCTGGTAGAGTCCCCATCACATAGCAGACACTCAACTAATGAGAAATTAGTGAATTTATAAATGAAACTACAAACTACTCCTATAATATAAAGTACAAATGCCATTATTCTAGACTTGTAGTCTTGTCTATAATTCTCCAGTGAGCTGCCTTTTTCCCCCTGTTCAAATCTCCATGTTTTACTTTCTGTTTTCCCTCTTCTGGAGGGAAGATTTCATTTCACAGGACACACTTGTCAAAGCCTTGCCAGCTGGACCTACTTAAGCCTTGCCATCGCCTAGTCCACTGGCTAACCGTCTCTTCCTGCAAATGTTCATTCTTGGTCTGCATCAAGAATTTAAAGAGAAAGATCCGTGGACCAGTGATCCTAAAAATTATAATTTGAGTAAAAAAATAAATAAAATTTAAAAACCTTTCCGACATGCCAAAATTGATATACAATAATATATAATGGAGACTTCCCAGATGACTCAGTGGTAAAAGAATCCACCTGCCTATGCAGGAGATGCAGGTTTGATTCCTGGGTTGGGAAGATCCTCTGGAGGAAATGGCAACTGTCTCCAGTATTCTTGCCTAGAGAATCCCATGGACAGAGCAGCCTGGGGGCTACAGTCCATGGGGTCGCAAAGACTCAGACACAATTGAGCAACTGAGCACACAATATGTAATAAAGTGTTTCTCCTCCCTTTCTTGTCGTCTTGAACTAGTGAAATTACACATGTGATGAAGTCATGTCCAACTCTTTGCGACCCCAAGGACTGTAGCCCACCAGGCTCCTCTGTCCGTGGGATTCTCCAGGCAAGAATACTGGAGTGGATTGCCATTTCCTTCTCCAGAATTAAGACCCAGAGGACAGCAAATGTAAATTAATAAAGAAAAATGCAAGCATAACTTTGTAGCTTTGTTAATGTAAAAATATACTTTACACTTTAGGTATTTGGAAGATTGGGCAACTTTTGAAAAAAAAATTCAACATTTATTGAAACCCCATCGTATGCCAGGCTGTTGGCTTCTGAGGTACAAAGATGAACAGTACCAATGGGGTGAAAAAGAATGAAAGCATCCGTCACTCAGTTATGGCCTACCCTTTGCAACTCCATAGACTGTGGGCTACTCCTCTGTCTTTGGAATTTTCCAGGTAAGAATACAGGAGTGGGTTGCCATGCCCTCCTCCAGGAGACCTTCCTGACCCAGGGATTGAACCGGCGTCTCTCACATGCAGGCAGATTTGTTACCATCTAAGCCAGAACTGGCTCCAAACCTGCTATATTTGCACTTGGGCTTCTCAACCAGATCCTTCTACTAAGCTCAAAATATTTCTTTATCCAAGAAAACAAACCAATATCACTCTGAAAAAAAAAAAGAATTAGGAGAGAAGGAAGAAAGGGAGGATGGAAGGGAGAGACAAAATCTTAGCCTGGGTTCCTCATAAATCAGTCTGAGACAATGACTTACGGGGGGGTTGCGTTTACTTGGAAGTGTGGGCTCTGGAGGAAGAGTTGAGAGAAGAAGGACTAAAACAGGAAAGGGAAGCATCATCTCCCTTCCCTCCTCCCTGCCTGTCTTCCACTCCCGCTGGCTGTCACGGGTGACTGGATTCTTGGTGCCATTGCCTGTTCTTCCATTCTATTCCTGCCTTCCATTCCCTGTTGACTGGATTCTTGGTGCCATTCAGGAGCCTTTTAACACGTTATTGACCAGAGACGTATTAATACATCTCTTGTTACCCAAACGTTACTGACTGGAGACATATCAATATGTTTTTAGAGAGTAATACAATTAACATCATAGTGGGAATTTGTTAGAGCTTAAAATGGATCAAAGGTTCATTATACAACTTATGATGGTTGTTATCCTTCACACTGTGCTTCAGTCACATTTTTGTTCCAATCTTCTGTATATTATAAATGCAAGCTTATTACCATAAAACTTTCAAAAATGATGCATCCTGAAATTTTGAATGAAGATGAATTTTTTAGTGAATTTTATGCAGATACTGTCTCCAGTTGTCTGAATGACATATGCTAGTGTTTCAGAAGATGACAGTTCTTCAGAATATAGTTCTGATTCAGATGATATGATTTTACAATTTAAAAAAAAGACAAAAATCTTTAAGGATTGATTCTGATAAGGAAAGTGAAAATGAAATTCAGGGTGCTGGGGAAGACTTTACAGGTGCGTGAGGTGTACCTATTAATAATGTAATAACCTGCAAAGTATTAGTGACTAACAGATTTTTTGGCCAGCCAAAATAAAAATCGCCAGCCACAGGCATTAGTTTTTGCCAAAAATCCCTGGTTAGTAACAAATTAAAAATGCAGAGAAGGAAAGAAGAGAGGAAGGAAGAGGAGCTCTTGACATTGTGATTTTGGGGTCAGAAGCGTTAACAGAAGCAACACTCAAATATCGGAGGGTGGTGCAGTGGTAAAAATCCATCTACCCATGTGGGAGACACAAGAGATGTAGGTTCGATCTCTGTTTTGGGAAGAGGAAGATCTCCTGGAGGGAGGAAACGGCAACCCACTCTAGTATTCTTGCCTGGGAGATCCCATGGACAGAAGAGCCTGGTGGGCCACAATTCGTGGGGTTGCTAAGAGTCGGACACAACCAAGCACACGTCACCGCGTCTTTAATTATTGTGGCTTACCCTTACTGATGATTTCATTTGCTCTCAAGAACAACCCTTGGAAGGAGGGATCATTGCTCATAGAGTAGTGAGCTTCAAAGTGTGGGCCCTGGAGTCAGACAGCTTGGAAAGATACACTGGCTCCATCGCTTATTAGTTATGTGACCTCGGGCAAATTGCTTATAGTTTTTCTCATCTGTGAAAATGGAGATAATAAAGGCACATACCTCAAGGGCTGTTTGTTGTGAGGATTAAATGAGTTAATATTTTTAAAGTACTCAAAACGGTTCTGGCAAAGAGTAAGTTAGCTATTATAAAAGCCTGCCTTTTTTTTTTTTTTTTTTTTCCTGATGCTCTTAACTGGGCTAAAAGGACAGATTTCAAATGCTTTCTGATCCATAAAATAGGAACAACTCTTGCATTAGCAGAATTACTTTGAAACTCTTCAAAGTGAAATGTGCAAGAAACTGTCCTCAACAAGGCTACTGGGCAGCTGGGAAGCTCTGAAATGGAGGGGTGGGGCTCAGCTGGGAAAGGGCGTTTGGAACAAATGCACGCTTCACTCATCAACAGCTTCTTGTGGGATGTCTTCCCTCCATCGTTTCTCTAAAATGTAAAATCGTCATTCTGGGCAGGGTGCCAGGTTTCTCTCCCTGGGACCCAGTGAGCCAGTGTTCCCTTCTCCCTGGCCATTTGGAGCGAAAGAGAAGCCAAGATCTTGTTTCAGTCCAAATGTTCAATGTTTATGGAAATGGGTTTGGATGGTTTACAAAAGCTAACCACCCTCCCCTTTCCACTCCAGTGGACTGATTTTAGCAATTCCAGGGTTCTCTTCCCTGTTTCTTACCCCACTTCTTGGCAAACTGGCAAAGAAGTCTCCTCTCCCTCACGTCTCAACATCCCGTGGATTCTACACAATCTGTGAGGCCATCAGCATGTTGACAAAAAAGTATCCTTAGCTGAAGCCTGGGAGGCCACACTTAGCACAATCAGGAGTAGGGAATATTTAGAGAGCAGGTCTACGGTTTGATAATGGGGAAGCAGTATCGCAGCTGACTCACAAAGCCTTCAGCCTTGACCGAGAGAGGAGCTGGGGAGACAGTGGGAGCAGGCAAGATGGTGAGAGACGCTAAGCCATTTTCCCCACTTGAGAGGTGTATTAAATATTGGCAGACAGCAATCACTGCAAAATGTGTATTTATTTATTTATTGGAATAGATGTACTCAGCCATTGCCTCTTCCCTCTGGGGGCAGCCGGGAGAGACAGAAAATGAGCCTGAACTCATATCTTGCTTTTACAGCTTAAATGACTCCTCTCAGAGTCCATAAACACAAGTCATCTCTGAGAGTCTCGCCCGTGCTCACACCCACCTCGAATCTCAACCCAAATTCCATTTAGATTCTAGAATCTCCAAACCAAAATGGACCAGTGTGCTTCCCGGCAGTGTGGAAGTGACACTAGAGGCTCGCTCTCTGACTCTTCCCTGCTTATAAATTGTGTCCATCTACACACACACGCACACACATAAGCATCCTGTGCACAGTTCTGAGTCAAATAATTGCACCCTTCACTGAAAAACCATTTAAGCTTTCTGAGAATTGTGGAAATCTTCTAGATAAAGTCCCCAGCCACCCCAGATCCCTCTCATTGCCCCTTCATGCTGAACTTTCTCTTCCATCCTACCCATATTAGTTACAGTTCCTCAGCTATCAACTGGGCTTCCCTTGCAGCTTACTTGGTAAAGAGTCTGTCTACAATGCAGAAGACTTGGGTTCGATCCCTGGGTCAGGAAGATCCCTGGAGAAGGAAATGGCAACCCACTCCAATATTCTTGCCTGGAGAATTCCATGGACAGAAGGGCCTGACAGGCTACAGTCCAGGGGGTCGCAAAGAGTCGGACACGACTTTCACTCGATTTCAGCTCTAGTTGTTTTCCTGTTCCTGTCTGTCTTTACTGATTCACACAAGTTCTGCTACATGTTACATGTTAGAGCCAAGAGGTTACCCTTCAGAGTTCAACTCCCTTCATTTCCAGGTGAGATATTAAAAAAAGCCTGGAGAGAAAAGTGATGTGTCTGCTCTAAGACGACTCTCCAAGTACTTACCAGATTGTGAACCCAGAGTGGAACACTCCTAAAGGAAGACAGAGATATCTCTTAAACTCTTGTGCGTGTCTCCACCATTTTGGAAGGGAGTGGCCTCAACGTTTGTGCAGCTTGTACAAAACAATTTACTAATAGTCACAGTTACCCACGAGAGTTAGTGAAGTCAGTTACTGGATGGGGATATGAGTTCAAAATCCACCTCAGCCTCTTTGTGGCCATGGGCAATTCAGTTATGCTCACCAACCCTTTAAGAGCTTTGCTTCCTCATCTATAAAATGGGGGCATGGATACAGCACTCATTAAGTGGTCATAGGACCAAATAAGATCCAGAGTTACCGTAATAATTAAAACAGTTAATATTATTTGAGGACTGGACCAAGAGTTTTAAAAGCCATTTTGCAAGACGTGAGTAGTTGCCAGCGCTTAGGCATGATGGGGGTGAGAGTGGTGGTTGAGTCTATGAAGGGGGAGAGAAACCTCTGTGGTGACAGAATAACTGTGTCGTGACGCTGTGGGGGGTTAGGTGGATCTCACACGATACAATGCCACAGAATTACACCGACATTGTACCAACGTCAAGTTTCTTGTTTGATACTGTATTAGAATCATGTAAAGATATAACCATTGAGGGGAAACTGAGGTAAGAATACACAAGATCTCTGTAATATTTCTGCAGTTTTTGTCAATATATAATTGGGCTTCTCTGGTGACTCAGATGGTAAAGAATCCGTTTGCAGTGCAGGACGCCTGAGTTCAATCCCTGGGCAGGGTCAATCCCCTGGAGGAGGGCATGGCAACCCACTCCAGAATTCTTGTCTGGAGAGTCCCATGGACAAAGGAGCCTGATGGGCAATAGTCCAGGGGGTTGCACAGAGTCAGACACAACTGAACGACTAAGCACACACACATAGAATTAATTAAAAAAACATGAAATGAATAAAATCCATTTCCAATGAAAACACTAGACTTTAGAAAGGTTAAATAACTTGCCCAAAGTAACAGAAGCATTACATGACAGAGACAAGCTTCCAGCCCTACCTGTTGACAGCAAAGACCATGTTTTCCCACTCTGCGATGACGCTGAACACGGCGCCAAGCGTTGCCCCATCCTCTGTGTCCAGGCCGTAACATGTAAAAACTGGTCATCTGCTTGTTTCTGAGACAAGCGAGGGACAGCTAAGTACTTGCTCTTCTACCCCGTTTCTTTAGGCATTTACAGTGTGAACAAACCCTCTAGATTTCACAAAAGCCACAGAGATGTGAAAACAGTCATCCCTAACGATCCTAATTCAAAGGGTTAAGGACACATCAACCTCAGAACATAAGGTGTGACCTGATATATGATTGGACCCCGTTTACCTCACCCTGGAATAATCAGCACGTTCAGTTGTTATCACACAGACTCAAGCAAACCTTACGTCTAGAGCAGGCACACTCGCTTTGGGATTTCCTCCATGCTCAGCCAGCACACAGCTACTGAGTGCTCCGTAAATGTCCCCTCGGAGCTAGCTGGACACATTCGTCTCCAGAGCTGTTTGTGAGACCACATGGCCCTGCCCTGCTGAACTGAGTACCATCTCTGCGCTTCTTCCCTTTTCTCCATTCCCATTTCCATTTTTCTGGTTTGCTCTTTTACACGAAGCACTGAGCTAGGCTTTGTGCAGAGTGAAGGAAAGAAGTGAATTAAGCTGAAACTCAGTTAGCAGTGTCCTTATCTGGAAGAGCAGTCCAGATGAAAAGATACAGAACATCAAAGAACAAAGAAAAGGATAAGATATGATGGGGAAGACTTCATGGAGGAGGTAATACCAAGATGGATTTAAAAGTTCATTGGCAGAGAGGATGTTCTAAGTATCAGCTGTTCAGTTACTCAGCCGTGTCCGACTCTTTGCGACCCTATGGACTGCAGCACGCCAGGCTTCTCTGTCTTTTCCAACATCGCGGGTCAAAAGCATCAGTTCTTCACCACTCAGCCTTCTTTGTCAGTATCAGCTGGAGTTTGAACAAATCCACTCCACATTCCTCTGTTTTTATCGAGTGCTAAGGACAGAATCCGTGGTCAAGTCAAAACAAGTGCGACAGTCCAAGGTACATTTCTAAAAGTGTAAAGAACACCATGGTAGCTGCTGTGTTCAGTCACTCGGTCGTGTCCAGCTCTTTGCTACCCCATAAACTGTAGCCCGCCAGGCTCCTCTGTCCTTGGGATTTCCCAGGCATGAATACTGGAGTGGGTTGCCATTTTCTTCTCCAAACACCATGGGGAGGATGCCAAATATTCAGTGTAGATTCAGTCCTTGACAATAGAAAATCCTTCCCATTTTCTTCAAAAGTACAGTTGAGATAAAAACGCACCAACCTACATTCACGAACAGACACGAGTATGGCCGCAGGCAGTTGACGGATGGCCAGGCCAACATTTCTCTGTTCCCTTGACCTGCAGGAGGCCCTGGGCACCTGCGGTCAGTCCCCACAGTCATCCACTCAAACCTGGACACACCCAGGGCAGAAAGCTCCCAGCCGAGGCCCCCACAGGCTTCCTCTCGGCCCCCTGCCTGCTCTTCTATTTCTCCAAGGTATTGGAGAAGTGGGACTTCCCAGGCGGCACGAGTGGTAAAGAACCCACCTGCCAGTGCAGGAGAATGGAGAGATGCAGGTTCCATCCCTGGGTCAGGACGATCCCCTGAAGGAGGAAATGGCAGCCCGCTCCAGTATTCCTGCCTGGAGAATCCCGGGGACAGAGGAGCCTGCAGGGCTACAGGCTACAGTCCATGGGGCTTCAAAAGGACGGACGCAATCTATGTTCAATGTAGGATGCAGGATGCATGGGGCTGATGCACAGGATGATTCAAGTAGAGGATGTGGGGTGGGAGGTGGGAGGGGGCTTCGGCATTGGGAGATTGTGTCACCTATGGCTGATTCGTGTCAATGTATGGCAAAACAAATACAGTATTGTCATTTAAAATAAATAAATAAATAAATAAAAAAAAAAAGGACGGACGCGACTAAAGCAGCTTAGCACGCTGGAGAAGTGGCTCCAACAGAACTCATCCTCAGAGTAGTGATGAGATCTGAGTCTTGAATTTGTGTTTTACGTAGGCAAGTAGAGAAAATGGGCTTGTGAATTCCCTTTGAGAATAGCATATCAGGCTGATCAAACTTAAGGAAAAGCGTTTGCTCTTCTAAAGCCCAACCTCTCCACCGACTTAAAATGCACTCCCAAAATTACCTCTTTCCCTCAAGGGCAGAAGCTGGTGTCCATCTGCTGAAATCATAGTACAGAAAATGTTCAGGGATGCTATTTCACCTGGATAGAATCATCTCCCAAATAGTTCAGGCTTTTGGTTATATTCATATATTATTTTGATCATTATTTTCTCAGCATCTTTTAATTGACCATAAATAGCTGCATAGTCCCAGTCATAGCTACACAGTCACAACTTTATGTTCCAATTCTGTGTTCTCATGCTCGTTAAAATACACATAGGCTGTTAAAATAAGGGTAGGTAATTACCTCCTACGGTCATCTGCTTTTGCCACTGGCGGATGTGAAGACCCACTTCGGGAACTGCCTTCTGATGCTGCAGTTCTGATTATCACAGACTGGGTCTGAATCTATAAGAAGGAAGGGATATGCTGAAGTATACAGGCCCAGCCAGGAAAATACAGTGTAGCAAGCTGTATGCAGTTCAAGCCTGCCAGAGAACAGCAGGAAGCACGCATTCACAGGTTTCTAAATAGACATAAAAGAGCTAAGCTGATCCCTGGGGAGGCAAGTGTGTCCATTCTGGACTTGTCTTGTTCTGAGCTGCTGAGTGAATTTCTGTTTGTATTTGAAGAGGAGTATTGGTTTTTCCTCTCACTTGAAAAAGAAGATGAAAAGAATTCTACATGTCTCTTCTGTTCAACAGGATGGATGGAGTGGGCATTCTTCTTGAATCTCCATCAATGTGTTTTGTTTTGCTTTTTTTTTCTCATTTGTTGGTTTTGGGTTGTCTGTTGAAAACATTGATGGTGTTTTGTTGTGCGTATCAGAATGTATCCAGTGACCCAAGTATAAGGCCACTTGAACCAGCTGGTAAAGATACAGCCATGCAATGCTACTAATTCATGAAGTCCCAAATGCAATCTTTTCTGTATTAGGGAACCAACATTTTAACTAAAGTTTGCAAAATATGCTCGAAGTCATAAATGGTATTTTCTCAAAGCATTTCTTGGAGTACTATCCTTTCCCCAGAAGAGCGTGTAGGTCATAACTTTTTTTTTTTTTAACACTTACTTTTTATTTATCAGGGCTTCCCTGATAGCTCAGTTGGTAAAGAATCCACCTGCAATGCAGGAAACCCTGGTTCAATTCCTGGGTCAGGAAGATCCGCTGGAGAAGGGTTAGGCCACCCACTCTAGTATTCTTGAGCTTCCCTGGTGACTCAGCTGGTAAGGAATCCGCCTGCAGTGTGGGAGACCTGAGTTTGATCTCTGGATTGGGAAGATCCCCTGGAAAAGGGAAAGGCTACCCACCCCAGTGTTCTGGTCTGGAGAATTCCATGGACTGTATAGTACATGCGGTTGCAAAGAGTCAGACATGACTGAGCGACTTTAACTTTCACTTCATTTTTATTTATTCATTTGCTGCACTGGGTTCTAGTTGGGGCGTGTGTAATCTAGTTCCCTGACCAAGGATGGAGCTTGGCCACCTTCTCTGGAAGTGCAGAGTCCTAGCCACTGGACACCAGGGAAGTCCCAGGTCATGAGTCTTAATGGTTGCCCACTTATGAAAGGCGCATCAGCAATGCCCTCTAGGGCATTTCCCCTAGAGGGGAAATGATAGACATCAGCAGCACATTTTGGTGACCCAACAGCCTTTAGAAATACTGAGCACAACTCTCATGATTCATATTCCAATTCTCAAAGCTGCTGGAAAATTGCTTCATCATCTTGACAAACATTTTCACAAGAAAGCCTTTGACATTTCTTACCTCTTGTAAGATAGTGTGTCAGAGTCCTTTGGAGGGGGCAGGTTTGCAGGGTCTGCCCTCTCAGAAAAGATGGAGTGTGTGGACAAGAGTGTGGAATGCTAGAAAAAGTTGTTTTTTGGAGTGAAGAGAGCTGAGTTCAAATCCTAAGCCATACACTATGAGCTGTCTGTCTTCGGGGAAACCAACTCTCCTTCCCAGTAGAGATGACTTGCCGGGTGTTGAAATCCTAAGCATTGAAATACTTTGCATTCATTAAACATAGTAGCTTCCCTGAAGCCAACAGACAGAAAAGTTTGGGAGGGAGCTCAAGGGTGCTTTTCTCACCTGTGGGGATATCCTCCTAACACCATCTGCATCCAGTGTACGTTTTGTTTATGCAGTGAGGAGCATAGGTCCCCATACATTTTAAGGAAAGGATACAAGCAGAGAAACTTCCCCTTCAAACACACACAGGCACACACACCCACGCTCAGAGTTACTAAAGACAGGGGGAACACTGTTTGTGACCCTATGCTTGTTTGGGGCCAAAAGTGTGCGTAGAGAAAGACAGTGTCTGTCTCACATTCCTTATATTTCAGGCAGAAGAACCACCAATGGATGATGAATACAAGTGATCATGCTCAGTCACTCAGTTGCACCTGGCTCTTTGTGATCTTGTGGACTGAACCCCACCAGGCTCCTCTGTCCATGGGATTTCCCAGGCAAGAATACTGGAGAGGGTTGTCATTTCCTCCTCCAAGGGATTTTCCTGATCCAGGGATCGAACTCGTGTCTCCTGAGTCTCCTACATTGGCAGGAGGATTCTTTACCACTGAACCACCTCGGAAGTCATGAAAAAATTGTAGGATCATAGGCAGCAAATAAACAAATAAATAAAGTTCAATGATTCCTTCATCTCTACTTCTGTTAAAATACTTTTTAATCCAAGTAAAATAGAACTGACTACTTTTAAAATTTTTAAAAATTAGAGATAAAACGTACCTGCCTCGAGCTTCCTGAGGGTCCCTCCAAGCTGGAGCTGCCTTCCTAAACTTTTCTGGGACCGGCTCTTCCAAATGGTCATTGCTTGCGCCTTTCTGGTGGTTAAATATTTTGAATATCCCTGTTGCTCTCAAGCCTCTGTGTCTGACTCTTTGTGACCTATTAACCGTAGCCCTCCAGGCTCCCCTGTCCATGGAATTCTCCAGGCAAGAATACTGGAGTTAGTTGCCATTTCCTCCTCCAGGAGACCTTCCTGGCCCAGGGATCGAACCCAGGTCTCCTGACTCTCCTGCACTGAGAGGTGTTTTTGTTTTTGTTTTTGTTTTTTTAACCACTGCTGAGACAGGACTGAGCAACTAAACAACAAGGATTATCATAGTGATTGAAAGAAACAACTGAATGTGTCCAGCAATTCAGCAAACGATCGACACATGTTGACCGCTTTTACTCTTCATGTCAAAGGGATTTAGTCTTCATTCCGAAAGACCTTTCTTCTCCACCGATTTGAATAAATGTTTCCAAGCCCAGGACTCAAACTCCCATATACACAAACAAACACTCACACACACACACAAACACATACACACACACTGTAATGTTCTTGTCACAACTAGTTTGTAGCCAAAAGATCAGAGGCCCCTTCTCCTGTCGCAGCACTTGACATTAGGCAAACATGGTGATATCCTTGAAAATACAGAATTTCGCGTTACTGCATCTCAGCCCTCCCTGGAGCCTCCCCTCCGCGCTTCCAAACTCCCTTTCATGGGCTGTCAGATCGATTTTGCAGCCTGTTTGAGCAAGTTGATTAGGGCCTGAGGGAGCTGCCCTGGCTCTCCTGCAGACCAATGAGGAGGGGGCCGGGCTGCTGAGGCTGGGAAACCCACCTCCTTTTTTCTCTTCAAGCTCTGTTCTGGGGGGCGTGGGGGTGATTTTGCCCAGTTTTGCAGCTTCCTAATGTCCCCCAGTCATTTGAGCTGGAGCATATAAATCCAAGCTTCTGCCAGACACGGATTTTTTCCCATCAGCCTGTTTTAATTGCATAAACGTTCCTCTTTGTCTTGAAGGGAAAACACGATGCAGAGTTCACTATAAAAAGGATTTTGCCTTGACTGTCATAATGAAGACTTTCTGTGCAAATGTACCATATAAAGACCAGATAAAAATCCTCTGTCCATGGGATTTCCCAGGCAAGGATACTGGAAATGACTGTCATTTCCTTCGCCAGGGGCTTTTTCCAACCCAGGGATTGAACTCAGAAACCCCAAATTGCAGGCAGATTCTTTACTGTCTGAACCACCAGAAACGTCTTTCTTTTCAAATTGACTCCAAAAATCAAGGAGCTCTTATCTGTAATCTTTTAATTAAAAAAAAAAAAAAAGCATACATGCATGCTAAGTCGATTCAGTCATGTCCAACTCTTTCCGACACTATGGACTGTAGCCCACCAGGCTCCCCTGTCCATAGGATTCTCCAGGCAAGAATTCTGGAGAGGGTTGCCATTTCCTTCTCCAGTGAAAAGCATAAATAGAGGAAAAATAAATAAATAACCTTCCTCTCTCCTAAATTATTGTTTTCAAATTCTAAAGCAAGTTTTTGTAGAGTTTGCCTGTATTGAAACATTGAAGGTATCAAGGAGGAGATTTGGTGGGTGGGAAAGGGTGGTGGGAGTCTCCTCTCTTGAGAAGGGACCAGCATTGTCAGGATTCTGGAAGTGTACTTTGAGCTCTCCCACACGTTCAAAGTTGTCATTGTTTTATAAAGTGTAAGACAGAGGGCAGGAGGAGAAGGGGTCAACAGAGGATGAGATGGTTAGATAGCATCACTGACTCAGTGGACAAGAGTCTGAGCAAGCTCTGGGAGATAGTAGAGACCAGAGGAGCCTGGCATGCTACAGTCCATGGGGCCGCAAACAGTAAGACATCATTGGCGACGGAGCAACAATAAATTTATTCTAAGAAAATGTGATTTAGCTTTCATCCATTAAAGCTATTGTTTAGGAATTCCTTAGCTGTCCAGGGGTTATGACTTCACTTTCCACTAGAGGGGTAGAGGTTCAGTGCCTCGTGGGGGATCTAAGATCCCACCTCATGCAAAATGTAACCAAATTTTTTTATATTTTTATATTAAAAATATGTGCATTGTTTAGAAACATGTTTAGAAGCATTGTTTAGACCATGTTTGTTGAATTTTGTCCCCAACAAAGATACATTTGAGTGCTAACTCAGGACATCAGTGAATGTGACCTTCTTTGGAGTCAGGTCAGATGAAATCGAGGTAAGATGAGGTCCTACTGGGTTATGGTGAGCCATAATCTGATGACTGGCCATGACGGAAGATGGAGACAGGGAGACCAGACATGCAGGGAAGAAGCATGTGAAGTCAGAAGCAGGAGCAGAGTTATGCTGCCACCAGCCATGGTACGCCAAGGATTGCTGGAATCTACCAGAAGCTAGAAGCATTCTTCCCTAGAGACTTCAGAGGGAGCACGGCACTGACAACACCTTGATTCCAGACTCCTGCCCGCCAGAATTGTGAGAGGACACATTTATATTAAGTCACCAAGTTTGTGGTGATTTTTATAATTTTTGTTGTTGTTCAGTAGCTAAGTCATGTCCAACTTTTTGTGACCCCATGGACTGCAGCAACCCAAGCTCCTCTGTCCCCCACTATCTCCTGGAGTGCACTCAGATTCATGTCCATTGAGTTGTTGATGCCATCCAGTCATCTCCTCCTCTGTTGTCCCCTTCTCCTCCTGCCCTCAAGCTTTCCCAGCATCAGGGTCTTATCCAGTGAGTCATCTCTTTGAACCATGTGGCCAAAGTATTGGAGCTTCAGCTTCAACATTATTCTTCCAGTGAATACCCAGGACTGGTCTCCTTTAGGATGGACTAGTTGGATCTCCTTACAGTCCAAGGGACTCTCAAGAATCTTCTCCAGCACCACAGTTCAAAAGCATAAATTCTTCAGGCTCAGCTTTCTTTATGGTCCAACTCTCACATCCATACATGACTACTGGAAAAACCACACCTTTGACTGTACAGAGTTTGTTGGCAAAGTGATGTCTCTGCTTCTCGATACACTGTCTAGGCTTGTCTTTGTTATAATAACCCTAGGAAATTAACACAAACCCCAATTCCTAGGATTTGACAATGAAAAAAAAGACAAGCCTGCCCACCATTTTGTGGGAACTAGACAACACGGCTGAGCCTCCTGAATAAGCTGAAGGAAAAGCTTCCTTTGAAAACCCCCTCTGAGGCGAGTGTGGAGTCTGTGCATCAGGCTCCTTGCCCTCCCATATCTGCGTCTTGTTTCACATCCATCTCTCCTGATTTCCACCCAGAGCATTTCAGCTCTTCAGATTCCCTCTAACCTCCCAGCCTTTCCACGTCACAGGGCTGGGAGGCGCCAAATCTGAAACACAGGCATAGTCTCACCCTCCCGCTGATCAACTCCACTTCCCCAGGGGTGTTGGGGGAGTCGCCTGGAACACACTGGCCCGTTTGCAAATCAGAGACAGGAATATGAACCCCACAAAGTTTTGGAGAGCTTTCCATGAGGTGATTTACATTTAAAAAGATCTTGACATCTAATCGTTCTTTGATAAAATTTAATGCCTCTCATTTCCCTTCCCAACAGACATACATACTATGAGTTTAAAATGGTAAGAAGGTAAGTCTAGGGAAGCTGGGCAGAGAAGAGAAGGTTAGGAATTCCTGAGCGCAGAGGAGGACCCTCCAAGGGCCAGGCATTCTGCAGAGCCTTTGCAAGGGCCAGGGGAATCGTTACCCACAGTCCGGGAAGCACATACTGCTGCCTTCCCAGTGTTCTGGAAAGGACCTAAGTTTAGAACAGAGCTTATCAACCCAACACTATTTGGGAACAGATAATTCTTGACAGAGCAGGGCTGTCCTGTGTGTCTTGGATGTTCAGCAGACCCCTAGCCTCCTCCCACTAAAAGTCAATGATATCCCTTCCCCCAACTGGGACAACCAAAAATGTCCCAGACATTTCCAGATGTCCCCTGGGGGGAAATCAGGCTGGTTGAGAACCATTGGTTTAGAGAGATTCAGTTACTGCTCCACCATCACAAAGCCAGTACCACTGAGGGTTTCAAAACCCAAGTGAGTTTCATTAATGAAGAATAACAGAGAAGGTGAGAGGTGAGCGTTTACTCCAAGACGCAGACACCTGGCTTTTTCCCTATTCCAGTGTTGCCCCAGTATCACTGACTTTTGATGAAAGCAGTAAGGGATGCTCTTTATACTTAAAACACATCCCAGGACGCAATGAGACAAGGGCAGAGGGTTTGAATTAGAAAGATTTCTCACAAGGGTCGAGTTAGGTGATGAAGATACACTAATCCCTCCTTGTACAGAAATCAAATTTTTAGATGATCTCAGAGTCAGCCACAATAAAGACATCCTCACCCAGCCTCCCTTGCAGCCATGTGACTCAGATCTGGCCAATGGATGCGAAGTGCTAGAAATACAAGCATCTTCTGGGACACGTGCTCCAAAGACTGGCAAATGCTCCCCTCTTATTCACTTCTTCAAGGAGGAGCTTGGCAGCTGGGTATACGGTGAGCCATCAGAGACTATGAAAGAAAGACAGCATCTTAGACATGGTAGAGCCATGAGCCAGAAGCACCTGCCTGGGCCCTGACAGCCTTGCAGAGCAGAGCTATCTGGCCACCATGGACTTTACCCAAGAGAGAACTAAGTTTCCATGTTTCTCTCAGGCACTTTCTCTTTGGGTCTCTGCCATAGACAGCTGAGACAATAGCTATATCTCTCTGTACAGGGTATAAACACCTTCAAAATGATACATTAGACCTTCTGACATTAGCATTTAATAGGGCTCATACCTTAACCCAAGCAGTTATTCAGCAGTTGAAGCCCGACCGCTGATCCAAAGGGCTGCGCATAGAGTTGGCAGAGCAGTGGTGTGAAGTAGGTGAAGACACAGGCTTTGACCTTCAGCTGGCCAAGTTCAAATTTCTGCCTTCTGTTCAAAGCTGTGTGACTTCAGGGGAGCAATTTATAATCTTTTCATGCTTCAGTTTCTGTTGTTACAAAATGAGGAGTAAAATTGCACCTCTTTCGGGAATTTTTTTGTGTGGACCAAGTAACTTAGTACATATAAAGCACTTGAAGAAGGAAATGGCAACCCGCTTTTTGTATTCTTGCCTGGAAAATCCCATGGACAGAGGAACCTGGCAAGGCTCCAGTCCATGGGGTTGCAAAGAGTAGAACACAGCTGAGTGACTAACCAATACCCAACATTATGAAGCGCTACAACAGTTCACGGCACGTGTAAAACCAGCCAGCAAATATTACCCACCGTTACTTCTGATATATCGCAGTTTAGCTCTCATTCTCCCTACGTGTGTGTACACACATACGCACAAACACTGATCTTCCCCTCTATTTATCTCTCCAACATAGTTACTTGATCTACTCTGTATTTGGTATTTATCAGACAGATTTGTGTAAATCTATTCATAGCTAATTAGGTTTCCCTTCTGAAATGTTTTCTCTCGAGTTAATAATGGCCTTGCATTTAATCTGCTTAATGTTCTACCAACTCATCACGAATTCCTCTCCAAACCCTATGGGAATCTCAACACACCCCTCAGCTATTTCTCTGTTGGAAACCCTCTTCCACAGCTTTCTAGCACTCTCTCGATGCAGTTTCTTCTGAGTCTGCTGCCAGCCAGTCCTCCCCCAGACATTTCTTCTCATCATCTGGGGACCCCTCCCCTGCTCTGCTGGGTGGGATTCACTCTTTCCAGAGCCCCACCGCTCCCAACCTCTACCCCTATGTCTTTTTGCTGTGAATCACACCCTTCTCAGAAAGGGACTGTGAAGAAGGGGGTTTTGAGATTTTCAATGGCTACAAATCTCTTTATTCTAGCACCACATTTGAACAATCCTGGGTTGGATATAGAGCCCTGGAATGGAGGGAACTTTCCCTCTGAATCTAAAGTTGCTCCTCCATCTCCGGGCTCCCAGGACTGCTACCAAGAGGTGTGGCGTCATTCTGGTTCCTAATATTTTGCAGGTGCACTAGTTTCTCTCTTTGGAAGATTTTTGATCCTTTTTTTTTTCAGTGTTCTGAAATTTCCTTCTAATATGCCTTGATCAAGGTCTTTTAAAAATTCTTGATATTGTTTTTAAAATATGGGGAGTTTTCTTTTGTTATTTTCCTGGTTTCTGTCCCTCATTTTCCTGCTTTATCTACTTTCTTTGCCTCTTTTTCTGCTTTCTTTGGGATGCTTCAACTTTACCTCGCAACTATTTTATTGACTTTTTAATCTTTTTAGTAGTAGTATATATTTTCTTAATTTTCAAGAGTTCTCTTTTCAATTCTTCTGAATACTCCTTTACAGTCCTTTCATGGGTATACTATCTAGCCTTACCTTCCTAAGGAATTATTGTTCATTGTTGTGTTGTTGTAAATTTTCTTCTTTTTACCACGTTGCTTCTTTTTCCTCTGGGTTTCATTCTGTTAATGGCTTGTTGAGGTGCCTATTTTTCATACTAGATGTTTTTTGCAAATATCAGATGATCTTCAGTTGTCTGTTCATATTTGGAGTGAAACTTTTAGAAGCTGCCTAGGACCCCTGTGTGTGGGCAAGATTTACCAAGTAATGGACTTCACCATAAAATGGCAAGACTTGGACCCGGCCGTTATGAGGGACCTCTCCCCCAAACTGTCAGTATCTGCAGATATTTTTCTTTGGGCTTGACTGTTTCTACTCAGAGAATCCTCCAAGGTCCCATCAAGGGCTGTGATTTTGCCTATGAGCATTCATAGCGCAGTCGGAGGCTGAGAATTTCACAGTTGAATTTGTAGATTCGCACTCAATCTACATTTATTATTATTATTATTATTAAGCCCCTGAGTTTCTCTATCTTATGTCTCAGGTCCCAGAGTCCGGAGTCCATTTGGTTTCACTTCTGCTCAGAGCCAACCTCCAGCTTTCCACCAGGTGGGACAGGACAGTTCCTACTTAGAGAAAAGACCTGGGCCCTTCCTGCTTCCACGAAGCCTTTCAACCATCTGTCCTGTTCTCAGTTCCTTGTATCCCTGCCTTCAATCCTGCCTGATGCTGTGAATCCCTCTGCAGGATTTTGTAACATCCGTCTGGTTTCTTCTCATGTTTCAGGCTTCCTTGGTAGTTCAGCTGGTAAAGAGTATGCCCACAATGTAGGAGACCCTGGTTCAACTCCTGGGTCGGGAAGATCCTCTGGAGAAAGGATAGGCTACCCACTCCAGTATTCTCTGGCTTCCCTTGTGACTCAGCTGGTTAAGAATCTACCTGCAATGTGGGAGACCTGAGTTCCGATCCCTGGGTTTGGAAGATCTCCTGGAGATGGGAAAGAATACCTACTCTAGTATTCTGGCCTGAAGAATTCCATGGACTGTACAGTCCAGAGTTGGACATGACTGAGTGACTTTCACTTATGTTTACCCCAGTGAGCAATTAAAGTTCAACTTATTCAGTCACACAACCCAGCTACCAAGATTAAGCCTGCAAAGTGTCTGTCTACCATGCAGGAGACCTGGGTTTGATCCCTGGGTTGGGAAGATCCCCTGGGGAAGGAAATGGCAATCCACTCCAGTACTATTGCCTGGAAAACTCCATGGACAGAGGAGCCTGGTAGGCTACAGTCCATGGGGTCACAGAGAGTCAGACACGACTAAGTGACTTCACTTCAGCTTCTAAAAATGAATTGGTCTCTCCCATCCACTTCAGTCAGCTTCCCTGATAGCACAGATGGTAAGGAATCTGTCTGCAGTGCAGGGCACCCCAGTTCGATCCCTGGATTGGGAAGATCCTCTGGCAAAGGGGATGGCTGCCCACTCCAGTATTCTTCAACTTCCCTGGTGGCTCAGTCAGTGAAGAAGCCACCTGCAATGCAGGAGACCTGGATTCCATCCCTGGCTCGGAAAGGTCCCCTGGAGAAGGAAATGGCAGCTCACTCCAGTATTCTTGCCTGGAGAATCCCATGGACATAAGAGCCTGGTGGGCTATTCAGTTCATGGTGTCGCAAAGAGTTGGACATGACTGAGCAACTGAACACACATCCTGAAATCAACAACATACTGAAAACAAATGCTGTCCTGGACAGATCAAGCTAGTTTCACTGTACTTCCTAATGAAGCTGAGACGCTGTTTAGGAATGTAGGCAACAGCTTGCAGAGATATTGCAGGGCTCCCTGTCCAGAGGCGCCTAAAAGGCAGACGCCTCAGTACCAGGGAAGCACAGGGCGAGGTGGGCAGGGCAGCAGGATGATGGACTTGGGAGCCAGAGAGATGTAGATGAGTGACAGTATGTTCCACCTCTGCCTCCTGGGCCTCAGTTTCCTCATCTGTGCAATGGGAACACTCACACTGCACAGGACTGTTTTCAGGCAAAAGAATGTCGCAAGTGACGTCTTGCTCACATTTCACTGGTAGACCTGAACGATGGCTTTAGCTCCTTCCCTTTCCCTCCAGAAAAGGTGCTTAGATCTTTTTTTTTTTTTTGCCAAAAAAAAAAATCCCAGAAGACCCACTTATCTTTTACACTAGAATTCAGAAAATAAGTATCATTGGTTCAGTGATTTTTATTTTCAATTTTTTAAAACCAAAAACTATTAACATTTTAAAGGGCTCATGTTTTCTGTCCCCTCTTTCACTAAGAAGGTCACTCCTATACTCTACCTATAAACTCATGCCCTGGGTTTAAATGATTTCAGGTTATCATGTATCGGTGAGTTTATTACGTGGTTACTGCAGCTTGTTTTTGTTTGGTATAGTTTTGATATATTTTGTTGTTGTTTAGACCAAATCATGTCTGAATCTTTTGCGACCCCTTGGACTATAACCCACCAGATTCCTCTGTCCATGGGATTTTTCAGGCAATACTGGAGTGGGTTGCCATTTCTTTCTCCAGAGGATCGTCCCAATCCAGGGATCGAACCCAATTCTCTTAACATCTCCTGCATTGGCAGGTGAGTTCTTTACCACTGAGCCAGCAGGGAAGCCCTTTGATATCTGTAGTGAATGAATTAATGAGGCATAACACAATAGCAAGCTGGGATTTTGTCTCAATCACTCAGAAAACCCCAAGGTTGACGAGCCAAGAGTGTTGGTAAAAGTTGGAATTTATATGGCTGAAATCAGATGTGGCCTTAAAACCTCCTACTGAATTTCAACTGAGTTATTTTTAAAGTAAACTGTAAGTCTACTGTAGCAGAGAAGAGAGTGTTTTATTAGGAAGCTTCTGGTAAACACCCAGATCATTCATGCACATCGAGGAAACACTGAAATATATCTGGCCAGATTAGACACTAACACAACCATAAAGAAAGCAGTGTATTTCCAAGACCAGCCACATGCCATGGGCATCCAGGGGTTAACAGAGCTGGATGTGAAGCAAGCTATTAAGAAAGACAATTTATATGAGCAGTAAAAGACACTGAATAACTCCTGGCATGTGATGTGATAGATGAGCTTGTTGGATGATTCATATGACTAGTCCCGAGCGGAGGTATAAGATTCAATGGCTTCAGCCGCTACAGTCTACTCCACGGTAGATTTTTGCAAAGATAAGATTATATGTGTGTGCATTTCATATACATACTAATTCTATGGTCGTGTATCTTGTATAGTGGCTTCTTATAGGCAAAGTTAACAGAATGTTTGGGAGTCTTTTTCACATTAAAGTGTTAAATAGAGTAAGTGATCTCTGCTGTGTTGTTGCTTCATCTCTTGGTCATGTCTGGCACTTCGCGACCTCGTGGACTCTAGTCCTCCAGGACTGTCTGTGAGATTTCCCAGGCGAGAATACTGAACGGGGTTGCCGTGCCCTCCCCGGGGACCTTCCCAACCCCGGGACTGAGCCCGTATCTTCTGCATCTCCGGCATTGCCAGGTAGGAGCTTTACCACTAAGCCATCCGGGAAGCCCCAGAGAAAGTGATCTTTCCAAATATCCTGCACCCTCTTGTGGGACGAAACTCCCGGAAAGAGATTTGTTTTGCTTAATTTTTTGATTGAAATATAGCTGATTTACAGCGTTGTGTTAATGTACAGCAAACTGATTCGGTTACACGAATACACTTATACATGTGTAGATGTGTACAGACATTTATTCATTCTCAGGGTCTTTTCCCATTTAGGTTATTACAAAATATTGAGTGGTTCCCTGTACTATACACTGGGTGCTTGCTGTTTAGCTATTTTATATACAGTAGTGTGTATATCTGAGTCCCAGACTTCTAATCTATCCCCCACACTTTTCCCCTTGTGTGTGTGTGTGTGTGTGTGTGTGTGTGTGTGTGTGCGCACGCGTGCAGCCGTGCATGTGCCCTAAATCACTTCAGTCATATCCGACTTTTTATGACTCTATAGCCTATATAGCTCACCAGGCTCCTCTGTTCATGGGATTCTTCAGGAAGGAATATTGGGTTGCCATGCCCTTCTCCAGGAGAATCTTTCCCACCCAGGCCCTTGAAATCTTACTAAGATTAGAACTTTTATTTTATAATCTATGAAAATCTCAATGCTTTCAGCCAATATTTCAAACAATTGGGAGAGCAGTTCCATTCTTGTGGTCTTCTCTGCCTTGAAAACCTTGCTTCTGCGTCTTCATTCATAGGAGAAAAGAGAATTCTTGCTCCACCGCAGCAACACCGACCCCAACAGAGAGCTCACACGGAATCTCGGAGTGCTCATGGACAGTACACGTTATTGCGTATTTGGGGGAAACCAGGGGAGATGGAGAACGGGTTTGCATCATAGAAAAAACAAGAATTTCAAACTGAACGTTAGGACAATTCTCTTCGTAAAATCTCTTTTGGCCATCTCTGCACGCTGGAATTGTCACCGCTCACCCACCCCTGCCTCGGCGCTCACTTTCTTGTTTCCTCCCCTCTCTCCATCCTTCTGCCCACGTTGAGATGCTCACTGTTGGGTGTGATAAGCCTGTCCTCCCCATCCCTGGCTTCCAAAGCAACTCCAGGCCAGGTTGACACATCCAGACCCCGCATAGCAGACACGATCCTGGCTTCCTTGGAGGCAGCTGCCCCACAAAATAGTATACTCTTTCCAGCCCAGTGAAATGTCTGAGCTGGTCGACTGACATTCAGTCTCAGCAAAGCCAGTAAGCCACACAGGATGGCCCCACTCCACCCAAAAAGGCAGACTGGCAGCTGTCTGCTCTGCCTCCTGGCTGGTCTGTTACCCAAGCTCTCTCGTCCGGCCTCACTCCTCAGCCCCAGGGCACTAGTCTCTTTCACATGCAGGGACCATCTTTCGCCCATGACTTCTGTAGACCCCATGACCCCAGTCCGTCTGGTCCATCTCCGTGTCCCATGTATTACTAGACATAGTCCACTTTGAAAATCGACTACGCTGAATTCTAATCATGCAGCTCTTAAAGAACTTTAGGGATGATCAGATTCACAGTCTATTCCAGTGTTTCTTCAGATTACTTTTCCTTCTTTTTCTCCCCTCCAGGACTCACCCACTCCACTCTACCTACACGTGCGTGCTCAGTTGCTCAGTTGTGTCTTACTCTTTAAGACCCGTGGACTGTAGCCCACCAGGGGAGTAGGTTGCCATTGCCTTCTCCTGGGGATCTTCCTGATCCAAGTATTGAACCTGAGTCTCCTGAGTTTCCTGCATTGAGTAGGTGGGTTCTTTACCTCTGACACCACCTGGAAAGTCTTATATCTGTATTTAAAACCTTCAAGGTCACCTCTCTGTTCAGGCACCCTCAAAGTCCATGAATCCAGAGCCTTTTTCTTTACTTGACTTCCCTCCTCACTGTCAGATTTGTTTCTAGACATTTTTCCATGTATGCCTTCCCAAATCCTAACAACACAGAAGGCAGCAAGATCTCTTTCAAAAAGGTAGCTGCTGCTGCTAAGTCAATTCAGTCGTGTCCGACTCTGTGCAAGCCCATAGACAGCAGCCCACCAGGCTCCCCCGTCCCTGGGATTCTCCAGGCAAGAACACTGGAGTGGGTTGCCATTTCCTTCTTCAATGCATGAAAGTGAAAAGTGAAAGTGAAGTTGCTCAGTTGTGTCCGACTAGTAGCGACCCCATGGACTGCAGCTTACCAGGCTCCTCTGTCCATGGGATTTTCCAGGCAAGAGGACTGGAGTGGGGGTGCCATTGCCTTCTCCTCAAAAAAAGTAGAGTGGGGAGGAAAAGGATGGTTGCACAACTCAGTAATCATGAGATAGTGAAGGACAGAGGAGCCCGGCATGCTACAGTCCATGGGTCACAGAGTCAGACACGACTTAGTGATGGAACACCACAACTTTCTTTCTTAGTCTCAGAGACTTGCCTCTTCTCTCAGCCCAGCGTCAGTGCTCTATGCGCTTTACGGAAGCTGTTAAGCTAAGGTTCAAATCATTAACGTAATAGCATTTGCCTTTCCTTTCCTGAGCTTAGAGAAGAATGGTCATTTTGAAATATAATACCCTAGCTTGTGCGAAAGGAATGAGGTGGGAAACTGAGGAAGACGCAAGTGACTTGTTTCTACACTTTCCCACTGGTGAGGATCCTCACATTTGGCAGAAGATGGAGACCTATCACAGGCCCTCTGAATCCTTGGACAAGGACTTCCTAACAACTACCGATTGCTCTGCTGGGTGTGTCCTGCTCCAGAAATAAACAGCATGCTGTGCAAGCTTGGCAATGGAATGACAAAGCCTTCCTAGCATGGTGAAGGGATGAAAGGGAGACAAAAGGACATTTTGAACAAAGGTATTGCCGAGCTGGTTCTTGAAGGATGAAATTACCAGTTAATGAAAACTGGGATCAAGCTACTGCATAGAAAGGTAGTTTGGGAGAAGAAGGTACATAGGGTAGCTCACAGGTTCCCTGGGTACCATTTAGGCCTGTGATTGGCTTTTGTGGGCTTAGAATGGCCCTGGACGTTTGTCTGTTCCCACTGACAGAGCCCTTGGAGAAGGCAGCTCAGGAGTCAGCCTCACCTGGCCCCTTCTCTCTGCCTGTCTTTAGCAAACGTGTGCCTACTTGATGACAATATGGAGAACTTTGATGGCCTAGTGTGTCAGCTGAATGTGGCCTGTCAAGTTTGCTTTAGCGAATCATATTTGAATCAGTAGTATTGATTTCAGAACTGGAAGGGGAATTGGCATGCATCTAGTCCATCTCTCTGTCCTAATCTGGCTTTTGAAGATAGGTAGAACTTGTTTGAAACTCTCACCTCCCTCCTTGGGCCATGAGACCAAGTTAAGTCCTCACCTCCCTAAGCTTCAGTTTCATCTGTATGATAAGAACAATAACACACAATCCACAGAGTACCATCAAGATTCAGTAAAATAATGGGTGTCAACAGCAAAGTGCCCTGCACAAAAATAGATGCCCACACACACACAAAAAAGGCACACGTAACCATGATGCTGCAGTCTTTTAAAGGTAAGACAGCTGAGTCAGTCCGCAGTGGGCTTCCCAGATGGCTCAGACGGTAAAGAATCTGCCTGCCAAGTAGGAGACCTGGGTTTGATCCCTGGGTTGGGAAGATACCCTGGAGAAGGAAATGACAACCCACTCCAGTATTCTTGCCTGGGAAACCCCATGGACAGAGGAGCCTGGTGGGCTACAGTCCATGGGGTCGCAAAGAGTTGAATACAACTGAGTGGCTAAACAGCAGCAGCAACTGCATCCCCATGAGGTACTTCATCTGCTGTCCAGTGAATACCCATTTGATCCATTCTTCCTAAGAGTGATTTTTTTTTTTTAAGATGTGTTCTTTAAAGGAAGAGCTGATTCAGTGGAAGTCAGCTGTCTGTGATCATATCCTTCTCTACTTCAGCTAGCAGAAGCAAGGTGGTCTTGGGGTCCCAGACTTTTCCCCCAACTCCAGAACTGGGATGGTATCAAGGAAATCATGAGGAAAGCTGGAACGTCCCAGGATTTTTATTACAGCCTAAAAAGACATCCTGATTTGCCTGCAAAACCTCTACTGTTGCTTGCAGATAAGGACAAGGGTAAAGTTAGACCCAAGTCCTCATGAAACTCCACTGAGAAATACAATCCTCTTCTCCTAGAGTTTCTCATGCAGAAAAGCACTGTGCGCCCCCAAGGTGTGGGGAAGGGGGAAAGAAACCGATGTTGTAACGGGATCTTGGAGGGAACTGAACCTGATCCTGTGTCTTTCAGCATCTCTCCGGGTCCACCAAGAGTTCTCACAACCTTTCAACCCCAGGCTGGGCTGTATTTTATTAAATGAAATGTATCCATCCCACCATCACCCCCACTCCTACCCAGGGCTGAACACAGCTGTGTGCCATGTGACAGAGGGAACTCTTTCTTCAGCCTTCTTCCCAGGGAGACCCAGAAATCCTTGTGATCTGTGTTGATTGGGTTATTTGCACCCTGCCTTGTTTCACAAGGGGTTTAAAGCAAGTTTCAGCCAAAATTAAAGAGTTAATCGGTCAGTCATGTCCAACTCTTTGAGACCCCATAGAATAGACCCTGGCCAACCAGGCTCCTCTGTCCATGAGACTCCCCAGGCAAAAATACTGGAGCAGGTTGCCATTTCTTCCTCCAGGGGATCTTCCAAGACTCAGGGATTGAACCCAGGTCTCCTGCATAATAGGCAGATTCGTTACCCTCTGAGCCACGAGGGAAGCCAAAATAAAGACAATGAACGAGCAAACAAACCGAAGAACACACTACCACACCCAAACTGAGCATTGAAATTGAGGCCAGGGACCTGCCTGGTGGTGCAGTGGCTAAGAATCCGCCTTGCAGTGCAGGGGCCTAGGGTTCCATCCCTGGTCGGGGAACTAAGGTCCCGCCTGTGGGCAATCGAGCCTGCCCACTACAGCAAGGGAGCCTGCGAAACACAGCTAGAGAAAGCCCACATGATGCAAGGAAGACCCAGCTGGGCTCAAAACAGAAAACAAAGAGGACCGGAGCCAGCAAAGACGTAAATGAGAGTCCAGGGTGAGGAGCAGCACCGCAGTCGCCCAGAAGCACCTTCAGAAGTCAGAGTGCCCGGTCGCCCCTTCCAGTGAGCATCCCCTTTTCTCTCCCACCTCTCCTTTGCCTTTGGGAGGTGGCGGCTGGCCCTGTGGTGTGGAGAGGGGCTGTGGGTGCCCTGCTCTCTTATACCTCGCTGTGTGGCTTCAGGAAAGTTGCTTCCGCTCTCTGGACTTCAGCCTCCTCATCTGTAAAATGAGAGAAAGAAAGAAAGTAAAGAAAGTGAAGTCACTAGGTCGTGTCCGACTCTTTGCAACCCTGTGGACTGTAGCCCACAAGGTCCTCTGTCCATGGGATTTTCCAGGCAAGAGTACTGGAGTGGATTGCCATTTCCTTCTCCAGGAGATCTTCCCGACCCAGGGATCAAACCCTGGTCTCCCGCATTGCAGGCAGACGCTTCACCGTCTGAGCCACCGGGAGAAGGGGAACATTAGTAAACTTTTTCCCCCTCCCAACAGACATATGAGACAGAGAACGGAAGGGCCTCACCCTCCTCCTCCAGCCCTCACAGGATGCTGGGGCAGCAGGTGACTGCGTGTGGAATTCCAGGCTCCCGGGGCAGCAACAAGGGTGCACCAACTGAGTTAAGAGCCCACTTGGGCTCCAGGCCCTGACTTTTAATTCTAAGAAGGAGGGTGTCCAACAGAAATAATGTGAAAGTGAAAGTGAAGTTGCTCAGTCGTGGCCGACTCTTTGTGACCCCCATGGACTTTAGCCCACCAGGATCCTGCATCCATGGAATTTTCTAGGCAAGAGTACTGGAGTGGGTTGCCATTTCCTTCTTTAGCGGATTTTTCTGACCCAGGGACTGAACCCAGGTCTCCCGCATTGCAGGCAGACGCTTTACCATTTGAGCCACCAGGGAAGCCCATTTCATAATGTGAACCATGTAGGAATTTTAACCTTTCTGTTAAACACTTAAAATGAGTAAGAAGAAACTGGTGAAATTAATTTTAATAATGTTTCGTCTTTTTCTTATTCTGCATCACTTCAGTCGTGTCCAATTCTGTGCGACCCCATAGAAGCCAGCCCAACACGCTCTCCCATCCCTGGGATTCTCCAGGCAAGAACACTGGAGTGGGTTGCCATTTCCTTCTCCAGTGCGTGAAAGTGAAAAGTGAAAGTGAAGTCGCTCAGTTAATAGTGTTTACTTAGCCCCATATATCCAAAATATTATTTCATCATGTGTGTGTTAGTTGCTCAGTCATGTCTGACTCTTTGGGACCCCTTGGACTGTAGCCCACCAGGCTCCTCTGTCCATGGAATTCTCCAGAATACTGGAGTGGGTTACTGTTTCCTCCTTCAGGGGATCAAACCCGGGTTTCCTGCCTTGCAGGCAGATTCTTTATCGTCTGAGCCACCAGGGAAGCCCCATCTTAGGACCAAAATAAAAATTACTACTGATGTATTGTACATCTCTCTGGTACCAAGTCTTCAAACTTTGGTGTGTATTTTACACTTAGAACACGTGGCAACTTGAACTGGCTGCATTTCTGGGGTAGATGGCATTGCCAGTGGGCTGGTGGCTGCCATACTGGTCGGAGGCGCTTTTGCTCTGAGGGGAAAGGAGGAACAGGGTCTCATTATTGGGGATTGGGAGCCCCCAGGACAAGGGAAAGACACAGACCTTGAGGATGCAAGGGGCAGAGGCTGGGGCCCACTCCAGACACCACAGGATGGACATTACGAGGGGGCTCAGAGGGGGCAATCAGACACTAAGCATGGTGATTTCAGGGGACTGATTGGGTGTCCCTGAAGCGTGAAATCAATCCAGTTGAGGCGTCTCTGAGACCCACTAGGAGCTGCTGCTGCTGCTGCTAAGTCGCTTCAGTCGTGTCCGACTCTGTGCGACCCCAGAGATGGCAGCCCACCAGGCTCCCCCCGTCCCTGGGATTCTCCAGGCAAGAACACTAGAGTGGGTTGCCATTTCCTTCTCCAATGCATGAAAGTGAAAAAGGAAAATGAAGTCGGCTCAGTCATGTCCAACTCTCAGCGACCCCATGGACTGCAGACCTCCAGGTTCCTCCATCCATGGGATTCTCCAGGCAAGAACGCTGGGAGTGGGCTGCCATTTCCTTCTCAAGGGGATCTTCCCGACCCAGGGATTGAACCCGCAGCTCTTCTGTCTCCTGCACTGGCAGGCGGGTTCAGTGCCGCTAGCACCACCTGGGAGCCCCCACGGGTGACATTTGGTCCACCCCAAATTTTTTCAAGAAATTTATGTCTGTGGAGAAGGAAATGGCAGCCCACTCCAGTGTTCTTGCCTGGAGAATCCCATGGACAGAGGAGCCTGGTGTGCTGCAGTCCATGGGGTCACAGAGTCAGACACAACTTAGCAAAAACACTCATACTCACACTAGGTCCTAAAGTCCCTGTCCCACATCTTCTTTTTTTTTCTTTTCATCCCCAAAACAGAAAGCTGGGCATTATCACAGATCCAGGAATCCTATTCACAGAGGCTCATTTCCACCCGACACGGACATCTAGTCCTGCCCTGCCTCCCCTTGGGAAATCTCCATCAAGGGTTTGTCCAGACACCAAAAGCATCACAGACACTTCCCACTCAGAGGTCTGCCCTCCGCTGGCTCTGTCTTCTTCCTGCTGTTTTTTCTCGAACAAGGTGAGATGAGTTGGAGCCATCTCACGGAGCAGGTGGTCCTCAAAGACCCACAGAGAAACAATCATGACCCCGAATTCCCTCACCTGCACCAGCCACCTACCAAAGTGGTCACCGTCTCCCTAGAGGGAACTCTTCAGGAAAAACCATCCCTCCCCAGAAGCCAGAGACGCGGCCCTAAAGCTCTGCAGGGAATTCTTCCCCTGGGCGGGAGGTGGGTGAAGAATCTCCAAGAAACACTGGAATTCTGAACCTTGACCCCTTCAGCTTCCCACCAGTGACTTAGTCAATAAAGAATCCAACTGTCAATGCAGAAGACCCAGGTTCGGTCCCTGGGTGGGGAAGATCCTCTAGAGAAGGAAATGGCAACCCACTCAAGTATTCTTGCCTAGCAAATCCCATGGACAGAGGAGGCTTGTGGGCTACAGTCCATGGGATCGCAAGAGTCAGACACAATTTAGCAACTAAATCACCATGTTTAGCGTAGTGATTAGTGATTCTTTAGATCTGGAGTTCTAGATCACTGTAGATCAGAGTCCAAGACGCCTACAAGGGAGAGCAGGACTGCTCCAACTGGAGTGTCTGTACAGATCTCCTGGCGCCTTAACATGCACAGGCCCGGGGTGGATGCAAGATTCTGCACTTATGACAGTATCCTAGCAATTCTGATGCCGCCGAGCCACACTCTGAGTAACAAGGCAGCCACGTGCATTCTGCAGAATAAAGAACTTGTCACCTCATCTCTCTTTCTGATCCAAACTCCACTACTGCACACTGTGACCCAGTTGGGTGTTTGGCCTTGAATGTGTCAAAGCGATTCTGCCCAGGGATGGGAGGGGAGAAGGTTGCTGAGTTTAGCAGCTTTACTGCAGAACTCAGTGGCTCACAGCTAGAGGTGACATCCACAGGACATGGCATTTGCCACCCGACTGGGTCCACCCAGTGGTCCATCATCTCTTTGCCCCAACTCCCCCTGCCTCCTGGGTCATGGCTGAGGTCTTCTCTGTCATTGCTGTTTGGTCCTAAGCCGCGTCTGATCTTTTTGCGACCCCATGGTCTGCCAGGCTCCTCTGTCCATGGGAGTCTCCAGGCAAGAGTACCGGAGTGGGTAGCCATTCCCTTCTCCAGGGGATCTTCCAGACCCAGGGATAGAACCTGAGAGTCCTGCACTGGTAGACAGATTCTTTACTACTGAGCCCCTGGGAAGCCTGGTGCTTTTTCTAGCTTGTTCCATATAAAGCAGAGAGAGTCTTAGGGAAAGAGGAAACGTGGAAGAAATGCGTGAGTGTGCAGAGCCTCCCAGTGACTCTGATCTGACTGTGCAGAGCCCCCTAGAGGTTGTTGCTGCTCAGTGGTCAGTCGTGTCCGACTCTTGAGACCCCACGAAGTGCAGCACACCAGGCTTCCCTGTCCTCACCATCTCCCCGAGCTGGTGCCAAACTCGTGTCCATTGATTCAATGACGTGGAGACAGCTTAACAGCTACCTAGGACGCTGTCTCTGGCCTAAATACTCCCTACCAAGGCCACATTGTAGTCCCCATGAATTCTAGATATTTTACCTTCATGGATCCTTTCCTTCATGAAAAATAACAATAGCAATAATAATACAAGCTTTTATTTTATGATTGTATTCATATAAACATGAATGCACTAATGTTATGTATTAGTACTTACTTCCACTTAAAAGTTCATTTTTTTCTTTCTGATTTTACCAGAAATTAAAACATTATGCTGGACCCCTAAAATTTAAGGATTTGTCCCCAATCTGGTGCCTACAATGTCTGATGGTAAAGCTGTCCCTGCTTCAGACATAGACATCCATTTAATACTCCTAAAGACACATTTACAGGTGAGGAAGCAGAGCAGAGAGAGACTATTGCCTGACCTGTCACACATTAAGTGATGGAGCTGTATTCAAGTCCAGACCACGTGGCCTAACACCCTAGTCATTACCACTGTACCATACCACCTCTCTCCTTCCAATGTCTGGGGACAGCTCTCATGTCCTCATGCCCTTTTCTCCAGAAAACTCTCCCAATTCTCTCAAACACAGGACAGGATAGTGTAGTGGACACAGAACAGAAATAGGGACTAAACGTGGGGGTTTGTTCTATTTTTGCCCCAAATCAGCTATTTTAATTTTCCTGCCTCAGCACCTCTCAGTGGGTCTTGATTGCTCAATCTGACAAACTGGCACAGTGGTGCCTGTTACAGTAATATTACTTGCGGGGTCATGGCAAGGACCATGGCTGATGAGGAATGCTGGCAAGTCAATGCTAGCTGTTACCACTGCTCATCAGTGTTAGCTGAATTGAATGTCATGCTAGCTGATCTGCAAGACATACTGCTAAGTGTACTAGTGGGAACTGTCATTGAGCCAGACGTAATGCTGTTCATCTGACCAGCATTCTCTCTTCAAATCTGTGCAACTGCCCAATCAGGTGTACACATTACCTTTATTCCCCAAGCTTAGGACTTGGAGGTCCCAAGAGGTTAAGGAAAGCTTATACAAGGACACACAGGGGGAATTCCTGGTGGCCCAGTGGTTAAGAATCCACCCTGCAATGCAGGGGACATGGGTTCAATCCCTGGTCAGGGAACTAAGATCCCACATGATGTGGAGCAAGTAAGCTAATATGCCACAACCAGACAGTCCATGTGGCTACAATGAAAGATCCCACGTGACACAGTGAAGATGTCACAGGCCGCAATTTAGACCCAATACAGCCAAATAAATAAATAAAAAGACATATGGTCAGCAACACAAACCTGTCCCCTCTGATCTCTTCACTAAACCCCACACTGTATTAAGACGTATTTATATGTTATAAAGTGAATATGTAAATACTACTAATATCTAACTTCCACGTAGGGCGTACAAAACACAACTCTGTGTGCTTTCCATGAAACAAACTCATAGCAACCCAGGAGCAAAGTCCTACTATGACGCCCAGAGGAAAGTGAAGCAGACACAGAGGAAACTCACTGCCTTACGTCACTCCCAGCAAGAGACAGTGGGCCAAGCACAAGTGGTTTCTGAAGGGCTGTCTTTCAGATAGCCTGAACAGGGCAGGGAAAGCAGGGCAGGGCAGGAGAGGAAGGCCAGCAAAGGGTAAGAAATAGGGCAAAGTCTAGAGGGAAGTTCATCCTCCCAACCCCGATTTTGCGCTTGCACTCTGGGATGCAAGCGATATCAAAATTGTGCCCACCCAAACCAAGAGACCCAGCCTTGCACACTCCTGTGTTCCTTGGTCATGATCTGAGGCTCATCCCAGGGCGTCTACAATGAAGGGACTCAAAGGAGTTAAGATAGAGCTCCGACCTTGCCCCTGCACTTGGCCAAGATACAGCTCTGAGCACCGAGGCAGGATCGGAATCCAGCCACCTAGCTTCAGCACCCATTATCTTAGTCACTATTAAATTTCCCTTTAAAGAATAAGGAAGGATTCACAGGTGTAGAGAAGAAATATTTAAATACTCAGGGGGAAAGAGGGTAAGATGAATTGGGAGATTGGGATTGACATCAGTTCAGTTCAGTTCAGTCTCTCAGTCATGTCCGACTCTTTGCGACCCCATGAATCACAGCACGCCAGGCCTCCCTGTCCATCACCATCTCCTGGAGTTCGCTCAGACTCACGTTCATCGAGTCCATGATGCCATCCAGCCATCTCATCCTTTATCATAGACACCGTATTAATACTATGGATAAAATGATGACTCATGAGAACCTAGTGCACAGCAACTCAGTGCCCTGTGGTGCCCTAACCGGGAAGGAAATCCAATACGGAAGGGATACGCGTATATGTATACCTGGCTGACTTTGCATACAGCAGAAACCATCACAGCATTGAAAAGCAACTACCAGTTCAGTTCAGTTGCTCAGTCGTGTCCGACTCTTTGTGACCCCATGAATCGCAGCACGCCAGGCCTCCCTGTCCATCACCAATTCCTGGAGTTCACTCAGACCCACGTCCATTGAGTCACTCCCATACAAATTTTTAAATAAATAAAAGCACATAATAAATTTTTAAAAAGAAGAAAGGATACCAAACTATATAAATAGCAAGGTCCTACTGCACAGGGAATCATATTGAATATCCGATAGTAAACCATATAGGAAAAGAATATGAAAAAGAACGTATCTGTGTTTAGCTGAGTTACCTTGCTGCACAGCGGAAATTAACCCATTATAAGCTGGCGAGCACGCTCCTGCTCAGCCACTCAGTTGTGTTCGGCTCTTTCTTCATCCTCATGGGCTATAGCCCACCAGTCTCCTCTGTCCAAGGGGTTTCCCAGGCAAGAATACTGGAGTGAGTTGCTGTTGGCTTCTCCAGGGGATCTCCCCGACCCAGGGATCGAACCTTACTCTCCTTCTTCTCCTGTGTCTCCCAAATAGGCAGGCAGATTCTTTACCACTGAGCCACCAGAGAAACCCAAATCAACTATACTTTAACAAAATAATTGTTTAAAAAAATGATAAAGAAGGATTTAAAAAGAAGTAACACCAAATCCCAGGGACGGGGGAGCCTGGTGGGCTGCTGTCTATGGGGTTGCACAGAGACAGACCTGACTGAAGCGACTTAGCAGCAGCAGCCACAGCAACAGCAACAACTCTTTACCACAGGCTGTCCTGTCTCAGTGTGTCATTGCTTGGCCTGGTATTCTGAGCTCATTAAATTAAAAAAAGAAGAAAAGATTGCACTAATTGAATCTCACAAAACTAAAGGGCTAGGAAGGGGAAAATAGACTTCTAATTTATTTATGCAGATTATATGTTTTGACATCTGCCAGCACAGAGCCAGCAGACGTTAAGTGTTTATTCAGATGGGCACACATTTTAGAGTTGTTACAATACCTGCAACTTACAAGATGAACATAATTATCCTATTTTTACAAACTCTAATGTGATCTCAATCGGTGTCAGTAAGTTTTGATTGAATTTACTGCTGATTAGAGCCGATCGTCTCTTTGAACAACAAGAAATTATGCCTCATTCAGTTCGTTAGCAAGACTAGCGCTCAGCTTACAGCCATAGCACCAGTGGTAATTATCAAGGATAATTGATTTCTAATGTGGACATATTAATTACATAGCTATATGAAAATTAAAAGATTTCACCCTGCCAATTATTATTATGAAAAATAAACAAACCATAGACCATGGACAAGAAAGTTTAGTTCACTCTGCCAACTCCCCTCCCCTTTTTCTCCCTGGGAAACTACATCCCAATAATGTAGTTATGGCACAGGCCTCAGCCTTCTTTGTGGTCCAGCCCTCACATCCGTACCTGAGCGCCATGCATGTGTGCTGAGTTGCTCAGTCGTGTCTGGCTCTTTGTGACCACATGGACTGTAGTCCGCCAGCCTCCTCTATCCATGGAGTTCTCCAGGCAAGAATACTGGAGTGGGTTGCCATGCCCTTCTCCAGGGAATCTTCCCAACCCAGGGACTGAACCCAGGTCTCCCGCATTGCAGGCAGACTCTTTACTGTCTGCTCCACCGAGGAAGCCCATACATGACTACTGGCAAAGCCATAGTTTTGACTATACAGACCTTTGTCAGCAAAGTGATGTCTTTGCTTTTTAATGCACTGTCTATGTTTGTCATAGGTATTCTTCCAACTAGCAAGTGTCTTTTAATTTCATGGCTGTAGTCACCATCTGCAGTGATTTTAAGCCCAAGAAAATAAACTCCACCACTGTTTCCCCTTTGCCCCTATCTATTTGCCAGGAATGTCTGTGGATGCCATTATCTTAGTTTTTTGAATGTTAAAGAAGAATTTTGAAGAACTTTGTACACTCAAGGATGCCATAGTTGGAGCCAGAAAACTCAATCACAAGGCACTCACTCTGGGAAAATAGAAACAGGATTTATCAAATGCCTCTGTGAACTGAGGGTAGGATGTTATATCATGTGATTATTGATTCAACCTATTCTTTCAAAAACTTTCAGAGTAGGAGTGAATGTGGCTTAATGCTATCTATCTTGAAGTCTAACGAACTATGCAAAGCAAGATATTTTATGGTGTCCATAACCTTGACCTAGAGTTGCATTCCTGAATTGACATGACAATGGCCGGTGGAGGAGAAAGAGGATAGTTGACTTCCCATGCTGGTGCAGGCCCACAAACCAAGCCTGACTTTAGTCAGAAGAGTTGAAGCTGTCCTTGGAGAGTAGGCTTCCCTGATAGCTCAGTTGGTAAAGAATCTGCCTGCAGTGCAGGAGACCACAGGTCAATTCCTGGATCTGGAAGATTCCCCTGGAGATGAGATAGGCTACCCACTCCAGTATTCTTGGGCTTCCCCTGTGGCTCAGCTGGTAAGGAATCCACCTGCAATGCAGGAGACCGGGGTTTGAGCCTTGGGTTGAGAAGATCCCCTGGAGAAGGGAAAGGCTGCCTACTCCAGTATTCTGGCCTGGAGAATTCCATGCACCGTATAGACCATGGGGTCACAAAGAGTCGGACACGACTCAGTGACTTCACTTCAGTTCACTTCTGAGAGTGGTTCAGATCTGGTTCAGATGACCCAGAATTGAGTCCTCCCGGATTCACATCCAACCAGTGTCAGTGGGATCCAAGTAGCAGTCAGCTGAGTCCAAGAGACAGGGCCCCACATGGGCAACGATTCCAGTACTGCCATTAGGGTGCTGCATAACCTTTCTTATGTGTCAGACCTTGTTCTAAGCAATGGGGATGGTAATCGTATGGACCCTGTGACAATGGGAGAACAAATGAATATTCTACACGTATGCACACATTCATACAAATGTATCCAGGGATACATAGAAAGCACTTAGTGCTGCATACATATTTTCATTTCATTTATTCTACATATGTTTATATTCAGTTCTCATGATATATATTATTATCCCTTATCTCAATTACCCCCAATAATAATGTTGTTATTGAAATATTGTGAAAATAAATATACATACACACACATGGTTTAGTCCTCGAATGTATGTGCATATATGCGTGTGCTAAGCTACTTCAGTCATGTCCAACTCTTTGTGACACCTCTCATGGACTGTAGACTGTAACCCACCAGGCTCCTCCATCCATGAGATTCTCCATGCAGTTATACTGGAGTGGGTTTCCATCCTCCAGGGGATCTTCCCAACCCAGGAATCAAACCCGTGTCTCAGGTCTCTTGCATTGGCATACTGGTTTTTATCACTAGCGCTACCTGGGAAGCCCTTGTGTATGTACGTGTGTGTGTGTGTGTGTGTGTGTGTGTGTATAAAACATGTATTTATACATTGTGCTGTGCTGTGCTTAGTCACTCAGTCATGTCTGATTCTTTGCCACACCAAGGACTGTAGCCCTCCAGGCTCCTCTGTCCATGGGATTTTCCAGGCAAGAATACTGGAGTGGTTTGCTATGCCTTTCTCCAGGGGATCTTCCCAACCCAGGGATCGAACCCAGGCCTCCCACATTGCAGGCATATTCTTTACTGTCTGAGCCACAAGAGAAGCCCATTAACACTGGAGTGGGTAGCCTATCCCTTCTCCAGGGGAATCTTTCCAACTCAGAATCAAACTGGGGTCTCCTGCATTGCAGGCGGATTCTTTACCACCTGAGCTACCAGGGAAGCCCATGTTCATGTATTACATATATATATTATTAACATAGCCATTTTCAGATAAGTAGCACATTGGGCACAAGGGGTTAAAAACTAGTCCAAGCTTGTAACAGCTAAAGAGGAGCTTCAGAGTCTATGCTCACCTTTTCATGTGACGTTCCCAACAGACACAGAAGGAGGTGCATGAAGTCAGCTCACTGGACACAGTAACTGGTTGGAGGGTGGATCTCTAATCCAAGCTGGTCCAGTCATTGAACCATGGCCCATGGCCTCTAATGGGTCCAAACCATAGAGATATCATTCAAGTTTGGTCCAATCAGATTATTTCCTGAGGGTTTTTTTTTCTCTCTGGTGGTCAATCTGAGAAGAAGCAAAGTAAGGAGCTGCAGATGCAATGAGCCCAGTTTTATATACAAAACAAGGGGAAGAGAGATGCCCAAAACCAGAGAGCAGGAAGAGTGAGAGGGAGAGGGAGTAAATCGTGGTGGAGTTCAGATCCCTCCATCTGGTTCCCCCTGTGTTCATGTCTGTCCTTCCTTCCCAAGGCCTGGCTTTCAGCTCTTCCTTTAACTCTTCCTTTTTCAGTTTGGTTGTGCCATGCAGCATGTGGGATCTTAGTTTCCTGAAAGAGAAAGTCGTGTCCCACTCTTTACAACTCTATGGACTGTAGATCATCAGGCTCTTCTGTCCATGGAATTCTCCAGGCAAGAATCCTGGAGTGGGTTGCCATTTCCTCCACCAGAGGATCTTCCTGACCCAGGGATTGAACCCATGGCTCCTATGTCTCCTGAATTGGCAGGCAGATTCTTTACCATCTGAACCTCTAAGGAAGATCCATAAATTACATATGGAAGTGGAAGTTGCTCAGACATGTCTGACTCTTTGAGACCCCATGGACTGCGGCCCACCAAGCTCCTCTGTCCGTAGAATTCTCCAGGCATGAATACTGGAGTGGGTTACCATTCCCTTCTCCAGGAGACCTTCCCTATCCAGGGATAAAACATGGATCTCCTGCATTGCAGGGAGATTCTTTACCATTTGAGTCACTAGGGAAGCCCCACCAGGGATCAAACCTGTAGCCCCTGCTTTGGCAGCGTGGAGTCTTAACCACTGATGACCAAGGAAAGTCTCTCTTCCTTAGACTCTGAGAGCAACTTGGGATTCTCAGACTGGTTCCAGTTGGGTTCATGTCCCTCATAACCAAAAGCTGTTCATCCAGGAAGGTTACTGACTAGCAGAGATGAGCACAATTTCCACCACCATCCTGCAGACCCAGGGTGAAGTGCTGAGTGCCAAAAGTAGTATTAATTAAGTCTAAATGTTTCTGTCCCCTGAGGGACTCTGAAAACAGTGATTAAAGTTCCTAGCAATCATTCGCTCAACAGCTTCTGCACATTTGGCTAGTATCTGAACTTGGTGACTTTCTGCTTTCAATATTTAAGTGACCGCCACCAACAGCACCCAGCAGAAGGTGGGAACCACAGCTCCGAGGGCTTTCCTTCATTGCCCATTAGTCTGTATTCTCAGTGGCATTCCCTGTTTGAATCTTCATCCACTAGGCACCTACTTAATTTTAACCACTGATAATGGCATCTATAAGTAAGAGGACACAGATCATCCAGATTAAGGAAGGTCAAAGTTGGCTGTGCAGGTAGGGAATAAAGTGGTTTGAAGTATATTTTCTGCATTTGGCCCAAGTAGGTAAGGAGCAGCAGCTGTGCTTTGCTGGGGCAGCAGTGAAGAGATACCCCACGCCCAAGGTAAGAGAAAGCCAAGTAAGATGGTAGGTGTTGCAAGAGGGCATCAGAGGGCAGACACATTGAAACCATACTCACAGAAATCCAGTCAATCTAATCACACTAGGACCACAGCCTTGTCTAACTCAATGAAACTAAGCCATGCCTGCGGGGCAACCCAAGACGAGCGGGTCATGGTGGAGAGGGCTGACAGAACATGGTCCACTGGAGAAGGGAATGGCAAGCCACTTCAGTATTCTTGCCTTGAGAACCCCATGAACAGCATGAAAAGGCAAAATGATAGGATACCAAAAGAGGAACTCCCCAGGTCAGTAGGTGCCCAATATACTACTGGAAATCAACAGAGAAATAACTCCAGAAAGAATGAAGGGATGGAGCCAAAGCAAAAACAATACCCAGTTGTGCGTGTGACTGGTGATAGAAACAAAATCGGATGCTGTAAACAGCAGTATTTCATAGGAACCTGGAATGTCAGGTCCATGAATCAAGGCAAATTGGAAGTGATCAGACAAGAGGTGGCAAGGGTGAACATCAACATTCTAGGAATCAGCGAACTAAAATGGACTAGAATGGGTGAATTTAACTCAGATGACCATTATATCTACTACTGCAGACAGGAATCCCTCAGAAGAAATGGAGTAGCCATCATGGTCAACAAAAGAGTCTGAAATGCAGTACTTGGATGCAGTCTCTAAAACGACAGAATGATCTCTGTTCGTTTCAAGGCAAACCATTCAGTATCACAGTTATCCAGATATATGCCCCAACCAGTAATGCTGAAGACGATGAAGTTGAATGGTTCTACGAAGGCCTACAAGACCTTTTGAAACTAACACCCCAAAAGATGTCCTTTTCATTATAAAGGACTGGAATGCTAAAGTAGGAAGTCAAGAAACACCTGGAGTAACAGGCAAATTTGGCCTTGGAATGTGGAATGAAGCAGGGCAAAGACTAATAGAGTTTTGCCAAGAAAATGCACTGGTCATAGCAAACACCCTCTTCCAACAACACAAGAGAAGACTCTACACATGGACATCACCAGATGGTCAACACCGAAATCAGACTGATTATATTCTATGCAGCCAAAGATGGAGAAGCTCTATACAGTCAACCAAAACAAGACCAGGAGCTGACTGTGGCTCAGATCATGAACTCCTTATTGCCAAATTCAGACTTAAGTTGAAGAAAGTAGGGAAAACTGCTAGACCATTCAGGTATGACCTAAATCAAATCCCTTATGATTAGACAGTGGAAGTGAGAAATAGATTTAAGGGCCTAGATCTGATAGACAGAGTGCCTGATGAACTATGAAATGAGGTTCATGACACTGTACAGGAGACAGGGATCAAGACCATCCCCATGGAAAAGATATGCAAAAAGCAAAATGACTGTCTAGGGAGGCCTTACAAACAGCTGTGAAAAGAAGAGAGGTGAAAAGCAAAGGAGAAAAGGAAAGATATAAGCATCTGAATGCAGAGTTCCAAAGAATAGCAAGAAGAGATAAGAAAGCCTTCTTCAATGATCAATGCAAAGAAATAGAGGAAAAGAACAGAATGGGAAAGACTAGAGATCTCTTCAGGAAAATTATAGATACCAAGGGAACATTTCATGCAAAGATTGGCTCGATAAAGGACAGCAATGGTCTGGACCTAATAGAAGCAGAAGATATTAAGAAGAGGTGGCAAGAATACATGGAAGAACTGTACAAAAAGATCTTCACGACCCAGATAATCATGATGATGTGATCACTAATCTAGAGCCAGACATCTTGGAATGTGAAGTGGGCCTTAGAAAACATCACTACGAACAAAGCTAGTGGAGGTGATGGAATTCCAGTGGAGCTGTTTCAAATCCTGAAAGATGATGCTGTGAAAGTGCTGCACTCAATATGCCAGCAAATTTGGAAAACTCACCAGTGGCCACAGGACTGGAAAGGTCAGTTTTCATTCCAATTCCAAAGAAAGGTAATGCCAAAGAATGCTCTAACTACCACACGATTGCACTCATCTCACATGCTAGTAAAGTAATGTTCAAACTTCTGCAAGCCAGGCTTCAGCAATACGTGAACCGTGAACTCCCTGATGTTCAAGCTGGTTTTAGAAAAGGCAGAGGGAGCCAGAGATCAAATTGCCAACATCCGCTGGATCATTGAAAAGCAAGAGAGTTCCAGAAAAACATCTATTTCTGCTTTGTTGACTATGCCAAAGCCTTTGACTGTGTGGATCACAATAAACTGTGGGAAGTTCTGAAAGAGATGGGAATACCAGACCACCTGACTTGCCTCTTGAGAAATCTGTATGCAGGTCAGGAAGCAACAGTTAGAACTGGACATGGAACAACAGACTGGTTCCAAATAGGAAAAGGAGTACATCAAGGCTGTATATTGTCACCCTACTTATTTAACTGCTATGCAGAGTACATCATGAGAAATGCTGGACTGAAAGAAACACAAGCTGGAATCAAGATTGCCGGGAGAAATATCAATAACCTCAGATATGCAGATGACACCACCCTTATGGCAGAAAGTGAAGAGGAGCTATAAAGCCTCTTGATGAAAGTGAAAGTGGAGAGTGAAAAAGTTGGCTTAAAGCTCAACATTCAGAAAACAAAGATCATGGCATCCGGTCCCATCACTTCATGGGAAATAGATGGGGAAACAGTGGAAACAGTGTCAGACTTTATTTGGAGGGCTCCAAAATCACTGCAGATGGTGACTGCAGCCATGAAATTAGAAGACGCTTACTCTTTGGAAGAAAGATTATGACCAACCTAGATAGCATATTCAAAAGCAGTGATATTACTTTGCCAACTAAGGTCCATCTAGTCAAGGCCATGGTTTTTCCTGTGGTCATGTATGGATGTGAGAGTTGGACTGTGAAGAAGACTGAGGGCCGAAGAATTGATGCTTTTGAACTGTGGTGCTGGAGAAGACTCTTGAGAGTCCCTTGGACTGCAAGGAGATCCAACCAGGCCATTCTGAAGGAGATCAGCCCTGGGATTTCTTTGGAAGGAATGATGCTAAAGCTGAAACTCCAGTACTTTGGCCACCTCATGCGAAGAGTTGACTCACTGGAAAAGACTCTGATGCTGGGAGCTATTGGGGGCAGGAGGAGAAGGGGACGACCAAGGATAAGATGGCTGGATGGCATCACGGACTCAGTGGACGTGAATCTGAGTGAACTCGGAGAGATGGTGAGGAACAGGGAGGCCTGGCGTGCTGTGATTCATGGGGTCTAAAGAGTCGGACACGACTGAGCAACTGAACTGAACTGAACTGAACTGAACTGTGGCTTTTCTCTGAAGGTTGTCTTTCTCCTAACTAAATTGTTTCTAATGTTATTATAATTCAGTCCCTCATCACAGCTTTCCTGAGCATCTACTACATATCAGGCACTGGGCCCAGTGTTAGGGTGTAAATATGAAACAGGCAACATGACTGTCTTCAAGGAGATCCCTCTAATAGTGGATACAGGCAGCAGCTGTCTGACTCTTCAGTTCCATGGGTTGTAGCCTGCCAGGCTCCCCTATCCACGGAATTCTCCAGGCAAGAATACTGGAGTGTGTTGCCATTCTCTACTCCAGGAGATCTTCTCAACCCAGGGATCAAACCCACATATCCTGCACTGGCAGGCTGATCCACTACTGCTAGCGCCACCTGGGAAGCCCTTCTGGTCATGGGATGTAATGAAACTATTACAACCAGCACACATCCAACGAGGAGAGGAAGGCAGAACCTAGAGGAGAACAGGGCCAAAACAGAGAGACTGAACCACAGCCATCAGATCAGGCCAGCTCGGGAACCCAACCAGCCCCACCTTCCCGTCAGCAAGGCTCTGTGTTCAAGTTCCTCCTCGCTTAAGGAAGTCTGAGTTAGTTTCCCTCCAATGGATGGAGACAGATGAAGAGAAACTCTGGAGGCAATACAAATGTGTACATAGCGTGTTACAGGAAGTCAGAGGATGGGGTGTACTTCCATATCCCAGCAGGGGCGGGGCTTGCATAGACAGGTCAGGGAAGCGACATCTGAGAGGAGCCTTCAGGGATAAAACGAGGCACACTAGTGATGGAAAGGGTAGGCCAGGAGCGCCTCCAGGTGGAGGGGACAGTCAGGCAGAAGCCCGGAAGGAAGACAGACTGAGACTCAATACGCCCGAGTCATTGCTTACAGTGTGTAAAGTAGCAGGTGAGGCTGGAGGCAGATGGTGAAGCATTTGGATGTTTGTTTCACAAGCTTTTTTTTCTCCGTGAAAAAGGAGCTTGGACTTAGCCTGTAGATGATGGAGAGCCACTGATACAAGGGAGGTGGGCCTGCCATTGTCAGATTCGCACTGTAGGCAGATCCATCTGGTGCTCACGTAGAGGATGGAAGGACAAGTCTGTCCCAACTTCTCAAGTCTATCTTGGCAGGGCAAAAGCAGCCAGAAGATGCATGTAAATTAATGGATATGGCTGTGTTCCAATAAAGCTGTATTTACAAAGATAGGCTCTGGGGTCTCCCTGGTGAGTCAGTGGCAAAGAATTCATCTGCTAAAGCAGGAGACCCAGGTTCGATCCCTTGTCCACGAAGACTCGATGTGCCGCAGAGCATCTAAGCCTCGGAGCCACACCTACTGCCTGGAGCCTGTGCTCGGCAGCAAGAGAAGCCACCACAAGGAGAAGCCCTCTCATTACAACTAGAGAGCAGCCTCCAACCCCCGAAACCAGAGAAAAGCCTGCTCAGCAGCAACAAAGGCCCAGCACAGCCAAAAACAAACATAAGATTTAAAAAAGAAAAATAGGCTCTGGTCTGACTTCCAGATTCCCAGCACCTCGTAAGCTCATAAAAATCACAAGTCGAGAGGATCCATCTCCTGCTCACAGCCGTCCTGGGATCTCCCATCACACCTGAAGGAGAACTCAAGTTCTCCAAAACCACCCAGGCTCTGAGCAGCCCCTGCCTCCCTTATTGACTTCGCCTCCTGCCACTTCTGCCGCTGCTAACATCACTCGGCCCCTGTGGGCGTCTGGTCTTCTGGATACTCCTGGGTGATTTCAACGTGAGGACCTCAGCACCAGCTTCTCCTCCTGCATGGACTGTCCCCACCTCCAGAGCTCTGCACCCCTCGCTCCTCTATATGACTTGCCATGGGTTGCCATGCTCTCCTCCAAGGATCTTCCAGACCCAGGAATCAGACCTGCATCTCCTGTGGCTCCTGCACCGCAGGCAGACTCTTAACCTTCGAGCCACTGGGGAGGCCCTGTGTGTGACTCATGTCTACTCAAATGTCCCTCCCCAGCGACATCTTTACCAACCACTCTGTCTAAAATTGCTCCCCCTCCTCCGCCAGCAAGTTCCATTCCCTAAACCTGACAAATTATTTTTTTCCACAGCACTTATTACTGCCTGACATTATGTTATGAATTTGCTTGTTTGCCGATTTCTTATCTGATTCTCTCCCTGAAATGCAGCTCCATTAGAGCAAGCAATTTTTTGTCTTGCTAGCTGCTACGTCCCCAGCACCTAGAATATTGCCTGGCATATCAGAGACAAAGAGCATTTGTCAAATGGCTGGATGAATAAATTTCTGCCCTGTGTCTCCACAGCAATCCATATGGGGATCTTATCAGAAGAGACCAAAAGCCTAAGTTTGAAACTGTGACCCTCGGTTCCTATACAGCGATCATCATGTTTCCAATTTAGTGAGCTCAGGTCTTCTTGTGGGCTCTTAGCATCCTATGATACCTCCCATGTACCTCATCCTGGAAAAATTAGGGATGCCTCATATCAGGATGTATCATTTTCAGTATCTGGCAAGGTCAAGCATCCAAAAATCACCAATGAGCCTATAATTAAAGTCAAAGGGAAGTCAAGATATTGGCTTAATAGAGGCATGATGCAGAAGGATGTAGGTCAAAGTGGGTAAGAGTCTGGGGGAGGTTGACCAAATGAGTTTAAGAATCTCAGCAATATCACTGAATGTTCACGATGAAGGGAACCTGCTTTTGAGATCATCTACCCTTCATGCTGCTTTAGCTGTGGCCCCTGGATCAGCGAGGGCTTTCCCAGTGGCTCAGTGGTAAAGAATCTGCCTGTCAACAAGGGAGATGTGGGTTCAATCCCTTGGTCGGGAAGATGCCCTGGAGAAGGGAATGACCACCATTGTTCTTGCCTGGAGAGCTCCATGGACAGAGGTGCCCAGTGGGCTACAATCCATGGGGTCACAAAGAGTCAGACACAATTGAGCAACTCAGCAACAACAGTGGACCAGGAGCATCATATTGCCTGGTATGTGTAAAAATCAACTATTACTTCAATTTAAAGGATAATAAAAACAAAACAAAAAGAAATACTTTGTACTTAAAAAGACCAGAGTTCAAGCCCCAACTCTGCCACTAATCAGCTGTGTGTACTTTCACATATTACTTAATCTCTCTGGGCTTGGGTTCTTCATGGATTAAATAAGGTTAATAACAGCACTCACCTTATTCTGAGAGTCAAACAAAATAATGTGGGGAGAAATGCTTAGCCTGCTGCCTAAGGGCAGCAGTAAATATTCAATAAATGAGAGCAATTATTATACATCAGCCCAGAAAGAAAAATATCTCAACACAACACTTAGAAACACCTTAGAGGTTTGTAAACCAAAAATGCAGGTATAGAGAAGAAATGGAGAGAGAGAAATCTTATTCCTCTAATCTAGGAAGAAAGGAGACTCCAGGGGAAGCAGAAACTGTGATGTATAAACAGCTTTGAGATTACAATATAAATTAATCAAGGGAATTATTCTCCCTTTCAGAGGATTTAGACTAAGGAGCAATGGCCTGAAGCTACAGAAGGGGAAATTTGGGTTAGATACAGTAAGACAAGAATGTTCTCAGCAGGGAAAGTAATTAGGAAACGAAATGGGCTCCCTGGGGTTGGGATGGCAGACTCTTCCAAGGCAGTGATCAAGGAGAAATGAGAGGAAGAGGACAGAGCAAGCAACGATTGCAACATATCCATCCTTTGGGAGAAGGAGCAGGTGCTTCTAAACCTTTTTAATGTGTCCGTCAAGTAGCCAGTGATTGGACTTCCCAGGTGGCTCCGTCGATCAAGTATCTGCCTGCCAGTGCAGGAGACACAGGAGACATGGTTTCCATCCCTGGGTCAGGAAGATCCCTGAAGAAGGGAACGGCTACCCACTCCAGTATTCTTGCCTGGAGAATCCCATGAATGGAAAATCCTCGTGGGCTTACAGTTCATGGGGTCACAAAGAGTCAGACACACCAGCAGTGTGCTAGTCCACCAGCAGTCATTTATGGTGGCCTCTTTCTTGGTGCCCTGTAAGGTCTCAAGAGAAACATGAAAGCAAGACAAGAAGGATGCTGACCTCAGGAAGCTTGTCATCTCTTCTGGAGAAAGCAGAGTTCCAGACACGATGGAGGAGGCAGGGGGTGTGGGGTGTTCGGGGACCAGCACCATCTAACCTGGGGGACTTCTTCCCTGCTTGGATAACACTCAAGTATTTTGTCTGCTTGGTTTTGCTTTTTGTTTTTAAATAACAATCAATTTATTTGGCTGCACTGGGTCTTAGCAGTGGCATGTGGGATCTTTAATTGCAGCGTGTGAGATCCGGTTTCCTGACCAGGTTTGATAGCCCCAGCCCGGTGCATTGGGAGCAAAGGGTCTTAGGCACTGAACCGCCAGGGAAATCCCTCACGTGCTTTCTTTGCTTTTTGTTTCTCTCTTGACAAACATTTTGTCACAGAACAACATGCATGAGGCAAGTTTAAGAATTAATATTATTGATTTTATGTGGACAGTTAAAAGTTCTTTTTTCGCTGCAGTCGTGATGATCTTACATCATGAGTTGCTGAAATGGGACACAGTTTTGGTGGGGGCAGTGTGGCAAGGTCACAGAATGAAGGGGAGCAGAATATGCCACCCCTGAATATGTCACTTTGGCACATTGATTACTTTGAATTAAAGTTATCTGGGAAACAGCCAGGACAAGAAGGACATTCTGACCCTCCCTTGTCCCTCTGAAAGCAGGAGATAAATCTCCCCTGTGGAAGGTCCGCTCCCTGTCCCAGGAGGGTAGAAGGCATCCTCTCCATCAGAAATAGGGAATTTAGGTCCAAGAAGCCGAACAAACTAATCTTGCTATTTCTTCACTAATTTACTACCCTAAGGCCAAACCCCTCTGTCTTGTCAAGTCTCTACAAATTTACTGTTTCTTTGTCTAAAAGGTATGAAAGCAGTCGCCATTGCCTACCTATGGCCACAGTGCTGCGTCGTAACAGAAATTCACAGCAAGACTCACTGGCCTGTAACAATAGCTCTGATGGACACTCACAGTCCAGGGGAGGGCGGGGGGTGGTGCAGCTGGGTGGTTCTGTTGACCTGGACTAGGCTTGGCTGGTCTCTCCTGGGCTTGCTCACAGCTGTGGTCAAGTGGTGTGTACGCGGGGGCCTGGGTGGTCAAGGACGCCCTCATGGGCCCTGTCTCCTGTGTGCCTCCCACAGTTTCTTGGCTTGTGCCTGTGGCCAGAGCAGAGGCAGAGAGGCCTCTGAGGCCCGGGTTCAGAACTCAGAACTCTTCCTGACCTCTCCAACACTCTGTTGTTGCAGGAAGAAGATTCTGGTGACCGTCATTCCTGGCTCTTCTCTGTCTGGTTGGATCCAGATAATGAAGGCTGTGGGGATGATGTTGACTGAGAAGATAAAGGCTTGGGCTAAGCAAGGAAGAGGAAGAGGCAAAGAGTGGCGCCTTTAGGGAGAGAGTTTCATGGCTTCCTTGGGCTTCCCTGGTGGCTCAGCTGGTAAAGAATCCACCTGCAATGCGGGAGACCCTGGTTCCATACCTGGGTCAGGAAGAGCCACTACAGAAGGGGCAGGCTGCCCACCCCAGGATTCTTGGGCTTCCCTGGTGGCTCAGCTGGTAAAGAATCCGCCTGCAATGCAGGAGACCCTGGTTCCATACCTGGGTCAGGAAGAGCCACTGGAGAAGGGGCAGGCTGCCCACCCCAGGATTCTTGGGCTTCCCTGGTGGCTCAGCTGGTAAAGAATCCACCTGCAACGCAGGAGACCCTGGTTCCATACCCGGGTCAGGAAGAGCCCCCTGCAGAAGGGGCAGGCTGCCCACCCAGGATTCTTGAGCTTCCCTGGTGGCTCAGCTGGTAAAGAATCCGCCTGCAATGCGGGGAGACCCTGGTTCCATACCCGGGTCAGGAAGAGCCACTGGAGAAGGGGCAGGCTGCCCACCCCCAGGATTCTTGGGCTTCCCTGGTGGCTCAGCCTGATAAAGAATCTGCCTGCAATGCAGGAGACCCTGGTTCTATACCCGGGTCAGGAAGAGCCACTGGAGAAGGGGCAGGCTGCCCACCCCAGGATTCTTGGGCTTCCCCTGGTGGCTCAGCTGATAAAGAATCCACCTGCAATGCAGGAGACCCCGGCTTTGGTCCCTGGGCTGGGGAGATCTCCTGGAGGTGGAAAAGGCTACCCACTCCAGTATTCTGGCCTGGACTCACAGAGTGACTTTCACTTTCACTTTAGAGAGAAGCAAAATTTAGGACTAGAATATGCCAGCAAAACCCATATATGGCAAAGATGGAAACTCTAGGTTGCAAAATGTTTCACTGGGATCAAGACTGAGACCCTCTTTGGAGCTCTTGGAAAGGCGTTGGTAGAGGTTCGATTGTCTTGTGCTTATTCCACGACTGGGGCTGGCATTGCTTTGAGCGTGAGTGTGTGCAGCCTGGCGGTGGCTTGGCGGGGAACAGGACAGTGGGCCACTGGGCCAGGCACACCACCAGCCTCAGGCCACAGTCTAATAAACATCTCACAAACACCTCAGTTCAAGTACCAGGTGGCACTTAACCAAGGAGATAAATCAATCTCAACTCTAAATGAAAGCTGGAAATGAAATGGCCTTTCCTAGAAAGAGACAGCCAATTCACTCGACCGCACATAAATTTTGCCTTCATTTGAAATTGGAAGAAATCTTGCAGATCCTTCTTCCTGATTAAAAATGTCATAAATCCCAGGGATCAGAGGGAGAACCAAACTCTCCTGGCCTCTGAAGTCTAATGCATTCCAGAACGGGGTCCACCCAACTCGTAAAAGTCCCCAAATATGTGGTTCTGAACCCACAGAAAATATTTGCAGAAAATCACCAGTTGCTCACTCAAGAATGTGTCCAAAGGATTTCTGAAAACACATCCTTATTGTGAGATTCTACTTTCTGTGTCTTTCCTTTGTGTGCTAAGTCGCTTCAGTGTGTCTGACTCTTTGTGACCCTATGGGCTGTAGCCCACCAGGCTCCCCCTGTTCTTGGAATTCTCCAGGCAAAAATACTGGAGTGGGTTGCCATGCCCTTCTCCAGGGGATCTTCTGCCTTTAAGTGTTTGTAGACACTCAGGCACTATACACTTGTCTTATAACCACAAGAGGAAAGTGCAATTCCAAGAGGCTTTTGGTAGTGCCAATGTCTGAAGAACAGGCACATGAGTTAAGCAGGTATCCTTATCTCAGCACTAACACTTGATGACCTCTGTGCACTGGAAAGAAATTAACAAGGACATGCAGTGGCCTCAGGGGAATGCCTTTTAGCATGACAGCCAGCTTCAAACAGAAAGCAGAGCCTGATACCCGACGTCAGACTCAGAAACCTGGATTGCTCCTTAAGTCTCACCACCTGGGGGCTGTCTTTACTGATCAGGTCATGTCGCACCTCTGCTTAAAATCCTCCAGTGGATTTTTTTTCATGAGTTGCCATATGAAATTTCTCTGATTTCATATCTATTATTATCTAGCCCTTATATTATCATCTTTTTTTTTTTTTTACTAAATGCCATACTTTATTTAGATAGCTTCCATTTTTCCCTAATATCTTTTGATTTTTCCAGAATCCCATCTGGGAGACCACATTACAATCATGTCTCCTTAGGCTCCTCTTTTATATATGCATATATATATTAATTTATTTATTTTAATTGGAGGATAATTACAATATCATAGTGATTTTGCCATACATTGACATGAATCACATGTGTCCCCCAATCCTGAATCCCCCTCTGTCCTCCCTCCCCACCCCCATCCTTCTGGGTTGTCCCAGAACACTGGCTTTGGGTGTCCTGCTTTATGCATCAAGCATGCTCTGATCATCTATTTTACATACGGTAACATACATGTTTCAATGCTATTCCCTCACATCATCCCACCCTCTCCTTCTCCACCTAGTCCAATAGTCTGTTCTTTACATCTGTGCCAAGTTCAAACTTGCCAGGATCTTGCAGCTAAGAAGGAAATTATGAAAAGATGAAGTTTTTGATGGCAAAATGAGAATAACATAGGTCCTGTGTCAGATTGGGGGTAATGTCTGAAGTCTTTTCCAAACTAGAATAAACAGGTTCAGACTTAGGATTTAGATGCTAGGGAATTTGTTGGTTTGAAAAAGACTTGGAAAGAACTTCTAGGCTAGAAACCACTTTTTCTCTATATTAATATTTCAATCTTATCTTCTTGGGCCACAGATAAACAGAAGGAGCTGAGGGAATAGTAGAGAATCTTGAAAGATAGCCTTCCATTCACTTTATTGCATGTTTATTGAACACTTACTATGTGCCAGGCACCTGGAAAGCAAGGGGCCACACAGATACATACAGAGACTAGGACCTGATTGAGCAGCGTCCAGTTTATGCAAGTGTTCTTGACAGCCCTGCAATAAGCATAAAGGCAGAGAAATTACACTGTGTGCTATAGTCACAGGCATACGCCGTCATAAATCTGTCCGCAGGATATACATCAAGAGTGGCCCCTAACACAAATGGTAGAATTGGGAGTATTAGGATGTGTCGGTGGAGGTTCATCATTTGTGCCCCTCTGGTGTGGGATGTTGATAATGAGGGAGGCTGTGCATATGTGAGGGCAGGGGTGTATATGGGAAATTTCTGTATCTTCTCTTCAATACTGCCGAGAATCTTAAACTACCTAAAAAAATAAAGCCTATCAAACATTAAAAATAAAATCCTCCAGTGGTTGCCGGTGTCCTGAGGGAAAGCTTCTACTTCTGCAGACCAAAAGGGCTGCCCAAACTCAGGTCCCAGCCTCACCTCCTTGGCGTTTCCTCTGTCAGCCACCAGCCCCTGCCATCCACCACTCCATCAGGCACATGCGGAATCTTGAAACCATCAGCAAGCTCTGGTGAGGCCAGACAGTCCTGGAAGCGGCTCGGGGCCCTGCCTGCTGTGCAGCGGCTCCAGCTCCTGTGTCTTTGCACCATTAGTTCCACAGCTTCCAAGGCTCTCTCTGCCGCTCCAGATGGTGGAGGAAACCCCTCATCTCAGAAGTCACCCCTCAGAAGCCTTGCTCGACCACCCTAAGCAGCCAAAGGTCCCTCCAGCCCACCTCTCTGAAGCCCTGTGTGACTCTGTCCATAACACTCACTCACTTCCTTGTCCCGTAAAGCAGGACATCTTCCCAACACCCACCAGGGAGAGCTGATATCAGATAATCGACACAGTAAGTTTGATACAGTACTTATGTTAACCCTACATACTCAGATGAGTGGTTAACGAGTATATATTGATCCACCTGACATTCCTCAGAGATAATCTGCATCTCTTTAGTGAGGAGGCCAGGTTAGCTTATTCATTTATTCATTCACCAATACACGTCTGTTAAGTGTCATCTATCTGCCATCGTATCAAATAATCTGTTGCTCTTAAAATTTAGTGGATTGCAATTTAAAACGTAGAGGCTTCATATTTCCACAAACACTCATTTGATCAGCATTCTGAGATTCGGGCAGGTCTGGGTTGGAACCATGTGATGTTGGCTGGGATGGCTCAGCTAGGCTGGAGGATGCAAGATCATTTCATGTCTACATCCGGTGTCTCTGCTCAGATGACCAGAGAGGCTGCAAGGTAGCTGTGTCTCTCCTCTCCTGTTCTCTCATCGTCCAGGCTCTGTCTCTGCAGGTGGTGACTCTAGCTGGCTTGGACATGGGATCGCAGGGTTCCCAGGCAGGGAACACAGAAGCCACAAGGCCTCTTAAGTCCAGAGCTCTACAATGTGTATAAAGTTTTCTGCACCACACTCCGTTGGTCAAAACAAGCCACGTGGTCAGCCAGTGTTCAAGCAGTGAAGAGACAGACACCACCTCTTGACGGGGGGCCGGAAGGGGATGAGGGAAGCAGGATTCGCCAAAGCCATTATGCAAAGCCTAGGCCATGCAGGCTGTGGTAGGCGCTGGAAAAGCACTGATGAATAAGACACAGCTCCTGCCCTCAGAGTTTAAGTTAGGGAGATAATACAGTGAGTCCCCCACTTACAAACTTTCAGGTTACAAACTTTCAGGTTGCAAACTTTCAAAAATGTGAATGTGCGTCCCCTTGTTCAGTCATGTAAGTCACGTGTGTGCCTTTTCTACAAGTGGTTGTGCTTTTACTGTATAGAGTACAGAAGTACAACAAGTCTCTTTATTTCAAGCCTAGAATGTCCAGAAGCAAGTGTAAAAATACCAGTATATAGCTGACTGTGTTACTTTGGTACCCAGGCGAGCTTTATTGGGACTATGAAAAATTGGACTTAACGACACACTCTCGAACAGAACTTCATGTGTGGGGGACTTACTGTAAATAGATTACTAGATGATTGCTCAGTACTAAATTAGGTGCCACAAATGTGTGCAGGCTGGGCACCTTTCTTCACCCCTTATTTATAAAGCACAACATTTGTAAAAGAAAAATTACTATGATTCTCCCTACGAAGGAAATGGAAACCCACTCCAGTATTCTTGCCTGGGAAAGTCCATGAATAAAGGAGCCTGGCAGGCGACAGTCCAAGGGGGCGCAGAGTTGGACATGACTGAAGCAACTGACCGTGCATCCTTCCCTACTAAGGAAGAGGTGATAAGGGTTGGGGAAACATACTTGCCTTGTCTTCCCCAAATATTTGCAGATTCCTTGGAACCTTGAAGATGTACATTCTCCACTCAGGCTTCTCTCACCATCGGTTTGTCCTCTTTTCTCTTCTCCCACAATGGTCTCATTCATCTTCCTTTTTTCAGGCATCAGATTAACACCCCAGGAGAAATCCTTACTGCTTCTTTTGTCCAGCTACTCTCTCTTTAGGCCATCTGTGGCCACCTTCAAAAGTTCATATTTTCACCTATCCATCCCATCTGACTCCATCCACTCCACCTGACTCCATCCACTCCACCTGACTCAGATTGAATTAATACATTCTACACATTAACAAAAACCTTTTACAACAGACCTTGTTCATGAACAAGCAGCTTTTAAACATTTAGGAATCTGATCAAACCTACACACCCTCTCTCCAAGTAAATTCATAAGCTTATCCTTGCATTCTGCTTACAAGATCAGATGGTCTACCCACCTCTAAACTCTAGGAAGGGACCATTGCACTGGTTTTGTGTTTTCATCTCTGCTTCTCTATTTTTCTGCAGGATGCTCTGCATGATGCACAAAAGCACAACAATGATACAAAAACGAATCAGCCAGTCCATCCATCAGGGCTTCAGGACAATGGCTAACATCTTGTTCAGTCTTCTCTTGTGAGAGCAGTCAGGTCTACTTCTTGCTGAAATGTGTACTGTTATCTCAATGGTTAATCAAGAACAAGCTGGAGAGGATTCCAGAAGTCTCACAGTCAAATCCCTCAAGCCTGCGGTGAGAGCCAGGGTGTCTGAGCATTTAGAAGAGGCTTTCTCTTTACAGTAACTCAGCAATCCTTGTCTCAGGCCGGATCACTGCCTAAGCCTGTGTCAAGGACAGGAGCTTAGCTGCTGGTCACATGATCTTATCCTTCCCCTCCCCCTCTGATCCCCCAGACACCCACCAGTTGACGGTGTAGGAGGTGAGCCCTAAGAACTGCCAGAAGGAAGACAAAACTGTCAATCACTTTCCAATTCCTCCCTGATGTAGCGGGAAGCAGGAGAGGCTCTAAGCCCTTCTGCTAAAAAAGTGAATGGATAGATCCAGCACAGCAGGCTGCATCCAAGAATGCTGTCCTCGTGTGGCCAGACCTGATGATTTAATTTAATAGCATCTTTTCTTTTCTCTTCTCTTCCCTTCATCTCCCTGTTCCCCAAGGAACAAAAAAGATTTTGTGGACTTGGTCTCATTAGTCTTCAGAAAATCCTGGGGGACCGACTAGGGGCAAGATGCTGGGTCCTTCTGTGTCCCAGGAGACTGTGTCTGGGGGAGGGAAAGGCTTGCTAAGGTCATCAGATACTTGCCAAGGTCACAGGGTGCTCAGCTTCCAATGCCAAGAGCCTGGCTCTAACCCTAAACCAGTGCTTTCCAAACTGCCCGACAGGCCATGGAGGGTTCTGAGAGGGACTTGGCGACAAAGGTGGCACTCGGTGCGTGCTTAGTAGAAGGAGCTTTAATCACCCACATTCCAATCAGCTGCCCTAAACACAGGCATCTCCAAATAACCTAGAGTCTAATGACATCCCACACCTAAGCTAAGCAAACCGATGTCTGGTTTCTCTGGTGGCTCAATGGTAAAGAACCTGCCTGCAATGCAGTAGGTGTGGGTTGATGCCTGGATCAGAACGATCCCCTGGAGAAGGAAATGACAACCCACTCCAGTATTCTTGCCTGGGAAATCCCATCCCATGGACAGAGGAGCCTGGTGGGCTATAGTCCACGGATTCACAAAGTCTCAGAAGTGACTTAGAAACTAAGCAACAGCAACCTATGTCTAATAGAAGCCTGTACTATAATTTATAACCTGTTATACAATATGCATTATATATAATTATGTTATATATCACATGGTGGTTTTGCAGTTTAGTCAGTAAGTCATGTCTGCCTCTTATGACACTATGGACTGTAGCCCGCCAGACCCCTCTGTCCATGGGATTTTCCAGGAAAGAATATGGAAGTGGGTTGCCATATCCTGCTCTAAGGGATCTTCTGACCCAGGGATCCAAACCAGGTCTCCTGCATTGCGCGTTTCTTCTTTACAAGCTGAGCCACAAGGGAAGTCCATATATATCATTTAATATAACCTATGATAACTCATAAAAATAAAAAGCTGCACCCAAGCCTAAATAACCTGTATCTGATAAAACTTTGCTATTTAATTGTAGTTTGAGAGAGGTCTCTGGCTCCCCTTTACAACCAGATTAACGGTCCTAATCTCCTTTGATATTGACATGCTAAAGCCCCCACAGCCAAGGGCAAGGACAGGCTGTGTAAAAGTGACTCAGCGCCCCCCCCCCAGCAGAGCTGTTTATGTGCAGGAAGTCCCCTAGGTACCAGTGAGCTCCGTTCCGAGAGCACATTCATAAGTCAAATTTGTTGGTGTGGGCGGGCGTGCTAAGTCGCTTCAGTCGCGTCCTATTCTTTGCGACCCCGTGGACTGCAGCTCACCAGGCTCCTCTCTCCATGTGATTCTCCAGGCAAGAGCACAGGAGTGGGCTGTCGTTTACCATTGGCTATGCACTGCTGCTTTTACACTTGCTTCTGAGCTTGAAATAAAGATAGTTCTCTACTGTGATCTACAGGGTCATGTACAGCGAAGTACACGAAACCACAGCCACATGTGGAAGACGCACGTGTGTGACAGTGCATAAATGTGCATTATCTTCATCTATATCAAGATGTTGCTTATTTTCTCCCAAATGGAATCTCACAGCAAAAAAATGACCCTGGAAGACTTTAAAGTTGCTATGGCTCAGATTTCTCAGTTGCAAAATACTAAAAAAAAAAAAAAAAAATGCCTCAAGTATGAGAAGATCCTGTGGGTAGCATTTTGCACGCAGGAGGCCCCATTTTATAAGTTTCTGTTGAAAAAGTGAAATTGGTTTTGCTTCAATCCTCTGTTTGTCATACTTAACAGGGGACTATGATCTCAGTCTACTTAAAATGTTTATAGAAGGAGGGAATGCACTCCAAGACTACATACAAATGATTTAAACACCATACAACGTTTTAGAACATCTACCTTATGATTCAGTTGTGGAGCATCGATAATCAAGAACTGTTTATATGATCAGTAGGCAAAATGTCACCAGAATGACATAAGGTGCCAATTAAGTAAAGTAATTTATCATGGAAACATGTTGAAAGACTCTCGAACATTGTGCACTGGGACCATTCTATTACTTAGATCTATGTTTTACTGGGAAATTTATGTCAATAAAACGACATAAATTCTTTCTCATTAAGCGTAATGAGTTCATCCAACTCAACTAATAATATGGAACATCTGTCAGGGTGACCTTCCAACATGCTCTTTTCAGTGATGTCACAGAGCTAGTTGATTTGTGCTTCCTCAAGTGCACCAGGGGTCAAGGTCAGCCACATGGTCAGTGAGTAATTACTGGGAGAGCCACCTCTCACTTGCTATTGTGGATTGAGCCCTGTCCCTTGAGCCAGGGCACCCAAATTGCATGCTAAACAAGTCTAGTCATTGGGGATGTTAGGAGAGATGAAGTAAGGGGAAGGGAGAGGGGGAGATGGAAGGAAGAAGGAAGTGAAATGAAGTGAAGTCGCTCAGTTGTGTCCGACTCTTTCCGACCCCATGGACTGTAGACTACCAGGCTCCTCCGTCCATGGGATTTTCCATTCAAGAGCTCTGGAGTGGTTTGCCATTTCCTTCTCCAGGTGATCTTCCTGACCCAGGAATCAAACCCAGGTCTCCCGCATTGCAGGCAGACGCTTTACCGTCTGAGCTACCCGAGAAGCCCTAAGAAGGAAGGAAGAATGAATTTTCATGATCCTCTATGTTTGGCAGACACAAGATGAAATCTTTATTGCAGAACTTCTCAGAGCCTTTAATATAACTCTGCATTATGACTTCCCAAGTGGAAGATTGGATAGTCAGTATTTTGTTGTTCTTGAGTCACTGAGTCAGGTCTGACTCTTTGTGACCCCATGGACTGCAGCATACCAGGCTTCCTTGTCCTTCACCATCTCCTGGAGTTTGCCCAAACTCATGTCCGTTGAGACTGTGATGCCATCCAACCATCTCATCCTCTGTTGTCCCCTTCTCCTCTTTCCTTCAATCTTTCCCAGCATTAGGGTCTTTTCCAATGAGTGGGCTCTTCACATCAGGTGGCCAAAGTATTGGGACTTCAGTTTTAACATCAGCCCTTCCAATGAATATTCATGTTTGTTTCCTTTAGAATTGACTGGTTTGATCTCTTTGCTGTCCAAGAGACTCTCAAGAGTCTTCTCCAGCACCACAGTTCAAAAGCATCTATTCTTCGGTGCTCAGCCTTCTTTACAGTACAACTCTCACATCTGTACATGACTACTGGAAAAACCATAGCTTTGACTAGATGGACCTTTGTCATCTGTTCGCATGATGTATTGGAAAGAATGATGAAAATGCTCATGAAAACGCTCGTGAAAATGCTTGGGAGAATATGGGATAAAGTGCTTCAGCCCGGCTCCCCTTTCACTGAGTATGACCCAACAGGAATGTTCTTTGTTCAGGTTCTGTCCAAGCCCTCAGCCGGTCTCACCGTAAATAGTTTGGATATCTCGTGAGAAGAGTGCTGCCCAGTGGGACTTTTCTGCCCATCCTAGCTTCTTTGGAGTCCTTCAAACCAGCAGGGCAGGTCTCCTTAGGACCCCACAGTGGACTGGGACCAGCCCTCAGTTCCCAAGTGGAGGAAGACCAGAGGAAGGCTGTATAAGTGCGTCCTGTCTTTGGGCAGAGCCAAGCTTAAACTAAGGGGGTCTTACTCCCTTACCCAGTTCAAAGAGCATAAGCAGTAGATGGAGTCAGCGGTCCCAAGTCCATAGATCCACTAAGGATGGGAAGGGGGCAAGAATAACAGGAAACATGGGAGCCAAAATCACGTGCCCAAGGTATTGCTGAGGCTGGACCTGGGGACACAGCAACTGATGGGGGCGGCCTGTTTTCAGAGCCAAGGTCCTGAGCAGGCTCTCAGCGAGGCAGGTTGTGTGATGGGAGCACAGACTTACAGGATGGTGGCAGCTGGAATTGCCCTTGTTCTCATAGTCCTGGAATCAGTGAGTCTGGGGTCTTCCCAGGTGCCTCAGTGGTAAAGAATCAGGAGATGTGGCCTCCATCCTTAGGTCGAGAAGATCCCCTGGAGGAAGAAATTGGCAACCCACTGCAGGATTCTTGCCTGGGAAACCCTGTGGGCAGAGGAGCTTGGTGAGCTACAGTCCATGGGGTTGCAAAGAATCGGACACGACGGAGCAACTAAAGAACTCGCAGTCTGGAGTGAGCCTTTTGCCCCTGCAAGCTCGCTGACCCCTTATCACCACTGTGTCCGCCTTAACTTCCAGTTGGATAAATAAAGGGCTTCCTAATAACGCCCTTCAGGATTTTGGACTAATGAACTGCCTCCTTCCTTCCAGACCCTAACCGTGACTTTGCTTCTGTGCCCCAGCTGCCAGACAGGTCTTGTGTCAGAACAGAAAGAACATGCAGAACAAGAATACCTCTACCTTCCCGACGGTGCCAACATCCCAGCTGCCTGGAGGTTCCTGAGAGGATGGGGTGGGGCAGGGGATGGACAAGAGAAGACCCCCAACAGGAATAAGAGAGATGCCCATCTGTAAGAGGCAGTGGCTGCTCCTCGCTTATCTTAACCTCCACTTTTATCCCTTACAGTGGTGTGAGTCTCAGACACTCCTGTGTTCCTCCCATCTCTTCCAAATGTTCCTTCCATTGCTTCTAAAAAATGCTGTATTACAATCGTATTGCAATGTTTAATATTAATTTTATAACTACAAGCACTGTCATTTATAATATTCTAATTAATGCTTTTACAATTGACATATGGGAGAACAGTTTATAAGTAAAGGATAATACATATTTATAATTTTAACAGGAAGAAGATTAAAATTTGGTATCTTAAAAAAAAAACTTGGTATCTGCCTTTCAGTTTAACAAACAGCAGTCCTGTAAATTTCCAGTTTGTGTTTAATGCATTACTTCACCCTTCTAACCAAAAGAAACGCTATCCTAAATCTTATAGTAATCCTTTTCTTGCTTTTCTTTATGATTTTCCATGGCAAACCCCAAGCAATATTGCATTTAGTTTTGCCTGTCCTTGGACTTTGGATGGGTGAAGTCATGCATTCATGGGCTATGCCTGCTCAGTCCTGTTTATGTCCAACTTTTGCAATACTGTTGTAGCCGCACGTACTGGGAAACACACCCCCTCAGAAGGACAATGCAGATAGTGGAGCGCAGTTTATTACACCGGCGGGCCCAAGGCAGAGTCTCCTCTTAGCCAAGGGCCCCGACCAGCACTTGTGAAAACCTTTTATACCCCATGTGTACATGTCTGAACCCACCACTCCAAATTCCTTGAGGTTTAAATAAACCAAGGAAAATACAACCCCAGTAACCCCATCATTCACGTGCTATGTGCTCACACAGTCTAACAATTAGGCAATAATCAGTAAACCCAAGGTTACACTCCAATTGATACAGAAAAAATTATGGCCTGTCTGGAGGAAGGAGTGATTAGTGTATGTTTTCTCTTAGGCGATGAGTAACCTAGATATGATCTCCAAGGTTCCCCTGTCTGGAGGGGGTCTTATCCTTCTGTTGTTGTTTTCATAGGCACTAAACACAGAGTTCAGAGTCCATTGGAAAGATGGCCGAGCACGATCAGCATGAACAGGCCCAAGACGGAGTCCAGGCTCTATGAATCCCTTCTTCAATACTATGGACTGTAGCTCACCAGGCTCCTCTGTCCAGGCAATCTCCCAGGCAAGAAAACTGGAGTGGGTTTCCATGCCCTCCTCCAGATAAAGAAATCATAGTGTATATATTATTTTGTAACTATCTCTTGTCACTCAACTTTGAAACTATATGATAAATATGTCTCATTTCTTAAATCTTATTATTACATGATATTTCATCATTTGAATGCATCATACATTATTTCTTGACTGTAGTGCAAATGAGCATTTTATTATTTTAGCATTTTGCTGTTATGAATGAAAAACATTCTTATATTTGAGACCTACTGTGTATATGCAAGAATTTTCCTAAGACAAAGCTCTTCAAAAATTTATTTTTGCCTGAGTATCTGCTAAAGCCTTTGAGAAGCAAAATATTTCTTTAAATATTTTTAAGTAAACATTGAAAAATTTTATATAGAGTCTTAAGTGTTTGCAAAGACTGTAATATTTGACATGGTAGAAATATGGTAAAGGGCTTCCGGGTGGCTCAGTGGTAAAGAATCTGCTTACCAGTGCAGGAGACTCTGGTTCAATCCCTGGATCAGGAAGACTCCCTGGAGAAGGAAATGGCAGCCCACTCCAGTATTCTTACCTGGGAAAAATCCCACGGACAGAGGAACCTGGTGAGCTACAGTCCAAGTGATCAAAAAAGAGTTGGACATGACGTCGAAACTAAAAATCAATAGCAAATATGGTAAAACTTTGCGATTATGCAAATTCACATACAAATCCATGAGCAGCTGGCACTTTCACCCACCATTTCCTGTTCTCAAATCAGATTTTATCTTCTGTAGAAGTGGGGCAGAGAGAGACCCTAAAGGAGCGGATGAGGCTGGGGAGGAAACCGCAGGCTCCAGGCAGCCCTGTTGCCAGACATAGATGAAGGAAAGTGTGTGCATGTGTCTCCAGGAACCGCCCAGCCCAGACTCCCACACCCAGGCTGACAAGCTGTCTTCAACTTACAGAGATTCCTGCAACTGCTGCGGTATTTCTGTACATTACAGGAAGCTTCAAGACACAGAAATATTGCCATTGATATTAAAGCTATACTATCAATACTATATTGATATAGTATTAAAGAAATACTATAGAAAAATCATTTGATGCTTTGAATTCTGTGGTTTTATGCAGACTCACTTAGTAATCTAGCATTTTTAAAATGATTGTTAATGATCCCTCAGCTGACAACTTGATGAGATCCTTTTTGATTTTCTTGAAAGTAAAGAACTGTCAAGTATTTGATTCATAAAATCCTTTTCAGTCATTTGAGGAATGCTTTTTATCAAATTCTGGGAAACAGAACAAAGAATTTTTATCCTATGTTTGTTCCAGAAAGATAAAGGCTAATATCGTATCTATAATTTTTTTCACTTAGAGTCCCCTTGCTTATAGGTTATATAACCTGGAAACATTAAAAAAAGGAAATATTGTTGATTCTAATCAAATATTGCTCATATAATATTTTTAATAAAGTTCTTTTTATCCTAACATGTACTTTTAAAACATTTCCATCTAAACTTTAGAAATGAAGATAGAATCCATTCGATTTATGAGTAATAACCAGGATATACCTGAACAGGCAAAACTAATCTTTAGCTTTAACCAATCAGTCAGGCCAGACTTTATGTCAGAAAAAAGATCTGACTTCGTATCTCAAATTAAGCAAAAATGTTGCTGTGAAACCCTGGCAAACATTTTACTTTTGTATTATGATTCTAACATAGACAATACGTAAGCAGATGAGTGGGGTGGGTGCGCGCATGGCATGTCATAGAAATATAGTCTTGCTCTAAATTTGTCTTGTGGAAGAAATACGACACTGCTGCCTTTGATGTTCACAAGAGTGGTGCATTTTGGAGAGTAGCTGGTGATTTCAGGAGGCAAGGAAATCATCACCTCTGAGGCTAGATTCAGAATATCCTGATGCGTACCAAAATATTCCATTGCTAACACAACACTCTGCTCTTAACAGAAGATTTACAAGACCACAAAAATCACAAAGCCTCACCACAGGTTCATGGTATCTTGATTGACGGAAGCCTCAGGGCAACAATATCTCGTATTGACTTTTTGGCGCTCCCCAGGGATTTTTTTAGATCCCAGAGAGATGCACCCGAGTAAGAGAGGGTCAGTGAGAGGTTTTCTTTTGTAGCAACAGAATAAGGATGATTGTGAAAAGAGAACCAACAAGGTTTGTTTTTTTTTTCCTAAAGTGTGTTATCAGATAGAACAATTTTAGAAAAGTACAGATAGTTATTGAAGATCTAAAAATTAATTCACTCAAAGACACCTAATGCTTGCAGAGCCCTGGCAAAATCTTCACGAAACCCCAGGAAACATTTGCACTACAGTGTGAAGACAACTGCCAAAAACAAATACTCAGGGGTAGAATCGAGGGTCATAGGATGTGCGTAGCTTCAACTTTATGAGATAATCACAAACCGTTTTCCAAAGTGATTCTGCCAATGAACACTCCCACCTGCAATGAACAAAGCTCCCATTGCTCCACATTCTTGCCAGAAACTGGTGTTTTCAAGATATTTGCTTGCCAGTATAATAGTTGCAAAACTTTATATCCTATTTTAATTAGGGTTTCTTCCATTACTAAGGCGATTGAATATCTTTTCTCGTGTTTATCGACCATTTACATTTTCTCTTTTGGGAAATTCCTGTTCTTGTGTTTAGTCCATTTACCCATTGGAATCACTGGGGTTTTTTTTTCTGGTTGGTTCTCAGGAGCTTTTTTTTCAAACATACTGTACGTGTTAGTACTGTCTCAATTTTATGTATTGAAAACATGTTCTGTTACTCACAGACTTTTAGAATGAATTTATGGTTGCCCCAGGGGAGGATAGGGGAAGGGAGGGATGGTTAGGGAGTTTGGGATGGACATGTGTACACTGCTATCTTTAAAGCGGATAACCGGCGAGGACCTGCTGCATAGCAGAGGAAACTCTATTCAATGCTGTGTGGCCGCCTGGATGGAGGGGAGTTTGGGGAGAATGGATGCATGTATATGTATGGCTGAGTCCCTTTGCTGTCCACCTGAAACCATCATAACATTGTTAATCAGCTATACCCCAATACAAAATAAAAGTTTTAAAAAAGTCTGTTCTTTTGGTTCATAGGTTACCTTTTTACTCTGTTTATAATATATTTTTATGAACAAAAGTCAATTTTAAGGTTTGGAATTTATCAATATTCCCCATTATGATTTGTGCTTTTCAGATTTTAAGAAATTCTTCCTATCTCAAGATCATAAAGGCATTCTCCTATATTTTCTTGTAAAAGTTTTGCCGTTGACACTTAGCAGTCAACCCATCTGAAATATTCTTTTGTCTGAGACAAAGCAAGGATCCATTTTCACTTCTTGCCATCAGATAGCAAAGCATCCTTGCACCATTTTCAGAGTCTCCATCTTTTCCCTGCTAATCTGCAGGGCCAGCTCAGTCATCTGACAGGTTTCCAAATAAGTGTAGATCAGATATTGGACTCACTGTTTTTCCCATTGGCTTGCCTGACTGTCCCCATATTAATGCCGTGACACCTTAATTACTACAGTTTTATTATGTCTCCGTATTCAGAAGGGCAAATCTCTTCCTCCTGATTTTGGCACTTTGTCTTTTGTGGCAGAGACTGCAGCCATGAAATTGAAAGATGCTTGCTCCTTGGAAAAAAGCTATGACAAACTAGACAACATATTAAAAAGGAGAGAAATGACTTTGCCAACAAAGGTCCACCTAGTCAAAGCTATGGTTTTTCCAGTAGTCATGTATGGATATGAGAGTTGAACCATAAAGAAAGCAGAGCGCCAAAGAATTGATGCTTTTCAACTGTGGTGTTGGAAAAGACTCTTGAGAGCCCCCTTGGACTGCAAGGAGATCCAGCTAGTCCATCCTAAAAGAAATCAGTCCTGAATATTCATTGGAAGGACTGATGCTGAAGCCGAAGCTCCAATACTTCGGCCACCTGAATGGAAAAACTGACTCACTGGAAAAGACCCTGATGCTGAGAAAGACTGAAGGCAGGAGAAGGGGATGAGAGAGGATGAGATGGTTGGATGGCCTCACCAACTCGATGGACACAAGTTTGAGCAAGTTCCAGGAGATGGTGAAGGACAGGGAAGTCTGGCATGCTGCAGTCCCAGCAGCCGAGAAAGCACACGTTTAAGAGAGAACGTGCCAGGGAGAGCAGTCAGCACACCATTTCCAGCTGGAGGTGACTCCAGAGTCTCCATCATCTTTAAACCCAAGGCCGTGCGCTCCATGGACAGGCCCAGCTAATGACCAAAAACAAAGGTGGCTGAGGAAGGGCCCCCACGGGCCCGAGTGGGAGTCCTCTCCAGACAGCCATGCACCCAAGTCCCCATGGGCTAGTGGAGACCTCTGATAGCTACTCTGCAGACCGAGGCTCTCCTTGCCTGGTTCTCCCTTCTTCCTCCTATCTTTTCACAGGAGTAGAATCAATCTGAAGGGTCAATCTGCCCCCTCCAGCTCCCTCTTTCCTGTATCTCTCATGGACATTGCACTCAATAAACCTCTAACCTCATCTTTGCAACTGCTTACCAGAAAATTCGACCAATGTACTTTATGAAAACTTTAGAATGTTCTCATCATGTTCTACTAGAAAACTTGTTGAGATATGAACTAGAATTGAAATGAGTCTATTAATCAGTTTGAGTAGAACTGACATCTTTACACCATGATTACTTTATATACATAAACATACGATGTCTGTTCAGCTAGATCTTCTTAATGTCCTTCTATAAAGTTTTTAATTTGTCACCAAAAAAGTAATTTGTATGCCATTGTTAAAATCTTATTCCTTTGTATTTTGCATTTTTGGTTGGGATGATATCTGGATAGTTAAACTTTTATTTTCTGATCTTTTGAACTTTCTTTTTGGATCTAAAGAAATGTTCTAACTTTTATATCTCAGATCCCTAAGCCTTAATAAACACTCCTACTAATTCTTTCCACTTCTTTGTATATTTGTTTACATTTTCTTCGTAGACAGTATTATATATGAATTACGGGAGTTTCACTTCTACCTCTCCAAACTTTGAAATTAATTTATAATTCTTATCTAATTACATGAGTTATGGCTTCTAGAAAGAGTTTGAATAGAAAAAGTTAAAGAACCATCCTGGTCTTATTCTTGAACTTAAAGAGAATCCTTTTAATTTTCTACCTTTGAGTATAGCATTGGCTGTACATTGTCTGTCAATTATTTCATTAACTTTAGAAAGGTTTCCTTCCACTGATAATTTCCTAAGTTTTTCTCAGAAAAATAATGAACAATACATTAGACCCCAGTGTACGCTGCCCCAAATTATTCAGTCTTACCTTTTTCTATAGCTACTGCTGCAGTTGAACAGAGCTTGCATCCGAGGCACCATAGTGCTGTATTACTAGGAGCTGAAAACCATTGCCGCTGTTATACTTTATACATCCTATTTTATCCTTTTTCTATTTTTTTTCTCCTTTCCACTTACTGACTTAATGGAATTCCTCTTCACTCCACACACATATCCAACTTTTTCTCCTTTACTAGCTTGGAAATGTACTTTATAATATGCTGTTAGTTTTCTTGAAAATTTTAAACCACTTATTTAGCTAATCAAAGGCTGGTGGCTCAGACAGTAAAGCATCTGCCTACAGTGTGGGCGACCTGGGTTCAATCCCTGGTTTGGGAAGATCTCCTGGAGAAGGAAATGGCAACCCACTCTAATATTCTTGCCTGGAAAATCTCATGGATGAAGGAGCCTGGTAGGCTACAGTCCGTGGGGTCGCAAAGAGTCGGACACGACTGAGCAACTTCACTTTCACTTTTCAGGGAGATATAACTTTACCTTCCTCCTGAACAACATTACTTTTGAGTGCTTTTAACTGCAAATATCCTTCCTGATTTATACAATATAAATATGCATAATTTTATATCTATGCCAAATTTGTATACCTCCATAAATTAGACATTGTAGACTCTGCCTTTTATAGTCAGTCTTTGGAGAGTTACCTGTAGGTTTACCATTATCTTTATTCACATTTCTATCTTGCATTCATATCTTTTAGGATTATTTTTCACCTCTCTGAAGTGCATTTTTTAGAAATTCCTTTAGTGGAAGCCTAATGGAAATTAATTAGTACAGATTTTGTTTGATATGTTTTTATTCCAAAGTTATTTCTAAAAGATCATCTACTTGCATTAGAGTTTTAGTTTGGAAGTTGTTTTCTCTTGACACTTTGAAAAACCTTTTCTTCAGCCTTATAACTTCCTTTGATACTATTTTTCCAGTTTTATTGAGATGTGATTGACTTACAGCACCACGTGTACAGCATAATGATTTGATTTACATATTTAATGAAATCATTGCCACAATAAGTTTAGCTTTGTTACCATTCAGAAATCAGTTGTCAGTCTAATTTCAGTTTCTTTGTATATTTCTATCTTTCTTCTCTCACTGGTTTTAAGATCTTCTCTTTGCCTTACTGATCTTCAATTTTGCTATGTATCAAGGTGATACTTTTTTTTGACCTGGCTTGGGGTTTATTCAGCCCTGTAGATGTGAGAAATAGTATGTTCTACTGGCAGTAGAAATTTTCAGAGTTTTTTTTATTATTATTTAATGTGACTTTCCCCTGTTCTCTACCATCTCTTTCTGGAACTTTCATTAGATTTCCTAAGTCCTCTGTGGTCTTCTATTCTCATTTATACTTTTCTTGGCTCTCTGAGAGGCACTCTATGTAATTTCCTCATACCTGCCTCCCCAGACCCCTGTGTGTGTGTGTGTGCTTAGTCACTTAGTCGTATCCGACTCTTTGTGACCCCATCGACTATGGCCCGCTATGATCCTCTGTCCATGGGATTCTCCAGACAAGAATACTGGAGTGGGTAGCAACTCCCCTCTCCAGGAGATCTTCCCGACCCAGGGATTAAGCCGTGTCTCCTGAATTGCAGGCAGATTCTTTACCATCTGAGCCGAGAGGCAACAGACAAATAACAATCGAGGGGGCATCCTCCAATAAATGTCAGTAATCCTTAAAAACATAAAAATCATCAAAAAATCAAAATCATCAAAAACAAGGAAAGTCTGGGAAACTTACAGCCAAGATAGTCCTAAAAAATATGACATTTAAATGTAATGTGTATCCTCCAGGATGGAAGCCTAAAACAGGAAAAAAAAAAAGACATTAAGGAAAAATCAAGGAATTCTGAATAACTTATGGACTTCAGTAAATAATAATGTATCAATATTGGTTAAATAATCATAATAAATGTACTCAACTAATGTAAGATGATAATTATAAAAGAAACTAATCCTGTGGTTATATGGAAATGCTATGCTAGCTTTGCAATTTTCTTGTAAATCTAGGACTGTTCTAAAATGTAATGTTTATTAATAAAATACTTTATCTGGCATTTTTAGAAGTACTATTATGGGAGGAGTCTTATCTAACATCTAGTCATCCATATTTCCATAAATATTTCCACTCTTTATTGTGCGCTTTATTCCCATATGTAATTTTTACCTTGATTGGTATATAAGGGTTCTCCAGAGAAATAAAACCAATGGAAAGGAGATAAATATGAACAGACATAGTTATATAGAAAAACATCCATATATTATCTATGTGTATACACCGCGGTTGGCCAAAAAAAGGTCATTCGGTTTTTCTATAACATCTTACAGAAAAAGCCAAGCAAACTTTTTGACCAATCCAGTTTTACTTATTATAAAGAATTGGCTCACACGATTATGTAAGTTGAGAAGCCCTAAGACCTGCAGTTGGAAAGTCAGAGATGCAGGAGCACTGATGGTGTGGATAGCATTTGAGTGTGAAGGCTTGGGAACCAGGAGAGTTGATGACATAGGTTCCAGTCCAAAGCCAGCAGGCTCCATACCAAGCAAGAGCCCAAATCCCAGCTCAAAGCAATCAGGTAGGTGGAGTTCCCTCTTCCTGAACTTCTCTGTTCTACCCAAATCTTCAAGTGATTAGCTGAGGTCCAGCCGTATTAGCTTTCCAGATGGCTCAAGTGGTAAAGAATCCGCCTGCCAATGCAGGAGATGCGAGTTCAATCCTTGAAGCAGGAAGATCCCCTGGAGGAGAAAATGACAACCCACCCCAGTATTCTTGTCTGTGAAATCCCATGAACAGAGGAGCCTGAGGGGCTATAGTCTATGGGGTAGCAAAGAGTCAGACACAACTGAGCACCACATGCACCCATATTAGGGAAATCCATCTCCTTTAGGTAGTCTACCAAATTCAAAAGTTACTCTCATGCAGAAACACCCAGGATAATGGGCTAACGTTTGACCGTAAGCCTGGGCACACTGTGACCCAGTCAAGTTGACCTATTGAATGAATTGTCACAGTGGGAGTCAACAATGAGCCAGGCTGCAGACCTCCAGCCCTGGCAGCTGGACTCCAGCTTCCATGCTTCTTTCAGCACAGGGAATTCAGCAGCAGGGTCTACTTGGGGACATGTTTAGGGGGCACAGTCCCCGACAATGATGAGGGACCCCAAACAGCCACTGCCTGAACCCCTCTTGAAGATTGGATGCAGTTGTGTGTAGAATGCACTGTGTAGGCTGTTCACTTCTGCAGAGGTGAAGGACTGCCATTATTCCGCTTATTTTCCTGGGACTACCAGCATTCACATTATCTTCATTTTTTTCTAGGCAGAAATGAAAAGATAACATATCTGAAAAGCTAAGCCCTATGAATTCATAAAGAGAGTTTAGCTGACATCATCTGCATCAAAGAGAAGAATAGCGGTGCAAATTTCTGTGTTGCTTCTGGCACACAAACCGTTTTCTAGAGCATTATCTTGTGGAATCCTTAGAGACTATTATTATTCTGCTTTTTGTAGACGTAGAGAAAGCCCAAGAGAGGTTAAGTGACTGGCCCAAGATAACACTGCTAGGAAATAACTGAATTATATTTTGAACACCAGGCTTCGATTTCTAAATCTGTATTCTTCTCACTGTATCACAACCCCTCTCTTGAGAGGGAATAGTCAACTCAGCCCTGGGCAGCATAATTACCGGCAAAGAAAGACAAGAACACTTGGTGATACCACTAAATCCCCTGTGGGTCTCCTGAGCACAAGGTTTCTCTGATCCCCCATTTCTCTGATTACAGGAAATAGCCTTCACTCAGTCTCCATGACCTTCCCTGAGTTGCGCTGGGCAGACTCAAGCAGTCATTAATTAGGGAAGGGAGAGGATGCGAGACCAGGCAGAAATTAACAGTCAAGAGCAGCCTTGGATCAAGGTCCTGTTTTCCCATCCGAGGATACACAACAGTATCTTTGAGCTACTTTGCAGATACTGCAACCTCTTGCAGTTGGGAGAAGTTAATGACTGATGATGGTATACAGCCCACAAGCATGCATACCCCAGACCAACTGGACCTGAAGTTTGATGATACTGACCCCTACTTGCCTCACCACCAAATCATCAGAAGAGCATCCATGTGCTAATCATGCCCTCTTTGAACGATTACTATAAAACTTCTCACTATCTTCCCCAAGTTGGGACATATGGTTTTGAGGGCATTAGTCTGCTATGTCCCCCTCTGCCTGGCAAAGCAATAAAACTACCCTTTTCTACTTCACCCAAAACCCTGTATCAGAGACTCAACTGGGGCTCAGTGTACAGAAAAAACTGAGTTTGGGGCATCATTTGCTAATAGCTGAAAATTCAGATTTTTGTTTCTTCTACACTTAGAAGAACATATCCAAGTGAGGGGTAACAGTATCTAAGGAATCCAATTTCCTGTGATTCATAAATTCATGCATTCCACCACCAGCCATCCATCTGCCCAACAAATTAAAGGTTTATTATGTGCTGACTACCATTAGCAGCACTGAGATCACGTGACCTCAGCCTCACCGTCAGCATCATCAACAGTTTCTTCCCAATTACTGTGATTATGTGTGTGCCATAGGTGTCTAGGTAGAATGTCATGAAGCCCAAGATTGCAGAACCTGACGCCAATATGGTATTGGTCATGACTTTGACACACGTACTCACCAAAGCAGATACTGGAACACAGAGCAAAGGAGACGCAGTGAATTGGAGGGGGAAATGAAGCTATGCACAATGGATACATACAATATGCACGCAGCAACAAATGCACTTTGTGGGTGTGTATTGGGAAGAAGGCATGATAGCCGAATTCATAAAGTTGTAAAGAACTTTTGCTCCTAAGTAGGCAGACGGATGAAAGATCTTCAGGTGATATAGCAAGGCTGGATCGGTCCCATCACTTCAAGACAAATAGATGGAGAAACAATGAAAACAGTGAGAGACTTTATTTTCTTGGGCTCCAAAATCACTGCAGATGGTGAGTGCAGTCATGAAATTTAAAAATGCTTGTTCCTTGGAAGAAAAGCTATGACCAACCTAGACAGAATATTAAAAAGCAGAGACATGACTTTGCCAACAAAGGTCTGTCTAGTCAAAACTATGGCTTTTCCAGTAGTCATGTATGGGTGTGAAAGTTGGACTATAAAGAAAGCTGAGCACTGAAGAATTGATGCTTTTGAACTGTGGTGTTGGAGAAGACTCTTGAGAGTCCCTTGGACTGCAAGGAGATCCAACCAGTCCATCCTAAAGGAGATCAGTCTTGAATCTTCATTGGAAGAACTGACTGATGATGAAGCCAAAGCTCCAATATTTTGGCCACCCGATGTGAAGAACTGACTCATTGGAAAAGACCCTGATGCTGGGAAAGATTGAAGGCAGGAAGTGAAGGGGAAGACAGAGGATGAGATGGTTGGATGGCATCACTGACTCGATGGACATGAGTTCGAGCAAGTTCCAGGAGTTGGTAATAGAGAGGGAAGCCTGGCATGCTGCAGTCCATGGGGTCACAAAGAGTTGTACACAACTGAGCCACTGAACTGAACTGAACTGGCTTTCATTTTTTCTGATTTCCAGAAAAATTTCAATATGAAATTCAGCATTCTGTACCCAGTGGTGTGGATTTGACTTTTACACCGGTATATTGTCGTTCAATCACTGTCATGTCAAACTCTTTGCAATTCCATGGACTGTTGCATGCCAGGCTTCCCTGTCCTTCACCATCTCCCAGAGCTTGCTCAAACTCATGTCCATCGAGTCAGTGATGCCATCCAAGCATCTCATCCTCTGTCATGCCCTTCTCCTCCTGCCTTCAATCTTTCCCAGCGTCAGGGTCTTTTCCAGTGAGTCTGTTTTCTGCATCAGGTGGCCAAAGGATTGGAGCTTCAGCCTCCACATCAGTCCTTCCAGCGAATTCAGCATTGGTTTCCTTTAGAACTGGCTGGTTTGATCTCCTTGCAATCCAAGGGACTCTCAAGAGTCTTCTCCAACAGAGCTCGAATAAATGTTGATTTCTTTTGTTTCCCTTGGCTCAGAAAGATAAGTTTGGAATGTTTTCAGAGGGATTGCTTTAATCTGGAAACCAATATAAATTCCTCAGAAGAGAGAACCACAAAAATAGAAAGTTTCCCTGACCTCTTCTCTGTCTAAACAAGGCCTCTTACCCCTCTCTAACTATTGTGTTGGTCGCTCAATCATGTCCAACTCCTTGCAACCCCATGGACTGAGCCCACCAGGCTCCTCTCTCCACAGGATTCTTCAGGGAAGATCACTGGAGTGGGTTGCCATTTCTTCCTCCAGGGAATCTTCCCGACCCAGGGACTGAACCCAGGTCTCCTGCACTGCACACAGATTCTTTACGGTCCAAGTTACCCCTCCCTAAAGTGCAGAGGAGATGTGACTTCTGTCAGGGAGACTTCTTCCGATTCCAACAAGCACCTATCAGACCCACGTCTCTGCCTTGCAGCCTCCTGAACTGCATGCCTGGGGAGGTGAGCACCCCTCCCTGTGGCCTCTGCGTATATCCCTCCTCTGTTGTTACTGTGGATGAAATGCCATGCGCTTAGCTTAGATGAATCCATTCTTTTTAAACTGAAGTCTGTCCCCACTTAACCACTGAGCCACAGCAATTTTTCTCCCACATTTATCTTTACATTTTCACTTTCTATTGGGTCATTCTCCACAGCAAACCCACTGTTATTTTCATCCAGCTTTCAAAAAACCTCTGTTAACCATGCTCCCTTCCACTGACTCCCCACTGATCTGCCACTTCTGTGCCCCGTCCTTCATAGAATTTTCCTCACCCAACAAAAACAGCCTTTCCTCTCAAGAGGCACGCCACAGCCAGATCATAGTCAGCCACACTGACTCCCATGAGGTACCAAAAAGCTGGCCCACTGCCTTGGGGTGCGGAGGACCTTGTGGTGCAAACTGTTTCCCAAGCATCACTATAGGTGTAAATGGAAGATGGCCATCAGCTGAGATTACCTCTGCTCCTGTGTGGGTTTATCCCTGCTCTATTCTGCTTCCCTTCCTTCACCTTCTCTGAAAAGCATCTTCCCAATAAGTCACTTGAATAAGAATACTCATCCTTGGACAGGCACTCTGCTTCTAAAGAATGCTCTGCTTCTAGGGAACCAAGCCTAAGACTGTTGGTACCAGAAGTGAGTGGTCCTGGGAAACTCTAAAGATGGGATTCTCAAATGGAGTTGCTTATGGTTGAATGGTAATAGGAACCCCATTGCTGGTGGTAGGTGGAGTATAAATCATTCCTAACATATTCAAGTGTTGGAATGGCCAAGGGCTCTTTCCTTTGATGAACAGTTGGAAAGAAGTAAGTTTACTGGTACCTTGTCTTGACACCCAAGAGATTCCGAAGACTGTAGGTCAGGACAGATGACAGCAGATACCATCTCAGAGTCGGGCTCCCTATAGCAGTGAGGATGATGGGAGCATGACCTTGAAAGGGTCACGTGGGAGAACTAAGCAATTAGAAACACACAGAACCTGTTTGCCATCATGGACACCCACATTGGAATGGCAGCCAATAGGAATCTTGGAAATAGTTCATAAAGCATGGCCCTCTTGGGGACAAGATAACACAGTGATGACCAGCAACTCTACTGCCTAAAATACATAATTCAAAAAGTTCTGAGAATGGGTGACTGGAAAGATAAGGTCAGCTGACCTCAGTGGAAAGTCATGATGGTCCAGTTTACAGACCAGAAGAGTTTTCAGATTCAGAGAGTACAAACTGAAGGAAAAACCAGGTCTCCATAAAAAATACCTGCAGCAGATCCTTGTTGGATATCTATTTGAAGTAAGTAGTGTGTACCTGTCATAGAACTCTGCTCAATATTCCCTAATAACCTCAATGGGAAAAATAATTAAGAAATAATAAATACATATAGATGTATAACTGAATCACTTTGCTGTATAACTGAAATAGCATTATTAATCAATTATACTCCACTATAAAATATAAAGGCAGTGCCAAAGAATGCTCAAACTATCACACAACTGCACTCATCTCATTCGCTAGTAAAGTAATGCTCAAAATTGTCCAAGCCAGACTTCAGCAATATGTGAACAGTGAACTTCAAAATGTTCAAGCTGGTTTTAGAAAAGGCAGAGGAAACAGAGATGAAATTGCCAACATCCGCTGGATCATCAAAAAAGCAAGAGTCCCGGAAAAACATCTATTTCTGCTTTATTGACTATGCCAATAGTCAATAAAGCCTTTGACTGTGTGGATCACAATAAACTGTGGAAAATTCGGAAAGAGATGGGAATACCAGACCACCTGACCTGCTTCTTGAGAAACCTGTATGCAGGTCAGGAAGCAACAGTTAGAACTGGACATGGAACAACAGACTGGTTCCAAATAGGAAAAAGAGTATATCAAGGCTGTATATTATCATCTCACTTATTTAACTGCTATGCAGAGTACATCATGAGAAACGCTGGGCTGGGTGAACCACAAGTTGAAATCAAGATTGCTGGGAGAAATATCAATAACCTCAGATATGCAGATGACACCACCCTTATGGCAGAAAGTGAAGAGGAACTAAACAGCCTCTTGATGGAAGTGAAAGAGGAGAGTGAAAAAGTTGGCTTAAAGCTCCACATTCAGAAAATGAAGATCATGGCATCTGGTCCTATCACTTCATGGCAAATAGATGGGGAAACAGTGGAAACAGTGTCAGACTTTATTTTGGGGGCTCCAAAATCACTGCAGATGGTGACTGCAGCCATGAAATTAAAAGACTCCTACTCCTTGGAAGGAAAGTTATGACCAACCTAGATAGTATATTCAAAAGCAGAGACATTACTTTGCCAACAAAGGTCTGTCTATTCAAGGCTATGGTTTTTCCAGTGGTCATGTAAGGATGTGAGAGTTGGACTGTGAAGAAAGCTGAGCACCAAAGAATTGATGCTTTTGAACTGTGGTGTTGGAGAAGACTCTTGAGAGTCCCTTGGACTGCAAGGAGATCCAACCTGTCCTTTCTGAAGGAGATCAGTCCTGGGATTTCTTTGGAAGGAATGATGCTAAAGCTGAAACTCCAATACTTTGGCCACCTCACGCGAAGAGTTGACTCACTGGAAAAGCCCTGATGCTGGGAGGGATTGAGGGCAGGAGGAGAAGGGGACAACAGAGGATAAGATGGCTGGATGGCATCACTGTCTCGATGGACATGAATTTGAGTGAATCCCGGGAGTTGGTGATAGACAGGGAGGCCTGGCGTGCTGCGATTCATGGGGTCTCAAAGAGTCGGACATGACTGAGAGACTGAACTGAACTGATAAAATATAATTAAAAAAAATTCATCACAATGCAAGCGTACAAGTGTCCACACCAAGTGTACACAGCAGTGCTTTCCCAGCTCTGCCAAGCAAGCAACACAAGAATGATGGCTATTTACACAGATAATTGTGTACTGGGGACAGGCAAATCGTCGAGTCTTTCAAGGGCTTAGGATACAGGCTACGAATATACACTAATAACCAGGAACTGAGGGGTCAGTAATAAGTGAATTCCCTGCCCAGATCCATCACAAAGCGGATTCATTGGCTCCACAGATTCACCCAATGCTAATTCCCTGATTCTTGAAAGTATAATCAAAATGGCCATACTTGGCAATTTGGCAGAACTCTCAAATTAACCTGTAGAATAAGACCTATGATAGCAACAAAGGCCAAGTGAAAGTCTGTGAAGTTGGTCCACCCTCCAAGATAATAAATCAAAAGCAATGTCTCCTCCCAGGACATGTATGGCAGTCGTTAGTTTCACCCTCAAAGCCGTAATAGCCTGTCATAGCCCATCTATGCCACTAGTGCAAAAGCCAGATGGGTCGTGATAGATATTCATGGGCTATCACAAACTCAGCCAAGTATAGTCTTATGAGAAGCTGCCGTGCCAGACGTGGTATCTTTACTAGAGGGGATGAATACGGGCTAAATGTACTGTGTGCGCTAGTGATCTAATGACTGCATTCTTTTTCATCCTCATAAAAGAGGAAGATGAGAAGTAGGCTGTATCCTCATGGGACAAATAATAGTGAGCATTCACAGCGTTCTTGCAGCACTATGCTAATTTTTCCATTCTCTGTCGTTACATAGTCCAAAAGCAGCTTGACCATCTGGACATCGTGAAGATGGTAATGAGCACACAACCATGGAATCTTTTAGTCATACTGCATTGCAAACTATCCAGACACTACTGGCCTCATAGAGGAAGGGAATAAACTTTGGAAGGCAGCTGAAGGGCCAGAATGATAAATATGAGGTGATATCCTTTATAATGTGGTATGCAATAAGTATCCCACATGCAAACAAGTTTCATTCCAAGAGTGCATTTGAACTCCACATTGTTTGTAAGTTCAACAAAGTTAGCCTAGCTAGCCACCCAGCTAACCTAACTGGAGGGCTAGCTGCAATTTCACTCAGGCCTGATGTTGATGGAACGCTCATTCATGTCTTTAAAAGTTCCCAATTTGACAGTTTGTATGTAGGATGTAGGGGGACTTAGTGTACACTTTAAATCAATGGCCATTAATTAGTGATAGCTGTTCAATCAGAAGGCATGGCAACCCACTACAGAACTCTTCCCAGATGGCTTAGAAGGTAAAGAATCTGCCTGCAATGCAGAAGACTCAGGAGACGTGCGGGTTTGATTCCTGGGTTAGGAAGATCCCCTGGAGAAGGAAATGGCAACCTATTCCAGTATTTCTTGCCTGAAAAATCCCATGGAGAGAGTAGCCTGGTGGGCTACAGTCCATTCGGTCACAAAGAGTCAGACATGACTGAATTACTAAACCCGTTCAATAGGTAGAATGCATGGGTGAGAAACCTAAGGATGGAAGCAGGGTGATCCTCTGCTGCTGCTGCTGCTAAGTCGCTTCAGTCGTGTCTGACTCTGTGCGACCCCAGAGATGGCAGCCCACCAGGCTCCCTCATCCCTGAGATTCTCCAGGCAAGAACACTGGAGTGGGTTGCCATTTCCTTCTCCAATGCATGAAAGTGAAAAGTGAAAGTGAAGTTGCTCAGTCGTGTCCGACTCCTAGCGACCCCGTGGACTGCAGCCCACCAGGCTCCTCTGTCCATGGGATTTTCCAGGCAAGAGTACTGGAGTGGGGTGCCATTGCCTTCTCCAGTGACCCTCTTAGGAGATAGGTATTTCCTTTGCCTATAACTTCAGACTCCATAGGGATAAAAGTTCTGGTTTCCAGAGAAGGGGGTGCTTTCACCAAGGGACCTAGCAGAGTGCTTCTTGGTCAGTTGAAGGTTTTCATGGAAGTATACCAGGAAAAGAGCTACTATACCAGCAGGGGTAGTAGATCCTCATCCTGCAGAGGATATAGAACATCTTCAATGTAAAAAGACAGGAAAAAATAAATTTGGAGGGAAGTGACCCTCCAGAGTGGCTCTCGGTAGCCCCATGCCCTATTAATGGGCTCTGTCCCATAGACACCTATGAGGCTGTATCCCGTATCCTTCGAGGGGACAGGCCTCAGTCAATGAGAGATGGACATGGGGATGTAAAAGGTTAGTCCCTCCCCTCTTGTCCCAAGATGGGACTATGTTTCATTATTTGTGCTTCAGAGTTCCCTCGTAGCATCAAGCTAAGGATCATCTCAGTTGAGACCACATTTTTGCTTGACTTCCTCCTTATCCCAAATCCTCATTCTCTTTCTCCCATGAGCACTTCCTGGGTCAGTCACTTGACCAAGAAAAACTATTTCAGGCTCTGACCTAGAGAATCTTGCCTAAGACAAGGGGAATTTTTTTTTTTTTGACAGTTTTGTTCACAGATATATCCAAGTTTCTTTTAAAAGCACTCAGCACACAGTAAGCACTTAGGCAACATATGTCGAATAAGAGTTTAATCCTTATCACACTGAATTGTCAAGCTTGGTTTACTCATGGTTATTTATTTATTTTGTGACTTATTTTATTCATCTCACAAGACTTCATCCACTGTTTCCTATGTTCTAGACTCTATGCCAAGTGGTGTGGACGCATAAAAGTGAAAGCCAATAGCCCTTTTCTGAAGGTGCACGCTCAGTTGCGTCCAGCTCTTTGCAACCCATGGACTGTGGCCCACCAGACTCCCCTGTGGATGGAATTTCCCAGGCAAGAATGCTGGACTGGGTTGCCACTTCCTACTCCAAGGACCCAGAAGAGTGCTTCTTGGTCAGTTGAGGGTTTTCATGGAAGTACACTAGGAAAAGAGCTACTATACCAGCAGGGGTAGTAGATCCCCATCCTGAAGAGGATATAGAACATCTTCAACGTAAAAAGACCCTGGAACTGAACTTGTCTCTTGCATTCCTTGAGATTCTTCACCACTGTGCCACCTGGTAAGTCCCTTTCCTGAAGGCTTTCTTAACCTTATGAAGAAGACGCATCAGTGAACCAGTTCCTTTGGGTGCAGTAAGTGCCATGACACAGAGAGGGCCCTGATTCTCCATCTTTTTAACCGCAAAGAGAAACAGAGACACTGGCTCACTGTAGGCACTCAATAAACAAATGAATATTAAATGAATAATTTGAGACAATTTTGTTAGAGTCTCAGGCCATGTAAGATCTGGCTAGATCTTACACAGCCTCAGTTGCATCCCAACAACTCAGAGTGAACAATCCTCCGCACTCTGCTCGTGGGGTAAAGGCCGTCCCGTTTCTCCCTGCTGAGCAATATCTGGTTCACCGTGGAAGACTCCGTTCTAGCATCACCATCCTTGGGGCATCCCTAGCCCCATGCCATCCTAGGATCAGAGCATCTGCCTTCTCCAGCCTTCTGTGTCTGCCTTTTCCACTGTATACTTAGCATTTTATGCGTTGATCTTCTGGCCTATTAAGTGATTGGTTTTTTCATTGTTTTAATTGATTTTTGTTCAATTACTTAATTGTTTTTTAATGTCCAAAGGAGGATCAGCGTGAGATAAAAAGCATTTGGTATACCTTGGGTTTTTATTGTCATTTTTTTCATTCTTTTAATTTCAAATCCATCTTTCCTTTAGACTTCAAAATCAGTTTTAAAGTCCAGTATGTCTGCTTATAAGTTTAGTTATTAGGTGTGAAAATTTAAAGCACTCTCATTTGTTCTATTATTGGATTTGTACTACTTTCGCGGATCAATTTTCTCTAAGCATGTGAACATTATTTGTAAAGTTCATCAAATTTTCTCAAATATATCAAGAGAAAGTCACAAAAATTAAAAAACTTAGCAAATTAAAATCTCTCATACTATCTAAAACTTCATTAATTAGATTACCTTGAGGTGAGGTGAGATGAAGTTGCTCAGTCGTGTCTGACTCTTTGCAATCCTGTGGACTGTAACCTACTAGGATTCTCCATCCATAGGATTCTCCAGGCAAGAATACTGGAGTGGATTGCCATTTCCTTCTCCAGGGGATCTTCCCAACCCAGGTATCAAACCCTGGTCTCCCGCATTGCAGGCAGATGCTTTAACCTCTGAGCCACCAGGGAAGCCCGAAAAACCTCTAAATATTTTAAATTGAAATCTCAAGTCTAAATTCTGTAGAAAGTCAGATTCTCATAAAAGTCTCAAACGCCTTACAAAATGCATTCTAACAGAGCAATCAGTACAAAAGTTCCTAGCATACTTGTACAATCACAATTTACATGAAGGTTTAAATACCAAACTTATTTCTTCACCATATATATAGCTATATTTATGCATTTTATATCATCTTAGGGTTACAAAATCACTTATCCTAACTAAGATACAATTATCATCTCAAGCCTAAGGACGATAGGTTGTCAGAGATTTGAGACCATAGCTGCAAATGCAAAGGACTGGTCAAAGATTTGGGACTGAGCTGTTGCTGTTTAGTCACTAAGTCATGTTCAACTCTCTGTGACGCCGTGGACTGTAGCCTGCCAGCCTCCTCTGTCCATGGGATTCCCCAGGCAAGTATCCTAGAGTGGGTTGCCATTTCCTTCTTCCAGGGGTCTTCCCAGGCACGGGATTTGAACCCACGTCTCCTGCGTCTTCTGCATTGGCAGGTGGGTTCTTTACTGATGAACCGCCAGGGAAGCCCACTGGAACTGCATAAACCGAGTCAAATTGCAAGGAAACAATCAGACAAACTGAGAAACATTCTGCAAAATAACAGACTGTGCTCTTTAAACATTCCAATGTTGTTTAAAACAAAATAGAGGGGAAGACAAGAAAGAAGAGCAAATAAAAATGAGAACCAAATGCATGCATGATCCTGGGGTGAAGCCTGGACTGGAGAGGAAAAGAGTACCTAAGGCAGCACTGGGACAGTGAGCAAATTTGAATCTGGACTGTATACTAGGCAATAGTGTGCGCTCAGTTTAGATTTCCTGAGTTTGGTCATCTCATTGCGAGTATTCAAGAGAAGGCAGCCTCTTTAGGAGAGTCATGCTGAAGTACTGGGGACAGGGTGCCAAATTTCCACAACCGATTCAGCAAAACAACAACAATAATACTAGTAAGAATAATGCAAAGAGGAATAAGAACGCGTGTGTCTTTACGTATGCTGAGAGAAAGAGAAGTTAAAAGCGTGGCAAAAATGTTAACGGCGGGTGCAGCTAAGGGGAAGAGAATGTTGGCAGCAAAGTTCTTACGCCTGTCCTGTAGTTGTTCTTACAAAACAAAAAGATTTCATTGAAAATTTAAAAATCAGGACTGAGATTTGGGATGAGCTCACATGAAACTGAATGTGACCTGAAAGAGAATTGAACAGGCCGGTTCATTCTTAAATCTTGATTTTTTTCTTTTAAGATGGGGAAGACCCAAAGAGTTAATGATAAGCATTCAGAACCTGGGGCAGAGAAGCTAGAATCAGGGTGAGATATCTCACCCCTCCCATTTTTTGTCTCTGTTTTTCTTGGCCTTCCTACTGTGGCTAGGGACCCTAAAACTTAAAACGTGCAAAGCTCATTATCACCAGATAGAAATGTAAGTAAACACGGCATTACAATAATGAATTCTACAGCAAAAGGCAGGAACAGAAAGAAGGATTTTGTGTGTGTGTGTGTGTGTGTGTGTGTGTGTGTGTGTGTGTGTGCAAAGGATTGGGCTGGATCTGGGCCGTTTTCCAGCTACAATAACAATAAGAAGGATTTTGTGGGTTTCCAGACATGTAAATCAAAAAGGCTACATCAGACAAAAATGGAAAGGGGAAACACTTTTCACCACTGACCCTCAACCTGCATTCCAAAACTGGCTTTCAGGCTCAGAAGCTCTAATCCCTCCACCAAACAAAGGGAGCTAAAAAGACTGGATCTGAAAAGACCACAGGAAATGAGATTGGCAATAACTCTCCACACAGAGCTAGTCAAAGGACTTGGGGAAGTTAAGACGAGATGAAAAGGAAGGGTTGGAAAATTATCCACAGAATATGTATGAAATGCTAAGATGGAGCCAGCTGGAGTGTCTTCCTAATTTCTCCCAGCTCTACAGATGTTCTGAGTGCCCAATTCAGGCTTCCAGGGGCTGCCTGGGTGTGAGTGGAAGCAGGGCACGCCTGCTTGTGAATTTCAAGTCTAAATTGTATTAGCGTAAGTGACAAGGACGCTGCTTATGATTTGATTCGCAGGAGCCGGCTGTTTCTGATGTTTTACTAACGATTTGGGTAAATATGCCGAAACCAATATGTTCAACCAGGTGCTGGGCAAATTTAGCCCAGCGTGGAAGAGGGCCTGCACAGATCTGTATCCCCAGATGGAAGACGCAGAGTTACAAATTAGTGCAAATTCAAACAGGAGAGATTTGACCAAGGAAAAGCTTAAAGAGATCAAAGGGAAAGCAGTGAGGAAATTGGATACAGTCTCATGCCGGTTCATTAGAAAGCAAAGAGTACTTAATGATTTTATTCCAGTTCTTTTTCTTTTTTTTTTTCAAAAAAAAAAAAAATGGGTTAATGCTTTCACTATTTCAGTTTGGCCGTGAGTGAGCTCAGTCACTCAGTCTTGTCCAGCTCTTTGCAACCCCATGGACTATAGCCTGCCAGGCTCCTCTGTCCATGGGATTTCCCAGGCAAGAATACTGGAGTAGATGGCCATTCCCTTCTCCAGAGAATCTTCCTGACCCAGGGATCGAACCTGTGTATCCTGTATTGGCAGCAGGATTCTTTACCACTGAGCCACTAGGGAAGCCGTCCAGTTTGGCCCTAAACTTTCCCAAATTGTCAGAAAGCCCAGTGTCACAGTGATATGGTAATCATGAAGGGAATTTTTACAACCTTATTAATCTGGGACCAGGCATGAAATTCCAAGCATATTCAAAATCAGAAACTTATTTCTTTCTAAAGCTGCATTTACAAATGAATGTCATCAAAGAGATCTATTTATGGAGAGTGCCATAATTTCTCTGTATTCCCATCTATTTATGAATTATTTCCTCCAAACAATGAGTTGTTTTAAAATCGCAATTAACCAACATAATAGCTCTTTACTTATTATCGTATTATATCATCTTATCTCTCTGTAGGCATGTAAAATCACCAAGATTTAGTCATTCACCTCCCAGGTTGGGGGTCTTGCTTCGTTAGAATGATAATTACATTTTAAAACAACTGGAATCATGCACCCTGTCAGGGGTGAGTTGTTGACTATAATTTGCGTACAAAGGTCAAAAAGAGACAAGATTACAGAGGTGGTATGTTAACATTATTTGCAGTGCCTCTAATATTAAATTTGAAGCCAAACTGCAGGGCAATGAACTCCTTTGAAGTAGGTTCTAGAAAGAAGAAGAAGGGCGGGGGACAGGAGACAGGTGAACAGGCTAAAAGCACAGACGTGGACTCGGGAAGGAGGGGCGGGGCATGCAAAAGAGTGACAGCCCGCGCACAAGCCCGACACTGTCAGTATGCTGGCTGCAAATTCACGATTAGTAGCATGGAGGGGAAGCCCAGAGAGACTTGCCTGCAGGGCGCTCTAAGTGCTGTGAGCAGACACTCACGGCAAGGAAGTAATATCCGGGGCACTATTACACTGTGCAGGAGGTATTTCTCCCCTCACCCACCAGCTGAGTATCCTACAATTTAACTCAGTTCTGACTGTCTGCCAGGAGACAGCATCAGATCCGTAAGTTAAGGCCTTAGTCCCACAAGACTCTCCTCCTCCTCACTGCAGATGTCAATTACAATCCCAGCTTGTTATTGTGCTTCTGAACAACCGAGTATAAATCACAGGTTCCCATGATCGCACCTTTGGGTTCTATTAATTTGCTGCAGTGGCTCACAGAACTCAGGAAACCTGTTTACTCGCTAGACTACAAGTTTATTACCAAGGATATTAAAAAGACATGAACCAACAGCCAGATGAAGAGAAACACAGGGCCAGATCCCAGACAAAGGACTTCCTGTCCTCATAGGATTTGGAGCCGGGCACAGCGGCACATGGAAGAGTTCTGGTTCACCAATACATATGCCCTCCTGACCCCATCCTTGGAAAAGGTCAGTTTTCACTGCAATCCCAAAGAAAGGCAATGCCAAAGAATGCTCAAACTACTGCACAATTGCACTCATCTCACACGCTAGTAAAGTAATGCTCAAAATTCTCCAAGCCAGGCTTCAGCAATACGTGAACCGTGAACTCCCTGAAGTTCAAGCTGGTTTTAGAAAAGGCAGAGGAACCAGAGATCAAATTGCCAACATCTGCTGGATCATCGAAAAGGCACCAGAGTTCCAGAAAAACACCTATTTCTGCTTTATTTTTGACTATGCCAAAGCCTTTGACTGTGTGGATCACAATAAACTGTGGAAAATTCTGAAAGAGATGGGAATACCAGACCACCTGACCTGCTTCTTGAGAAACCTATATGTAGGTCAGGAAGCAACAGTTAGAACTGGACATAGAACAACAGACTGGTTCCAAATAGGAAAAGGAGTACATCAAGGCTGTATACTGTCACCCTGCTTATTTAACTTATATGCAGAGTACATCGTGAGAAACGCTGGGCTGGAGGAAACACAAGCTAGAATCAAGATTGCTGGGAGAAATATCAATAACCTCAGATATGCAGATGACACCACCCTTATGGCAGAAAGTGAAGAGGAACTAAACAGCCTCTTGATGAAACTGAAAGAGGAGAGTGAAAAAGTTGGCTTAAAGCTCAACATTCAGAAAATGAAGATCATGGCATCTGGTCCCATCACTTCATGGCAAAAGATGGGGAAACAGTGGAAACAGTGTTAGACTTTATTTTGGGGGCTCCAAAATCACTGCAGATGGTGACTACAGCCATGAAATTAAAAGACGCTTACTCCTTGGAAGGAAAGTTACGATCAACCTAGATAGCATATTGATAAGCAGAGACATTACTTTGCCAACAAAGGTCCTCTAAGTCAAGGCTATGGTTTTTCCAGTGGTCATGTATGGATGTGAGAGTTGGACTGTGAAGAAAGCTGAGCACCAAAGAATTGGTGTTTTGAACTGTGGTGTTGGAGAAGACTCTTGAGAGTCCCTTGGACTGCAAGGAGATCCAACCAGTCCATTTTAAAGGAGATCAGCCCTGGGTGTTCATTGGAAGACATGAGGCTAAAGCTGAAACTTCAATACTTTGGCCACCTGATGCAAAGAGGTAACTCATTGGAAAAGACTCTGATGCTGAAAGGAATTGGGGGCAGGAGGAGAAGGGGACGACAGAGGAGAAGATGGTTGGATGGCATCACCAAATCAATGGACGTGAGTTTGGGTGAACTCCAGGAGTTGGTGATGAACAGGGAGGCCTGGCATGCTGCAAATAATTTGGTTGCAAAGAGTCGGACACGACTAAGCAACTGAACTGAACTGGGTGAACGAATGGTGGTTCCCTTTGTTGAGACTGCATAGGTGGGGAAGGTGATGGGAAGAGAGAGGGCATGCATGTTGTGATTTGGAAAGTGGAATCGTGGCAGGGTGACCTAGGGGATCACCTAGGAATCATGGAAATGGGGATCAGAGATGGAAAAATCTTCTAAGGGAACACCTAATGATCCTTTAGGAGACATGAGCTATTCCTTTTAGCATGATTGCCTTATCTACGACCTCTTGACCCAAACTACTCATCCTTCAAGACCCAGCTCAGGACCCTGACAGTTGTGAAACTACCCTGACAGTTGTGAAACTTCCTTGACAACTGAATATGGTCAAAGAGCAACTGTGTACCAAGGACTAAGCAGGATGTGAGGATACAAAGATATCAACAGTAGGGCATAAGTGCCCCCTCAAGGTTGCTGTCTAGGGATCGAAAACAGTCGTGTAGCAACAAAGACAATTCCTGCTGGGATCGAGTTGTGCACAGGCTACAGTGTACACTAGTCTGTTCAAACTGTTCCTGATGAATCTGAAGTTCTTGCTTTGGCCCAGAAAAATTTGGAAAACAAGTGATAGATAAGAAGTAGATTCATTTAGAGAGAAACACACTCCACAAAGCAATGGCCCCCACAAAGATGTACGTTCTTTAATCCCTAGAAATTTAATCCCTAGAATTTGTGATAGTACATGGCAAGAAATGCAAAAAGCAAAATGACTGTCTGAGGAGGCCTTACAAATAGCTGTGAAAAGAAGAGAAACGAAAAGCAAAGGAGAAAAGGAAAGATATATCCATTTCAATGCAGAGTTCCAAAGAATAGCAAGGAAGGATAAGGAAGCCTTCCTCAGTGATCAGTGCAAAGAAATAAAGGAAAACAATGAATGGGAAAGACTAGAGATCTCTTCAAGAAAACTAGAGATGCCAAGGGCAACCCATTCCAGTACTCTTGCCTGGAGAATCCCATGGAGGGAGGAGCCTGGTAGGCTACAGTCCATGCAGTCGCAAAGAGTCGGACACGACTGAGCGACTTCACTAACTAAGGGAACATTTTATGCAAAGATGGGCTTGATAAAGGACAGAAATTGTATGGACCCAACAGAAGCAGAAGATGTTAAGAAGAAGTGGCAAGAATACAACAGAAGAACTGTACAAAAAAGATCTTCACGACCCAGATAACCACAATGGTGTGATGAATCACCTAAAGCAGACATCCTAGAATGCGAAGTCAAGGGGGCCTTAGGAAGCATCACTATGAACAAAGCTAGTGGAGGTGATGGAATTCCAGTTGAGGTATTGCAAATCCTAAAAGATGACACTGTGAAAGTGCTGCACTCCATATGTCAGCAAATTTGGAAGACTCAGCAGTGATCACAGGACTGGAGAAGTCAGGCTTCATTCCAATCCTTAAGAAAGGCAATGCCAAAGAATGCTCAAACTACCGCACAATTGCACTCATCTCACACGCTAGTAAAGTAATGCTCAAAATTCTCCAAGCCAGACTTCAACAGTACATGAACTGTGAACTTCCAGATGTTCATGCTGGATTTAGAAAAGGCAGAGGAACCAGAAATCAAATTGCCAACATCCGCTGGATCATCAAAAAATCAAGAGTTCCAGAAAAAACACCTATTTCTGCTTTATTGACTATGCCAAAGCCTTTGTGTGGATCACAATAAACTGTGGAAATTCTGAAAGAGATGGGAATATCAGACCACCTGACCTGCCTCTTGAGAAACATGTATGCAGGTCAGGAAGCAACAGCTAGAACTGGACATGAAACAACAGACTGGTTCCAAATAGGAAAAGGAATACGTCAAGGCTGCATATTGTCACCCTGCTTATTTAACTTCTATGCAGATTACATCATGAGAAATGCTGGGCTGGAAGAAGCACAAGCTGGAATCAAGATTGCCGGGAGAAATATCAATAACCTCAGATATGCAGATGATACCACCCTTACGGAAAAAAGTGAAAAAGAACTAAACAGCCTCTTGATGAAAATGAAAGAGGAGAGTGAAAAAGTTGGCTTAAAGCTCAACATTCAGAAAACGAAGATCATGGCATCTGGTCCCATCACTTTGTGGCAAATAGATGGGGAAACAGTGGAAACAGTGTCAGACTTTATTTTGGGGGCTCTAAAATCACTGCAGATGGTGACTGCAGCCATAATTAAAAGACACTTGCTCCTTAGAAGAAAAGTTTTGACTAACCTAGACAGCATACTAAAAGCACAGACATGACCTTGCAAAAAAGGTCCATCTCATCAAGGCTATGGTTTTTCCAGTAGTCATGTATGGATGTGAGAGTTGGACTATAAAGAAAGCTGAGCACCAAAGAATTGATGCTTTTGAACTGTGATGTTGGAGGAGACTCTTGAGAGTCCCTTGGACTGCAAGAAGATCCAACCAGTCCATCCTAAAGGAAATCAGTCCTGAATATTCACTGGAAGGACTGATGCTGAAGCTGAAACTCCAATACTTTGGCTGCCTGGCACAAAGAACTGACTCATTTTAAAAGACCCTAATCCTGGGAAAGATTGAAGGTGGGAGAAGGGGACAACAGAGGATGAGATGGTTGAATGGCATCACCGACTCAATGGACATGAGTTTGAGGAAACTCTGGGAGTTGGTGATGGACAGGCAGGCCTGGCATGCTGCAGTCCATGGTGCCACAAAGAGTCCGACATGACCGAGCGACTGAACTGAACTGAACATGGCAAGAGGGGATTAAGATTGCTAATCAGCTATTCTTAAAGTAAAGAGATTGTCCTAGATTGTACCACACAGGTCCTTAAATGAGGAAGAGGTAGTGAAAGAGTCATGGTGATGCAGTATGAGGAAGACTTGACTGGCCACTGTGAGCTTTGAAGGGAAAAAGGAGGCCAAGATGCAAAAAAGTCAGCAATTGCTAAAAGCTGGAAAAGGCAAGAAAATGATGCCTTGATCACAGCCTACTGAGATCCATTTCAAAATCTGAATCTCTGTAATTACAAGATAATAAACTTATGTTTCTTTAAGCCACTGAATTTGTTGTCCTTTGCAATGCAGCAATAGAAAGCTAATTTAAATGTTGGTACTGGGAAATGGGGTGTTACGGAAATAAAACTTTTAAATGTGAGAGTGGCTCTGCTCCAGAAGAGGCTGGGAATTTTTGATGAGTGTGATAAAAAAGCCTAAATTTCCTTGAAAATAGTAGAAATATTGACCTTGATGACTCTTCATGAGGACTCAGAAGGAAATAGGGTCACTGTAGAGAAGACATGTATCATACCTGAAAATGCCTTATTGTTTGTTCGGTCGCTAAGTCTTGCCCAACTTTTCGTGATCCCATGGACTGCAGCATGCTAGGCTTCCCTGTCCTTCACTGTCTCCCAGAGCTTGCTCAAACTCATGCCCATTGAGTCAGTGATACCATCCCACCATCTCATCTTCTGTCACCCTTTTCTCCTCCTGCCCTCAGTGTTTCCAGCATAAGGGTGTTTTCCAATGTGTAGGCCCTTTGCATCAGGTGGCCAAAGTATTGGAGCTTCAGTTTCAGCATCAGTCCTTCCAATGAATATTCAGGACTGATTTCCTTTAGGATGGACTGGTTGGATCTCCTTACAGTCCAAGGGACTCTCAAGAATCTCCTCCAGCAATCTGAAAGTATCAGTTTCTCAGTGCTCAGCCTTCTTTATGATAAAACACTCACAGCTATATAGGACTGCTAGAAGAACCACGTGAAAAAGTGAACATGTTAGTTGCTCAGTTGTGTCTGACTCTTTGTGACCCCATGGACTGTAGCTCTCCAGTTGCCTCAGTCCATGGGATTCTCCAGGCAGGAATACTGGAGTAGGTATCACTTCCCTTCTCCAAGGGATCTTCTCAACCCAGGCATCAAACATGGGGCTCCTCCTTTGTAGGCAGATTCTTTACCATCTGACCCACCAGAAAAGTCCCCAAAATATGGGATGCTTCACAAATTTACATGTTTTCCTTGCACCAGAAGAACCATAGCTTTGACTATAGGACTTTAATTGGCAAAGAAAATGACTGAATCATCACAGACTCTTGGTAGAAATATGATGTCAAAGCACTGCCAATGAGGGACAGAGGAAAATGAGGAATCAGTGAGTGGAATTAGGAAGAAAGGGAATCCTTTCTAAATTGTGACAGAAAGGGTGTCTGAATTGTGTCCTGCAGTTACATATAAACAAAATCATGCAAAGGACATGGATATTTATCTAAGGAGATTTCAAGCAAAGTGTTGCAGTAAGGTCTGGCTTCTTCTTGCTTCTATACTATAAAATATAATAGAAGAAAGAGATGATTTGAAGAACTGTTAAAATGAACCAGAGCTTGATACTTTAAGATATTTTCAGCTAGTCCATATTGCAAAAGATATATTGAGGAAAACACTTTAAAGACCTTAAAAAAATAGAGAAATATATCATGTTCATATATTGAAAAATGTAATGATTGGTTCTCTACAAGTTAGTCATTGTAATTTTAATCAATATGCCAAGAGGATTGCTATAAAAATTGACAAGCTTGTTTGAACATTCTTAATGGAAACCTAAGGTCAAGAAAAGTCAAGACAATCTGAAGAAGAACAAATCTAGAGGATTTATGGTGTCAGATATGAAGATATATTAAGAAGCTATACTAATTAAAAGAGCATAGTATTGACATTAGACAGACAAATTAGGCCAATGAAATGGAACAGAGAGTCCAGAAATGCTAAACACATAATGGACACTTAATGTGAATTTGGTAGGGCAGAGGGAAAAGATGATCTTTCAATAAACGGTATGGATCAATTAGATATCCATATGCATCTGGACGATTACATCACAAAATACATAAAAATCAATTCCAGATCCAGATAGAATGCAGATCTAAATATGAAAAGAACAATAAAGCTTTTAAAAGAAAAACACAGGAGAATATCTTCATGAGCTGAGGGTCGGCAAAGATTTCTCAAGTGGGACATGCAGGGCATTAATCACAAAGGGAAAGATGGATAAATTGGACTAGATTCAAATTTAAAATCTTCATCCAAAGACACAATTCAGAGGGTGAAAAGACAAGACACAGAGTAGAAAAAAGATAACCAACAAAAGACTCATTTCAGAATATACTTTATGAATCAATAATAAAAAGACTCACCACCCAATCTTCTTAATGGATAAATGACTTGAGCAAGCACTTCAGTAAAGGCCAACAAACACATGAAAAGGTACTCAACCTTGTTAATCACTAGGGAAATATAAATTATAACCATGGCACTGAGTGGCTGTCATTAAAAAGAGTGAAAATATATCAAAAATGTTGAGGATGTAGAATAATGGGAAATTTGAAAATTCATTGCTCGCAGTGTACATTGGCTTGGTACTCTTCAGAAGATTATACAGTCAACTGAATTATGGGTTCAAATTCTTCATTTCTGTGTGATAGGATTATATATCCACATACTAACAAAGATCTCATGATGTGGCAAAATGATGGCTCTGCTTTTTAATACACTAAGCATCATAGTTTTTCTTCCAATGAGCAATATATTTTAATTTCATGGCTACAGTCATCATCCATAGTGATTTTGGAACCCAAGAAAATAAAGTCTCTCACTGTTTTCATTTTGTCCCCATCTATTTGCCATGAAGTGATGGGAACAGATGCCCTTATCTTAGCTTTTGAATGTTGAGTTTTAAGCCAGCTTTTTCACTTTCTTCTTTCACCTTCATCAAGAGGCTGTTTAGCTCCTCTTCACTTTCTTGCATGCCTTTGGCTTAGTAAAAGCCATCCAAATTAAAGCAACAATAAATATTCTTTACTTCATCATTACCTCATTCTTTATTTCTATTATATATTTTCTCATAGTTTGTACAATTGTTAATGTAGCTCATGAATATCAAATATACAAAAAGTTAACTATACATTAAATACATACATATATAGGGAGTGCATACTTAATTTTTAAACTGATGGAATAATAAAATCAGAATCACAGTTAGAATGTTCTAGAGACCACTGAAAACTGCAAAACTGAGCTAGTTATTAGTGCGCTCTGGGTTTAAATTAGATAGTCTATAAAATAAGGAACACTGGATGTAAAAAAACTGAATACATCTCAGACTCTTTCCTATTCCAGTATTTCATGAATCTATCATTTTATATATGAAAGTAATTTTCCAAAAATCTATAAAAAAAAAAAAAATACGTTGGAAATGAGGAGAATGAACACAGATTGCCCCCAGGGCTCCACACCCCAGATGAGCAGTTCTGCACGCGTAACTCATTCAGTCACAGCACACCCCATGAGGAAGATGTTGTTCCCATTTTCCAGGTGATGAAACAGAATCAGATATGATATAAATGTCAGAGGAGGAAACAGACTCAGAGAGGTCACATTGTGGGGGAGTTGGGAATTTAAAACTGAGATCTGACTCACTGCAAACTTCTTCCCACTCCATCAAGTTAACATTCTGAAGCAGAACACAGAATTGATGCTGGAGTTTTTCCATGACTTTTATGTTTATTTATATCAAACAATCTGCTTTATTTTCCTTTGGGGGTGCCAGGAGTCTTGCTGATTATCACAGGTAACTTCTGCATCCCTGGTATCTAGTACACTGCCAGGCACAAGGTGGCATTCCATATACTTGTGGGGGAAAAAAGGAAGGAAAGCAGAGACGAAGGAGAGAATAAATGAATAGCACGGCAGAGCATATTCCATACTAACGAAAAAGCCACTTTTTTGTGAACAAAGAAACCCTCCTCCTCTGAATTTTGATTTTGCCATAAAAAAATACATCCAATATAAGCCTTCCTTCAGATCTATATTGCACTGAATACAGAACCAAAACATGCATTTAAATCACTTATATCTAACTTTTATGATGCCATTGGGAATGGTGTTCTTTTGCATTTGCAGTTAAAGGGTAGAACAGATGGTGGAAGTTTAGTTTCAAGTGATGGGCCCATTAAAATAACTTATGCTGTTGAGTGGCTGTTCACTCTAATGCCTCCATTCATTATATCTGAGTTTGCCAGCTCCAGAAATACTTGGGAAGGAAATAAGACTTCAGGAAATGTTTGCTGTATCAGGAGCTTTGCTGGATTAGGTCTGCAGACCCACAAACTCTAAAGTAAGAGCTTGCTGGAGGCATCTTTAAATCAGATGTTTGTTTCATTGAAGTGTCTACCTTGGGAGCATAATGATAATGCATATGTTCAGCCGCTTCAGTTGGGTCTGACTCTTTGCAATCTCATGGACCATATCCCACCAGGCTCCTCTGTCCATGGGATTTTCCTGGCAAAAATACTGGAGAGGGTTGCCATTTCCTCCTCTAGGGGATCTTCCTGACCCAGGGATCAAACGCAAGTCTCCTGTGCCTCTTGCATTGCAGGAGGATTCTTTACACTACAATCTTCCTAAGGGACCTGGGATTAGGAAAGAAGGTGGAGGGAACAAATGTCAAGCTCCCTTGAACTACATTTTTTTTCCTTCCTTTTGCTGGGCCTCTATGAGATGGATTTGACTGAGGAATTTCAGTTACAAAAACACATAGAAAAAGGAAAGAGGAATAGCCACAGATGTCAAACCAAAGTCTAGAAAAGAACAGGCCTGAGAATCGACTGCAAGAGCTCCTGGCCGCTAAACACAGGCTAACAGTGAGGACGTTCGCAGCAGACGCCAGGCCACATCAAGCCCTTTATAGACACTGAATTCTCTCCCTTTCACCTTAGTTTGTTTGACCAAACAGAGTAAAACAAACAACTGGGACCAGAACATCTTGCTGATGGCAAGGGCTGTGAGCAAGTGCCAAGGGCCACATTCTGTGCCAGGGAATTCAGATGCGTCAGCCTGTGTCATCTTCTCAGCCAATCAGTGACATGATTAATATTGTCTTCATTTTTGCAACTGACAGAAACTGACTATGCCCAGGTCACCAAGCCACTAATGGCGACTCTAGGATCCAAACCCAAGCTTGTATGACACCAGGCTTTCTTCAAACCACTATTTTATACTCTTATCATTGGCACAACCCACAGGAAAATTCCCCTTAGATAACATTATATATATATATATGTATATATATAATATATATATACATATACACACACACACACACACATATATATATATATATGCCAAAGAATTGATGCTTTTCAACTGTGGTGTTGGAGAAGACTCTTGAGAGTCCCTTGGACTGCAAGGAGGTCCAACCAGTCCATTCTGAAGGAGATCAGCCCTGGGATTTCTTTGGAAGGAATGATGCTAAAGCTGAAACTCCAGTACTTTGGCCACCTCATGCGAAGAGTTGACTCATTGGAAAAGACTCTGATGCTGGGAGGGATTGGGGGCAGGAGGAGAAGGGGATGACAAAGGATGAGGTGATTGGATGGCATCACTGACTCGATGGACGTGAATCTGAGTGAACTCAGGGAGTTGGTGATGGACAGGTAGGCCTGGTGTGCTGCGATTCATGGGGTTGCAAAGAGTCGGACATGACTGAGCAACTGAACTGAACTGAACTGAACTGATGCTGCTGCTAAGTCTGTGCCACCCCATAGATGACGTCCTACCAGGCTCCTCTGTCCCTGGGATTCTCCAAGCAAGAACATTGGAGTGGGTTGCCATTTCCTTCTCCAATGCATGAAAGTGAAAAGTGAAAGTGAAGTCGCTCAGTCGTGTCTGACTCTTAGTGACCTCATAGACTGCAGCCTGCCTTCTCCGGTATATATATATATATATATATATATATATATATATATATATATATATATTAGAATATATATGTATGTGTATATATTGCACATTGAGCCAAAGTAATAAGTGTTACCTAGGAAAGATCATTATAGACAAATATGTCCTATAGACAAATATTAGTCCTTTAAAGTCAAATAAGTGTGTCCAAAATTTTAGGATCTGTGATTAAAACATATTTTTCTTTGGAAAAAAATTGTTAAGTAAAACTGATGGGTTGTAGCTGGAAAATATCTAAGATCAAGTCCAGTTACAACATTCCATAATTCCATAATAACATTCCCCATGACATAATAAAAGGGAAAAATTATTGCAATATTTTACCACAGAGTGTTTACTACTCATCCCTTACACATAAATGGAGTGCTAGGGTGCAAGCCTGATACTAATATTGAGGACCTGGTTACAGATTAGATGTGATCACTGTCCATGTTGGCAGGAAGTGGAGAGATATTCAAGTTGGATAAGTTACTGAGAAGATAATAAAAGGACTGTTTGCAAAGAGATGGGCAGGGACAGATGAGCCAGCTCGAAACAGCGCAGACCCTGAGCCCCTGCTGGGTGCCTCTCTCTTTGCAGCTGTGCTTGCTAAGATCCTGGTACCCTCCCTTTCTCCTTTACCTTGCAGGATGAGAGGTGAGCTGCTCCTCACTGTTGCTAGGCTCACATCTTGCAAGTCCATTATCCTTTCCTTAACTTACGTTAGACAGAAGGAACTTCAGAGTCAAGCCTGCATCCCAGAAAGCTGGCATGATGTCAAACTTGTAATCCCTTCTTTCTAAACTGTTTCATCAGGGAAATGTCAGTCATTCCTGGGTTGAAAATCTACAGGCCGCTGCATTTTGAGAGCAGATTCAAAATAAATGCTGGCTGTCAAGACTGCTCTTTCTACCAGCAGAGGAATGGGTAAAGAAAATGTGGTACATATACACAAAGGAGTACTACACGGCCATTGAAAGAAACAAGCTAGAGCCATTTGTCGAGACATGGATGGATCTAGAGACTCAAACAGAGGGAAATAAGTCAGAAAGAGAAAAACAAATATTACCTATTAGCACATATATGTGGAATCTAGGAAAATGGTGTCGATGATTTTATTTGTGAAGCAGAAATACAGAACAAATGTATGGAAACCAAGAGGGGAAAGGAGGGCTGGGATGAACTGGGAGATTGGGATAGCCATATATATATATACACTACTGATACTATGCATAAAAGAGATAACTAACGAGAAACTAGCGTGTAGCTCAGGGAACCCTATTCCGTGTTCTGTGGTGATCTAACTGGGAAGGAAATTCAAAAGAGGGACTATATGTATACATATAGCTGACTGACTTAGCTGTCCAGCGCAAACTAACATAGCATTGTAAAGCTCCTCTATTCCAATAAAGATTAATTTTAAAAACCACTGCGCTTTCTGACATCACATATTCAACAAACATTTATTGACTTTACAGACCCAACAAATATTTGCTGAGTGACCACTGGGTCCCAGACTCAGCCCAAGCACTGGGATTACAAGAAGCACTTAAGCCCTAAAAGCTGACGCGTGAACACGGCCACTTACAATAGAGAATGAATACACAAGAGGAGTAGTTCTAGAATATATGAACAGTAATCCCGAAAAAGTTTCCTGGAGAAAGGTACACAAGCCTGGGTCTTGAAAGACAAAGAAGATTCCTTACTTGAGGAAAGGATACAAGGTCGTTCAAGCCAAGACAGCAAAGTGTGCAAAGACCCAAAAGTGAAAAGCAACTCGGGGTCCAGGGCTTGTGGGACGTCAAAGGGGAGATGTTCAGTCGTCCAATAGATGCAGCTCAAGTTGGAGATGGACGTGTGAATGGACATCATTCACGAGAATTCCCTGGTGGCTCAGACAGTAGAGCCCTCTTACAATGCAGGAGACCTGGCTCCGATCCCTGAGTCAGGAAGATCCCCTGGAGAAGGGAATGACAACCCACTCCAGTATTCTTGCCTGGAGAATTCCACAGACGGAGGAGCCTGGTGAGGTACAGCCCTTGGTATCACAAAGAGTCGGACACGACTGAAAGACTAACACTTCATGAAAATGAAGAGAGTCACCTGGAGAGCCTATACATACAGAAGGAGGAAACAGCTCCAGATGATACTGGACTTGTGGGAGCAGCAAAGTGACCCCCAGACACATCCACATCCTGGTCCCTGGAGCTTGGAAGTGTGTTACCTCTCATGGAAAAGGACTTTTCAGAGGATGAGGCTGCTGCTGCTGCTGCTGCTGCTAAGTCACTTCAGTCATGTCCGACTCTGTGCGACCCCATAGACGGCGGCCCACGAGGCTCTGCCGTCCCTGGGATTCTTCAGGCAATTAAGGATTTTAAAATGAGAGATTTTCCTGGATTGTTTACCTGGACCCAATGGAATCACAAGGTTCCTTACAGTGAATGAGAAGAGAATGGTCAGAGTCAGAGAGAGATTTGAAGATGCCCCTCTGATGGCTCTGAAGATGGAGAAGAGGCCACAGGCCACGGAGCTCGGGCAGCCTCTAGGCGGTGGCAAGGGCGAGGAGACAGTCTCACCTGCCGTCCCCAGAAGAAGGCAGCCCCGCCAGTACCTTGATGCTAGCCCAGGGACGCCCAGTTTGGCCTTCCAACATGTAGAACTGTAGGCTGATGCTGTAAACGTGTGCTGTGTTAAACCGCCGTGTCTGTGGTGATTTGTATATTAAGAGAAAGTGATTGACCCATTAGTGTTAACAAGGAAAGATTTTCCAGACATATTGCTAATTTACAAAAACTAGCTGCAAAAGTATGTTTACTTAAGATTGTTAAAAGTACCATAAAACTAAACTGTATGCTTGTGGATTTATAAAAGTCCAGAATCATTTCACCAAACCAAAACAATAGTGACCTCTGGGCTGAGGGAAGAGGCTCAGGATTGCAGATGGTTATCAAAGAAGATTCTGGTTTAATCTGTAATCTTAAAAAAACACATAAAACAATGAAATAAATCTATATTTACAAGGATGATCAAAACATGTCAGAGTAGAACTTTTCTTTGGGTATATGGCAGTGTATGTAAACACTGAGAACCGGGACTTCCCTGGTGGTCCAGCGACTAAGATCCAGTCCTCCCAACGCAGGAGGCCTGGATTCAACCTCTGATCAGGGAGCTAGCTCCCACATGTCGCAACTAAAGATACCACCTGCCGCAACTAAGATTCAGTGCAGCCAAATAATATTTTTTAAAGGCTGAGGAACGAAAATCAGAAATGTATCTCATCAAAGAATAATCAAGTTCCCTGGTATTTAAGGAGAACTTTGACTTTATCTGTAAATGATGAATGGTTTTAAACAAATATATTTGTGCAATCCTTGTATAAATAGTAGAAAGTCAAATATTATTTTAAATCCTTTAAGTAGTGGAGAAAATGGCCTGAACACAAATCCCTAGGCAATATCTTTTTTTTTTTTTTTTTTTTTAATGTTTCAGCAAAGGAAAAGGAGTGGGCAGAAAGGGACTGGGAGGAATAGCAAAGGGAGAGAAGAATTTCAAGAAAGTGTCCAGACATTTCAATCATGTCAAGGGCTGCAGGATGAAAAGCGACATAAAGGCTAAAAGAAATCCATTGTGTTTAGCCCACGAAAGACACCGATGGCTTTCCGAAAACTAAGCAGTTGATGGTGAAGTCAGAAGTGGTGAAGGCGAAGCTGGCCAGGTCTCAGGCAAACTCTAATGGAGAGAGAGAGAGAGATGGCAGCCAAAAGGCATCCGGGGGAGCATTTTCCAAGATGACCGAGGCTGGGAGATGCTTTGGTGCTGATGAGAGGGAGCCAGAGGAGGTGGGAAGATGCAGAAAGAGGTGATAATGAAAGTAGGCATAGAGCAAGGTGTCTGAGGAGGTGAGCAGGGGGTGATCTACACACAGGCAGAGGGCTTCTCCTTGCCCTTCCGTCACTACATCCTGAGTCAACATTTTACTTTTAAATGAATTAAGTTCACCTACTTCTTTTTAAAAAACATTTATTGATTTGGCTGCACCGAGTCTTAGTTGTGGCATTTGGGATCCAGTTCCCTGATCAGGGATCGAACCCATTCCCCCAGCACTGGAAACAGTCTTAACCAGTGGACCACCAGGGAAGCCCCTGAGTCAGCATTTTTAAAAGGACCTGTGGTCACATTCTAAATTCCTTCCATCCTTCCCTTCCCCTCAGGACAGTATGTACACTGACCCTCTCGAGGCATATCTCTCACCAAACTCAGTCCTCAAACTTTCTAACCACCCTGAGTTTCCCAAAGATACCTGTCTTCCCTTGACTCTGAGCCTCTGCCAGCCTCTCTTCCAGGAACCATCTTCTTCACTGGGTAAATTCCTGTTCATCTTTCAGATCTCAGAGGGGACCTCATTTCTTCCAGCAAGTCTTCTCTGGCTTCCAAACCTGAATAGATATACACTTCCATCATCACTTTACTTTCCCATCCTGGTCTTAGTGTACTGCATTGAAATTGCAAGCTTTTGGGTCTGTCCCCTGCCATCAGATTTGGAGCATCCTGAGAATGGGTACCATGTCTTATTCCCCAGTGGGTCCCCAGGACCTCTCACAATACCTGAGAAGACAGGACATGTTCAACAAATACTTGGGGAATATGATTGAAAATCAGGCTTTCACATCCTAGCCCTTCCCACTAAAACTCTGTCGTCTGTAGCACGAAATGTTAAAAACATGGCATGCATATATTTGAGAAAGGGATTTATTCCTGACAGGCTAATGAGCCAGCCATTTATCCTTATGACCTGAAAAGAGTCTATTTTGATGAAGGACATGTCAAGTTTAACATCAATGCCACCTTATTTTTTAATTAACTCAAGGTACTGTCAATAGGAAAGTCCAGTGTTGATTATAAATGAGGATGAAGATAGGAAAACTGCTTCCTCTAGGATTTTAAAATTATCTTGCAGCTATTCCATAATCAAGGTAATCTTGAATATGGTTAATGATGTCTAATCTGCTGTTAGTCCTACCCAGTGTGTTTCATCTCAGACATTATACTCTTCCCCTCTAGAATTCTGATTTGGGCCTTTGAAAATCTCCTCTATAGCTCCCCTCACCATGTTTGGCCTTCTCTGGCTTCTTAAACAAATGCTCTATAGATGTAGCAACTTTTAATGCTTTGTATATTAGTCTAAACATCTGTGTTATTTCTGGGTCATTTTCAATTAACTGACATCTCTCCTGATTTGGGGTCATATTTTCTTGCTTCTTTGCATACCTCAGAGTCTTTGACAGGGTGACAGACAGGATTAGTTTTTCACCTTTACTGAGGCTGAACTGTTATTCACAAGCGCCTTGTGAATTATGAGTTGGCAGATGGGAACTTTCTGAGCTGGCCGATGGGAACAGGCACTATTCCTATTTCTGTGTAAGTTCTGGACACTTCGCTCTAATCCTTTCGGGTGGTTCCTTCCCTGGCCTTGAACAGTTTCCTGGCAAGCATGCCCGGGCTGCTACGCAACTGTGTATTTAAGGGAAAATCGCCGCACCTCTCCAGTGCTCTGTGAGTACTGTGCTCCCCTCTGGTCTCTGTCCTGAGATCTTCAAATGCCTGAGTCTCCCGGGACTCCCAGCTCTGTCTCCTCCGCTTCTAGAGTCTCCTGGGCTCCAGCTGGTTTCCCATTCCCTCAGCTGTGGCTGGAAACTTGGAGGCTGGATGACCCTCCAAGACTCCTGTGACCTGGAGTTTCTCTGCCTCTCCGCTGGGTTCTCTATTCCCTGACCCTCATGCCTTCCTATTTCTTGGTTTACTCCCCTTCTTGCTAAAATATATTTATCTTCCAATAGCTTCATAAGAATGGATGTGTGGGAGGTAAAAATGCTTAATGCTTTCTGGTCTGAGAATAACCTTGGTATACAGTTAGGCTTGACTGAAAGATATCTTGCTGTTCAGTTGCTAAGTCATGTCTGACTCTTTGGAACCCCATGGACTGCAGCACGCCAGGCTTGCCTGTCCTTCACCATTTCCCAGAATTTGCTCAAACTCATGTCCATTGAGTTGGTATGCCATCTAACCATCTGATCCTCTGTCACTCCTTTCTCTTCCTGCTCTCAATCTTTCCCAGCATCAGGGTCTTTTCCAATGACTGGCTCTTCACATCCAGTGGCCAAAGTATTGGAGCTTCAGCTTTAGCATCAGCCCTTCCAATGAATATTTTCAAGGTTGATTTCCTTTAGAATTGACTATTAAGATACCTTGCTGTTGCTACTTCTAAGTCACTTCAGTCATGTCCGATTCTGTGCGACCCCATAGATAGCAGCCCACCAGGCTCCCCCGACCATGGGATTCTCCAGGCAAGAACACTGGAGAGGGTTGCCATTTCCTTCTCCAATGCATGAAATTGAAAGTGAAGCCGCTCAGTCATGTCCGACTCTTCGCGACTCTATGGACTGCAGCCTTCCAGGCTCCTCTGTCCATGGGATTTTCCAGGTAAGAGTACTGGAGTGGGGTGCCATTGCCTTCTCTGATTAAGATACCTTAATAGTGAATTATTTGTTAAAAATAATCTTTCAGCATTTTGAAGGCATTTTTGTGTCTTCTAGCATCTTGTGTCACTGTTGCATTTTCTAATTCTAGTCTGAACTTAATTTATTTGTACTGACTTGCTTTTCACCTAAAAACTTTGATTCTTCTTATTCTCACTAATTGTCTAAAATTTCTTAATGATGCGCTTTATGTGGATCTCTTTTATCCATTGTGATGGGGATGCGAGGGCATCCTCAGTCTCAGGAGTGGTGTCTTTCTATTCCAAGAAACTTCTCCGTACTATTCTTTGATAATTTCCTTCCAGTTTTTCTTTTCTTCACTCTTTCTGGAATCCTCATTAGCTGGATATTTGATTCTCAAGATTGGCTCTCTATTTTTCTTATCTCTTCTATCTTAATGTTCATACCTTTGATTCTAGCTCCAGTTTTTGAAAGATTTTCTTGACATTTCCACCAAGCTTTCTATTTAATTTTTCATTTCTATTATTATATTGTTAAAATTGAAGCATTATTTATTCTCTTTGCTCCTTCATATGTCATCCTGTTCTGTTTTGTGGATTCAATATCTTGCTTTGTATTCCTAAAGATACCAGTAATGAAATCTCTAAATGCCCTTTTGCTGTCTTTGTTTCTTCTGAGGTTCTTGTTCTCTGTTTTTATCTCTGTCTTTCCTCTGGGCATTTTTCACAGAATGAGGCACGAGGAGGTGAGTGGAAGCTCTGAGCTGCCAAGCTTCACTCAGATGGGTTAGAGGCTAACTGCGTCTTTGACTGGAGAGACTCAGCATGGCCAGAGTGTCAATATCTGCAGCCACTTTCCCCAAGCAATTTCATTTCTCCAAAGAAGCCTCACTTATTCTTTGAAAGAAAAGCTATGACCAACCTAGACAGCATATTAAAAAGCAGAGACAGTACTTTGTCAGCAAAGGTCTGTCTCATCAAGGCTATGGTTTTTCCAGTGGTCATGTATGGATGTGAGAGTTGGATTATAAAGAAAGCTGACTGCCGAAGAACTGATGCTTTTGAACTGTGGTATTGAAGAAGACTCTTGAGAGTCCCTTGGACAGCAAGGAGATCCAACCAATCCATCCTAAAGGAAATCAGTCCTGGGTGTTCATTGGAAGGATTTATGTTGAAGCTGAGACTCCAATACTTTGGACACCTGATGTAAAGAGCTGACTCATTTACAAAGACCCTGATGCTGGGAAAGATTAAGGGCAGGAGGAAAAGAGGACAACAGAATGAGATGGTTGGATGGCATCATGGACTCAATGGACATGAATTTGAGTAAACTCTGGGAGTTGGTGATGTCCAGGAGGCCTGGTGTGCTGTGGTTCATGGGGTTGCAAAGAGTTAGACACGACTGAGCGACTGAAATGAACTGAACTGAAATGAAGGAAGAGTCTTGTGATGTGTGTGTGCTGGTGATGGTGGGTGGACCACTCCTGACTAGTGAAGATCTGGAAGCAAGTCAGGGAGCAGGGTCCCGGGCCAAGCTGTAGTGTCTCCCTGTCCAGTCTGTAGACTTTCATTAAACACCTTTATCCATCCCGATGCCTCCCTCCTCTGCTCCACGTGCCTCCATTTCACCTCCTCTCCCCTCTGACTGGCATCCTCAAGGCCTGAGACTTAACCTCCAGCCCCATGGAGAAGGGAAGAAGGGCTGTTTCCTGGCACCAAGAGGTGGGGCTCGGGGGTCTGGGGTCTTACTGTTCTGCATCAGACTTTCAACAAGTTCTCATATTTTCAGTCTTGATGTCTCCTCTGGCCTTCAGCAGTTCATGGCATTTCCAAGTCCCCAGGTTCTCTTGGGCTCTGCGGGGTAAGCAGAGGCCCTCTCTGTGTCCCTCTCCCTAGCTGCAGCCCCAGGCCCTGCTTCCTCCACCCTGCTGTGCCACTTGCCCTCCTCCAGGTTAGTTTCCAGCAAGTTGCTAGGTCTCCTATTTTCTCCTCTCCCACTTCTTTCTTCCCTAGTATTCTCTCTTCTGTTCAGTGGAGATCCCGGGCAGAGCGGAGACAGTGGTCTCAGGGTGTTGGATGAGCAAGAGAACAGAAGAGAAGGGTTTGATGTGGAAGGCATGTAGGGCTAGTCAGGCCCAGGAAAGAAGCCTGGTTCTCAGGCCACCAAAGATCTGACTTGGGTGTTAAGAGCTCTTTCGGGCTGCTGTTAGAAGACTGGATATGAGAAAGGCATGAGGGGGCAGAGAGATGAATTAAGATGCAAAACTATGTTGCGGAGTTGGACTCGTGGTCTGAAAGTGGAAGAGAGCAGCAGCCAGATTAGGGACACATTTAGGACATGAAATCGGCAGCCCTTGCTGATGGACTGGAAAAGGAAGGTGAGAGAAAAGTAGGCGTGAGTGATGACACCTAGGTGTCCATGTGGGATAGATGGGGAGTCGTGGTGCCTCGCACTGACTCGTAAAGATAGGCTGAGTGACAGCGTGGTGGTGAAGGCAGATCGAGGCTTTGGTTTATACTGATCCAGCTACATAACTGGGATTGAGAAATACCAGCTCAGAAGCACCAGGATCCTCTTCCCCAGGCTGTCACAGCGCGCCAGTTCAGCCGTTCACCAATTCCGAGGTCTCTGTGAACTCTAATCGGCTGGAAACCAGTGAAGTTTAAATGAATATAGACCCCGGGTGACTCCTCTGGGTCAGCATCCTAAAGTATGGCCGCTTTCCTCACATTTCTAACACCGTTTCAAGGGTATCTTACATCTCAGTTCAGATTTGCCATTCTATCCAGTTGGATTTCTTTTCAATTCAACCCAATTTTAACCCCAATGTCCAAGCTTTTTTTTCCCATTATGCCCATAAATGGAAGCAAATCATAGTATCTTGTATAAATGCAGCTGTTTTTCTCCATCTTCTCTTTTCTCATTTTAGATGAAAATCTTCTTTCTCCTTTATTTTTTTATTAACCACAGCACCCTCCCTCTGCACCCCTCTGACTTCCTTTTCTGTTCCTCACCTCCTGAACTCTTTCCTGTTTCTTCAGAGAGCCCCTGCTGAGATGTTTTCTTATATGATCAAATTATAGGTCAAATTCATCAAAAGGATGGCACGCAGGTACATATCTCGAAGATTTCAACTAATCCAGTAGGTAATACCTCCTTTGTTTAAGTGAGAGCGTTGATAAATAATGATGCTCTTTGATAATGAAGAAGGAAGTAAGGAAGGGAGCTTAAAAATGTGCCAAAGTTCCCTGTTAAACTGAAAATCTTCCAAATGTCCATTGCCCTCGCCGCCAATATCGTGACTAGGTTTGGGTATTAGACATTGTGTAAAAGAGTTCATACGTGTGATAGTTAATTCGTTGATTTCAATAACTGTCTCCAGGTGTGTAATAGGAGGTACACACTCTTCAAAGCACAGGAGATGCAGAGATGATGGAAGATGGTCCTTCCACAGCAAAGGCAAAGAAATAAAGCGTGGACACATATACACCAACATGTGTAAACAGATAGTCAGTGGGAATTTGCTGTAAGAATCAAGGAACGCAACCTGGGGCTCTGTAATAACCTAGAGGGGTGGGAATAAGCCGAGGGTGGGAGGGAGAATCAAGAGGGAGGGGACAAATGGACCCTGTGGTTAACGCATGTTGACGTATGACAGAAGTCAAACTAATATTGTAAACCAAACATCAATTAAAAATAAATAATATTTTTTAAAAATAAATGATTTGTTCTGAAATATGAACCTTATAAGGTTTGCTTGAAATTTGAACACGCTCTTCTCTTTTACTAAAGAGAACTCATTTGGATTTTTTTTTAAGAGAGCTTAGCAAAGATACTGAGATTTTATCTCAGACATGTGTGCCTGCAATTTTTGCTATAATACTTTGACCATGTGACTTTAGAAAGCTGCCACCGGAGGCTTACATTTCAGGAGCCAATTTCCTGAGAGGTGAACAAAACCCCTGTGGGAGCTGATTTGAAAAATGAAAAGTCAAAGTGACAACTTTCTGACACCGTTTAAGAACAATAGATGGTTTAGATAAACCCAATACTTACACTAAGCCCTGGCTTAGAATCATATTTAATCATTGGAAAAATCTATCTATGAAGGGCGTTCCTAGGTGCTTTTAAGTTCAACGAGGTTATGACAAGAGATTTTCTGGCATCATAGTGTGTCATGTAGCAAGTGAATGCAAGATACATTTGCTGATTGACTATATATTTTGCTATGCACAGTAAAGTTTCCAAGAACACAGAACTTTGAAAGAGCAAAGAAAATAGCTGCTCCCTGTCTTCAATTTATTAATATAAAATTTGTAGAGGGTTCGCAGGTGGTGCAGTGGTAAAGAATTCGCCTTCCAATGCAATAGACACAAGAGAAGCGGGTTCCATCCCTGGCGTAAGAAACGGCAACCCGCTCCAGTATTCTCGCCTGAAAAGTCCCAGGGACAGAGGAGCCTGGCGGACTGCACTCCACCGGATCACAAAGAGTCGGACCTAACTGAAGAGCCCGCACACAGCGCATATGTGATGTAACATGCAACTCTGTACCATACAGGGGCTTCCCAGGAGGCGCTAGTGGAGAAGAGCCCGGCTGTCGGGGCCGCAGATGGAAGAGATTCAGGTCTGATCCAGAGACTGGGAAGGCCCCCTGCGGGAACCATGGCAACCCACTCCGAATTCTGGCCTGAAGAATTCCGCGGACAGAGCACCCTGGAGGGCTACACTCCACGGGGGTCACAAAGAGTTGGACATGACTGAAGTGACTTAGCACGCACACACAAATAATATATAGTGTATGTAATATATAGACATTAAATATAATAACATAAATATTTTATAAAAGGTAAACATATAGATGAATGATATAGAATATATTGTCGACTGAAAAAAATGCACAGCCTAAACATTGAAAATTATGTTTTATTCGGTAACCTTACTGAGGACTGTAACCCAGGAAGGCAGCCTCTCAGGCAGCTCTGAAGGATTGCTCCTACGAGGTAACAGAGGGGCCAGGGTTTATAGGAGCTTTTGCTGAGGAAAAAAAAAAACTTATAGTCAAACATCAAAAGATTTCTACTAATCACACAAAAACCAGGCATCTCAAGTTAAGGGTTTTAGGGCTTTTCTATGCATGTAGTATTGTGTTAGTCACTCAGTCGTGCCTGACACTTCAAGACCCCCATGGACTGGAGCCCATCAGGCTCCTCTGTCCGTGGAATTCTCCAGGCCAGCATCCTGGAGTGAGCTTCCATTCCCTTCTCCGGGGCTCTTCCTGACCCAGGGATGGAGCCTGGGTCTCTCCTGCACCGCAGGTGAGCTCTTTACTGGCTGAGCCCTGAGGGAAGCCCTTTCTATGTGTGAGAAGATGAAAATGCGTGGGCTCATGGAAATCATTCCTTTAATATGTAATGTAGCTTGACCATTGTGAGTGAAGCGTGCTGCCTGCCGTGTCAGTGAGCAAAGGGTTTGCAGTCATCAGACTATTAGACCTGCCCTGTCTTCCACCCCACAACGAACCCTGAAGGGGAGCTCAGGGTGGACACAGACAGGCCGCCCCGCCAAGCCCTCAGCCCTGCAGCCACCTCCAAAGGTGTACCCGGTGTACCCTGAGGGGGCTTGGGATGAGAAAAGAGGGTGCTGGCCCCAGAGAGCTAAGCTGCTTATCAAAGGAATGATTTCAGGGAGTCCAGAATTTTGCATCTTCCCATACACAGAAAAGTGCTAAATTCCTTGAGATTATCTGATTTTCTTTAATTAGCAGTAATCTTTCAATGTTCTGACAGCCTGGTCTTTGTTGCAAAAACTCCTATGTATCCTGGCTCCTCCCTTACCTAACTTTTAAGCAGCTCCTCAGAGAGATCTGAGAGGCTACCTCCCAAGTTTGACATCTGCAGAAAGTCTGCCAAATAAAACACAGGTCTCAGCTTTTAGTTGGTACATCAGTCGACACTATCTTGGACCTCTATCCTGACTCTCTCCCTGCTGAACTCCCCTCAGGACTCAGCATAGGGTGGGGTGGGGGGGCTGCGTCAGCCAGTGGTTTATGGCCAGAACACCTTTTGTTTACTGAAATGACAGGTGGCATTTTTTTGCCCACAGTTTCAATTTCAGTTCAGTCACTCAGTTGTGTCTGACTCTTTGTGACCCCATGGACTGCAGCACGCCAGGCCTCCCTGTCCATCACCAACTCCCTGAGCTTGCTCAAACTCATGTCCATTGAATCGGTGATGCCATCCAACCATCTCATCCTCTGTTGTCCCCTTTTCCTCCTGCCTTCAATCTTTCCCAACATCAGGGTCTTTTCCAGTGAGTCAGTTCTTCACATCAAGTGGCCAAAGTGCTGAAGCTGAAGCTTCAGCATCAGTCCTTCCAGTGAGTATTCAGGACTAATTTCCTTTAGGATGAACTGGTTGGATCTCCTTGCAGTCCAATGGACGCTCAAGAGTCTTCTCCAACACCACAGTTCAAAAGCATCAATTCTTTGGTGCTCAGCTTTCTTTATAGTCCAACTCTCACATCCATACATGACTACTGGAAAAATCATAGCTTTGACTAGAAGGACATTTATTGGCAAAATAATGTCTTTGTTTTTTTTTTAATATGCTGTGACTGCCCACAATATTATACAAAGTCGGACACAATTGAGTGACATATTTTCACACTTTTTCACACATATGTATGTATATATATATATAACTATCCAAAAGTGTTTTTTTCATTGTCTATATATATTAAAAATCTGTGACAGTGTTCTGTAATGCCCAGCTCAGTCTGGGTGGGTCTGCTGGTTCGATCCATTACAGAAAGCACACAGTCTCCCTGATGGCTGACCGCCAACCAGCTGAGAGCCCGTGACAGGTGCCTGCTCTTCCTGTTGGGTCAGTTTCCAGTCCATGCACACCCACACCTCAGATGCTCGTGGAACAGTGTGCTTCACCATTAGACTCTTCCAGATTTTCTGACCTCTGTCTGTCTCCCCTCCTCCAAGAAGCTCATTCCCCTAAGCCCCAGCTTCATGCCTCCTAAGGGTTAAGGCAAAGGCGCCATGCAGAGAGGGCCAAGATGACCCCTAATAAGGAAAGCATCTTCAGGACAAATAAATTTTCCGAGTGTTAATGATGCGCCCTCCCATGGAATAATTTGGATGTCTTCTTCTGCTAAAGGACACTCTCTCCTGCCCACTGGGGACAAGATTTGGAAAGAAGGCAGGAATGAAAAGCACCAAGAACCCCAGCCTGCCTTCTGCCTCCTCTTAAGAACGGCAAGGGAAGCTCTTGCCTATGGCCTGAATGCTCAGTTCATCAACTGCTGCAGCTTTGATTCTCTTTCAGAATTTTCTCCCTGCTGATGTAGCTGATGGAGGCAGGAAAAAAAAATTGCACTATGAGAGTTGTGAGTTAGGTATTATTTGGAGGCAAAGTTAGGACTATAAACCCAGGAGGCAGCATCTCATATAGCTCTACGGAACTGGCCTAAAGAGGCAAGGGGAAGGTCAGTGCTATACACGATGTTAGTGAAGGGGTTACACGCAGTCAGGCACACACCTTGACAAAGATGCTGCTAGTCACAAGGGGCAGACGCCACTGTTAGTGATTTTAGTGCTTTTCTAGGTACGAGGAGATGCAAGAATTGGCCTCATAAAACCTTCTCCTGAACATATCTAACTATGTGACGACCTGTCCTGCCAGCTTCTCCCAAAGTACAGAGTGCCCCATTCCTGCTCTTCACCCTGAACTCCTTCAGGGAGTGCTGAGGACCAGCAGCTGCTGTGGTTCATGATTCAGTCCTTGCAGAGGCAGATGGCAGGCGCCAGTCTGTAGTTGGCAGAGGCATGATCCTGCCTAAGATTCAGCCACCACAAATCTAATAGTTCATCACCTGAGGATACGCATCCCAGAGAGTTCATCTTAAGTGATTCTCAGAAAGTACTGCTCTTTCATTGGAAGGACTGATGTTGAAGCTGAAACTCCAATAACTTGGCCACCTGAGGCAAAGAGACGACTCATTGGAAAAGATCCTGATGCTGGGAAGATTGAGGGCAAAAGAAGGAGAGGGCGGCAGAGGATGAGATGGTTAGATAACATCACTGACTCCATGAACATAAATTTAAGCAGCTCTGGGAGATAGTGAAGGACAGGGAAGCCTGGGGCGCTCCAGTCCATGGGGTCACAAAGAGTCAGACATGACTTAGCAACTGAGCAACAAACATACGGGACCAGCCTCTTTCTCCAAGCCAGATTGACAGAAAAGGGCTACAAGTGGCAGTCAAAAAAAAGTAAATTGTTGAGACTCTGTCTTTTAAACCACATCCTGCAGTTTGAAAATAAAGCTTCTTATTTTTAGAATGCCAGCAGAATTGTTCCTGCTCTGCCCCTGCCATTTCAATAGTGGCCTTGGACTCTTAAACCTTAACCTTGAAAAGAAACCGTTTACATTGTAAATGCGCTGGCAGTATGAAGACTCTTCTGTCATAGAATAGCCAACGGAGACTAGAAGTTCGGAAGGGGGCTTTTTCCTTCCTTCTGAAAGGCCTAATCCAAGGGGCTTTCACTGGGACAAAATCAAACGCTTAGCAGTAATTGTGCGTGGGTTCTAGCTGTGAACTTGCATAAAATCTAAAATTTCACACAACCCATTCTGTTCTGGGGATTTCACCACTGATCATGAGGAAACAGAGCTTCTGGAGGTGTTTGGGGAAAATCAAACTATGCAGACCCTCAGGCAAACACACTTGCTAACAAAACGCCTTTAAAGTCCTCCGTTCTTCTCAAACACAGGCAGCTCTGTGGCCCTCGCCAGAATAGGCGCTGAGTGCTGCAGAGGCTCCCATCCCTCTGTGAGGGCTTTGAGAAACCACAGCATGTTTATCTCAGATGCCTGAAGTCAGCCCTCTCAGCTAGTCTGATCTCCTATTTGTCTAGAGTTAGGCAGGAAACGCAGAGGGCAACGGCACCCCGCTCCAGCACTCCTGCCTGGAAAATCCCATGGACAGAGGAGCCTGGTGGGCTGCAGACCATGGGGTCGCTGAGAGTCGGACACAACTGAGCGAATTCACTTTCACTTTCACTTTCCACTTTCAGGCATTGGGAAGGAAATGGCAACCCACTCCAGTGTTCTTGCCTGGAGAATCCCAGGGACGGGGGAGCCTGGTGGGCTGCCGTCTCTGGGGTCACACAGAGTCGGACACGACTGAAGCAACTTAGCAGCAGCAGCAGCAGGCAGGAAAAGGAAAGATTCAAATTGGCCCAATGCCTGACTCCAGGTGCTTTGATGGAGTGTCAGGTGGAAGGATTAGGTCCATTTTCAAAGCCTGACTCCAGGTGCTTTGATGGAGTGTCAGGTGGAAGGATTAGGTCCATTTTAGGTCCATTTGACCAGTGGGAAAAACAATATAGTCAGTGGATGAAGATAAGAAGAGGACACTTTTGGGGAACAGAAGATTTCCTGCCATATTAGTAAGCATGTCTTTCACAGAGGAAAAAAAGTTTTTCATTTTAATCAATTCCAAGTTATCCAATTTTTTCATGAATTTGCTTTTGATAAGGTATCTAAAAAGTCATCACCAAATTCAAGTTCACCTAGATTTCCTTCTGTATGATCTGTTAATAGCTTTTCATTTTACATTTAGGTATGGGATTCAATTTGAGTATGATTTCATTTTATCTGCTATCTTAGTGGTTGCCAGAGTTTGTTATATACATTTACAATTAATCTAAATCCACTTTCACAAAACACTGTACCACCTCACGAGTAGCATAGGTATCTCTTAGCAAAGTGTTATCAGTTTCTCTCAACCGTCCTCTATGACACTGATGTCATTTATTTCACTTTTCCACGTGCTGCCATCTCGCAATGCATTGTTCCTACTATTACTTTAAGCAGACAGTTACCAGATTAAGAATTCAAAAAATAAAAGCCTTTGCTTTACCTTATTTATTCCTTCTCTGTCATTCTGCCACATTTCTGACCTACATCATCTTCCTTCTTCCTGAAGACCATTTTCCTTCTTCCTTTTAACATTTCTTGCATATCTGTTGGGCTTCCCAGGTAGCTCTAGTGGTAAAGAACCAGCCTGTCAATGCAGGAGATGGAAGAGATGCAGGTTTGATCCTTGGGTCAGGAAGATCCCCTTGAGGAGGGCATGGCAACCCACTCCAGTGTTCTTGCCTGGAGAATCCCATGGCAGAGAGCATGGCGGGGGGCAGTCCATGGTTCTTGCCTGGAGAATCCCATGGACAGAGAGCATGGTGGGCTGCAGTCCATAGGCTCACAAAGAATCACACAACCGAAGCAGCTTAGCACACACACGCATATCTGCTGATGATGAATTTCTCAGATTTTGTTTGTCTAGAAAGTAATCCTCCTTCACCTTCAGAAGATAATTTTGTTTCGTTTAGAATTTTCTATTGGTACATATTTCTTTAAACACTTTAAATGTTTCCCTCTGCTCCCTTCTTTCTTGCACAGTTTCTGATGAGAAGTCTGATATAGTCTATCCTTATTACTCCTATAGATAGGTGCTTTTTCTGACTTTTTTCAATATTTTCTCTATGTCTATAGTTTTCTGCGGTTTTACTATGATGCAGTTAGGTGTTGATTTTTGGTATTTATCTTTCTTGGTGTTCTCTGGACTTCTTGGATCCATGGTTCTTGGCCATTATTACATCAAATATTTCTTCTGCTCTGTTCTCTTTTGATATTTTCCTTTACACAGATGTTGCACCTTTTGATATTGTCTCACTGTTCTTTGATAGTGTTTTTGCATTTCATCTTGTGGAGTTTTTATTGTCCTGTCTTCAAGTTCATTGATCCTTTCTTTGGTCATGTCTAGTCGACTAATGAGCACGTCAAAAGCATTCTTCATTGTCACTGGTTTTTTTCCTCTAGCAACTCCTTTGGATTCTTTCTTTGAAACTCCATGTCTCTGCTTATACTACGCATCTGTTCCTCTGTGTTGTCTACAACATAGCATATTACTTTAGCATATTACTTATAATCATTTGCTTCCCAGATGGCTTAGTAAAGAAACCACCTGCTAATTCAGGATATTTGAGTTTGATCCCTGGGTCCAGAATATCCCCTGGAGTAGGAAATGGCAACCCACTCCAGTATTTTTGCCCAAGAAACCCCATGGACAGAGGACCGTTGTGGGCTACAGTCCATGGGGTCACAAAAGAGTTGGACATGACTTAGCAACTGAACAGCAAGCAACACAATTATTTTAAATTTCCTGTTGGACAGTTTCAACAACCATGTCATATGTGAGTCTGGTTCTGATGGGTTTGTCATCTCTACAGAGTGTACTTTTTTTCTTGACTTGGCATACCATGTAACTTTTTGCTTTAGGTGACACGTGGTATCAGATAATAGGGACTATTGTAAATAGGCCATTGGTGTAATAATATGTGCTAGTCTGGGTAGTGAAAAGGCTGTATTTAATGTCTCTCATAGCTGCTGATGCCTAAGCTTTCAAATTCCTCTAGTGTTATTCGATCTGTCTCCTTTCTTAACTCGGGGCTTTTATGTGTAGCCTTCCCCAGAGAAAGCTTGTATTTTGCAGTTCTTTTTGCTGTAATCCCCCACACTGCTAGTGTGGTGGTAAGATGTCAGAGACAGAGAGAAAGAGAAGGCATCCTACAAACTTCTGATTATCAGCCTTTCAGTGAGCCTGGATCTTGGGACTATGACCTTCATATCATTTCCCCAAAAGGATATCTTTTTTTCCCCTCTAATCCCTATCCCATCCATGGCTATAGCATTTCAAATCAATCATCTTGAAGGCCTGTTCACTTATTAAATTGAATTTTCTCCCTTAAGTAGGACAAGGAGGCTGGAATAGGGAAGAATCCCCTTTTCTTCCTGTAATAAGGCTCTAGGAAAGTCCTTCCCTAAGAGAATAGGGCTTTGTCATGAAGAAAGCTCTGGCAGCCATTGTGAAATAAGCTCAGAGATTATTATTACAAGGAGAATTTTCTCCAGTTCCCACCATGAGAACCTGATGGGATTCCTGGGGCTAAAGCTCATGAAAGTTTGGGTGGGGAAAGTCTAAGACTGATGAGCCCCAGCAGCTTTTCACTGCCACACTCATCCACACTCCATATCTGGCAATTTGTTGAAATGACCATTTAAATGCCCCCACCAGTTCATGATTCTAACTCAAGGTAAGGAAATCTCTATCTCTCTACTCTTGGAGAAGGCAATTTGCCCTGAATTCACACATCTCTGAATCCAGCCTTCTCTGATATTACTTCTTTGATGGGTCTGAGAAAAGTCACTGATTCTCAGTTTATCCATTGTTTTCTTATAAGGATGAAGGATAATAATAGCTTATGAGTTCTTCATATGTTCCAGCTGAAACTGAAACTCCCTACTCTTATTTTCAAAATGTGTTTCTATATTTTACATACCTTCTATGGAACATTTCTTATGATTTACAGGAATCTTCCTGGGCCTACATTTCGAAATAGCTTCTGCTATGAAAGTTCCAAGTAGCAGACTTTGACTAGCTCTACTGAGGAATAACAGAGCACCTGGCCTCCACCTACATCCCACACTTCTTGTTTCCTAGCCTGGAGTTTTTCTGACATAGCCCATGACTCCTTTGGGGAACTCATGCAATCTGTAATACACAACCTAGCAGTAAAGGAGAATTAAGACCAGGAGATCATATCTGACTAATAGGAGAAGAAAGCTGTTGGATAATTGGTGAGACAGAATACCAGTCCCCTACAGAACTGGCCAATTCAACAGTTCACTGTGGTATTTCCTTTCCTATCTACTCCCCAATTTCTGCTCCTGGAATTACTTTCAAGATGAATATCCTCTAGGCAAGGCTTTGGCTCAAGTTCTGCTTTTAAGGAACCTAAACTAAAAGGAAATTATTTATTCAAATAAGTTGAAAAGTGAAAGTGAAGTCGCTCAGTAGTGTCCGACTCTTTGCGACCCCATGGCCTGTAGCCTACCAGAGATTTTCCAGGCAAGAGGACTGGAGTGGGCTGCTATTTCTTTCTCCAGGGGTTCTTCCCAGCCCAGTGATCAAACCCAGGTCTCCTGCATTGCAGATAGATGCTTTACCGTCTGAGCTACATTTATTCAAAATAAATTCTGTAACACATTAGTAAATGGAGGAAAATAACCCTTGGTCGTTAAACAGATAATTGTCCTTTCATAACTTTCCATGATTTCTCCACGTGTCAGATAAACTCCCCTCTTAGTCTGTCCTCTCCATCCTTCCTCTGCACTGTGATAGTACTTTGTCAGTTTTACAAAATTCCCTGCTCTCACGGGCCTCCCTCTACATTTTGAGAGATTAAGAGAAGCGAAAAGAGAAAACATTGAACACTGAACAATGTTGCCTGTGCTCTTGTGTTTAAAAAGGAAGATTACCAAGAGTTAGGAAGTTCAGTTCAGTTCAGTTCAGTCGCTCAGTCGTGTCTGACTCTTTGTGACCCCATGGAGTGCAGCCTCCCTGTCCATCAACTCCTGGTGTCCACCCAAACTCATGTCCATTGAGTTGGTGATGCCATCCAACCATCTCATCCTCTGTCGTCCCCTTATCCTCCTGCCCTCAATCTTTCCCAGCATCAGTGTCTTTTCAAATGAGTCAGCTCTTTGCATCAGGTGGCCAGAGTATTAGAGTTTCAGCTTCAGCATCAGTCCTTCCAATTAATACCCAGGACTGATCTTCTTTAGGATGGACTGGTTGGATCTCCTTAAGTTGGGAAAGCATGACTCAAAGTGTTATTTGTGGGCTCACTGTTGGTCTGCAAACTGCCTTTTCTGTCTGCTCTAAACAGATTGCTCCAAAATGCAAATCAACTACATCAGTACGTGCAACATTTTGTTTAAGTGACATTTTGTTTTTTTCAGTTTACAACTGACTTTTTCTTTTTGGTATCACAACTCCCTCAGTGAAGGTGCAATGTATTGATTTATATTCTTGTGTTAGCCCTTTATCTCATGGTGAACTGTCTCTTTGAGTAAGACTGAAATAGAGTGGTTTGAAAATATTAACTGGACATTTCTTAGCATGCATTGTGTGTTAAGCATTGTTCTTTGGGATTCATAGTATTAATTCTCAAAATATTATATATGAAGTGATGTCTAACTCTTTGTGATCCCATGGCCTATAGCCCACCAGGCTCCTCTGTCCATGGGGTTTTCCAGGCAAGAATACTGGAGTGGATTCCCATTCCCTTCTCCAGAGGATCTTTCCAACCCAGAGACTGAACCCAGTCTCACATACTGCAGACAGATTCTTTACTGTCTGAGCCACCAGGGAAGCCCACATATGAGGTAGGTAATATTATTATTCTCATTTTACAAGTTAGAAAACTGAGGCACAGTGAAATCCAATACTATGTCCAAAATTGCACAGCTCATAAGTGGTAGCAGCAGACCCTGCAGTGGACATCAGAGTGGCCTCCGGTGACCCTGGCCTTTTGGTATCCATGCCTTTGTGTAGATAACTCCTGTATTATATCAACATTAGTATGTGTGACTGAAGAATACAACAGAAGTGATAATGTGTGACTTTCACAATGCTACAGACTGAATATATGTGCCCCTCAAAATTCCTATGTTGAAATCCTATCCCTCACTGCGATGGTGCTAGGAGGCAGGACCTTTGAAAATGGAGTCCTCATGAATGGAATCAGTGCCCCATTGAAAGACAGTCCAGACAGTTCTCTTGCCTTCTTTCTACAATGTGAAGGTAGGGTCAGAAGATGGCCATTTGCACTTGGGAAGAGAGTTCTCACCAGTCACTAGCCATGCTGGCCCCTTGATCTTGGACTTAGTCTCCAGAACCATGACAAATTTCTGCTTTTAAAAGTCACCCAATACAACAGACACGTGGACACAGTGGGGGAAGGAGAGGGTGGAGTGAATGGAGAGAGTAGCCTGGAAACATACCCATTACCATTTGTAAAATAGATAGGCGGTGGGAATTTGCCATATGATGCAGGGAGCTCAAATCTGATGCTCTGTGACAACCTAGAAGGGTGGGATGGGGTGGGAGGTGGAAGGGAGGTTCAAAAGGATGTGGATATGGCTGATTCATATTGATGTTTGACAGAAAACAACAAAATTCTGTAAAGCAATTATCCTTCAATTTAAAAATAATTTTTTTAAAAAGGGAAGGGACGTATGTACACTTAGCGCTGATTCTTGTTGGTGTATGGTGGAAACCAGCACAGCATTGTAAAGCAGTTATCCTCCAATTAAAACTAAATAACTTTTCCTAAAACAAGGAAAAAAAGAAATAAAACCACTCAATTTGTGCTATTCTCTTCAAAGTGAAAGTGTTAATTGCTCAGTCATGTCCAACTCTTTGTGACCCCATGGACTATTGCCTGCCAGGCTCCTCTGTCCATGGAATTCTCCAAGCAAAGATACTGGAGGGGGTTGCCATGCCCTTCTCCAGGGGATCTTCCCAACCCAGGGGTTGAGCCCGGGTCTCCCTCATCGCAGGCAGATTCTTTACTGTCCCAGCCCAGAGAAGCCTAGCAGCTCAAACTAGGAAACTGCAAGGCTAAGTCATAACCAGTATAGTTATTTCTGCCTTCCTCCCTTAGATCACTCGCTCTAGGAGTGCCTGCTTCCACGTCATGGGGCCCCTCAAGCAGCAGTATGGAGGAATCCACATGGCAACAGCCAGCACCAACTTTCCAGCGGTGGGAATGAGGGATCTTAAAAGAGCATCTTCAGTTCTCATTGAGCCTGCAGAGGACTGCAGCCTGGCTGACATCTTTACTATAATCTTAGGAGACCCCCAAGTTAGAGCCACCTAGCTTAGCCACCCCCAAAGTTCAGACCCACATGATCTAAAATAATAAAATGTTATTGGTGTTGTAAGTCTCAATATTGGAATAATTTCTTACACAGCAACAGGTAACTCATATGATCGTAGATCAGTCTGGAGCCAAAGCCAGTTTTCCTCATTGCTATGTAAAAGGATTGAAGACAGAAAATGCAACGATGTCCTCCTCGTGTTTTGTGATGCTGTGTTATTCAAAGCCAAGCTTGCGTAGTGGCTCCTCTTATCTCAGCTAACAGCAGTGGGAAACATTCCCAACTTGAGAAAAAGCAGAGGTAGACAGAGAGCACGGGACTGCAGTAAGACACCGTTGCTGTTCAGTCGCTGTCGTGTCCCATTCTTTGCGACCCCATGGGCTGTGGCCCGTGAGGCTTCCCTGTCCTCCACTGTCTTCTGGAGTTTGCTCAAATCCTGGCCTAGGCAAATTTTCACCTTTGGCATGTCCACAAAAGAGGCCATCGTAACTGGAGAGACAAATAACAACTCTTAAAATCCAATTTCACTAAGCAGAGCTGAGAGCTGGTTGTCTAATATATATATATACATATAATATAATGTATATAGATACATATAATGTCTATATATACAGATATATAATGTATAATGTACATTATATAATGTGTATGTATATACATATAATATGTGTGTATATAAATATATATATAAAGAGTAGAATCCAGAGACTGATCAGTTTTTCAGAAGGGAGAGTGTCTGCACATGGGTTGACCTTTGGCTGCTGATGCCGTTAATGATAGCATGACCCTGCTGCTGACTAGCTGAATATCAGCATTGTAGCTGCTGTTGCAAAATGGTTTTTAATCAATCAGGATGGGTCTAAAACCAAGTCTGACAATTACTTACTGCTTTGGCCAAGTTCCTAGGAAGATAGGACCTTCTATTCTCCCATAAGCCGTTTCACAGTGATGTCGTTATCTGCACCGTGAGGGGATGCAGATAATAAGGGCAGCTGCAACTTACTAAGTGCCTGCTGTGGGCTAGCTGCCATACATCTTCTCTCTCAACTCCTCAACTGTTGCAGCACAACAGCTTCCATGAACAATGAGGGAATGGATGCAGCTGTATTCCAATAAAACTTTATTTATGAAGCTTGGAACTAAGCTGGATCTGGCCTGGGGCTATCATTTGCTGTCCTCAACCTAAATGTCCATCAGCAGAGGGCTGGATAAAGATGTGGCATGTATATGCAATGGAGTATTACTCAGCCATAAAAAGGAACAAAAATGGGTCATCTGTAGACGTGTGGCTGGACCAAGAGACTGTCAAACACAGTGAAGCAAGTCAGAAAGAGAAAAACAAATATCACATACTGATGCATATACGTGGACTCTAGCAAAATGGTACAGATGGTCTTATTTGCAAAATGGAAAACAGAGGCTCAGACATAGAGAAGAAGCATAAGGATACCAAGTGGAGAGGGCGGTGGGACAAGTTGGGAGACTGGGATTGACATAGATACACTATTGATGCTATATATAAAAACAGGCAACTGATGAGAAGCTGCTGTACGGCCCAGGAAACCCTGCCCAGTGTACTCAGTGCTCTGTGGTGGCTTAAGCGGGAAGGAAATCCAAAAAGAGGGGCTAGATGCATTTGTATACATACTGATTCACTTTGTGCACAGCAGAAGCTAACACACTGTAACGCAACCATACTCCAGTAAAACTGATCAAAAAACTTGCTGCTCCTGCTCTGAACTGTCTCCAGTGCCAGCTAAGCCATGCTCTCTCCTCTCGCACCTTCCGGACACGCGGTCCCCCTGTCCGGGGCACACCTTTCCTCCTCCTGCCTGTCCCTGCGCTCTCAGCCGGATCGTGACGTCACTGAGGGCTGGTGCCGTCCTTTCTGCGACTCCAGGCGCCCCCTGCTGCGGGCTTCCCAGACGATGTCCTCTTTCACAAGCCTCATCTCCCTTTCCCGTAACTCCGTGGTTTTGTGTCTTTCTTCCCTGACCAACTGAGCGCTCTGTGAAGGCAGGGATTAGGTTTGTCCTGTTCAGTTCCTGACACACAGTAGGTGCTCAGGAAGCATTGCTGTCTAGTCGCCAGTCGTCTCTGACTCTCTGTGACCCCGTGGCCTGTGGTCCACCTGGCTCCCTCTGTTCATGGGATTTGCAACGAGAATACTGGAGTGCCAAATAAAATTCTGTAAGGCAATTATCCTTCAATTAAAAAATAAATAAATAAGAATACTAGACTGAGTCGCCATTTCCTTCTCCAGGGAATCTTCCCAACCCAGGGATGGAACTCACTTTGCCTGCATTCCAGACAGATTCTTTACTGTCTGAACCATCAGGGAAGCCCAAAGAAGTATAGAGGGAAGGAATGATTAGTATTTCAGGGAGCATCTAAGACACACTTTACCATCTCACACTTGTCTGTTTTATAATTTTTGTTAAAGTGATCTCGTTCCCAAGAAATGGATTCTACGCTTATGTATTTTGCTAGACTCAGGAGCAATTTTGCCTCTGTTTTACACTGTAAGACTTTCCAAATGAGGAAACGCCTGTGAAATTCGTGTTTAAGGTGCTTTCATTCTCTTGCCACTATTTCTCCACGTTGGTGACCTTTAAATTTAGCCTGAGCATAAACGGGGTTGTCAGAACATCAGGTTACATTATGCAATGCAGCTATTTGTGCCTTTTAAAGACGGGCCAAATCCCCACATGGACTGCCCGGCCAGAAAGCTACCCTGATGATATTCTCGAAACCGAGGCAGCCAGGATTGAATCCAGAAGTGGGTCAGCATCAAGAAGCCACATGCTTCTTGGAAACCAGTTTCACTGAAAACAGGTCCTGTCATTTCCTTCCAGAAAATAAGTAACCCTTGACTCTTGCGTGGCCTTTCTTGTTCAGGCAGATGGGATTGAGGCTGGAATTTAAAGAAGTGGGTAACTGGGCTGTGGGGCTTCTTTTTCTTTTCTTTTTCAGTGGTGGTGTGTGGGGCTGTGCCCTGGGATCTCCGGGGCATTGTGGAGTCACTGACTGTCCCACCACATCAGCGGCTCGGAGGGTTCCTGGGCTAGGGGCAGCTCCTCTCCCAGACCTGGGCCACCCCCAGCTTTTTGCACCTGTTGGACTAACCGCCCCACCTTTTAGTCAACAAAAGCTTTCCAGCTCTGGTTTATGCAGCCCATTTTTTCACCATAGTTTCAGAGGCAGAGCTGCAAGGGCCAGCAATGGGGAGGGGGGGAGAGGGGGACGGTGCGAGGGGGGAGGGGAGGGGATTGAGCCCCAAAGGATGAGTCAAGGGCTTCTGCACACGCTCTTGTGTTGCCGTAAAACAAAGACCTCGTACTGTGCTCTCAGGGCCAAAGAATTCACACAAGTCTCAAGTCTGAGAAATAAGAGGAGAAGCTAGCGGTGCCGACACAGAGATGCCGACCGTAAGTGGGGAAAACTAGCGGACAGACGCCTCGCTTGCTCCTTGCGAAACTGCAGTGTGGCTCTCATCAAAAGGACCCCTTCCTGGGCTTTTACCGCAAATAATAATAATGGCCCCATGCGATTTTAGTTTTGAAGCCTGCTTGCCTACAGACAGGCAGGATCATTTAATAATAATGAAATACAACATTGAGCACTGACTGTATCACAGAATGGGGCTTCTCAGGTGGCACCATGGTAAATTCAAGAGGCACAAGAGATGCATGTTCAGTCTCTGGGTCGGGAAGATGCGTTGGAGGAAGAAATGGCAATGTGCTCCAATATTCCTGCCTGAAGAATCCCATGGACAGAAGCTGGGCAGGCTACAGTCATGGTGTCACAAAGAGCTGAACACAACCAAGTGTGCACACACACACATGCACGTGTGCACATACACACACACACACACATTGCAGGTGCTACTCTGAGTGCCATACAAGTACCAGGTGTAGTCAGAGGCAACTTCAAGGCTAAAAATGGCTAAATATCCACAATTTCATGTTTCGTCTAATATTAACCCTTTTGATTTTATAGCAATCCTCTAAAGACTACCGTTTTCTGATGTGATGAGGTCTCGCTGGTTTTTCGCCACCCTAGTCAAATGTGCCTCAGTTTTCTTCCCTATAAAATGGGACACCTTATGTTACTTGCTTTATAGGGTCATCAGAGAATTAAATGAGTTCACAAATGTAACAGTGACTGGTACATAAATGTTTAGCTTTACAATTGTGGACAGAGACTGCAGCCATGAAATTAAAAGACCCTTGCTCCTTGAAAAAAAGCTATGACTAACCTAGACAGCATATTAAAAAGCATAGACATCACTTTGCCAACAAAGATCCGCATAGTCAAAGCTATGGCTTCTCCAGCAGGCATGTACAGATGTGAGAATTAGACCATAAAGAAGGCTGAGCACCAAAGAATTGATACTTACAAACTGTGGTGCTGGAGAAGACTGTTGAGAGTCCCTTAGACTGCATGCAGATCAAACCAGTCAGTCCTAAAGGAAATCAGTCCTGAATATTCATGGGAAGGACTGATGTTGAAGCTGAAACTCCAATACTTTGGCCACCTGATGCAAAGGGTCTACTCATTAGAAAAGACCCTGGTGCTGGGAAAGATTGAGGACAGGAGGAGAAGGTGGTGACAGTGGATGACAGGGTTGGATGGCATCACCAGCACAATAGACATGAGTTTGAGCAAGCTCCGGGAAGTACAGACAGGGAAGCCTGGCATGCTGCAGTCTATGGGGTCACAAACATTCCAACATGACTGAGCAATTAAACCAAAACAAAAGTTGTTAGGGTCTTCATTTGAGAAGGCCTGTGTGGTGCCTTTCAATTTTTTTTTCTGCTGGACACTTATTTTTCTCCTTCTGCAACAGCACCCCAATTCTCCTTCAAGATTGCTCATCCTCCTCCTGGCAGGGGCAGTCAGTTAAAGTCCCTTGCTCCCTCTAGCTATGAAGTATTCATGTGGCCCAAAGTGACTCAATCCCACTTTTTCCTGCTTTCTGTACTTTTCAAGGGCTTCCTAGTGGCACTCTGGTAAAGAATCCACTTGCAAACGCAGGAGACCTGGGATTGATCCCTGGGTGGGGAAGATCCCCTGGAGAAGGAAATGGCGACCCCCTTCAGTATTCTTGCCTGGAGAATTCCATGGACAGAAGAGACTGGTGGGCTACAGTCCACGGGGTCACGAAGAGTCAGACACGACTGAACACATGTGCATGTACTTTTCAAAGCCAGGCTGTTCTGCTTTCTTTCTGATTTTGCAGCTATTTGGTCCTTCCAATAAGTTCATTTTTTCACAATGGGGGCAAAGAGGGAGGGGTTTGCGTGGTAATTTTGCAAGTTATTAACAAGTTAATTGGCTTCCGTCTTTGCAATCAAAAATCCTTACCATGTATATCATTGGAAATAGGCATTTTAACCTATTTCTTCTGAACAGCGAAACTAGCTAGAGTGTACCGAGTCTGTGTCAAGATCTTTACTATGTGATTATATTTAACACATCTCTGCCCCATTTCACACATTAAAAACTGAAGACCTAGATTCTCATGCCTGTTCTCCCAGTCAACGGCTGTGCATGCTTGAACAAGAGTCTTAACCTCTCTGAGCCTCTGCCTCCTGCTGTGCAAAGTTGTGGGGGTGCGGGGGTGTCAGTTACACTGCCCACTGCCAGGCAGTTTTGAAAATCAAACAAAATGATGGAGATACAAAAGCACTTTGGAAGCTGATTTGTGCCATATGAATGGAAAATTGCATGGCGCTTTTCTTTATCCAAAGGATACATGTTAACTCCTCTTCCTGATGCCTAATTTAAGTCATTCTTTCTGCACAGAAATAATAATTTCTAAATGTAGGTTTTCACGTGAAAGTCCTGACTGATATGCAGCCCAGGATAATGAGGCTCTCTTCCTTGAAAGCCCCTCCGTGGGTTTCCTGGCTGTTTTATTCCCTTGCCAGCTGGATCATGGCTGAAGCTTATGTTCTTTGCTCTTCTCATCAAACTTAGAGGCCTTTTCTCTCCTTTCAGTCTTATTTTTCCTCCTCTCTTTTCCAACCTCACAGCTCCCCAAAGATCAATAAATGCCAGCAGAGACACACAGCCTTATGAGGGGTTCTAGTAAATTAGGGATTAGATCCAACTTTCTGTGTTAGAACTGAGATTCAGGGGAAGGTTTTCTAAAGTCTACCAAGGATTACACAAAGAGTAAGCACGAATAGTGGAAATTAGGGTTATTATTTCCAATGCCAGTGTTTTTAATAGGCAAATAATGCGGGGGATCGGGCTGCAGCATATTAGCAAGGAAGAAGGAAAAACAAGAGGAAGGGAAGCTTATTTCACTCGTGAAGCCAGATGATGTTCTTATTGGCCCACAGTGCCATCTTGTGGACGATTTGCAAATAGCGCTCAGCTTCCAGTTGTGATTGCTTTAGCCTGTCTACTCTTCATCACTTACAATATCCATGCAAGCGTGCTTCGTCGCTCAGTCGTGTCCAGCTCTTTGCGACACCATGGACTGTAGCCCACCAGGTTCCATTGCCCACTGGGATTTCCCAGGCAAGAATACTTGAGCAGATAGCCATTTTCTCCTCCAAGGGATCTTCCCAACCCAGGGATCAAACCCACATCTCGTGTCTCCTGCATTGTGCACGCATGCATGCCAAGTCGCTTCAGTCGTGTCCGACTCTTTGCGACGCCATGGACTGTAGCCCACCAGGCTCCTCTGTCTGTGAAATTCTCTAAGCAAGGATCCTGGAGTGGATTGCTATGACATTCTCCAACAGGAGATCTTCCTGACCTACTGATCAAACCTGAGTCTCCTGCAGCTCCTGCATGTATGAGGATTTTTATCCACTGAGCCATCAGGAAAGACCACAGCATCCACTGGAGCATGTAAATGACAATGATTTCCTGATAACCCATGAGAGCACAGATGATCATACCTGGTAAAGCTCTCAAACTAGAACTCTTAAGGCATGGTTGACCAGTTGTCCAGTGCTTTTCAAAATTACCTATTTATTTGACTGCACTAGGCTTTAGTTTCAGCACTTAGGATCTTCCATCCTTCTTGTGGCATGTGAATTCTTAGCTGGGGCAAGTGGGATCTAGTCCTCTGACTAGGAATGGAACACAGGCCCCCTGCCCTGGGAGCGTGGAGTCTTGGCCACTGGCCCACCAGCAAAGTCCCAAGTCATCCTACGCTCTAACCTTTTCCTCTTGCCCTCTGTAATAGCAGATGTCCATGGTTATCCTCTCTGATAGCATCTCTATAGTCTTCTTCACCAAATACAGTCTGTGTAACTCAGGTCTGATCTTTGCTTTCTCACTGTATGTGCCGTGATTCCTCACCTTTCATAGGTTACATAACCCACAGAGAACAAGTGGTCAGCCAGGGACTGTGGTCCTTCTTTCCAGAAAAAAGACACTCATATGACCATCTCCTTCACACACATTCTCTCCTACAAATACACATACACACACTCACACATTAGTGATTCAGTCGTGTCCGACTCTGCAACCCCATGGACTGTAGCCTACCAGGTTCCTCCGTCCATGGGGTTTTCCAGGCAAGAATACTGGAGTGGGTTGCCATTTCTTTCTCCTATGGGAGCAGCCAAATTCACTTCACAATTCAAAATTCACTGCATATGCTACCAACTCTGGGAAGCCAATCATAATTAGAGAGAATCCAAATTTCCATTTTGTGATCTCTTAAGTCAACTTTTATTCTTTACTTAAAATATTTCAGACTTCCCACAGTTTTTAACTGACTGTGGGTGTGAGCATGCTAAGCTGCTTCAGCCGCGTCCGACTCTTTGTGACCCCGTGGACTGTAGCCCTCCAGGTTCCTCTGTCCATGGGATTCTCCAGGCAAGAGTACTGAAAGGGGTTGCCATGCCCTCCTCCAGGGCATCTTCCTGACCCAGGGATTGAACCTGTGTCTCCTGCATTGACAGGCAAGCTCTTTACCACTAGCGCCACCTGGGAAGCCTGTAACTGACCCTGTGTGTGTGTGTTAGTCCTTTAGTTGTATCCGACTCTTTTGCGACCCCACGGGCTCTATCCATGGAATTCTCCAGACAAGATTACTTGAATGGGTTGCCATTCCCTTCTTCAGGGGATCTTCCCACCCCAGGGATCAAACCCGGGTCTCCCACATCACAGGCAGTCTTGACCGTCTGAGCTACCAGAGAAGATGCTAATTCTTGAGAAAAGAAAGCATGTCCTATTTACTTTTGCAAGCTCCATAAGAACAGAGGGAGGCAGTTAAGCTTCCCAAGCCTTGGTTCTTCCATACACAGGAATCTGACAGCTTCTATAAGTGGGTCCTTGGGGGGGGACTCAACAAGGAGATACATGTGATGCACTTGGCATATTTCCTGGCACACAGTTGGTCAAATATGTTTCTTGAATAAAAGGATTCTCAGACAAGAAAAAAAAGTTGAGGTCACTGTCTCTCTCTCTCTCTCTCTCTTATATATATATATATATATACCCATGATTTTGGAAACAAGTAGATTGCCCCTTCTTTCTGTTAAAGTGATTAAGTCCCTAAATGTCAGGAACTGAGCCAGGGACCAAGGATGGAAAGGGAAATCCACATCTTGCTCCAGTAGGTCTGATCTTTCAACCTTCTCAGTCAATACCGAGACACCTCCCTCTGAAGCATGACTATATCAGCCATATTTATGAAAGCCAGTTATAAAGCTTTGTTTTGTCTAAGACTGTGCTCCTGCTTTTCCCTCGGAGCTGAAATGAGCATGAGTCATCTGCTGTGGCTGGCCTCAGTCATGGCGACAGTGGTCTTAGCAGAGCCTGCAAGCTGTCCCTGCAGAGGAGAAAGAGCGCTCTAGCTGGAGGTGGTGGGTCTAACGCCACAGGGCATGTCCTTCTCCTCCAGACCACATTGCCCAAAGAACAATGAACGCACCTTCTGTCATGCCTCAAGGCACCTCAACTGTTGATATCCTTCAGTATGTGAGTGTGCTCAGTCACTCGGTCGTGTCTGACTCTTTGAAACCCCATGGACTGTGGCCCACCAGGCTCCGCTGTCCACAGAATCCCCCAGGCAAGAGTACTGGAGTGGGTTGCCATTTCCTCCTCTAAAGGATCTTCCCGACCCAGGGACGGAACCTGTGTCTCTTGCATCTCCTGCATCGGCAGGCAGATTCCCTTGCCACTGTGCCACCTGGAAATCTATTTAGAAGTTCATGTTTCTAATTAAAAATCTGTTTACTCTACAACCTAAAAATAATATCTTCCTGAGTTCTGCCGTCTTTCTCACCAGATCACGTCCCAGAATGCTGATCCACTCCCACCTGTTTCTCCACACCCTTGCCATACGTGTCAGACTTCATATTCTGCAACAATCTGATTCTAATCCACCTGACAGGTGCATTGTGGTATCTCATTTCCGCTTATTTTTTATTGAAGTATTGTTGATTTTCAATGTTGTGTTCATTACTGCTCTTCAACAAACCAACTCAGTTATACACACATACACATATATGCCTATATATACATTTACTTTTTACATTTTTTTTCCAGTATGGTTTATCACAGGATATTAAATATAGTTCTCTGTGCTATACAGTAGGACCTGGTTGTTTATCCATTCTACATATAAAAGCTTACACCTGCTGACCCCCAGCTCCTGCTCCCCCCCTCCTCCAACCCCCGTCCCTTTGGCAACCGCACATCTAACCTCTATGTCTGTGATCTTGCTTCTGTTTCATAGGGAGGCTCACCTGCGTCCTGTTTCACACGTGAGTGGCGCCATGCGGCGGTTCTCCTTCTCTCTCTGGCTGATGCTCATCTCTGGTTGCGCCCATGCTGCTGCGCATGGCGTTGTCTTGCTCTTTGCATGGCTGAGTAGCATCCCGTTGCATATGCACCACATCTTTATCCATTCCTCTACCAGCGGACATTTAGCTTGTTTCCAGGTCGCACTGCTGTTTAAATCGGGCGTTTCTATGATGAAGAGTCTGAGCTCTTTTCCATCCTCGGGAGCCTCTCGAGGTGTCTATTCTGAATCCCCTACTCTTTGACCCTTGTGTTAGCATTTGTGTCTTTTTGATGTTCTTGATTTGCCAGAGCACTTTGTGCACACTCCGTACTAATTCCATTCAAGAATTCTCCTGGTGTTTCATTAGCTTGCATGTCTGTGTTTCTACATCTAGGTCTCAAATTGTCTAACAGTTGTCCCTTTGTATATGGTGTGAGGTAGAGATCCCACTCTACTTTTCTCTCTAGCATTAATCCATCTCCCAATATCACCATCTTGAGAACTGGCCTTTTCCTTTTGATATGTCTGCCGTTTCTTTCATCTGTCAAATTCCTAGATATACGCATCTGCTTCTGAAGTTTCTGTTTAGCTCCATTATTGTAGCTGGGTATTCCTGCACCAGCTCTTTTTGTTACCGTATCATGGCAGTATGTCTTCATATTTGCCAAGGAACTCCCCCTTATTTTCTCTTCTTTTAGAAACTTGCCTTGGTGGGACTTCCCTGGCAGTCCGGTGGTGAGGATTCCACACTTCCAATGCACAGGGCAAATGTTCAGTCTCTGGTTAGGGAACTAAGATCCCACATGCTATGTGGCATGGCCAAAAATCCAGTTAATTAATTTTTTAAATAGACTTGGGTACTCATAGACTTTTAATAACAGCTTCAAGTTTGAGAGTCTGCTAATTTGATCCAAAGAAAAAAAGCTGAAATTTTAATTGTGTTTAATTCATAGACCGATTTTAGGTGTTTTGACTCCATTACAATTTCAAGGCATCCCACTTGTGAACATAAGGTCCAATCACGTTTTCAGGTGTTTGGCTATGTTTTAATAAAAGCTTTAAATTATTCTCTATAGAGTTTTGTGCATTCGCTAATAAATCCTTAGAGATGTTACAGATTTATCACTGTTGTGAAAATTGTATTATTTTCCACTATGTTTTCTAGCTTTTATTCCTGGTATAGGGGGACACAGAAATTGGAATAGTCTCTGCCAACATTCCCACTCTCTCTCACTAGTTCTAACGGTTGGCAACTCTGAGGCGCTACATGGATGCCCACAGCATCCTCCCCATGCTGTCTGTACAGGAGGAGAGGCTGCAGTCCAGCCTCCAGGTTGCATCCTAGTGAGTTGAAGGAGGAGAGGGGATGATGCCTCAGGACGTTGAGCCTCTGGTATTACACATTCTTCTCAGTCTCCCCCATCAGCCTCCCCACCAGGCAACACTGGCCTCGGCATTACTGATACTCTCTTGGGGTTGCCTCAACAAAGGACCACAGTGGGGTGGACCAAGCAACAGAAACTTACCGTCTCAGAGCTTGAAGTCTGTGATCAAACTATCAACATGGTGGATTCCCTCAAAGACCTGTGAGGGAGAATCTATCCTGTGCCTCTCCCCGTGTTCCTGGGGGCTAGCTGGCCATGATGGTTCTTGGCTTGCAGAAGCGTCCCCTGCATCTCCGCCGTCACCCTCACGTGGCTTTCTCTGTGTGTGTGTGCCTCTCCCCAGCATCCCCTCTTGGTGAGGGTGGCCGCCATATTGGATCAGGGCTCACTTGCTCCTTTCATCTTGACTAACTGCATCTTCAGTGACCTTATTTCCAAATAAGGTCACATCCTGAGGTACTAGGGGTGAGGACTTCAACATACAAATTTTAAGAAATTCAACCTTTTCATAAAGTCAGCCGACTCTCAAATTTGAGGCTGTTACTTAAAGTCCATGAGTAGCCAAGTCCCTTTAAAAAATTGATCAAGTTGTTTTTGGACCATGCCACACAGCATGTGGGATCTTAGTTCCCTAAGCAAGGATTGAACACGTCAACCTCCAAGAACCTTCCTGAGCCCTGAGCTCATCTCCTCCTTGGTATGCAGAGAGGAAGGGAGGTTGCCCCCACCTTTCATTTGCTTCCCACTCAACCTGCAAGAACCTTCCTGAGCCCTGAGCTCATCTCTTCCTTGGTACGCAGAGAGGAAGGGAGGTTGCCTCCACCTCTCATTTGCTTCCCACTCCAGCTGCGCGTGAGTGACATTCTTAGTTGTCTCCAGCCAGGGCTGTGCTTGTGCTGCTGGGATTCTGGTTCCCACTGGCAGAAAGCAGAGGAGAGAAGCAGACACAAGAGAGAACCCTGAGGGCTCCCCTGGGGGCTCACTGAATCCGCCCGCCAAGGCAGGGGACGTGGGGTCGATCCCTGGTCTGGTCTGGGAAGATTCCACTTGCCTCGGGGCAACCAAACCCGTGAGCCACAACTACTAGCCCTGGAACCCTAGAGCGTTTGCTCCACAACAAGAGAACCCACCGCAGTGAGAAGCCTGTGCACCATAGCCAGAGGGTGGCCCCACCCACCGCAACAGTGCAGGCCCGGGCGCAGTCAAGATCAAATAAAGAAAGCAGAGAGAGAGGGAGAGGATCCGCCATCTAAAGGGCCCCCTCTCCCCATCTGAGCCTGTCGGTTTCCTTCCACAATGTGGCCCAGTCACTGTTTTGTCTGCAGAAGCTGATCGGTTTCCTTCACATTCTCAGGTCCTCCACCCTCTCTCTTGCTTCATCCTTGTCAAAGAATGCTTTCAAGGCAGGGGGACACAGTCTATGTTAATTTTCCATCTAGTCAGAAGCATTTTCTTCTGGGCTCCAAAATCACTACAGATGGTGATTGCAGCCATGAAATTAAAAGACGCTTACTCCTTGGAGGGAAAGTTATGACCAACCTAGACAGCATATTGAAAAGCACAGACATTACTTTCCAACAAAGGTCCGTCTAGTCAAGGCTATGGTTTTTCCAGTGGTCATGTATGGATGTGAGAGTTGGACTGAAGAAAGCTCAGTGCAGAAGAATTGATGCTTTAAAAACTGTGGTGTTAGAGAAAACTCTTGAGAGTCCCTTGGACTGCAAGGAGATCCAACCAGTCCATCCTAAAGGAGATCAGTCCTGGGTGTTCATTGGAAGGACTGATGTTGAAGCTGAAATTCTAATACTCTGGCCACCTCATGCGAAGAGTTGACTCATTTGAAAAGACCCTGATGCTGGGAAAGATTGAAGGCGGGAGGAGAAGGGGACGACCGAGGATGAGATGGTTGGATGGCATCACCGACTCGATGGCCATGGGTTTGGGTGGACTTCAGGAGTTGGTGATGGACAGGGAGGTCTGGAGTGCTGTGATTCATGGGGTCACAAAGAGTTGGACATGACTGAGCGACTGAACTAAACTGAACTGAGTCAGAACCATTCTTTACCTGGAGCTGTTCTCTGGATACCTGAGTAGACAGCCCAGCCCAGCTGTTCATTCACCAGTGTTTTCTGATTTAGGAAAGGGAAAAAAAAAATGGAGCTTTCACAATTCCCATAATAGAAGCACATGGATAGGTAATTAAAACTAAGGCAAAGTTTTAAACCACATCTTAAAGATTTTTGCTCAAGAAAGACTAAGCATCTATAGAAAACTTAGGACATTGATAAATGATAGTTTTCCAGGCAGCGTTATTGCTGCAAACAAAAGGATGCCGGGTAAAAGGCCATGGATACGTTTGCTTTTCTTTCAGCCCTTATTCAGTTGATGCTGTGGTTCCTCCTCCTGTTCCCACCCTGTTCACAGTAGCTATAATGACAGGGGCCCTGGGGTGGGATGCAAGGTGCTCAGAGCTTTCCCACTGTCACTGAGTCACCTAGAGTGGGTTCCCATCCAGCAATGGGACAGATTATCAAAGTTCTCACCAAATTTAACACGAAATAGTGTGTGTTTGTTACGGAGTAAAGAAGAGTGTACATTGTGTTTTTGTCAGTTTCTCTGAGAGCTTAAAGAAGCTAAAGCTCCAAGAAATTTTGCTCTGAGTTTCTCTGACCTTTCTGTAGCTCGCAGAGAGCTACATGGACCTATTTGAAATGATCTGAAATCAGGTTGGTTTTATATAGCCGATGGTAACATGAGATTGGCACGCTGCAGTCCACGGTGTCACAAAGGGTCAGACACGACTTGGCTACTGAACAACAGCAATGTGAGATTAACAAGGACAGCATCTGACTCTAATGCCAGGGCTTCCCTGGAGGCTCTGGGTAAAGAATCTGCCTGCAGTGCAGGAGACCCGGGTTCAGCCCCTGGGTTGGAAAGATCCCTTGAAGAGGGAATGGTTACCCACTCCAGTATTCTTGCCTGGAGAATTCCTTGGACAGAGGAGCCCTGTGGACTCCACAGTCCACGGGATCACAAAGAGTCAGACATGACTGAGCAACTAACACTACATTTCTACTTGGATAAAGAATGAATGTGTTCTGAAAACATCTGAAAGAATGCAAGAAAAAACAAGCACTCTTTTGATTTAGGAACTGACTTCCAAAACGAAGGGGTTACAAACTCACAGATAAAGAGAAGCTAGTGGCTACCAGTGGGGAGAGGGAGGTGGGGAGTGGAAAATAGGGTAGGAATTAAGAGGTGCAAGCTACTATGTATACGATAATCTATAAGGAAGGATATGTTGTACAACACAGGGAATACAGCCAGTATTTTGTAATAACTAAGTGGAGTCTAACCTTTAAAAATTGTGAATCACTATATTGTAGAGCGGCAACTGATCTAATATTGTACATCAACTATACTTGAAAAAAATGAAGGGGCTGTAAAAGATCTTCAAAATGGAAGGTTCTATCTATCCCCTGAGATCTCAGAGAAGCACTGTGCTCTCTTTTCATGGAAAAACCCCACGTCTCAGAAGACAGACACTTAGAACCCTATCCCTTCTGAGGACAGATTATCCACCTACAATGAGGAAAGTATGCATATAATGCTATAAACAATCCTTTTAGATTAGGATTTGTGCCCGCCTGGATGCTGTTGTTGTTTCTAATGGGCTTTATTTTTTTAAGAAAAGTTTTAGGTTCACAGAAAGACTGAGCAAAAACAGAGTTTCCATATGCTCACAGACTCCCCAATTCTTAACCTCTCCCACAAAGGGGCACATTTGTGAAAATCCAGGAACCTTCATGAACTCATTATTATCATCATGAACTCATTATTATCACCCAAAGTTCGTAACCGAAATCAAAGTTCACTCTTGGCGTCGCACATTCTGTGGATTTGGACACACGTGGGCTTCCCCGTAGCGCTAGTGGTTAAGAATCCGCCTGCCAGTGCAGGAGACTTAAGAGACTCTGGTTTGACCCCTGGGTTGGGAAGATCCCCTGGAGGAGGGAATGGCAAGCCCCTCCAGGATTCTTGCCTGGAAAATCCCATGGACAGAGGAGCCTGGCGGGCAACAGTCCATGGGGTCACAAAGAATCATACACCACCGAAGCAACTTAGCATGCGTGCATAATGACATGTATCCATCATTATAATATCATACAGTCTTCCCCAGTGGCTCAGCGGTAAAGAATCCACCTCTGATGCAGAAAACACTAGTGATTTAGTTCGATTCCTGGGTTGGGAAGACCCCCTGAAGGAGGGCATGGCTACCCACTCCGGTACTCTTGCTTGGAGAATCTCATGGACAGAGGAGCCTGGCGGGCTACAGTCCATAGGGTCACAGAGAGTCAGACACTAAAGTGACAGAGCGTGCATGAAGGACCATACAGAATAGTTTCACCGCTCGAAAAATCCTGTGCTCTTCCTGTCCATCACCCCGCCCCTTCTAATGCCTGTGTCTTTTAGATATCAATAAACATCCGTATTTTGCAGTAATTTGAGAATTTCAGACAAGTTGCAAAGATGTTACACAGAGTTCCTGTACACCCCTCAGCCAGTTTCACTCACTGGAAACATCTCACATTTTCACAGTACACTTGTCAAAACCAAGACCCTGACATTTAACCAAGCTCCAGACTTCATTTGACTTCATCGTTATTTTTTGCTACACCCTTTTCCGTGCCTGGATCCAGCTCAGAGTGCCACGTCACATTTAGCTGCTGTGTCTTCCTGGTCTCCTCTGGCCTGTGACCTGGTAGCTGTGACCTTGAGAGTCGTAAAAATGTTGATCAAATACCCTATAGAATATCACATAACCTGCGTTTGCCTGTTTGTTTTTTTCATTATTAGCCTGAGGCTATGAGGTTTTTGAACAAACATACAGGTATGAGTCAATCTTATTACATCCAATTAAGGGGTGCAGGACATCAGGCGGCATCGTATCACGTGATGTGACTTTTATGGTTTATTTACAGGTTTCTCCACTGTAAAGGTGCTCTTATTCCCTCGCCCTGCGCTATTCTTTGCAAAGAGTCACTGAGAGTAACACACGCTGAATGGTGGGGCAGGTGGGAGAGGAGGGTGTGGCAATTAAACCTTAGCTCTTGAAGGGGGACCATCTGCTCACATTATTTGGAGCTCTCCTTTATTGCTTTTGCCCTTTTGATGTATATCTTCCCTTCTGGCTGGTAGTTTGTTTGTCTTAGCTGTGTGCCAGTCGTGTGGAACAGCTGGCTCATACCAGCTTGGGAGGGCCTATTGCCACATTTTCAGGACTTTCACAGACTGGTTGACATACCAGTCTGCAGTCAGTGTGCTGGGAGTGTCTACACCGCAGACGTTGGCAAACATTCCAAATCGAGACCCCACCCCACCCCTAGAACTGGCTGTTACACACTTAACCAGCATACCCCTGTATCATCTAGGTGATCAGATATTATTATGGGCCCCTTATTTCCTTGCTGATTGAAACAGAAAGTGGAGTCGGAAAATGTCCTCGTTCTGCCATCCCCCTCCTGCATGAGACACTAGCCCATGGTGTACAGAAAGGCCCAGCTGTACATCTAGGTGTCCCATCTGCTGTTTGCCTCCATCAGTGCATGAAATATACCACTCTTCAGGCTCCCAGCTGAGAAGGTTTTAATGCCTGTATTTTTATATACTGTCCGGAAAGCACACGTGAGGTTTCTGGTCAAAGCAATCCTTATTCTTTACTTACAACAATAACTGCACCCCTTCCTCATGCCCCCGTTCTTCCCCCCTTCTGGGGCGCTGCAATGTGAGCCTCTCAGGCACAAAGGGAGGTGCCCAGCCACAGGGGAGGGACTCTGAACATATCTTTCTGGGAGTGCATGTGCATATTGCTCCCTGTGCTCCAGAGGGAGGAGAAAAACCTCATTTCTTTAAGGTATATGCTTTCCTTTGGGGGAAACAAGGAGAAAATTCCAGACTTTTACACTTTTGAATTTAAATAACTATCTCTATGGTATAGAGAAGACAAACTGAAGTTTATAACTAACAGTCTTATTCCCCTTATCGTCCATGTGTGACGAGTACACACATGGAGAGATAAGCCTCTAAGGTTTTTCAATCAGTCTTTAACTTCCCAAATTGGTCCTTCAATCCAAGTCCTAGATTTCTTTGCTCAGAAAGCCCTAACTAGTGAAAACATGAAAGTATTTTCTCTCCTGGCTCACACCACCGTCTAGGAGAAGGAAGAGACGGCACAGATTCTGAAGTTTTATTTAACAAGGACTAAAACAACGACAGAACTCCTTGGCTGAGCTCAGCCTCTGGAGTCTCACATTTTCTTGTGTTATTATCCAAAACACCATCGTTATAGCTTCACCAAAAGAGGCAGCCCCGATTTGTAGAAATCTAAAGATGAACACCTGGGGCTTCCCAGGTGGCGCTAGCGGTAAAGAGCGTGCTTGCCAGTGCAGGAGACTGTAGAGACACAGGTTCTATCCCTGGGTCGGGAAGATCCCGGGGAGGAGGGCATGGCAACCCACTCCAGTCTTCTTGCCTGGAGAACCCCATGGACAGAGGAGCCTCGTGGGCTGCAGTTCACAGGGTCGCAAAGAGTCGGACATGACTGAGCATGCACACCACAGATACTGTGTGCCTCTTTGTCTTCAATCTTGGATCCAAGTCACTGACCACAGAGAGTAAAGTCCCAGTCAGTTCTGTTACACAATCACATCCCCAAGAGGTTGACTGTAGGAAAGGTGTCAAGCCCCACTGTCGAATCCCACACTGCATTCCACGTGTTTAATAGGGTGACCGGGACGTTGCAGCTTCTGTTGCTGATCTGTTCAGTCGCTCAGTTGTGTCCCACTCTCTGTGACCACAAGAACTGCAGCACATCAGGCCTCCCTGTCCTTCCCTATCTCCCAGAGTTTGCTCAAACTCATGTCCATCGAGTCAGTGAAGCCATCCAACCATCTCATCCCCTGTCGCCTCCTTCTCCTCCTCCCCTCAGTCTTTCCCAGCATCAGGGTCTTTTCCAATGAGTCTGCTCTAGAGTGACATTGCAGGCACTCAATAATTCTTGAATGAATGAATCAATGGAAACAGTGACAGACTTTATTTTGGGGGGCTCCAAAATCACTGCAAATGACGACTGAAGCCATGAAGTTAAAAGACGCCTGCTCCATGGAAGAAAAGCTTTGACCAACCTAGACAGTTATTAAAAAGCAGAGACATTATTTTGCCAACAAAGGTCCATCTAGTCAAAGCTATGGTTTTTCCAGTAGTCATGCATGGATGTGAGAGTTGGACTATAAAGAAAGCTAAGCACTGAAAGCTAAGCATTGATGCTTTTGAACTGTGGTGTAGGAGAAGACTTTTGAAAGTCCCTTCAGCAGCAAGATCCAACCAGTCCATCCTAAAGGAAATCAGTCCTGAATATTCATTGGAAGGACAGACCTGATGTGAAGAGCCGAGTCATTAGAAAAGACCCTGATGCTGGGAAAGCTTGAAGGCTAGAGAAGAAGGAGATGACAGAGGATGAGATATTTGGATGGCATCACCGACTCAATGGACATGAGTTTGAGTAAACTCCAGGAGTCGGTGATGAACAGGGAGGCCTGGCGTGCTGCAGTCCATGGGGTCGCAAAGAATTGGACATGACTGAGCGACTGAACTGAACTGAATGAATCAATAAATCAGTCAATCAATCAATCAATTTGATTCTTTGTTGGGAACCAAATTAGAGACTGGATTCTGTCTTTTCCTTACATTGGTACTTAATGGATTTTGTAAGGAGGCATTAGTCACCTCTTATCTAGAATTGATAATAAAGATAAAAAAACAGGCACCCACTAAATACTGGGTAGAGATTATGGTTTTAAATCCTTCAGCAGCCCTGTGAAGTAAGTATTATTGTCCTTGTTTTGTAAATGAGGAAATTGAGGCTCAGGTACTTTAGTAAAATGACCAAGGACTCTCAGGATATATCTGGTTAGTATTCAAGATTTCTCTCTGTATGTTTCTTGACCGAGAATGTGCAGGTTTTAGCTTTTGACTCTTTAATGTAGGGATGGCACCTGGGTGTGGTTTCACAGAACAACATTTAGGTGGTAGTTTTTGCCTGGAGCGCCATATCAAGGGCAGTGCTGTGATCTCAGTCCAATTGACTGATGATGTCTGCTGTGCCTACGTAAGGGGGAAAGTCGTGGACTCACGTACCAGCCCTGATCCAGGCAACTGTCCATACTTTTTCCAGCCAAATTAGAAACTGAGAAAGCCTGTCTTTGGTCTCTCCAGTATCCCTGCTTCTGCCGCCTCATGCCCTCCTCTCCCGTAGACTGGGTGTCCAGTCTCCCTCACTCTGCTCTGATACGGGTCGCTTTCATTTGTCTGTAATGACTCTCCCTGTGTGTGTGTGTGCGCTTGGTCTTTAGAGTCACGGGCTGCTGTATTGAGTGCGAAGTGTGCCTGACCTAGAGTTACAGGGCATTCCTTCCTCCCCCTAGCTGCCTGTGTGATGCTGCAAAACTGACTTAATTTTACTTAGACGATCATTACTCCTGCCAGACCTACTTCTAGCCTTGCCTTGAGAATTAAACAAATTTAATTAATTAAAAGAGGATATAAAATCTTACTATCAGGATGTGACAGCATTCGTTTGCTGTGGAAGGAAGTTCCAGACTTCCTGGAGGAGATAGTTTCCCTGACAAGTCCAGTGTCTCAGACCCTCTGTCACTATCCCATGTGGGCTTTGGCTAGTAAATAGCTCTGTGCTTGCATGCTCAGTTGTGTAAGAAGACTCTCTGCAATCCCATGGACTGTGACCCAGCAGACTCCTCTATCCATGGAATTCTCCAGGCCAGAATACTGGAGTGAGTAGCCATTCCGTTCTCCAGGGGATCTCCCCACCCCAGGGATTGAACCCAGGACTCCTGCATTGCAGGTGGATTCTTCACCAGCTGAGCCAGAGGGAAGCCCATGATGTTCAATAAATGTTAAACACCAGAGACAAACTCTCTGCCTTCCCCTGTCAGTTGCTTCCAAGCCAGCAATTACTGCAGCCACCAAGGTTCTTCACTTTTGTTCTTCCCCAGAAATCGTTCCAGCAATAGGAAGTGGTGTTGCAGAGTAGGTAAGAGTTTAGTCTTTGGGTTCAAAACCCAGGTCTGCCACTTGTGAGCTCTATGACCTTGGACGGGGTGTTGTTTTGTTTTGTTTTGTTTGGCCACTTTTGAGCCTTGATTTCCTCCTCTGTCAGACGGTATTGCCATCACAGTGTGGTAAGAAATGTTATGAACATAATTTATTCATGTAGTGCCTTACACATGGCAAGTTATAAGGGCAGTTGATGGGTGCTTTTTCTCACCAGTCTGTAAGTGCCAAGAAGGCTGGGACTGTGGCTGGCTTTTTCTCCTCCGAACTTCTGATCCTGGGGAAGACTAGCCATCCAAAGTGAATAAGTAGCCCCATGAGTGAACACATGAGACAAGGTGCGCTGGGAAAGTAAGTCCGCCTGCTCCCAAGTCATGCTTGTTGTTGTATCTCCACATTGTTTGTTCCCAGCAAACTGTGGGGAATGAACGCATATTTGTTGAATGAATTACTGGCCTTTAATCAAAATGAGTCTCCAATTACATAATGGAGAGCACTGAAAATGAGATTCAGGATAAGAAATTTCATCTTATGGGCCTTTCAGAGATAACCTAGTTCATTAATCTGGATAAACTCAATGTCGATGCACCCTCCGTTTGGAAATTATATGCAAATGAAAAACAATGGAAAGTGTGTTAGTTACTCAGTTGTGTCCGACTGTTTGAGACCCCATGGACTATACAGCCTGCCAGGCTTCTCTGTCCATGTAATTCTCTAGGCAAGAATACTGGAGTGAGTAGCCATTCTCTTCTCCAGGTGATCTTCCTGACCCAGGGATCAAACCCGGGTCTCTGCATTGCAGGTGGATTCTTTACGAACAGAGTCACCAGGGAAGCCCAATGTAGATGCAATGGGTGTATATCATTTCTTCCTTGCAATAAAAGCATCCTGGTGGTAAAATTGTCTTAATAAGTCAAGCTACACTTTCTCCCTCCTTTGGCTTAAATGAGTATCTCTGTGATACAGACCAAATTTTTATAGCTGTATTCAAAAACTTTTCTTTTTACCATCTACTGGCATCACTTGCTGTATTTTGTGAAGTTCTCAATCCATAGGGCCCAAAGAGTCGGACGCAGGTGAGTGACTGAGCGCAGCACACACAGTCTTACCTGAAAGATTTTTTAGATTCGTTGTTTATTTCTTCTTTTTATTTGTTTCTCCAGGCGAGGATATTGGAGAGAGTAGCCAGTTCCCTTCTCCAGGGGATCCTCCCAACTCAGGGATCAAACCCAGGTCTCCTGCATTCTTCATGCAGGCGGATTCTTTATCAGCCGGGCCTCCAGGGAAGCTCAATATATACACATCCTTTTTAGGTCCTTCTAGTACATATTTTTATATCTGAAACATTAGCAGGACAATATATGAAGGATGATATGATCTGTCACCAACTTTAGTATTCATCAATTGAACTGAATTACTGCCAATGGCTTTTAAAATATACTGCTTTTCCTAATATCTAATTTTCTATTACTTCTCTTGCTCTAACATAACTGATTTTTCTTTCTCTTTAACTTTCCAGAATCTAGCCTAGAATTTTTCATTGTCTTTCAATTGTTCTGAATTAAAAATAATATTAGTGGTTCTCTTGAATACTGCATGAGAATAGAAAGGCATAATTTATTTGTAGTCTCCACCGATCACATTCCGGCCAAAAGGCAGTCTCTTTTGTTTGTTTAGGGAAGATTGTTGTCACCGTTACCCCTCTGTAATACTTCAAGATGCTTATTATTAATAGATATAAAATTAAATTACACTTAGCACGCACTGTTCATGCCAAGAACTTTACAATAATCAATACTGTTACCATCATAACTCATACATGTATATATTTTTAAGTTTACTAAAGCATTTTCACATTCATGATCAACTCTACTCAATCTTATAGCTCTGTGACATAAAAATCATTTTATTAATTTGGAGATAAGGAACCTGAGGCTCAGAGAAGTTATTCAAGATACAGAGAAGAGCCAGTTCTGAGAGCAATTCTAGAACTCACTCCAATGTTATTCTGTAGGAATACCATGGAAGCCAAAGAATGAAGGGAACGTAGAGATTAGCTGATAGAGAAAAAAGCAACAGCAAACAGACCCGGAGTTGTTCAGATGCATTCCACGGGATTTAGCTGGGCGCCTACCGAGCTCTACGCCGCGCATGCACATTGTTGGGATAAAACGGTGACCGAGGCACAGGGTGTCTCTGCTTTCCACGAACTCACTCTCTAATGAAGAAGAGAAACAAATGGGTATTGAGTATTGGAGAGGGCCTCTGAGGTCTCTGTATACAGCTCATTCAATCTGCAGGTAAAGAAGCTGAGGTCCTGGGAAGCTGAAAGATTTGTCCAAGATCACAAGGCAAGTTGTCAGAAATCCAGCACAGTAAGCCAAGGTTCCTAGTTCGGTGCACTTCAGTTCAGTCGCTCGGTCATGTCCAACTCTTTGTGACCCCATGGACTGCAGCCTGCCAGACTTCACTGTCCATCGCCAACTCCCGGAGCTTGCTCAAATTCATGTCCATTCAGTCGGTGATGCCATCCAACCATCTCATCCCCTGTCGTCCCCTTCTTCCAACTTCAGTCTTTCCCAGCATCAGGGTCTTTTCCAATGAGTCAGTTCTTCGTATCAGGTGGCCAAATTATTGCAGTCAGTCCTTCCAGTGAATATTCAGAACTGATTTCCTTTAGGATTGACTGGTTTGATCTCCTTGCAGTCCAAGGGACTCTCAAGAGGCTTCTCCAACACCACAGTTCGAAAGCATCAGTTCTTCAGGGCTCAGTTTCCTTTATGGTCCAACTCTCACATCCATACCTAACTTCCAGTCTAATGGAATATATAGAAATATCATTTTCAAAATTATTGTTGAATAATAGGCCAAAAAATGAAGGAGACTTGGAAATGGAGTTCTTAATTCATCCTCAGCATATCTATGCATTATAGCACATCCATTATCTGCATACTGCTGTCACTACAAGAGCAGAGTTGAGTAGCTGCAGCAGAAACCCAAGGCTTATAAATCTGAAGGGCTTACTATTTAGAACTTTATGTGGACGCTTGCCCACTCCTGTGGCAGTGGAAAGAACTCAGCGGGAGTCAGAAACAATGTCATGCCACTTCCACCAGCTACTAACTTTGCGGTAAAGATGGTCGAGCTTTCCACCTGCCCCACAGCTGTCCCTTACTTCTAGTAAATCACCCAGGTAAGGATTCCCCCAGATAAAATCTCTGTGATGGAGGAGTTGCATCACTCAGGAAGGGTTTAGCTGTAAATATCTGAGGACCAAACTCAGCTGCTTCAGGTAAGAAGGAAAGATACACAGAGGCCCATGGACAGGCAAAGATTCAGGCAGGAGCACACTCAGTGACTCAGTGATGCCATCGAGGACCAAGGATCTTACCATGACCCCATTTCACAGATTTCAGCAAGCTCTTCTTAATACTTACCCGCTTTGTGTTTATGTTTTAGTCAGTCCCTCAGTTGACCAGTTGTGTCCAACTCTTTGCAACCCCATGAGCTCAGCACACCAGGCTTCCCCGTCATTCACCATCTCCCAGAGTTTGCTCAAACTCATGTCCATTGAGTCAGTGATGCCATCCAACCATTTCACCCTCTGTTGCCCCCTTCTCCTCCTGCCTTCAGTCTTTCCCAGCATCAGGGTCTTTTCTAGTGAGTCGGCTCTTTGTATCTCAGGTGGCCAAAGTATTAAGGAGCTTTAGCTTCAGCATAAGTCCTTCCAATGAATATTCAGGACTGATCTTCTTAAGGATTGACTGGTTTGGTCTCCTTGCAGTCCAAGGGACTCTCAAGAGTCTTCTCCAACACCACAGTTCAAAAGCGTCAATTCTTTGGCACTCAGCTTTCTTTACAGTCCAACTCTCACATCCATACATGACTACTGGGAAAACCATAGCCTTGACTACATGGATCTTTGTGTTTATGAGACACTGCCATTTTTCTTGCAGGAATCACCTCTCCTGACTGACACACTATATCCAGAAGTGTTTTGTAAACTGTTTAGTGCTATACATAGATAAAGAGTCAGATCGTTATTGTTGTGTTGTTATCTTATGAGCTCCCTGGAAAACACAAACAAGAAACAGCATTAGGAATAATGAATACAAGCAACACCTTGACTCTTGAGTGCTTAGGGAAGGAACCCTTCTTAACATTTAGTGGGGGCTGCTAATTCTCCCACTGGACTGATCTTACAAAACCACAATTTTCTTCTTGTTAAAGATGCCCCATTGCCCTTCCTTCCATCTCCCAGCAACCTCCATGCTATTTTCTATTTCTATGATTTTGACTGTCTTAAGTAACACATGTAAGTGGAGTTGTACAGTACTTTTTTCTTTTTGTGACTGACAATTCATTTAGCATAATGTCCTCAAGTTCCTCAGTTCCGTAGATCCACTTACAGGCTAGCTCTTCAAGGCTGAATAATATTCCACTGTGTGTATTCACTGTTTTGCTTACCCATGCAGTCGTCTGTGGACACTAGGGTTACTTCCACATTCTGGCCATTATGATGGGGCTATTAGAAATATGAGTGTGCAAAGGGATTTACGATTTGTGAACGTGGACTGTTCCAGGTATTATGATTTCATTTAATTTTCCTGGTTGCCATGTGAGATGGGGTGGCAAACTGCTAGTCATGCCCCAGTATCCATTCTTGCTCCTTCCTTAGTAGCAGAACCCTCTCTATAAGTAAGCACGTGGACACCCAAAGTGAAGATGAAAATGTCCCACTCCCCTTGCAGCCAGGTGGGGCTGCCTAGGTAACTGCATTCTCTCCAATAAGCATGAGCAGAAGTGACTGTGCAGCTTCCAGACAGGCTGTTGAAAGCTAGGGGCACACCCTCACCTTCCCTTTCTCCTTCTCCCACAGGCTGGAATGCAGATGACCTGCCCTGGATCTTGTGGACAATGGTACCCACCCCCCACAGGGATGGGGAGCAGCAGGGAGCCTCAGTCACTGACTTTGGCTGTCCCGCGAAGGGCATAGCATCCCTATATCTTACGTAAGGCACAGTCTTGGGGGTTTATGCGAAGGTGTTGGGTGTGCATGCTCAGTCGTGTCCAACTCTTTGCAACCCCATGGACTGCAGCCCTCTAGGCTCCTCTATCCATGGAATTTTCCAGGCAAGAATACTGCAGTGAATTGCCTTTTTCCTCTTCCAGGGCATCTTCCTAGCCCAAGGATCAAATCTGAGTCTCTTGTGTCTCCTGCATTGGCTGGCAGATTTTTAACCCCTGGGCCACCTGGGAAGCCCAGGATGTTCACCCTGTATCCCAGCTAATACCAATAGGTTACTGTTACAGCTGTTTCACAGATGAAATGACTGCTCAAGCAGAATGACTTCCATGCTGTCAGAGCCAAGAATGGACCAGAGCTGCCTGGCTCCTCACCTGCTTCCTTTCCCCTGTACCAGCCTGTCCCAGAGAAACTTTAAGTGATGTGCAGCACACATCTGTGACTGTGCTTGTGTTCGCATGCATGTTGTGTGTGTGTGCAGCAATTTAGACTTTTTGTTGAACTAATTTCTAAAAAATGTGAAACTCTGGATATTAAATACTATTGACGTGGCTGCACTGGGTCTTTGGTGGCAGCACGCTGGATCCTCACTGCACCATGTGGGGTCTCTCATCTCAGCACTGGGACTCACTAGCTGTGGCAGCACGAAGACTCGGTAGTTGTGATGTGGTGGCTTAGTCTCTCCACCGAGTGTGGAATCTTAGTTCTCTGACCAGGAATTGAACCCATATCCTCTGCATTGCAAGGCAGATTCTTTACCACTGGACCTCCAGAATGAGTGAATGAATGAAATCCTTCAGTCGTAGCCCGACTCTTTGAGACCCCACGGAATGCAACCTACCAGCCTTCTCCATCCACGGGATTTTCCAGGCAAGAGTGTCGGAGTGGTTTGCCATTTCCTTCTCCAGGGGATCTTCCCGACCCAGGGATCAAACTCAGGTCTCCCGCACTGCAGGCAGATGCTTTAGCCTCTGAGCCACCAGGGTAGCTAATTGTTAGGGACCTCCAGGGAAGTCCCTAAATAATATTTTGATTGCATCCAGGGCACTGTGTGGTTCAGACATTTTTAAATACAGTCCTTTTGTAAGGTGAAGTCTAAGTCCCAGTTTTGTTTGGTTTTATTAAGCAAACTCAGATTCTCCTATGCTACATTTGGTTAGGGCAAAGTACACAGACAAACACACACCCAGACACATGCACACACACCCAGATACATAAGTCTCCATTGTCTTGATAGCCTGTCATATTTGCTTTCAGGCTCTGTTGATAACAATGGAGGAGGGAGAGAGAGTGGAGAAGACAAGATGCATAATGTACACTGTTCAATATTTCTTTTTTCACTCTAATTTTTTAATTTTTAAAAATTTTTAGTTTTTACAGCATTTTCCTGGTTTCTCCCATAAAGCAAGGCAAATCAGCCATTATTGTACACACATTCCTTTCCTAGCCTCCCTTCCCTCCCTCCCCTCCCCCACCCCACCCTCCCAGGTAATCACAGAACACAAAACTGCAATACTGAATTTTTAAATAAAAGCTCCCCAGACCAATCACTTTTGCAACTTAAGTTGTTTTTCTGTTGCTTGAGTGGTTTAGAAGGTAAAGCACATTTGAGGGAAGACGGGGGAGCAGACGGAAACATCGGTTTCGAACCTCAAATGACCATGAGTTTAGTGGGAGTGTATTACTATACTTGCTTAATTCTGCCATCTGGTGAGGTTTTCCACGTGATTAATGAGAGACCATCGTACAACATTACCAGAAGGGAAACAATCTCACTCACCAATATAGCTAAACCGTAATTACTATGCAAATGATTTCAGTAATGTAATAGAAAGGAATCTCTGGTCATTACAGGGCAGACAATTCACAATGCTAATTGGGGTTAGTCTGTTTTCTGAAAGTAAATAATATTAACAGTCAAATAAATCCAAACTAATATTAAGTTTGATTTTGCTTGTAATCAAGGAGAATGGCCTGCTTCTGAAATTACATTTCTATTCAGAAGATAAACTATACTTGCTGCAATCTCTAGTAAAAAGTACAGTGAGTTGGGATTTAAAATACTGGGCTCAAAATCATATGAAGATGAGATTTAGGACTTGAGAAAAATGGTCCTCAGCTGAAAGTTTTCAGGCCGGAAGACAGACATGGAAGTGTTATTATTGTTTGGTCACTAAGCTGTGTCTGATTCTTCTGCGACACTTGCCGGGTTCCTCTGTCAATGGGATTTCCCAGGCAAGGATGCTGGAGTGGGTTGTCATTTCCTCCCCCAGGGAATCTTCCCAACCTTGGGACAGAACCCGCATCTCCTGCATTGCAAGAGGATTCTTTACCACTGAACCATCAGGGAGGCCCCAGATGTGGAAATATACAAGCTTTAATTCTCAGAGTTGCTTATATGTACTTGGGGTCGGAGAGAATGTCTCAGAACGTGAAGAAAAAGGACAAAGGAGAACACTGCTGCTAAGTCATCCTCTTAGACCTTTTAGTTTCTCCCCAGTCTCTCCCCTGGTACCCAAGTTTAAGTCTTACATCACCACTTACTTGTTCTGTGATCATCGTTTTCAGATCTGTCTCTCCCTCTGCCCATTCTCTCTTAGCCTTGCCCATCCCATGCTCTGGAAGGGCAGAAGTTCCTTTTCCCCACAGCTAAAGCCCCACACCTTCTACCTTGGGAGGAGGTATCCAAAGGCGCCCTCCATCACAACCTTTCTCTCCCCATCCTATACACCCACTGGGACACAGAACCTGAGCTTGGACAATGGGCTCCTTTTCCCATTGGAGCTCATAGTGATGGAGCCCTTCGTTCCAGCTCCAGGGCCCTGTTGCTTGCGCTTCACCACACACAAGGTTTCTGTTTGTGGCCCCTCTAGTTCTGTTTTTAGGCCAGATCCTCCAGGCTCCCTCCCTCTCCTTGAGCCACATAACATCCCTCTAACAAATTCTCCTTTTATATGATTTTAGCCAAAAAAGAATCCTAACAGATACACTTATCCTAAGAAATTTAAGTCAGATCATCAGAGCATCCAGTGGTGCTCCGGGGCAGGAAGAAGGCAATTAGACAGTAAATTAGGGCTGCTTCTTAAGACTGCTTGTGGTCAGCTTAAATTCAGAAATATCCTGTGAGCAGATGACATCATCAGAATCAGTGGAGGTCATGGTTAGGAACCAACCTCCAAACTCAGACCCGTTGGTTTGAACTTCACTTCCTCCACGGCATGACCTTGGGCAAATTGCATACAAGTAAAATGCACGGGGCAGGAATCCATTCCTCTCAGGACTGTTAGGAAAATGAGTGAGTTACACAAGTAGAATGCATAGACCAGAGTCTGATGCTAGCAAGTACGGTAAGCATGTAAAATGCTATTATTAAGGTTTCTGAAAAACAGCTTATGTGGGTAGGTAAATAAAATTTGAAAAATAAGATTCAAACACTGACTTGACATCTGTGTACAGAGAGTTAGGTAGCATCCAAAGTCATCTCCCTGGGGCTACAAATAATTCCCATGGTATTGCCATGATTCAAGCCTGGGATTTTTCTTCCAGAATTTCTCCTTTAAAGCCTGCCAAACATAGCAGCCTTGGACTGTGAGGAGATCAAACCAGTCAATCCTAAAGGAAATCAACCCTGAATATTCACTGGAAGAACTGATGCTGAAGCTCCAATATTTTGGCCTCCTGATGAGAAGAGCCAACTCTTCAGAAAAGACCCTAATGCTGGGAAAGATTGAAGGCAAAAGAAGAAAGGAGGTGGCAAGAGATGAAATGGTTAGATAGTGTCACCAACACAGTGGACATTAATCTGACCAAACTCCAGGAGATAGCGAAAGACAGGGGAAAGACTGGCGTGCTGCAGTCCATGGAGTCGCAAAATCAGATACCACTTGGTGGCTGAACAATGACAGCATGCATAGATAGGTTTGGTTGCCTTTGTGCCACTTAGAAAGGGATTCCGTTACTAAATGCCAAAAGCTAATAACTGAGTATCTAGACTATGCCTGACCATTCTCCCCAGTCGTCACTCATGCCCTGCCAAACATGTAAATTGCAGAAGTGAGGAATTACAAGTCTTTGTTCTCACAGACCACTCTCATTCACAAAAGCGAGTCCTGGGAAACAAGCAGGTGCTTGCCTGACAGCAAAGTACCCTGTCCATGATCCCCAAACCCGCTGTGGTCCCTGATGGCCTTCTTGGATGCTTTCCAAGGCACCTGGGTCCCGGGAGATGCCCCCTGCCCCTCCCCATTGCCTCACTTCTCCCAGAAGCCCTTGATCAGCACCTGCATCCTCTGCTTCACCTCCTGGCCCTTCCCCCAGGCTGGCTGGGATTACTCTCCAGCCCTGTCCAAAGCGCTCTCATACTTTCCAAAGGGGCTAATCTGATGCACCTTCACTTGAACGAGTTCCCAGGAGCCAGAGCCACCGAGCATTTGAGAGTCCAGGCCTTACTAAGTCCAGCCCTCTATACATTTCTGGATTTGAGGGCAGTGGACACCCGGTACTCTGAATGAGATACTTGAGTTTCCAGCTGCCTGTAAATCATTGAAAAAGACCCTGATGCTGGGCAAGACTGAAGGCAGGAGGAGAAGGGGACCACAGAGGGTGAGATGGTTGAATAGCATCATTGACTCAATGGACATGAGTTTGAGAAAACTCCAGGAAATAGTGAAGGACAGGGAAGCCTGGTGTGCTGCAGTCCATGGGGTCACAGAATCAGACAGAAATTAGAGACTGAGCAGCAATAAGAGCAGGACGTCAAAAAGTCTATGGATCTCAGTCTGAAACTCCATCATATGCCATGTTTTGCACCCATCGTCCTGCCCAGGATGTCTTGCTTGAGCTGCGCTGGTGGATAGAATCAAGGCACAGGCACATTTCAAGGCAGATCTGAGTCAGACACCAGGGCTTGCCAGGCAGCCCTAGTGGTAAAGAATCTGCCTGCCAGTGCAGGAGACGCAAGAGACTCAGGTTCGACCCCTGGGGGGGGGAAGATCCCCTGGAGGAGGAAATGACACCCCACTCCAGTGCTCTTGCCTGGAAAATTCCTTGGACAGAGGAACATGGTGGGCTACAGTCCGTGGGGTCCCAAAGAGTCAGACAGGACTGAGCACACACACACACACACACACACACACACACACACACACACACACACACACACACACACTGAGAGAAACAGTGGCCAGTGAACGGAGGCTGTACTGGCCTGCTCGCCTTCTGACCCCAGGTTACCAAGTCCTCTCGTAGACACTGTGGAGGAGTCCTTCCCCCGAAGTCCCTCCTCTTAGGTGGGCTGCTGGTTCTCTGGCAATGCAGGCTTTAAAGACTTTTTCACCCAGCTTGTCAGGTTCTTAGATAAAAGTTCATTTGATTCCATAGAGCTGTGCAGGTAAGTCGTCTCTAGTGCCAGCCAGTGGCATGGGTTCCAATTACAGCACCCTAAGTGACAAGTCAAAGCTGTGGTTTCCCAGTGGCCATGTATGGATGTGAGAGTTCGACTATAAAGAGAGCTGAGTGCTGAAGAATCGATGCTTTTGAACTGTGGTGTTAGAAAAGACTCTTGAGAGTCCCTTGGACTGCAAGGAGATCAAACCAGTCGATTCTAAAGGGAATCAATCCTGAATATTCATTAGAAGGACTGATGCTGAAGCTGAAACTTCAATACTTTGGCCACCTGATTCGAAGAACTGACTCATTGGAAAAGATCCTAATGCTAGGAAAGACTAAAGGCAGGAGGAGAAGGGGATGACAGAGGATGAGATGGTTGGATGACATCACCGACTCGATGGACATGAGTTTGAGTAAGACCTGGGAGTTGGTGATGGACAGGGAAGCCTGGCATGCTGCCGTCCATGGGGTCCCAAAGAGTCGGACACGACTGAGTGACTGAACTAACTAACTAAAGTAATGAGAGGCTTGGGAATAAGGGATAGTGACCCCCCTCAGGGTGGCCAGGGATGCTTAGAAACAGGGATAGCTTAGGACTCTCTTGTGACAAGTTTCAGGGGAGGAATCTCTGGTGCATGGGAGCAGTCACTGAAATCAAGGCAGACATGCATGGAGGAGGCCCTTTGACAAGGAGGTTCTGGATTACAGGCCCCCATCACAAGGCTCTGGAGAGGCTTGGCAGCACCTACTAGGCTGTGCCCAGTGGGTTTCCATGGCGACAGGCTGGCATGGGTCTTCCTACGTGATTATGGCACACAGCACCTCATACCTTGCCAGCAAAAAGGTGCCAAGTAGTCAACATTCTGAGTTCTGAGTAGTGTCGGGTGACAGGGTAATGACCTCTCTCCTTAAAATGCTTGCTGAGCAGGGTTATTTCAACAGAATGAAACCACCATCCCAAGCCACACGCCAATAGGGATGGGGCAGAGGTTAAATTTTAACTATTTTCCTAGTGGCTCAGTGGTCAAGAATCTGCTTGCCAAAGCAGGAGATTTAAGTTTGATCCCTGGGTCAGGAAGTGCCCATGAAGAAGGAAATGGTAACTCACTCCAGTATTCTTGCGTGGACAATTCCATGGACGGAGGAACCTGGCAGGCTGTAGTGCATAAGGTCACAAAGAGACGGGCACGACTTAGCGACTACTAACAGCAACAACAAAAGAGATTAATTTAGGGCTTGAGTAGGAGGAAACTGAGACATTGTAAGATACCAACCTGGCCTCCCTTCCCTTGAGGGACTTCCCTAGTGGCTCAGATGGTAAAAGCATCTACCTACAATGTGGGAGATCTGGGTTCGATCCCTGGGTCGGGAAGATCCCCTGGAGAAGGAAATGGCAACCCACTCCAGTACTCTTGCCTGGAAAATCTCATGGAGGGAGGAGCCTGGTGGGCTGCAGCCCATGGGGTCACAAAGAGTCAGACACGACTGAGCGACTTCACTTTCCCTCCTCCTGAAGACAGGGACAAAGTCTCCAATTCACCATTCCGGCTCTAGCACCCAGAACTTTTTGGCTCTCATCTAATGTTTCTATTGCTCTGCAGTCCCTACGTCTTGTCCAGCTCTTTGCATCCCATGGACTGCAGCACGCCAGTCTCCTCTGTCCTTCACTATCTCCCAAAGTCTGCTCAAATTCACGTCCATTGAGTCGGTGATGCCCTCCAACCATCTCATCCTTTGTCCTCTTCTCCTCCCGCCTCCAATCTTTGCCAGCCTCAGGGTCTTTTCCAATGAGTCTGCTCTTCACATCAGGTGGCCAAAGTATTAGAGCTTCAGCATCAGTCCTTCTGATGAACATTCAGGGCTGATTTCCTTTAGGATGGACTGGTTGGATGTCCTTGCCAACAAAGGGACTCATCCAATAGGAGCTGGATAAATACTTGTTCAGGAAGAGTTCTAAACATGTCCTCAGTTGGAGACTATAGGAGATAGACATTTCCCTTCCAGGCACACTCTGTCTGCTTGTAAGTTGGAACACAGCCACAGTCATGATCCTCCTTCCCTCTTATTTTCCTTCCATAATTGTTTTCTAATCTATCCACAGAGATAATATGTATAGTTAAAAATCAGCGAAAATAGAAAAGGATTAGATGTTTAGTGACCTCCACTCGAAAGAAACCTTGTCAAGTTCAGAATTCAAAAGGAATGTGTGGCCATGGTAATCTTTTATCTACTCTCAGGGTATCTAATCGAAAAAGGCCCATGTCCAACAAGACTCATTCCAGGCTTTTCCGTATGCCTGCTTATCCCCAGAGGAAAATCTGTCCCTACCTGAACCACCAGATCCCCAGTGCAGGGGATGCAGGTTCAATCCCTGGTCTGCGAGGAGCCCACAAGCCACAGAGCAACCAGCGGAGCTCAAGAGCTTAGAGCCTGTGCAGAGTCATGACTGAGCGACTGACCTGAGCTGAACGGAAGCTTTCTCACCATTAGCAGAAATACACCCATTTCTCCTTAAAATTCTTTCCGTGTTTTAGAATGTATTTTGAAAACCATGCTGTTAGGTGTAGATGAGTTCAGAACTGTTCAAGTTTCCTGGGGGTTGTTTATGGTTACAGTCATCTTAATCTCTACCACTGATTTTACTGCTATGAGAAAGCTCGTACTAATTATTAACACAGCCGGTTATAATGAGATAGTTTCTGTCACTGTTCAGGGACCCCATGCACTGCAGCACACCAGGCTCCTCTGTCTTCCCCCATCGCCCAGAGTTTGCTCAGATTCATGCTCATGAGTCAGTGATGCCATCCAACCACCTCATCTTCTGTCGCCCCCTTCTCCTCCTGCCCTTAATCTTGCCCAGCGTCAGGGTCTTTTCCAATGAGTTGGCTCTTTGCCTCAGGTGGCCAAAGGATTGGAAGTTCAGCTTCAGCATCAGTCCTTCCAGTGAATGCTCAGCGTTGATCTCTTTCAGGATTGACTAGCTTGATCTCCTTGCAGTCCAAGGGACTCTCAAGAGTCTTCTTCCACATCACAATCTGAAAGCATCAGTTCTTCAGCACTTCATCAGTTGATCAGTTCTTCAGCATCAGGCACTCAGCTCTCTTTATGGTCCAACTCTCAAATCTGTACGTGACTATTGGAAAACCATAGTATACTAGTGTACTAAATATTAACATGGAATTAAACTAATATAGGCAATTAACAATTACTAGTAATAAGTAGCTATAGAATTTTAATAATTAATTATGTGAAATTAATAACTGATCACTAATGATTAGTAATAGTAAAAGGATATGGCCACAGCAGTTTTTCTTTTTCTTCACTTATATAGAAAAAGAGGTGTTTGGGGAGTCAAAGAGGATGGTGCAGGCTCAGCCCTATCAAGCCAGCTGTCAACTGTAGCTCAGCGTCTCTCAGCTCCGGCCAGCACCTCTGAATAGGAAGGGTAGCTGCTGCTGCTGCTGCTGCTAAGGCGCTTCAGTCGTGTCCGACTCTAGGTGACGCCATAGACGGCAGCCCACCAGGCTCCTCTGTCCCTGGGATTCTTCAGGCAAGAATACTGGAGTGGGCTGCCATTTCCATCTCCAAAGCACACATGCATGCTAAGTTGCTTCAGTCATGTCCGACTCTATGAGACCCTATGGACAGCAGCCCACCAGGCTCCTCTGTCCACAAGATTCTCTAGGCAAGAATGCTGGAGTGGGTTGCCATTTTCTCCAAGGAAGGGCAGACGCACACCTTTTCCTTGCCCTGCATGACCTGAACAGATGCCGGGTGAGTCCCCACAGGCTGGGTGAAGAGGAGTTTGCTGATAAACCCTTCGTCCTTGGCTGCAGAGCACCCCAGTGCTCCAGAGCTGAGGTTCCCTCTTCTGACCAGGGTCCTCCTGCCCCTCTGATGGAGTGGCATCTCCTCCCGCAGCCCAGCTTAGCCCCAGCAAGCTCTCTTATCAGGACAAGGAGCACATCCTGGTGTCCCGCTGGCCATAAAGACACTTCAGCCTCATTCCAGCATCACCGTAAAGACGCTCTGAGACCAGAGAAAGCCACAGGACCCATCCAGGTGATGCTTCTTCTCTAAAGAGAGAAAAGTACATGTTTTTAAAAAGTCTGAGGTCAGTTCTAGCAGAGGAGATGCGATGAATCTATGAATGATTGCAATAGGTGACCTGCTTGTCACCTATTGGAAACTTCAGATATAAAGTACTTTGCTGAGAAATTAAAGCCCCAGACCTGGACACAAGATGGTGGGGAGACTGGGAATGGTGGGGGGAAGCAGGAACATAGGAATTTACTTACTAGGGTGCAGTCTGGGGCAGCAGGAACACTTTGCTTTAAAGAAACATTCAAAAGAATGATGACTTGTTTTCCCAGGAAATGTCCCTGTTTTTGTGAACCTCCACATCTCTAAAAAATGAAACACGACAATTTTGAAAACAAAGCAAGCTATATGTAAGGCTGCTGCAGCTGCTGCTAAGTTGCTTCAGTCGTGTTTGACTCTGTGCAACCCCATAGACGGCAGCCCACCAGGTTCCCCCGTCCCTGGGATTCTCCAGGCAAGAACACTGGAGTGGGTTGCCATTTCCTTCTCCAATGCATGAAAGTGAAAAGTGAAAGTGAAGTCGCTCAGATGTATCCGACCCCTAGCGACCCCATGGACTGCAGCCCACCAGGCTCCTCCGTCCATGGGATTTTCCAGACAAGAGTGCTGGGGTGCCTTGCCTTCTCCATATGTAAGGCTAAAACATTGCAAAGATGTAATATGCCTTTGAATTTTTTTCAAGGTTTTGCTTTTTTTTTTTGTATTGGGGTATAGCTGATTAACAATGAGGCAGTGTCAGGTAAACAGCCAAGGGACTCAGCCATACATACACATGTATGCATTCTCCCCCAAACCCCCTCCCATCCAGGCTGCCACATAACACTGAGCAGAGTTCCCTGTGCTATGCAGTAGGTCCTTGTTCATTAACTATTTTAAATACAGCAATGGGTACATGACCTTCCCAGCCTCCCTAACTATCCCATCCCCCTGGAAACCGTAAGTTCATTCTCTAAGTCTGTGAGTCTCTTTCTGTTTTCTAAGTAAGTTCGTTTGTATCATTCCACCTATTCCACTTAGGTTCCACCTTAAATTCCTCTTAGATTCCACCTATGAGGGATGTCATATGATATTTTTCCTTCTCTGACTTACTTCACTCAGTGTGACACTCTACATCCATCCATGTTGCTGCTTTTGAATTTTATTTTAGAAGAATCTAACAAAGTAACTGCTGCTGCTGCTGCTGAGTCGCTTCAGTCGTGTCCGACTCTGTGCGACCCCGTAGACTGCAGCCCACCAGGCTCCCCCGACCCTGGGATTCTCCAGGCAAGAACACTGGAGTGGGTTGCCATTTCCTTCTCCAGTGTTTTTTAAAAAAACTAAAAGCATTCATATTATATAGACCCTTGATTTTCTAGGGAATCTAGCCTACACCAATACTTTCACTCTAAGTGTGAAAGTGAAAGTCTCTCAGTCAAATCCCGTTCTGCAACACCATGGCCTGTAGTCCACCAGACTCCTCTGTCCATGGGATTCTCCAGGCAAGAATACTGGAATGGGTAGACAGTCCCTTCTCCAGGGGACCTTCCTATCTCAGGGATTGAACCCTGGTCTCCAAGAACACTGGAGTGGGTTGCACGCCCTCCTCCAGGGGATCTGCCCAACCCCAGGATCAAGCCCATGGCTTTCATGTCTGCTGCATTGCTAGGCAGGTTCTTCACCGCAAGAGCCAGTATAAAATTTGGGAGAATCACAATACTCAGCAAAATTCATTTGAACTCACCTGCACAGCCCTTCTGCTATTTCACTAGGTGGCAGCGTGGAATAACAAATAATGATATCACACAGAAGTAAGTAATGAAACTGTGAAAAGCTACTTTGAACAATGTCAGCTTCGCAAAGATTTCTAAAACAACAGAAAGAACTTCAGTGCTTTTTCAGCTTAACTTGAAATTGGATTTATTAGAAGCATTATTGTAGCCCACACATTCACACATTCCTTTTCAGGTAAAAATTCTTGAGACTGAAGTATGATGGAGAAAAAGGGTAGATTCTACACGGTATCTTTTCTTCATTAATATTTAACCAAAGGAAATAAGAATTCACCTCTAAGCAGAGAATCCGCCTGCAATACAGGAGACCTGGGTTCAGTCCCTGGGTTGGGAAGATATCCTGGAGAAGTGAAAGGCTCCCCCCTCCAGTATTCTGGCCTAGAGAATTCCATGGAGTATACAGTCCACAGGGTCACAAAGAGTCGGACACAACTGAGTGACTTTCACTTTCACTTTCTAAGCAAAGAGAGCTGTTGATACCAACACCAGTTATAACGAAACTTTTCTCAAAGTCAGATCTTGGATTTGACTTGGCAATGAATGACCTACAAATGAACAGTGAAATTTTAACTCTAAGAAAACATACCAGCACAAATTAGAAATTTCAGACTGTTGGTAGCAAACTGTCATTCTACAGAGTCAGGACATGAAGGCGGTTCCTTGACTTCATGTGTATATGTGTCTCTGTGTGTGTGTAGAATTTCCATGTTAAAATTCAAGCTGTTTCATACAAAAATCCAGATTCTTGGCTTCTCTAGAGCCCACAGATCTGCGAACACTGAATCCATATTTTCTTTTTATTTTTTAATTGCAGGATAATCGCTTTGTTTCTGCTGTGCCACAGCGTGAATCAGCTATAAGTACACTTATATCCCCTCCATATTTTCACATGCTGCAGAAGGCTGGCCTCAAGTGGCAGCCACCCCCTTTAACCAACTAGGAGCCCTCCAGAATCTTCCATCTGCTCTGACCCTGGTGTCTGCTTCCTAGCTGTGTTAGTTTTCTATTGTTTTGTAACAGTGACCACACAAACTTAGTGGCTTAAAACAGCACCCATGGGGCAGCTGACACCTCTGTGGCCAAAAGCCCTGTGGTCAGAAGCCCGGGAACAGCATGACTGTGTTTCCTGCTCACAGTCTTATAAAGCTACCATCTGTATGCCAGCCAGCCTGCTTTCTCGTTCTCTTCCAGACCACGTGGTGCGGGCACGGCCTGAGTCCCGTGTGGTTGTATGCCTGTACTCCCCACTGTCTCTTGGTTGTGAGCAGGAACAATCTCAAGTCCTGCTGGGCACCAGCATTCCTTACCACGTGGCCTCCATATTCAAAGGCAGCAAGGGAGCACCCCACTCATGCTCCAGCTCTCCCTCCAGAAGGAGCCCAGTCCCCTTTGAGGCCTCACCTGACTAGGGCTGGCCCACCCAAGCTCCTCCCCTATCCTTAAAGCCAAGTCCCTGTGTGGCACGAGCTACTGGTGGGGTGACGTCACATCCAGTGACAGTCCCAGAGCTTTTGCTGGCCATGCACACAAACACGAGGCGGGACTCTTAGATCCTGCCTGCCACACTTGGCTACATAAGTCTATCATCCATTATCAAGCTTGCACTGGTGATTTTGTTGTTCATTTCTTTAGAATCGTGTTCACACTGAGCTATTTCCATGACACATTTCCAGCAAAAATTGAGAAGATGAAAAAGTGAAGTCCATATAGTTTGAGAACAACAAGACAAATGTTCGTACATGTTTCATATCAAAATGACATGGACTTTTTTAGACTCGGGCCCCATGACTCATCTTTGCTGCCCACCTGGGAGTTTCAGTCTGTGGCCCCTGGCTTAAACCGTACTCAACATCTGTGTCCACTGAAGACATTTCAAGAACGTCTCCAACACCTCTCATGTGACGTCTGGCTCCCCGATTCCGCTGCCCCTCTGCTCTTGAGTTTCCGAGCTTCAGTCTTCAGAGAAGAGAGATGAGAGACTGTCCATTTTTTCCCTAGTGCTTCTCAAATTCTCTGTGATGAAGAAACTTCCTTCCCCAACCCATCACCCATAGCTCATGACTCAATGGACATGAGTTAGCAAACTCCAGAGGACAGTGAAGGATAAAGAAGCCTGGTGTGCTGCAGTCTGTGTGGTTGAAAGGAGATGGACACAACTAATTAGCGACTGAAAAACAACAACAACCCATCACAGACAGACATTTTTTAAAAATACTATAGAAATAAAATGAGTTCACTGATGATGTTCTCAGATATTGGAGCAATGTAAAAAGTTGCTATGAAAAAGTGTGAGTGTGAAAGTTAGCTGCTCAGTCGATCTGACTCTTTGTGACCCCATGTATTGTAGCCTGCCAGGCTCCTCTGTCCATGGAATGCTTCAGGCAAGAATACTGGAGTGGGTAGCCATTCCCTTCTCCAAGAGATCTTGCCAACACAGGGATCAAACCTGGGTCTCCTGCATTGCAGGCAGATTCTTTACAGTCTGTGCCACCAAGGAGGCAAAAAAAAAAAAAGAATTTGATATAAAAGTTTCCAAATTTTACTTTGTTAGAGACTGTTAGCAGATTACTCATGGAGAGCTACTAGCCTTGTTACCATAAGAAGCTAATAATGACCATTCATTAAGCATGTCATTCGGTGGTCATTCACGGGACCAACATTCTTGTGGCCACAAGGAGAGCTGGGAATTGCATGTGATTTTGTGTCAGAGAACAGGGCTCAAACCACAGTCCCTCCATCTCCCAGATACATGACACGGGTTAAATTATTTAGCCTGTCTGAGCCTCACTGTCTTCTTTGAATTTCAGCATTGTAATACGCAACTCACTGGGACAAAAGGAGAGAGAGGGTTACATGATGTAATTTGTGTTAGTACTTTATAAATCATAAACTTCTCCTCAAGCATTAAGTACACATACACTCAATTTTTAAACCAAGATACCCGTGCTCGGGCTTGGTTGTGTCTGACTCCTTGAGACCCTGTGGACAGTAGCACACTAGGCTTCTCTGTCCGTGGGATTTTCCAGGCAAGAAGACTGGAGTGGGTGCTATTTCCTTCTTCAGAGGATCTTCCTGGCCCAGGAATCAAACCCCCATCTCCTGTGTCTCCTGTATCGTTGGTAGATTCTTTACCCACTGAGCTGTGTAATATTGTTACAGGTGTACTAACAGTGATTCTCAGTTTTCAAAGGTTATACTCCACTTCTAGTTATTAAAAATATTGGCTATATTCCCCGTGTTGTACAATATATCTTTGCAACTTATTTATTTCATGTGCAACAGTTTGTGCCTCTTAAGCCCCGAGCCCTGTGTCGTCCTTCCCCACTTCCTCCACTGGGAACCGCTAGTTTTTTCTCTGGATCTGTGAGTCTGTATCCTTTTTGTTGTATTTATTTGTTTTAGGATTTTAAATTCCACATATAAGTGATACCATATAGCATTTGTCTTTTCCTGTCTGACTTATCTCACTGAGTTTAATACCCCTCAGAGTCACCCATGTTGTTATAACTGGCATTATTTCATTCTTTTTATAGCTGAGTAATATTCCACCGTGTGTGTGTGTGTCTTTTTCTCCATTCATCTGTTGATGAACACTTAGGTTGATTCTCTATCTTGGCTATTATAAATAACGCTGCTATGAACGCTGGAAAGTATGTATGTTTTCCAATTAGCATTTTCATTTTTATTTCAGATTTATACCCAGGAGTGGAATTATTGGGTCATATAGTAGTTCTGGTGTTTGTTTTTTTTTTGTTGTTTTTTTGAGAAACCACCGTACCATTTTTCCACAGTGGCTGCACCAATTTACACGCCCACCAACAATGCACAGGGGTCCCCTTTCTCCACATTCCTGCCGCCATTGGTTATCTGTGTTCTTCCGGATGATAGCCATTCTGACAGGTATGAGGTGATGTATTATTGTGGTTTTAATTTGCATTTCGCTGATGTAATGATGCTGAGCAATCTGTCATGCGCCTGTTGGCCCTCTGTATGTCTTTTTGGGGAAACTGTCTATTCAGGTCTTCATCCCATTTTTAAATTGAATTGTTTGTTTTACTGATACTGAGTTGTATGAGCTCTTTATATATTTTGGAAATTAACCCCTTATCAGTCAAATCATTAGCAAATATTTTCTCTTATTCAGAAGGCTGTCTGTTTTGTAGACGGTTTCCTTGGCTGTGCAAAAGCTTTTAAGCCTAATTAGGTACCATTTGTATATTTTTCCTTTTATTTATCTTGCTTTAAGAGACAAGATCCAAAAAATAATGCTACAATTTACATCAGAGAGGGCTCTACTTATATGTCCTTTCAGGAGTTATATGGTTTCTGGTCTTACATTTAGATCTTTAATGAATTTATTTTTGTGTAGGGTGTGATAAAACGTTCCATCTTTATTCTCTTACATGTAGCTGTTCACTTTTCCTAGCACCACTTATTGAAGAGGCTGTCTTTTCTCCACTGTGTATGCATGCCTCCTTTGTCATTGATTAATTGATCACAATCACGTGGGTTTATTTCTGGGCTCGCTATGCTGTTCCATTGATCTATGACACACATGAATTTTTAAGGTAATGTTGGCATAGTCTGTAAACAATATCCTTTGAAAAGTTTCTTTAACATATACTGTGTCAGTGAGGGCTCACAGAGCAGAGAGATGACCTAGAGAGGACCTGCATCACTAGGGCTGTGCCGGAGAAACAGAGCCAGCATATTAGACAGGCAGCTAGGTGGATAGATAGATATCACATACGCAACACGTTGTGAGAAGTGAGCTCAGGTCATGGTGGCCAGGGATCAGCTAGGCTGAAGCCATCAGCTAGGCTGTCAAAAATCATTCCCTCGGGATGCCTGGGCAGATGGTGATGCCGCAGTCCACAGGGCCGCAGGCAAAATGTCTTCTTTCTCAAGGAAACCTCAGTTCTGCTCTTAAGACCTTTCAACTGAACTACCTTGGATCAGGTGTACCCACATTATTGATCATCATCTCCTGAAAATCAACTGATTGCAGCTGTTAATCACATCTATAAAATACCTTTACAGCAACACCTAGATCAGAGTTTGATGGATAACTGGGTGCTATAGCTTAGTCGATACAGAGGACCGACCATCACACTATCGACGGCAAGAGTCCATACCAGCACTAGAGCTTGGGGGCGGGGATGCCGAGGCATCCTGGAGTCCAGATGCTGGGGAAGCATGGTGGGAGCTGCCTGGCAAGAGCCGGGGCCACAGAAGGCACAGCACAGGTGGCAGAGCTGCCACGACTGGTGGGGGAGCCAAAGAAAAAGGAGAGGAATACCGGCCCATTCTCCCCTTCCCACCCATGTTTCTCGCTGGCCAAACCTTCAGGAAACCAGAAGGCAAAGGTGCCTGGGAAATGTAATTCTCTCCGGTGCAAAACAGTCTGGAGGAGTGAAGGGCAATGGGATTGTTGACATTATGTACCTAAACAAGAAAAAAAAAAAAAAGATAATGTGTCCCATCCTAGTTCAGTTCAGTCCAGTCCAGTTGCTCAGTCGTGTCCGACTCTCTGTGACCCCATGAATCGCAGCACGCCAGGCCTCCCTGTCCATCACCAACTCCCCGGAGTTCACTCAGACTCACCTTCGTTGAGTCCGTGATGCCATCCAGCCATCTCATCTTCGGTCGTCCCCTACTCCTCCTGCCCCCAGTCCCTCCCAGCATCAGAGTCTTTTCCAATGAGTCAACTCTTCACATGAGGTGGCCAAAGTACTGGAGTTTCAGCTTTAGCATCATTCCTTCCAAAGAAATCCCAGTGCTGATCTCCTTCAGAGTGGACTGGTTGGATCTCCTTGCAGTCCAAGGGACTCTCAAGAGTCTTCTCCAACACCACAGTTCAAAAGCATCAATTCTTCGGCGCTCAGCCTTCTTCACAGTCCAACTCTGACATCCATACATGACCACAGGAAAAACAATCGCCTTGACTAGACAGACCTTAGTCGGCAAAGTAATGTCTCTGCTTTTGAATATACTATCTAGGTTGGTCATAACTTTTCTTCCAAGGAGTAAGCGTCTTCTAGTTTCATGGCTGCAGTCACCCTCTGCAGTGACTTTGGAGCCCAAAAGAATAAAGTCTGAAATTGTTTCCACTGTTTCCCCATGTATTTCCCATGAAGTGAAAGGGCCGGATGCCATGATCTTCGTTTTCTGAATGTTGAGCTTTAAGCCAACTTTTTCATTCTCCTCTTTCACTTTCATGAAGAGGCTTTTTAGCTCCTCTTCACTTTCTGCCATAAGGGTGGTGTCATCTGCATATCTGAGGTTATTGATATTTCTCCCAGCAATCTTGATTCCAGCTTGTGCTTCTTCCAGCCCAGCGTTTCTCATGATGTACTCTGCATGTAAGTTAAATAAGCAGGGTGACAGTATACAGCCTTGATGTACTCCTTTTCCTACTTGGAACCAGTCTGTTGTTCCATGTCCAGTTCTAACTGTTGCTTCCTGACCTGCATACAGATTTCTCAAGAGGCAGGTCAGGTGGTCTGGTATTCCCATCTCTTTCAGAATTTTCCAGTTTCTTGTGATCCACACAGTCAAAGGCTTTGGCATAGTCAAGAAAGCAGAAATAGATGTTTTTCTGGAACTCTCTTGCTTTTTCCATGATCCAGCGGATGTTGGCAATTTGATCTCTGGTTCCTCTGTCTTTTCTAAAACCAGCTTGAACATCAGGGAGTTCACGGTTCACGTATTGCTGAAGCCTGGCTTGGAGAATTTTGAGCATGTCCCATCCTAGGGAAGGTTAAAATTCAGAAAACACTCATTGGCTTAAGATAACTTGAAAGACAGCCTCTTCAGAAAACAAAGAATAGCCATGTCATTCTTATCTTCATTCTTTTGGTAAATATCAAAGTTTCATGTGGTTGGAGATAAGGCCTCAGAAGAGGGACTTGGGTGCAATGCTTAAGAGCCTGGAGTTCCTCCCTGTGGTCTACGTGCCTCCAAGTGTGATGCAAGTACCACTGGCATCCGGATGACCTGTGTGCTTGTAGAAATAAAGATTTCTGAGCCCCATCCCGAACTCCTGAGTCAGAACGTATGGAATGGAATACAGTGCTATGCATGTTTATCAAGCTTCCCAGGTGATCCTGAGGCAAACTGAAGTTTGAGAATCAAAGTTTTAGGCAAGATGGGGAGCCGCAGAGGAGTGTCATGATAAGATAAGTCTCAGAAAATAAGAATACAAATAACCAACACTTACCGACCAAAAGACCAAGCAGTGTCTTATGTACTTCACGTGTGGATTTGTGTGACTACTCCAGGGTCTCTGTGAATGATAGCTGTTTTTTTGGTTCTGGGTACCAAAATGGTGAGTAACGGCCAGTGAGTGCTTTCCAATTTCAGATAATTAAAACAACATCTGAAGGGGCTAAATCAGAACTTCATTAAACAAACGTTATTTGCTCCTGATTTGGGGAAGATAGCTGAACATGCACTATCAATTGCAAATTGCATGTGGTTTATCTAACCACAAATTTGAGCATATTCAAATACATCTACAGATAATACCCAATGGGTGTGTGTTCAGTCGTTCAGTCATATCCAACTCTGCAATCACAGGGACTGCAGCTCACCAGGCTCCTCTGTCTATGGAATCTCCCAGGCAAATATGCTGGCATGGGTTGCCATTTCCTCCTCCAGGGAATCTTCGCAACAAAGGGACTAAACCCGAGCCTCCTGCATCTCCTGTGTCGGCAGGAGGGTTCTTTACTACTGAGCCCTCTGGGAAACCCAATACCTAGTGAGTTTCTGGCAGTGTAGTAGAGTCCTTTGGTCCCATTATTAACACCTTCCTGCACGCACACTCTGCCATGTGGCTCCAAAGTGAGCACGGTGCTCTGTTGCACCCCTTGACCTTGAGCTCAGTCATGTCACTTCACAGCAGAGGTCAGCAGCCGTGACACAAGCAGAGACTTGAGACGGGGTGCACACTGGGCTTACTCACTCCTGTGCCCCTGTCATCACAGGAGAGTGTGCCCTGGCTGGCCATTTGGAAGATGAGAAGCACATGGAGCGAGCTACACCCCACCAGCTGCACCAGCCACGGCCAGCTGAGGTCTGCCAGTTTACCTTAGATGCGGGGAAAACATATTCTTTAGTGTAGACTGCACGAAGGTTTTATAATTGCTTGTCACATAGTATAATTGGACCATACATAACTCTATCGGCACTACATTTCAATCTACTTCATCGCACTGTGGACCAGGAATGACATCTGCCACATCAGGGAACAAAGGATGTTGCAGCCATCAAGCCATCTCAGGATGGAAACCAGATGCCCGCCATCAAGCCCACCACTGCTGCAGGTACCCACCCCCAAGGGTGCCCCCTTGGAAACTCAGGAATGTGAAAACACAGGATACTGGCCCCACAGAGCTGAGGTCCACGTCAAAGAAATAATTTCAGTGAGTCCAGACTTTTGCATCTTCCCATGTATAGAAAAGCACTAAATTCATTAACTTGAGATATCTCATTTTCTTTAATGAACAGTCATCTTTTGATGTTCCGACTGCCTGATTTTTGTTACAAAGTGAAGTGAAGTGAAGTAGCTCAGTTGTGCCTGATTCTTTGCGACCCCGGTGGACTGCAGCCTACCGGGCTCTTCCCTCCATGGGATTCTCCAGGCAAGAATACTGGAGTGGGTTGCCATTTCCTTCTCCAAAACTCCTATATATCCTGGCTCCTCCCTTATCTCTTCCGAGCGGTTCTCTCAGAGCCATCTAAGAGTCCTGTCTCCTGGGCTTGAAGTTCTCAGGAAATCTGCCAAATAAAACACAACTCACAACTTTGATGTTGTGCATTTTTCTTTTTCAGTCGATGCTATGCTGGTAAAATTCCTTGTAAATTGTGCTTGGTGAACAGTGCGTGTCTCTCTAAAGTGGTTGCTTTTTTCTTTAATTTTTCCAACTCTGTATCCCCCTAAAACTTTATCCCATATTTCTACAGGTCATGATCCTAAGGAATGTGGAATGGCCTTCCATTCCAGACACATCTAGGAAGGAACTTAGGGTTCTTGAGGTTAGGGCTAGAGCTGGAGGCATTCCCACCAAGACAACAACAGGCTCCAAGATCGGAGTTGCTGGTGAGGTTAGAGTCTAAAACAAAAAGAGTGAAAGTCCAGACACAGAGGATGGAGAGAAACCACATATTAGGAGACATGATTGTAGCCCAGCTCTCCGAGGAAAACAGTCAGGGACATGGAGCTGATTTTAAAGGGAATACGTACGTAGAGAACCCTAAAAATCTAAAAAAAAAAAAAAAAAAACGGAACTGATAGAACTAATTAAATGGAGTTAGCAAGGTTTTAGATACAAGGTCAGCAACCAATTTTATTTCTATATATCAGCAACAGACATGAACACCGAAATTCCCAAAATAAGCCATTTTTAATAGCATCAAAAAACACAAACCAGTTAATAGCAAATTGAAATATATGTATATATAGGCTCTGTACCTTGAAAAATACAAAATACTGATGGGAGAAAATAAAGGAGAGCTAAATTAATGGAGAGCCATATGGACTCAATGGACATGAGTTTGAGCAAACTCCAAGAGATCGTGAAGGACAGGGAGGCTGGCATGCTGCAGTCCATGTAGTCACAAAGTGTCGGACATGACTGAGTGACTGAAAAACAGCAACAAAATTCACAGATTAGAAGACTCATTATTGTTAAGATGTCAATTCTACACAGTCAGAATAGCAGCAGGCAGATTTTTTTTTTAAGACTTAGATTCTACAGTTTTTTGTAAATCTTAATGACTTAGAATTGCCAAAACTATTTTGAAACAGAAGAGTAAAGTTGGAGAACTTATATCACCTAATTTCAAAACTTACTGTAAAGCATCAGAAACCAAGACAATGTGAGACTCATACAAAGATAGACACATAAATAAATGGATCAGAAGAGAGAGTTCAGAAATAGATGCCAACAAACACAGACCATTGATTTTTGCTGAAAATGCCAAGATAAATCAATAGCAATAGTCTTTTCCATAAATGATGTTGAACAACTGAATATCCATTCACAAAAAATTAGCCTCAACTCTTAACTCACTGCATACATAAAAACTAGTTCAAAATAGATGAGAGGCAAACATAAAAGGACAAACCATTAAAGTTCTACTAAAAAAAAAAAAAGAAAGAAAATCTTCCCAACATTGGGGATTTCTTAGGTAGAATGCAGAAGCTTGCATTATGAAAGGAAAATAATAAATTTGAGTTTTATAAAATTAAAAACTTTTCTTCAAAAGATGATATTAAGAAAATGTAAGAACAAGCCACAGATGGGGAGAAAATATTTGCAATGAATGTATCTGACAAAGTACTTGAATTCAGAATATACCAAGAATTCTTACAATTGAATAATAGAAAGATAAACACTCAATAAAAATATGCAAAGGCTTAAACAGACACTTCACAGAAGATGATATATGAATACCCAAAAGACAAACAACATCATTAGTCATTAGGTAAGGCAGAAAATTAAAAGCCAAAAATAAAATACAGCTATCCATCTATTAGAATGGATACATTTTAAAATATTGCCAGTAAGAAATGAAGCAATATTGCTGGCAGAAAACAGTTTGGCATTTTCCTACCAAGCCAAACATACACTTACTTTCTTACTCCTGAGCATGTACCCCCTACCAAATATTCAAATTTATGTCCACACACACGGATTCACAGTAGTTTTATTCATAAGAGCCAAACATAGGAAACAACTCAAATGTATGATTTTGTTGGATAAACAGATTATGGTATATTTATACAATCAGACAGAGCCTCCCCTGTGGCTCAGTGGTGAAGAGTCCACCAGCAATGCAGAAGAGCTGGGGTCAATCCCTGGGTCAAGAAAATCCCCTGGAGAAAGAAATGACAACCCACTCCAGTATTCTTGCCTGGAGAATCCCATGGACAGAGAAGTCTGGCGGGCTACAGTCCATGGGGTTGCAAAGAGTTGGATACAACTTAGCGACTACACCACCACCACCGTATACAATAAAACAGCACTGAGGAATAAAAAGGAGCAAACTGCTGATACATATAATAACATACATGAATCTCAAAAATACGATGTTGAGGAAAAGAAATCGAGCAGAAGCAAGCTATACTGTCTGCCACCATTTACCTACAGTCAAAACTAACATGTAACTCCACTCTAGAAAAGGCAACACTAGTCAATGCTAAGTGTCTTAGTCAGCTCAAGCTGCTACAACAAACGTGCCCTAGACTAGGTGGCTTATACAGCAAGCATTTCCCACAGTTCTTGAGGCCGGCTAACCCAGGATCAAGGTCAGACAGATCTGGCGTCTGGTGAGAGCCTTCTTGCTGGTTCACAGAAGCACATCTTCTTCTCGTGTTTTTACATGGCAGAGACAGCAGACAGCTTGATAATAAGGCACTAACTCCATGGAGGAGCCTGGTGGGCTGCAGTCCATGGGGTCGCTAAGAGTCAGACACGACTGAGCAACTTCACCTTCACTTTTCATTTTCATACATTGGAGAAGGAAATGGCAACCCACTCCAGTGTTCTTGCCTGGAGAATCCCAGGGACGGGGGACCCTGGGGGGCTGCCATCTCTGGGGTCGCACAGAGTCGGACTTGACTGAAGTGACTCAGCAGCAGCAGCAGCAACCCCATGATTTGGGCCTAATTATTCATGACCTAATTATCACCCAGAGGCCCCACCTATTGGGGGTTAGACTGCCAACACATCCATCTTGGGGAGATACAAACATGCAGTTTAGGACACCAAGAGAAACCAAATCAGTGGTTTCCTAAAATTGTGAGTGGGGAACATTTTAATGCAAAGGGACATGAGGGGACTTTGGGGGAATAATGGGATTGAAACTAACATCTTGAGTGTGCTGGTGAGTACATAACCATATGCATCTTTCAAAACTCACCCAACTGTGCATGTAAATGGGGGAATTATTTTATGTCAATTATATACTAAGAAGGAGAAGGCAATGGCGCCCACTCCAGTCCTCTTGCCTGGAAAATCCCATGGATGGAGGAGCCTGGGGGGCTGCAGTCCATGGGGTCGCTGGGAGTCGGACACGACTGAGCGACTTCATTTTCACTTTTCACTTTCATGCGTTGGAGAAGGAAATGGCAAGCCACTGCAGTGTTCTTGCCGGGAGAATCCCAGGGACGGGGGAACCTGGTGGGCTGCCATCTGTGGGGTCGCACAGAGTTGGACACGACTGAAGCGACTTAGCAGCAGCAGCATATACTAAGATAAACAAGACAGTGGCGCAGCAGCGGGGACAGGGACATACGGAAGGGAGGGCGCCTAGCCATCACGTCCACGTCACTGCTGTCTACAAGCTGTCCTTCATGCACAGTAAGTGGGTGACTCTGGTCACCATGCCCCATGCTTTCTCTGCTAGCATGTATTAAATCTCAGTACAAATAGCGAAGAGTTCCCAGTCTCTCTGCCCCAAACACCGCCCGCTTCCTGGTTCCGTTGTTGCATGCCTGCTTTTCTTTTTGTTATCTTGACTCGCTACTTCCCTGGCTTCCCTGGCGGCTCGGAAGGTAGTCCGCCTGCAGTGCAGGAGACCCACGTTCAGTCCCAGGGCGGGGAAGATCCCCGGAGAAGGCAATGGCAACCCACTCCAGTATTTTTGCCTGGAAAATCCCATGGATGGAGGACCCTGGCAGGCTACAGTCCACGGGGCTGCAAAGAGTCAGACACGACTAAGCAACTTCACTTCACTTCACTTACCCCCACACTAGTCCAAACATACCCAGAAAGAGAGAAGCTAGATAGGTGAGAGATGGATAGATAGATAAATATGTTACTCATTTGGTTTACACATAAATCCTGTCAGCCATAAGCTTAGCATAGCAGACAATGAGATGAAAAAGCTAACTGCTACAAAATATTTAAGTGCAAAGAACATCTCATATTTGTTTCTAAAAAACTGTATGTTTACCAAATGAGCAAGGACCTGGAGAAGGTGGAAAAGAGTGAGCCAAGCAAAGAAACAAGTAAACTGGTCTTGGGGAAAATCCAGGAAATCTACATTCAGACAGAAAGAAAGAAGGTCTGAAAATAGAGGTATTTTGGAAGGATGCTACAGAATCGGTGGCCTTTTGTCTTTGGGTTGAGGGAAATAAAGTGAGTGGGAAGGGAGGGACTTGAGGGAAAGGGGGAAACTCTGTGACAGTCACGGCGAGCCCCAGGCGAGGCAGTCACCACAGAAGGGGAGGAGTGGTGCTGCGCAGGATCCGCTGTGGCCCGAAGTCATCATGGATTGATGGTTCCAGCTCATCTTGAGTCAAAATCCATCTCCCCTGAAGGTGCTGGCTCTCCTCCTTGCCTTTCATATGCAGGCATTTTGCAAATGCAGAAGATATGTAAGATAGACACATAAAATACATATAGTCAAGATATATATATCTATAAGATCTATCTGGTTACGCTTGGCTCAGATGGTAAAGCGTCTGTCTAGAATGCAGGAGACCCGGGTACGATCCCTGGGTCGGGAAGACGCACTGGAGCCAGAAATGGCAGTCCACTGCAGTTCTATTGCCTGGAATATCCCATGAACAGAAGAGCCTGGTGGGCTACAGTCCATGGGATCGCAAAGAGTCGGACACGACTGAGTGACTTCACCTACTTACTTACTTAAGATAGTATAAGATAGAGAGAGATACAAGATAGTAACACCTTGACGTTCTCACAGCCTAGCGATATACAGTGTGTGTGAGACATAGACATCTGGGTTGTGAGAACAGCAAGGTGTTTCTGTCTTTGTATTACGATAAGCCCCTGAGTCGTCTTCTTCCCAGTTTATCATCTCAGCCTGCAGCTGTTCCTCAAAGAGCTGTTCTTTGGCCATTTTGACAGCGCTCTCTTACAGACAGATAAATAACCATAAAAATATTAGTCATACTTCACAGCAAATTATGTGGTGGCTAATTTTATTTGTCAGCTTGGCTGGGCCATAATTCCCAGACAGTTGGTCAAGCATTGCTTTTGATGTTTCTCCAAAGGTATTTTTTGGAGGACAGTAACACTTGAACTGGTGGACTTGGGGTCAAGCAGAGATTGCCCTCCATAATGTGGGTGGGCCTCATCCAATCAGTTGAAGGTCCTAATAGAAAAAGACTGACCTCACCCATGAAAGAAGGAATTCTATCTGCTGACTGCCTTTGGACTCAAACTACAATTCTTCCCAGGGTCTCCAGCCTGCTGGCCTATCCCATCAGAATTTGGACTCCCAAGCCTCCACAACTGCATAAGCCAATTCCTTAAAAGAAGTTTCATAGATTGACAGATAGATAGAAAGAAAAAGAAAGAAAAATAAATATAAAGATTAGACATACAGCCAATTCCTTAAAATAAATCTCACAGATCAATAGATAGAAAAATAGATACAAAGATTAGAAATAGAGATTGAGATAGAGGTACAGACAAATCTTTGGTTCTATTTCTCTGGAGAATCCTGGCTAATACACTTTACAAAAGGTACTTTCACATAAGCTCTCCAGTAGGTGAATTATGGAAGTCATTTGTGCTAAATCAGCTTACACAGCCTTTTCAAACATCTTTTACTTGGAAAAGAACATAAAAATTTGTGATCTCACTTCCAACTCTCCTAACTATAATTTCCAGACTTCAAACCCCACACAAGCCACTGACTTGTCAGGATATCTAGTATATCAATATAGATCTTAAATGAGTTACACAGAGGAATATTAAATATCAATTCCTTAATAGCATTTTTATAAAATAGTGACTAGAAGTTTGTTTATTCACCAACTTTCCCTCTGATCATCAAATAAGTTGCTGTTTTTCAAATAATGCAGGATTTCTAACATTCCAGTTATACACACCACTACTCAAGTGGATTTGAAATTCAGCATCAAATCTACAGTTCATGATGAGGAATTTGTCAGAATAAAGATGACTAATAATGGATTATCAAGAGCAGCGAACAGCTATGGATGATGCAATTGGCAACTCACCCACGTGTTACCAAAAACAGACTGCATTTCACAGATCCCTAAAGGAACACTCACACCCTTCTGATGCTGAGTTCTTGGGGGTCTTTTCTTTGACCTAGTTCTTTGACAGAACATTACTTCAAAGCAAGCAAACCCTAGTTTAGGATGGAAAGTGAATGGGAGAACATATATGGGATATATTCTCTCTCCTTTCAACTCCAGTTCAGAGCTGCATCAGAACATAGGCAGGCTTTCCGGGTTTTGCTAGTGGTAAAGAAATTGCCTGCCGATACAGGAGATGTAAGAGACTCAGGTTCAGTCCCAGGGTTGTGAAGATCTCCTGGAGAAGGGCATGGACCCACTCCAGTCCTCTTGCCTGGAGAATCGCATGGACAGAAGAGCCTGGACGGCTACAGCTCGTAGGATTGCAAAGAGTTGGACACAACTAAATGACTGAGCTTGCACACACGCAGAACATAGGCACCAACACAGCTGACCCAGACATTAAATCAGCGAAACGGTTTCCTATAGTGAAAGACGATCTGTTTACAACACTGTTTTCTGGTGTGCAGCATAGCGATTCAGTATTCTTATAGACCATGCTCCCGTTGAAGTTAATGCAAAACAATGGCTGTATCTCCCTATGCTGCACAACATATCCTTGTTGCTTGTCTATTTTATACACAGAAATCTGTGCCTCTTAATCCCCTACTCCTACCTTGCCCTGCCTCTTTCCCTCTTCCCCAGTGGTATCCAGGAGTTTATTCTCGATAGCTGTGAGCCTGTTTCTGTTTGTCTTATTTCTTGGATTCCACATATAAGTGATAAATACAGTATTTGCATTTCTCTGTCCAACTTATTTCACTAAGCATAATGTCCTCTAGGTCCATAGCAAAACTGGTTTGTATGTGTCAGAAAATGACTTCTATGCTCCACGAACGTCTCTACCCCAGACCTCTCTTGTTTTTCTCTGGTTCCTCCTTAGGGCTCCTCCAAGGCTTTCTCACAATCTTTAGCTAAAGGGATAATGCTGGGAAAGGTGGGAGGTCCTGGAACCCTACTCTCTGTAGCTACTGCTGGCAGCTGTTCTGACTGATCTACACACATGTCCTACCAATTGCTAAGTATTCTAAATATCATTCCTGGTTGGTTGGGAAAGTTTTGAGCATCTTTCTCTCTCTCTCTTTTTTTTTTTTTTGGTCACACAAAGGCTTTTGATTACTTGGCCTATTTTTATTGAGACAATAAATAATAAAAAGCAGAAGCATTTTTATAACAATCTACACCTTGTAGATTTTCCAGTACATTAGCTTATCCAACCATTATTTATGGTCTTACCATGTGCTGCACTGTAATAGGTATTAAACACACGTGTGTGCACATACACACAGACACATACACACATCATTTACTCCTCATGACAACTCCTCATGACTTGGGTGCTGCTATAATAACTTCCTCCCAAAATCATGTTAATATTACCTAACATTTTCCCCTGTGCTAGGTGACTAGCTCTATGCTAAGCACTGTGCATGTGTTTGCTCATTTAATCTACAACGATATCACAAGATATGTGCTTTTTCTCATCCTCAATACATAGATGAGTCATCTGGGACCAGAAAAGATTAAGTAAATTCTTAAGGTGCATGAGCTGGCAGGAACAAAGCAGGCACTCTCATCCAGTTTTGCAATTTCAACTTTTCCATTGCCTTCTCCATAGTTCCCTGTTTCCTTGCATTAGGAGTGGGTATTGGCAGACGTCTTGAATAACAGGGCTGGTGTAATTTCTAAATGGCTCAAAGTATCTTGAGCTCTAAGTTTCAGCTTTGGATTGCCAGCTTACAGTTTTCGCATCAGAGAAGGGCCGTGTTCACACCAACTCATCTCACTGATCTCTGGATGAAGTCCTGCTTCAGCTGCTTAGTGGTTCGTGTTTTTAAAGAGTAGGCATTTTGCTATCCGGTGGAGACTTCTACTGGTTTTTTCTTTAACATTGCATTTAAGATTCCCTGGTAGCTCAGAGAATAAAAATCCACCCACAGTGCAGGAGACCAGGGTTTGATCCCTGGGTCTGGAAGATTCCCTGGACAGGGCAAGGCAATCCACGCCAGTATTCCTGCCTGGAGAATCCCACGGACAGAGGAGCCTGGTGGGCTGCAGTCCATGGGGTCGCAAAGAGTCAGACCTGACTGAGCAATTAACACAAGGTTAAAATACCGAGAGTGCAACTTCCCGCAGACAGTATGGAGACTTGCTCCATTATTGCCCCCTCTCCACTCTCTCCTGCTCTTTCCTGGTGGAGGATGCTGCACCAGAAGTGGGCAGGGACTGTGCCTGTCATTTTACCCTTGGCCACTAACCCAGTGCTTCAGACATAAGTACTGTTTGAACACAGGAGTAACTATGAGTGAGTGGTGGTGCTTTTTCAGTGTCTCCAGAAGAGACAATTGTCCTAATCATGACCACGATGTGCTTTTGCGCCCCAGCAAACCTCCACTCCCATCAGGTAAAAACTTGACCATGTCCAGTGTATGGCCTCTCTTAAAAAAAAAAAAGTGATTTCTGGCTGTGCTGGGTCTTTGTTGCTCTGGGTGAGCTTTCTCTAGTTGTGGTGTGCAGGCTGCCCGCTGCGGCGGCCTCTCTTGTTGTGGGGCGCAGTCTCTAGGGCACATGCGCTTCAGCAGTTGTGATGTGTGGGCTCAGCAGTTGTGGCTGGAGGGATTCAGAGGATGGGCTCATGAATTGTGGCTCATGGGCTCAGCTGCCCCGAGGCCTGTGGGATCTTCCCGGACCCGGAATGGAACCAACATCCCTTGCGTTGCAAGGCGAATTCTCAACCACTGGACCACCAGGGAAGGCCATATGGTGCCCTTTATACAACAAACCTTTAGTGAAATTTCCATTCATTTACTTTACTGGTGTTTGTGCACACAGGTTCCACACAAAGTGATACACTAGATTCTGGGAATACAGTGATGAAGAGGAAGGTAAGCAAGGCCCCGTAAGGCCCTGTCTTCAGGGGGCTCACATTCTTGTTGAGGGGAGGAGACTGAAATGAATACTTTCAAAAACTAACGCAAAGAAAGGAAGGCAGAGGATAATTACCAATTGTATGAAGGGCTAAGACAAAAATAAACAGGAACGAGAGATGGAGTCACCAGGAATGGCAATGAGAAGGTGACCTATGAGTTGAGATGGCCTAAGATGAAAAGGATCTTGTTTAGTCGCTCAGTAGTGTCTGACTCTTTGCCACCCCTGGACTGCAGCACGTCAGGCTTCCTTGTCCTGCACCACCTCCTGGAGTTTGCTCTAACTCACACCCACCAAAGATGACCTACCCAGCCAAAATGATGGGAAGAGAGCCTCCCAGGCAGAGAGGAGACACAGGCAAGTGCCCAGGCCCGGGGAACAGAGCGGAGGGGGTGCTGCTGAAGTCCAGCGGGAAATGGAAGAACAGGAGAAGCCAGGCCTCCCCAGGCTCAGAGTAACCTGGGACTTTTACTTGGAGAGAAATGCAAGACCAGTGAAGGGAGTGTCTTCTGCAGTCTGAAGAGGAAAGAATAAAGACAGGAGGTGATGGGGCGTGGACTAAAAAGGGATGGTAGACAGGGAAAGAAGTGGATGGATTTTAGTTCTACGTGAACAAAGTATATTTGACAATAGAGGGGGACAGAAAGGGACTGGCTTAAGCAACTGAGATGGGGAAAAGTGAGACTGGAACAGGGTTTCCATCAAGAGTTTTCATTTTGTATATATTACTCTTCCATTGCCTATTAAATACACAAATGGGGCTATCTCGTAAGGAGGTGGATATACAAGCCTTGAGTTCAGGGAGAGAGAAAAGTGCAGGAGAGAGAGAGGAGCTGGGAATATCAATTTGAGTATCAAGAACAGATGGCAGTGGCCATTTAAGCCACTAAGTCGTGTCCAACTCTTGTGATCCCATGGGCTGTAGCCCGCCAGGCTCCTTTGTCCATGGGATTCTCCAGGCAAGGATACTGGAGTGGGTTGCCATTTCCTTCTCCAGGGGATCTTCCCGACCCAGGACTCGAACCCAGGTCTCTTGCATTGCAGGCAGATTCTTTACCGACTGAGCTATGAGGGAACTCTGAGAACAGACAGAAGGTATCAAAATCAAGCCAAGGATCTGCTCTTCAACGCTGGTCAGCACCAGGCTAATTCTATGATCCTAAGTAAATAATTTCTTCATGTCTCTATTTTCTCATCTATAAAATGAGAATAAAAGTACCACTCCTTAGGCTTGCATTGAGGATTAATAAAAATAATCCGTACATTGTCAACTGAATGCCCTCTTTGCGGTCACTCAGACATGCATCTCTATCACACTCTTGAAGTCCTGGACAGTCGTTCCTGCCCTCAGTGCTCAGTTGCCTTCTCAGACAGCTCCAATTAGCCTTGCATCCTCAGGACCCCCAGGCAGGGGAAGGCCCCAGTCTCATGGCTGGGGGATGTCAATGTCCTCTCCTGGCAGACTTTCCTCTTTTTGAACTGTGGTGTTGGAGAAGACTCTTGAGAGGCCCTTGGACTGCAAGGAGATTCAAGCAGTCCATCTGAAGGAGATCAACCCTGGGATTTCTTTGGAAGGAATGATGCTAAAGCTGAAACTCCAGTACTTTGGCCACCTCATGTGAAGAGTTGACTCGTTGGAAAAGACTCTGATGCTGGCAGGGATTGGGGGCAGGAGGAGAAGGGGACGACCGAGGATGAGATGGCTGGGTGGCATCACGGACTCGATGGACGTGAGTCTGAGTGAACCTTGGGAGATGGTTATGGACAGGGAGGCCTGGTGTGCTGCGATTCATGGGATCACAAAGAGTCGGACACGACTGAGCTACTGAACTGAACTGAACTGAGCTTCGTTTGAGGACCACTCTAACTTGGCTTAAAGGGACAACCCTCCTTTCTTACCCCAGAGAGAAGACCAGAAAAATACTGTGATGCTCTTATATCTAAGAATCCCACCTAAAGCATTGTCCAGCTTTTTCTTATATAGTTGAACGTGGTTGATGGAGTTGATGGAGCTGACAAAGAATTGGTTTCTTCACTTCTCAGTAAATCCTGCAGAAATGTGTCTAGCATTGCTCTTTATAACACAGGGAATTTGTCATACATCTTAACTAGCTTTGAATTTCAGCCAGAATTCCTACAGGAAACTTCCCATTTCTCATCATACGTATTTAATTTGTAATTTTGTTTCTTAGTGTCAGTTTTATTTGCCTATCATGACCTCCATGACAACAAATCCTGGCCCATGAACGTGAAGTCTAAAGAGATTCAGGAAGAATAACAGTATAGAATGTTGCCTCTCTTTTCTATATGCCTCTGATCTTAGGTTACAAATCCTGAATAAGATATTATAAATTCTGTACTATAGGAGAGTGCATTAAAAAAGATTATCTGGATGATGTTTGAGTTTAAGGGAGGGTGATAATTAATTGCTCTTCCTCCTCAGAGTCCAGAAACAATTAAGAAATAGAGCCTAATGCATGGAGGCCAAAGCATTAAATTTACAATTCAGGAAGGCTAGGTTGGAGCATGGAGCTCATCCTGTAGCAAACGTGGGCTCCTCCTACTCAGAAAAGCAGGCCAGTACGTCCAGCAAAATGAAAACCCGTCTTCGAAGTCTATCATACAGAGGTGGGGGCCACGAATGCAAGCTGGTTGTTGAAAGGCAGATCCCAGAGAGACAGTCACACGGCCCGTTTGGAAGATGGGGGAAGCGATCAGAGAAGCTTGGACAAACGGACGTCCAACTTTCTCTACCTCCCCAATCAAGATGGAGAGAGAAGAAAGAGATACTAAAATTATTCCTTGCCTCCTTTTCCTTCCTTCCTCCTTTAAGGAAACACTGGATGGGAGATGAGAGCTCCCTCAAAAGGAAGAACTAAATGCCGTTAACATTCACCTGGAAGTGGAAAATCCTGGGAGGATAGCATTGTCGTGAGGTCATTTGCTCTGAACCTACTGGGTGTGAATTTTTCAGGGGAAGGGGTGCAGTTCCTGCCAGAGAGAGACCATGAGTGAAGGGGGAGGGGGGAAAGGCAGCTGTCCTCAGGGACAACTGAGTGGTCTAGATGGACTTTGAACATCAAGAGTTTCAGTGGGTAACAGAGGGAGGCCCTGGAAAGGCCATCTGAACTTGGGTTGGGGGAAATCTTGGTTACAAGCCAAGGGTTTGTATATATTCTTTGGTCGGAAATTGGAAGACAGGCAAAGTTTTTGAGTAGGAGAGGAACATAATTATAGCAATGCTTTAAGAAAATTAAGTCAGCCGCAGAGTTTGGAATATATTATCTGGGGAGAGTTTGGAAGCAGGAAGATAAGTGAGAGGCTCAAGTGGAAGCAATGTTAATTAGTGTCATCTCAGGGTGGGTGGGGGTGCTGGAAGGCAAATGATGTGTGTGTGGTGCTTTAGAGTTTACAAAGTTCTTACCCCATCACTTATTTCTGTTGATACGGCAATTGTGAGAAGTAAATCTCTCATCGGTAGACACACTGCAAGTCAATCAATTTGCATCAGTAAATCTTAATTGAATTAACACCAGGAAAACGCTAAAGGACTTGGTGACTCGACACAGGAAGGAAGGCGAGTGAAGAGGCAAAAATGATTCACAGCCTTCAAGCTAGAATAAGTCATTCATCTGTCAAATATTTATTGAGCTCTTACTATAATGCCAGGAACTGTTCCAGATTCTGGGCTGCAGCAAAGAATTTGGTGAACAAAGACCTTACCCTCAGGCAGTGTCTGTACCAGGGATAAGATTTCATCAGCAGAGATACAAAGAAATATAAAATGTCATGGGATTAAAGAGATAAAAGTCAAGGTGAGAATATGGAGGGCAAGAGCATCAGGGAGGTGCTTTTTAAGATGTGTGATCAGAGTCCTTTCTGTGGAAGTGACAGAGATCTGGAGGCTAAAAGGGGAGCCAAAGGCCAATCTAAGGACTTCTGGTCATTGTGCAAAAGAATGATTCGTAGAGGAACAAAAGTGGAAATACAAAGACAAGCAAGAAGGTACTACAATACATGGGTCAGGCAAGAGATGATCATAGCTTGACCTAAAGTGATATTTTCAGAGAAAACAAAGACCAGCCAGATTCCCCCAATATATGTTTAGATAAGGTTTACAGGATCTGTTTTATTCAATGGGATGTATTATGGAAGAAAAGGAGAGAAGTTAGGATGCTTCCAAAGTTTTCGCTCTGAGTGGCTGGATAAATAGTTGTGCCCTTCTCAGATGGAGACTTCTCAGATCGGGCTTCCTTGGTGGCTCAGAGGTTAAAGCATCAGCTTGCAGTGCAGGAGACCTGGGTTCAATCTGTGGATCAGGAAGATCCCCTGGAGAAGGAAATGGCAACCCACTCCAGTATTCATGCCTGGAGAATCCCATGGACGGAGGAGCCTGGTGGGCTATAGTTCATGGGGTTGCACAGAGTTGGACATGACTGAGCAACTTCACTTTCAGGTGGAGACTAGTGGGCCAAGGAATCAAGGGCTTTGCTTTGAACCTGTTATCTGTGATTAACTTGCTGAAAATTCAAGTGGACAGGTTGCAAAGGAAGGACATGATTCTGGCCTTGCGGGGAGATGTCAGGGTTAGAGATCCTAAATGTCAGATGGCTTTTCCATCACCCAGGAGGGAGACGCTGATTCTTGTACTCATCCAGCATTTATTTATTAAGTACTTACTGTATGTGAAATACTTCTCTAGGCCTTGGGGGTGCAGAGATCAAAGACATTTTCCTTCTCTTCAAAGGGCACACAGCTTGTCAGGAACACAAATGAGGAAACAGCCAATCAGATTGTAATGTGATGAGTTTCATAACAGGAGTTTCCAGGGGTGACACAGGAAACCACAGAGGGGCAGGGGATCCAGGGATTCAAGGAACCCTTCCTTGAAAAGCTGATGCTCAAGGGAAGTTGTGAGGACTGAAGAAGGGTTGGCCGGGAGAAGAGAAATCCAGGCTCAGAAAGAAGGGTTATTCAGGTGGAGGCAACATAGTTAAGAGCGTTGACGCACAAGATTGCATGGCATGGTCCTGTATCTGTGGTTATTTAGACATGACTGGGAAACCGGGTGTTTCTGTGAGGTCAGCAAGAGAAGAGACTGGACAGAGAGGGGTGAAGACAGATCATGAAGACCCCATTAGGCCATGCTGAGGAGTCTGCCAGGTGGAGAAGAGGACAGCCCTAGTCTTAGAAGTACTGAGCCTGAGATATACACGGGGCATGTCTAGAAGGCAACAGAAACGGAAGATCAGACCCCAGAGAAGTTTGGGGCCAGACTCTTGCTTTCATTTCTAGCTATGTCTATAATACTTCAGCATCTCCCTCACAGAGATCACTGCTGAAGACATTTTTGTTGTTTGTGTTGTTCAATTGCTAAGTTTTGTCCAGCTCTTTGTGACCCCGTGGACTGCAACACACCAGGCTCCCCTGTCCTTCACCATCTCCCGGAGCTTGCAGATGAGTCCACTGAGTCGGTGATGCCATCCAACCATCTCATCCTCTGTTGTCCCCTTCTCCTCCTGCCCTCAAGACCCAGCATCAGGGTCTTTCCAATGAGCTGGCTCTTCGAATTAAGTGGTTAAAGTACTGGAGCTTCAGCTTCAGCATCAGTCCTTCCAATGAATATTCAGGACTGATTTCTTTTAGGACTGACTAGTTGGATCTCCTTGCTGTCCAAGGGACTCTCAATAGTCTTCTCCAACACCATAGTTCAAAAGCATTAATTCTTTGGTCAAGCTAAAGAAGCTCAACCTTCTTTAGGGTCCAACTGTCACATCCATACATGACTACTGGAAAAACCACAGCTTTGAGTATATGGACCTTTGTAGGTAAAGTAATGTCCCTGATTTTTAACATGCTGTCTAGGTTGCACATAACCTTTCTTTCACAGGGTAAGCATCTTTTAATTTCATGGCTGCAACCACTGTCTGCAGTGATTTTGGAGCCCAAGAAAATAAAGCCTGTCACTGTTTCCATCTTTTCCCCATCTATTTGCCATGAAGTGATGGGACAAGATACCATGATCTTTGTTTTTGAATGCTGAGTTTTAAGCCAGTTTTTCACTCTCCTCTTTCACCTTCATCAAGAGGCTCTTTAAGACATACATAGATGTGAATTAAATGTCCAAGAAACAGGGAATGCAGAGAAAAGAGGAGCAGGAAAGAGACCAGTTTGTAGGCAATGTCCACAGCTTGAGGGCTGGGAAAGGAACAGAGTCAGGATGGAATCAGGGCCAGAAAGGTCAGGGATGGTCAAGAACTGAAAGGGTACATCATCAGTGGGGTCAAGGACAGGAGAAGATGCGTGGAGGATGGTGGTTGGAAACACCATACACTGAGCAAGGTTAAGGAAGGTGACATTTGAGGGAATGTCATTCAGTGTGTTGACCAAATGTCCCTTTGTGACCTTTGGGAGAATAATTTAGAAGCCTGGGGGTGAAACTCAGCAGCCAGGCATTAGAGGGCCTAGGACTGGGGTGAGAAACGAAGGTGGAGAAGGGAGACTTCCTAGCCTCTGATCCTGAGCTCGTCCTAGTTTCCTGCCTGGCAGCGACCATTTGTATTCAACCTTCACTTGACCCTTTTTCCCTGGCTTCCTGTCCTGTCTTTCTGTCTGCTGTCCCAACAGCATAGCATCTCCTGCCAACAACAATCCCAGCGTTCAGCCAACCAGCAAGCTATGAACTGAATCACCAAGTGGACATTATCCGATAACAAAATAGGTCAAGGATTACCTCGATGACACGTGTGCTGTCCTCGATTCTGTAAACTGATTAGGATCTCTTTGCGGACACCTTCAACCTGGAAGAGTCCACGAGAATCTGAGACGAGTGATTACTAACCGGGTCCAGAAAGTAGGGCATTGTGGGGGTGGGGATGTTTTTTCATTTCTACTATACACCCTGTTTTCTTTGCATTGATCGCTGAAGAAGGCTTTCTTATCTCTTCTTGCTATTCTTTGGAACTCTGCATTCAGATGCTTTTATTTTTCCTTTTCTCCTTTGTTTTTCACCTCTCTTC